>BSBM01001331.1:10280000-11520000 GCA_027924585.1 Larix kaempferi | reverse complement strand
CTCAAGTATTATTGCATCTCATACACCATCTCATGCATTAAAAAGTTAATCTTAGAGCATTCTTTGTTTAACTTTAGTTTCCATTTGAAAGATAGAAAAATTTTCATAAAAATATGTTAAAAATTTTATACTTTAGATCTCTTTCCCATCACTTTTTAGGAGTTTGTTGTTCACTGGTCCGTTTTCCCATGTTAAATTTTTCAAACCAAAATCTCATGCTTTTACATGTCAGATCTTAGTTTTTATTTTCTAGACTTTGTGGTTTTCAATTTCGCTTGATTTCTAACATTTAATGGGTGCTTGTTGAGTGTTTTTTCCAAGCTTGTGTAGGTCTCTTTGAAAGAGAAGACAAACTAATGAGCATATTCGAAGAAGAGCAAGTACATTCAAGGAGAAGATCCAAGCCAAGCAATAAACCAAGAAACAATCTCCTTTTTGTACTAGCCTTCAAAGGCTTCCAGGTTTTATTGCAATAATTTGTTTATCTTACGTTTCTCAAAGAAGACCTTTCAAGGGTTAAACTCCCAAAGGAAATTGTATAAAATTAATAAAAAGTACAAGTGGAGGAGGCCTTCACTTTTTGGGTCTTCTTCCCCATTTGGGGAAGAGTGTTGTGGTTGGTTAGCTTAGATCTTTCATTCCATGCTTTAGATTAGTCTTTTATTTCATTTTCGTACTCTCTTCCAAGTTTTGACTTGAGGCAGTATCCTTGGGATTTTATCCCAAGGGCAGGACCACATAACTTTGTGGTTACCCCTCTCTCCCCGTTAGTTGCCTTGGTCAAAATTTCAGCTAGTTGGAAATTTCTCAAGTGCTAGCGGTTCTTAGAGGTCGACCTTGTTCGGAGGTTGATCCCACCTTAGAGTAAATTTTTTTGGTAGAACACTAAATTTTGCTTTCTGTTATCTTTAAAAGCATCATAATATCTTGTTGTTAGTCATTTTTTCTTAGTTTAAATCCATTTAAAAGTTTCATTTATTTCTTTAAATTTTCACAACTGCTTCTACTTGCAATAAAATAAACAAAGCCTCTTGAACTTGGCCAAATCCAAGTCAATAGCACTCTCTGTCGGAGAGCATTTTTAGACTTGCACTTTCCCCCTGCATTAGGCATATTAGATTAGAAAAGTCTCTTGAACTTTGGTCTTAAGACTAAGTCAAGAGTGCTCTCTATCGGAGAGTTGAACGGTGCTCTTAATTAATAAAATACTTCAACTCACATTTCCCCTTAATTAATTTACTTTGGTCGATTGTCCAACACCCATATGCTCTGCCAACCTGAAAAGGTTGGGCTAGTACTCAGAAAGGTGACGGATCTACTAAGTTTACAAGTGATAACCTAATTAAAACTTTACCCCAAATCCAAAACCAGCGTCAAATCACCGAGGTTGCTTCCTGAAACAGGTGGTGCCAGGAATCCATTGTCAAACTCAAGGGTGGTAAAGCCATTGTACACTTATTCTCTGAATCTGGGTGCTCCCGACCTATAATTTAAGAGGTTGCCAGTATTTTTCTTGGTCAGGTTTACTCTTTTGATATCCTTGTTCTTAGCTTAATAATCAAGACCATTAAAATATTCAATTTACAAAGATAATCTGCATAACGATCTCACGAACAACACTTTTTCAAGACCCACACATTCAACATCACAATCCTTACTTTTCTTTGACTCCATAAGGCACTAGTTATCTAAAAGTTTATATATTGATCAGGACCATTTGTTCTTGTGTTTATTTCATATTGTGAATGCTTTAGTTATTTATCAAATCTTGAATCGTACTGTCATCTCGTTATCTTATCTCGCAATGTGGATTGCTTATTATCTGTTGTTCATCTTTACATATTTTTGGTCTCATCACAAGAAAACTCCTAAACAACACCCATCTGTATCACTTCATCAAAAACATTATAAAACATAAGAGCCTTAGTGAAACTCTTTCTAGGGACTACCCCCCTTGGCTTCGTTAGGAGTTAGCCTAAACGGAGGAGCTGGGATTTAGGTGACAGTACCTGGCTCATTGCTTTCCCCCAAGGCCACACCTCTCCCCACTTTCTAGTGAGGGAGACATCTTTCGAAAGATTTATGTTGCAGGTGTGCAATCTGGCAGACAACATCTTTGGCGCCGCTGCCGAGGACAAATCTTTTTGTTCCTGGATGACCTTAGTTTTTTCTAGTTTGTTTTACCTTTTTTGATAGATTTCATATCTATCTGGAAACTCCACTGCCCTTTTTTAGTTTTCATTTTTTGGTAGATTTTTAGTTTAATCACTCTCTGAAATTAGACTTGGATCCACCTGGCGACTCCACTGTCAGTTAACACCTCAAGGTATTCAGTTAGAAGAAATTTTGAAGGTTTTCTTAGTTTTAGCCCTAAGCCTGGAAAGTTTTATAGGAGAAGACTAAACAAACTTGCTTCTCGTAAAATCCTTGAAAATATTAGATCTGAGTCTAGTTTAGACATCCATTCTTTGTTTCAAGAAAATCAAGAAAATTTTGAAGATAATAATTGTTTCCTTTCCACAATGGGTGAGTTTTTTACTCAACTAGATTTCACTCAGATAGCAGGTCAACCCCATGATATTCCTAAAAAAGTTGTCAAAAAACTCATAAGTTTCAGCAGCATTGATGCCTCTACTTCTATTGAGCAGCATATCAGAAACTATTCCAAACTTTGTGGTTCCTACCTCAAAGGCACTGATAAACATGAGAATGTTTACATGAACCTTTTTTCTCTATCCTTAGAGGGCAAAGCTGGGAACTAGTACGACAATTTACCAGACAAATCTTTCGCCACCATAGCAACTTTCAAAACTACTTTCCTCAACAAATTTGGCAGCAAAAAGGAGCCTAGACATCTAGTTGCAACCTTAACTAGCATGAAGAAGACAGAAAATGAAACTATGGATGAATTCAATACTAAATTCCAAGAGTTGTCTAATTCCATCCCTGATACTTATGCACCTCCTGGAGCTTAATTACTAGACTATTACATAGAGGCATTGAGTGGTAAGATACAATACCAACTAAGAGATAAAGAACCTGCTACTTTGGCTGAAGCTCATAATTTAGCTGTTAAGATTGACAAGAACATGATGTCTTCCGGTGAGTCCAACATTCAGGGTTACTCAAGATCTTCAATACCTTTGAAAAGTAATGAACCAAAAGATAAAGATCCTTTATCAATTATGAAAGAGACTCATGAAAAACAGATGTTAGAAATGAGAAAGGAAATGAAGAGAAACATGGAAGAAGCTAAAACAAAACACCTTGATCAGCTAAAAGAAATTCAAAGTCGAGTTATAAATGTTGAAAGGACTCAACCTCAACCTCAACCTAGGGATTTTGCTACAAAGCAAAATTGGCAGAGAAAACCCCCCAACCATGAACATATGCCTCCTAACCAATTAGAGGCTGCTAACATGGTTAAAGCATACAAGCCATTTTGTAGGGCATGCAGAGATTTCCACGAGGAATTTGGTTGCCATTATGCATGCTATGTTCAAGAACATGGTTATCCTAAGGGTTGTGGTCCCAACACTTCTATAGACAAGCCTGTTTTTATCAACCATGTGGGGAATACTTATGAAAATCTTAGTGTGACTCAATCCAACCAAGGTTATCAACAGATTGATTATCTAAATCAGATCTATGGTGAGATGCCACCCAGTATCAACAACAGCCAGAGATTCAAGGGATGACATATCAAAATAAACTGAAGGAGGGACCTTCTACTCAAACTGCTCCTAAGGTAATAGTTCCTCACATTACACAATAAATTAATAATGATAAGGACTCTGTTGATTTAAATTTTGATTTAGGTAGTTGGTTGGCCAACACTAAGGTTCCAGTCCCGGTACTTGAACTATGTAAACTTCCTGATCAGAGGGAGAAACTTTTGAAAATGTTAGAGCCTCAAGCTGATGATACTCTTCATCCTCCTTGAAAACCCATATCATATGAAACGCCTCCCCCACCTGCAAAGCACCTTACCCCTAAAAAGGTAACTTTCTCAGAGACTAAAGAACAACCTTCAACGAGTTGTAAAAATGATTTTGGGGATCCTCCTATAGTCCTACATACCAGGGAAACAAGAAAAGAAGCTCACCCGCCTTTCTACATATCATTGATTGTAGGTGACCTTCTTCTACACAATTGTATGTTGGATTCAAGATCTGGTGCGAGCCTAATGACCAAAACAGTTATGCAACAACTTAATCTAAAAACCACTAGACCTTATGGGAATGTATGTGACATGGATTCTAGACCTGTCGAAGTTGAGGGGATGATTGAAAATCAAACCATCAGATTGGCCAAGTACCCAGACATCCATGTCACCATGGATATCCTTGTCATAGACGTGCCTGATAAATGGGGGATGCTTCTTTCTAGAAAGTGGGGTGCTTCTTTGGGTGGGTCACTACAATTAGACTTATCTTATGCAACTGTTCCAGCATCTGAAAATTCTCTTGTCAAGCTTCACTTTGAAAAAGAAAGAAGATACCATGTTGAAAATCCCCAGAAACCATCAAATGAATACATCTACAATATGGATGAAATAGGAACCTACTAGGTCAATTCCACCTTTTTAGATCCTATTCATAGGGAAATGAAAGATAAAAAAGTTGATGGATTATGGAAAATGGAGTTTGACAGTGCTTTTTATAGAGCTGGCAAAGGTGCTGGTATAGTCTTGATATCACCCGAAGGGAAGGTTTTCAACTTTGCATTCAGACTTGAATTTGAAGCCACAAACAATGTTGCAGAATATGAAGCACTTTTACTAGGCATAGAGATTGCTAAAGACATGAAAATAAAAATGCTTATTAATAAAGGAGATTCTGACTTACTTGTGCAACAGATCAAGGGTAATTTTGCATGCCACTATAAAAGGATTAAAAGGTATAGGAATGCAATATGGGACACCATGGAGTACTTTGATGCATTAAACATAAAAGCAGTCCATAGGGAAGAGAACAATGTGGCAGATAGGTTGGCAGTTGCGGCATCTACCCTCCAGCCTTCAGAAGAAATGTTGAACGGAGACTGTACCCTTGAAATAAATTATAGGGCATCAGTCCCAAACAACATAAACCACTGGCAAATTTTCAAAGATGATGAACAGATTCTAAAATTTATAAATAACCTGGATGAGTTCTCAGACTTCAAGATAAATAGGCAGGAAGAAGGCAAGCAATATCCGGAGGACAACCAAAACCTAAACCCTATGTCACATGGATCTACTAAGCTAGAGAACATTTTTGACAAGCAGGATGGAAAGAAAAATAACATTGACCAATTGAAACCTGGTGACTATATTGAGGTGAACATTGGGTCGAAAACAAATCCGAAAATCATAAAAATAGGAAAAGGAACTTCTGAAAAGGAGAGGAATGCTCCAATAAGCCTGGTGAAGGAGTATAGAGACATTTTTGCATTTACATATGATGAGATAAAAGCCTATAGGGAGGATGTTTTCCAACATACCATCCCTCTGAAACTAGAAATGATAAATACAAAACCTTTCCGCCAAAAACTCAGACAAATAAATCCTAAGTTGGATCCTATTGTCAAACAGGAATTAGAAAAAATGTTGGTAGTAGGTATCATAGCACCTACCAGACATACGTCATGGTGCTCCAACTTGGTTGTGGTGAGGAAGAAGAATGGGAGTATCGGGATATGCATTGATTTTAGAAATCTTAACATAGCCTGCTAGAAAGACAATTATCCTCTCCCTAACATGGAGACCCTCCTCCAACGGGTCACTGGATCTACGATGATGTCCATGCTTGATGGATTTTCAGGTTATAACCAGGTGGTTATCAAAGAAGAAGATAGGCACAAAACAACATTCACAACCCCTTGGGGGACTTTTGAATATCTGAGAATGCCCTTCGGTCTCACAAATGCTAGGGCCACCTTCCAAAGGGCCATGGATTATGCCTTTAATGAATTAATGGGAAAAATTATAGAAATATATCAGGATGATTTGAACGTCTTTTCCAAAGCAAGATCCAGCCATGTTGACCATCTTAGAAAAGTCTTTCAACAATGCAGAGAGTTTGGCATTTCCCTAAATCTGGCTAAGTCAGTTTTGGGCATTGAAGAGGGAAAGCTCTTGGGTCACATCATTGACAAAGATGGGGTCAGGATTGACCCCAAGAGAATCAAAGCTATCCAACAGATTCCCCCCCCCAAGGAATGTTAAAGGTCTCCAATCATTTAATGGCCACATAAACTTCATAAGGAGATTTATACCCAACCTTGCTGAGCTCATGAA
Source organism: Larix kaempferi (assembly GCA_027924585.1). Classification (NCBI taxonomy): domain Eukaryota; kingdom Viridiplantae; phylum Streptophyta; class Pinopsida; order Pinales; family Pinaceae; genus Larix; species Larix kaempferi. The sequence goes on along the minus strand of BSBM01001331.1, from coordinate 11,513,720 downwards.
ACCTATGCAAGCTCTCCTAAAAAAGAACGCTAAGTTCATTTGGACGGATGAAGGAAAAGAGGCTTTTGACACCATAAAGGATTCCATTACCAGAGCACCTGTCTTAGTCAACCCGGATTATACAAAAGATTTCATGATTTTCTCATTTTCCTCGGAAGACACCATTGCTGGTGTGTTGCTCCAGAAGAACTTCGAAGGGTTCGAGCAACCGATTTCCTTTATGAGTAGAGCCTTGCAACATTCTGAGCTAAAGTACACAATCATGGAAAAACGGGCTTATGCCTTAGTCAAATATTTGAAACACTTCAGAACATACATCGGCTACTCCAAGGTTATAGGGTATGTTCCCCATGCTGTGGTAAAAGACATCCTCTCTCAACAGGATTGTTTAGGAATAAGGGGTACATGGGTTTCCAAAATCCAGGAATATGACCTTGAGATAAATCCCACTAAGTTAATCAAAGGACAAGGGCTTGCTAGAATGCTCACTCAAAAGAATGAAGAATCCATTGAAATGATCGTTGAAAACAACATTCCTCGACCTTCACTGACTCCTGCCCTCCAAGAGCTTGACAACGTCTGGTATTCCGACATAATCTACTTCCTCCTCCACTTCAATTGTCCTGATCACCTCAAGGGTCACAAGCGAAGGGATTTAAGACTCAAAACTGCTAGGTACTGCCTTACCCAAGAAGTTTTGGGCTGGAGAAACCCAGATGGCATCATACTTAGATGTGTGAATGAACAAGACTCAAAAAGAATCTTGACTGAGTTTTACTTAGGATTTTGTGGAGGTCACTATGCAGCAAATACAACTGCTCACAAGATCCTAAGAGCTGGATACTATTGGCCCATCATCTTCGCAGATGTTCACAAACATGTCAAGTGTTGCCAAGAGTGTCAGCTTTTCACTGGTAAGCAAAAGTTGGCTGCACTCCCCCTCACACCTGTTGTGGTCCTTGCCCCTTTTCAACAATGGGGCCTTGATTTTATCGACAAGTTCAAAGATAAATCCAGTAATGGATTTTGTTGGATCCTTACGGCAATCGATTACTTCACCAAATGGGTAGAGGCCATACCTACTAAGAAGGCCGATGAAAATGTTGTTATAAATTTCATTGAAGAAAGAATCATCACCAAGTTCGGAATTCCCTTAAAGATAACGACTGGTAATGCCAAGGCTTTCAGTTCTGGAGAAGTAAATGACTTTTGTTTCAAATAAGGCATCATCCTATCCCATTCCTCAGATTACTACCTGCAAGGAAATGGACTTGCTGAGTCTACAAATAAAAATCTAATGAGTATCCTTAAGAAAACTTTGGGTGATAACAAGAAAGCATGGGATAGCAGGATTAAGTTTGTTGTATGGGCTGACAGAATAACCAAGAAAAATTCCACAGGAAAATCCCCTTTTGAGTTGGTGTATGGTCTCACAGCCATCCTTCTGGTTAGCATGTAGATTCCAATTTTCAGATTAATAAGTGAATATGGGACGGAAAAATTGGAAATGGAGCAGAGGATAAATCAGATCATAGAATTAGATGAAGCCAGAAGAGCTGCCCTTTATCAGTCCCTAAGACATTAAGAAAGTATGAAGGGTACTTTTGACAAATCAGCCAAGCCAAGACCTTTCCAGGTAGGAGATATTGTTCTCCTATGGGACAAAAGAAGGGAGAAGCCTGGGAAACATGGGAAATTCGACAGCCTTTGGAAAGGCCCGTTTATCATCCGTGCAGTTGCTGGCACTAATTCTTTCTTACTGAACACCATGGAAGGAGAAGAACTAAGCCTACCCAGAAATGGGCAACACCTGAAGCCTTTTTATCGGAGCAACCTCCAAGATGACCAAGGGGTCATCTCAAGACATCTCTAAACCCATCCTTGTTGATCTTTATGCATTTTTCTTATGTACCATATCGATGTATCATAGTTTTTCACATGTTAGCTTTCTGTATTATATTTCATATATATGTTGAAAAAGAAAAGATTTTATTTTTATGTACTTTTGATTATTGAAAAAGCAAAAAATATTATGTTGGTATTTCATTTTGGCATTATTTATCATGAAAATGTTGGACTAAGACACTTCCATTTCTGTGCAGGAAATTGATGTTTTGGGATTCTCGAACACTTTCTTTGATCAATAGATCGATCAAGTGCCCATCCTACAGTTGGAGCCAGATGTTACCAACTTATTTGGACCATAGTTGGATTATCTGAAGAGCCGCCATTTAACAAACATGATGAATGCTTGTACTCCAGTGTATCAGATGATCTAGCATATGTGACTAGCCAGTTTTGTTTTTCAGTTGACATACCATGGCCCCATGGGGTTTGTAATAAAGTGTGCTAGTAGGATCTGAGTGTCTCGATTCCCCATGACTGGATTAAGCAACTAAGGTATTCCAGGGAGTTTTTTCCCTTGTCAATTATACTTTTCCTGTAGCCGAGCTATAATCGATGAGGTTTTCTCCCGCTTCCTCCAAAGCTGGAATGCCCGATTTTGAAAATTTTAGCCATGGGGGGTTATTAGAGTCCAAAAGATGTATATAAGCCTACTAAACACTATTAGAATAGTTTTTGGTCATGTCCTAAGTCTCTAGGACCCCCAAAAAAAAATTTACCGCGTCCATCGAATTTGGGTTTTTAATTATTTTTTAAATTTAATAAATTTCTCTATAGTTTAAATAGAGAAATATCAATTTGTAATATGTCAGTCATCCGGGATCCGAATTTGATGATTGAAGGCTCCAGACTTCAGCCAAAAATCATTCATGATCCCCGAACCAGTTTATCCTAATTTTCGGATGTCAGCTAGGCCTCATAATTAATAATTTCTCAAAAAACCCAGTTACAGAGAAATTATTAATTAAATTAATAAAATTGATTATTTTGGAGATAATCCAAACCTCTCCAAAATAATCCAAATGGAATAAAATAAAAGGCTAGTTGACATGGCACCTGGCATTAAAGATGATTCCAATCAACTTCACTGAGCTTCATTCAACTCTACAGTCAGCACAAGTCAAATCTCTTCAAGTGAATTCGCCCTCCATGCATGCAAAGTCGAATTGGTGATGTGGAGTTCATATTAAATGAGTTTTGGTTGGTATGGAATTGCATTGAATGGGAGTGGGGGCGCCTTGCCTAGGTGGAGACCACCTCCCATTCTCAAATACCATGATTGCAATCAACACTTAAGTTAAAACTCCAAGCACCTACCTCAAAGCTCACGCTAGCTCCAAGTTGCTCACGTCATACCTCTTTGGAAACTCGAGTTTACCACTTGGCTTTCATCTATTTGTTGGGTGATATTCACAAGGAGGAGATGAGGGGCGCCTTGCCTAGGTGGAGGCCACCTCCTCATCTCATTAATTGAAACTCGACTTGTTTTTAGGTGTAACTCCTAGACTTGTAATTCGATTGGTTGAGACTAGATGAGATTGGAATTTGATTTGTGTTAGGTGGCATTTGTCTCTCTTCTCATTGCCAATTTGATCTAGGGTTTTGGTAGCTAGCCTTTGCTATAAAGAGATGGAATTTTGGCCATTCTCTCGTGGAGATTTTGAGCATGAACACTCTGCCAAAATACTATTGTAATATTTGTTTGATTTTTGAATAATATATTGACTTTGGAGGTCCATACAAGAGGTTTGGGGTTGTCTTTCACATTGCTTGGTGATATTCTTCTCACCCTACTTCTTATCTCAAGTTTTGAAATATTTAATATATGTTCTATAAATCATAGAAGTGTATTATTCGGTTTAACTTGTTTGATGTTTAAGGGTTTTGGAGGATTCACATAAGGTGGAGAATGACTTGGAGATCAAGTTGCTCTTTGCATTCCAATGGTTATTAGCACCTAATCGAAGTTGTCTTGCAGGTTTCCAAAAGATTCTTTGTTCAAAGAGAAGAAACACTTCTAAAGAGTTTTGGCCTCTTCCTCTATCAACAAACACTTTCAAAACAACTCTTGGTTACTTTTCCTTTAGCTTACCTCTTCAAGCCCATCTCCATTAGACTATCCTCACTCACCCATTCGTTTTTCCTTTTCTCTCCTCTTCCATTCGTTGTTTTTTGCCCTAGATCTACCTCCTCCCCTCATCCATTCGTTTTTCCCTTCAAGCTCCTCTCATCTCTTTCATCTTTGTCTTCACCATTCTCCCTTCTCCTTACCATTGGCTCCTCCATCCACCTTCCAAAAAAGAGCCCTAAAAACACTAAAAGCACAAAAACGAATTGTTTGAGTTAATTGTAGCTTCATTCTTAGTTTGCAAAAATAATTTGTTAGATTTAGATCTCAAGTATTATTGCATTTCATACACCATCTCATGCATTGAAAAGTTAATCTTAGAGCATTATTTGTTTAACTTTAGTTTCCATTTGAAAGATAGAAAAATTTTCATAAAAATATCTTAAAAATTTTATACTTTAGATCTCTTTCCCATCACTTTTTAGGAGTTTGTTGTTCGCTGGTCCGTTTTCCCATATTAAATTTTTCAAACCAAAATCTCATGCTTTTACATGTCAGATCTTAGTTTTTATTTTCTAGACTTAGTGTTTTTCAATTTTGCTTGATTTGTAACATTTAATGGGTGCTTGTTGAGTATTTTTTCCAAGCTTGTGTAGGTCTCTTTGAAAGACAAGACAAACTAGTGAGCATATTCGAACAAGAGCAAGTACATTCAAGGAGAATATCCAAACCAACCAATAAACCAAGAAACAATCTCCTTTTTGTACTAGCCTTTAAAGGCTTCCAGGTTTTATTGCAATAATTTGTTTATCTTACGTTTCTCAAAAAAGACCTTTCAAGGGTTAAACTCCCAAAGGCAATTGTATAAAATTAATAAAAAGTACAAGTGGAGGAGGCCTTCACTTTTTCGGTCTTCTTCCCCATTTGGGGAAGAGTGTTGTGGTTGGTTAGATTAGATCTATCATTTCATTCTTTAGATTAGTCTTTTATTTCATTTTCGTACTCTCTTCCAAGTTTTGACTTGAGGAGGTATCCTTGGGATTTCATCCCAAGGGCAGGACCACATAACTTTGTGGTTACTCCTCTCTCCCCGTTAGTTTCCTTGGTCGAAATTTAAGCTAGCTGGAAAGTTCTCAAGTGCTAGTGGTTCTTAGAGGTCGACCTTGTTCGGAGGTTGATCCCACCTTAGAGTAAATCTGTTTGGTAGAACACTAAATTTTGCTTTCTGTTATCTTTAAAAGCATCATAATATCTTGTTGTTAGTCAGTTTTTCTTAGTTTAAATCCATTTAAAAGTTTCATTTATTTCTTTAAATTTTCACAACTGCTTCTACTTGCAATAAAATAAACAAAGCCTCTTGAACTTGGCCAAATCCAAGTCAAGAGCACTCTCTGTCGGAGAGCATTTTTAGACTTGCACTTTCCCCCTGCATTAGGCATATTAGATTAGAAAAGTCTCTTGAACTTTGTTCTTAATACTAATTCAAGAGCGCTCTCTATCGGAGAGTTGAACGGTGCTCTTAATTAATAAAATACTTCAACTCACATTTCCCCTTAATTAATTTACTTTGGTCGATTGTCCAACACCTGTATGCTCTGCCAACTTGAAAAGGTTGGGCTAGTACTCAGAAAGGTGACGGATCTACTAAGTTTACAAGTGATAACCTAATTAAAAATTTACCCCAAATCCAAAACCAGCATCAAATCACTGAGGTTGCTTCCTGAAACAGGTGGTGCCGGGAATCCATTGTCAGACTCGAGGGTGGTCAAGCCATTGTACACTTGTTCTCTGAATCTGGGTTCTCCCGACCTATCATCTAAGAGGTTGCCAATATTTTTCCTGGTTAGGTTTACTCTTTTGATATCCGTGTTCTTAGCTTAATAATCAAGACCATTAAAATATTCAATTTACAAAGATAATCTACATAACGATCTCATGAACAGCACTTTTTCAAGACCCACACATTCAACATCACAATCCTTACTTTTCTTTGACTCCATAAGGCACTGGTTATCTAAAAGTTTATATATTGATCAAGACCATTTGTCCTTGTGTTTATTTCATATTGTAAATGCTTTAGTGATTTATCAAATCTTGAATCATACTGTCATCTCGTTATCTTATCTTGCAACGTGGATTGCTTATTATATGTTGTTCATCTTTACATATTTTTGGTCTCATCACAAGAAAACTCCTAAACAACACCCATCTGTATCACTTCATCAAAAACATTATAAAACACAAGAGCCTTAGTGAAACTCTTTGTAGGGACTACCCCCCTTGGCTTCGTTAGGAGTTAGCCTAAACGGAGGAGCTAGGATTCAAGTGACAGTGCCTGGCTCATTGCTTGCCCCCAAGGCCACACCTCTCCCCACTTTCCGGTGAGGGAGACAGCTTTCGAAATATTTCTGCTACTGGTGTGCAATCGGGCGGACAACAAATCCAATTCTTGTTAAAGGGCTAAAGCATGATATGTAAACAGTAGAGTGAAAGATATATCAAGGAAACAACTGGCATAACCCATAGAAAAAGAACACAATTTTCAGTACACCCAAAACATGGACATTTCTCAAGCTAAAGTTTGTAACATGAATAACAGGATGTAGCGGACGCTTAAGGAATCAACATGTGTAGAGCTCTGAAAAATATTGTCCCATTGGCATTCCTCATTTTATCCTAGCACAGAACCTTGCACAATGATCAACAAAAGCTAATTAATCCAAAGAATACACCTCAGAGAAACTATAAACTCTTGCCTTCCCCTTTTTAAGGCTTCTCCTCAATTATTAGCAGGTACCTGCAACTTTTATTACCATGAATAAGTTCTCCATACCAACTCCCATTAATTCACAACTAGATCTCCAAGTTTTGTCTCACATTTTTTAGGAACAGAAAGCTTTCTTTCAAAATTCTTCCTAACCATTTTTGTAGACTTGAGGTTGTAGAATAGAATAAGAAATCTATCAATGATCTCTGATACCTCATTTTGGTAGAAAACATAGTTTATACAACCTCCCTTGAAATATCCATACTAATCGAAACCTTTACTTTTCATCATTCGAAACTGCTCTTGGAACTTTCTTGCAGATCTTTTCACTGGAGTAGTGAATAAAACTCAAGAACTCTTGAGTATTTAGGAGCTTCTTTTGATTGAATACACATTTACTAGAAGCATAATGATCATCACAAATAAATATAGTACATTTTCTTAGCCTTCGGTTTAGGAAAAATATAAAATGTAGAATCTCCACACTTCACCATAAGTACAGCAATAAGATTTAAAACCACGCAACAAAAATTTACTCGCTCTTGTTTCATTCTTTAATTCATAGCCCATAGTTCTTTTATCTTATCCTTTAGGTGAGAAAAATATCTTTTTTATCACTAGTAATCCACTCACCCCCTAATAGTTTTTATCCTTATTCCCACATTTAAATCCCACCTCAAGTATTTCTTATTGATGTTGGATGAACACCATAAGCATTGAGCTAATGAAATCCAACTCAATTTAGTCATATACCTTATCAAAGTCAATCTTCAGAAAAATTACGTTTTGGCTAGTCTCCCTTGTCCATTCTTCAGCAGTTTGTGAGGTTTTCTCTATGAAGTATGGAAGAATAAAGGAACCCAACTATTGCTTGTAAATCAATAATTTTTGGTGGTATTTTTCAACAGTTTGTGAGGACACAAATTTGAGTGGACTTGTGGCAATACGGATGTGCGGAGGCACAATCTGGAAATGTTGGGATATTACATAGAAAAAATAATTTGATAGTGAGGATGAACACATTAAGTGACATCCTTACTAGTGTATGCTAAGGAATGAACTTGGATTCTTTCATTTGCATAGAATCAAAATCAACATGTTCCAGGAGGATGGGATTAGTTACCACAACATCAAATTGGTTGTGTATGACACCATAGAAGCATTGTTGATCATCTTTGACAAGTTTCACTATTATTTTAAGGAAGCGACTCGAAATAGCTTTTTCTAGCTGAAGAGTGTCTTTCTGGGCTATTATACCTTCCTTTCCAAGTCGTATGGTGGATGTAGAATATAAAAGGATGAGCTTACAACTTATGAGAGAGATGTAAGTCTCTCTAAAATGAGATGAGGGTCCCACCATCCTCAGCTCCCCATTCCATGACTAATTAAGTGCAAATATTTTCCCTGATGTTGTTGCTTTGACTGGAGTTGACTTGTTAGACTTCCTAGAACAACCCCAAAGTATCCATAAATCACGTTAATTGTTGTATCTAATTGTTTTATATGCTCAGAATATTATAGACTTCAACACACAATACTCTTTGCTGCAACCAGGGCATTTTGACCCTCTTTTCCACATTTAAGGATACCCATGCCAAAATGGTAGTAACACTACTCAACAGTGACCAAAATTGGTTCTTATGTTGGTCCATGTTTTGAGACTATCAAAAATTCTCTATTAGGACTGATTGAGGCTGGTTAATGTCCAAAAATTCTTCGAACAAGCTCAGATTCAACCCAGATTTAATTTTTACGTCTATTTACACATTTATGAAAAGTTTCCAGAATTTATCCAAGTCTGCCCGAAATGTTGTAGGAATCTATAGACCCTTCAAAATTGCATCCAAAATTAATTTTTAAGGCTTCTCCTTGCTAGTTTCACCTAATAGACTTGATCAGAATTGAGTTTTAGGGCTATTACTACTGATTGAATATCTGAATGTGCCTTCCATATGTTAAGATCAACCTAGAATGCACCTATGATACCTCAAACAATTGTTTTGGTCCATAAACCTCCCAAGAATTATCATATATTTAGTAACCATGATGTTTACTTTTGTTGGATGGTGTAATAGTGCCCAAGTCTACTTCTAATGTTGATTTCATGATGGTTGACCTCCCAGAATTGCTTGCACTCAACCCAGGTTTGAGATTTTTCCTTTTAACTATTGTTTTGGGCCAGAGGAGTGTCCAGAAATGTTCCCAAAGATTCCTGGGACAATAAAATGTCTTCATATTGTTGGTTATGACTAATAACAAGGTAGTCAGGACTTATACAGTGGGAAAAGATCCTAGAATTACTCCAACATGCACATAACTACTTGAACAATGCCTAGACTCGGTAAACCTGCTTGCTTCCTACTGCTATTTTTCCACAATCAGCCCAGGTTACCAAAATTGTGCCCATATTTGCTTAAAGGAGAGATTGGAGATTGTTCCTTCTACTAAAAGCCATACTACTGTCTTCAAATCAACAAATTAAACTCTAATAGAAACCTTGATCTACATTATCTAACCTTCAGTCCCAGATCCATGTGATACAAAATTGATAGTAAAAAATGTCCTCTCAGCTAACAACATACATGCTTGATTGAGAAGATGTGGTATTTGATCGGTATGTCTTCTCCTCTTTTGTTGAATTATGGAATTGTTGATCAGTAAGGACAAAATGGAATCTCTAAGAAAGGAAATATGGAACAAAGCTCAAGATTTGTATATTAATTATTCAGGGAGAAGTGGTTTAACCGCTCATCTTTAGGGATAGTAGATGTTTTCCGCAGTAGGTTCTAGATTACCCTAAAAGTTATGGCAAAAGTCTAGGACATGCCCTTCTATATCACTAATGTGTATGTACTCCCCCATTTTGGTAGTTCTTAAACCAACTTGTTGGAATATTCTATCTTGAGAAATAGAAGCCCTTATAGATTTTACTTGGATTATTGGAGTAGATTTAAACCTCATTATTGTCCCTCGTGAAAATCAACAATGATACATAGGTCACTAGTGTCCAATTCTCCCTAACTTTATCTAGGACACTACTCTAATTGATATAAAACATGGCAATGGAAATATTACTTTAACAATGAGAGGCATGACAGAAGTTTCATGATGGAAATGTTGGACTAATTCTTAGTAAGTGAACAATGGATAGACCAGGGTTTCATTTTATAACCCAACATTATGAGGGGAGATCATTCAGATCCTTGGCCAATAACCCTAGAAATTTCCGAGGGTGGAAAGCTTCCTAATATCCCTTTCAAGTTTGAGCTTATTTGGACCTCTAATGCAGTCTTTATCTCCAATGTTCAAGAATGGCGGGGAAGATTTCAAGTTTAAGGCTCAAAACTTCTCATTCTCCATAGGAAACTTCAAAATATCAAGGTAAATTTTAAAAACTTGGAATAGAGAGGTTTGGGGAAACATCTTCAAAGGAAAAGTAAGTATTAAAAAAAGAGATGGAATAGCTAGCCATTGACTAACATGGGGTATCAATTTTTTGTCGCAAAAAATAAAGAGTACAATGGTTAAGAGAAGGAGATGGAAACACCAAATTCTTCCAAAAAGCATGCCTAAGAATAAGATCCTACAATCATATCTTAAAAATAACAAGCCAAGTAGGTATTCCCATAGAAGGGCATGACAACATAAGCTTAGAAGCTGTGAATTACTTTGAATCCCCTCTTTTTTACCTAGAAGATTACTCCATGGAAGCCAAACATAGGACCCTACCTCAATCCTGAACAATAACTTCATGAATTTTGTTCTCATTGGAAAGGCAAGGCTGCAGGCCCTGTGGACTTAATGTTGATCTCTTTCATGTTGTGTGGGATATTGTCAGAAAAATATCTTCTACAGGCTATGGAGGAATCGATGATTGCTTCCACTAAATCCTTCAATTCCACTTTGATTTCCTCGAACACTAAAAGAGGTAATGCTAGCTCCTTTGACAACTTTAGACACAGTATAGGTACCCATTCGCATGTCTTGGAAATACACATGCCTAGTGTTGTAATAAGTAGGTACAACTTGCTCTCGATGCTTGGGTTCTATCCTAATGGTTACTTCCACCCCTTTATGAGGGAAGGTAAGGTGTTTTCCCTCCATAAAGTAACAACCTTGTTTGAACTTGGTGGATCGTTATATCCCTAAAATAATACCATATTCCTCAAGTATGTCAGCTACGATTATGTTTATCAGCATGCTCACATCGAGAGCTTGGAAAAAAGACAACGAACAAGGACTTTCTATGAGCATATTCATAGAAAAGGTAAGCACAATCTGTGTCTAGAACATGTGCCAATGGTGTCAGGATGTAGGGATGTCATAGCTTCCCCTGATTCTCCAATTCTACACCAAAATTTTGGTAGTTTCTCGATTTGAAACTTATGTCATTCCAATTGAGCTTCTTCACATAATAACTAATTCCAGAAGGCATGACAACTTTGTAATAGGTACTAAACGTGTTCATTACGAAGACATTTGCAGGATCTAGAGTGGCTTCAACACCCTTTTCAAAGTCAATCCTTAGCCTGTGGATACTATTTGGATGAATAAAATGACCTTCAATCTTACGAGCTAGTTGCACTTCTGGCATTTGATTATCGTCACGCTTAAAGTATTTGCATGCCATAATGAACAATGCAACTGCACCAATTTCAAAAACAACACCTACAACAACTCCAATTAAAAAAATTGCGAGACATTTTTCTTTGTAGCAATGGCAGGAGCAAAAACACATTTCCCACTGCAGAGACCAGAGTTTCCTGGAGAGTTAATAAGCACCTCTTTTCCCAATTTTGGAAGGATTCCTATTAATCTATTGTTTGGCACGTTTAGCAGTGTAAGACTCATCATATTTGTCAAAGAACCTGGAACTTGTCCTATCAATTTATTATTGGAAAGATCTAAAATTTCTAGCATATACAATCTGGCAAGAGCACTACGAATTGCCCCTTCTAGAGAATTGCAGTTGATATTGAGTTGAATTTTCAACCTCATGGATGAGCCAATGTGTTAGAGAATTCTTCCTACGGATAGTTAAACTCTCTCATGGATATAACTAAGACCCTAGATACTTAATCCATGATAGAAACAAAACAAATGATGATTTATTCTCCTAGATCTAGCACAATACATAAGCTATTGAACATGGAAGAATAAATGAAGAAGTAAGACTTACCTCCAACCTATAGGTTGTCCTAGATCCAGCTTCAAGATTGATCTTCAAGGCTTGAACCTTGATTTCCAATATGATACCATCTCCTTCCAAGCTCTCCTCCATCACCTTGCAAGACTCATAAGATCAATATGACCTCCTCATGAGTGTTCTCCAAGAATTATAGGACAATAGGTTTGGTGTTTCCAAGATCACCCTCCCCCCTAGCTCATGGATGGTCCTCCTTAAGTAGGATTTGGGAAGGCCAACCACTGGGAGAAAATGATGGATCTAAGTGAGTAATATGTGGATCAACGGTCTAAACCATGCGAAGGAGGGAATGTGATATGGGATTCGAAGGGGTACTGTTGGCCCGGTTTTGCAACCAGGCTTAGTGCTATGGGCACCTGCTAACTAGTAGCAGCAGTTTCAATGGAAATAAATAACAATAAACTAATTAAACAAGACTATTCATGGATCTATGCAAAGATATTAAGCAAATAACAAAGATAATTTAAAATCAAGAACAAGAACATATAAGAATAATAAATTTGTATTGAAAGAATGGGGCAAGCAAGTGCTTGCGGAATCAATACCTCTAATGGTGAGGTTGAATGGCTCCAAGGATGAGCAACTCCAATCTCCAATGGTCTCTTCTCCAATGTGGTTTGCAATGGCTAAAATGCTCAGGGGAGATTTCAGCAGCATAAGGATGAGATAATGGATGGATGGATAAGAAATGAGGAGCCCCTACCACCTTTTTATAGGTTTTGGTGGTGGGAAATACCATTTGTGGTTTTGTGGAAACCAAATGGTATTAACCAACATGGTTTAGGTACTTTTCCCTCCTTTTTCCTTTTTTGAATAAAAATAATATTTTAATTCCCTTTTTAATATTTTTGGGAATTTGGACCCTTTTTGAGGGTTTTTTATGATTTTCTTGGAAAAATAATCTTTTTTAATGGAAAAAGGGATGTACTTAGGTCTTTTGGTGACCTTTTGTTGGTTTCAGAGGCTTTTGATGGTGAAAAAGTGGATAAATGGGTCATGTGAATAGGGAAATGAGCTAGTGAGCACTTTTTGGGTGTTAACAGATTGCCCCCTGATGTGTGAGGGCAGGAGCTCATCGTATGGCCAATAGACATCATAGTTCATTTGTCTTTTTCTGGGGTTTTAGGGGAGAGAAGAGACCGGTTGGAGACTGGAGCCACGGCCCTTGGAAGCTGCAAAAACAAAAAATATTACATGGCCTCAATATGAATGAGGTATAATCTCTGATGAAGGACGAGGCGGGCATTCCCATGCTCGTATCAAGACATATACAAAACAATTAGTCCCAAGAAGGGGGATCTAATATGTAAAGAATCTACTAGTACATCATAATGGTCCAGGGGGGACATTATTTTGTGATATACTCCTGATCATAACTGATCTCAATAACTGATACACTGGACTAGCTGATGAACTGCTGAAACTGAAGGTGTCCAATATCTGTAGGGACTCAAAGACTATGAGTCATCTCTGAGAAATAATGTAACTGTATACTTAAGGGAGTATGAAACTGGGGTAAATCTGAATACTGTCGCCATGCGCAACCCGGATCTCTATAGAAAAAGTGTAACTGGTGTTATCCATAGGAAGCCTCTCAAATGTGGAGGAGTCAGGAGGTATCCGGGGTCTTCGACTAATAAGTGAAACGGACAAATACCCTGTGCGAGTCTCAACGATGCGATCTAGGTGTTGTAGTCGAGCATGTGAGAAACAATCATTTGGAGAGGCACTGAAGATTCCTCTCGAAATGACTCGTAGGCACTCATCATAAATGGTGATGAGTCCAAGACACAGGGACCTCTAGGTCTATCCTCTGGAATCAATGTGGTTGTCGTCGACAGAGGGAGACCAGCAACTAACAAGGCAATGATGTTTCCTTGATAGGAGCACGAGGTGTAAAACTGAAGTGTTGTAATACTGATGGTAGGACTGACATACTTGTGGGAATGGGAAATAACTGGGTCAAAAAATGGGTAGACTCAAACTTCCTTTGTTCAGAGCATGATGACATGGTTGACCTGGCAGCGTAGGGAACTGACTTGTAGGTGTGGGGATCATTGCTTTGACTGATCTGGGGGGAGGACGAGCTGATAGGTGCCGTCGAGGTATTATCAAGGTGACATACTGTGGAATACTCTGAACAAAGGCAACCAAAATGGGGAAGCTGCCTAATGAGTAGATGTGATCTGTCGTGGCGCCAAGAGGCACCATTGATTCCTTCTTCGTAGTTTTAATGAGCTCCAAGAAGGGATAAAAGTGTGCTCTGAAATGGTACGGTCCTGTGGATTTTGTGAGCCCAGGACGGCTCATGCTCATGGTTGCTTTCATGTTTAGAGAGTCTGAAAACGGTAAGTGGACTCTATTGGTGTTTCTTTTTCGTAAGTTTAGTCTCCAAGGCCCGAAAAAGCATAAAATGATGCGGATGGAGAACTCTTCTAGCCGATGTGACTAGAGTATACCTTTTTCGTAATTAGTCTACAAGGTCCGGAAAAGGGGTAAACTTATACCAGGTAGACGCCCTTTCAGATACGTTTAACGAGCATGAAAGGAAGCAAGATTGCTCGGCGATCTTTTCATTGTTTTAGGAGTCAGAAAAGAGCTTAACAGAAACTCCCTAAGTGCCTTTTTCGTAAAAGGGGTTGCTCGGCCCGAAAAAGGGATAAACTTATACCGAACAAAAATGGATTGATGAGGGCGAGAAAAGGTCTCAAGAATCGTCATCAGTGCGAAAAACTGGATCCGGTGACATAAGGATTGTCGAAAACGGAGAACGGCCGATGTGGCATGCAAACCGAGGCTATGTGGCAGGCATGGAAAAAATGCCCGAAAACTCTAAAGGTGAGAGAGAGAAATGATCTCAATCATCATCACGAGCGCGGAAAACTGAATCCGACGATATAAGGCATGTCGGAAACGGAGAACGGCCGATGTGGCACGCAAACCGAGGTGACGAGGGGGGCATGGAAAAAATGCCCAAAAAATCTAAAGGTGAGAGCGAGAAAAGATCTCAAGCATCATCACGAGCGCGGAAAACTGAATCCGGCGATATAATGCATGTCGAAAATGGAGAACGGCTGATGTGGCACGCAAACCGAGGCGACGAGGGGGCATGGAAAAAATGCTCTGACAATCGGGACGTGACAGCGAGAAATGATCTCAAGCATCATCACGAGCGCGGAAAATTGAATCCGGTGATATATGACACGTCCAGAACGGAGAACGGCCGATGTGGCACGCAAACTGGGGCGACAAGGTGTCGGGACATAATGTTGATATTGGTCCTGGTGAGAGCGAGAAATGATCTCAAGCATCATCACGGGCACAGAAATATGAATCCGGCAGTGCAAATGGTGCGAAAAACGGAGGTCATAAGGACTTTGGAATGGTTAAAGCAAATAACTAGGTTAAAAAATTGCTACAAATAAAGGTGAGCCCACCCAGCCAATGATGCAGCGGTGGGGGGAAATGATGACCCGCGGGGGGAAATACTATGTGTATAAAATCAACTCAAATATACAAGTGACACGTGACCTCAAAAATGGTTGAGATCACGAATATGAAAAAGTGAGCAGGGTTAATGACCTGCCCCCATGCTATGTGCATGGGGTTTGTGATTGTGGATCACATATGTGTTGGTTTGAACGATGGGCTCATTGAGGTGTTGAGATAGAGATGATGGGGAAGGTTCAAAATGATTGATCATGCCCCCTATCCCGGGGTCGAGGTAATCTATTATGCCCCCTAACTCAGAGGTGTCAATGTGGTGCAGATGTTGTCTCAGAGAGAGATCAATAGGGCACTGAGCAACTGCTGGCGGGGTGTTATACCATGAGGCTGTGGGTCGTGGTGGCATACTGAAGTGATGATATGATGATGGGGGATTCCCTTTGTGGGGTGGATGCCCCCAGTATCTCTGACGAGGATCATGATGATGATGAGTAGTCAAGGTTTTGGGCCTGCCCCCATGTTGTGGACATGTGGTTTCCTGGTCGATTTGAAAGGGTTGAACCTGTGTGTCAAAAGGATCAATGGAAGGGGCCGACTGGACAGAGGGGTATCCAGTGGAAACCGTGTAAATGGTGTGGTCAAGGCTAGGCATTTCGGTATCTGACCAAGTTAAGACATCAGTGAATTCTTGGAACAGTCGTTGGTGTTCTCCGATCTCATGCTCATTGTGGGAGGCTCCTAATGTAATGGTATGAAGGGCATCAAGTGGGTCAGAGATGTCAATGTGGATGACGGGAGAAATATCGGCTATCGGATCCTTTAACCAGTCGACTCTAGTAGGAAAGAACTCTTTGGACTCAACCGCGGATTGCGTAGCGGTGGTGGATGAAGTCTCTTCCGGGAGGAAGTATGGACAATCGTGCATGTCTTCCCAGGGATGATTAAGGGCAGTAGGAGCCTCTAGAATTTCTTCATCATTGCGGGAGCTTTGAGTGGTCAAATCGAGTGATGAGGTAGTGGTAGTCGAAGAGATCATGTAGATGGTGTTAATCTCTCCGGATGAGGATGATGCAGGAGGGTAGATCTCCTCGATAGTAGGGGGTGCCGTCTCTAGGTCCAAATTGTTCATCTCGTAGAGATTTTCTCTGTAGTCTGGGATGTCAGGACAGTTGTGGGAGTAGTGGCCGTAAATACCGCATATCGCACATGGGTGGTTGGTACGCAGTGATTTATCACGAGGCATAGGGTTTGGATCTAGTTTGACCACCGGGATGTTGGGGTCGTCGTCCAACATTTGCATGTGTTCCTGCAATGCAGGTAACTGTGGACACTGATGGGTTGGATGGCCTAACTCATCACACAGCGAGCATTTTGGAGGAGCACGGAATACGGGGGGAGGTTTAACTGCCTTGGGTGGGGGTACCGCAGTGTATGGTTGTGGGCCTCTGCCCCCAGTGGGCCTGATGAGTGGAGGGGGATTCGTCGATGACGAAGGAGTAGTGATACCGGGAGGTGGTTGGGTAGAAGTAACAATGGGTTGCACCGGTTGCAGGATGACATTTGGTGTCGGTGGAGGAACGGGAGGCGTAATATACCACACGGGTAATCCCAATGTTAACCCGGGGAGACTAAGGGTAGCCATAACCGGGGCGCTTACTACACCCGAAGGAGGAAATAGAAAGGGGATTGTGTGGATAGGTGTAACACCGATGTGACTAGGGACCAATGGTGGTTTGGGTAACAAGGAGGGTTTATTACCGGGTGTTTGTGAAAGAGTGCAGAGGTTAGCGACCTGGGTCTCCGGTGACGGTGGTGGAAAGGCCTGGAATGTAGAGGTCATCGGTGCCTCGGAGTAAAGTCCGGGTCCTACTGAGGAAATGAATGAGGTAGTTGCACCACAAATAGGTTGTTCAACCATGGGGAGAACATTTTCAGGTGTGGCAGGGGCCTTGGGATCGTAATAGGTGAGCTGGTCGACCTTGACCATGCGTCCCTCATGGGGGAACTGCATGGTGCGAAATACGGATGAGGCAACAGCCCGCATGGCGTACATGTAGTTGCGACCAAGTAAAAGGTTATAGTCTAGTTGGGCATTGATGACCTCAATGTCAATGAGCACGGTTTTACCCGCCAGCTGGACCGGGACATTGGCTAAAAGACCTTGGGGTTGAGCCGAACATCCGTCATAAGCTCGTAATGCAGTGGTGGACTGCTGGAGAGTAGGGGATCCCAACTTCTGCCAAACGAATGTGGACATGACGCATGTGGAGGCCCCTTCATCGATAATGCACCGATGGATGACAAGATTCCGAACAGAAACGGAAACTTGGAATGCTAAAGAGGACGGCAGGCGTGGTTCAGACTGGTCTAAATCGAATGCGATCAGCTGTGAATCATTGGGGTCTATGGAGCCGATGGCAGAGAGCAAAGTTTTGCGCTGCGAAGGACAGTTCTTCAAAACCTCTAAAGCAGACATGGCTACAGGAGACTGGGCTAAGTCATCTATGATGTTGTAATTCGACGCAGCGCGAGCATTGGGATTACTGTTGATGCGACGAAGTGGGAAGTGAGGTGCTTTAGAAGCACCATCAAGTGGAGCCGGAGGTATACGTAACATTTGATCTGTGGGATTAACGTTAGTGTTTTTGTCGGTGGGAGGGGCTTCAGAGGTGGAGCCATATTGGTTCCGACGGGTTTGGAGGTTGGCAGCGGCAGTCGACATCATCAACAAATGGTGAGTACCTGAATCGAACATGGGTTGATCGGGGGCTGCATAAGTGATCTGCTGTGGTGGCACGTTGCCCTGAGGGGGGGCTAACGGCTGAGTGTTCACTACACCCTGGTTTGGAAAGGGGTTTTGCAGCACCAAGGGTTGATGTTGAGGTGGTGGAGAGTTGGGTGGCGGCTGAGGAGCCGCTTGCCCTTGAAGATGTGCATCGTCGGTCCAGAGTTGTCGAGCTCGCTCCAAATGTGGGCAAGAATGCGTGTAATGACCATAGACCCCGCAGATAGAACAAGGGTGGTTTGTTCTGAGGTTATTATTTCTAGGCTGCGTAGGATTCCGATCCGGATTGCGGTTGGGAGGAGCAGCATTGTTATTCTACGGAGGATTAGGAGGTGGAGGACCTTGCTGATGTTGTTGGTTATTACCGCGGTTATGACCTCTACCACGGTTCTGTTGCGCACCTTGGTTGCGCTGGTTGTTTTGGTTCTGGGGCTGGTTGTGCTGTGTGTACACTTGCCCTTGAGCAGTGGGAGGATTTTGGTTCGCCGCAGGTGCGGGAGCAGGTTGTGGTGGATAATAAGCTTGTGGGGCTGGAGGTGGTCCAATGACCTGCTGGGGTTGTTGGTAACCCTGAGCTATTGGAGGTGTTGGGTGAGCTGCCGCAGCATGCTGTGGATAGTACACTGGTTGAGGTGCAGCTGGGGGGGCGTATGCAGGTGGTGCATGACCAAAACACTGAGGTGGACATGAAGGTCCATGGGTATGATGGTGATGTGCCATGGGAGCATATGAACTGGTTGCTCCAGACTGAGATGTAGCCCGCAAAAGTTCGGGACCATGGCTAGGATGTGTAATGGAAAAGGGTTGGGGATGCGAGGCCATACGACCAATGATGCCATCAGCGGCATGGGATGCCCCCGGCGCACTATGTTGGGATGACTCACCCCGAGGGGCGTCTGGAATAATGGTATATAGATAACCCTATTGGGAGTAAATGAGATCAAACTGTTGGGCTTTGAGGATGGCCTCTTCTTCAGATTGGGGTCTTTCGGATTCCACATCCTTCGCAATGAGAGGGAGAAGGGATTTTAGAAACCAATCTAGGAAGATACGGTCGTCTAATTTGATTTTGCAGAGGCTTCGGCGTCGACGCCACTCATGAATGTGGTCAGTGATGTGGGTGGCCATATTCTGTCTGCAAGACAATAGGATCTCGATGCCCGCATTATAGCGGACAGGTAACTGAAAGAACTGCAGGAAGGTCGAGGCAAGGGAGGTAAAGGTGGCGTGCGTCCCGTGGGGCTGCTCAATATACCACTTGGCTGCAGAGCCAGTGAAGGTGCGTTGTAAAATCCGGAGGCGGATTGAGTCGTCCACTATGGAGTTGGAGGAACACCATAAATGGAAGGACATGATATGGTTCTGGGGGTCTTCCCCTGCCTTACCCTCAAACTTAGGGATGTCAGAGGGAATTTTGGTGGGCATATGAGGCCACACAGGATCATGTCTGATGGGGTCATTTGTTAGCCTAGCTAATTCTGGCAGGTTCAGACTCGCCATGTATGGTAAGCTAGCAGATGTGGTAACTGGAACTGGGACATGCCTAGCCATTGTGGTATGGTGTAGGGGTCCAGTAGCGCCTAAAGGTATGCTAGGTATGGAGGGTATGTGCCCTCCAATAGGTGTAGTCTGGTATGGGCCAGCGCCTCCAAGTGCAACATGGGTTACACTTGGGTTAGGAATAGCAGTGGGGATTCCTGGGATAGGGTTTGTGGAAACCAGAGGGGGTGTGACCCCTATGTTGGGTATACCTATGACAGGTGGTGGCCCTGTGTTGGGAATTCCTAAATGTGGAGTGTTACCCATGTTGGGCATACCCAGGGGGGTGGTTGTTGCCATGGATGGCACCGCCGCAGAAGGGTCTATGGATGTCTCACCTATGGTGCTTGTAAACAATGGATCAAATGGTGTTCGAGCCATAATGTTGGTTGGTGGTAACTCTGTGTGTTTTTCGGATTCTACCTCCAAATCAAAAGTGAAGTGAGGTGTGTCAGAATCGGATGACTATGTAGTTGATTGACGATGTGTCGAATCAAGGGATAAGGCCCTGCGTCCGTGACGTGGAGAGCCAAGTGGACTAAACTCTGGGAGTTCACCCTGTAGACGACGAGAGCGTCTAAAATTCTCAATGGTGAGAATTAAGATTTTATGTAAAAATTTGTTTAAGTATCAGGTGGTGATATATCTAAAAAAGACTCAAAACCCTAATGCAACCAAGGGTGCAAGAAGGGGAGTGAAAAAAGAAGGCTCTCAGGCCAAAAATCAATCCTCAAAAAGGGCACTTATTCTAGCAGCTGTGCTACAATAAGTGGAGGAATGCAACAACTGGTCAGAATACCAACATGCAAGCGGCTCCTAGAAAAAATAGGTGTAACTAGACCACAGGTAGGTTGAAATCATACAAACACCTAATCTAAAAGTATTGTGACTCAAACAGACGATATCCTCTGCAAGGTGATGAAATCCAAGTCAGACAATATGAATGTTGAGACAACGGCTAGATATCCCCCTACCGGGAGGGACACCGGGTAATCAATCCTAAAGACAGGCTACTAGGATACTCCGTTCATGACGCATCGAGAAAAGGTAAATCTGCCGTTTGGTCCTTTGATCGCAATATCCCAATACAGGGATATCCCGAGAACTGCGAATGGTAGCCCTTCGGTTACTGAATGGATTTCGGTATTCCACTCAGGCTTCCGGAACCATCCTCGCGACTTCAACCCTCCTAAGGGAGAGGCCTTCCCACAAACCGGTTGTGACCGCGCCAAAAAGTACTAAGAGATTTTAGCTCCCTAATTGGACAACTTCTATGTCTCAGATGTAAGAACTGAGGGGTGTTATTGGAACACCTATCCCCCCAATACTACCTAGCTACAAGAATTCTTTTAGTGTTCCCCAAGTGGGGTTAAAAGTGTGTTCAAATTAGGGTACGTTTTTAAGGCTTAGTTCAATTAAGTGATCGTGTGAGTGCACGTGAGGTGTTGTAAACTGAACTTGAAAAAATTAAATGCTTTATAGGAAATTTTCAAAAAATAAAGGATTTTTCGAAAATAAAAAGCAAATATTTATGGCTTTTTCACTAAAAAGGAATTTAAATGCTTTTCAAAAAATAGCTCAAAAAACAAAGGATTTCTTGGATTTATGAAAGCAAATAATAGACTTCTTTTTAAAAGAAATAAATGGATTTCTTCGTTTCAAGAAAAAAAATTGCTAATTGCAAGATTTTTAAAGAAGTAAACAGGAAAAAATTTGAATCTAGATGAAAATGCAAAATGAGTCTTTCTTTCACTTTCTTGAAAATTTTTAAAAAGATTTCTAGATATGCACTTTAAATAGTAAAAAAAATTTCAAAGCTGTCAAATATGCAGAATTTAATACTGTAAAAAATGTGCTATGGGCAGAAAGTACAGTAAAAAAAAATTTTCAAAATCGGGATGGCCGAATGAAAAATTCAGCCGCGCGGGTATTGACAGAAAAACCGCGATGGACCGCGCGGGTTTTTGTCGCACAGTCGCAATGGACCGCGTGGGTTTTGGCCGCACAGGCGTGATGGACCGCGCAGGTTTTAGCCGCACAGTCGCGATGGGCAGCGCGGAAATTGGCCGCGAAGCCGCGGTGCGCAGCGCGGAAAAACGCAGAAAGGTCGCGATGGACCGCGCGACTGTCTGGCAGAAAGCCGCGATGGACCGCGCGGAAAAACACAGAAAAGTCGCGATGGACCGCGCGACTGTCTGGCAAAAAGCCGCGATGTGGAAGCCGTGCACGGAAACCGAGAAACGAACCCAAAAATTGAAAATTTTGGGCTGTTTATGGGGCCAAAACTCAGAGCAGCAATGGATCTGTTGTCTAAGATGGCAGATCTATGGATCTAAAGGTTAAAAACTCATAAAAAACTAAGATTAAAGGAAAAACTAGAGATCTATAGTTCAAACCAAAGCGGAGTCGCCAAAAACTGTTGGCCCGGTTTTGCAACCAGGCTTAGTGCTATGGGCACCTGCTAACTAGTAGCAGCAGTTTCAATGGAAATAAATAACAATAAACTAATTAAACAAGACTATTCATGGATCTATGCAAAGATATTAAGCAAATAACAAAGATAATTTAAAATCAAGAACAAGAACATATAAGAATAATAAATTTGTATTGAAAGAATGGGGCAAGCAAGTGCTTGCGGAATCAATACCTCTAATGGTGAGGTTGAATGGCTCCAAGGATGAGCAACTCCAATCTCCAATGGTCTCTTCTCCAATGTGGTTTGCAATGGCTAAAATGCTCAGGGGAGATTTCAGCAGCATAAGGATGAGATAATGGATGGATGGATAAGAAATGAGGAGCCCCTACCACCTTTTTATAGGTTTTGGTGGTGGGAAATACCATTTGTGGTTTTGTGGAAACCAAATGGTATTGACCAACATGGTTTAGGTACTTTTCCCTCCTTTTTCCTTTTTTGAATAAAAATAATATTTTAATTCCCTTTTTAATATTTTTGGGAATTTGGACCATTTTTGAGGGTTTTTTATGATTTTCTTGGAAAAATAATCTTTTTTAATGGAAAAAGGGGTGTACTTAGGTCTTTTGGTGACCTTTTGTTGGTTTCAGAGGCTTTTGATGGTGAAAAAGTGGATAAATGGGTCATGTGAATAGGGAAATGAGCTAGTGAGCACTTTTTGGGTGTTAACAGGTACCTCATCCCAAGAAAATATCCATGAGATCCAAGATCCAAAATCAAAGGGATAAGCCTAAACCAAAATTTTTGCTCCCCTATAACTGATCAAAGTGTGAAAATATTAAAATTTTTGCTCCCCCATAGGCATGCAGGGCACGAAAAAAATTAAAATTGCTCCCCCGTAGGCATGCAGGGCGCGAAAATTCCAGTAAGTGGTAATTTTGGGAGGTGGTTAAGGTGGGTTTCAACCCCTTACTTGTTGGATTTTCTTCCAAGTGTGACTATGGAAGGGACCAACATCAGAATGAAGGGTCCTAACACCCTTAGTAGGCATAAACATCATGTTTTCATGGTGGTGAAATATGTACATCCTCACTTACACATGGTGTGGCAATTTGAGGTATAACAGATGCCCCCTAAAGTGTGAGGTCGGAAGAAATCTGATGGCCGAAACACTTTACCAATATTAAGTATGCAAGTATATCTGAAGGAGAACTGGAGAAGATATGCAAGCAAATATCAACAATATGTCTAACGACCTCGAGGCGGGAATACCGATGCTCGGAACAATTGACTCAAAGCATGGTTGCCGACCAATACATCGCAGATCCATGATAGTACTGACTCAACAATGACTGAAGACAAATCATGGCTACTAAACTACAACAGTAGATCCATGATAAGACAATGACACAGGCATGACCAATACAAGAGTGGATCAGTGTGACAGTACATCAATAAGGTTACCAACATAATTTCCATGTGGGAACGTACTCAAAAAATCACCATCGCAACCTGGATGTGCTAAATAGACTTCAGAACCATCCAGGGTCTTCTAACCGATCCCAAATCGATACGAATCTAACCATGTGATTACAAGGTGTTGAATTCAAACATGGGAGAAACCACTTGATTTCCTGTCAATGATGTGAACCGTTAACAAGTGCGAGGGAAATCACCAATGATGACAATGATCCCCAGGGTATCACTAGTACAGTCCAATGAATGTGAATAGATGTATTGACATTGAACACTCGTGGAATCATTCAATTAGAGGTCAATGATGAAAACCTACTATCGAATACGAGGAAACCTTCCATTGAGGCATGTAGGTACCAAGGTACTAAGGTTGGTTTCTAAGCCTAATTCCTGGATAATGATTTGAATTCGATAGGAATAGATTCGTCGAAGGAGGGCCATGATGAATCCCACATCATCGACATGAAACCGACACAGGAAAGTGATGTGAAGTAATGAATCAGATTAGTATGGACTAACATAAGGATGCAAAGGCTGAATAAGGTAAACTTCCATTGAACATTGAATGACACGAAAATAATGACTTGGCAGCATTGACTAAACGAGGCAGAGACCAAGACATAATGCAACAATGACTGAGGCATTCTTCAAGTGACTTTGAAGGAGCGGGATGACTCACAAAATTGGCATGACTCAGAGACAAGCATATTACCCAACTGTATGACGAGACGCAAACAAGTGCCATGTTCAAGGGCAACACAGGCTTCCATAAAGCTTTCTAAAACAAACTCAGCTTATTTTTCCCCAACCCCATCATGTTTGATGAGTACCTCTTTATTTTTTAACGAGCTTGAGGAGGATAATAGATGCTCGATATAGCTCATCCTTCGGACGAGTCCAATCTCACATGTTTTACGAACCTGAGAAAGGATGGGTTCGATCCCAAAAGGGTCCTTCTATGTTTGATTTTACGAGTCCAAGGAAGGAAAACTCGACAATTTTTCATTTTTAGAGAGTCTGAAATAATCCAAAGAAGACTCCAAAATGCCTTTTTCGTAAAAGTTAGCATCATCACCTGAAAAAAGGATAAAACAATGTGAGAGAGAACTCTTCTAATCATGATTGACTAGAGTGTTCATTTTTCGTAAATAGTCTAAACGGTCCGAAAAAGGGATAAACTACCACTGAATAGATGTCCTTTCAAATCCTTTTACGAGCGTAAAAGAAACAAGTTTGCTCAGCAATCTTTTCCTATTTTAGGAGTCTGAAAAGAGCTTAAAGAGGACTCCATGTACAACTTTGTCATGGTTGGTGACCGAGTACGACAAAGGAAAAAGTAAACTCGGAACAATTCTGTTTCTGTAAGTAGTCTAGCGAGGCCGGATAAAGTGATAAACCTATACTCATTAGACACGCCTTTTTACTCAATTTTTAATGAGCACGACAATGGTATCAAAAGAACTTGAAATCTTTTTCATGTTTAAATCCAGAGCATGAAAAGGGAAAAAGTAAGCTCAAACCACTTTTCATATTTTTAACCAGAGCACAAAAAGGGAAAAAAGTAAGCTCAACACCATCTTACTGTTTTTAACGAGCTTGAAGAAAGTTTGGAAGAATGCTCATTGTATATGCTTCATTTTTTAACGAGCTTGCAACCGAAAATGAACTATGCTCTGAAGATGGTTTCATTTTTTAGCGAGCTTAAAGTTGAAACTAAACTATGCTCGGAATGAGGTCCATTGATGGGTTACTTCCCAACATGATGTCCAAAGGTTGGAAAGTTTTCCCCCAGCATAAGAAGTTGATGGATAACCTCCAGTATGATGTCCAAAGGCTGGAGACATGCCCCCCAAGCTTCGTTTCATCTTCCTACTCTTCTTCTTCACCCAATTAAATTCCTAGCTACTAATAGGAAAAAGCTTCACCAGAGGGATAGGAAGAATGAGGATTAAGTGACATAGGCATATGAAATGAAGGTTCAAATCCTAAATATGGTGGGAGAATCGAATTAATAGGAGAGGAATCTAGTTCATTTTTTAACGAGCTTGACACAGAAAAGGAACTATGCTCATGATGGACGATTTCATTTTTTAACGAGCTTAAAACAGAATGAAACTATGCTCGAAATAATGGTTGGTTTCATTTTTACACAAGCTTAAAACCAGAAGTAAACTATGCTTGAGATTGGTTCCTACCAACATGATATATAGAGGTTGGTAGTTTGCCCCCATCATAAGAAGATAGTGGTCTTAACTCCAGCATGATGTCGAGGATGGAAACATTACCCTCTAAGATTATTCCATGATGGAAAGAAGTCATTGGTTCTCTAACAACTCAACTCTAGTGTGATGGCTAGAGCCGAGAGACACGGTTAACGATGGGGGAGGAACCACTAAGACATGCAGAACATTCAGGGAAGTCTAGTCGCTAACAATCATACAATGATTAGGTGTAACAAAGGAAAGTTGATCAATGGTCACTATGTTTCCATGATGAAGAAAATACATCACTTGAAAGAGTGTGGACACTACAGCTTTCAAGGCATAGACATAATCTCTCCCAAGAAGCAGATTAAAATCTAACGGACCCTGGACTACCATAACATCAATGCAGACATTTTTCCCTCCTAATTTAATAGGTAACTGAGGAAGGATCCCTAAAGGTCCAGTAGGCCTTCTATTAAAAACCAATATATGATCAGTAGCTGGCACAAGCTGAGGAGATCCTATAACTTGCCAAGTAGCTGAGGATAAAATACTAACAGAAGCTCCTTCATCAACAATAGTGTGAAGTACACTCCTACCAGTAACTTCTACAGATATCTGGAAAGGAACACCCGAAGGAAGACAATATTTTGTTAGATCATTCCAATCGAAGGAAATGACCTCACTACTTGGGGGAGGCTCCGTTGAAATGGGTGAAATACCCCCTTGTCTAGAACAATTTGAATTGATAAAGAAAACATCAGTGGTTTTCAGTTCACTCTCAACTAGAAGAGTAGGATGAGACGAAGACTGTGTAATGGTGACTACTTCAGTCTCAACATTCTCCAATGAAAGAGTGGAATCGAGTGGATATGGTGTCGAATCGACTACTTCAACTTCACTCTTCAAAGGAAAAGCGAGATTAACTATTTGTTCTCCACTCATTGAGGAAAGAGTGGGATCGACCGAGGATGGAGCAGGATCGGCTACTTTATCAAACAATGAGGGGTCAAGGGACAACTTATGATATCCGATTGGAAGGTGATTATGGGATACACTAATGTATTCCAACAATTGTGAAGCTTCATCCATGTGAGGATAAAGGTAAGTAAGGTGCATGTCCTTGCATAACAAACAAGGATGCTTGACTTTATCTTTCCAACCCTTAACCATAGAGTCATTAGTCGATGGGGTATCATCAGTATGATGTCCAGAGGCTGATGAGATAGGTTGTTCAGAAGATTTATACCACTCTTATAATACCTTGAAAAGGCCAGGACAATCCTTAAGAAGGTGATCCCCCTTGCAAATCCTACAAGGGAACTTGGGTTTTCGACGTGTTGGAATAGAAAGAGAATCGTTACGAGTCGCTGGTTGATGTTGGGTCTCTTTCTTATTCTTATTCTTCTTAACCTTCCTTTTCTTCTTCTTCTTATCCTCCCGATTGCTAGCACTATTGCTTTTATCAGGTAAGGAAGAAGAAATGGAAGAAGATACATCCGACAAAGAAGACAAAGGATCGATTTGGGATTGATTCTCTCATGATGGAGAGTTAACATTTGAAGCATTAGGTGCATTCGGGATTACCGGATTGGATAATAACCATACTGGTAATCCTATAGACAATCTGGGAAGATTAAAAGTAGCAATGAAGGACCAATATCTCCAAATGGAGGAAAAGTAAAAGGTACCCCTTGAAAAGGGGTCTCTTGATTGGTAGTCCCAGAAGGAGCCTAGGTGCATGGATATGGATTCTCCATGGAACAAGACTAAGAGATGTGGACAAAATATTTCTAAAAAAAACTCAAAAACCCTTGGACAACCGAATGTGCAAAAGGGGAGCTAGAAGAAAAAGAGGCACACAGGCCAAAAAATAAAGCTCAAAAAACTTTACTGTAACCAATGCCATAGCAAGAGAGCTATAACAAAGAGGCCACAAATCCAACAAGTAGCACTAAGAAAATAAAAGACCCTCTACAAGGTATATGAGCAAGCAATCATCCTATCTAAGATCCAGAGACCTCGGCAGATCGTATCCTCTGCAAGCTAATGAAATCCAAGTCGGACAATATGAAGTGAGAGACCAATATGTCTGAAAGGATATCCCTCTACCGAAAGGGATCCTGGGTATAAGAGCCCTAGAAGGATGGTCACTAGGATACCTCGTTCATGACACGTATGGGAAGGTTTACTGGAGCTTCTATCTTTTGGCCCTTGTACAACCAGTATGGTGGCTGGAAAATACAAGGAAGACAATGGATTGATGGCCTTAGGCGCTAAGTGGAGTGTGGCATTCCACAAAGTCCGTCCAAAACCAGTCCTCGTTGCTTACCCCTGTGGAATGGGAGGATCCCCAACAAATTGGTGTATAACCGTATCAACAAATACAAGAGGATTTTAGCACCCTAAGAGAAAACAACTATGTCTCAGATGTAAAATGACAAGGGGGGATTATTTGGATTCCTATCCCCTATGTCCTACCTAACTACACAAATATTTTTATGTCCTCAAATGAGGTTAATGTGTGTCTAGTTAGGGTGTTAATTTTAAAGGTTTGTTGTTTTACTCAAGGGTAGCGAAGGTGCAACTTGGTGGTGTGTAGACTTGACTCCAACCATGCAAATATAGATGAATTATGCAAGTATTTTTCCTTCAATGAACTTCTAGCTAAGTAAGGAAGAGTTATTTTCGTTCCCAAACGTACAACCCAATGCAAATGCAATTTTAGCTTTTTAATGAATGGTAATCAATCATGTAAAACTATACCCAAACTATCCTAAAGTGACCAAAGAGATATTTCTATCAGTCACCAATGCAAAAATTATAATTCGTTTCCTATCTTTTTACACTTAAAAAGAAAACACCTAAGCTATGGGAAAGAAATATTTTGTAAATGATTCCAATCAAATGCAATGCAAAAAAAATATTCAATATCTTTTTGTAACTCAAACGCACAAGAATATGAAACAATCTTTTCTCCTTCTTATGAATGTAAGACCAAGAATGTCAAATTATCAAACTAAGGTAAGAAGAATACCTTTGTTTTTCAAGCATGTAAATCTAGCAAAAGAGAGACAAAAAGAAGCTTTTCTTTGAACAAAAATGGAAACAAGGAATTGATCTACTCCAATAACCAATAAATAGCTAAAGATGCAAAGGAAACAAAGTGAAAAACCCAAGAAAATGACTTCAAAAGACAAGGATGTCCCAAGTTTTTCAAAGCCAATCAAAGCAATCCAAATGACATGAAAGATCCCAAAAGGTTGAAAAAACCTTAATGTGGGTCAAAGGGACTGTAGGATACACGATCCAAAAAAAAAATTCAAATTCGATGTTTATTTTAATCAAATCTAGTGCAAAAAACTCCTAAAAATGCAAACAAACATGCACTCAAACTGTGGATGCAAGAGCACTTACAGCTCCTAATAGAGAGCAAGAGGTCAAGCAAATATCCTTGAACCGACAGCAAACCCCAGCAAAAAGCTCCCAAAAAACAAAAAACAGAGGATTTTCGCCCCTGTACAGACTAACACAAAGCGAAAATATGAGATTTTCGTGCCCTGGAACACTATGGGGTAGTGAAAAATTTGGAAATTTCCACGCTTTAAAACACTGTGGGAAGCGAGAATTTTCCTGTAGGTGTAGAAAATGAAAATCAATATCTAGATCCGTGCAGGGATGAAGTGTTAGGTTCAAGGTAGTCCTCAATGATGACTAAAGAGGATCTAAGGTGATGGAAAACAACACTTAAAAGGGGATTTGATGATCCAAACAAGCAATCAAAGGTGAAACTAGGGAAAAACTCCCCAGTGGAGTCGCCAATTTCTATGCTAGAGAATTCTTCCTACGAATAGTTAAACTCTCTCATGTACATAACTAAGACCCTAGATACTTAATCCATGATAGAAACAAAACAAATGGTGATCTATTATCCTATATCTAGCACAATACATAAGCTATTGAACATGGAAGAAGAAATGAAGAAGTAAAACTTACCTCCAACTTGTAGGTTGTCCTAGCTCCAACTCCAAGCTTGATCTTCAAGGCTTGAAACTTGATTTCCAAGATGATAACATATCCTTCCAAGCTATCCTCCATCACCTTGCAAGACTCATAAGATCAAGATGACCTCCTCATGAGTGTTATCCAAGAATTACAGGACCATAGGTTTGGTGTTTCCAAGATCACCCTCCTAAGTATGATTTGGGAAGGCCAACCACTAGGAGAAAATGATGGATCTAAGTGAGTAAGATGTGGATCAAGGATCTAAACCATGCCAAGGAGGGAATGTGAGATGGGATTCGAAGGGGTAGGTCATCCCAAGAAAATATCCATGAGATCCAAGATCCAAAATCAAAGAGATAAGCCTAAACCAAAATTTTCGCTCCCCTATAACTAAGCAAAGCGCAAAAAACATGAAATTTCCGCTCCCCCATAGGCATGCAGGGCGCGAAAATTCCAGTAAGTGATAATTTTGGGAGCTGGTTAAGGTGGGTTTCAACCTCTTGTTTGTTGGGTTTGCTTCCAAGTGTGACTAGGGAAGGGGCCAACATTAGAAGGAAGGGTCCTAACACCCTTGGGAGGCATAAACATAATGTTTTCATGGTGGTGAAACATTTACATCCTCACTTACACATGGTGTGGCAATTTTAGGTATAACAACCAATTTCCGATGGAATTGTTCGAGTTAGATTGTTTCGACCCAACTATAGCTCTAAAAAGGACTTGTAGTTTCCCACATTCTTTGGAATCGTTCATGTTAGGAGGTTGTTCTGTAGAAGAAAATTTTGCATCTTTGTAAGATTGAAAATTGTAGGGGTTATAGACCCTAATAAACTATTGCCACTCAAATAAATATATAACAAATTAGAGAAAGTTGACAGTATATCTGGAATGCTTCCCGTAAAACGATTATTAGGAAACTTCAACACTTGCAACGGTAGAAGTGAAGGAAACTGATTGGTTAATGAACCTATCAAATTGTTTCCACCGATATCAAGTAGTTGAATCTTGGTACACTTTCCCAGCTAGTGCGGAATCTGGCCATCTAGTGATTTGTTATTCATTTCTATGTATGGAAATCCAGATGCGCTCCCAATTGTAAAAGGGATGTTTCCTTGAAGAGAATTGTTGCCTATTCATAGCATAAACAACTTTCTGGAGAAATTCTGTGGAATTTGTCTTGTGAGCGAATTTTGTGTAAGGTCCAAAGTCAGTAATTTTCTCATAGCAAAAATGTTTGAAGGAAGCTAATTGTGACGGCATGATTCTGGTGTGATGATTCTTATTTGATGCAAAGTGGATCAAATTGTTGAGTTCACCCAATGTTTCAGGAATCCCTCCAGATAAATTATTTGATGACAGAATAAGGGTTTTTCAATAGGTATGGTTCATAATACCATTCGGGATTTTCCATTCAACAAATTGAAGTTGAGGTCTAGATAAGTCAAATTGGTGCAATTCACAAGCTCTTAGGGAAATTTACCCCCAAAAGAATTTTGAGAGAAGTCTAATTTCTCTAACATCCCTAGAATTCCCAACAATGAAGGGATTGGACCAAAGAAGTTATTGTATGTCAAATTGAGCACCTTAAGGTTTATCAAATTCTAAATTTGTGGGAAAACGTTCCCTGCCAATCTATTATGAGAGACATCCAGGAACTGCAATTTGCGCAACGGTACAAGCAAAGGAAGGGATCCTAACATTAAATTGGTGTTGATGTTCTGGGAAACCAAGTTGGTGCAAGCCTTGATACCATTATCAGATGGGGTTGACAGGAAATTGTTAGAGACATCAAGGACTTGAAGACCTTGAAGCTGACATACAGTCTTCCAAGCATTTCCTACCAACCCAAAACTGGACATATGAAACTTAATGACATTTCTCTCATCTGAAGTGCGATTCACACCGCTCCAAACACATGGGTTATCAGAACTTGTATTCTTACATGAGGATAAGTAGGATGACTTGTCATCAGAACTTTCATTCTTTAATGAGGATAAGTAGGATGACAATTTTCTCATGACCTGTATATTTTGGGTATTGAGACAAATTCCAAAATCCAAACATGAAAGAATGAATAAGATACTGAGAAAGAGAGAATATGTCCAACAATACCTCATTTTTCACAGCAAAGAAATGAAGATTGCATGCAATTCCTACTTCAACCTATATTTTGGGCATCCGTCTCCTACATAGATTTTGTCTCGGGATTCCTCCCCGAACCCTGAATGATATTTATTATTGGGTATGCATGGTTTCCATCGTTATTCAATGGGTGTCATTTTTAAAATTCAAAATGTCTAAGGATTGAAGAGTAAAAGTGAAAACCTTCAATATTTGGTCAAGATGTCTAGATGCCTGACAAGGGAGTTGAAGGTTCGGATAAATTATAGGTCCTCTTCCATTCTCCATCTTTGTTTTCATGGGCCCTAATAAGTCCAATTTTCAGGTATTTGATAACCCTTTTTCCCACAGTCAAGCTCAAGCAATGGCGAAGAAACACACTCAATTGTGGGAAAAATGTTTTACTTTAATTATTTAATGAAATTGTTTTTGATGATTATTCTTGTATGTTAAAATGCATATTCAATGAACTAATTCTGTGGAAACCAAGCGTGATTGAGTAGGTTCAGGGCATTAAAGGATGAACGCGTAGAAGACTGAGGGGTCACCAAGCTCGGTACCCTGTTCCTGACTTGTAGGGAACGCACTCCTGTTCAAGGAGAATCGGCATTTAGACAATTAATTAGATCAGCATTAAATCGTATAAATATGGACCTCTCGGGTAGCGAGAGGCCCCTGTTGATATTTTCAAAAAACATTGTTTTAACATTTTCTGCCCTCTTGAGATACTGCGAAGTACAGACCTTTGTTTTGACATGGATTATATATTTTAATGAGAGATTGATGTTAAATTCCAGCCAGCGTTCATAAGTCTTTTTCTCTCCTGAGTACGGGTTGGAGAGGGCCCCTCCAACACGTAAGTCAGGGGATTTCTATTTGCAGGTATTTTTCCAATTATGTGTTTTACATTGATGAACAGTTATATTGCATATGGAAGCGCTTGAATGATTTGTTATTTCTGTAGTAATTTATAATACGTTCTGTAGTACAGCAAAACAGTTTCAGTAGTCCTGTAGCTACTCTCTTCCAACACATATTTTAACCAATGATTACATGTGTATCAGCTTTGCTTTCAATATCATGGTTTAGATCTGAGGTTCATGACTATTTATTATCATGATTAATTTCTTTGATTCCTTAGTAGTAGATGGATAGCTTGAAATGATCGCACTTCGATTTGAGTCTTGGGATTTAAAATGGTTTAGATCAGAATTCTAGTTTTAGGCATAAAGTAATTACAGACCTTGTTTTCTCCAATATTAGAATAGATCTATTATGGCATTTTCATTTTCTAGATTTACCATTCTGCATTAAGTAATTTCATAAGATTATCTCCTTCACAATCAGCATTTTAATTATTTAAAATAGATTTACTGCTTTTGGTATCTTTATTTCTTAGAACAGATTTACTGCTTTCGGCACTTTAATTCTTTTAAATAGATTTATTGCTTTCCAATATTTAATTCCGTAGCATAACCAATTTTACATATTTAGTAGGCAACCCTTAGAACATAGATACCGACATCCAACTGTGACAAAGATTATCCTATAAGAGCACAGATAGTGCCTGCACCTCTAAAGTTTGTACGTCCTCCGGGTTGACATTTAAAGTAGGCTCTTAGTATAGCTTCCCTCATTAGGCATCCATATTGGGAGCTCACCAGGCCCCATACTAGCACCTTGAATAACCAGACTGCTGAATTGAAAATGTGTGTACTTGACCTTGACTTTGGGTTTAGTGGGAAAAACACCAACCCAAAAATAACTTGATGTGAGTGGTGGCCGCTCAGCACAATGCTTTTAATATGCACTTTCTCGGTCTCATCCTCATTCTCGGAAATAACATCTAGAGTACCCTGTTTATGAGGCTTCCACCTCAAGAAGAGATGCACCCTCGGGTCCTATGGCTGAGCATCAATCCATACCCCACATTTCCTTAACCTTGTGATGATCAAACCCTTGTTCCAGCCTCTCCAAATCCCCACATAGAACTAGGGTTATTCATCATAACACTTCAAAATCCAGAGTCCCTGTGGTTAGAATTTTGTCTGTGCTCACATAAGTGTCCTCAGTTGTTTCTCTGTCGACCCTGTCTATTTGTAGGGTGAGGGACACGGATTCCGCTGGAGGGATCATGTTTCCATTAATCTCAAATGTGACACCCATGGTCCTTTGGTAGTGTCACAAGGTCAGGACTACGGGGCTCCATCCAAAGGGCACGAGCTCACCCGGATACTTGAAATTTCAACAGTGGTGACAAACTTTCAATATTCACTACAAACCTTGCTCGAGAATGCACCATATAATTTATTAAAACAATATTTGTCCAAGATGACAATTTTTTTATAAAAGATAAGCATGCAGTGCATGAATCGGTAAAATAATTATACCTTTGGTCACAAACCATCAAGGATGCGTAACC
Source organism: Larix kaempferi (assembly GCA_027924585.1). Lineage (NCBI taxonomy): Eukaryota > Viridiplantae > Streptophyta > Pinopsida > Pinales > Pinaceae > Larix > Larix kaempferi. Next base: position 11,479,362 of record BSBM01001331.1, on the reverse strand, counting down.
TCCAAAGGTGGGAGACCCATACCCATCAATGCCAATGCTTTTATAGGTAGAAACAACCTTCTCACATAACTTTACATGCCCTTCGCTATAAGAATCGCATTGGTGGCAACTCCCAATCATGCAGCCAACACCAACGCGATCTCCAACAACGAAGTACTTCACTTGTGACCCAAGTTCAATCAAAGTCCCCACTATTTCATGGTTGTAATTTCATACTAGTGAATGCAAATTAATATTGGGCACAAATTGAAAATCAGGATCCAAAATAAAGAGGACAAGAAGAAAAATAATGAGACTTACCTCTGGAACCATTGGGTGTTGGGAATTTTTCCATTCGTTTTGAAGTTGGTATAGATAAGAGTGAAAAATTCCGCAGTACATCACCTTGAAAGTTACGTCATGGTATCCTGTTTTCCTACCAATACAAATTAAAATAAATGAAACAAAATGTTCTTAGATTCCACATTCCACAATCATAACACATCTCTTACAAATGAGAAATAGTGAAAATGAGATTTAGTTCCTGTCATTCAACCAACTAATGATCATAATGTGATTAACAAGAAACCTGGCATTGATTTTATCGTTTGTCGTAAAAGATGAAATAAGAAAAACCTGAGAGTGAAGCTTCTGAAAGATCATGCAATATAATTCCACCCTATGTCTCCACGTCTTTGTTTCCCAGATCTTCTTTTGGGTGTGGGATTCGACCCCTAGACCTCTAGAGGGTCTGGGTTTGTAGAGGGAATCATCCTTCATGGAGACCTTTAGTTGGTTCTGATTGTTGGAGAAGGAAAGCAATGAGACCATTCGGAACGACAATTTTGTGTTACTCCTGAAATTACCCACGTAGTCATCTGAATAGTCTAAGAGGTCACATGGCGAGGGATCTTGGATGAGGTAAAGAACTGGAATTGCAGCCAAATAAATTGCAAAGAAAATTATCCGGACTAGGATCCTCTTGCCCATGGATCCATAAAGAAAGCTCCAACTTTATCATTTTTCGGCCATGGATTCTTTTTTTTTTCTTGGCTGGTGAGGCTCATCTCCCCTCTCCTCGAGCAAGTGTCAAAAAAGGTTATTCTCGTTTTCTTTCTTTACTATGATATAAACTAAAACAACGGATCACCGTCTTTCCCTAGCGATCTTCTTCCATGTATAAAGGTGATCCTAATGGCCTCTTTCATTAATTAGTTTTGCATTTAATTTTATTTTAAATGTAGTTATTAATGTAAGTGGTGCAAATCTGTGTATAAGGTCGTTAATGTAAGCGATGCAAATCTGCTTCATGCATTAATGTTGAGCTGTGAGACATGAGGAGGTCTACAATTTACTGAATTCTAACACTGCAGATGGATTCAGAGACCCCCCCTGAATCCATCTGCAACATTAGAATTTAGTAAATTATACAAATTCATTGTCAAAATTGTAATTTTCCATTGTCAGAGTGACACAACTAAAAATGACCAAATAAATGACCAATTGTTATGTGGTCATTTTTAGCTTAGTTCTTATCCCATGACCAAATTGGTCATTTTTAGTTTCATTCTTATCCCGTGACCAAATTGGTCATCTATCTTGGTCATTTTTAGTTAGCTCACTTAAAATTTCTCAATTTTGGTCATTTTCCCCTAGAAAAACTGTGGTGACCAAATTTTTTGGTCTCCTAGTCACTTATCTCTCATTTTGTACTAGTGAAACTTAATATTGATCTTCAATTATGCATCCATCATAAATAAAACATTAATACACATATGCACCCAGACAAAGAACATGGAACACATTGAATTTTGACATGGAAACCCAAACGATAGAAAATCATGGAATGCTCTTTTATGATGAAAAGATTACATTTGAGGAATCACCGACTTCCTGTGTTTACTAGAACCAACTAGAAGGAGGAACATACCCCCTGGTTTTATAGGCATCAACCTTAAGGAATAACCAACTCCCTGTGTTCTCCAGCACCAACTGGAAGGAGGCTACGACATCCTGTTCCTTGCCCCGTCCTACCACCCAAATATACACAATAAGATATTCCCTTGCTTAACTTCTAACACGCACACTCTTTTGATCTTATGATATTGTTCGTTCTGATGTGCGCACCTTCCATATGCAGTCGTATTGTTTTCACTTCCCTGCATATATCACTTGACTTATCATTCCACTCAACACTTTTTAAAATAATGTCTCACTTCTTGTGTTGTGTGCTACTTCAACTAATCCTACAGTTTGTGCCAAGATTCACTATGTCGTTATACTATTGCACAACTGCATGTTCAACTAATACTCTGCAACTATGATGACTTGTTGTTCTGATGTGGTGTAGTAGTATCAGATGGAACTAGGCACTTACTCAGATGTGTCTGTTCAATTTAAGTGCCACAGTAGTTTAGCCAATCTGCAACCCAATGTGCATCATATGATTCATTCTTTCAGTTTAACGCACTTGCCTTAGATCATCTTCATCATGATGTGCATACTTGATTTTGTTGCTACTTGCTTTATGCACATCTTATGATCTTCTTATCACACTTCAACTCATTCTGCATACATCATTCAAACTGCTTCACTTCGTGCATATTCTGATATACTTCATGTCTATCTCTGCGCTTCTGACTTAGAACATATGTGTTTCCTGCAACATGGTCATTCGTTCCTCATGCACTTGCGCATACTCTGCATTCTTCCTTTTATGTCTTAGCGCAATCATCACAGATCTACAACATCATTCTGCGCACCATCGGTTATATCATTCCTCTGCTTGTGTGCACTCGGATCTATGCTAGATCATTGTTGTTCTTGTTCCACGAGCCCTTGATGCCCCGAATATAAATATGTATCTTCCACTTACAAGATATTCATACTTTCCATCAAGCTTACTTCAAATCTCCAACTTGATTCCTTATTTATACATGTCCTGCATGGACTTGATGTCCACAAGTTGGTTGTGGCTTTCCTTCTTCCTTGCTTCACAGTTTCTACTTCTGCCACATGGCATGTTCTGCGCTGCTGATGTGTCCTTTCTTTGTGGGTTTTGCACATACATAGTCCTTGACTTGGTGTAACTTTATCCCATGCGGTGTGGTCTTGCTCCCTTGATGTACCATTGCTTTGTTGAACTTACCAATACATGATCTTCGACTCGGTGGGAATTTGACCCTTGCGGTACCATCACTTGTGGGTCTTGTGCACTTGTTGTGTCATCAGTTGTGGAATTTACACATAAACTTGACTTCAATTGCTACACCCTACTTGAAACTTGTGTGCACTTCAACAACTGAAATCTTCTTCTGATTGGTGAGACTTGCGCACTTTCAGGACTTGCATAATTGTTCATCCATTTCTTGTTTCATGTTGCTTTCGCACTCCCGATATTTTCTTAACTTGTTTGCGCACTTGTACCTTTTTTCAACCAACTCTTTGGCTTGCTTGCGCACTCCCAAAACCTTTGTCCAAACAAAACTTTAGCTTGTACCTTGAAGGACTATGACTGGAGGACTTGTGACATGCCCATGTACATGTGCATTATGTACTTCTTCAAACTGGATATGCATTCCTTATATACTTCTTAAAAATGGATATGCATGATGTACCCCTGGACACACTTCTTCCCACTAGATGCACTTCTAGATATACTACTTATATTGGCATCCATATACTACACCATCTTGCTTGCGCATATACATCTTCAGAGTGATTTTTCTATATTTCTTCAAGTTGTCATGGGAATACTGAATTTGCTTGAAATCAGTTGACATCAATGAGTCAAACTGATTCAGTTGACATCCTCTTTGACATTAGTTGATATCAATGACAACCAAAGTTCAACAAATTGTTGTGTAAAAACTAAAGTTGAATATGACAACAAATAAGTTATGTGATCATCATTACTACAAAGGAGAACTAAACATTTTCTTATTAAGTAATTTCAATCTTATGATTTTATTCATTAAGATATTTCCCAATGTCGATAGTGAGGTGGGGAAAATGAAGAAGTGTAAAAGGAACTCCAAATTCATTAAAGTCTATGCAAAATGAAAACATAAATAAATTCCTCTGAGAGAAGAGACAAATATATCAAATACTTGAAAATTCGAGGAAGACCAAGATTCGCCTAGAAGACCAAAGTCACTCAGAAACTAAGAATCACCCTTATTTTGTATAAAATGTACTCTTGACCTTATTAGGAATGGGGGATCTTCTATTTATAAAAAAATTATAAATTATTTTTTGAAATTCTAATGAGGAGAAGCTCTTATTGGCCAAGCTATTTGGAGATGAATTTCAAGTTTGAGACCTCAATGCATAGAAACTATTCTACTAATTTGTTTGAGTTTAAAAATTGTTGTGAGAATGTTTTTTTCTATATTGTAGACTAATCTACTATAGAAGCAGAATATCTTTCACAATTTGTCTCTAGAAGTGCTTCTATGTAGTCGTAGTCATAATATTGTAATTAGGTCTTCATTTTCTAGACTCTTTTCGGTGTGTATCTAGTTATTTATGTTTCTATTCTTGTTCATGCATTAACTAATTACTGAAGATAAAAGCAGTAACATATATCGTGTTGTGTTTACATTTTTATTTTGTTAATTATCTCGAGCATCATTTTTCATTTTGCATATTATATTAGATGCATTTATCCCTTGCATCTTAGTAAAACCTAAACAAGGGATTGGGCCACAACCGGTGAAACATCCAAACTGTAATGGATGTCAGGCTAGAATATAGATGGGTTCCCTATTCCAAATGGTGTCAAATCTAATTGGGACTTTTGACTAGGTCGGGTAACCACTACAGTTTACATAAGGAAACTTCGCCCTATCAACAACTACATGGTGGTGATTACAATGGTAACCCACTTTTTTTAATAAAAATTGTCAAATATATAAATTATGTGTTTGTACCAGTAGTTATAGAAAGCATTTTATATAAAAGTATGGTTTTGGTGTATTTTTCAAGCAAGCATCTATTGGTAACACATTGGTTTATTAGACTAATTCATTTTTGTATTATGTTTTCTTTATTCTCATCTCTAGAAAACCTTACACCTATAAACTTTTTTTTCCAAGAAAAAAAATATCATATCTGTTATTTCAAAGTGTGAATCAAAATATACATCAACGAACCTCATAGTTTTTTTGCAAAAACCAAACATGTCCTTCTTATTAAAATGTAGTTATATAATACAATATTCAAAATAACTATACCTTCCAAGCAAAAATCCCATTGACTATCTTTAAACTTACTTTATCAAGACATCACTAACTCCTAAAGACATGTTTTTCCTGATCCATTACTATGATTACATAATGGATAAAGATACATTTAAAGAGGCCTAGACATCCCTAAATTTTGGATATATCAGTGTACCTTCCAACAAATTAAGTGCATCCTTCAAAATTGAATCTATTTTTTTATTAAATTCCTTGAATATATGTGCGTAAAAGATGTGATCGGACATCATATCAGCCTCCAGGACTTTGTTCATTGTAGGATCAAGTGCCAAATTGGAAATATGGAATTTTCCATTATACCAGTTCATCACTAGTTTTAGGTCACCCATAATCTGCAAGTCCCATAAACCATGGCTTACTCCTAATTTAATCAAAATCCAAAGGGTGAGAAATTCAGCTTGGTTCTTTGTGTCCTATAAAGTACCATATTTTATGAAGAAAAAATGATGCTTATTATTAAGGAGAGTTTTCCACACTCCACACCTACATGGGACTCCTTGGCACCATTAAAAAAAACAAACAAACTTTGTTAAGTCCACCTTACGCCTATAAACTTATGAATATTTGGCTTATTTTATTTCAAAGGTTGTCCAAGTAATTGAAGGTGACGTTGATATTGAGGATCAAGTGTGGCACAATGTTGTAATTGAAGAAGGATTTTATAAAGTAAAAGTCCTAAAATGTGTGTTCCCCACTTTCCATCAGCCGAACCAAGCAAGGAGGAGCAAACAATTAAGGATGTAGAGGGAAGGTTTAAAAAATTGTAAAATAATGACATCATATGGGCATGAATCAATAGATATAAATGCAAGATATGTTTATACACATTGTATCAATTAGGAAGCATTCGATTTTCAAAACAATGTCTAATTATAGTGCATTTATACTGACGCATGTACATGGTGTTTAAAATGCGCATCACAGACCTCTACATCCAGGTGTTTCTCCATAGTATACCTTTATTATTATTGATGTTTGTGATCATCATGGTCATAATCCTAGTTATATTGTTTCATTTGTTTGATAGTGACATTATTGAGAAGTTGTATGACCATTCATGACATTGATTTACTTGTATATTAGGTATGATATGCAATGTTTTTTTTTATTTGTTTAGGGTTCCTATCTTCCATTAATGTTTTTTTTATTTGTTTAGGGTTCCTATCTTCCATTAATGTTTTTTTTTTTAAGAAATGTTTTTTTTTTAACAATAATGAGTAAGTTTATATTAATAAAAAGGGAAGGTTCTGTGGTCGAACCATTCAGCCTTCTTGTACAGAATTAACAAATAGGTTCAAAACATCTACATAATTTTCATCTTGTCAATTGTAATATTATCTGACTGATGACTTTTCAAAATCTTCTTACAATTATTAACTATCAAACTAGTATATACTCTCAGGAATTTTCCCAAATTAGAATTGTCTTGCAAAAGATAGTCTATGGAATTAAAATCGTTACATTACCCCTAAGTGATTCCAAAAAAATATTACAATTAACTGAGTAGGAATGTTAGAAGAAAACAACATGTTAAATAATTTGCTTGACAGAACTGTAGACCTTGAAATGCAATGAATGTGCAGTCCATTGTGATTCTTCCTCTTGTTTTCCAGGTTTTTGCAGACAATCTTCTTAGCAAAAAGGCCTGGGGAAAGCTTCAAGGATGAGAATCCTAATTGTATCAATGCATCAATGGGAGTTCTAAAGTGAAGGAGGAAAACTGCATGTTTGATATAATTCAAGGAACACCAGAAGAAGGAAGTCAAAACAACAAGCCGAGATGGGGGAGTGACCGCTTGAGCAAGGTGGAGTCGATCAAAAGTCTTGGAAGAGAGGAGAGACTTAGTTAGAGTAAAAGGGGAAATCTTAGACGAAAAAAGAATTAAGAAGGCCAAATTCTTGTAGGTCAGGGTGGCGAAAAGGACCTAGCTAAGACATCAAACAAAATAATTATGAACCACGAAGGCACAAACCATGAATGCACATACCATAACCATGAACACATAGACCCTAAACACACAAACCAATCTCAATACACGAACCAATAGTCCCAACAAAATGCATTCCAAAATACTGGTGATTTAGAGGGGCACACAAATCAAAAGTTGGCAAGGACTCATGTTGGAATGTGTAATTTTAATATTACATGTGTAATGATGTCTAGTGTGATGTTGTACGATTTGTTATCTAGAAAAGGAAGGCATTAATAACTCTAATATTATGTAAAAGGAGTTATCCCATAGGAATCATGGAACAATATTCTCCTATTATCATTCAATATATGAGGTGAAAAATCATTTGTCCCACATCCATTTTGATATGGTATTCTTCCATACCTCTAGCTAAATAATAGAGGTGAAGGAGAGAATTTGGGCATATGTTGAGATTTATCTCATGTGAATATTATATAGATGTGAAGCATATGTGGAGTGGAGCTCAATTGTAATATTGGATATTTCCAATGAATAAGAAGACAATACCTTCTCGTGGATGTTTTCCAATTTGGTGTTTTACCACGTATATTTGGTGTATCATTTTGTTTCTCTTGTCTCTAGTTTTTACTTTGATTATTGTTGCTTGTGTGGATAGAAGGCTAGACTAATATATCCTTGTTTTTCATGTTAGCAAACATATTGTTGTATGATTCATGCATATTCCCAATATTCTAACATGGTACCAGAGCTAGTTATTATGCTCTACCTTCTTTGATAATTGTTTTGAATTTTTTTTACAAGCAACAGTTGTTCAAATTTTTTGTTGGGTCCTCCATATCTAGTATATTTTCAATCTAATCTACCAAACCCTTATGGTTATTCTCTAGATCTAAGTATTTGCTACATGTTTGAGAAAAAAATTTCAAACCCTAATCCTCACCATTTAATTTTCATATTTTTCCCAAGTTTCTCTTAACTTTCTTTGTAGATCTAAATTGAAATCCATTGTATACTAACTTGCTATCAAAGATCTATTGTTTTTGTAGCATATATATTTCCTTTTCATCTCTAGTTTTGTTTTGTCACAGGTTTCTTACAGGACTGTTGTAGGTACAACAGATCCCATGTTTCAATAAAACTTGGGATCCCCAAGTTTTTATATGCAACGAAAATTATTAAAATTCTTTGGTCATTTCGAGTTTTTTTCATCATGCTTTAATTGCTTTGCTTTGATTTGATTAAGTTAGTGATTTTTCCTTTTGAAATTTCCTTTAATTTTGCATGTTTTTAAGGCTTGCAAAAAGCACAGGTTTTTCCCTTAAAAATCAGTCTTTCCGCAACCCGCAAATTGTGGATTGCGGGAGCTTGGTTTTCCAATTTTTTTAACCAATTTTGTTCCGCAACCCGCAAATTGTGGATTGCAGGAGCCCCTTTTAAATTATTTTGGAGCTTTGCGATCCCGCAACCCGCACCCGCAAATTGCGGATTGCAGGAACTTCTCGTTTGGTAGAGTTTAGAGTCGAGATCCCACAACCGGCAAGTTACGGATTGCGGATTATGGGAAGGTTTGTGCATGTGCCCGAATAAACTTTCCGCATTTTTATTCCGCAGCCTGCATACTTTGATCTTGACCGTTGATTTGTTTTGATCCTGCAGCCGATATTGAAGTGTCTGTGTTTTGAATGATCAAATCGGTTCTTCGTTTTCCTTCATCATTTTTGGTTTGCAATCAGATTTTAAACTGTGATTTTCACCTGCGGCCTCATATGATTGATAATCATTGATTAAACTAACTTCAAATTAATTCAATGTTAATATTTGACATGAATCATATGTGAATTATTGCAATTTTATTTCTGTCTTAATTCAATCTCTGTCGACTCATGTTGTGCGTTATTTCAATGCAGACGTGATAATTGTAATTTCCAGACCGTAAGATTTTAATCATGCCAATTCATTACGCTCAGTCATTTCTGGAATCTTTATTGTTCTTTGTTAAATACAAGCTTCAACGTGGGCAATTGGTTGCTATCCACACTGCAATTGAAGAGTCTTCTTGGTTGATTTTCATAATTTTTCTTTCTAAAAATTTTAGTGTGAGCAATATGCAACGAGATCATAAGTCTTTGGTCAAGTTTTGTGAAGAGAAAGAATTTCAGCCTCTTTTGTATCAAGAGCTTGTGTCACCACCTTTTGATGCAGGTGTTCCTGATGAAAGAAGAGGTAGTGAAGAAGAACCTGATGTTCCATCCATCTACATACAACTCCCTCACAAGAAGAGAAGGAGGATCACTGAGAAGGAAGCTAATCTAGATGATACCATTATCCAAGATTTTATAATCAATGAATAACATGTTCCTCCATTAATTCCTTTCAAGGAGGAGAAAGTGCCCGACTGCTCAGTTTTCGAGAACGATGTTGATCATCATAAATATTCTAAGAGAGATTTTTCATCTCCCTTACTGTCCGTCAAAGATAGCTAGCAGACCGTGGTTAACCCCTACAATTTATTACGGGATGTTTCCCACAATTATGCGATGGACATCTTATGAAATTTTGTGAAAAAATTGCTATGAACCATTCTCTACTATGATATGATTAGAATAGTTTTATTTTTTAAATCCCTGTTTTCATGGGAAAACTATCCTTTGTAACCATCTTTGTAACTATTATTTAAAGGGATAGAAGCCTCATGGGGAAGGGGGGATATAATCGCCAGAGAAGGACTGGAGAAACGTTGTTTCACTTGTGATCATGTAATTTTTTGTAGACCAATGAATCAAAGTTAGTTTCTTTCAGCACCCTCTTTGTGTAACTTGTCAAATTTCTTTGATGATGTCTGATATCTTCACCGTAATTATTAATTAATACTGTTGATTTTGCAGCTAATCATTAATGCACTAATCTCTGAGTTGGATTTCTCTTAATTCATGATCTTTGTATATTTAGGTTTTTAATTGAATTTCTTTAATTAAAATATTTATCTATTTTTGCAAATGATTCACAGTAAATATTAAGTTCATGTTAATTTTTCAATTGACAAAAGAACAACAGGATAATCTTGGATATGCTTAATCTTTGAGTTATTATCAATAATTTTCATTGTCTGAGTGTACTTCAAAGTAATGAGTTAATGATTCAATTTCACATTGCTGTCAAGTTGATGAGGTAACTTGTTGAAACACAAACCAAGTTACCCTGCATACAAAACAATACACTCCCTTTAGATTAGTTCTGACTTAGCTTAGATTTCTTTTAAGGTAGAGTTGTTGTAGGTTTCGATCCATTTTAGAATCAGGACACTTTTGTACTTTCATATCAGGAAGATAGATCCCTCTACGATCAAACCCCATAAGTGCCAGCGGAGGCCTTTGTATCTATGGGAGATTACTATTCCAAGCAGGCTGGGGATAGAACTGTTCTTGCATAGGACCTTTTGAAGCCTTTCAGTCTGGGTTTTCCCCCTCTGTTGTTAGCCTTAGAACCCATTCCAGCACTTACTCATTCGAGGCTTCAACAAATGGCGCTAGAAGGAGGGTAGAGTGCAAATTATGCCTAAACGAAATACCAGCAAACCTCCTCAAACAGGAATACTGATTGTCACCCGTAGTCATACGCGGGCATCTACCTCTACAGAACAACCAGTACAAGACCCAACCATTATTCTTGCCACCCCTGTGACAGATCAGGAAACTAGAAGGGGCGACAACTTTATTTTTATATCACCTACTAGGTGACCCCTTACACTCGAGCAATTGCTCAAAGGTTCTTCTGATAGTGTTGCTAGGTTGCAATGAAGGGTCGCTGAAGAACATAACCAAGGGATAGCAGCAATTCATCACCAAAACACTGATCCGCAAGATAATAACTTGAATAATCAAGATTCAGATCATCCAAAACCTGAACCACATAATTCACCTCCCCACAATCTGCTTCCCGATTTCGATCTCGATATATTATTCAGTGAAACAAAGCAAGACCAACCAAAATTTGCCACAAGTGGACCACCACCAACACCTCCTTCATCTTCATTGTCCTCATCTAACGAATCATCTGGTAGTGATTCATCATCTAGTCAGATTCAGAAGACATACCCATGGCCGAAGGTGCAAACAGACCCTGGTTGGACCAGGATGCTATGTTTGTTGTTGGTGAACAACACATATTGCCCAAAAATCCTAAGAAATGGCTCCCCAAGTTTAAACCTAACAACAAATCACCTGCACTCGATCACATCAAAACCTTCATGTAGGCTATTAGGCTGAGGAGTGTCCTTCATGAGGATGTAGTTTGTAGGTTGTTCCCATATACCTTCGAGGGAAAAGCATCGACATGGTACTTTTTCCTACAACCCCGATCCATTCCTTCGTGGGATGACTTCAAAAAATTGTTTATCCAGAAATTTGGAGATGATAAGACTCCAAAAGACTTGGTTTTAGACTTATCCTCAATGAAAATTATAGGTAAGGTGAGAGTAAAGGATTATAAGCAAAGGTTTTCATATTTGAAAAATAGAATCCCTATTACTCTTCTCCCTGCAAAAGAATTGCTAGTTGCTTATTATGTAAAGGGTTTACCTGTTCCCATTGCTATGTGGTGAAAAGATCATGAAAGGATACTTGCAAGAAGCCTTTGTTGAGGCTATCCAAGTTGAGAAAGACATATACTGTCTAAAAGATAATCCTGATGTAACCATCAAATCAACCTTCAACCTCCAAAAGAAAGCAAGAAAATCCTCCAAAATCCACAGTGCAAAACAAGGACCCATTTGAGATGACTCATATGAAGAAGTTCCTACAGAAGATATCAAATGAAATGGTAGACCTGAAGAAAAGCAACACAGAAAACCAAAACAATAACAGGGGGTTCAACAGACAACCTTTCAGAAGACCTTACCAGCCCCCACAAAACCAAGTTCCACCGAACCCTGATGAAGGATTGAACATCGAGGAAATTCTTTCTATATTTAAGGATTTGGTTTCAGAATCACTGAATCCTCCTTATCAACAAGATCAAAATATACAAGAGAATCGATATCGTGAACCCCCAAACGAAGAAGAAGACTAGCAGATAAACACAATCAGTTTTTTTTCAGAGCTTCCTATGGTTGATGAGGAAGATGAGCCTAAGGCTGTCTTCAATGTCCAACACCCTTGCAATACAAGGAGTAAAGGATATCCTACACAAGAAGCTTCCACTTCAACACCCACACCAAACAGAGGTAAAGCACCAGTACATAAGGACACTTTAATTCATGAAATAGAATACAATCTAATTGATGACTTGAAAAGAATGAAAGCTAATATTTCCCTCTTTGATCTTCTGAAAATCCCTACAATGAGAGATAGTTTTCCCAAAAGTATGATTGTCAACAAGTCCAGGGAAACTCAGAACAACAATTTGGAAATATACTCTAAAAATGGAAATCAGAAACCAGGTAGCAAGAAGACTCCTCCTTTCTTGCTTACTTTTGAAGTCTTCAATAGAAACATCCATAATTGTATGATTGATTCAGGGGATTCATCAAATGTGATGCCTATGTCTGTCTGCAATAAATTAAATGCCTCTTGAGAGCCATGCCCTACACAAATCATCCAATTGGACAGATCCAAAGTAAGGGTAGTGGGAGAACTGAAAAATGTCTTGTTAACATTATTTGCTGACCCCAGAATCCACCAGACTGTCACGTCCCCACCGACCTACTTGGCCACTGAAGACCATGATCCATTTTTTTCTCCCAAAACATTGACTGAGTGCCCATACACACAGTCAAGAGAGTTCGCATCCGTAATCCGAAACCTACAGTTGCGAACCCGCAACCTTCATTCTGCAATAGCGGATCCTGCAAGCCACAACCCAAAATTGCAGATGCGGAAATGTGGAATTCCAACTTCCACAGGAGGTCACTCCCGCAACCCGCAATAGTGGATCCCGCAATCCGCAACCCGCAATTGCGGATGCGGAGTTGCGGAAGCCCAAAACATGTAACCTTGAACTTGATGGTCCCGCAATCCGCAACAGCTGATCCCGCCACCTGCATCCCGTAATTGCGGATGCGGAATTGCGAAGTCCCACAACGCATACTTTTGAACTCGATGATCCTGCAACCCGCAATTGCGGAACCATGCGTGAGGAACCCTGCCTCTGCAAGGGCAACTTCATCAAATCTTCTAAGGGGTATAACTCCTTCCTCTAGCATCCAAATGGGGCAAGGTCGGTACCATTGGAAATCTCTTGGAGAGATTTATCCAATGGTGGAGTCCCCTGATCAGGTGAGGTATCTAACCTCCCCATTTTCTTCCCTGAAGTTCTGTCTATATATCCACTTAGACACTTCCAACCTTCTTCCTACCAAGATCTTCCTTTCCATCTGACCCAAAGAGATTTTTAAAACCACTTCCAGGGCTTCCATTCTTCCCAAGGATCGGGTGTAGGTAAACATCTCCTTCACAGGGTTAGTTATACATAAGCATTCATCTCCAAACAATGAAACACTATCATTCATTACAGCATGTAAAATGCATTAAACAGACTTAATCAACACATCTATCATATGCAAGAATTACAAGGCATTAACTCATGCAATATAAGATATACATATAACCATAAACTCAGTCCTTTACTCAGGCCTATACATGACTTCATATCAATCCCATTCATATACCTACATTCCACAGTTCCGTAATTATACACAAGCATTCATCACAAAACAATGAAACACCATCATTTACTATAACATAAATACTTATCTTTCAATTCCGAAGCAATTGGCTAAGTGAGAGCAACGTTCCACCCAACCTTAGATCTTTTTCCAGCCTATACTATTTAAGCTTATTGATCACCCACGAGCTGGGCATTGTATCCATTAAGGAGGGCTAACAGGTTCTCTCACAGTCAAAGCTCCATTATCTTACCAAACCAGTCTGTAGTTGGGTTTATCAAGCATTCCAGGGCTCCTGCCCATGCTAAGCCAACCTACCGTGGTTTATCAAGCATTCAAGGACAACAAGGAAGGAATTTCTAAGCCAGTGAGCTCAACCATAGAGTTGCATTCATCTCAACACTCAGTTGACCCGGCACCCAAAATACCTACCACGTCCAACACCAAGAAGACCTACATCATTGTTACACAGTCCCTCAAGGCATCTTCCCTTCCATTTCTATTCCAGGATGGGAATAGAAAGGTCCAGTCGCTCTCAGCTGACCTGGCACCCACAATACCTACCACATCCAACACAAGTAAGATCCTATCACTACTGCACAGTTCTCTCACGGTCCTTCCCTTCCAGTTCTATTCCAGGATGGGCATAGAAAGGTCCAGTCACTAGTTCATTAAGACTATAAACTTCACTGGGTTTATCAAGCAACCAAACCCTTTTCCCACAGTTCAACAACTGAATTCATTACCAGGATTAGGGTTTCCTCACGGCCTCTCTTCCATTACCACTCTGCAACATCTTCTATCAATACCACCCCAGCGTTGTAACTAGGGTTTGCACACCGGGTGCTATGGCTATCAACTCTCGGGCATTTTCTAACACACATGAAGCACAAATAACCTCAGATTTTCCCTTTCCCCTGGATTGGTTTGGTGCATACATGAAATACATGAATGAATTCTCTGCGAGGGTCGATGGCTCATGGATGGTAAGTGCATGAGTGGGAGAATGAGTGAGTGAGTAATCAATGTTTGTATGTCTGAATGAATGAATGAATCCTCCTCCCAGATAGTCAAATAGGTTCAGCGAGTTCCCCCGGGAGATTGAGTGTCATCCTGCATAAGCGATCAGAGCCATGCCCTGCCATACGAAATCTCAGGCATGCTCCATACTCTAGCAGCCCCAACAATCAGGGTTCTCAACCACCCACTGCAATTGCATTAATGTCAGCGGGGAGTTCCAACGGATTCCCAGTCAGACATGCGGCAATATGGGCAACCAATCCCAAACCCCCTCACCTCTCCCTAGTGGATACACATGGCCCCTTCTTATTCATTTCCTCCTTAGCCAGCTTCTTGGTTATTTTATTCATTCAATAATTACATCATTTACATTCCTTCATGGCTTAATCAGCCCATGAATAATCAAACTGTCCAAATACTTGCCTAAGCAAATAACCTTAAACATCCACTAGTGGGGCCTTGGCCTTGAGCTCCACACTAGGGAAAATACACATACTGTATATACACAGTATTTACATTGAAGTCAATACACATCAAGGGCAAAATCGGGTATTACAACTCCCTCTCCCTTAAAATAACATCATCCTCGGTGTTCTCAAAACTGAACAAAAATGGGAATGCCTCTTTCATGGCATCCTCCAGCTCCCATGTGGCCTCTTCTGGGATAAGGTGCCTCCATTGCACCTTTACCTACCCTATGGCTCGGTTCCAAAGCAAGGTAACTTTCTGGTCGAGGATGCATGTAGGCTCCACCTGGAACTCTCCCTCTAGTTCCACCTGTATCACATGCCAATCAATGATATGATTAGGATCATGTACATATTTCTTAACCAAAGATACATGGAAAACATTATGAGCTTTCATTTTAGCAGGCAATGCAACACTATATGCAACTGGCCCTATCCTATCAAAGATTTCAAATGGCCCTCAATATCGGGGTTCCAACTTGGCACAAATCCCCAATTTCATGGAACTCTTCCTGGGTTTCACTCTCAAGTAGACATGATCCCCAATATGAAATTCCTTATGCATTCTCTTCAGATCTGCATAACTCTTCTGTTTGTCCTGCGTTGCCTTCAAATTCTGCCTAATCTTAACAACTTCCTGTTCCATCTCCTCAACCATTTCTGGTCCAATCACTACTCTGTTCACTGGGTTGTCCCAAATCACTAGAGTTCTGCATCCTTTGCCATATAACACTTCAAAAGGACTCATCTTCAACGATGCTTGTTGCCCATTGTTGTAAGCAAATTCCACTAAGTGTAAGTAGTCTTCCCACCTAGATGGATTATCCATTACATACATCCTTAACATATCGTCAAGGATCTGATTCACTCTCTCAATCTGACAATCTGTCTGAGGATGATAGGCTGTACTAAACTTCAACTGAGTTCCCAACTCTTGGAACAATCCTTTCCAAAAATTGGAGGTGAACTTCATGTCACGATCTGAAACTATTGCCTTGGGAAATCCATGCAATCTGAATATATCCCTCATGAAGATATTTGTAATGTCATTATCCTTGTGGGTGGACTTGACTGGAATGAAATGAGATACCTTTGATAGCTTGTCCACCACAACCATGATTGAATCATGCTTCTTCACTGTCATTGGCAACCCTATTATGAAATCCATAGAAATCACTTCCCACTTCCACTCTGGAATGGGCAATGGCTACAACAATCCCGCTGGATGTTGGTGCTCTACCTTAACTTGTTGACACTTCTGACATCTAGCAATGTACTTAGATATGTCCTTCTTCATACCATGCCAAAAGTACTGCTTCCTTGCTGTTGTTATAGTCTTTTGATATCCTGGGTGCCCTGAGTATGGCTTCCGATGTATCTCATCCATCGCCAACTTCTTCAAATCTGCATTGTTTGGAATGTACAGTCTAGTGTTCTGATAAATGAGAACATCATCCTCACCCAGCTGATATCTTGCATACTTTTCCTCTATAACATTCTACTTCAATTTCTCTTTAATCTGGAGATAGACTTCATCACTATCTTGAGCCTCTAAAACTCTTGCCTTCAAGTCTGATTCACATCTACTTATTACTACAATATGGAATTTCCTGCTGAGTGCATTAGCAACCTTATTCTCTTTACCCTTGACATGCTTAATCTCCAAATCAAACTCACAAAGAAACACCATCCATCTAGTTTTCCTTGCATTCAAATTTGGCTGGTCAAACAAGTATTTTAAACTCATATGATAAGTTATGAGCTCAAAACTCCTTCCCAAAAGATAATGCCTCCATCTCTTGAGAGCGTGAATTATGGATGCTAGCTCTAAGTCATGGGTGGCATAGTTCCTTTCATGCACTTTCATTTTTTTTTACTCATAACAAATTACAGAACCTCCTTGCATTAGCACTCCACCGAGTCCCTCAATGCAAGCATCAGTGCATACCGTAAAATCCTTACTCGAATCTGCAATCCTCAAAACAGGTGCGCTAGTAAGTAGCTCCCTTAACTGTTGAAAGCTTTTCTCACACTTTTCAGACCATACAAACTTGATATTCTTCATTTGCAATGAAGTAATTGGATGGGTTATCTTGGAGAATCCTTCAATGAACCTTCTGTAGTAACCAACAAGGCCCATAAAATATCTAACATCTGCTGCATTCCTTGGGGTGGACCAATCTATAATGGCCTCAATCTTCACTGGATCTACTGCAATTCCCTCTGCTAATATAATATGACCCAAATACTGCACCTTCTCTTGATAGCAGTTACATTTACTCAGCTTAGCATACAGCTGGTGTTCTCTAAGGACTTGTAATACCATCCTCAAATGCTCATCATGCTCTTCTTCATTATTTGAATACACAAGAATGTCATCCAAGAACACAATCACAAACTTATCCAAATACTTGTTGAAGACACTATCTAAGAGACACATGAATGTAGCAGGTGCATTGGTAAGACCAAATGGCACCATTGTAAATTCATAATGCCCATACCTAGTTCTAAAGGTTGTCTTATGAATGTCTTCTTCCTTTATCCTTACCTGATGGTATCTAGACCTCAAGTCAATCTTTGAAAGCACTTTAGTTTTTTTCATTTGATCAAACAAGTCATCAATACTTGGCAAGGGATACTTGTTCTTAACTGTCACCTTATTGAGCTGCCTGTAATCAATACATAGCCTCAATATTCCATCCTTCTTCTTAACAAACAACACTGGTGCACCCCATGGGGATACACTCGGTCTGACATATTCCTTGTCCATTAAATCCTACATCTGCATCTTCAACTCTACCAATGCTGGTGTGCTCATTCTATAAGGAGCTTTGGAGATGGGTGATGCTCTTGGAACAAGATTAATGGAAAATTGAATATCTCTCTTGGGTGGCAATCCTGGAACCTCATCTGGAAACACATCTTGGAATTCCTGCAATATCTGGAAGTCTTCTACCATGGGTCCCTTATCTTCTGTTGAAGCTTATATATGTACATCATATAACTGGAAACCCTTTTTATAAAAATTCCTCAATTGCAGAGCTGAAATATGGCTTACTGAAACTTGCTTTGAAATCCCTTTAACCAACCTTGGTTGGCCTTCATCATCAAGGCATTCCAATGCTTTCTTATAGAAGTCCACCTTGGCTCTATGCCTCTCTAACCAATCCATGTCAATTAGGGCATCATACAATCCTAATGGCAAGATATTTAATTCAGCATGTGTGAGGAGTCCATTCAACCCTATAGGAGACTCCTTCACTACTTCACTTACCTTTCTCTTGGTACCGGTGGCTAATTGAACTAGACAAGCCTTCTTATGCTTTACTTTACCAAGAGAACAAATTTCAACTACCTTGGGAGATACATAACTATGGGTAGACCCTAGATCATTCAAAACAGAAATAAGGTGCTCAGCAATCTTACCTGCAACCTCCACCACTGCTGACTGATGGTATGCTTGGTGATCATCCAGTGCTACATAAATCCTAGGTGTTTCCATTGCCATGTCCCCTATTGTAGCTGCTCCTCTAACATTGTGCAAGCTCCTGGGTTCTTCCTTGCAGTTGGGCATTCTCTGAGCCTGTGGTTTTCCCCACAACCCCTACACTAAAGTGGCCCCATTGATGTTTTGTCTGCTGCTACAGCTGGCTGGAATTCTCTCCTTGCTTGTTGGCCTTGTGGAAATCTCCTAGGCTGATTTCTGAATGGTGGTTTAGACTCACCTTTCTTCTGATCAAACCCTCCCTTGGGTTTACCTTTCCACAATGGCGGTGCCTCTACCTTACCTTTATTCTGCTCATAGCAATGCTCTTCCATCCTGATGGCTTCATCCAAGCTTTGTGGATTTACAAACTCTATCCTATCTCTGTAGCTCTGCGGTAGACTACCAAGGAAGCTTTGAATCTTCACTCTTTCATCCTTGATGTAGTCCACATACCTCAGCAACTCCAGAAACTTATGAACATGCTCGTCCATAGTGCTCTGTCCTAATCTGAGTTCATTGAACTCGTTTCTTTTGCTATCATAATACCTAGCTGATAAGTACTTCTTCTGAAAGTATCTTTGGAATCTACACCAGCTGACTCTTCTTTCACTGATTCCTTTCACTTGCATGAGGTGATCCCACCAAATAGAACCTCTTCCTCTAAGGTTGTAGATAGCAACCTTAGCCTTTTCATTCTCTGAATATTCATGCATTTTGAAATACTTCTTTATTCCAAGAAGCCATACCTCTGATTCTTGACCTTCTTTGCTTTCACCATCAAAAGTAGGAGATCTTGCCTTCCAAAATTTACCCTGTGGAATACCTATGCATCTCTTTCTGCCCTTACTCTTACTGGCAGTGAGTCTTGGGCTCCCTTGAGAACCCTCAGAATCATCTGACCTGTTGAAAGAAAACTTAGGAGAGGGTGTCATGTGCTTTCGGCTCACAGAACCCCTCCTAGGGCTTGGAGTTCTTCTCATGGAACGACCCCTAGACTGACTTTCCGCATTCTTTTCTTCTCGACCTTCGTGGATCGGGTTAGAACCATCATTAATCCTTTGTTGCAAGTCGGTCAGACTCTGCCAAATGGTTGCATTGAGTTGATGTTTCTCTTATTGCGCTTTCATCATTCGCTCATTAAAGCTAACCATAGTCTCAGCCAAGTTTGGGGGCATCACTTGCTCCCTTCTTCCATCAGACTCGGCCTATGTATGTGCTCCTTGCACATTCTCACCCAATACATCATCTTATGGCCCAAACGGGTCATGTGCATCATTCAGAGTAACCATTCTTACACCGTTCTGCACGCTGCACTATCATACAATTCGTCTTACAGCTGCTTCTATCTCTGTGTATGTCAAAGACATTTATTAGACATCACAAGCATGCAATTAAGCTCTGTCATACCCATTCAAACCAGGAATTATTCATTCAAACAATTAATCAATCAAATAAGTTCATTAAAATCACACCATGGGCGCATTTCTCGATCAAAATTTATGCACGGTCCGCCCGAAATAGCTCCCAATGCTGCAACTGAAGCTCTAATACCACTATGTCACGTCCCCACCGACCTACCTGGCCACTGGAGACCATGATCCATTTTTTTTCTCCCAAAACATCGACTGAGTGCCCATACACACAGTCAGGAGAGTTCCGATCCTCAATCCGCAACCCACAATTGCGAACCTGCAACCTTCATTCCGAAACAACGGATCCCACAATCCGCATTCCCGCAATCCGCAACCCACAATTGGGGATGCAAAAATGCGGAATTCCAACTTCCGCGGGAGGTCACTCTTGCAACCCGCAACCTGCAACAGTGGGTCTCGCAATCCGCAACCCGCAATTGCGGATGCGGAATTATGGAATCCCAAAACACGTAACCTTGAACTTGACGGTCCCGCAACCCGCAACAGCTGATCCCGCAAACCGCATCCCGCAATTATGGATGCGGAATTGAAATTACGGAGTCCCACAATGCATACTTTTGAACTCGGCTATCTCGCAATCCACAACCTGCAATTGCAGAACCATGCATGCGGAACCCTGCCTCTACAAGGGCAACTTCATCAAATCTTCTAAGGGGCATAACTCCTTCCTCCAGCATCCAAATGGGGCAAGGTCGGTACCATTGGAAATCTCTTGGAGAGCTTTGTCCAATGGTGGAGTCCCCTGATCAGGTGAGGTATCTAACCTCCCAATTTTCTTCCCTGAAGTTCTGTCTATATCTCCACTTAGACACTTCCAACCTTCTTCCTACCAAGATCTTCCTTTCCATCTAACCCACAAATATTTCTGAAACCACTTCCAAGGCTTCCATTCTTCCCAAGGATCAGGTGTAGGTATACATCTCCTTCACAGGGTTAGTTATACATAAACATTCATCTCCAAACAATGAAACACTATCATTCATTACAGCATGTAAAATGCATTAAGCAGACTTAATCAACACCTCTATCATATGCAAGAATTACAAGGCATTAACTCATGCAATATAAGATATAAATATAACCATAAACTCAATCCTTTACTCAGGTCTGTACATGACTTCATGTCAATCCCATTCATATACCTACATTCCACAGTTCCATAATTATACACAAGCATTCATCACAAAACAATGAAACACCGTCATTTACTATAACAGAAATACTTATCTTTCAATTCTGAAGCAACTAGCTAAGTGAGAGCAACGTTCCACCCAACCTTAGATCTCTATCCAGCCTATACTATTTCAGTTGAGATATCACCCCCGAGCTGGGCAGTGTATCCACTAAGGACGGCTAACCGGTTCTCTCACAGTCAAGGCTCCATTCTCTTACTAAACCAGTCTGTATTTGGGTTTATCAAGCATTCCAGGGCTCATGCCCATGCTAAGCCAACCTACTGTGGTTTATCAAGCATTCAGGGACAACAAGGAAGGAGTTGCTAAGCCAGTGATCTCAACCACAATGCTACGGGCATCTCAACACTTAGTTGACATGGCACCCACAATACCTACCACATCCAACACCAAGAAGACCTACATCACTGTTACACAGTCCCTCAAGGAATCTTCCCTTCTAGTGCTATTCCAGGAAGGGCATAGAAAGGTCCAGTCGCTCTCAACCGACCTGGCACCCACAATACTTACCACACCCAACACAAGGAAGATCCTATCACTGCTGCACAGTTCTCTCACGGTCCTTCCCTTCCATTTCTATTCCAGGATGGGAATAGAAAGGTCCAGTCACTAGTTCATTGAGACTATAGCCTTCACTGGGTTTATCAAGAAACCCAACCCTTTTCCCACAGTTCAACAACTGAATTCATTACCAGGCTTGGGGTGTCCTCACAGCCGCTCTGCCATTACCACTCTGCAACATCTTCTATCAATACCACCCCGCCGCTGTAACTGGGGTTTGCACACCAAGTGTTACGGTTATCAGCTCTCAGGCCTTTTCTAACACACAGGAAGCACGAATAACCTCATATTTTCCCTTTCCCCATATTGGTTTGGTGCATACATGAACGAATTCTCTACGAGGGTCGATGGCTCGTGGATGGTAAGTGTGTGAGTGGGCGAATGAGTGAGTGAGGAATCAATGTCTGTATGTCTAAATGAATGAATGAATCCTCCTCCCGTATAGTCAAATAGGTTCAGCGAGTTCCGCCAGGCGATTGAGTGTCATCCTGTACAAGCGATCAGAGCCATGCCCTGCCATACGAAATCGCGGGTATGCTCCATACTCCAACGGCCCCAGCAATTAGGGTTCTCAACCACCCACTGCAGTTGCATTAATGTCAGCAGGGAGTTCCAACGGGTTCCTAGTCAGACATGTGGCAATATGGGCAACCAATCCCAAACCCCATAACCTCTCCCTAGTGGATACACATGGCCCCTTCTCACTCATTTCCTCCTTAGCTAACTTCTTGGTTATTTTATTCATTCAATAATAATTACATCATTTACATTCCTTCATGGCTTAATCAGCCCATGAATAATCAAACTGTCCAAATACTTGCCTAAGTAAATAACCTTAAACATCCACTAGTGGGGCCTTGGCCTTGAGCTCCACACTAGGGAAAATACACATACTGTATATACACAGTATTCACATTGAAGCCAATACACATCAAAGGCATAATGGGGTATTACACAGGCAGTGGATATCATTGTGGCTAACATTCCAGAGATGTATGGAATGTGGCTGAGCAGAGACTGGTCAGAGAAGCTTAAAGGCTACTTTGCAACTGACTGGTCTCACCTATGGCTTCCCTATAATGGAAGGCCAAACAGAATTAAAATAAGTAGGGAGCCTTATATGAAGCAAATTGTCACAGACTTGAATGATCCCAGTGAGCCTACTGCATACTTTAGCTCACATGTGGAACATTACACTTTTGATACTTTATTTGGAGATCTGCCTATGGATTTATCACCGACTGAGAATATGCAAAATCAGTCACAAATTGTCAATCTCACTTTTGTTCCATTCTCAGGTACTATTGTCCATAATGTATATAATGTAAATACAAATTTTAGGCTAGATTTAAATGCATGGACTCTATTTTTTTATGGCTCCATATCTAAAGATGGAGCTGGTGCAAGTTGTGTCCTAATTAATCCAAAAGGGACCAAAAATATGATTTCCTGCAGGCTTGAGTTTGAGTGTACCAATAATATAGCTGAATATGAGGCCCTGGACCAGGGACTCAATAAATCCATTGATATGGGTGCACAGGTAATCGAATGCTATGGAGATTCTGAGATCATAGTGTAACATGTGAGAAACAGAATACATTGTTTGTCTCCTCACTTGAGTAACTATCAAAAACTTGTAAGAGATCTCACTAACTCTTTTTCTGCATTTAATATCAAGTCAGTCCCAAGATCACAAAAATTTGATGCAGATTTGCTTGCTAATACTGCATCCAGGTTAATCCCACCAAATTGATTGTCTCCTAGAACTTTTTCAATTGAACTTATGTATAGGCCTTATATTCCCAATAATGTAACAAATTGGAAAGTATTTGATGATGATCAACAAATATTAGAATTTCTCTCAGCCTAAGACACTTTTCAAGATGTTGCAATTGATGAGGCTGAGCATGAGAAGTCTTTGTCTGACCCTTTCAACCTTATCCCTAAATCAGTTATCAACTTGGAGAAATTTTATGATCTACAAGACAAGTTCAAGCAAAAGATCAACTGCAAGACCTATAGTTCATCCCTCAACTATGACCCAGTCAACCTATGAACAAAACATAACCCTCGTTTCATAAATTTAGGGGTTGATTTCTCTATTGAGGAAAAGAGGGCTTTTATCAAAATCTACAAGAAGTTCAAAGATGTCTTTGCATGGACATACGATGAACTCAAGACTTTTGACACCAGTATCATGCACCATAATATACCAATGAAACCAGAAGTTAAACCTTATCAACAGCAGTTAAGTAAGATGCACCCCAGTCTAGAACCCTCTGTCAAGAAAGAGCTCGATAAGCTACTGGAAGCAAGAATTATATTCCCTGTCAGGCATACGCAGTGGATTGCCAATCTGGTACCTGTTTGGAAGAAGAATGGAGAAATCAGACTTTGTGTTGATTTCAGAAACTTAAATAGAGCTTCTGAGAAGGACAACTACCATGTTCCACCAATGGAGTAAATTCTACATAAGGTAGAAGGGTCTGAGATGTTTTCTCTCCTTGATGGCTTTTCAGGGTATAACCAAGTCCTGGTTGCCCCTGATGATCAACTAAAAATAGCTTTAGGACCCCTTGGGGAACCTTTTCCTACAAACGGATGCCTTTCCATCTGATTAATGTAGGTGCTACATTTCAGAGAGCTATGGATATAACTTTCAGGGGTTTGTTGCACAATTATGTCATTGTATATCTAGATGATGTTACTATTTATTCCAAAAAATGACATGAACAATTGACTGCTTTGACACGGGTTTTCGAACGCTGCAGAAGATTTGGAATCTTGTTGAACCTAGAAAAATCGATCTTTGCAGACATCGAGGGAAAGTTGTTAGGTTTTATTGTTTCGAAATAAGGCATTATAATCGATCCAGAATGCACAGAATCCATCTCGAAGATCTGCCTACCTGGTTCATGTAAGGGCATGCAATCTTTTCTTGATAAGATTAATTTTGTTCATAGATTTGTTCTGAATTTTGCTCAAATTGTTAAGCCATTAAAGCAATTGGTTAAGAAAGATGTTTAGTTTAAATGGTCCGAGGAACAAAGGGATGCGTTTTTTGAAATCCAAAGATCTATTGCGGAATCCCCCGCTTTGATGTCTCCAGATTTCAACAAGGATTTTATTATGTACAACTTTGCTATTGATTTCTCCTATGCAGTTGTCTTAACATAGAAACATGATAACGATGCTGAGATCCCTATTTCTTTCATGAGCTCTACTTTCAAAGGAGCAGAACTCAATTACTCCCAAATTGACAGACAAGCTTACACAGTCTATAAATCCGTGAAACATTTTAGACCGTATTTATTGAAATCTCGGACTAAAGTCATATTTCCCTATGTAGCTATCAGAAATGTATGGGTTTAGAAAGAAATAGGGGAAAAGAGAGCTCACTGGATGACAGCTCTGCAAGAATACGACTTAGAGATAATAGCAACAAAGATTGTCAAAGGCCAAGGCTTGTGTCTGCTAACCGCTCAATCCAATGATCATGTACACCAGCAGATTGAGTGGGAACAAGAGGAGAGTACTACAACAGGTTATGTTAATGTTATCACAACCCAAGCATCTGAATAGTATGATGACATTAAGTTCTACCTTACTCAAGGATTTGCTCCTCAAACCCTGGACTTTAAAAAATGCAGAGCTTTAAGGTTGAAAGCTACACCATATCAATTTATAGATAGCGTTCTATTTAGGAAGAATTATGATAGTATTTTTCTCAGATGTTTAGAAAAGGAAGAAACTGATAATTTTCTTTTGTAATTTCATGCAGGACCTGCGTGAGGGCACTTCTCAGGAGAGACCACTGCACATAAGATCATCAAGGCAGGATATTACTGGCATACTTTGTTTAAAGATGCCTATGCCTATGTTAGAAGATGTGAAGCATGTCATAAGTGCGCTGGGAAAGTGAAAAAACCTACCTTTCCTTTTCATCTAGTGGCTGTTTAGTTTCCATTCCAGCAATGGGAACTGGATTTTGTTGGGCCTATCAACCCTACTTCCTCCCTGCAGCACAAGTATATCTTGATAGATACGGACTACTTTACCATATGGGTAGAGGCAGCCCCCCTCAAACAATGCAATACAAACCAATGATATCCTTCCTTGAAAGCCAAATAGTCACTAGGTTTGGTGCCCCTGAATTTTTAGTATTTGAAAATAAATCATATTTCTTTTCCATTAATCTTACACAGTATGCCCTTGAGAAATGGATAAAGCTAAAGTTTTCTGCCAATTATTATCCTTAAGGCAATGGACTAGCAGAGTCTTCCAACAAGAACTTGATTAATATCTTAAAGAAGACAGTTTCTACTCACCATAAAGATTGGCATACCCAGTTATACAATGCTCTTCGGGAAGACTGGGTCACCCCAAAGGCAGCCACAGGAAACTCCCCTTACTGTTTAGTTTATGGTAAGGAGGCCATCTTTCCATCCAACCTCATGATTCCTTCACTGATGTTGGCACATTCCATACAAGAAGATGACTCTTCCCCACTCCAACACATGATTGATATGTTACTCAAGTTGGAAGAAGACAGGGAGAAGTCTAAAAACAAGTTGTATCAACATCAGCAGTTAATAAAAAGGTGTTTTGATGAGAAATCCTCATCCGACAGGGAGTTTAATGTGGGGGACTTAGTGTTGGAGTGGGATAAACAACACAAGGACAAGAATGATTACACTAAGTTCCAACGCCTTTGGCTAGGACCATTCATTGTTACAGAAAAGATTGGTCCTAGTTGTTAACACCCAAAAAGTGCTCACTAGCTCATTTCCTTATTCATATGACCCATTTGTCCACTTTTCCACCATTTGAGCCTCTAAAGCCATCAAAAGGTACACCCATTTTACCCCTCAAAATGAGTATTTTTCCTCAAAAAGCATAAAAAAAACCCTAAAAAAGGGTCCAAAATTCCCAAAAATATTAAAAAGGAAATAAAAATATTCAAAAAAGAAAAAAGGAGGAAAAATGTACCTAAACCATGTTGATCAATACCATTAGTTTTCTCAAAACCATAATGGTATTCCCCACCACCAAAAACTATAAAAAGGTGGTAGGGGCTCCTCACTTTCCATCCATCCATCATCCTATCCTCACGCTGTCAAAATCTCTCATGAGACTTTTGGCCATTTTCAGCATCTTGGAGAAGAGACCTTTGGAGTTGCTCAACACAAATTCTCACCATTTGAGGTATCTTAATATAAAACATCTATTCTTTTATTTCTTGTTCTTGAATCATTTTTAAGTTTATTTGTTATATGCACATGCTAGTTTAGATTTAGATTTAATTTATAATTGTTTTTACTTTCAATATTGAAACTGCTATCACATTGTTGATAGGTGCCCATTGCACAAAGCTTGGTTGCAAAACCAAGCCAACAGTTTTTGGCGACTCCGCTGGCTTCAAATTCTTAGATCTCAGTTTTTTGCTTTAGATCTTAGTTTTTGTTAGTTTTAATAATTTTAATTCATAGATCTGCCATCCTAGACAGCAGATCCATTGCTATTCTAGATATTGGCGCTTTCTATTGCCATTAACAGCCTGAAATTACCATTTTCGGGTTCGTTTTTCGGTGTCTATTTTACGGCCTTTGCCTCGCGGCTTTTCGCCTGACAGTCGCGTGGCTCATCGCAACCTCATGGCTTTTTTCCGCGCGCCGCGCCGCAGCTTCGTGGCCCTTTTACGTGCTGCACATCGCGGCCATTTGTCGCGCTGCACATCGCAATTGTGCGGCCGAAACCCGTGCTGCACATCGCAACTACGCGACCGAAACCCCTGCTGCACATCGCAGCTGTTTTCCCAAAACCCACGATGCAATTTTTTTGAATTCGGGCAATTTTTTGAAAACATTTTTTGCTGTATTTTTTGTCCATTTAGCATATTTTACAGCATTAATTTTTCTGCATTTTTATAGCCATACTAAATCTTTTACTATTTATATATGCTCCATTGAAAGTCTTTTTAAAAAATTTCAGCAATTGAAAGAAAGATTTTCTGCATTTTACTTAAATCAAGGTTTTACTATTTATTTGATCAATCCTTTGCCCAAGAAATTTTTAAGAGATCCATTTATTTCTTGAAATAATTATGTTATTTGCTTTCCTTCAAATTATTTCAAAGATCCATTATTTTTTAATAGTTTTTTCAAGCATTTACATTTCAAAAACGCCTTTATTTTTTGCAAAACTGGAAGCGTATTTTCTTTCATTTGTAATTAATCGTCCAAGCAAGGCAAATCAATTTCAGTTTAAATACCACACTTGCACCCACTCTGCCACATAATTTAAACTGAGCCTTAAAATTTACCTTAACTCAACAAACTTTTAACCCCACTTGGGGAGCACTTAAAAGAATCTTGTAGTTAGGTAGAATTGAGCGGATAGGTGTACCAATAACACCTCTCAATTATTTACATTTGAGACATAGTGGTTGTCTTTAGGGTCCAAAAATTCCTTATAATTTTGACACGGTTATCAACCAATTTATCGGGAAGGCCTGTCCCTTAGGAGGGTTGAAGTAGCTAGATTGGTTCCGGAAGTCTGAGTGGAATACCGCAATCCATTCAGTAACCGAAGGATACCTTTCGAAGTTCTCGATGTACACCCAAGAGGGTGTACAGCGGTGATAGAACCAAACTGCAGATTCACCCAACCAAACGTGCCATGAACGGGGTATCCTAGTTGCCACTCTTTAGGATTGTCTACCCGGTATCCATCTCAGTAGGGGGATATCTAGCCGTTGATTCAACACTCTATATTGTCTAACTTGGATTTCATCACCTTGCAGAGGATATCATTTGTTGACTCACAATACTTCTAGTTAGGTGTTTGCATGATACATTACCCACCTTTGGTCTAGTAACACCCCTTTTTTCTAGGAAGTGTTTGACTTTAGGTATTCTGACCAATTTTGTTGCATCCCTCCACTTATTATAGCACAGCTGCTATAATAAGTGCTTTTTGAGGTTGGTTGTTGGCCTGAGAGCCTTTATTTTTTCACTCCCCTCTTGCACTCATTGTTGCATTAGGGTTTCAAGTTTTTTTTTACATCACCACCTTACACTGAAATTTTTAAATATTTCTCACCATTAAGAATTTAAGACGATCTCTTCATCTCAGGGTCA
Organism: Larix kaempferi; assembly: GCA_027924585.1. Taxonomy (NCBI): domain Eukaryota; kingdom Viridiplantae; phylum Streptophyta; class Pinopsida; order Pinales; family Pinaceae; genus Larix; species Larix kaempferi. The sequence goes on along the minus strand of BSBM01001331.1, from coordinate 11,450,227 downwards.
ACCCCCTCAGTTTGGTACACTTGGCTCTACATGTCATAGAAGTAGATCCTTATCCCTTGACTCAACACGTCATCGGCCAAACACACAGTCATCCGATTCTGACACGCCTCACTTCACATCTGATTCTGAGGCTGAATCTGAAAATCCTACTAAAATATCACCAACAAACCCCATTGTTGGATCACCATACGATCCCCTTTTCACCAGTACTATTGGAGATACATCGACAAACCCTACTACTACTGTGCCACCCATGGTAACAACAACCCCATTAGGCATGCCTAATATAGGGGCCATTCCCCCTTTAGGCATTCCCAACACAAGGCCACCACCTGTTATGGGTATGCCCAACATAGGGGTCACACCCCCTCTCATTACCACAACCCAGATCCCAGGAATTCCTGGCACTATTCCTAACCCCTCTGCAACCCATGTTGCACTTGGGAGCGCTGGCCTTTCCCACACCACATCGATTGGAGCACACATACCTTCCATACCTAGCATACCCTTAGGGGCCACTGGACCACTACATAATGCTACCATTAATAGTTATGTCCCAGCCACTACATCACACCCCTCGGCCAGTCTACCATTTCTGGCAAGTTTGAATTTGCCAGACTTGGCAAGACTAACTAATGATCCTATTAGACATGAACCCACTTGGCCCCCCATGCCCACAAAGATTCCCTCGGACATCCTGAAGTTTGAAGGAAAACCTGGGGAAGATCCCCAAAACCACATAATGTCATTTCACCTATGGTGTTCATCTAACTCCATAGTGGATGACTCCATTAGACTAAGACTGTTGCAACGAACGTTCACTGGCTCTGCAGCCAAGTGGTACATTGAACAACCACATGGGACCCACCATACATTTACGTCCCTCACCTCCACTTTCCTTCAGTTTTTTCAGCTACCTGTACGCTATGATGCAGGAGTTGAAATATTGTTGTCTTGTAGACAAAACACAGCTACCCACATCACCGACCATATCCATCAGTGGCGCAAGCGTCGTAGCCTCTACAAGATAAAATTGGATGACCGTATATTTTTGGATTGGTTTCTCAAATCACTCCTACCCCTCATAGCCAAGGATGTAGCTTCTGAGTGACCCCAGTGGGAAGAAGAAGCCATTCTAAAAGCCCAGAAGTTTGATCTGATCTACACCCAGTGTGGGTACCTGTATACCATTTTACCTGATGCTCCCCACGGCGATTCCTCCTAGACTGACACGCCGGGGGCATCCCACGCTGCCGACGGCATCATTGGACAAGTTGCGTCCCACAACCAACCATTTTCCATTATGCGCAATAATAACGGCCTCGATATTTTGCGGGCCACATCTCACTCCGGAGCTACAACTTCGTATGCTCCCATAGCCCACCCCCACCACACTCATGGACCCCCATGTCCACCACAGTGTTATGGTCATGCACCTTCAACCTATCCACCTCTGGTTGCACCCCCTACGTATTACCATCAGCAGGCCACACATGCTCCTATTCACTCACAAGCCCCAATGGCTTATTTCCCACCACAGGTAGTCCTTGCTGCACCATAACCTCCAATCGCTCAGACTTATCCTCCAAACAACAACAACGCTACCCTCGCCAACCAAAACCCTGATCAACCACCGAAACAGGGTAAGAACCCCAATTTACGAACAAACCGCCCATGTTCCATATGCGGGGTATACGGCCATTATACACACACTTTTCCCCATTTGGGGCGAGCACGCCAACTTTGGTCTGATGACGCCCAACGCCAAGGGCACGCGGCACAACCAGCGCCACCTTCTCAACCACAACCCATGGTGCTGCAGAATCCTTTGCCCACACAAGGAGTGGCGAACACTCGTCCATTGGATCCTCCTCAAGGAACCACAGCACCACAACAACAAATCACATACGCTGCACACACAAACCAACCGATGGATTCATGTAGTCATCATCTCCTTATGATGTCATCGTCCGAGATGAATCTCCAAACGCATCGAAACCAATACACCCCCACTGCACCTAAAAATATTCTCCCTATGATTGAACAACAAGTTCAGAATGCACCTACATCGTTCGTCTCCATAGTTAGACCCGGATTATACTCGAAATCACCTATGGCTTCCACATTCCAATCCATCCCACCCCCTTTGAATATAACCGAGATATCTAATTTGTGCACCCTCTCGCAGAACACACAGGTACCAAACCAACAGCCCCCTTTACTCCCGCAACCACCCTCAGTTCCAACTCATGTAGGAGCCACACCAACTCATACTATCCCATTCTTATTTCCCCCTTTAGGTGCCATCAGCACACCAGTCATGGCTACACTTAATCTCCCAGGATTAACATTAGGACTACCTCTGTGGTACCTACCCACCCCAACCTCTCCTCTGACATCGAATGTCATTTTACAACCGGTGCAACCCATCAATACTTCTAACCGTCCACCCCCTTGTGTAGCAAACATCCAGAATCGACCACCTCCAACAGCGACCACCGCATCAACATCCAATTATACTCCCCCACCACTTCGAAACACTGGGGGCAGAGGTCCACAAACCTACACCACTGGACCCACAACTCGCACCCCCCCAGCGACCCCCAAGTTGGCGAAGAATCCCCCAACAAACCGTATACCCCCCAAGTGCTCTTTGTGCGATGACATAGGCCATGCCACCCATCAATGTCCACAATTACGCGCACTTCAAGAACACATGCAAATGTTGGATGATGACATTAACATTCCAGTTTTCAAACTCGAGTTGCCCCCTCAGCCTCGTGATAAATATTTGCGTACCAACCACCCTTGTGCGATATGCAGCATCTACGGCCATTATTCACATCACTGCCCTGATCTTGTTCATTTTGATTTCTTTTATACATTGGTTTTATTTTTGAATAAATCCCTACACCTTTTGGGGAAGGTGGCTGATCAGTATGTCTCAGGATAACTTAAGTCTGTTTTTTTGTTAAGATAAACTGTGTCATCTTTTCTTCCTCTTAGCTTGTAGTTGAAAATGTTTTCCATGAAATTAAAAAAGTCAAATTTTGCAAAGCCTTGATTGATACCTTCCCACTTTAATCAAATATCCTTATGGATGTTTTGTACGGTTAATTGAAGTTGAGGAAGCAATTAGTTCTCTTTCCTTATGTTTCATTAGTGACTGGAAGCATATATTTATAGCTTTGACAACCTTAACCATTCTAGATCCCATTCTGATCACCTTAAAATAATTTACCTTAATAATTATAGATTGCAAGATGGGGGGTCTTATCACAAGCCAGCCCATTATGTTCATATATGTTTAAGTAGAATGCAATCTCCACATCAAGCCACCAAACTTGGGGATTGACTTTCAGCCATTGCCGAAAGGTGGAAGATCCTATCACAGATCGGTCCATTCATGATCTACAAAACATCGGTGAGTAACACTGTTGTCATATGGTCACCAAGCCATGGTAGTGTCTTGTGATCTATGCACTAATAAAATTTTGGTTTCCTGTGTTAGACTCAATTTGTTGTATATAAGGACAAGGGAGGTCTTATTACAAGCCATCCCTACCATGATCATGGGTCTGATTTTGGACTGAAACTACCACTTATGGTCACCAAGCCATGGTAATTTCTTTTAATGTCAAAGCTGAAAGACAGGGAGTCTCCTTACCGAGCTAGCTTGTTCAATTTCCAGATTAGGTCTGTGAATGGCGTTGCCAATTTCTGATCACCAAGTCAGGGTAATGGCCTTGTATCAACAAAATGTCTGGTTTGTATATTTTCATTCTCTTTCAAAAAAAAAAAAGGGTGAAAGAAAATGTATATATTTCTGTACTTAAGTAAACAATCAATAAAGTTAAGGTGATTTAAGATTTGGTAACCCAGAATGGCTCTAGGTTTGTTTTAAGGCTCATCATAAACGACCTTCCTATGACTACATAATGGTAAAGGATTTATGTTTACTTCTTAGACTACTTTGCCATATAAACATCATCATTAATTGGTTTTGGAAGGGGATATATCAATCATATGACTAACTTTGCTATTTTGATTGTGTTTTATGAGAACATTTTTTAAATTACAGATTAAAATATCAAGCCTACTGACATGTTTTCCTTGCAATTACAAATTTCATTTTCAGAGATAATTGGTTCTTCCCAGTCAATCGCCATTTGTTGTATGTACATCAAATCCCATGTTTCAATGAAACTTGGGAGCCCCAAGTTTTTATATGCAATGAAAATTATTAAAATTATTTGGTCATTTCAAATTTTTTTCATCATGCTTTCATTGCTTTGCTTTGATTTGATTAAGTTAGTGATTTTTCCTTTTGAAAATTTCTTTAATTTTGCGTGTTTTTAAGGCTTGCGGAAAGCATAGTTTTTTCCCTTAAAAATCAGTCTTTCCGCAATCCCACAATTCCGCAACCCGCAAATTGCGGATTATGGGAGCTTGGTTTTCTGGTTTTTTGAACCACTTTTGTTCTGCAACCCGCAAATTGAGAATTGCGGGAGCACCTTTTAAATTAGCTTGGAGCTTTGCGATCTCGCAACCCGCACCCGCAAATTGCGGATTGCGGGAACTTCCTGTTTGGTAGAGTTTAGAGTCGAGATCCTACAACCTACAACCCACAACTTGCGAATTGCGGGAAGGTTTGTTCATGTGCCCAAATAAACTTTCCGCATTTTTATTCTGCAGCCTGCATGCTTTGATCTTGACCGTTGATTTGTTTTGATCCTGCAGCCGATATTGAAGTGTCTATGTTTTGAATGATCAATTCGGTTCTCAATTTTCCTTCATCATTTTTGGTTTGCAATCATACTTTAAACTGTGATTTTCACCTGTGGCCTCATATGATTGATAATCATTGATTCAACTAACTTCAAATTAATTAAGTGTTAAGATTTGACATGAATCATACGTGAATTATTGCAATTTTATTTCTATCTTAATTCAATCTCTGTCGACGCATGTTGTGCGTTATTTCAATGCAGACGTGATAATTGTAAGTTCCAGACCGTAAGATTTTAATCATGCCAATTCATTACGCTTAGTCATTTTTGGAATCTTTATTGTTCTGTTAAATACAGGCTTCAACATGAGCAATTGGTTGTTCGCCGCACTGCAATTGAAGAGTCTTCTTGGTTGATTTTCATAAGTTTTTGTTAGGATATTTAGACACTTAGGAGTTAGTTAAAATCAACTTGTGTAATATATCTGTTAGGGAAAGTGTGTTTCTTTAGTATGCATTTGTAAATACTTAATCCGACGGTCACGATATGTTCCCGACATAGAGTGATCCGATGGCTCAACTTCTCTTAGATCATACCTAACCTTGATTTGTGGTTTAACACCCGATTGGTCCATGATATCTATTTAAAGAGCATGGAGGGTCATTGTTTAGTTGATCGATTATGAAAAGCTCATTTGTAACTTTCTTTCTTTGCATAATAAATTGTCCTGTAGAAGCTATTTGGCTGGGGACGTGGAGTGTTTCCCTCAAGAGGGTTTAAACCACATCAAAACATCGGTGTGTTGATCTGTGATCTATTTGTGTGAAGTAGTTTATCTTGGTGTTTGGTCCTTTGGTAGCACCCTGTGTACCCGAACATGGTATCAGAGCTTTTATGAAGAGTTGCTTCCGGTTATGATCTAGATCTTGAACTGTTGTTGCCGAAACTCGAAATGGTTTCTAGTTCTGGTATTTTTGTGCATTTATGGGCTATGGGAGGTGTTCCATTGCGTCTAGAGCATCGTTTCCATTGGGAAATAGTTTTCGTTTGATCGAAAATGGTTTCCGATTGCTCCAGAAACACGTATTTCATTAGATCTGAAGGTATAATGTTACAGTGACGCATTTTTTTTAGATTTTCTGTTTTTAAAAAAAAAAAAACTCATATTTTATAAATTTTACTGTTAGATTTTTTTGGGTTCAGATTGTTGCTTTCCCGTCTGCGTATGCTCTTTGCCGTGCACCTTGAGCGATCTCGGCAAATCAGAAACAGAAAGGGAAAGGGTTTTTCTCGGGTGCGTATGCTCTTTGCCGTGCACCTCGCGCGATCTCGGCAAATTAGAAACAAAGAGAAAACGTAGAATTTTCGAGCAAGCTAACGAGATCTAACTCCACAAGTGTGGAAAAAAAAATTGTTTCGATTTGTGGTGTGTTTTGCAGGAAAAAGGGCAAGCACGCAAACCAAACAAGAAGAGTAAAAAAAAAAAGCCCCTTCCTCATTCCCATATTTTACATACCTTTTAATCTAGCACACTTGGTTCAAAGTTGTTTTATTCCTTAATAGGTCTTGAGTTCAAGTCTTAGGAAGTTGATTTTAAAATAAAAGTGCATGCAATTTCTATTTTGAAGTTACTTTATTGTAAAAGTGCATCTCACTTAAATAATAAAAATTAAAAATACAAAGTGAGTCACTTAAGTTCTTTTTTATTGTTGCACTATTTAAAAGTAAATCATTGTAAAAGTGAAATCACTTATTTTATAAAAGTGATTCATTTTAAGCAACTTTATTGTAAAGTGATTGTAAAAGATTCATCTTGGGAAGAGGGGGTTTGTTAACACCTAAAAAGTGTTCACTAGCTCATTTCCTTATTCACATGACCCATTTGTCCACTTTTCCACCATCTGGGCCTCTGAAGCCAACAAAAGGTCACCAAAAGACCTTAGTACACCCTTTTTCCCACTCAAAAAGATTATGTTTCCTAAAAAAGCATAAAAAACCCTCAAAAAGGGTCCAAAATTCCCAAAAATATTAAAAAGGGAATAAAAATATTAATTTTATTCAAAAAATGAAAAAAGGAGAGAAAAGTACCTAAACCATGTTGGTCAATACCATTGGTTTCCACAAAACCACAATGGTATTCCCCATCACCAAAACCTATAAAAAGGTGGTAGGGGATCCTCATTTCACATCCATCCATATTCCTATCCTCATGCTGCAAAAATCTCCCTTGAGCTTTTGGCCATTGTAGCAACCTTGGAGAAAGGACCCATTGGAGTTTGGAGCTGCTCACCCTTGGAGCTTCTCAACTATCTTCATCACTTGTAGGTATTGTTATTGCAAGCACTTGCTTGCCTCCATTTTCAATACAAATTTATTTTCTATATTTCTTGTTCTTGTTTTTTAATTAAAAAATACACATGCTAGTTTAGTTTATATTTAGATTTAGTTTATTGTTTTTGCTTAATATTGAAACTGCTGCTACTAGTTAGCAGGTGCACATAGCACTAAGCTTGGTTGCAAAACCAAGCCAACAGGGTTCCTTTTTTTGCTGGTCATTTTCTATCTACCATGTCACTATTGGGGACATCTTCAACAATTTCTTTGTTCAAGCATAACTTCATCATAGAGAGTCAGTTTTCAGTGCCATTTTTATTTAAATCGCCTATTTTTTTGAGCTCTTCACATCTAGACTATTGGTTTATGATTTTATAGCCATTAATTTATAAATATGGCTGCCCCTTGTGATATTCTACTTACCAGTTCCAACTATTTCACATGGAAATCCCGTATGGAGGATGTTCTTCGAAGTAGAGGACTTTTCAGAATTACCTCAAAGAAAGAAACAGAACCTACTGATGATGATAAGAAAATCAAATGGGCAAATAGATGTGACGAAGCTCGTGGATTGATTGGGATGTCAATCTCTACTAATTTGCGATTCCACATATCTGGAATTGATGAACCTAATGCTGCTTGGGACAAGTTGAAATCTGTGTTTGGTAAACACAATGAAATTCAAGGTCATCAACTCGAAAATGAGTTGATTTATTTAAATCCAAACGATTTTTCATGCATTCAAGATTATTTATCTAAGTACAAAACTCTTAAACTCTTATGTGCGGAATGTAAGATTAAGAGGGAAGATAAATAATGCATTTATCATATTCTTTCCAAACTTGGACCTGCATATTCTGTTTTTGTATCTACATTTTACTCCATGAAAGAATCCTTGAATGCAGCTAGCTATCAAGAGCCTAGTCTTGAATCATTTTGTGATTCCTTGATTAGAGAGTAAGATAAACTCATTCATCTTAGAATAATCAACAATGCAGATACATCTGGGAAAGCCTTATTGTTCCAATAGAAAATAAAATAAAATAAAATAAATTCCAAGCCTCCCAAGAAACAAAATTTTCTCAATAATAAGTCAAACAAGGGTCCAAAACCCTCTCAGTCAGCTCCTTCTTTAAAAAATGACAAAGAATCCAATCCAAAAGGCAAGAAGACTGAGCGTCATTGCAACTATTGCGGGAAAGATAATCATGATGAATCTAAGTGTTTCAAGAAGATGGCAGCCTTGGAAGCAGCAATGAAGAAGCACCACATCAACCTAGATTCGCCTTCAGAATCTGCCTCTCATGGACATGCACTTTGTGCTTCTGGTTATTCTTATAATGCATCTTCTTCTTCTACTTCAAATGAATGGCTCATTGATTTTGGAGCATCTTATCATATGGCTAAGGATCAAGCCATCTTTTTTACTATGCATGAATGTAACACCAAACAAATATTTGTTGGTGATGATAGATCTCTAAGTGTTGTAGGAGCTGGAACAGTTCCAGTAGATAATGGTCATTTTAGTAATGTACTATGTGTTCCAAAAATTTCCTGCAATTTGTTATCAGTCTATCAGATCACTCATTCTGGTGAAGGTAAAACTGTGACCTTTACACCTCACCAAGTTGTAATAAAGGATTTTAAAGATTCTCAATAGGTCCTAGCTATCGGAATTGTTGATGATATTACCAGGATGTACAAGTTTAACAACTTTGGGTCATCACCTTTCCCTTCAGTTTTTGTTGCTCATAGTGATAACTTGAGCAAACTTTGGCATGAGCGATTTGGTCACTTAAATTATCGCTCATTGCAACAACTATGTAAATAAAATATGGTGGCAGGTCTTCCGATGGTATCTTGCAGGGATGGTGTTTGCTCTGGTTGTGTACTCAGAAAACATCATCGGGACAGTTTTGACAAATGTGCCTCTTGGCACGCCTCGGTTCCCTTGGAGCTTGTGCATAGTGAATTGTGTGGTCCTCTTCCATCTGCTTCCTTTTCTGGTTTCAAATATTTCTTAACTTTCATTGATGATTACACCAGACGCACTTGGGTTTATTTCCTAAAACTTAAGAGCAAATTATTTAACATGTTCTTGGCCTACAAGGCCCTTGTTGAGAAACAATCTGGTCATCAAATTATTAAGTTAAGATCTGACAATGGAGGAGAATATGTTAACAAAAAGTTCACTACTTTCTGCACTGAACAAGGCATCCAACAACAGCACATTGTTCCATATACACCGCAACCCGCAACAGCTGATCCCGCAAACCGCATCCCGCAATTATGGATGCGGAATTGAAATTACGGAGTCCCACAATGCATACTTTTGAACTCGGCTATCTCGCAATCCACAACCTGCAATTGCAGAACCATGCATGCGGAACCCTGCCTCTACAAGGGCAACTTCATCAAATCTTCTAAGGGGCATAACTCCTTCCTCCAGCATCCAAATGGGGCAAGGTCGGTACCATTGGAAATCTCTTGGAGAGCTTTGTCCAATGGTGGAGTCCCCTGATCAGGTGAGGTATCTAACCTCCCAATTTTCTTCCCTGAAGTTCTGTCTATATCTCCACTTAGACACTTCCAACCTTCTTCCTACCAAGATCTTCCTTTCCATCTAACCCACAAATATTTCTGAAACCACTTCCAAGGCTTCCATTCTTCCCAAGGATCAGGTGTAGGTATACATCTCCTTCACAGGGTTAGTTATACATAAACATTCATCTCCAAACAATAAAACACTATCATTCATTACAGCATGTAAAATGCATTAAGCAGACTTAATCAACACATCTATCATATGCAAGAATTACAAGGCATTAACTCATGCAATATAAGATATAAATATAACCATAAACTCAATCCTTTACTCAGGTCTGTACATGACTTCATGTCAATCCCATTCATATACCTACATTCCACAGTTCCATAATTATACACAAGCATTCATCACAAAACAATGAAACACCGTCATTTACTATAACAGAAATACTTATCTTTCAATTCTGAAGCAACTAGCTAAGTGAGAGCAACGTTCCACCCAACCTTAGATCTCTATCCAGCCTATACTATTTCAGTTGAGATATCACCCCCGAGCTGGGCAGTGTATCCACTAAGGACGGCTAACCGGTTCTCTCACAGTCAAGGCTCCATTCTCTTACTAAACCAGTCTGTATTTGGGTTTATCAAGCATTCCAGGGCTCATGCCCATGCTAAGCCAACCTACTGTGGTTTATCAAGCATTCAGGGACAACAAGGAAGGAGTTGCTAAGCCAGTGATCTCAACCACAATGCTACGGGAATCTCAACACTTAGTTGACATGGCACCCACAATACCTACCACATCCAACACCAAGAAGACCTACATCACTGTTACACAGTCCCTCAAGGAATCTTCCCTTCTAGTGCTATTCCAGGAAGGGCATAGAAAGGTCCAGTCGCTCTCAACCGACCTGGCACCCACAATACTTACCACACCCAACACAAGGAAGATCCTATCACTGCTGCACAGTTCTCTCACGGTCCTTCCCTTCCATTTCTATTCCAGGATGGGAATAGAAAGGTCCAGTCACTAGTTCATTGAGACTATAGCCTTCACTGGGTTTATCAAGAAACCCAACCCTTTTCCCACAGTTCAACAACTGAATTCATTACCAGGCTTGGGGTGTCCTCACAGCCGCTCTGCCATTACCACTCTGCAACATCTTCTATCAATACCACCCCGCCGCTGTAACTGGGGTTTGCACACCAAGTGTTACGGTTATCAGCTCTCAGGCCTTTTCTAACACACAGGAAGCACGAATAACCTCATATTTTCCCTTTCCCCATATTGGTTTGGTGCATACATGAACGAATTCTCTACGAGGGTCGATGGCTCGTGGATGGTAAGTGTGTGAGTGGGCGAATGAGTGAGTGAGGAATCAATGTCTGTATGTCTAAATGAATGAATGAATCCTCCTCCCGTATAGTCAAATAGGTTCAACGAGTTCCGCCAGGCGATTGAGTGTCATCCTGTACAAGCGATCAGAGCCATGCCCTGCCATACGAAATCGCAGGTATGCTCCATACTCCAACGGCCCCAGCAATTAGGGTTCTCAACCACCCACTGCAGTTGCATTAATGTCAGCAGGGAGTTCCAACGGGTTCCTAGTCAGACATGTGGCAATATGGGCAACCAATCCCAAACCCCATAACCTCTCCCTAGTGGATACACATGGCCCCTTCTCACTCATTTCCTCCTTAGCTAACTTCTTGGTTATTTTATTCATTCAATAATAATTACATCATTTACATTCCTTCATGGCTTAATCAGCCCATGAATAATCAAACTGTCCAAATACTTGCCTAAGTAAATAACCTTAAACATCCACTAGTGGGGCCTTGGCCTTGAGCTCCACACTAGGGAAAATACACATACTGTATATACACAGTATTCACATTGAAGCCAATACACATCAAAGGCATAATGGGGTATTACACAGGCAGTGGATATCATTGTGGCTAACATTCCAGAGATGTATGGAATGTGGCTGAGCAGAGACTGGTCAGAGAAGCTTAAAGGCTACTTTGCAACTGACTAGTCTCACCTATGGCTTCCCTATAATGGAAGGCCAAACAGAATTAAAATAAGTAGGGAGCCTTATATGAAGCAAATTGTCACAGACTTGAATGATCCCAGTGAGCCTACTGCATACTTTAGCTCACATGTGGAACATTACACTTTTGATACTTTATTTGGAGATCTGCCTATGGATTTATCACCGACTGAGAATATGCAAAATCAGTCACAAATTGTCAATCTCACTTTTGTTCCATTCTCAGGTACTATTGTCCATAATGTATATAATGTAAATACAAATTTTAGGCTAGATTTAAATGCATGGACTCTATTTTTTTATGGCTCCATATCTAAAGATGGAGCTGGTGCAAGTTGTGTCCTAATTAATCCAAAAGGGACCAAAAATATGATTTCCTGCAGGCTTGAGTTTGAGTGTACCAATAATATAGCTGAATATGAGGCCCTGGACCAGGGACTCAATAAATCCATTGATATGGGTGCACAGGTAATCGAATGCTATGGAGATTCTGAGATCATAGTGTAACATGTGAGAAACAGAATACATTGTTTGTCTCCTCACTTGAGTAACTATCAAAAACTTGTAAGAGATCTCACTAACTCTTTTTCTGCATTTAATATCAAGTCAGTCCCAAGATCACAAAAATTTGATGCAGATTTGCTTGCTAATACTGCATCCAGGTTAATCCCACCAAATTGATTGTCTCCTAGAACTTTTTCAATTGAACTTATGTATAGGCCTTATATTCCCAATAATGTAACAAATTGGAAAGTATTTGATGATGATCAACAAATATTAGAATTTCTCTCAGCCTAAGACACTTTTCAAGATGTTGCAATTGATGAGGCTGAGCATGAGAAGTCTTTGTCTGACCCTTTCAACCTTATCCCTAAATCAGTTATCAACTTGGAGAAATTTTATGATCTACAAGACAAGTTCAAGCAAAAGATCAACTGCAAGACCTATAGTTCATCCCTCAACTATGACCCAGTCAACCTATGAACAAAACATAACCCTCGTTTCATAAATTTAGGGGTTGATTTCTCTATTGAGGAAAAGAGGGCTTTTATCAAAATCTACAAGAAGTTCAAAGATGTCTTTGCATGGACATACGATGAACTCAAGACTTTTGACACCAGTATCATGCACCATAATATACCAATGAAACCAGAAGTTAAACCTTATCAACAGCAGTTAAGTAAGATGCACCCCAGTCTAGAACCCTCTGTCAAGAAAGAGCTCGATAAGCTACTGGAAGCAAGAATTATATTCCCTGTCAGGCATACGCAGTGGATTGCCAATCTGGTACCTGTTTGGAAGAAGAATGGAGAAATCAGACTTTGTGTTGATTTCAGAAACTTAAATAGAGCTTCTGAGAAGGACAACTACCATGTTCCACCAATGGAGTAAATTCTACATAAGGTAGAAGGGTCTGAGATGTTTTCTCTCCTTGATGGCTTTTCAGGGTATAACCAAGTCCTGGTTGCCCCTGATGATCAACTAAAAATAGCTTTAGGACCCCTTGGGGAACCTTTTCCTACAAACGGATGCCTTTCCATCTGATTAATGTAGGTGCTACATTTCAGAGAGCTATGGATATAACTTTCAGGGGTTTGTTGCACAATTATGTCATTGTATATCTAGATGATGTTACTATTTATTCCAAAAAATGACATGAACAATTGACTGCTTTGACACGGGTTTTCGAACGCTGCAGAAGATTTGGAATCTTGTTGAACCTAGAAAAATCGATCTTTGCAGACATCGAGGGAAAGTTGTTAGGTTTTATTGTTTCGAAATAAGGCATTATAATCGATCCAGAATGCACAGAATCCATCTCGAAGATCTGCCTACCTGGTTCATGTAAGGGCATGCAATCTTTTCTTGATAAGATTAATTTTGTTCATAGATTTGTTCTGAATTTTGCTCAAATTGTTAAGCCATTAAAGCAATTGGTTAAGAAAGATGTTTAGTTTAAATGGTCCGAGGAACAAAGGGATGCGTTTTTTGAAATCCAAAGATCTATTGCGGAATCCCCCGCTTTGATGTCTCCAGATTTCAACAAGGATTTTATTATGTACAACTTTGCTATTGATTTCTCCTATGCAGTTGTCTTAACATAGAAACATGATAACGATGCTGAGATCCCTATTTCTTTCATGAGCTCTACTTTCAAAGGAGCAGAACTCAATTACTCCCAAATTGACAGACAAGCTTACACAGTCTATAAATCCGTGAAACATTTTAGACCGTATTTATTGAAATCTCGGACTAAAGTCATATTTCCCTATGTAGCTATCAGAAATGTATGGGTTTAGAAAGAAATAGGGGAAAAGAGAGCTCACTGGATGACAGCTCTGCAAGAATACGACTTAGAGATAATAGCAACAAAGATTGTCAAAGGCCAAGGCTTGTGTCTGCTAACCGCTCAATCCAATGATCATGTACACCAGCAGATTGAGTGGGAACAAGAGGAGAGTACTACAACAGGTTATGTTAATGTTATCACAACCCAAGCATCTGAATAGTATGATGACATTAAGTTCTACCTTACTCAAGGATTTGCTCCTCAAACCCTGGACTTTAAAAAATGCAGAGCTTTAAGGTTGAAAGCTACACCATATCAATTTATAGATAGCGTTCTATTTAGGAAGAATTATGATAGTATTTTTCTCAGATGTTTAGAAAAGGAAGAAACTGATAATTTTCTTTTGTAATTTCATGCAGGACCTGCGTGAGGGCACTTCTCAGGAGAGACCACTGCACATAAGATCATCAAGGCAGGATATTACTGGCATACTTTGTTTAAAGATGCCTATGCCTATGTTAGAAGATGTGAAGCATGTCATAAGTGCGCTGGGAAAGTGAAAAAACCTACCTTTCCTTTGCATCTAGTGGCTGTTTAGTTTCCATTCCAGCAATGGGAACTGGATTTTGTTGGGCCTATCAACCCTACTTCCTCCCTGCAGCACAAGTATATCTTGATAGCTACGGACTACTTTACCATATGGGTAGAGGCAGCCCCCCTCAAACAATGCAATACAAACCAATGATATCCTTCCTTGAAAGCCAAATAGTCACTAGGTTTGGTGCCCCTGAATTTTTAGTATTTGAAAATAAATCATATTTCTTTTCCATTAATCTTACACAGTATGCCCTTGAGAAATGGATAAAGCTAAAGTTTTCTGCCAATTATTATCCTTAAGGCAATGGACTAGCAGAGTCTTCCAACAAGAACTTGATTAATATCTTAAAGAAGACAGTTTCTACTCACCATAAAGATTGGCATACCCAGTTATACAATGCTCTTCGGGAAGACTGGGTCACCCCAAAGGCAGCCACAGGAAACTCCCCTTACTGTTTAGTTTATGGTAAGGAGGCCATCTTTCCATCCAACCTCATGATTCCTTCACTGATGTTGGCACATTCCATACAAGAAGATGACTCTTCCCCACTCCAACACATGATTGATATGTTACTCAAGTTGGAAGAAGACAGGGAGAAGTCTAAAAACAAGTTGTATCAACATCAGCAGTTAATAAAAAGGTGTTTTGATGAGAAATCCTCATCCGACAGGGAGTTTAATGTGGGGGACTTAGTGTTGGAGTGGGATAAACAACACAAGGACAAGAATGATTACACTAAGTTCCAACGCCTTTGGCTAGGACCATTCATTGTTACAGAAAAGATTGGTCCTAGTTGTTAACACCCAAAAAGTGCTCACTAGCTCATTTCCTTATTCATATGACCCATTTGTCCACTTTTCCACCATTTGAGCCTCTAAAGCCATCAAAAGGTACACCCATTTTACCCCTCAAAATGAGTATTTTTCCTCAAAAAGCATAAAAAAACCCTAAAAAAGGGTCCAAAATTCCCAAAAATATTAAAAAGGAAATAAAAATATTCAAAAAAGAAAAAAGGAGGAAAAATGTACCTAAACCATGTTGATCAATACCATTAGTTTTCTCAAAACCATAATGGTATTCCCCACCACCAAAAACTATAAAAAGGTGGTAGGGGCTCCTCACTTTCCATCCATCCATCATCCTATCCTCACGCTGTCAAAATCTCTCATGAGACTTTTGGCCATTTTCAGCATCTTGGAGAAGAGACCTTTGGAGTTGCTCAACACAAATTCTCACCATTTGAGGTATCTTAATATAAAACATCTATTCTTTTATTTCTTGTTCTTGAATCATTTTTAAGTTTATTTGTTATATGCACATGCTAGTTTAGATTTAGATTTAATTTATAATTGTTTTTACTTTCAATATTGAAACTGCTATCACATTGTTGATAGGTGCCCATTGCACAAAGCTTGGTTGCAAAACCAAGCCAACAGTTTTTGGCGACTCCGCTGGCTTCAAATTCTTAGATCTCAGTTTTTTGCTTTAGATCTTAGTTTTTGTTAGTTTTAATAATTTTAATTCATAGATCTGCCATCCTAGACAGCAGATCCATTGCTATTCTAGATATTGGCGCTTTCTATTGCCATTAACAGCCTGAAATTACCATTTTCGGGTTCGTTTTTCGGTGTCTATTTTACGGCCTTTGCCTCGCGGCTTTTCGCCTGACAGTCGCGCGGCTCATCGCAACCTCATGGCTTTTTTCCGCGCGCCGCGCCGCAGCTTCGTGGCCCTTTTACGTGCTGCACATCGCGGCCATTTGTCGCGCTGCACATCGCAATTGTGCGGCCGAAACCCGTGCTGCACATCGCAACTACGCGACCGAAACCCCTGCTGCACATCGCAGCTGTTTTCCCAAAACCCACGATGCAATTTTTTTGAATTCGGGCAATTTTTTGAAAACATTTTTTGCTGTATTTTTTGTCCATTTAGCATATTTTACAGCATTAATTTTTCTGCATTTTTATAGCCATACTAAATCTTTTACTATTTATATATGCTCCATTGAAAGTCTTTTTAAAAAATTTCAGCAATTGAAAGAAAGATTTTCTGCATTTTACTTAAATCAAGGTTTTACTATTTATTTGATCAATCCTTTGCCCAAGAAATTTTTAAGAGATCCATTTATTTCTTGAAATAATTATGTTATTTGCTTTCCTTCAAATTATTTCAAAGATCCATTATTTTTTAATAGTTTTTTCAAGCATTTACATTTCAAAAACGCCTTTATTTTTTGCAAAACTGGAAGCGTATTTTCTTTCATTTGTAATTAATCGTCCAAGCAAGGCAAATCAATTTCAGTTTAAATACCACACTTGCACCCACTCTGCCACATAATTTAAACTGAGCCTTAAAATTTACCTTAACTCAACAAACTTTTAACCCCACTTGGGGAGCACTTAAAAGAATCTTGTAGTTAGGTAGAATTGAGCGGATAGGTGTACCAATAACACCTCTCAATTATTTACATTTGAGACATAGTGGTTGTCTTTAGGGTCCAAAAATTCCTTATAATTTTGACACGGTTATCAACCAATTTATCGGGAAGGCCTGTCCCTTAGGAGGGTTGAAGTAGCTAGATTGGTTCCGGAAGTCTGAGTGGAATACCGCAATCCATTCAGTAACCGAAGGATACCTTTCGAAGTTCTCGATGTACACCCAAGAGGGTGTACAGCGGTGATAGAACCAAACTGCAGATTCACCCAACCAAACGTGCCATGAACGGGGTATCCTAGTTGCCACTCTTTAGGATTGTCTACCCGGTATCCATCTCAGTAGGGGGATATCTAGCCGTTGATTCAACACTCTATATTGTCTAACTTGGATTTCATCACCTTGCAGAGGATATCATTTGTTGACTCACAATACTTCTAGTTAGGTGTTTGCATGATACATTACCCACCTTTGGTCTAGTAACACCCCTTTTTTCTAGGAAGTGTTTGACTTTAGGTATTCTGACCAATTTTGTTGCATCCCTTCACTTATTATAGCACAGCTGCTATAATAAGTGCTTTTTGAGGTTGGTTGTTGGCCTGAGAGCCTTTATTTTTTCACTCCCCTCTTGCACTCATTGTTGCATTAGGGTTTCAAGTTTTTTTTACATCACCACCTTACACTGAAATTTTTAAATATTTCTCACCATTAAGAATTTAAGACGATCTCGTCATCTCAGGGTCAACCCCCTCAGTTTGGTACACTTGGCTCTACATGTCATAGACGTAGATCCTTATCCCTTGACTCAACACGTCATCGGCCAAACACACAGTCATCCGATTCTGACACGCCTCACTTCACATCTGATTCTGAGGCTGAATCTGAAAATCCTACTAAAATATCACCAACAAACCCCATTGTTGGATCACCATACGATCCCCTTTTCACCAGTACTATTGGAGATACATCGACAAACCCTACTACTACTGTGCCACCCATGGTAACAACAACCCCATTAGGCATGCCTAATATAGGGGCCATTCCCCCTTTAGGCATTCCCAACACAAGGCCACCACCTGTTATGGGTATGCCCAACATAGGGGTCACACCCCCTCTCATTACCACAACCCAGATCCCAGGAATTCCTGGCACTATTCCTAACCCCTCTGCAACCCATGTTGCACTTGGGAGCGCTGGCCTTTCCCACACCACATCGATTGGAGCACACATACCTTCCATACCTAGCATACCCTTAGGGGCCACTGGACCACTACATAATGCTACCATTAATAGTTATGTCCCAGCCACTACATCACACCCCTCGGCCAGTCTACCATTTCTGGCAAGTTTGAATTTGCCAGAATTGGCAAGACTAACTAATGATCCTATTAGACATGAACCCACTTGGCCCCCCATGCCCACAAAGATTCCCTCGGACATCCTGAAGTTTGAAGGAAAACCTGGGGAAGATCCCCAAAACCACATAATGTCATTTCACCTATGGTGTTCATCTAACTCCATAGTGGATGACTCCATTAGACTAAGACTGTTGCAACGAACGTTCACTGGCTCTGCAGCCAAGTGGTACATTGAACAACCACATGGGACCCACCATACATTTACGTCCCTCACCTCCACTTTCCTTCAGTTTTTTCAGCTACCTGTACGCTATGATGCAGGAGTTGAAATATTGTTGTCTTGTAGACAAAACACAGCTACCCACATCACCGACCATATCCATCAGTGGCGCAAGCGTCGTAGCCTCTACAAGATAAAATTGGATGACCGTATATTTTTGGATTGGTTTCTCAAATCACTCCTACCCCTCATAGCCAAGGATGTAGCTTCTGAGTGACCCCAGTGGGAAGAAGAAGCCATTCTAAAAGCCCAGAAGTTTGATCTGATCTACACCCAGTGTGGGTACCTGTATACCATTTTACCTGATGCTCCCCACGGCGATTCCTCCTAGACTGACACGCCGGGGGCATCCCACGCTGCCGACGGCATCATTGGACAAGTTGCGTCCCACAACCAACCATTTTCCATTATGCGCAATAATAACGGCCTCGATATTTTGCGGGCCACATCTCACTCCGGAGCTACAACTTCGTATGCTCCCATAGCCCACCCCCACCACACTCATGGACCCCCATGTCCACCACAGTGTTATGGTCATGCACCTTCAACCTATCCACCTCTGGTTGCACCCCCTACGTATTACCATCAGCAGGCCACACATGCTCCTATTCACTCACAAGCCCCAATGGCTTATTTCCCACCACAGGTAGTCCTTGCTGCACCATAACCTCCAATCGCTCAGACTTATCCTCCAAACAACAACAACGCTACCCTCGCCAACCAAAACCCTGATCAACCACCGAAACAGGGTAAGAACCCCAATTTACGAACAAACCGCCCATGTTCCATATGCGGGGTATACGGCCATTATACACACACTTTTCCCCATTTGGGGCGAGCACGCCAACTTTGGTCTGATGACGCCCAACGCCAAGGGCACGCGGCACAACCAGCGCCACCTTCTCAACCACAACCCATGGTGCTGCAGAATCCTTTGCCCACACAAGGAGTGGCGAACACTCGTCCATTGGATCCTCCTCAAGGAACCACAGCACCACAACAACAAATCACATACGCTGCACACACAAACCAACCGATGGATTCATGTAGTCATCATCTCCTTATGATGTCATCGTCCGAGATGAATCTCCAAACGCATCGAAACCAATACACCCCCACTGCACCTAAAAATATTCTCCCTATGATTGAACAACAAGTTCAGAATGCACCTACATCGTTCGTCTCCATAGTTAGACCCGGATTATACTCGAAATCACCTATGGCTTCCACATTCCAATCCATCCCACCCCCTTTGAATATAACCGAGATATCTAATTTGTGCACCCTCTCGCAGAACACACAGGTACCAAACCAACAGCCCCCTTTACTCCCGCAACCACCCTCAGTTCCAACTCATGTAGGAGCCACACCAACTCATACTATCCCATTCTTATTTCCCCCTTTAGGTGCCATCAGCACACCAGTCATGGCTACACTTAATCTCCCAGGATTAACATTAGGACTACCTCTGTGGTACCTACCCACCCCAACCTCTCCTCTGACATCGAATGTCATTTTACAACCGGTGCAACCCATCAATACTTCTAACCGTCCACCCCCTTGTGTAGCAAACATCCAGAATCGACCACCTCCAACAGCGACCACCGCATCAACATCCAATTATACTCCCCCACCACTTCGAAACACTGGGGGCAGAGGTCCACAAACCTACACCACTGGACCCACAACTCGCACCCCCCCAGCGACCCCCAAGTTGGCGAAGAATCCCCCAACAAACCGTATACCCCCCAAGTGCTCTTTGTGCGATGACATAGGCCATGCCACCCATCAATGTCCACAATTACGCGCACTTCAAGAACACATGCAAATGTTGGATGATGACATTAACATTCCAGTTTTCAAACTCGAGTTGCCCCCTCAGCCTCGTGATAAATATTTGCGTACCAACCACCCTTGTGCGATATGCAGCATCTACGGCCATTATTCACATCACTGCCCTGATCTTGTTCATTTTGATTTCTTTTATACATTGGTTTTATTTTTGAATAAATCCCTACACCTTTTGGGGAAGGTGGCTGATCAGTATGTCTCAGGATAACTTAAGTCTGTTTTTTTGTTAAGATAAACTGTGTCATCTTTTCTTCCTCTTAGCTTGTAGTTGAAAATGTTTTCCATGAAATTAAAAAAGTCAAATTTTGCAAAGCCTTGATTGATACCTTCCCACTTTAATCAAATATCCTTATGGATGTTTTGTACGGTTAATTGAAGTTGAGGAAGCAATTAGTTCTCTTTCCTTATGTTTCATTAGTGACTGGAAGCATATATTTATAGCTTTGACAACCTTAACCATTCTAGATCCCATTCTGATCACCTTAAAATAATTTACCTTAATAATTATAGATTGCAAGATGGGGGGTCTTATCACAAGCCAGCCCATTATGTTCATATATGTTTAAGTAGAATGCAATCTCCACATCAAGCCACCAAACTTGGGGATTGACTTTCAGCCATTGCCGAAAGGTGGAAGATCCTATCACAGATCGGTCCATTCATGATCTACAAAACATCGGTGAGTAACACTGTTGTCATATGGTCACCAAGCCATGGTAGTGTCTTGTGATCTATGCACTAATAAAATTTTGGTTTCCTGTGTTAGACTCAATTTGTTGTATATAAGGACAAGGGAGGTCTTATTACAAGCCATCCCTACCATGATCATGGGTCTGATTTTGGACTGAAACTACCACTTATGGTCACCAAGCCATGGTAATTTCTTTTAATGTCAAAGCTGAAAGACAGGGAGTCTCCTTACCGAGCTAGCTTGTTCAATTTCCAGATTAGGTCTGTGAATGGCGTTGCCAATTTCTGATCACCAAGTCAGGGTAATGGCCTTGTATCAACAAAATGTCTGGTTTGTATATTTTCATTCTCTTTCAAAAAAAAAAAAGGGTGAAAGAAAATGTATATATTTCTGTACTTAAGTAAACAATCAATAAAGTTAAGGTGATTTAAGATTTGGTAACCCAGAATGGCTCTAGGTTTGTTTTAAGGCTCATCATAAACGACCTTCCTATGACTACATAATGGTAAAGGATTTATGTTTACTTCTTAGACTACTTTGCCATATAAACATCATCATTAATTGGTTTTGGAAGGGGATATATCAATCATATGACTAACTTTGCTATTTTGATTGTGTTTTATGAGAACATTTTTTAAATTACAGATTAAAATATCAAGCCTACTGACATGTTTTCCTTGCAATTACAAATTTCATTTTCAGAGATAATTGGTTCTTCCCAGTCAATCGCCATTTGTTGTATGTACATCAAATCCCATGTTTCAATGAAACTTGGGAGCCCCAAGTTTTTATATGCAATGAAAATTATTAAAATTATTTGGTCATTTCAAATTTTTTTCATCATGCTTTCATTGCTTTGCTTTGATTTGATTAAGTTAGTGATTTTTCCTTTTGAAAATTTCTTTAATTTTGCGTGTTTTTAAGGCTTGCGGAAAGCATAGTTTTTTCCCTTAAAAATCAGTCTTTCCGCAATCCCACAATTCCGCAACCCGCAAATTGCGGATTATGGGAGCTTGGTTTTCTGGTTTTTTGAACCACTTTTGTTCTGCAACCCGCAAATTGAGAATTGCGGGAGCACCTTTTAAATTAGCTTGGAGCTTTGCGATCTCGCAACCCGCACCCGCAAATTGCGGATTGCGGGAACTTCCTGTTTGGTAGAGTTTAGAGTCGAGATCCTACAACCTACAACCCACAACTTGCGAATTGCGGGAAGGTTTGTTCATGTGCCCAAATAAACTTTCCGCATTTTTATTCTGCAGCCTGCATGCTTTGATCTTGACCGTTGATTTGTTTTGATCCTGCAGCCGATATTGAAGTGTCTATGTTTTGAATGATCAATTCGGTTCTCAATTTTCCTTCATCATTTTTGGTTTGCAATCATACTTTAAACTGTGATTTTCACCTGTGGCCTCATATGATTGATAATCATTGATTCAACTAACTTCAAATTAATTAAGTGTTAAGATTTGACATGAATCATACGTGAATTATTGCAATTTTATTTCTATCCTAATTCAATCTCTGTCGACGCATGTTGTGCGTTATTTCAATGCAGACGTGATAATTGTAAGTTCCAGACCGTAAGATTTTAATCATGCCAATTCATTACGCTTAGTCATTTTTGGAATCTTTATTGTTCTGTTAAATACAGGCTTCAACATGAGCAATTGGTTGTTCGCCGCACTGCAATTGAAGAGTCTTCTTGGTTGATTTTCATAAGTTTTTGTTAGGATATTTAGACACTTAGGAGTTAGTTAAAATCAACTTGTGTAATATATCTGTTAGGGAAAGTGTGTTTCTTTAGTATGCATTTGTAAATACTTAATCCGACGGTCACGATATGTTCCCGACATAGAGTGATCCGATGGCTCAACTTCTCTTAGATCATACCTAACCTTGATTTGTGGTTTAACACCCGATTGGTCCATGATATCTATTTAAAGAGCATGGAGGGTCATTGTTTAGTTGATCGATTATGAAAAGCTCATTTGTAACTTTCTTTCTTTGCATAATAAATTGTCCTGTAGAAGCTATTTGGCTGGGGACGTGGAGTGTTTCCCTCAAGAGGGTTTAAACCACATCAAAACATCGGTGTGTTGATCTGTGATCTATTTGTGTGAAGTAGTTTATCTTGGTGTTTGGTCCTTTGGTAGCACCCTGTGTACCCGAACATGGTATCAGAGCTTTTATGAAGAGTTGCTTCCGGTTATGATCTAGATCTTGAACTGTTGTTGCCGAAACTCGAAATGGTTTCTAGTTCTGGTATTTTTGTGCATTTATGGGCTATGGGAGGTGTTCCATTGCGTCTAGAGCATCGTTTCCATTGGGAAATAGTTTTCGTTTGATCGAAAATGGTTTCCGATTGCTCCAGAAACACGTATTTCATTAGATCTGAAGGTATAATGTTACAGTGACGCATTTTTTTTAGATTTTCTGTTTTTAAAAAAAAAAAAACTCATATTTTATAAATTTTACTGTTAGATTTTTTTGGGTTCAGATTGTTGCTTTCCCGTCTGCGTATGCTCTTTTCCGTGCACCTTGAGCGATCTCGGCAAATCAGAAACAGAAAGGGAAAGGGTTTTTCTTGGGTGCGTATGCTCTTTGCCGTGCACCTCGCGCGATCTCGACAAATTAGAAACAAAGAGAAAACGTAGAATTTTCGAGCAAGCTAACGAGATCTAACTCCACAAGTGTGGAAAAAAAAATTGTTTCGATTTGTGGTGTGTTTTGCAGGAAAAAGGGCAAGCACGCAAACCAAACAAGAAGAGTAAAAAAAAAAAGCCCCTTCCTCATTCCCATATTTTACATACCTTTTAATCTAGCACACTTGGTTCAAAGTTGTTTTATTCCTTAATAGGTCTTGAGTTCAAGTCTTAGGAAGTTGATTTTAAAATAAAAGTGCATGCAATTTCTATTTTGAAGTTACTTTATTGTAAAAGTGCATCTCACTTAAATAATAAAAATTAAAAATACAAAGTGAGTCACTTAAGTTCTTTTTTATTGTTGCACTATTTAAAAGTAAATCATTGTAAAAGTGAAATCACTTATTTTATAAAAGTGATTCATTTTAAGCAACTTTATTGTAAAGTGATTGTAAAAGATTCATCTTGGGAAGAGGGGGTTTGTTAACACCTAAAAAGTGTTCACTAGCTCATTTCCTTATTCACATGACCCATTTGTCCACTTTTCCACCATCTGGGCCTCTGAAGCCAACAAAAGGTCACCAAAAGACCTTAGTACACCCTTTTTCCCACTCAAAAAGATTATGTTTCCTAAAAAAGCATAAAAAACCCTCAAAAAGGGTCCAAAATTCCCAAAAATATTAAAAAGGGAATAAAAATATTAATTTTATTCAAAAAATGAAAAAAGGAGAGAAAAGTACCTAAACCATGTTGGTCAATACCATTGGTTTCCACAAAACCACAATGGTATTCCCCATCACCAAAACCTATAAAAAGGTGGTAGGGGATCCTCATTTCACATCCATCCATATTCCTATCCTCATGCTGCAAAAATCTCCCTTGAGCTTTTGGCCATTGTAGCAACCTTGGAGAAAGGACCCATTGGAGTTTGGAGCTGCTCACCCTTGGAGCTTCTCAACTATCTTCATCACTTGTAGGTATTGTTATTGCAAGCACTTGCTTGCCTCCATTTTCAATACAAATTTATTTTCTATATTTCTTGTTCTTGTTTTTTAATTAAAAAATACACATGCTAGTTTAGTTTATATTTAGATTTAGTTTATTGTTTTTGCTTAATATTGAAACTGCTGCTACTAGTTAGCAGGTGCACATAGCACTAAGCTTGGTTGCAAAACCAAGCCAACAGGGTTCCTTTTTTTGCTGGTCATTTTCTATCTACCATGTCACTATTGGGGACATCTTCAACAATTTCTTTGTTCAAGCATAACTTCATCATAGAGAGTCAGTTTTCAGTGCCATTTTTATTTAAATCGCCTATTTTTTCGAGCTCTTCACATCTAGACTATTGGTTTATGATTTTATAGCCATTAATTTATAAATATGGCTGTCCCTTGTGATATTCTACTTACCAGTTCC
This sequence comes from Larix kaempferi, assembly GCA_027924585.1. Classification (NCBI taxonomy): domain Eukaryota; kingdom Viridiplantae; phylum Streptophyta; class Pinopsida; order Pinales; family Pinaceae; genus Larix; species Larix kaempferi. Next base: position 11,425,003 of record BSBM01001331.1, on the reverse strand, counting down.
AACTATTTCACATGGAAATCCCGTATGGAGGATGTTCTTCGAAGTAGAGGACTTTTCAGAATTACCTCAAAGAAAGAAACAGAACCTACTGATGATGATAAGAAAATCAAATGGGCAAATAGATGTGACGAAGCTCGTGGATTGATTGGGATGTCAATCTCTACTAATTTGCGATTCCACATATCTGGAATTGATGAACCTAATGCTGCTTGGGACAAGTTGAAATCTGTGTTTGGTAAACACAATGAAATTCAAGGTCATCAACTCGAAAATGAGTTGATTTATTTAAATCCAAACGATTTTTCATGCATTCAAGATTATTTATCTAAGTACAAAACTCTTAAACTCTTATGTGCGGAATGTAAGATTAAGAGTGAAGATAAATAATGCATTTATCATATTCTTTCCAAACTTGGACCTGCATATTCTGTTTTTGTATCTACATTTTACTCCATGAAAGAATCCTTGAATGCAGCTAGCTATCAAGAGCCTAGTCTTGAATCATTTTGTGATTCCTTGATTAGAGAGTAAGATAAACTCATTCATCTTAGAATAATCAACAATGCAGATACATCTGGGAAAGCCTTATTGTTCCAATAGAAAATAAAATAAAATAAAATAAATTCCAAGCCTCCCAAGAAACAAAATTTTCTCAATAATAAGTCAAACAAGGGTCCAAAACCCTCTCAGTCAGCTCCTTCTTTAAAAAATGACAAAGAATCCAATCCAAAAGGCAAGAAGACTGAGCGTCATTGCAACTATTGCGGGAAAGATAATCATGATGAATCTAAGTGTTTCAAGAAGATGGCAGCCTTGGAAGCAGCAATGAAGAAGCACCACATCAACCTAGATTCGCCTTCAGAATCTGCCTCTCATGGACATGCACTTTGTGCTTCTGGTTATTCTTATAATGCATCTTCTTCTTCTACTTCAAATGAATGGCTCATTGATTTTGGAGCATCTTATCATATGGCTAAGGATCAAGCCATCTTTTTTACTATGCATGAATGTAACACCAAACAAATATTTGTTGGTGATGATAGATCTCTAAGTGTTGTAGGAGCTGGAACAGTTCCAGTAGATAATGGTCATTTTAGTAATGTACTATGTGTTCCAAAAATTTCCTGCAATTTGTTATCAGTCTATCAGATCACTCATTCTGGTGAAGGTAAAACTGTGACCTTTACACCTCACCAAGTTGTAATAAAGGATTTTAAAGATTCTCAATAGGTCCTAGCTATCGGAATTGTTGATGATATTACCAGGATGTACAAGTTTAACAACTTTGGGTCATCACCTTTCCCTTCAGTTTTTGTTGCTCATAGTGATAACTTGAGCAAACTTTGGCATGAGCGATTTGGTCACTTAAATTATCGCTCATTGCAACAACTATGTAAATAAAATATGGTGGCAGGTCTTCCGATGGTATCTTGCAGGGATGGTGTTTGCTCTGGTTGTGTACTCAGAAAACATCATCGGGACAGTTTTGACAAATGTGCCTCTTGGCACGCCTCGGTTCCCTTGGAGCTTGTGCATAGTGAATTGTGTGGTCCTCTTCCATCTGCTTCCTTTTCTGGTTTCAAATATTTCTTAACTTTCATTGATGATTACACCAGACGCACTTGGGTTTATTTCCTAAAACTTAAGAGCAAATTATTTAACATGTTCTTGGCCTACAAGGCCCTTGTTGAGAAACAATCTGGTCATCAAATTATTAAGTTAAGATCTGACAATGGAGGAGAATATGTTAACAAAAAGTTCACTACTTTCTGCACTGAACAAGGCATCCAACAACAGCACATTGTTCCATATACACCACAACAAAATGGTGTAGCTGAGCGGAAGAACCACACTTTAAAAGAAATGGCTAATTGTATGATCCAATCTAAGGGACTAAGTCTTCAATTTTGGGCTGAAGCCATTAATTGTGCAAATTACATAGTTAATCGCACCCCCACTAAAGCATTACAAGGTATCACACTAGAAGAAGCATGGAGTAAAACTAAACCTGATGTAAGTCACTTCCGTGTGTTTGGTAGTGAAGCATGGGCTCACATTCCGAATGAAAAACGGAAAGCATTGCAGCCTAAAAGTGAAAGGTGCATATTTGTTGGATATTCTGAAGATGTAAAAGGTTATAGACTTCTTCAACCACAATCTCATGATATAATCATTAGAAGAGATGTTAAATTTGATGAAAATCTCTTGGCCTGCAAGCCTAACTCGGCGATTGTGTCATCTTTGGCCAGCGAGACTGATTCGACGATTGTGCCTTCTTCTTCTTCTTCTTCCAACTTCCTTGACAAGTTTCCAACTCCAGTTTTTTATGATGACAGTGAGGATGAAAATACACCTTCGCTTGCTCATGTTCCTCCAGTTGCACCAGCACAAGTGCTTCCTCGATGGGTCCGTTCAACATGTGAAGCAGCTGGTGATCTTGCCGGTGATCCTAGAGATCAACGTCAAACACGTTCTCAATTTCAGTGAGCCTCTTCTCTTTTGGCTCAAGTTTCCGAGAATCATGATCTAGAAACTTTTGCAGAAACTTCAGGAAATCCAGATTGGGATGCAGCTATGGGTGAAGAATATCGTTCCTTAATGGTGAACGATACTTAGGATCTTATACCTCTTCCAAAAGGAAGAAAACTTGTCAGATGTAAATGGGTCTACAGAACTAAGTATGCATCAGATGGAAGTGTTGAAATACTTAAGGCAAGGTTAGTTGCCAAAGTTTTTTCCCAAGTTGAAGGGATTTACTACAATGAAACCTTTGCTCCTGTCGCAAAAATGAACTCCATCCGCCTTGTTCTTTCCCTTGCAGCCTTACACAACTGGGAAGTCCATCAAATGGATGTCAAGTCTGCCTTCTTACATGATGATTTACAAGAGGAAATTTACATGGAACAACCTCCTGGATATGTTCAGAATAACTCTAGCCTTGTCTGTCACCTTAAGAAATCCTTATATGGCCTTAAGCAAGCTCCTAGAGCTTGGTATGCCAAAATGGATAACTTTCTCTTTGACACTGGTTTTCCTAGATGCCATTCTGACCCCAATGTCTATACCAAGAAAGTAGGAAACCATCTCATCATACTTGTTCTCTATGTTGATGACCTTATTCTTATTGGTAGTGACCCTAAGCTTATAACCCATGTGAAATCCAGTCTTAAACAAAACTTTGAAATGTCAGACTTAGGACGTTTACATTATTTTCTTAGTCTCCAAGTCCTGCAAACCAAAGAAGCAATCTTTCTTTCTCAGTCTAAGTATGCTTGTGACCTTCTTCGTCACTTTCACATGGAAGATTGTACACCAGCCCCTTCTCCCTTCCAATCTAGAGTCAAACTTTCTGCCACTTTTACTTCACCTGAATTCGATGCCACCTTGTATCATCAGCTTGTTGGTAGTCTCTTATACTTGACTCATTCCTGTCCTGACCTTTCCTTTGTCGTTGGTCGTGTTTCCCGTTATATGCAAACACCTCACGAAAGTCACTGGAAAGCAGCTAAAAGAATACTTTGTTATATTCGAGGTACAGTTCAGTTTGGGATTCATTACAGTACAGGGGGGAAACCTTTGTTGGTTGGTTTCACTGATTCAGATTGGGCTGGCGATCCTGATGATCGAAAGTCTACTGCGGGTTATGTTTTCAGTCTGGGATCTGGACCTATCACTTGGGCTTGTAAGAAACAACAAGCTCTTGCTCTTTCTTCAGCAGAAGCAGAATATCGAGCCGCAGTTAATGCCAGTCAGGAAGCTTTATGGCTTCGACAAATCCTTTCAGAGTTTGGATTCAAGCAGCAGCAACCTACTCCACTTTGGTGCGACAATCAAAGTGACATCAAGCTTGCCAAAGATCCAGTTCTACGTCAACGCAGCAAACACATTGAGCTACATATGCACTTCATCAGAAATCTTGTTCATGATCGTGTTCTTGAAGTGCTCTTTTTCCCTACAGATGAACAAGTTGCAGACATCTTCACCAAGTCTCTTACAGAAGCGAAGTTTTCTAAACTTCGATCTATGTTAGGAGTTCAGGAACTTGTCATTAAGGGGGGATAGGCTCTAATGCCTCCTTCCTTCTCCTAATAGTGTCACTTTTGTAAATCCTTCAATCCTATCCCAAGTTGTTCCTAAGGGGGGATGTTAGGATATTTAGACACTTAGGAGTTAGTTAAGATCAACTTGTGTAATATATCTGTTAGGGAAAGTGTGTTTCTTTAGTATACATTAGTATGCATTTGTAAATACTTAATCCGACGGTCACGATATGTTCCCGACATAGTGTGATCCGACGGATCAACTTCTCTTAGATCATACCTAACCTTAATCCTGTTAAAATTCAATATGCTAAGACATAAAATATCAGCATTACATTCCATTTCACAATGATAGCATATACAGGATCACTGAAGAAATAACAAGCATAGCAAAAATACAAGAGACACAGATTTATCCTAGGAAACCCTCATGGGGTAGAAAACCCAACAAAGCTTCCTCAATATAGATGACCAACAATATACAAGGATGCAAACCAAAGACATTATCTCCTCCTCCACCATAGAAGACCTCTCTCTCACAAGTGCGCTACATTTCAAGTGAGGGAAGTGTGTCAAATGAGGAACACACCTCCTCTATATATACACATCTCCGACTTGCACTTTATATTAACTAGGTCGGCCCCAACTTTACCATTGGGTTAAACACCCCATTACAACTGACTAGGCCAACCCCACTAGAGTGGTCTAACAACCCTTTGACCCACATAACACATACAGGGCCGACCCCCACTAGGGAAGTCTAATAACCCAAGTTACCACATTCCGACGGAGGAATAAACATCTCCGGATATACAATAAGATCTTCACGGAGGAATGAAACATTTCTGAAATAATAAAGTACAAATATAATATTCTTTGAAGTTACAATATTCAACACTCCCCCTTAACGAGAAGGATATTATAACAACATCTGCACGAGCAAGGAGTCATCAACATCATACATGATACATCTATAAATCATTGGAATCTTTCTCAACATCATAAGTAACTCAAGCAGTTATTGGAACATCTTCAATATTGAAACATCAACATCTTCAGTACTGAGTCTTTATCTTCTGCAGCACTCGAACAGCTACAGCAACATCAACATCTGGATCCTCACGATCATTAGTATCATCATCACACGATTATCAGCATCGTCATCATACGATCATCAGCATCGTCATCACACGATCATCAGCATCGTCATCACACGATCATCAGCATCGTCATTTAGACCATCACGATTAGCAGCATCATCATCTAGATCATCATGATCAACAGCATCGTCATCTAGATCATCACGATCAACAGCATCGTCATCTAGATTATCACGATTAGCAGCATTGTCATTTAGATCATCACGATCAGCAGCATCATCATCTAGATCATCAGTATTAGTATCCACACCAATACAAGTATACACATCATCAATACAAGTATCCTCATCAACACAAGTATACATATCATCAATACAAGTATACATATCATCAATATCAATACAAGTATCCTCATCAATACAAGTATCCTCATCAGTCAAGTATACACAATAGCAGCATACTCTGCGATACACATGATCCTTCCTTTCGGAATTACGGGATCAATCTCATCACAATCATTTTTAAGACTATCCTTCCCTTTGAAATTACGGGATTTACAGTCTAAGGATGATTAATCCATACCATTCATTTAGGACTATGTCCAAAGATGATTTAATCCACACCGTACATTTAGGACTATGTCCAAGGATGATTTAATCCTCACTCCGTACATTTAGGACTATGTCCAAGGATGACTTAATCCTCACCCCGTACATTTAGGACTATATCCAAGGATGACTTAATCCTCACCCCGTACATTTAGGACTATGTCCAAGGATGACTTAATCCTCTCCCCGTACATTTAGGACTATGTCCAAGGATGACTTAATCCCCACATGTCCATCAAGGACTTCATTCTCGAAGACCATATGTCTACGGATCAATTCAAGGGACCCAAGTCCGGGGACGATACAATCCCCACTTGTCCACTAAGGACTTCATTCTAGGAGACCATACGTCTATGGATCAATTCAAGGGATCGAATTCCGGGGACGATACAATCCCCACTTGTCCACTAAGGACTTCATTCTCAGAGATATATGTATACGGATCAATTTAGAACATGTGTTCAAGGATGATGCAATCCCCTCGTCAACTTAGACCCTGTGTAAGGACCATCCACCAACCTCTCTGTTGGCATCACCAATATAGGTATCCACATCATCGACCTCACTATCGATGTAGGCAATCTCATCATAAGTAACCACATCACTCCCCCTCTCAAGGAGGGTCCTACCAAGCTTGTCTTCGAAAATACTCAAACTTTACTTGAGGTAGGGGTTTGGTTAGTACATCGGTAACTTGTTCACTTGAGGTAGAGGTTTGGTTAGTACATCGGCAACTTGTTACAAATTCGAACTTTATAGTTCCTTTCTGCACCATATCATGGAACACTGGATTCTCTGTCATCTTGATACAACTTTGTTTGTCACATAGGATCACAGTTGGGTCTATCTCTAAGTCAAACAATCCATAAGCCATACTGCTTCACAACTAGCAGAGCAACCAGCCATATATTCCTTTTGTGCTAAGAGCCACACTAGATTTCTTCCAGCTAAACCACGAGATCATGGCTGGTCCCAGACAATAACATCCTCTAGATGTGTTCTTCCTGTCTAATACACTTTCTGCTTAATCACCATCTATGTAGCCATTTGAAGTCACGATCTCCAAGATAGCATAGATCAAAGTCTATCGTATCCTTTAGGTACCTCATCACATGCCTTGCAACTATTAGGTGAACACATCTAGCTTCCACTAGATACTGACTCAAGGTGTTCACAGCAAAGCATATATCTGACCTAGTATTTGTTAGATACATCAATGACCCAATAATTTATCTGTACAAAGTTATATACATTAACTCTGATGAGTCATTCGCTAACAGCTTCAAGTTGGAATCCATGAGAGTGGCCATTCCAACACATCAAGTCCTTTTAATATTTTGTGGCATACTTTCCCTGGTTGAGAAAGATTCCTTCTGAGTCTTGCCATACTTCCAGACCTAGGAAGTAATGCATCAATCTGAGATCTTTCATTTTCATTTCTACAGCCATCTATCTGTGCCATCTCTCGTCAGATGGGTCTACTGATATGAGCCTCAATATCATTCGAACTTTGTGGTGAGTTCCTTCTTGCATCCATGTCATCTGTGTATAGAAACCATATTCAACCTTGTAGTAAAGGTTGAGATCCACATCACCCATGGTGATCATTAAGTTCATCAATTTACTATCGATCCTGGGTACCCATACAGAACCTGATTCACACTTCTTCTTTAATTACACCATTAAGAGAATAGTCTTATCTAGTCACTTGGAGCAAACATCTCATCATGATTCTCTTCCTCTCTCTAAGAGACTCTTCTAGCCACGAGCCTTCTATATTTTGATTTGTAAATCTTCTTGTTGAACATCCATCACTTGTTCGGTGTTCATCATTCTTCATGATCTTTCCTACATATCAAAATTAAGTACATGATTAGTAATACTTCATAATCATGAAATCATGTTGACATGATAACCTATTATGCATACAGATATCATTTACATAGTTATGCAACTATCTTGACCAATACTTTGGCACAACACTTTTCCATGTCCTATATGCATACAGTGGCTATCTAGATGCCTTCCATCGCTACCAGAACATACTATCGAGAGTGTGCACAGCTCTCAGCATGTCAGCAAAGAGGTTTCATTCTAGACAAGCAACAATGGAATGTTTGTCCAACTTACCAATAATATGCATATTAGTAGTATACTGTTCAATGCTCTATGAATATTTACACTCAACATGATATATTCTAGGAATACAAATATGCATACAACTATTACAAGCAATAACATTTACTATTTCAAATAACAACTCAAATACTTATCTTTTATGTTTGTGTGGTTGCCTCCTGCTTGATCTTCTAAATGTCTTTTGAACTTCTATTCATTCTGTATCATTGTGCATGCTCAAGTGTGCACTAGTGTTATCCTCATGATCTCATACACAAACATACATTCATTAGTATATTATAAATATTATCAAAACATTATAATTCTAAATAATCTTGAATATGTATAGTCATGATCATAGATAATAAACATTTGTATTCAAGATTTTAGGGAAGTCTTCTTTTACTCATGCATAGCATCAATCAAGATAAAAGACATAATATGCATAATCCCTTGATCACTAACTTTATGAATAAGCATATCTAATCATACCAAGTATACTTATATAAGGTATCCTAACACAAGGTAAGATTCCTAGGAAACATACATGGATTAGTATATCTGTTTAACATACCTAATCAATATCTTCTTTGTTCTCTTCAATGATTTAGAGATCCTGTGATGGAACCTACATATCTCATAGGTTAAGCATAATAGAACAAAGTCATACATACCTCGTAATTAGAACTTATATGTGATCAAATATTATGGAGGAGTCTTTGTCTTCATGTTGTCATGGTCATGGAACTTGATTTGTCTTTCGTGATGTACCTGTATCTTGTTAGTAGACAACATCAACCTCATACAACACCACAGTGCATTAGTAGAATCATATAGCCCTAATCAATGAATGTTTTCTATCATTCACATGCATTCATACTGTTACTAGGGTGATAAGACAATTCTAACATTAATCAAGATTGTACTAACCTGAATAATATGAGGACAAACATATTATGAACTTAATCAAGAATCAGATTTCAAGACATACCTGTATCTCCTTAAGACATACCTGTCGAGACTTCTTGTAGTCTTCTTATGTAAGGCCTTAGCCTCAACTCCCCCTGAAACTGGATCTGGAGCTTGAGTAGGGTTTGTTAGAGAAACCCTAAAAATTCAATCTTTGACTCACACTCTTCTGAGTGGATGGATAGATGTGTCTTGCTGAGCTGATCAAAACTTGCATACTTCAATTTTGAAATCTCCAAAATTTGACCCCTCAAGACTGCCTTTGAAACTTTTGGATCTTCTGTACAGGATCTCGAACTAGGGTTTGATGAAGCCCACCCTTCTAACCACTCAAAAGGTTTGATCCAAGGCTCTAAACTCTTATGTTTCTGAGGAGCTTCCAGCCGTGGTTACAGACTTCAAAAATTCCAACTTTTGCTGAAGCCCTAATTTTCCACCTTTTCGATCAAAATCCCGGACTGGGGTTTGATCAAGCCCGGTCTTCTTCCCAACCAAAAAATTCGATATTGGTCTCTAAATTTTGATTTTCCTGAGTAGCTTTCAGCCATGGACTCTGATTCCAAGAATTCCAATTTTCTCCGAAACCGTAAATTTCGGAAGCCATGAATGGAGGTGCTCCAAAAATAATTATGTTTTGACATAAATATGTACCTGATTGTTTCTGTTGTAACTCCTAACGTTTTGATCCACCGGGTCTAAAAACTTTTTTTTGGTAGCCTGACCTATCCTCTTTCCATCCTAATAGGTTTGACCTCAATTGGATTCTCTGAGAGAGAGTTATGCCAAGTGTCGCAACATGACCTGTTTATGGGATAAAACAGGAGAGCGAACTTGTACGGAGTTCCACGTGTCACTGGTTCAAGTTCAGCCTTTGAAAAACTTTCCTGAGATATTAAAGTCTGTGTACTACCTATCACTTTTTATGAAATTTCATTTGGAGCTTCCTAGACCAAGTTATGACCTTTTTTCCTAGGTCACCTGATTTTGACTGAGATCTGGAAGAGGCAGAAACCCTAACTTGTACTGGTCATAACTCACAAAGTACAATGAATATGAGGGTTCCCTTTGGACACAAGGTACATGGGGAATTTATCTACGACCTGTAAACTTTTCAGATCCTGAACCTTCGCCAAAATGGATTTATAGCGAAAGTTCCACGATGACTGGTTTTTTTTATATAAAACCCAAACCTTCAAATTGTCGCAAGCGAAGCAAGTGTCATAAGTGCCATACATTGCCTTCCTTCAGGTTAGCTCTGATACCATGTTAAGATTCAATATTCTAAGACAGAAAATATCAGCATTACATTCCATTTCACAATGATAGCATATACAGGATCACTGAAGAAATAATAAGCATAGCAAAAATACAAGAGACACAGATTTATCCTAGGAAACCCTCATGGGGTAGAAAACCCAGCAAAGCTTCCTCAATATAGATGACCAGCAATATACAAAGATGCAAACCAAAGACATGTTTTCCTCCTCCACCATAGCATACCTCTCTCTCACAAGTGCGCTACATTTCAAGTGAGGGAAGTGTGTCAAATGAGGAACACACCTCCTCTATATATACACATCTCCGACTTGCACTTTATATTAACTAGGTCGGCCCCAACTTTACCACTGGGTTAAACACCCCATTACAACTGACTGGTCTAACCCCACTAGGGTGGTCTAACAACCCTTTGACCCACATAACATATACAGGGCCGACCCCCACTAGGGAAGTCTAATAACCCAAGTTATCACATTCCGACGGAGGAATAAACATCTCCGGATATACAATAAGATATTCACGGAGGAATGAAACATCTCCGGAATAATAAAGTACAAATATAATATTCTTTGAAGTTACAATATTCAACAGATCCATGGATTAACACCCGATTGGTCCATGATCTCTATTTAAAGAGCATGCAGGGTCATTGTTTAGTTGATCGATTATGAGAAACTCATTTGTAACTTTCTTTCTTTACATAATAAATTGTCCCATAGAATCTATTTGGTTGGGACTGTGGAGTGTTTCCCTCAAGAGGGTTTAAACCACGTCAAAACATCAGTGTGTTGATCTGTGATATGTTTGTGTGAAGTGGTTTCTCTTGGTGTTCGGTCCTTTGGTAGTACCATGTGTACCCGAGCAGTTTTCTTTCTGACAATTTTAGTGTGAGCAATATGCAGCGAGATCATAAGTGTTTGGTCAGCTTTTGTGAAGACAAAGAAATTCAGCCTCTTTTGTATCAAGATCATGTGTCACCACCTTTTAATGCAAGTGTTCTTGATGAAAGCAGCGGTAGTGAAGAAGAACCTAATGTTCAATCCATCTACATGCAACTCCCTCAGAAGAAGAGAAGGAGGATCATTAAGAAGGCAGCTGATCCAGACGATACCATTATCCAAGATTTTATAATCAATGAAGAACTTGTTCCTCCATTAATTCCTTTGAATGAGGAGCAAGTTTCCGACTTCTCAGTTTTCGAGAACGATGTTGATCATCATAAATCTTCTAAGAGATATTTTTCATCTCCCTTGCTGTCCGTCAAAGACAGCTAGCAGGCCATGGTTAACCTCTACAGTTTATTACAGGATGTTTCCCGTGATTATGTGATGGACATCTTATGAAATTTTGTGAAACATTTGCTATGAACCATTCTCTACTATGATATGATTAGAATAGTTTGATTTTGCAAATCCTTGTTTTCATGGGAAAGCTATCCTTTGTAACCGCCTTTGTAACTATTATTTAAAGGGATAGAAGCCTCATGGGGAAGGGGAGAGATAATTTCCAGAGAAGGACTGGAGAAACGTTGTTTCACTTATGACTGGAGAAAAGTTGTCAAATTTCTTTGATGATGTCTGATATCTTCACCGTAATTATTAATTAATACTGTTGATTTTGAAGCTAATCATTAATGCACTGATCTCTAAGTTGGATTTCTCTTAATTCATGATCTTTGTATATTTATGTTTTTAATTGAATTTCTTTAATTAAAATCTTTATCTATTTCTGCAAATGATTCACAGTAAATATTAAGTTCATGTTAATTTTTCAATTGACAAAAGAACAACAGGATAATCTTGGATACTCTTAATCTTTGAGTTATTATCAGTAATTTTCATTGTCTGAGTGTACATCGAAGTAATGAGTTAATGATTCAATTTCGCATTTCTGTCAACTTGATGAGATAACTTGTTGAAACACAAACCAAGTTACCCTGCATACAAAACAATACACTCCCTTTAGATTAGTTCTGACTTAGCTTAGATTTCTTTTACGGTAGAGTTGTTGTAGGTTTAGATCCATTTTAGAATCAAGACACTTTTGTACTTCCATCTCAGGAAGACAGATCCTCTAGGATCAAACCCCATAAGTGCAGCGGAGGCCTTTGTATCTGTGGGAGATTACTATTCCAAACAGGCTGGGGATAGAACTGTTCTTGCGTAGGACATTTTGAAGCCTTTCAGTCTGGGTTTTCCCCCTCTATTATTAGCCTTAGAACCCATTCCAGCACCTACTCATCTGAGGCTTCAACAAGGACGACAATTGGTTTCACAACTTTCTGTTTTTTTACAATTTCAAGCAGTTTAGGACATACACACACCTTTTGGTCTAATGAAACATGTGCACATGCATATTTCCTTAAGCAAAAGTGCATGTGCACATGACTGTTCTATAGAGAAATCACGTGGGCCCTATTTTTGGTAAAAATTTCGCCAAAACCGGTTTTATGTTCGTTGTTTCTGTTGTAGGTCTTCATATCCATCAGTTAGTTGTTGTTAGGCTTCATATTTGGTGAGAAATTTATGGTTTTTAGTCACTTTTTCTTCTAGATATTAAATTTTGTTATTTTTCATTAGGGTTTAGTATTTTTTCACACTAGGACTTCAAAAGTAGTTTATATTCTTGAATTAATTGGATCTGACTATCTCGCTTGGAAGAGAAAGATGATTAATGTTTTCAGGATTAAGGATCTTTGGAGATTAGTTAAAGGTGATCAACAAAAACCAACCAATGCAAAAGAATTAGCTATATGGGAAGATCAATATGATCAAGCAAGAGGACTCATTAGGTCAGATAGTTTATAGGTACATATTGAGGCTAAGTATAGCACAATTAAGGTATGGAAATCCCTAGCTTATTTATCTAATAAAAGCGATGATGTTTCTGCTTACTATCTTCAAAAGAAAATCCATGAGTTAGACCCTAATATTTTGATAGAATAAAGTCTTTTCTTGTTGAAATTCAAACCCATAATGAAAAGTTAAATAATTGTGGTAAATATTACAAGAAAAATGGCAATGCTCTTATTATTCTTATAGAAAAAAAGTTATATTCATGTTTTGATATGTTCATCCAAACTAGGAATAAATCCATTGAAATGTCTAAAGGATCTATGAAACACTTTTGAAGAATTACGTAAAGGTTTGATAAATGAACAAGATAGATTAATTGCTTCTGGCCAATTATCTAATGGTAAAGTTGCAATGGCACATAGTATAAATAATCCTAATAAAAGTTTTAATAAAAACTCTAAACCACATAATCAAGGATCAACCCCTCACTCTCCTAATGATGATTCTTTTAAAATGGTATATAATAAAAAGAAAGTGAATGATCCTTGTAAGTATTGTGGAAAAACCAACCACCCTGAAAAGATTTGTTTTAAACGGAGATGTGAACTTGCGAAGGCAAAGAAGAAGTCTTATGAAGAATAGCATGTAGCCTTGTGTGCTTATTTTGTTCAACCTAGTCAATCTTCTTCTAATGTGGAATGGAAAATGGATTATGGTGAATCTAACCATATTGTTGGTACAACTTCTTTATTTACATATAATGGCACTAAAAAGCAAACAACACCGAAAGTATCTATAAGTAATGGTAAACATATTTCAGTAATAGGATCTAATAATATTAACGTTCCTAATGGTACTTTGGAAGATGTGTTTCATGTTAAAGGAATTCCCATCAACTTGCTTTCTATTTATCGTACATGTCAAAAAGGTTATAAATTTGAAGGCTGGCTTGATAAATATGTGTTAAAGATATCAAACATAACTTCAAAATTGTTTCTTCTAGTCTTGTTGATCATAATGTTGAATTATATAAGTTTATTGGTTTTAATTCAAACCACTTGCATGACTTGGGTTATTTGGATCAATGTTTTGTTGATTGCAGCAATTGTTTTCCTCTTTTTGCTTCCATCTACAAACATAAAAATAAAGTGTAATGAATGTATCTACATTGTTCGGAATAATGAAAAATTAAATAGATAATATACATGAAAGCTAATTGAAAAGCGACGTACCATAGAAATAATTGAGTCTTAAATGATACACATTCTTTCAAAACCAAATCTCATGCCTTCTCTCAACAACGCTTTTGTTGGATCCACTCCATCCTTTGTTTCCTACAAGTTTTATACCCTATAAAAAATCATAGATTTAATATAAAGTATTTTTGTTGTTCTATTACTTATAAAATGAGAGAAGTAAAACAACATAGATACTTACAAATTCCACAATTAATTTTTTATACACCAACATATACTCACAACCCTTACTTCACCCAATGTCAATCAATTCTTTTGATGGCTCTTCTTTGTATGTTAAACATGTTTGAAGAAATTCAAGGATGGACGGTGTAAAAAAAATTAAAATATAAAGATCACAACCAATATGAAACCTTAAGTTGTTATAAGGAAATCACAACTACTCACAAACTTTGCTATCAACCCCTTTTTTCCTTGTCTTTTTCACATGTGGTTCACAAACACCCCAACGGGGCTGCTACATCCATGGCAAGAAATCACAAGGAGGGTAAAAAATCATAGGGGGGCCACCTGAAGGGTTTTCACCATGTTCGCTCTTATTACATAGCTAACCCGATGGGGACATCAAGTGAGGCCCTAATATAGCGATGTATAACACCCGGGGATTTGACTCTGAGACCTTCTGCTCACAACTCACAACACTCAACCACTTGAGCTAGCCCAATGGGAAACCCCTTTTTCCCTTGTCGCCATGTCTTATGTGTTGAATGTGTTCCATTTTGTTTTATTTTCTACAACAAAACAATTGAAAATTAATATTAATGCTAAATTAATTAGTTATATGTACATAATAGAAAAAAATCAATGATTTCAAAATTTTGAACCACGTTGTTGTTGATATGGCTCCTCCTACAATGCAATTATGTCCATTTCCTTCACCATCTCCTTGTACACTTTTTTGGACATCCCTACTGGCATATTTTGGATATCACCTTGTTCATCCTTTGATATTTTCAGAATCTTCCTAAAAATATAAAATGACATTAAACTATTTTTATGTTCATATGAAAAATAAATATAACATAAATAATATTAATAAATGAATTATTTGTAATAGTAGATACATATCCTATAAAAACATGTTTAGGAATATTACTTTTTGAATGATTCTTTTTTGTTGTTGTATGTTTTTGCTATTGCAACTCTGACAAGTCTCATTGATCATTGCTCTAGAAACACCTCCTATAGTTTAAATATAACATCATTCTTGGAATCATTCGATTAATTTTTGTACTATAAGTGGAAAGTACGTCTATACATTCTTTCCATTATATCCCTCATAGTTTTATAAAAGTCCCCCCCCCCCTTTCATTAACTTCCACCACCACTCCAGTTGAGCTAAGGAACAATTCATCATCATTTACATCTTCCATAGTTTGTTTTTTCTTATGATGACATTCCCTTTTGTTGTTGTCAGTCTTTGCATAACATTCAGCATATGTAAATTAGAATGTTTGAAACATATTAGTGAATATTCTTAAGTACAGTATTACTCAAAATTCAAGAAAAAAATCATATTGATTTATTTTTTATTCACCTGATTCATCCCTCTGTAACTTTTCCATCAAGGTTGTACGCTCTTCTGCACTTAGATTGCAAAGAACCTTATTGAGCTTCCTCATTTTTTGGCATTGTATGTCACACATTAACCAATACATATTAGTTAAATTTACAAATAATTCAAACATATTAATTTAATACATAAATTACAAAGAACTTGTTTTCTTCGCAATTTTGGATGTGCTCCCATCATGTCGACTAGAATTGTTGTTCATTGAACTTTTATCATGCATTTTCTATCAATAAACAACTTAGAGCATTAAATAGACAAGATATTAAGTATATTATACAAATAAATTACATATATTCAAAATAAAACTAAAAAAGTAGTAGGACGTTTCAGTGCATTTCATTATACAAATGGCATCGGTGCTTCTCATACTTGAACGCACCAGTGCATCATACTTGAACACACCATTAACAACAACAAAGTAAAATAATTCATATACACATTTGTCAATGTGACTTATTTATTATAAAGAATTGGCAATCAAAACGGTGCACTTTTATGCATAATGCACCAATGCTTTAGAACAACTCGACAGCACCGAAAAATGCATAAGCATTTTTTAAGAAGTAAATTAAAAAACGACAGGCCCAACATTACAAGTGCTCTATTACTATAAACACTCCGGTGCAACTCGACCACACCAAAAACTGCATAAGCGTTTTTTTAATTAAAAAAATCCCTAAAAATAAAAATCTGGATGACCGGGTTTTGGATTCGGCCCAAGAAGTGGTCCCATTGTACCCAGCGCCTTATATATAAAACTACAAGCCCACTAAATCTAAAATCCCTAAAAGGAAAATTCCTAATTATGAAACAACAGAGAAATTTAAACCCTAATATAAAATTTTGCATCCACTTAAAACAAAAGGAGGCAACAAGAAAACAAGGGTTCCAACTTTGAAGGTAACTATGATTTGTTTATTTTTTTCTGAATTTATTTAAAGTCTAAATAGGAAAATAAATAAATCATGCATTGTGATCAATAGTAATAATTTACATAGCCCACAAGGGTGTAGCTGATTGGCGATTCACTTGATATGAAGTCACATGTTGTAAAAAGAGGTCATGATTTCAAATCACCCCGACTTACCCATGTCCCATGCTTGTGAGCGGTTGTGGGGCAACTAGGGGTATAGTGGTAGCAGATAGGAATCAACCCAGTGTAACACGAGTATGTGCAGTGCACAAATTGTTGATTCCCATAGTAAAAAAAATAGCAATAATTTACATACTTGAAATTTATACTATATAGGGTTTTGTTTGATTCACTATACCTAACAAATTTTGATCTTAAGAATAATCCCGTTTCTCTAAACTCCTCTCCGGTAAGTATCTCTTCCAAAATTCCCCTCGAAATTTTGATAAAATAATGAAATAGTGATTAGATTTTTTTTAGATACTTGATAGAATTAGTTTTTGATATTGACATTCCCACTCTTTTTTCAGTTTACGAGAAAATAATTCATGGGATTTAGCCTGAAGGGTAGCTCAGTTGGTTGGAGTCTAAGTCCAAAGATCGTTTGATATTGAGGTCGGAGGTTCAATTCTCATGAACCCAACTCTATGGGTCCTTCGGGGTTAGGCTCCCAAAACTGGAGCCGATAGGGCGAGCCCCCCTAGAATTATTATTATGGATGTAGTGATCTCCAAACACGATTGACAAGGCTGTGAACCACACGAAAAAACAATCATGGGATTTTTTTTAATTTTCTGGACTTTGGTGCACTATCCACACAAGTGTACTGGTGCGTCATAACATAAAACACATCTTAAAGATATGTTTCTAAAAAAATTATGGAATAGTGATGCGCTAGAAAGATATGAATGTACCAGTGTGCTACTCTTTTCACCACGCACTATATTGGCATATAATAAAATAAAATAAATATCATATTGCAGTGCATATTAAAAATACAGTTGCACCAGTGTGCCTTTATATACTGAGCGCACCAAGGTCAACAATATTGAAAATTGCATAGATAACTATCCTCTATCAAATATAGCATATATTTTATTTTGCGGGTTTTTTGTGGATGTTCCAACAAGGTGCATCTACAGTTAAGCCGCACCGATGCATCTAGTTACTCAAGACGCACCCGTGTGGTTATATTATTATGGCGCAACGGTTTAATTAAAAAGCCTTATGAATTTATATTTCAACTTAAAATGATATATTCATTTCAAATGTTCTTTTAGGATTCGACCACCCCAATTACAATACTTCGTAGTATACATATGCTGCTTAAACTCACCTTATTCTTACAAAATGGTTTCGAAATTATATTGGAAGTTAGATTATGGTATGGTTCTCAAAACTTATTTTAGGATTGTAGACACGTATTGATTGCTGATTTGGCTCAAATGCAGGTAGAAATGTTATAATATCAAATGGCCAATTCTTCAAATTCCATCTCATTGCATATTGTTCAAAATTCAACAAGTTCTCCCTTTCCATCTCCAGTAACTTCATATTTTATTTATATTTTATTTATCTAATTGAATTTATGCTACTTATCCATGTGAATTTGAATAAAAATGTATTTTATTTTCCAAGATCCCTATTCAAGATCGAGTTCAGATGCACAAGTTATTCCACTAGTTGCAAAATATGTAAGCTCTTATCAGGATAAAGATACCACAAGCAAATGGTAGATGAAAATGGGCAGCCACTTTACTCAACCAATTGTAACATGCCATCTTCCAGCCATGATCATGGGTCATTGACAGTAATTTTTCATGAGTTGGATCTCTTTTATGATACCCTAATAGTATGTGGTTGTTCAAAATATCAAGGATTGAAGAAGAACCCTTGGTGTATCACACTCACCCATTATACTAATGATCAACTACCCAATGTCAATGGTCTAATACCCCCTATTGTAGTAAAAAATCCAATAGGTGATATAGAAAACACACGTAGGAATGATTCCCTATGCTCATTTTTGGAAAAGTTGGAAGCCAAAACAACTATGTTTCATCCTAAATTGACCAAACATTTTGCTTCTATTCAGTCAACTGAAATTTCTAGTGATCCAAAGTATGATATCAATTCCACCCAAAACATATCTACTAGGAGATCCAAAAAGTTGCATGAGTTGAGAGCAAAAATGTCTAAGTACACACCAAGTTCAGTCCAATTGTTGGAGGGTAGTGATGAATTCTCTCTTCCTGTGAATTTGCAAAGTAAATATGAAACTTGTTACAACAACGCTTTGTATGGTGTTTGGCAATCTTCTCTACCTATGCCTAATGTTGGAACTGAAATTCCTTTTTGTGGTAATAGTTTTACGATTGCCAAGTCTAATATAGATGCTACAAATCTTGTGTTGTTTATCCTTTCACATGTACTCGTTCCTCCCAAACAATCTGTGGCACTTATGCCATTTTTCAATCCTGTATATTGTTAGTCGGATTACTTGAATATCGTTAAATACAAGCATAGCATTTCCATGTATAGTATGTGCATGAATGTTTATGTTTCTGAAAACTTTAACAGGAAGAACCTATTATATATTGATGGTCATCCACGCTCTCATGGGAACATTGTAGGGTTCTTAAATAGTTCTAGGTGCTCTTTATTTTTTGCTAATTGTTCATTTGAGGATCACTTCAATGACCAAGAGTTCTTTATGAAAACGAAAGCGTCCAAATTTGTTGTTGTGCATGCAATATGTAGTTTGTCTCTTGGTGATGAGTTGTTAATAAACTATAACTTTCATATACCACTGATTGCTCGTTAGAGGCGCCTTGCATTGGGACAACCTTTAGACGTCCCCTTGGAGTATAAGACAAAAACATTGATTGATTGTATTTTTTAATTATCAATGGGATTGATGTTAATGTATTGCTCAATTTGAACTTTTGTTTGATAAATTGTTTGCGGTTGAACATTTACTATTGGAAAAAATTCTCATGCTTCTATAATAATTGTTTGGTATAATGTTGGAACAAAAGCTTCATCTTATCCATGAAATGGAAAGAATATATTTTTAATCTTACAAAACAAATGGTGTGCCCATTATCTTTATCCCCAATCTATGATATCTAAAAGAGATATGATGGAGTATTGATTATGGAGAAGGTCCAAACATCATATATGAGGTACACTTCAACTTCACTAAGAGATTCATTTTCTCTTAAACTTCATCTTTGTACTTGTGATTATCTCATGATTAAGAATGATTCTATCATCACTCTTAACGATCTTGTGGTTCAAATGGAGACAACTAAAACAGAGTAGTGGTGTCTTCTACTAGTAGAATATTTGGTCTCTTCCTACTCTCTCATATTAGACAATGAAGAATATTTTTATTTAATAATAGTAATACCATTTTTATTAACTAGAATTAGAGACTTACTTCCCAACCCTATAAAATTTATTTCCATCTATCTTAATAGTGATACCCCCTATTTTCTGTCTTTTTATTTTATCATGTTCATTTTATTGTAAGATTTTATTCCTTATTTAGGAAGCTCAAACTAGATATTATTCCATATTTAGAAAGCTCAAACTTTGAGATCATGATTCACTCTCGAGAAAAAAAGGAAAGATAAAATTAATGTAATAATGAGCGGCGGCTGGAACCATGGGTTGTGGGCATCATTATGTTTAAAATAAATGGGACAAATATTTTAGCAATCAACTTCGCATCACATTTCCTTTTAGGTCGTTGTTTGCATTTGGATTTGCCCAAATTTTGACTTCCAATGCCGATAAAATAATTGATAATGGTCGTAATATTTAATTATAGTCGTCATTTCTATGATATTAAAGTTGTCGCAATGCGTACTCCTTTCCAACTAAATGATGAACAAGGTAGGTAGCATTAGTGTGATGAATGCGATGAGAATCAAATGATTATTTTTATTTTTTATTGCAATGAAGGACGTACACCCCATGTCCTGCATCAAATTCAAACATTTATCCCATGTTTTTCATTCCCTCTCATCTATTATTAATCTTGGAATCAACAACTTCTTTGGGAATTTCACATAGAGCCTGATTTTAAAAAATTTGAAAGGGAAAATGGGTAGGCTCAGTGCAATCAAGAGGGATAAGATGAAGCTGAGAGAGTGAAACAGACGAGATTTAATGATCAAAATATTTCAGGGTCTCGGAAACCATGGAGGATACAATCTCCTTCCTTAGGCAGACATTATCGGATGTCTTGTAACAAAATGGCATCATGGATGTAAATGTTGTGGACCTTATATGAAGGCTAGTTGGCCCATCCACTTACGGAAGCCAGTGTATGATTCGTTGAGGGTATTCCTCCCAGAAAATAACCCTTATAGAAGAGCAACATCTGATTTCAATGGTAAACCAGAGAGAACCTAAAGGCCTGAAATAATGACACCCACTCACTGGCTTAGGTCATATGATAGAGAGAAGGAAAAGGAAATTGTAGAAATGTTTGATTCAAATGGGGAAACTATGTTCGATGATACTGAATTAATTGACACCTATGTTGATAAAATGCCCATCGGGATTAAAAGGAAATTGATATTTTATGAGCTCCCATATTGGGAGCATCTTAAGATTGTCCATTAACTAGATACCATGCATATATTTAAAAATGTTTCATCTTGTTTGTGGAGGCACATATCATCGAAATAAAGTGACATGTTGATTGTAAAGAGAGATCTTAGTTCTTCAAATACTAAAACGAAGCTTTGGCCAAGACAAGAAAATAAAGGAGAGGATAGCCCCACTTGGTTGTTTAAAGAAGGTGATGTCGCATGGGTTTTGAAGAAAAATGATCTTTCTTTGGAAAAGGGAAGTTATATTAGGTGTGAAGGCGACTTATTTATATGGGTCTACTCTAAGACGTTGCTCCATTGTAAACGAACATTTGTCGGGTTTAAAATCACATGACCATCTAAACCTTCTAAGGGTACATATGTAAAAAAATAAAAATGTTTTTTATCTTTTACCCCATAAGTTAAAAAGCAATTCATTTTGTGTGTTCACTTTGTAATGTCATTATCCTTTGCTCGTGTGTGGGTGTGTGAACCATGACTTTCCTGATGACCTTCGGCATCCCATATATAAACTATTTTCATTTGTAGGGTGGATCACATCAAAGGATATTCACATGGATAACATTCCACGATGGCATCAAGAGATAGCTGAGATTGTTTGTATGTTTGAGAAGGACTTCTTGATAAGTTTCATGGACTTATAGGTTCATCTTCTAATTCACCTAATTGAATAGGTTTAATTAGTCGAGGTGGTATCATGTCATTGAATTTTCTTCTTAGAGAGGTACATGAAAAAATTGAAGGGATTTCTTCGACAAAGGGCCAAACTAGAGAGGTACATAGTATATGATTCATTCTATTATGCCTGTGAGTACATCAAGGAAACTAACCACACACCAGTCACAATTATTTGGGATGATGAATGCAATGACGAATTAAAATAGTGCTTGAAATCAATTAACAATCATAAGCATAAGCATTCACATACGACAAACAAATTTACCTTGGGGAAACCCTCTATAACTTAAGGGAGAAAACCCCTGCAAAATATTCCTTGGTATATGGATAGATAACAGAGAATGACTTGCTTCACAATGAGTAGATTACATCAAGCACCCCTGCCACAAATATCATAGCAAGAGAGATAGAATAAGAAGCAAAATTCAAAATAATAATTCTCCACTCAACCAATTCGCTAATATTGGTCACATGCACGAATTGCCTTCAATAGAATTTGATCCCAACATTGGATACATCAATCCTACATGGAAAAGTGCACTATATACATATCATTGAATGGCTTTAAATATGAGTGTTGACTTCATGATGAACTCGCCCTTTAACTGGATGCTAGACCACTTAGTTAGGTGGCTAACTTAAGTGTCGTAAATCAAGTGTCATCTTTTGGTTTAACTCAAGTGTCGTCATGCAAGCACTTGTTAACTAGATCTTCTTTGTTATCACTTAGTTAACTCTTTTAATTGAAGTCTTTCTTGTTAACATCACTGAAGTGAACAATTCAAGTTCCCCTTTAATTTATTGTAGTCTTCTTTGTTAATATCACTGAAGTTTAACAATTCGAATTCTATTTTATTTAATTGAAGTCTTTATCATCACTGGAGTGAGCAAATCAAGTTCTCTCTTATCTTATCAAATCTTATCTTTATCTCTTGTCTTATCTGCATGGTGTACATGTGCCAGCTTAATTAATTATCATATCAAATATACTAAGGATAGTTTTCCAATGATGTGATCATCTTGGTCTACTATCGTTCCAAGTGGTCATATGCTAAAGTAATTCACTCTAGAGGTGGCCAGTCTCTAGAGGATACTTAATAGATAAACCATGGTTAGTAGTACATCACACACCATTCATGTTTAGACATGCAAAGCATTACCTCAACACATGAGGCACCACCCCAACACATGAGGATATGTCTTAACACACAATACCTTAGCCTCGACAAGCAAGACTGTACAACATCATCACTTTGACATACAAAGCACTTAATACCCCAAATCATGAGGCTTATTCATTCTTGATTCCAACTCAATATTCTTCTCCAAGTTTCCTGAGTCCAACTCAAGATCCTATAAGGCACTACCTCGACACACAAGGCTCAATCTTGACACACAAGATTGAATTGGAGAACGACTCATGATGTTGTAACTTTATCACTCCCTCTCAGCAAGGGAGGCATTCTCTGCCACGCCAAGCTTGTCTTGGAAGTACCTATACTTCGTCATGGAAATAGGCTTAGTCAACATATCTACTATATGCTCATTAGTTGCAATGTACTGAAGTCTTATGGCACCTCTATGGACCATGTCTATGATGTAGTGGCACTTCATCTCAATTTGTTTTGATCTATCATGAAACATAGGGTTTTCTAAGAGCTTAATGCAGCTCTGATTGTCAAAGCGAATGACAATAGTCTCAAGATCCTCATCGAACAACCCATCAAGAAGATTCCTAAGCCACACAGCTTCTTGGTAAGCAGTACTAGCTGCAATATACTATGCTTCTATAGTACTCTGGACTACAGAGCCCTGCTTCATGTTGGGCCAAGAGATCATAGTTGATCCCAAGCTATAAAAAAATCTGTATGTACTCTTTCGGTCCACAATACTACCACCCCAATCAGATTCATCGTAATCAAGTAGCATCACTCCTCCACTGGAAGCATATATGATTCCATAAGCAATAGTACCTCGAAGGTATCTAATCACATGCTTGGCAGCAACCCAATTTCTATGTCTTGGATCATATATGAACTGACTCAAGATACTCATGGCATAACATATGTCTAGTCTACTATGTATCAAATACATCAAGGAACCAATGAGTTGTGTATACATGGTAGGATCCACTAGATCCGATCTGGAATATAAATCATGTAGTTTATTCAGATTAGAAACAATTGGTGTAGACATGGATTTACAATCCATCATACCAAACTTGCGCAACACATCAACTATGTACTTTCCTTGAGAAATAAAGATCTCATCTTTCCTTTGCCAAACTTCCAGACAAATAAAGTAGTGCATAAGACCCAAGTCTTTCATTTCAAACTAAAAAGTGAGCTCCATATTGCACCAAGCTATCTGATGTTCCTCTCCAATAAGGAACAAGTCATCAATATAGAGAACCAAGATTAATGGTTGGTTCTTCACAACCTTGAAGTATAGGTTGGGGTCAACTTCGCTTTTGGAGAATCCAAAGATATGAAAATAGTTGTAAATACTTGAATACCAAGCCCTCGGGGCCTTCTTAAACCCATACAACGCTTTATTAAGTTTGCATACATGGGACTCCTTCCCGGGAACTACAAACAAATCATGTTGTTGTATGTATACTTATTCCTCAACTTCACCATTGAGAAAAGTAGTCTTCACATCCATCTGGTGAAGTTTCCATCCCAGAACTAAAGCAAGGGAAATTATGGCTTGAGTAGTGGTGTAACTGGCCACATGAGTGAATGTCTCATCATAGTCTATCCCAAATTTCTGTGAGAAACCACGGGCTACAAATCTTGCTTTATATTTTTCAATACTACCATCAGCTGCATGTTTGATTTTATAAATCCACTTGGAAGTTACCATTTACTTCCCTTCATGTTTAGGAACCACTTCCCACACATCATTCTTCATGATGGATTTGTATTCTTCCAGCATAGAATCATTCCATACTTGTTGCTTCGAGGCTTCCTCATAGGTAGAGGGTTCTGAATCACTGATGTGACTCATCTGTGCTACATATCCTGAAAATATTTCAGGTCTCTTTCGCTCTCTAGATGAGCCAGGTGGTGCTCCATGTTTTTTTGCCTCTTACAAAATGACTCAACACCATGCATATCTCCTCTTAGTAGGAGGTTCCTCAAGAGATATTTCTATCAGATCTATTGGCTCTTCGGGTTCAAGTGAATCCACAGACTCTTTTAGCTTCTCCCTCTCAACATATGAATGGGGAGAATCAGAAGTTGGATCCTCCATCATGGGAGTCTCATGCTCCTCCATATCTGAATCACACTAAAGTTTTTTGGAGCACTTGAAGGGATCCTCTTCATGAAATGTTACATCTCTGCTGACTTCAATGTTCCTTTGTCCTGGAACATAGATTCTATAAGCTTTAAAGGATTCACTATATCCAACAAATTTTCCTTTCTTTCTGGATGGCTGCATCTTTGTCCTCTTCTCTTTCGATACATGAATGTAGACAGGAAAACCAAAAATATTCAAGTGTCCAACATCTGGTTTTTCACCAGTGAAAACTTCTTCATGAGTATTTTCTACTAGGATAGCATACGGGCTTCTATTATGAATATAAATAGTAGGGCTGGAGGCTTCTTCCCATAAGGAGGTAGGAAGATATCGATCACACATCATAGCTTTTTAAACCTCACATATTGTTCTATTCTTTCTTTCAGCAACCCCATTCTACTGGGGGTTGTAAGGTATAGTCAGTTGTCTTCTTATTCCTGCATATTGACATAAGTCATTAAAGTCATGAGACTCAAACTCTCCTCCATTATCAGATCTCAAATCACGAATGTGCTTTCCAGTTTGATTCTCAACCAATGCTTTAAACTCATGAAACTTGTTAAAAGTTTCACTCTTTGCCTTCAGAATTTAGATCCAATACTTGTGGGAGAAGTAATCTATGAAAAGCACAAAGTACAAATAACCACTCAAGGATGGTGCTGACATAGGAACACATAGATCAAAATGTATCAAGTCTAGGATCCCTTTGGATCTTTTGGTACTACTTGGAAAACTCTTATTGTTGTTCTTTCCAAGAGCATAACCTCTACAAACACCATCATGTTCAGATTGAGACATGGGCATTCCTTTTACCATCTTCTGCAACCTATGTATCACTTTGAAATGGAGATGACCAAGCCTCCTATGCCACATTCACAAGAACTAAATGTGTCATGGATCATGGCTTGAATGAGCTTTCTGGGAAATTTGTGGAGACCTCCCTCTCTAACTCCAATTACAGATGCAAAATTTAGTCTGCATGCTTAGGCCACAGGAGTGATTTATTGTCCATGAAGATTACTCTGAATCCTTTATCTTCTAGAACCGAAACATATAGGATGTTCTTCTTCAATCCATGAACAAACATAATTTCATCAACATGCAGTACATCTCCTACATCCAATTGAAAATAAGTGGATCCAAATCCTTGGATCGAATAGGTGGTATTATCTCCAAGCTCCACCTGACAAGAGAACTTCTTTTCCTTCAAATATTTGATAGTGCTCCTATATACAGTCATGTGGTTAGATGCACCACTATCCACCAACCATGTCTCAACACTAGTGGTAATGGGTCCAAATAGGGCTGAGACAAGACAATACTCATTCCTTGTCTCTTGATCATCGGATGAATTCTTTCTTGTAGGTTCATCCTCAATATAAGTAGAAGCATGAAACCTACCTTTGAACTTTCCTCTTTTCTTTGCACGACATTCTCTTGAAAAGTGACACTTCTTATTGCAATTGAAACATTTAACTTTAGACTTATCAAAGTTCTTGTTGTAATCATTTTCGTTTTGATGCAAAAACTTCTTATGAGAAAAATATTTCTTTCCTCTCTTCATCCGTGCCACAAGAGCAAGGTTCTCTCCTTTCGAGGAAGTATATTTTCTCTGGATTCACCCTTCTTATTGTAGGAAATATTGCCACAGTCTTTCAAAGTTTGGTTTCACTTCTCAACCATTTACTACAGCCATGAATCTCTCCCATGAATATGGAAGGCCATCAACAACAATTTGTATGAGATAATCATCATCAACCATTAGACCAATGCTCATGATTTTATCTCTTACTTGAGATATCTTTGTGGAGAAGGAAGAAACAACTTCATCCTTCTCCATATGCAGATTACGAAGCTTATTTTTCAATGCTCTCTTCTGACTGGGCACCTTCTTCTCATAAATATTGGTCAAAGTGTTGAAGCATTCCTTAATAGTATTCAATGGAGTAATCACTTGTATCACATTACCTTTCATTGAATCATAAATGATCCTCTTTGATTTGGATTGATTCCTCTTGAAGTTAGTGCGCCCTGCATTAGTATTAGGATCTTCAACAACATTGGATACACATCCATCCAGATCATGCTCTTCCAAGATATTTAGAATCCTTGCCTTCAAAGTATTGAAGTTCAAATTTCCTTCAAAGTATTGAAGTTCAAATTTCCTTCAAGTCAGTCTTTCAGTCTTACTGAGATTGAGGCCATTATTCTTCAAGTATTATGCTCACTCGGGATCTACGTAGGATCAAGCTTGACTACTGAACTTAGCTCTTTCATGCCCTGAGCTATGATACCATGTTATTTTTTATCTTTAATTCGGAATCACAATAGTACTTGAAATCAATTAACAATCATAAGCATAAGCATTCACATACGACACACAAATTTACCCTGGGAAACCCTATATAACTTGAGGGAGAAAACCCCAGCAAAATATTCCTTGGTATATTGATATATAGTAGAGAATGACTTGCTTCACAATGAGTAGATTACATCAAGCTTCCCTGGTGAAAATATCAGATCAAGAGATATAGACAAAGAAGTGAAACTCAGAATAATAATTCTCCACTCAACCAATTTGCTAATATTGGTCACATGCACAAATTTCCTTCAATAGAATTCACTCCAACATTGGATACATCAATCCTGCATGGAAAAGTGCACCATACATCTCATGCAATGGCTTTAACTCTAAGTGTTGAATTCAGGATGAACTCGCCCTTTAACTGGATGCTAGACCACTTAGTTAGGTGTCTAACTTAAGTGTCATCATGCAAGTGTCATAACTCAAGTGTTGTCTTTTAGTTAAACTCAAGTGATGTCATGCAAGCACTTAATAGTTAACTATATTTTCTTTGTTATCACTTAGTTAACTCTTTTAATTGAAGTCTTTCTTGTTAATATCACTGAAGTGGACAATTCGAGTTCCCCTTTAATTGACTGAAGTCTTCTTTGTTAATATCAATGAATTTTAACAATTTGAATTCTCTCTTATTTAATTGAAGTATTTATCGTCGCTGAAGTGAGCAAATCAAGTTCCCTTTTATCTTATCACATCTTCTTTATCTCTTGTCTTATCTGCATGGCCCACATGTGCCAACTTAATTAATTATCATATCAAATATACTAAGGATACTTTTCCAATGATGTGATCATCTTGTTCTACTATCGTTACACGTGGTCATATGCTAAAGTAATTCACTCTAGAGGTGGCCAGTCTCTACATGAGACTTAATAGCTCAACCATGGTTAGTAGTACATAATACACCCTTCATGCTTCAACATGGAAAGAATTAACTCAACACATGAGGCTTATTCATTCTTGAGTCCAACTCAAGATTCTTCTCCAAGTTTCCTGAGTCCAACTCAGGATCCTATGAGGCACTACCTCGACACACGAGGCTCAATATTGACACACAATATTGACTTGGAGAATCACTCATGATGTTGTAACTTTAACAAACAAAAGGGAAGGGGATCTACTCCAAACAAATGGAAAATGACACATGATAAAGAGTAAGTCACTTATCTTTCATCACATTTCCACATAGTTGTAACTATTCACAATGAGCTTCATAATCTATATTTGATCGCATGCATACTATATGTCGATTTGGTTTCATGAATACAACAAGAAATTCATGAGTTGATGTCGTCAATAAATTCATTCTTTACAATGTGGAGGCACCACGGTCGTGGGTCGCATTGTATGAAGAGAAGAGGAGGAAATGGGACATTGAAAGGAAATAATTCAAATGATTGAATGATAGAAGCATTCCTTCCTGATCGTTTAAAGGATAATATGCCAATGATATGTCCCAACATTTTGGTTGTTGACCAAGTCAAAGAGAAATATGGTGCATTTGGTCATTACCTGCATGTTAAGGAGGATGCGCTAAAGATAGGGATCGGTGAAATTACTCGATATTAATCTCTTTCCATACATTTATAACTTTATAATGCACCTTTGAATTATAAAATCTATATTTTATATATCAATGGTCGGGTTATTAGACATATGACACCGTCATTTGTTCACTTTTTTACAGTTGCATTTGTTCCCATCTATGTGGGCATATGGGCATCATTTTCGCACCGAGGATGTCGATAATGGACATCTTACACAAGACTATGGAGTCGAAGTTGAGTTTTTCCAATATAGCCATCCTAGCCACCACAATAAAAACCTAATAGGGGGAAGTCGGGTTATTTTGGAAAGATGCAAGAGATCATTCAAGTGGACTTCTCATCTTTCCAATGTGTTATTTTTTGGTGCAAGTGGTGGGACACATTCGACTGGAACAATGTAAAGGAAGATTGTGATAATGGGATTTTTATCAACTCTAGAAATATGTTGGATGAAACTAAGGAGCCTTATGTTTTCCCAAAACACTGCATCCAAGTGTCTTTTTACCCGAATGTGTTGGATAGGGATTGGTGGTTCATATTAAGACACGACCCTAGATCTAAACATATTTTTTAGAACAACAGTGTTATCTCGCCAAGCAAGGGAGACAACCAAGGTGATGGAAACAGAGAGTGATATGTATATGTTTTATTTCATCATTTACGACGTTGATATATCATTTTATTATTTCTATCTTTAATTCTCTAATTATATTGTTTATTTTTAATGTTATGACAGTGGAAATAGAAAGTAGATTACCAGATGTTTTTAAACAATTTTATACCCTGTTGTGGCTAATTGTGATCTGATCATGATGATTTGTCTAAGCTATCTCAGTCTTATCTTCCAAAGACACATAGTATTGGGGTTCCCTAGACTTTCAGGTGAGGGATACATCAATGCCATTTAATTTTGTGCCAATGCTTCCAGTTATCATGTGCCTGATGTTTCGTTTACAATGCTATTGGTGATGACATGATTTACTATATGATGATTCCATGTTGCAATGCGATGATGTTTAATGATGCCATGAGATTCATGCTTCATTTTAGTCAGGGTGTGTTATGGATGCTTTCGGTTCGTGCTAAGTTATGCTATGCTTTATATGCCTTTGCTCATGATAGTTTTTTTTTAGGACTTCATATAAAAGAGTTATATTGGATCTCCTTAGTTTAATTTAAACTTTTAAATCCCTTCATGAATAGAAAAATCAACCTTCTCAATCATTTTACATTTTTTATAAACTTAAAATTAAGATGGATAAAATCAAGATTATGATAATTAAACCTAAGAGAAAAAATATCATCTTATTTTCTATGGTGGTATCATATAAAGCATAACATCAATCTAAACTATCATTTAAAATAGAAGAACAATACTGAAATGATTAATAAAAGGAACATGGATACTACAAAGATTTTATAAATCCTAAATTTAATGATCAAAATTATTTGTCATCTAATGGGGACTTTCAGAAGGTAATTTTATGGTTTTTTGGAAAGCCCTTTTTTATATGACCTAGGGATTTTTTCGGTCTTTTCCCTTGTTGTGATGTATGACTTAGAGGAATAAGTGGATTATTTTCAAGACCCCTATGAGGGTCACTCGATTTTTCAGTCGCCAATTGGAAGAAGAGGAGGGAATATATCGCAAGGCTTAGTATTTCCTATCGGAAGCGCTTGGTGTGGGGAATTTGCAAGCAAGAGACATATGGAGATAGGGAAAGAAGGTTTTATAATCGGTTTGATGCTTGTTGGAACAATTTTTGGTAGATATGGCGTTGAGGCACTGCTAGATTAGATGTTGGAGCGCCAGGTGTTCCATTCAGGTGCTAGGAGTTTTTCCTCTCCCCAAGTGTAGTCTCTAGTTTCGATGGAGCAGGGTCATGTCAATATTTTATGGCCTCTTGGGTCTAGCTCCCTAGATCCTTTCTTTCCTCAGAAGCAGTAGGGTGATCCTCAAAAGTCCTTAATGTTTCTTCCCCATTTATGGATGAGTCCTTTCCCTTTTTTACATCAGGTGATTTATGTCCAGTGCCTTTGGAGGGCTTATGGCCTATATTTCCATAATGTTTGTGGGAAAAGGAGATTTGGGGTTTTCTTGGTGTGTGTGGGGATATGGAGGAACATGATTTTATCAGTTCTTTTTTGTCTCAGGAGGACTTCAGTGGTGGTGGTTGATCAGGGGGAGCTGTTCAGTCAAGATCTAAGCGTTCCCGTCCTAGCATTGTCAGATTCCATGAGAAGAGAGGGTTTAAACCCTTGCCGCGACAAAGTAAAAGCAAATGTGTTAAGGAGATCAAACATGTAAACATGGTTCTTGGGGTAGATGTTGAGTTCAACAAAGTGGTTGAGATGGAAGAATTGGAAGTTGTTGGAAAAGCACGAGGTCTTGATTTTAGGGACAAAACCTTGAACGTTTCGGTGGTGGAAAATTCATAACAGAAATTTGGATATGCCCCCTCTGTGTTCTTCATGGAAAAGGGGTGGTTTGGTTTCTTGTTCAAAAAAAGGGACGATGTGAGCTGGGTTATCTCTCGAAATTGGAGCATCAACTCTTCTCCTATTTTTTATGAAACCCTGGATGCCATTGTTTGATGCTACTTAGGATCGTTTTGACTCTGACCTAATCTGGGTTAGGCTCCCAGGTCTCCCTTGGGAATTTTGGTCTCTTGGTATCTTTAAAAACATCGCTAATGTGCAGAGAGTTTATATTGAAGTGGACATTTCTTTTCAGGAGATGGGAAATATTTCTATGGCTCGCAGATTAGTAAATATGGATCTTTGAGAGGTGTTGGATGAAAATAGTGTCATCTTTATTGAGGGTAGATCCCACTCTTAAAAACTGGACTATGAGGGGGTTCCTTTTCGGTGTCGGCACTGTCACCAATATGGCCATATCGCAAAAAATGCAGTCTGCCTTTTGCGTCCCGAAGAGGGAAATATAGAATGGATGGACTCAAGAAGAGAATGTCTCAAGGGAAAGATGTTGGATGTGAAGCCCTGGCTTTGAAAGTGGGTAAAATTTTAGTGGATCAGCATGAGCGCAATAGCAGTGAAGAGGAGACTATAATGGTTTCAACATCTGGTACATATGGTTCTATTTTTCCTTCGAGGTCCAGTGGGTCCACCCCAGATTCCTCTAGTTGTTTGAAGCAGTCCATGGAAGGTGGGCAGCTGGTTCCAGTTCATCCATGGTTGCCTTATTTTTCTCTGAGTAAGCCTCTTCCCACGTTCTCGCATTTGATTTTATAGTTCCCCTCCTTCAATTTTTCATGTGGTGATTGGTCTGGGTCGCTTAAGGGTCTCTTTTTCCCGACGAATTTGAATCTTTCTCGGTTGGGGATGAGATTTCAATCTGAAGTGTGCCCACCTATCCACCCTAGGTTGGTTGTGGCTCCTGCATTCATATCCATTGAATTAGGATCCTCCTAGGATTTAGTGTTATAGTCTTTCCCTTATAATATGAGATCGAGGAAGGGCCTTTAGCTTCCTGAGCTTGACAAAGGAGTAGGGGGCTTGGGGTTAGTCTTTGGGCAGCTGGGGTTCAAAAAGGGAAGGGGTAGCAAATCATTCATCTCAAAAGCAAAGGTGAAAGCCAAGAAATATGTGGCCACTGGCCAACAATTATATTCTTGTATTTTTTAAAGTTACAGAGGACGAGCTCAAGGAAATTTTTTCCATCTTTCAAAAATACAAGAGTCCAAGACCAGACGGGATACCAATGTAATTTGTTTTTGCAGCTATTCAATATTTTGGGATCTTATATGCTTTTGGTGTTAAAGGAATCCCATCACCTTGGGCACATGTATGCTCCCTTCAACTCCACCTTTATAGCATTAATACCAAAAAATGATAATCCTTAGTCATTTGATGATTTTTATCCCATCTCGTTGTGTAATGGCATATACAAGGTGGTGGACAAAGTCATTGCGCAACACATTAAGGTAATTCTCTCTCAGTCTATTTCTAGTGAACAATTTGGATTTCTTGAAGGCTGCCAAATCCATGAAGCCATAGGAGTCACGCAAGAAGGACTACATAGTCTTAAAATGAGACATCTAAAAGGTGTGTGTTAAAGATAGATCTATCCAAAGCTTCTGATCAGGTGAGTTGGATTTATATCTAGATGCTAATGATACATTTTGGCTTCTAGGTACCATTAATCAATTGGGTTATGGGATGTATCATGTTTGTTTCCTTTGCAGTTCTTATCAACAAGTTGGCTACTCCTTTTTTTCATGTTGAACATGGCCTTTGTTAAGGTTGATCATTACCTCCCCTTGTATTCATGTTGGTGGTTGAGGGGCTAAGCAGGTCATTAGGCGCTACTAAAAGGAAGGGCGTTGTTAAAAGGGAGGGCTCCTAGAATGGTATCCCAATCTTAGATATGCTGAATATCACCCACTTACTCTTTGTGGATGATAGCTTGCTCTTCTGCTGTGGAAAGAAGCGAAACTTTGATAAGTTAAAGAGCATACTGAATATTTTTAGTAGATCATATCAAATGCAAATAAACTTTGGGAAATATACAATCACCTTCTTCAATATGGAGGAAGAAGGATGGGGATATGGTGCTCATAACTTCCCATTTGTTGCGAAGGAGATGGATGAAGGATTAAAATATCTTGGCTTTATGCTCAAGAAAAATAAATCTGAAAAAGTAGATTCGCAATGGTTAGTGGCAAAGTTGCATAAGCGTATTCAAGTATGGAGCCATAGATGGCTTTCACATGCAAGTAGACTTGTCTTAGTAAAATCTGTATTGGAAGCAATCTCAATATATTGGATGTCATTGGCTTGGATTCCAAGAGGTATTTTAGATATAGGAAAACCCTACTATTATTTTCTTTAGAGGGGGCCAAGTGAGCTATTTGTCATGCCCTAGGTAATATGGGATCATATTGCATGTCCAAAGCTTATCAGTGCATGGGGATTTAAAAACATCTTTTGTTTTCAAAAGCTTTAGCAGCAGGGGAAGTATGGAGACTAGTCTCAACTCAAAATATTTGGACAAAGGTCGTTATACAAAAATACATCAAACCGAAATCATTGGAGGATTGGATCCAGAATTCAATGAAGAGGAAGAAGAACTCTTCCATTATTTGGAAAGCAATGATTCATGCCTTCTCTCCCATTGGGAGAAACCTGATCTGTCAAATTGGGAATGGTCATGAGGTACGTATTAGTTTGGACCCATGCCCTAGATGTGGAGGTCAACATATATTACCAGTTGGGATCCTAAATCACCTGCGCGAAAGAGATTGTACTGTCCTCTGTCAGATCTCGGATCCTTTCTCAACCTCCATTTGGTCCTAGGGTTGGAGGAGTGTTGAGGATATGGATTTCGTTGAAGCTAATGCAATTGCTTGGGAATATTATATTAAATATTTGAAGCACTCGCATATTCGTTTGACCGATCATGATGATGAACTTGTGTGGTGTTAGGTCTAGCGGGGAACTATACGCCACATATTAGATACACTCAGCTTAATTTGGAGGTCATTCAGAGGGATCCGAAGTGGTGGTGGAAGCCACTCTAGAAGCTTAAATCTCCAGCAAAAACTCGGATTTTTATGTGTTGTGCAATGGATAATAAGGTCCCAACCTAGGACAATATTCAAAAAAAAAAAAGAGAGCCCAGGTTGGTGTGTATTATGCAAAAATGCTATAGAGACAACTGGCCATATTTTTATTTCATGCCCGTTTGTAAAGATCGTCTGGATGGAGGTCTCCACCTTGCTTCAAGTCTATTTCAAATGGCTAGGGATCTATGTGGAAGATACTTTTAAAGAGTGGATCTCCAACCCTATGTTCAATCCCTATAAATATCTTTCGTTCATTGTAATCTAGGGAGTATGGCTTGCCTGAAACTCTACAATTTTCCAAGAAAAGGTGTCCTCTTCTAAAGTCATGGCCTCTGTTGGGGTGAACATTCTATTTTTTCTGCAAGAAAAGGGCAATTCTAGAGTTTTCATTGTGAGGGACGAGTTGATTAACAAATCCTCTCCATGGGCCTGCTTTGACGAGGCAACCCAGAGAGATACAATCATGTGTGGTGGAGGGGTGGTCCTTTTCCTAAATGACAATCAGTTTTTTCACATCAAGATGGGGTTCGACTGAGGAACAAATAATTATGCTAAGCTTATGGATTTAAAGCTCCTTCTCTGCTTTGTTTTAGAGAAAGGAATTTGAAACGTCAAAGTGTTTGGAAACTCTATGTTGATTGAAAATTGGGCTTGGGAATCTTAGGGATGTCATAATTTACAATTGTTGCAAATATTGGATCAGGGGTTTTCATTAAAACAACAATTTGATCAGTTCTCTTGTCGACATGTTTACAGGGAATGCAATACTACAACGAATGGCCTATCTAAAGCAGGCATTCCTTTGGCTTTCGGGAAGTGGATAATCACTGAACACAAGGATGGTGTAGGATTTTGATTCTACCATCTATCTTTCTACGAGCATTCAACAACAAGGGATCCACCTGAAGGATTATAAAATCATTTCTCCCATGTTTATACATTTAATTTTAGGTCAGTTTCTGCACATTTCAGATATAACTTTTAAGAACTTATGTTTTCAATTTTTTTTTGGGAACACAGACTGGATGTATGTATATTTTTTTGCAAACCCATTTTGTGGTCTTATACCTTGAGATTTTAAATTTCCGACGAGGGCTTTTTTTAGAATGTTTTTTGTTTTATAGAATGAGACACACTATGCATCTTCTACAGGGAGGACTCTCAATCCCTTGGGACTAAATAATACATGCTACAAGCATGTTTATGAAGAATGTAATTTTGTTCTCTTATGATAATAAAATTACGCTTTTTTCCAAGCAAAAATAATGAAACTACTCAATAATCTAACCGAAACACAATAGATTGGGATGATTGATTTTGTAAAGAATGTGATAAATAGGAGGTGAGGAAAGAACATAATTTCCTCTTCACATGGCCACATTTAATAATGTAATCGAAAACTTTACTTAGATTTATATATTAGTTTCTCTTTCTTCTCACCAAAATCACTTTGAACTTGGTATTTGCATTTCTTATTACCCTATGTATCTTCTTATTGCAAAGTTGTAATTGTAAGAGTATTGTGTGACTTTAGACTTGTAATTGAAACTTAAATTTGTAAATTTGCAAGTTTGTTTTTTTAATTGTAATTTTGCAATTTTGTAAATTATTTTGTAATTTTGCAATTTTGTACATTAATTTGTAAACGTAATTGCAAATTTGTAATTGTAGTTTGCAGGATTTGATTGTAACTATAATTGCAATTTGCGATTGTAAATTTGTAGTTGTAATTGTCCAATTTGTAATTTGTAAATCTAATTAGTAATTTCTTATTGTAATTGTAATTTGTAGCTGTGAAATTGTAATAATGGTTTTAAATTGTAATTATAGTTCATATTGTAACTTGCAATTATAACTAAGATTGCGCACAATTTGTAATTATAATTATAGCTAATATAAAAGCCATCGACATAATACGTAAATAAAAAAATAAAATTGCATTACACACATGAATCATACTCATTAACATAAACACAATATATCATACATTGTTTACAGACAATCCATCAATGAGGACACCAATTGATCTCCTTAGTCCGAATGGTCTAGATCTAGAACAAAGCAAAATAAGAATGAAAACATTTTCCTAGATCTATAAAATTACTTGAATACAAAGAATCCATTCCATACCTTATTTACGAAGGTTGTCCTTGTGGCTTGAAGCTTTCGCAATCCTGCTTGTTGATGAAGAGATTCCCTGCAAAAGACTCAAAAGGACAAAGACAAAAGGCTACAAGATAGCATGATACATCTAAGAAATTGACCAGGGAGAACTATTATAAATGAAATTACACGCCATTTATGGGAAAGGAAGACATTGATGTATTAATGAAAATAGAGGAAAGAATTACAACCAATGAAGCCTTGGTGTTGAAGATCCTTTCCAATGGAACCTTGCCTCAATTTGCCAAACATGGAAGAATGGATTCCTGGCTTAATTTTTCCAGCATTTGGCTGCCCCTGTTTCAACCCCCCTATCCCATTAAGAGGAGATTCATTTATAGGCCAAAAGAGATGAGGAGGAGAGGAGAGGATTAGGCAGAAGAATGAGGTGGGATCCTACTAAGCTGGGAGGCGAGTAAGATCCACCCTATATGGAAGGGATAAGCCTCCACGAGGGTCTCCTTCAAGAGACTTCTCGAAACTTCTCCTTTTTTGCTCCATACAAGCATCGACACACCCTAGACACTACCAACATGCGCCAGCGATGCAGTCTGTAGTGGACCAAGGTGCGTTGATCAGGAAAGACATGCTTTGCTATAAAGCAAGGTGTGTCGGCCTCTCTAAAAAGGGTTTTTACAGGGAAAAAACCTCATGACTCATCTTCCAAGGATTTCGGTCAAGTACTTTAGGTATTTGGGCAAGGATAAAGTGTACATGGTTCATAATCATGATGAGTACAAAATTTCTGTGTACCAAAATGCCCCCCAAAGTATGAAGCTAGAGTAACATGATAAGTGAAATATTTTGATGGATAAAGTATAAAGGATCAAGGCAAGGAACCATCGGTTTGAAATCTGTTAACAATAACCAAGGATATTTTGCAGTACAATAATTTTATCATCCCAATGGCTCACAACATGGCTGCCGACCAATACATTGCATATCCATGTCGATACTGACCGATGATATGGCCACCAAAATACGACGTGGATCCATTACTAAATGATTGAACACAATCATGGCTACTAAAATATAATCATAGATCCACGATGAGATAATAACACAACCACGACCAATACATTAGTGGATCTGTGTGGCAGTACATCAATGAGTTTTTCACCATAACATTTGTGTGGGAACCTACTAAAAAATCTTTGTACTGTCTCCATTTTGACCCCCTTTGTATTAAATTGTAAATGATGTAAATATTGTAATTTAATCATAGTGAGGAGCTCAAGGCCAAGGCCCCACCATTGATTAGCGTTTTATGTATCGGCAATTAAAAATAGATGCTTATGGTTCTTGTGCTAGATAGGCATAATGTAAATGAGACATCATGTAAATACGAATTTTAATGAAAAAACCCACAACTAGCTATGCAATGCAACAAAGAGATGGGGCATGATTCTACAAGGAATAGGGAGGAAAATTATTCAAACCCTTGAGCCAATGGTGTTGATCCATGTGTCAATGAGAAAACCCATAAACCACCAACTACCCATTTTGGGTTATGGACCCAATCATTTAATTCTTCCAAGAATTGGTTAAGGTAGTTAATACCTTGGGAATGAAGAGGTATGGCAGCCAATTTCGTGTATGGGCAAGCCATCAACCTGGAAATTCGTGTTTTTGCTTCTTGGGCAAGAAAACACCCACAAAATGGTGCCCAAAGCCATTAGGAACACACAGTCTTTCCTCGCTCACGCAGTTTGAGCTAGCTGGGTCTTTGCCTACATGTTTTTCATTCCTTTTCTGCATTTTTCCATGCCTGGGAGCTCGTTTTTGCATTGTACAGCAGCTGGGAGGGAAGGGCCACGAGTTGGGGCTGTGATGGAGGTCATTTTTGCCCCAAAATGCCCATGGAAATTTTTCTGAAAATGATTTTTGCTCTCCAGGGTTGTTCCCCAATTGCCATTTTTGTTTTTAAGTTTTCCCACATTTTTCTGGGTTGGTAGAAACCCCATCTTTGGGCATCTCACTGTAAAAACGTTTTGATCATGCCCAGCACTTATACTTCTGTTGTTATGTGCATCCTGGTCTTGGTTTGAATCTGTGAGCAAGAGATTGGAGTGGTAGTGGACAGAGAGGGCTTGATAAACCTAGTGGGGGAGATAACCTCTCAAGAAGATCAAGAGGGCTTTGGCTACTCTTTTATGCACACCTTGAGAGCACTATATGGGGAAGGTATGGCTTGAGGGACTGTACAGCAGTGAAAATAATACTTCCTTGTGTTGGGTGTGTAAGTATTGTGGGTACCAAGCTAGATAGATCTTGTAAGGTTACCCCTGGCTCTGTGCTTGAGCTCACTAGCTTAGCCACTCTTCCTTTCCATTTCCTAGCAGCCTGATAAACCCAATTGTAGATTGGCTTGGCTCATTTTGGTGTATGCTTGGCTATGTGTAAGTCTGTTGTTCCCTGGTTCCTTGCAGAAATCATGCCCATCTCGGGGGTGGCAGTTGCATCAAGAGGTTGATAAGCACAACTGGCCTATGGTTGGGGTGGAACGTTGCAGTTGCATAGCCAATTGCTTGGGACTACTATTATAAGATAAGTATTCTCTTGTGTTAACTCCCCAATTATTATTTGATGAATATCTTGAATGTATGATGGATGTGTTACCGAAATTATTTCCGCTGTGTTTTTCTTATAAACATACATTTCATATGTTCTTTTATATTATGTGAATGCTTAGTTAAAAGCTCATGGGGCTAGATGCCCGGTCTTAGCATCACGTCCTCTCTATCATGCTGGTATGGTAGGAGGGGATGTTACATTTTGGTATCAGAGCTACTGGTTGCAGCATTGGACCTCTATGGACCAAATCCAATTACAGTCATCACTGAAAGAAGGGAAGATTTCAAATTTTCCTAAGAGTTTTTGGAAAATTTTGTTTAAGATTGTTTCGGGAAATCGTCCCGAAACAGCGGAAGGATTCCACGAGTCGTTCCGCAAAGCAGAAGAGTTCGGGAAATCATCCTGAAACTGCGGAAGGATTCCGCGAGTTGTTCCGCAATGCGGAAGAATTCGGTGAACTGCTCCGAAACAACGGAAAAAATTTTCTAAGTGTTCGGCGTCGAAAGAAAAATTTCGGAAGGAATTCTCTTCAGAAATTGAGGAAGGATTCCGCGAATCGTTCCACAATGCGGAAGAGTTCGGTGAGTCCTTCCGAAATTGCAGAAGAGTTCCGCGAATCGTTTCGCAATTGCGGAAGACTTCGGCGAATCGTTCCACAACTACGGAAGACTTCAGCGAATCGTTCCGTAACTGCGGAAGACTTCGGCGAATATTCCCGCAATTGCGGAAGAGTTCGGCGAATCTTCCCACAACTGTGGAAGAGTTCCGCGAATCTTCCCGCAATTGCGGAAGAGTTCGGTGAATCTTCCCGCAACTGAGGAAGAGTTTCGTGAATCTTCCCGCAATTGCGGAAGAGTTCGACGAATCTTCCCGCAACTGCGGAAGCGTTTCGTGAATATCCCCACAAATTGCGGAAGAGTTCGGCGAATCTTTCCGCAACTGCGGAAGAGTTCCGCAAACCACCCCGAAACTGCGAAAAGAATTTCCCAATGTCTTGTGAAACTGCGGAAGCATTTGCCGAATCGCTCCGCAACTGTGGAAGCATTCGGTGAATCGCTCCACAACTGCGGAAGCATTCGTCGAATTGCTCCACAATTGCGGAAGCGTTCGGCGAACCGCCCCGCAACGGCGGTAAGATTTGTAAAAAACAAAAAATGAGGGCGCTGCCCTCGACCCACCCTGCAGAAGCCACAAGGGGGCAAGCCCCCTTGACCCCCTTTTTTCCCCCTCATATGTCGTTGATTGTGGAAAAATTAGAGGATCTGACAAATTGTCAACATAATATTTTCCCACATGCATGAAGTAATTTATGAATTTCCGAGAATATAATGCAACTAACAATTATGTTGATCAACACATTTTACAGAATCACAGTTACATCAGGGCAGCACTCTAGACAGTACAGTTGGAAAGTTTTGAATCTTGGTTGGGCCAAGAAAATCAACATCATGGATGATGCATAGGATCCCTATGATCCTGAAATAGATGCCATGGGGGAGAACATACATGTTGAAAATGCTGAAACAAAATCTAATGGGAGAAGAAATCAAGAGACTCCTCCAGGTATTGCAGCCACCATGAGAAGCCTAAGGGTGGAATTGCAAAGTTGCAGAGAAGATAATGAAAGGATGATTAAAGCTCGGGAAGAACAAAATCAGTTGAATGCAGACATGCTGCAGAGTTTAACAAACATCCAAAGGAAGATAAACTCTGGGCATCAGACATCAAATCTAGAAAGGGGTGGGTGTAGTTCTAGAAGGAATTCCCGTAAGAGGGCCAGTAGCCCAAGAAGAGTTTCTACAAACAGAACTTATACTCCAGAAATCTCTTCTAATGAATCATCTGACTCTGAAGAATCCATTGAGGGTTCAAGCTCTTCATCTCTCGGAAGTAAGAGGAAGAAGCACTACAAGAACAATTCACATGGGGAATTTAAGAAGGCGAAACCTCCTACATTTGATGGAGAGATAAAGTCTGGTCAAGAAGTTGAAGCTTGGCTTCTTAGGATGAGAAAGTATTTCCAAGTCCAAGACTACTCGAGAAATATGAAGGCAAGGGTAGCCATCTTCAACTTGAATGGAAGAGCATCTATATGGTGGGAACACATCAGGCAAGTAAAGAAGATCAATGAAAGGAAGATTGTGTGGAAACAGTTCAAGAAATACTTCAAGCAGAAGTACCTCTCTGATAGGTACTATGATGATAAGATCAAAGAGTTCCATGAGCTGAGATTGGGACAATTGACCATGGAAGAATATGCAAACAAGTTCTTGGAGCTGCTGAGGTATGTCAAGTACATTCGAGATGATAAGGTGAAAATTCAACGTTTCCTAAGTGGACTGCCCCAGTCATATAAAGATAGAATTGAGTTTGATGAACCTAGAACTCTAGAGGAGGCCATAAGAAAGGCCAAGTATTGCTTTGATCAGAACAGAAGCAAACCAGATTTCCATAAGGCATGGAAGGATGGGAAAAATGAAAAGTTTGACCAAAGGAAGAAGGGGTTCAAGCCTCCTCAATTCCGGAATCAGCAAAGGCAACCATCACAGGTTGTGACTAAGCCAACTAGGATGATGGGAGACAAGCCACGAGATCCAAAGGAACCAAGAGAACCACTTCAATGTTGGGGTTGTGGAGGAGACCACATGCTTAGGAACTGTCCACATCGGAATGGGAATGCAAATCAAGTTCACAACATCCAGGGAGCTGGAACTATGGGTCAAGTGGCGAGGACAATCCCTAGAATCTATGCCGCACTAGATGACCGCCAAGCAGATCATCAGTCAACTGTGGTTGAAGTTGAAGGTAAGATTGCTAAGCAATCTGTTTTTATTTTGATTGATCCTAGATCTACTCATAGTTATGTCACTTCTAGAATTGTTGAAATTTGTGCTTTCAAGAAATTAAAGCATAGAAAATCATGGTTAGTTCAACTAGCCACTGGAACCAAGAGAAAAGTTAGTGAAATAGTAGAGAAATGTCCACTAGAAATGGATGGGCTATTCACTCATGCAGATCTGAATATTTTGCCACTGGGTTCCTATGACATTCTCATCGGAATGGATTGGTTAGAAGCACACAGGGTTAAACTTGACTGCTACAATAAGACATTTGAATGCATGGATGAAGAAGGAAACCCGAGGGTTGTAAAAGGCATTCCAAAGGTGACTTCTGTCAGACAGGTTTCAGCCATGTAGCTAAAGAAGTTCTGTAGGAAGGGATGTCAACTGTATGCAGCCCACATTTTAGAGGCAGCAGAGAATGAAATTCCTAAATTGGAGGACTATCAGGTATTGCAAGAATTCAAGGATGTTTTTCCTGATAAGAGTCCAGGACTCCCTCCAAAGAGAGACATTGACTTTACAATTGATCTTGTGCTAGGAACAACACCAGTATCTAAGACACCCTACAGGATGAGTACACCGGAATTGCTAGAATTGAAGATGCAATTACAAGAGTTGCTGGAAAAGAAATATATTAGGCCAAGTGTGTCCCCATGGGGAGCACCTGTTCTATTTGTGAAGAAGAAAGATGGAACACTCAGGTT
Organism: Larix kaempferi; assembly: GCA_027924585.1. NCBI lineage: Eukaryota > Viridiplantae > Streptophyta > Pinopsida > Pinales > Pinaceae > Larix > Larix kaempferi. The sequence continues at coordinate 11,381,969 of BSBM01001331.1, read as the reverse complement.
ATGTATTGACTACAGGCAGTTGAACAAAGTCACTGTGAAGAACAAATACGCATTGCCCCGAATCGATGACCTTTTTTACCAAATGAGAGGAGCAAAGGTATTCTCAAAGATTGACTTGAGGTATGGTTACCATCAGGTAAGAATCAAAGAAGAAGATATTCATAAGACTGCCTTTAGAACGAGGTATGGACACTATGAGTTTGTAGTGGTACCATTCGGTCTCACAAATGCACCAGCTACATTCATGTGTCTCATGAATAATGTTTTTAGCAAGTATTTGGACAAGTTTGTTCTTGTATTCCTAGATGACATTCTCATCTATTCTAAGAATGAAGAAGAGCATGAAGAACATTTGAGAATGACAATGCGATTACTAAGGGAGCATAAGCTGTATGCAAAGTTGAGCAAATGTGACTTTTATAAAGATAGAATTCATTATTTGGGTCACATCATCTCCGACGAAGGAATATCTGTAGACCCTGAGAAGATTGAAGCCATTATGAATTGGCCAACTCCAAGGAATGTGACTGATGTGAGATCTTTTATGGGCCTTGCTGGTTACTACAGGAGGTTTATCGAAGGATTCTCCAAGGTTGCAAACCCGATCACTTCTTTGCAAAAGAAGGGGATAAAGTTTGAATGGTCACCAAGATGTGAGGAAAGTTTTCAACGGTTGAAGAATCTTCTTACAAGTGCACCTATTTTGAAGATTGCAGATCCGGAAAAAGACTTTGTGGTATGTACCGATGCATGCAATCAAGGACTTGGAGGAGTTCTTATGCAAGACAACCACGTGATATGCTATGAGTCAAGAAAGTTGAAGGAGCATGAGAAGAACTATGCTACTCATGATATGGAACTTGCAGCCATAGTACATGCTTTAAAGATGTGGAGGCATTACTTAATGGGAAGAAAATTTGAGTTAAGGACAGACCATTGTGGTCTGAAATACTTGTTTGATCAGCCAAATTTAAATGCTAGGCAAGCTAGATGGTTGGAATTTTTGTGTGAATTTGATTTTGAAATCAAACACATAAAAGGGAAAGAAAACAAGGTGGTTGATGCACTCAGCAGGAAGGTACAGGAAATGCATGTGGCAGCACTTAGTACTTGCCAACCAGATTTGAAGCAACAGATTGTTAACCATAATGTTGAGGATGAAGTGTACGTGCAGATAAAGGACAAATTACAATAGCAAGACCTTGGCAAGAAGTATGAAGGCTATCATTTGGAGGAAGGTGGACTTCTTACTTATAAGAATAGAGTCTATATTCCAAATGCGGAAGATTTGAGGAGAATTGTTATGGATGAAATCCATAAAGCTCCATACTATGGTCACCCAGGATATCAGAAAACAATTGCTACAGCAAGAAAATATTATTTCTGGCCAGGCATGAAGAAGGACATCGCAGAATACATTTCTAAGTGCATGGAATGTCAGCAGGTGAAGAGTGAACACCAACATCCAGCAGGTTTATTGCTCCCAGTGCTAATTCCAGAATAGAAATGGGAAGTAATATCCATGGACTTTATTACAGGATTTCCAATGACTGTGAGACAACATGATTCCATCATGGTTGTGGTGGACAAGCTAACAAAGCCAACACATTTTATACCGGTTAAGTCCACACACAAAGCCGATGCCATTGCAAATATTTTCATGAAGGAAATTTTCAGATTACATGGGTTGCCTAGGGCAATAATTTCTGACAGGGATACCAAGTTGACTTCCAATTTTTGGAAAGGTCTCTTCGCAGATTTGGGTATGCAGCGAAGCTTTAGTACCGCATACCATCCTCAAACAGATGGGAAAACAGAAAGAGTAAATCGAGTGCTTGAAGACATGCTCCGCATGTATGTAATGGACAAACCATCCAAGTGGGAGGATTATCTACACTTGGTAGAATTTGCATATAACAATGGGCAACAAGCATCGTTGGGAATGAGTCCTTATGAGGCTTTGTACAGCAGAAGGTGTAGGACACCAGTGACTTGGGACAATCCAGTAAACAGAATTGTACTTGGGCCATAATTGCTTAAGGAAATGGAACAAGAGGTTGCAAAGATCAGACAGAATTTAAAAGTAGCCTAGGATAGACAAAAAAGCTACGCGGATAAGCATAGGATCCATAGGGAATTCAGTGTTGGGGATCATGTGTATCTTAGAGTGAGATCAAGGAAGAGTTCCTTGAAGCTTGGGAGTTGTGCCAAGCTATCACCTAGATATTGTGGGCCATTTGAAGTGCTTGAAAGAATAGTGCCAGTTGCATATAGACTTGCATTGCCTGCTAGCACTAAAGCTCATAATGTTTTTCATGTCTCTTTGCTTAAGAAATATGTACATGATCCTAACCATGTGATTAATTGGGATGTGATCCAGGTGGAACCCGAGGGAGAATTCCAAACCGATCCATTGCGCATCATAGACAAGAAGGTAACATTGCTCCAGAACCGAGCCATCGGACAGGTAAAGGTGCAATGGAAGCACTACGGTCCCGATGAGGCTACATGGGAGCTAGAGGATGCCATGAGGGTGGCATATCCATTTTTGTTCAATTTTGATGAGCACTGAGGACAGTGCTAATGTAAGGGGAGGGGAATGTAATGTCTCCATTTTGACCCCCTTTGTCTTAAATCGTAAATGATGTAAATATTGTAATTTAATCATGGTGAGGAGCTCAAGGCCAAGGCCCCACCATTGATTAGCGTTTTATGTATTGGAAATTAAAAATAGATGCCTATGGTTCTTGTGCTAGATAGGCACAGTGTAAATGAGACATCATGTAAATACGAATTTTAATGAAAAAACCCACAACTAGCTATGCAATGCAACAAAGAGATGGGGCATGATTCTACAAGGAATAGGGAGGAAAATTATTCAAACCCTTGAGCCAATGGTGTTGATCCATGTGTCAATGAGAAAACCCATAAACCACCAACTACCCATTTTGGGTTATGGACCCAATCATTTAATTCTTCCAAGAATTGGTTGAGGTAGTTAATGCCTTGGGAATGAATAGGTATGGTAGCCAATTTCGTGTATGGGCAAGCCATCAACCTGGAAATTCGTGTTTTTGCTTCTTGGGCAAGAAAACACCCACGAAATGGTGCCCAAAGCCATTAGGAACACACAGTCTTTCCTCTCTCACGCAGTTTGAGCTAGCTGGGTCTTTCCCTACACGTTTTTCATTCCTTTTCTGCATTTTTCCATGCCTGGGAGCTCGTTTTTGCATTATACAGCAGCTGGGAGGGAAGGGCCACGAGTTGGGGTTGTGATGGAGGTTGTTTTTGCCCCAAAATGCCCATGGATGTTTTTCTGAAAACGATTTTTGCTCTCCAGGGTTGTTCCCCAATTGCCATTTTCGTTTTTAAGTTTTCCCACGTTTTTATGGGCTGGTAGAAACCCCATGTTTGGGCATCTCACTGTAAAAACGTTTTGATCATGCCCAGCACTTATACTTCTGCTGTTGTGTGCATCCTGGTCTTGGTTTGAATCTGTGAGCAAGAGATTGGAGTGGTAGTGGACAGAGAGGGCTTGATAAACCTAGTGGGGGAGATAACCTCTCAAGAAGATCAAGAGGGATTTGGCTACTCTTCTATGCACACCCTGAGAGCACTAGATGGGGAAGGTATGGCTTGAGGGATTGTACAGCAGTGAAAATAATACTTCCTTGTGCTGGGTGTGTAGGTATTGTGGTTACCAAGCTAGATAGATCTTGTAAGGTTACCCCTGGCTCTGTGCTTGAGCTCACTAGCTTAGCCACTCTTCCTTTCCATTTCCTAGCAGCCTGATAAACCCAATTGTAGATTGGCTTGGCTCATTTTGGTGTATGCTTGGCTATGTGTAAGTCTGTTGTTCCCTAGTTCCTTCTAGAAATCATGCCCAGCTCGAGGGTGGCAGTTGCATCAAGAGGTTGATAAGCACAACTGGCCTATGGTTGGGGTGGAATGTTGCAATTGCATAGCCAGTTGCTTGGGACTACTGTTATAAGATAAGTATTCTCTTGTGTTAACTCCCCAATTATTATTTGATGAATATCTTGAATGTATGATGGATGTGTTACCGAAATTATTTCCGCTGTGTTTTTCTTATAAACATACATTTCATATGTTCTTTTATATTATGTGAATGCTTAGTTAAAAGCTCATGGGGCTAGATTCCCGGTCTTAGCATCACGTCCTCTCTATCATGCTGGTATGGTAGGAGGGGATGTTACAATCTCCATCGCAACATGGGTGTAATAATAAGACATCAGAACAACCCAGGGTCTTCTACCCATTCTTGAAATGATACGAATCTAACCATGTGATTACAAAGCGTTGAAGTCGAACATGGTAGAAACCACTTAATTACCGGTCAATGATGTGAACCGTTAACAAGTGCGAGGGAAATCACTAATGATGACAATGATTCCCAAGGTATCGCTAGTACATCCCGATGAATGAAAATGAATGATTTTAATTCGAACATCCGCGAAATCACTTGATCAGAGGTCAATGATACAGACCTACTGTCGAAAGTAAGGAAACCTACCATTGAGGCATGCAGGCTCCAATGTACCGACTAGTTTCTAAGTCTAATTCCTAGATGATGAGATAATGTCGACGAGAATAAACTCATCAAAGGAGGGACATGGTGTATCTCACATCATCGACACGAAACTAACACAGGCAATGATATAGATGGTAGATCAAATGAGTGTGAACTAACAGAAAGGTGTAATGGTAAACAAGGACGACCGACACAATAAAAGGTTTAATGATTGTAAAGGTTGATTCTGGCCAAAGACTTCCTTTGAACATTTAACAACATGACAAGTGACTTGGAAGCATTGACTCAATATAGTAGAGACCAAGACATAATGAAACAAATGAATGAAGCATTCCTCGGAGTACCCAAAGGAGTAGAATGACTCATGGAATTGGTATGATTCGAAGACAAGCTGACTAGCCAACTGTTTGACTAGAATGTAGACAGGTGCCATGTTCAAAGGTTACTGTAAGCTACCATTAATGCAAACTCAAATACATCTTCCTATTCCCTTAATTTCCCCATCATGATGGAGGAGTGCCTTTTTTCTTTTTAACAAGTTGGAATAGGGTAACAAACGCTCGATGTAGCTCATCATATGATGAGTCCGATCTCACATGTTTTACAAACTTGAGAAAGGAGGGGTTCAGTCCCTAAAAGCTTCCTTCCATGTATAATTTTACAAGTTCAAAGAAGGTAAACTCAGTGACATTTCACATTTACAGAGTCTGAAACTGTCAAAAGAAGACTCTTAATGGTTCTTTTTCATAAAAGTTAGTCTCCTCACTCGAAAAAGGATAAAACAACGTCAGAGAGAACTCTTCTAATCATGATTAACAAGAGTATTCATTTTTTGTAAATAGTCTAAACGGTTTAAAATGGGGATAAACTATCACCAGATAGACATCCTTCCAATCCTTTTACGAGCATGAAAGAAACAAGTTCGCCCATCACTCTTTTCCTATTTTGGGAGTCTGAAAAGAGCTTAAAGAGGACTCAATGTTGTTGTGCCCCTAAATTGTCTCTTTCCTCACTATATTTCACTATTATGTCATCACATTTAAACCTAAATCATTACATTCACTCTCAAAAGCTTATCTTTTATTTTCAATCTATTAATTAAAAGCAATGAAATTGAATGCCATGACTTATTACTTTTAATGCATTATATATCATTTTATTGGTGATAAATTGATTCGCACACTTGGTGATGCATTCCCACACTTTGGATTAGGATCAAATGACCCTTCATCCAACCTTTCTTCTGATCATGAGTTCTGCACTGGGTTTGATTGCATTGGCTTACTGGTTTGGCTTGCCTGTGCCTTCATGTTCTTGTTGATCTTGCATGTACAAATTGAAACCATAAAGTTTTAAACATTGATTTAAATTTAATAAGAAAACAAAAGTATTAAACATTAAAAGAATTAAATATGAAAACAATTGTTTGACTTTAAATTACTTTATCTTTAAAGCCACTCATATAAACATAAAGAGACACCAATTAATCAAATCAAATATTACGTAGATTTTGCTATGGATACTATGTTGAGAGGAAAACTTTTTAATATTATAAACCAACATATTTTATATGCCACTCACTCCTTTCCAATTATTAAACTCTTTTAAATGGAATGGTTGGCTTTTGTTCAATTTATTCAGAACATTTAGCCATGCCATCTAAATTTTGCATTGGCTTTAATATAATCGCTTTGGTTTTAATAAAATGTAACGTTATGTGCAGGCCGTGAAACTCACGAGGAGGAGGGCACGCAGCATGAGGATGAAAAGGTGGAGAATCACGTGATGTAACAAATAGAACCCAGCCACGATCTGAACCTAGCACACATCCATCAACTTGACAAACAACCCAGCACCAATTCAACCAGAAATCTAAATTTATGAATTAAATTGCAGTTACAGGTCATTTATACCTTCATTCACATACAGACGGTCATTCGAACTGTCATTCGCACCTCCGAAATCATTGGTTCGGGTACTTAGAGGCATTCATGGAAAAAACAGAAACGTGGGTTTTGTTCGTGGTGGTCCTCTCATGCTTCTCCAGCTCCAAGATTCCACCTAGGTCATTTATTCATCTACAGGAATATTCAAGCCCAATTATTTGAATGTAGGAATTCGTTTTTGGGCAAATGAATGCAAAACGCATCTATTCGGTTTTCTCTTTAATCGATTCAGTTCCAAGCATTAATATTTGATGTATAAACTCTTATAAATACAAGCTTTTTCCTTGAAAAAAATCCCCAATGTAATTTTCTCTACGTTTTTATAATGGAAGTTCTGCTATGTTCCCTCGCAAATTCGTTTCTTGCTTATGCGTTTAGTGATTGAGTAGCTAAGAAGATCGACCCCTGTTCCTGGGAGGGCCCCTTAGAAACAATTGGTCTTGTGTGTCTTTGTTTTCTTCTCATCGTGCAAGCTAAGTATTTCTTTGTTTTCATTACTGTAGACTGTGTTCTATGTTAAATCAAATGTTTTTAACATTATCTCTTTGTATTATTGTTTAAACTCACACTCGTATTTCTCATTCCATGCATCTATGCCATATGAGCTCATCGTACATAATTAGGAAGAGATCTCTGCTTTGAATTTATGTTGTGTAATTGTGTTGAAATTCGTAGTGTAGAATAGAGTTAGAAATCAGATTTGCTTTTATGTATTTCAATTCATTGCTTGTAGATAGAAAGAGCTCTTTGTTTTAGTGTGATTATATTATTGATCTTAGCATAGACTAGGGTTTTAAGCTAGTTTCTCTTCCGCGCATTTGAATTCATTTGTATTTCTTTGCACCTTGGATCCAAGAATTAGTTTTTATTGTTGTAGCTTTCATTGATTAGAGAGAATTGTAGTTTCGATTTCATCTAGTTGCTCTGTAATAGGAATTAGTCTTTAGGTTGAATGCAATCAAGTAGTTTCCTTTTACATAAGACAGTAAGCTTTAATTTGTTTCTATAGGCTTAGTTTCGAATATAATCAGTTAGTCTCTTTTTATAATATAGTAAGGCTTGCTTTGCTAAATAGTCTGCAATTTGAATTCACATAGTATAGTTGGGTTTCAAATCTCAATACAATAGTTTTTTATTTCATGTTATCATAGAATAATCTTTGATTTGTTCAATAGTTCGAAAAGCAAGTAATATAGCTTATTTTTCCTTAGTATAGTAGTCTTTGATTCGGTAGTTGTTAATTCGAATACAAGTAGTTTAGTTGTTCTCTGATTTACAAGTACAGTAGTATTTTATTCATTCGTATGCTCTATGATAAGTGTATATTTGTTTAGATCTTCCTTTCAAAGTAGAATAGACTTGTGCTTGTTGGTAGAATTTTTTATTACATTTTCCATAAGAAGTAGAGTAGTATAGTTTGCTTTCGATATAGATTTATTTGCTTCTATTGGATTGGTTTGTTGTTTAAGCTTCTTATAGTCGTAGATAGTTTCGTTTCGTTAATCATTGCTTTGCAGATTAGATTTACTTACAAGTTTTGAATTTTTTAATAGAATTAGAAGTTTGCTAAAGTACAACATTGATTTTTCATAGCATTTCATTTTCTAATTATGAAGCAATTAGTAGAAGTCAAATAACTCAGAATGCTTTGATTTCTTGTTAATCCTAGTTAGAGTCTGAATGCAATGTCGTTTGTAGGTCTGTTTGACAAGTTGATTGATAGTTCAGAACCCTTACTTAATTCCTTTCAGTTGATTTCTTTAATTTTTGCACTTATGATTTCTAGTTTCTAATTCTCAGTTGACCACTGATGGATAGATTAGGGGTCTAACTCGTGAGATATGATCACTCTGTAATGGGCTTCTTTCCTAGGTGCTAAGTTGTGCCAATTTGCTTATTTTGTTGTTTACCAGCTTTAGGTCAGATTAGCTTAGATCAGTTTAGACCTTTAGTCCTGCACATACCGTGCCGACACCTCTAAGCTTACGAGCCCCCAAGCTGACAATTAAGTGTTGAATTAGATAGTGCATATTTTACTTGACATTTTTGCGCCGTTTCCGGGGAGGTGCTAAAGGGGTTGGAGTCTAGGTAGATAGGTTGCTTTTACATTACACAACAAGAGGGAGGGGAGAACGGTAAGACGAGAGGTAAGAACCTATGCATCCACTATAGTGGGGTTCCCCAAAACCATGATGTTCTTTCTTTCGCACAAGTGTGTTTACTTTACACAAAGTTTGATTTATTTACCTTAGGTGTACTTTTCTTTCCACAAACGTAGATAGTTTACTTTCTCATAGTTAAGTGTACTTTTCTTTCCGCAAACGTAGATAGTTTACTTTCTCATAGTTAGGTGTACTTTTTTTTTCGCAAACATAGATAATTTACTTTCCCTTAGTTTAAATTCATGTACGTGTGCTTTTATTTTGTAAATTTAGGTATTTTTCTTTCCCGCAATTTACTATTATGCAAGTGTGATTTTATTTCTGTATATTTGAGTGTGTTTACTTTCCGCAAGTTAATTTCATGTGGGTGTTTTATTTCATAGAAGTGTGGTGTGTTTAGTTTGCAAATTTGTTTTAGTAGTAGATAGTCTTAACTAGAATCTTTAAAAATACATAACATTTTTTTGGGCGCTGTAAGAACCCCAGGGACTAATCCTTGTGTGAGGCAGGACCTACCAACCAACAAAATGGACTCAAAGGTGTTCATTAGTATGAGAGAACTCTCTCAAATCCTAGCAGTGGTTGGGAATTCTTCTTATCAGGTAGAACACATCCTGATAGCAATTAAGAGTTTATATACCTCTCCTGACACAACAAATGTACCAAAGTCCCAGGAGCCACAAAAAGATATTCCTTGCCAAATTGCAGAGGAAATTGACAACTTGGGAACTACATCTGAAGAAGAGAAACCTGAAATTGAGGAATTCTCAGCAGATCCTCCATGTGCTCAAGAAATTGATCATCTAGGAGAAGGGGATCTGCAGGACATAGTGAGGGAAGGTGAGTACCACAACTACATCGAAATATGGTTTCAAGAGGTAACCCAGCCACAATACCATTCCTTCATTCGACACCTTCTGATGCAAAGACAAGTAAGTTGGTTGAACTTCCACATTCAGGTAATCACTGCAACTACCTTTTCATATGTGGATAAAGGTATAATTTTCATCATGCTTCGCACTTGGTTACATTGGAAGAGTTCATATACTTGAATAAAAATATTTTCTTTGTTCTTAGGTAGAATAGGAAAATATATATATATAAATAAAAAGTTGCATGTTTAGTTTAAAGATTAATGCAACTTCGCTTTTTGTTCTATTTTTCAATAAAAAAATTAAGAAGAAGATAATGATAATGGCTAAACCAAAACAATTTAAAAATCCTTCTCATACATGCATATTGCTAACTAATCATTAGAACAGTTGCTCAAGGCCAACTTTAAATATCATGACTTAAGGTCTATCTAATACCTATAGATCACTTGTGCGTCCCAAACTCATCATCAAAGCTTGTATTTAAGTATCTTTACTAAATAGTAGCATGAGAGTAAGTGATATTTCTACCTATGGAGGAACACTATTAAACTTTTATATGAATAAGATAGACTTAGTGTAATGTCCCTTGTTAGGAATTTTATTAAAATGGCAATTTTTCACTTTTTTTCCCTAGTTCGACCTTTGACTAGTTTGATCTCTAGGTCCCAAATTTGCCCCAAATGATTTCAAATCTTCTGAGAAGGTATATGAATGAGATTAGAACATAAATATGTGTTTTAAGGATGCCTTTGGACCTTTAAAATACTTCTGCAAATTCTCTTTCAATTCTGGCCAATGTAGGGAACTTTACTAGTAATTTGCCTTTGACTAGTATTGGTCTCTATGTCTCGAATTGACTCCAAATGCCTTCAAATCTTCAAGGAAGGTGTATGAATGATATTAAGACTTGAATATGATGTTCAGGGATGATATATGGCCACCAAAATACCTCTGCAAACTCTCTTAAGATTCTGGACCAAGTATGCAATTTTACTAGTAATTTGGGGTTCAAATCCCCCTGGGGTAAGTATTGAAAATGGCTTCCCAAATGCCTCCAAAGCCACTCAAATTTCTGAAAAGAGGTAGGGAATGTATTAAGGATGTTATTAAGGTCTCATGTGCACCATTAATTGATTATTATATCTGTTCCAACCCTCTCCCATTCAACTGCAAAAATCACCAATTCGACCCTTGGGGAAATGGCACTATTTCTTCTCCCAGTGCAATTAAACTAAGTAAAAATACTTCAAATGCTCAAGTACAGTACATGAAACTTGTAGAAGACATCCATGGAATTATATTGACCACAAATATATCAGAGAATCATCCATCCATTCGAAATCATCATCAATACATTGGCTCACAACAAGGTAGTGGGGAAATGGCATTGTTCTTCCATTAAAAATGAGATTTATACATTTCTACTTGGAATTTCGACCTGAAACTTTTTGGAGATGAAGAACAGAGTATTTAATTCATATTAAAAAAGAAATGGGGCATTAAAAGCTTCCCCAAAGAGTACAATAGCTCACCAAAAATGCCCTCCCTCAAGGATCAAGAATATGCCATCAAAACCGGAAATGGTTGAAGGAATGAGCTGCAATAGAAGAAACCATGAGCTGCCCTGTAGCTTACACCTGCAAATAAAGACTCCATTAAAGCTCCAAATGAAAGGTCTGAATGGCCTTTCCAATTACCAACTTGGATGGGAATCTTTCACCCTCGAAATTGGCTAAGGCAAGAAACTAGTCATCCACTAGCTCTCCCTCTTCACAAATGCAATTACAAATTCTACAAATGATCAAAAGCTGGTTTCATTCTTTGTTATTGACATTTATAAACTTCTAATGTCCTCCATGGGTCGAATTCCTTCCAAGAGACTCATGCCAACTCAAGTTGGGAAGAGATTCCAAAGAACGCCACTTGTACAACAATTCCTAGTCTCCCACTTCCACCAAATCACATGTGGAAGCATCTTAGCTGCCCTAACACCCTTGAGCGCCCTCTTGGAGTCTATTTTTAGCCCTGACATGTCATATATGTCATATGTCATCCTTCAGGTCTGATTTGTGTCATAGGTGTCATAGCATCTTCATCATTGTTGTCATAGAGCTAGGGAATCTAGCCCAAGTGTCTCACTAGCTCCAAATTGCCTCTTCCTCTTCCATGGGAGTTACTCTTCCTCTATATTTCGACCTTGGATGAGTCATGCAATGAATAATACCTTTTGGACTCCCCCAAGTATGTTACCATTCACCTTGAATTCGAATTGGTGAGAGAATGATGCCAAATGTAGTGGGGAAATCTAGCCATATGTGGGTCCCACTTCCTCCATGTGTCTTCATCATGAAATGCCACTTTGATTTTCACTTGTATATATTTATTTATATCCTTTATTAAATATTTATTCCATTCTAATGTTCAAACATCATTTATTATCCCCATTATTCCAAATTCCAAAGCTTCCACCCCAAACCTAGGAAACTAGTAATTTTCCTCCTTGGCAATTATTTGACCTTTAGCATCAATTTGACAAATTCTAATGAATAGAGCCAATGTGATTAGGCCATTGTGACCCAATACCAAATTTGGGACATGACAAATCCTCCCTTCCCAATATTGCTTGTCCTCAAGCAATTTTAAATGTGGGTGTTGAAGAACCTGCTTTCTGTATAATTCTTTGAAGTTGCCATTGAATTGCCCAACCTTGAGTCTTTGAGTTTCCATGAATATTTTAGAGAGGAACCACCATGCTTGTTGTTGCACTATGATTAAAATCACTTTATTAAGTGGGGAATCCATCTCCCATACTGCTTGCTTCCCCAAAAAATATGAAACCACTGAGATAAAAATTATTCCATGGTCCCATTGCTTGTATTGCACCCCAACAATTAAAAGTGCTCTCCAACCCACACCATTAGTTAAGAGGATTCCTGGATCCCATTTTCTTGTATGCATCCTTCCAAACATCATGAGTACCAAATATATATCATCAAAGTACATAACAACATAATGAAAATGTACATCAAGGATATGCTTAATCAAAGAGTCATGAAGGTGCTTATACCTCCAAGCAAGTAGACCACCATTTTCCAAGTGCATACAAGCTTCAAGTGACCAATCAAATCTGCTCCAATGACATAGGTGAGGATCCAATGTCCTATAATGCTGCTCCAAAAGGATGTGATATGCATCAAAATATTCAACCATGTATTCTTTCATCCAAGAAGTGAATGAAGAATCTCCACTAAAATCTGAACCAAATAATGAGCAGAAAAAACAAGGAGACTTCAAATGACTCAAAGAAGTCTCACCCATACATCCATGAATGTGAGAATCATAAAGATGTAACAAAGTATGTGGCTGCCAACAAAAATGTTCTCCCATCATAAATCTATTCACCCAAGTGTTGGATGAAGTTCCTCTAACATAAAATGAACCCAGTGTTGAGCAAGAAAAACCATGAGTCTTCAAGTGACTCAAATCCATATCATAGGTACATCCATGTAGATGTGAATCATCATAAAGTGACAAATGATGCTGCTGCAAATGTGAATAAGAATGTGCTCCAACCATGTCATCATAAAAGTTAAATCTAGGAGTTCCATGCTCCTCATGTGGCACCATCAAAAAGAACCCTTTCACCCATACTTCATTGAGACTAATGTTGCAAAACATGGAATTGTAGGAAGTAGGAGAATGAACTAACTCACCCAAATGATCAAAAAGTGCAGAAGTTTCATCATGGGAAGGATCCATATGGGTAGTATCATGCAGCTCCTTCAAAAGTGTGAACTCTTTGTCATAGTTTGGTTCCAATGTAGAGGAATCATGCTCTTCTTTAAAAATTGCATAACCTTCATCAAGGGGCAATTCAAATTCCTCTTCCACCACATCAAGTGTTTGGATCTCTTCAAGTTCATCTTCAAACACATCAAGAACATTCAAATTTTCACATTTCTCATGATCCACCATGTCATGAGAATCCTCCAAACAATCTACCATTTGACAATCTGAAACATAGGAGGAAAAACAAGTATCTTGCAACTTTTCAAGAAGTTGCTCATTTTGAATTGTGAGCTTATGAATATCCTCATTATTCTTCAAGTATGCATCATGTAACAATTCATTAAGCTCAAACAAATGGTTTCTATCAAAAAGCAAAGACATGAAATTACCTTTGATGTGGCACATTGCTCTTTGAATCTTCTCCATGTCTTCAAGGAATGATGTTTCCTCCAATGAAGTAGCTCTCCAACAAGAATTTGACACCAATGCTTGAGTGTCATGGAGAATGCCGAGGGACTCTTGGATCTTCTTTTCATTCATCTTTAAGGACCCTTCAAGAAAATGAGGCTCTTGCAAATGAACCTCCTCATCTTCTTCATTTTTTCTTGGACCAACTTCATGAAGCTCAAGTGGTGATGGGGAAGTTGATCTTGGTTCTTCTTCAACTGCTGCAAGGTCTTCATTATCATGCTTAATGGAACTTGGGCTTGCAGCAACATTTTCAAAAGTGATCTCTATGTCACCAACATAGAGGTGTGAGCACCCATCAATAGGTACTCCTTCATAGTTTAAGCATCCATCAGTAGATGCTCTTTGGTTCATGTCTAAGCTAGAAGGTGTCTCGAAATGATCTTCCATATTTTCAATAGAATATTCTTCACTATCTTGTGATGTCTCTTCCTTTTGCTCCTTCAAGCAAGCTGTTGCATTTTGCCCCTTGGTTTCCTTAAAATCAATAATTTTTTCCACAAGTTCGATAGAAAACAATTCGAATCCTTCCTTAATTTGCTTGGTCATATCTTCAAATATTGTTTTCATAATTTTTATATGCTCCTCACCATCATATGAGGCTCCCTTTTCATCCCTAGTCATAGTTCCCTCAAAAAATTTGCTCTTCTTCTCCTACTTTTTTTTTTCCTCTTCAACAAAAGCACTTTTGGTTTCAATATATAATGGTGGTACCTAAATTCTTTTCCTCATAGATATTATACCACATCGGGTGCCAAGATCATGCTCTGATAAAAATCACTTTATTAAGAAATGAATTCTAATTCCAAGCTATTATGGGACTAGATGACAACTTTAGGTTATTCTCTTTTGACATGAACTCTAATTCCAATCTATTATAAATAATGTTACTCGTGGGTTAAAATTTGAATTTTGAGTTATGTGCTTAGCAAACTTAATATACTCTAGTACCAACCGGCTTCCACATACATTAATATCTTTTTGAATAATTATATAGTTACGAGGCAAACCCGCAAGGGTACTGAACAGGCTCGCTGGCAGTGGGGCTATGCTTGTATGGTACCAAAGTAAACCCGCGGGGTACTGAACAGGCTCGCTGGTAGCGGGGCAATGTCGGGTAAGAGAGACATAGTAAACATATTACTATGCATATGGCTCAACTTTTAAATGAAGACCCCGAGTACACATATACTTGGTTAAGCCAATCATTCATTTGTCATTAGAGAATAGTTGTAAGTTGAACTTAGAACCTGTTATCTAATTCAAACTATATCTAGGATATTACTATCCTAGAAGTGGGACCCGTCACTGTAGAAATTAACGAACTCAAAATGTGAAATTTATCCTTATTGCTTGGATGACAATAAGTCTTTGAAAAATGAGTCAGAGATGATTTGTTTCCTATAAGTCTTTTCAGACAATCTATATACCCTCATGTTTTCTAACAAGGAACATTCGGGAAATATCCTACACAACTTATATGGTCTTAGAAAGCATGCATGAAATATTTTTAATTTTGAAATCTGTAAGTATCATTCTTATCACTTAGCATTTACTTTTCTTTTTCTAAAAAAAATGTTTAGTTTTCTTGAGTAATAATAATAGCTTCCTAGAATTGCTTGTTGATTGATGTTTATCTAGAGTGTTTACATAAGAAGCATACAACCCAGTATTAATTCATTCATGGCACGAGGACGTGCCATATCTTTGGTCTGGGAGGATGTTGAGCCCCTAAATTGTCTCTTTCCTCACTATATTTCACTATTATGTCATCACATTTAAACCTAAATCATTACATTCACTCTCAAAAGCTTATCTTTTATTTTCAATCTATTAATTAAAAGCAATGAAATTGAATGGCATGATTTATTACTTTTAATGCATTATATATCATTTTATTGGTGATAAATTGATTCTCACACTTGGTGATACATTCCCACACTTTGGATTAGGATCAATTGACCCTCCATCCGACCCTTCAAGCTTATCTTTTATTTTCAATCTATTAATTAAAAGCAATGAAATTGAATGGCATGATTTATTACTTTTAATGCATTATATATCATTTTATTGGTGATAAATTGATTCTCACACTTGGTGATGCATTCCCACACTTTGGATTAGGATCAAATGACCCTCCATCCGACCCTTCATCTAACCTTTCTTCTGATCATGAGTTCTGCATTGGGTTTGATTGCATTGGTTTACTAGTTTGGCTTGCCTATGCCTTCCGGTTCTTGTTGATCCTGCATGTACAAATTGAAACCATAAAGTTTTAAACATTGATTTAAATTTAAAAAGAAAACAAAAGTATTAAACATTAAAAAAATTAAATATGAAAACAATTGTTTGACTTTAAATTACTTTATCTTTAAAGCCACTCATATAAACATAAAGAGACACCAATTAAACAAATCAAATATTACGTAGATTTTGCTATGGATATTATGTTGAGATGAAAACTTTTTAATATTATAAACCAACATATTTTATATGCCACTCACTCCTTTAAAATTATTAAATTCTTTTAAATGGAATGGTTGGCTTTTGTTCAGTTTATTCAAAACATTTAGCCATGCCATCTAAATTTTACATCGGCTTTAATATAATCGCTTTGGTTTTAATAAAATGTAACGTTATGTGCAGGCCGTGAAACTCACGAGGAGGAGGGCACGCAACATGAGGATGAAAAGGTGGAGAATCACATGATGCAACCAATAGAACCCATCCATGATTTGAACCTAGCACCCAACCATCAATTTGACAAACAACCCAGCACCAATTCATCTAAGAATCTGAATTTATGAATTAAATTACAGTTACAGGTCATTCAGACCTTCATTCGCATTCAGACTGTCATTTGCACCTCCGAAATCATTGGTTCGGGTACTTAGAGGCATTCATGGAAAAATCGGAAACGTGGGTTTTTTTCGTGGTGGTCCTCTCATGCTTCTCCACCTCCAAGATTCCACCCAGGTCATTTATTCATCTATAGGAATATCAAGGCCCAATTATTTGAATGTAGGAATTTTTTTTAGGCGAATGAATGCAAAACGCATCTCTTCAGTTTTCTCTTTAATCGATTTAGTTCCAGGCATTAATTTCTAATGTATGAACTCTTATAAATACAAGCTTTTGCCTTGAAAAAAATCCCCAATGTAATTTGCTCTGCGTTTTTATAATGGCAGTTCTGCTATGTTCCATCCCAAATTCGTTTCTTGCTTATGCGTTTGGTGGTTGAGTAGCTGAGAAGATCGACCCCTGTTCCTGGGAGGGCCCCTCAGAAACAGTTGGTCCTGTGTGTCTTTGTTTTCTTCTCATCGTGCAAGCTAAGTATTTCTTTGTTTTCATTACTGTAGATTGTGTTCTATGTTAACTCAAATGTTTTTAACATTATCTCTTTGTATTATTGTTTAAACTCACACTCTTATTTCTCATTCCATGCATCTATGCCATATGAGCTCACCGTACATAATTAGGAAGAGATTTGAATTTATGTTGTGTGATTGTGTTGAAATTCGTAGTGTAGAATAGAGTTAGAAATTAGATTTGTTTTATGTATTTCAATTCATTGCTTGTAGATAGAAAGATCTCTATGTTTTAGTGTGATTATATTATTGCTCTTAGCATAGACTAGGGTTTGAAGCTAGTTTCTCTTTCACGCATTTGAATTCATTTTTATTTCTTTGCACCTTGGATCCAAGAATTAGTTTTTATTGTTGTAGCTTTCATTGATTAGAGAGAATTGTAGCTTCGATTTCATCTAGTTGCTCTATAATAGGAATTAGTCTTTAGGTTGAATGCAATCAAGTAGTTTCCTTTTACATAAGACAGTAAGCTTTAATTTGTTTCTATAGGCTTAGTTTCGAATATAATCAGTTAGTCTCTTTTCATAATATAGAAAGGCTTGCTTTGCTAAATAGTCTGCAATTTGAATTCACATAGTATAGTTGTGTTTCAATTCTCAATACAATAGTTTTTGATTTCCTGTTATCATAGAATAATCTTTGATTTGTTCAATAGTTCGAAAAGCAAGTAGTATAGCTTCTTTTTCCTTAATATAGTAGTCTTTGATTCAGTAGTTGTTAATTCGAATACAAGTAGTTTAGTTGTTCTCTGATTTACAAGTACAGTAGTATTTTATTCATTCGTATGCTCTGTGATAAGTGTAGATTTGTTTAGATCTTCCTTTCAAAGTAGAATAGACTTGTGCTTGTTAGTAGAAGTTTTGATTACATTTGCCATAAGAAGTAGAGTAGTATAGTTTGCTTTCGATATAGATTTATTTGCTTCTATTAGGTTAGTTTGTTGTTTAAGTTTCTTATATTCATAGATAGTTTTATTTCGTTAATCATTGCTTTGCAGGTTAGATTTACTCAAAAGTTTTTAAGTTTTTAATAGAATTAGAAGTTTTCTAAAGTACAGCATTGATTTTTCATAGCATTTCCTTTTCTAATTATGAAGCAGTTAGTAGAAGTAAATTAACTCGGAATGCTTTGATTTCTTGTTAATCCTAGTTAGAGTCTGAATGCAATGTCGTTTGTAGGTCTGTTTGACAAGTTGATTGATAGTTCATAACCCTTACTTAATTCCTTTCAGTTGATTTCTTTAATTTTTGCACTTGTGATTTCTAAATTCTAATTCTCTGTTGACCATCGACGGGTAGATTAGGGGTCTAACTCGTGAGATATAATCACCTCGTAACGGGCTTCTTTCCTAGGTGCTAAGTTGTGCCAATTTGCTTATTTTGCTTTTTACCAGCTTTAGGTCAGATTAGCTTAGATCAGTTTAGGCCTTTAGTCGTGCACATACTCTACCGGCACCTCTAAGCTTACGAGCCCCTGGGTTGACAATTAAGTGTTGAATTAGATAGTGCATATTTTACTTGACACATGTACAACTTTGTCATGGTTGATGACCGAGTACGACAAAGAAAATTAACCTCGGCACAGTTCCTTTTCCGTAAGTATTCTAGTGAGGCCGGATAAAGTGATAAACCTATACTCGTTAGACACACCTTTTGACTCAATTTTTTAACGAGCACGGCAATGGTATCAAAAGCACTCGAAATCTTTTTCAGGTTTGAACCAAAGCATGAAAAAGTAAAAAGTAAGCTCAAACCACTTTTCATGTCTCAACCAGAGCACGAAAAAGTGAAAAGTAAGCTCAATACTATCTTACTGTTTTTAACGAGCTCGAAGACAAGTGAAAAAAATTCTCATGATGTCTGCTTCCTTTTTTAACGAGCTTGTAACAAAAAATAAACTATGCTCGGTATAATGCCCATTGGCAGGTTTCTTCCCAACATGCTATCCAAAGGTTGGAAGTTTGCCCCTAGCATAAGAAGCTGACAGCTTACGTCTAATATGATGTCCAGAGGCTGGAGACATTCCCCCCAAGCTTCGTTCCGTTCGCCTACTCTTTTTGACATCCAATCAAACTCGTGGTTACTAGTAGGAATACCTTCACCATCGGAGGAAGAAAAAAGAGGATTAAATAGCATAGGTGAATGAAATGAAGGTTCAGATATTAAATCTGGCGAAAAACTCGACTCTAGGGGAGGGGATATGTTTCATTTTTTTAACGAGCTTGACACAGGAATAGAACTATGCTCATGGGGTATTGTTTCATTTTTTAACGAGCTTGACACGAGAATAGAACTATGCTCATGGTAATCTATTTCATTTTTTAACGAGCTTGACACATGAATAGAACTCTACTCGTGGTCATCTGTTTCATTTTTTGACGAGCTTGACACAAGAATAGAACTCTGCTCGTAAAGCTAGTTTTTTTTTTATGCAAGCTTGAAACCAAAGGTAAATTATGCTTGGGAATGGTTTCATTTTTACACAAGCTTGAAACCAAAGGTAAACTATGCTTGCGAATGGTTTCATTTTTACACAAGCTTGAAACTAAAAGTAAACTATGCTTGAGAGGACCTGTTTTATTTTTACACAAGCTTGAAATAGAAAATAACTATGCTTGAAGGGACCCATTTCATTTTTTAATGAGCTTAAAATTGAACGAAAACTATGCTCATGATGGCCTGTTTCATTTTTTAACGAGCTTGACACAGAAAGGTAACTATGCTCATGAAGCTTCATGGATTCCAAGAGGACGACGCTCCAGAGGGAATACATGTCGAGGGATAGACCCTGGTCATGTATTCTAAGAGGTCCTCATTGGAAGGAATATAAACCATATCAACTCTCGAATCCAAGGTTAAAGAAGATGAGCAATCAAAGAGAAGCCTATGTTTAGTGGAAGTTGGAAGCATGGGATATAACGCCACATAATTGACCTGTGGTGGGTAAGATACCACGTGGACATAGGTCGTATGATCGGTAGTCGGATGAGAGTCAACAAATGAAAGTTGTTCAATTTCGACAATGCGTTTGTCATGAGGAGAAGACAACACTCGGAAGAGTGTGGACACAAGAGCTTTCATCACAAAGAAATAATCTCGTCCGAGGAGCAGATTAAAATCCAAAGGACTTAGAACTACCAAAAAATCAATAAAGACCATTTTTCCACCTAACTAAATAGGAAATTGAGGAACAACCCCCATAGGTTGAATGATTCCTCTGTTAAAAGCTAACAGATTCTAACTAATGGGCACAAGTTGCGGGGAGCCCATAGCCTGCCAAGAATTTGAGGACAAAATGCTAACTACAGCACCTTCTTCAACTATAGTGCGAGGTACATCTATATGACCAACCTGCATAATGATTTTGAAAGGTAGATAAGAAGGAAGGTGAGTTGTAGAGAATCTGTTCCAATCAATAAAAATCGACTGATTCAGAACCAAAGGTGGAATAGTGTAAGCCTCAGTACTTGGGGGAGGTCCTGTAATAGAAGGAGAAGTGTTCCCTTGCGTGGTAGAATCTGGATTAACAAGAAGAACCTGAGCGGTATTATATCCACTCTCTATCGAGAGAGTAGGATCGACCGAGGATAAAACTAGATCGACCGCTTGGGTATAACTTTTTGAGAGAAGAGTAATATCGACCGAGGATAAAACTAGATCGACTGCTTGGGTATCACTTTTTGAGGGAAGAGTAATGTCGATTGAGGATGAAACCATATAGACTACTTGGGTTTCACTCTTCAAGGGAAGAGAGGGATCGACCGAGGATGAAACTAGATCGACCACTTGATCAACCAATGACAAGTCAAGAGGCAATTTACTACAACTCATTGGAGGCTGTGATTGAGACACAGAAATACATTCCAATAATTGGGAAGCTTCGTCCATGCAGGGACAAAGGTAAGTACGTTGCATGTCTTTACATAATAAGCACATATTCTTGACTTTACTTCCCTGACTCTTAACCAAAGAGTTGTTGGTTGATAAGTTATCATCAATATAATGTCCAGAGGCTGACGATATGGGTCATTCCAAATCTTGCGACCATATTTCTAAGACTGTCGGAATACCAGGGAAATCCTTAAGAAAATGGGGTCCCTCGCAAATCCTGCAAGGGAACTTAGGTTTACGAAGATTCGAAATAGATACATCAATACTCCTAGCATGATGATTGGTGGCTAGTGGGTTTCCAACATGATGAGAAGAGGTTGGATCTTTGACTTTCTGCTTAGTGTTCTTATTCTTAGCCCTTCTTTTCTTCTTCTTCTTATCCACCTGCTTACTAACGTCACAGTTTTCAATAGGTGAAGAGGAAGAAAGGGAAGCTGACTCAACATTTGATGAAGAAGGCGAAGGATCAACATGAGGTTGATGCTCTTGTGGGGGAGGACTGTGATCCGAAACAATCGGTGCACTTGGGATAACCAGATTGGAGAATAACCATATTGGTAATCCTATAGTCAAACTGGGAAGGCTCAATGTGGCCATGAAGGGAGGACCAACACTTCCATATGAAGGAAAAACAAAAGACATACCCTAAGAAGGGGTCTCTTGGTTGGTAGTCCCGGAAGAGTTTTCCATATATAAACTCTATAAGAACCTATAAATTAACACACAAATCAAACACTACTCAAATCTAAAATCAAGAATCAGTCTGTGAAAGGAATGGATAAATAAGCCAAAGCCTCAGAGGATTGTCAAATTGTCACAACTCATGATATATTGTAGGGTCCAACAGTTATACTCGGCCCAATATTTCAGAGCACTAACCAGGGAGGATTGGGACTGTACCCTTGTCTGTATAACCCGACTACCTAGTAGTACATGCGTAGTAATCTCTCTGAGTGTTGTTCTCGGTGTATTGCAACAATAAGATGGCCAATAGGTTTACTCATATACTTTCAGGATGCTAAAGGGGTCTCCCGATATACGCAAGGTACATGGGAGCTCAAATCCATAGCAATGTTGTCTAATGCATAACCGTACGAAAGGGGCCTTCCTATATACCATCGAGTATGTGAAAGAACCTTTCGATATACCATAAAAGTATGTGAAAGGTCGTTCGATATACCAATGAGTACGTGGAAGAACCACACAAACCCTATAATGTAGTGCAGGCAAATAATGACAACTCCTACGCTTTAAGACGTCGGAACACGTCTGTAATCTATTATTGAAGTTGCTAAATATTTTAACTTAACTAGTGCTTGATTTTATCTTATGCGGTTAAGTGGATGCATGAAGTGTATACTTATAAAATAAAAAATAATGCACAACTAAGTTAAATGAAGTAACATGCTTTTCATTTTTTCGATGAAAACCAGCTAAAGGAAGGAGAAAATCTTTCTTTTTTCCGAGAGCAAATGAACAAGGTACGCTTTTTTACTTTCCTTTCCAAAGATTCCCTAATTGAAGAGAGAGTAAGAGGTTCTTTTTCCCAAGTGAAACCCTATGCAAATGCCATTTTAATTTTTCAAAAATAGTAAAAACAAGCCAAACCACACCAAAGAAAAAATTATTTGGAAACCTTAATATGGGTCAAAGAGACTGTAGGATAGACGATTCATGGCCCCCCCATGCAATTCATTTTGCTTAAGAATGCAATTCATTTCGCTTAAAAATGCAAGCAAAATACTAGTTTTGACTAAAGGGGGCAAACATGGCTCCAAATCTCAAGAAGACCCAAGAAAAAGGAAAATTATTTTGCTTTAACAAATAATGAGAGAGTAGATCTTTAATGAAAAGAAGAAGGGATCTAATCATTGTTTCCAAACAAAAAATAGCATTTCTAACCCCTAGCTATGCAAAAGCTAAAAGTGGTTTTCTTTTCTTTTATAAAACTCAGATCTGAACCAAAACAAGACTAGCTAAAAGCAAAATTATTTTTGGAATTTTCATAAATATTTCAAATATAAGAAAGAAAGAGAAAATAAATCTCTTTCTTTAAACTAAGATGGAAATGAAATATTTTATTCTCTTCAATTGTAGAAAGTAGAAAAAACCGTACCAACCCAGTCACAAACCAAGCAACAGAGCACTCAAAGGTATGGGCATAAATTGTGTGACTTTACACTTGTAATTGAAACTGGAATTTGTAAATTTGCAAGTTTGTATTTTTTAATTGTAATTTTGCAATTTCGTAAATTATTTTGTAATTTTGCAATTTTGTAAATTAATTTGTAAACGTAATTGCAAATTTGTAATTGTAGTTTGAAGGCTTTGATTGTAACTATAATTGCAATTTGCGATTGTAAATTTGTTGTTGTAATTGTCCAATTTGTAATTTGTAAATCTAATTAGTAATTTCTTATTGTAATTGTAATTGTAATTTGTAGTTGTGAAATTGTAAAATGATTTTAAATTGTAACTATAGTTCATATTGTAACTTGCAATTATAACTAAGATTGTGCAAAATTTGTAATTATAATTATAGCTAATATAAAAGACATCGACATAATATGTAAATAAATAAATAAAATTTCATTACACACATGAATCATACTCATTAACATAAACAAAATATATCATACATTGTTTACAGACAATCCGTCAGTACGGACACCAACTGATCTCCCTAGTCCGAATGGTTCAGATCTAGAACAAAGCAAAACAAGAATAAAAACCTTTCCCTAGATCTATCAAATTACTTGAATACAAAGATTCTAGTCCATACCTTATTTACGAAGGTTGTCCTCGTGGCTTGAAGCTTTCGCAATCCTGCTTGTTGATGAAGAGATTCCCTACAAAAGACTCAAAAGGACAAAGACAAAAGACTACAAGATAACATGATACATCTAAGAAATTGACCAAGGAGAACTACTATAAATGAAATTGCACGTCATTTATGGGAAAGGAAGACATTGATGTATTATTGAAAATAGAGGAAATAATTACAACCAATGAAGCCTTGGTGTTTAAGATCCTTTCCAATGGAACCTTGCCTCAATTTTCCAATCATGGAAGAATGGATTCCTGGCTTAATTTCTCCAGCATTTGGTTGCCCCCATTTCAACCCCCCTATCCCAAGAAGAAGAGCTTCATTTATAGGCCAAAAGAGATGAGGAGGTGTTCTAGAAATTTATCCCTACGGATAGGTAGAAACTCTCTTAGGATAAAGCAGGATGCACTGACTCTATGCTAAGACAAAAAGGAAACAAATGCTACTTTGAGTTCCTAAACTAATCTTCACAAAAATATTAAATGCATTTAGAAGAGATGAAAAACGTAACTCACCTTCCAATTCGACGTTTGTCCCGCTTCTAGCTCTTGACCCCAAAGCTCCAATGTAGAACCTATTGAAATCAAACAAAGGACAAGCATGCAAGCTTCCAAATACCTTGAAGCAAAGAATAAGTTCAAATCTAAACTAGATACATTTCATATCAAAGACTTATACAATACACATGAAATGGGAAAAACAAGACAAGTTATCTTTTATTACAAACTTGAAGAGTGCTTACAAAGGTTGCTTGATATCCAGGCCAATCCTCCAGCTCCAAGTGCTTCCTCTAGCTATCTCTGCAGAAGTATGAAGATCATAGGTTTGATGCCCCAAAAGTCCTCCCTTTGGCTCATGGAAGGCCTCTCTCTTATAGCACATGGGAAGGTTAACCAATAAGAGAGAAGTGTGGATCTATGGAGGGTTTAGTGGATCAAGCCAGCTAAACAAAGAAGGAGTTAGGATCGAACCAAAGGTGGTAATCCCAACAAAATCTCCTCGAAGGTCGAATCCCAAAATCCAAGGCAAAAAGGCTAATTTCAGACTACCGCGCCCCTATAACTGAGCATAACGCGGTAGTACTGCACCCCAGAGAAGGAGAAACGCACGGTAGTGCTAACTACCGCGCCCCTGTAGATATGCCGGGAGCGGTAGTGCTCACAAACAGGGCTAAGTTGGGTTGGCAGATGGCAGAAAAAGTGTTTGCTTTCAGTGTTCAGTCAATGGTTTTCATTCTGGATGTGCAGATGATCTTTAAGGGAAACTGTCGTTTAGGTCGCTAGTGCAAGGACGCGACACTAATACATAATGTGTAATATTGAGGTATAACAGATGCCCCCTAAAGTGTGAAGTCAGAAGATACTGATGGCTGAAAGACTTTATAAATATGGTTCGGAGATAGCATCGAGGGGAGCAACAAGGAGCTGAAACATAAACAAAATGTCAGATATACCACCGAGGCGGGCATTCCCATGCTCGAAAACAAATGACTCAAAGCATGGCTGTCGACCAATACATTGCAGATCCATGAGTACTGAGATGATATAGACTGTAGACAAATCATGGCTACTATGAACAAGCGTAGATCCATGAGACAATAATGGAACAACCACGACCAATACATAAGTGGATCTGTGTGACAATACAGAAAAATCTCCATTGCAACCTGGACGTAATCAAAATACAAAAGGGTGTCCAGGGTCTTCTACCCAATCACAAACGATATGAATCTAGCCATGTGATTACAAGGTGTTGAAGTCGAACATGGTAGAAACCATTTGATTACCGGTCAATGATGTGAACCGTTAACAAATGCGAGGGAAATCACCAATAATGACAATGATCCCCAAGGTATCTATAGCACATCTCAACGAAATACGAATAAACGAGTTGATGTCGAGCATTCGAGAGATCATTCAATCAGAGGTCATTGATGAAAACCTACTGTTGAATACAAGGAAACCTGCCATTGAGGCATGCAGGTACCAAGGTACTAGTGGTTGACTCCTAAGCCTAATTCCTGGATAGTGATTTGGTGTTGACAGGAATAGACTCGTCGAAGGTGGGCCATAATGATTCCCACATCATCGACATGAAATCAGAATGAAAGATAGTATGGACCGATGAAACAATAGAATATGTACTAACACAAAGGGAAGGTTTGACATGAAGTGGAGGTGGACTCAAGGTAATAACCCTTTGAACATATAACGGCATGAAACAGAGCTTGGAAATAGGGATTACTTGAACAGACAAAACCACAGGAAGTGTGAACTCATAGAAATAATGAGGACGCATGATCATAATGATGACACTATGAGCAAGACTGACTACCCAAAACAGACAAGGTGAGGATGCATGCCATGTTCAAAGGTGATGACTCACAAGCTGCCAACAAGGTAAACTTGACTCAATTTCCCATTTTCCCCCGACATGATGGATGAGTACCTCTTTGTTTTTTTACGAGCTTGAGGAGGATAACAGATGCTCGGTATAGCTCATCTCATAGATGAGTCCGATCTCACATGTTTTACGGACCTGAGAAAAGAGGGGTTCGACCCAAAGTGGACCCTTCGATGTTGAATTTCAACGAGTCCAAGGAAGGAAAACTCGGTCGTCATTTCATGTTTAGAGAGTCTGAAAAGAACTAAAAAAGACTCCAACAGTCCTTTTTCGTAAAGTTAGCCTCATCGCCCGAAAAAGGGTAAAACAATGCGGGAGACGACTCTTCCAGTCATGATTGGATGGAGTATTCCTTTTTCGTAAGTAGTGCCCCCTAATCCGAAAAAGGGGTAAACTATCACTAGGGAGACGATCATTCAAATCCTTTTACAAGCGTGAATGAATCAATTTCGCTTGGCAATCTTTTCCTATTTAGGGAGTCTGAAAAGAGCTTAAAAAGGACTCCATGAACAACTTTGTCATGGTTGATGATCGAGTACGACAAAGGAAAAGTAAACTCAGCACAGTTCCTTTTTCCGTAAATAGTCTAGCGAGGCCGGATAAAGTGATAAACCTATACTCGTTAGACACACCTTTTTACTCCAATTGTTTAACAAGCACAATAATTGTATCAAAAGCACTCGGAATCTTTTTCATTTTTGGATCCAGAGCACAAAAAAGGAAAAAGTAAGCTCAAACCACTTTTCATATTTTAACCAGACCACGAAAAAAGTGAAAAGTAAGCTCAAACACCATCTTACTGTTTTTAACGAGCTCGAAGATAGGCTGGAAGAATGCTCATGATGTATGCTTCATTTTTTAACGAGCTTGTAACAGAAAATGAACTATGCTCAGGATAATTTTCATGGTTTAATGAGCTCGAAACCTAAAAAGGAAAGTATGCTTGAAAATGTTCCCAACGGTGAACTTCTTCTCCTCATGAAATCCAAAGGTTGGTACATGCCCCCCAGCATGATTGCTAGAAGTAAGTGACTTAGCTCCAACGTGGTGTGGAGAGGCGATCGAGTTGACTTCAACATAACTTCCAGAGGTTGAAGACATGCCCCCAAGCTTCATTTCATTCGCCTAAAGTATAGGCGGGTGAAAAGAAGGTTCAGGTACTAAGTCTACGAGGAGACTCGACTCAAAGGGAAAGTATGTGTTTCATTTTTTAACAAGCTTGACACAGGAGTAGAACTTTGCTCAGACTACTGGTTTCATTTTTTAATGAGCTTGAAGCCAAAGGTAAACTCTGCTCATGGTTAAGGACCATTGATGACCTCCCTCCCAACATGATGACCAGAGGTTGGTAAATTCTCCCAGCATGATTGCTAACGGCTAAGCATGTCCCCCAAGCTTCGTTTCGTCTAACTACTCTTCTTTCTTACCCAAAAATCCTAGCTACTAATCCGAATGTGTTCACCAAGGGGGGTAGGGAGAACCAGGACCAAGTGACCCAGGCAGATGAAATGAAGGTTCAAATCCTAACTCTAGCGAGAGACTCGAACAAATGGAAGGGATATCTATTTCATTTTTACACAAGCTTGAAATAGATAATAACAATGCTTGAAAAGGTCCTTTTTATTTTTTAATGAGCTTAAAACAGAAAGAAATTATGCTCGAAGGTAGTTTCATTTTTACGCAAGCTTGAAACCGAATGTAAACTATGCTTGGGATTGGTTTCGTTTTTACACAAGATTAAAACCAAAAGTAAACTGTGCTTGAGGGTTGGTTTCATTTTTTAACGAGCTTGAAACAAAGAATAAACTATGCCCGTGGGAACCTATTTCATTTTTTAATGATCTTGACATAGAAAGGGAACCATGCTCATTGGTGACCTATTTCATTTTTTAACGAGCTTGACACATAAAGGGAACTCTGCTCAAAATGATGGTTGGTTTCATTTTTACACAAGCTTAAAACCAAAAGTAAACTATGCTTGAGAAAATGGTTGTTTTCATTTTTTAACGAGCTTGACACCGGAATAGAACTTTGCTCCTAGCGTCCCCCCCCTAGGGGGGAAGAAACCACTAAAACATGTGGAACATTTAGGGAAGTCTGGTGACTAGGAGTCATGCGATGAGTGGGCATCACAAAGGAAAGCTAATCGATGGTCACAATATTCCTATGATGGGGAAAATACATCACTCAAAAGAGTGAGGACACTACAGCCTTCATTGCATAGACATAATCACATCCAAGGAGTATATTAAAATCTAAGGGACCTTGGACAACCATGACATCAATACAGACAGTTTTCCCTCCCAAAGTGATAGGTAACTGAGGAAGGGACCCTAAAGGTCCAGTAGGCCTTCTATTGAAATCCAGTATCTAGTTAGTGACGGGCACAAGCCAAGGAGAACCTAAGGCTTTCCAAGCGGTTGAGGATAGAATACTAACAGAAGCTCCTTCATCAACTATCATACGAAAGATTTATTTATCGGAAACTCCTACAGATATTTGAAAAGGAACACTCGAAGGAAGACGAGATTCTGTTAAACCATTCCAATCAAAGGAAATAACCTCAGTACTTGGAGGGGATCTCGCGAAAATGGACAGGGTTTCCCCTTGCTGAGGACATTCTGAACCGATAAGGAAAACATCAGCGGTGTCCAATTCACTCTCGCTTGGAAGATAAGAATGAGATGAAGATTGTGTCAAGGTGACTGTTTCAGTCCGGACTTTCTCCAATGAAAGAGCGGGATCGAGTGGGGATGACAGCGACTCGATCACTTCACTCTTGGGAGGGAGAGTGGGATCAATTGCAGATGAAACTGAATTGATCACTTGGCTAACCAGCGGGGGGTCGAGGGACAACTTACTATCGTTTTTTGGAAGCACTGGTTGAGAACTAGTAATATCTTCCAACCACCGCGAGGCTTCGTCCATGCTCAGACAAAGGAAAGTACGGTGCATACCCTTGCATATCAAACAGGGATATAGGACTTTACCCTTCCGACCCTTCACCAAGGGGTCACTGGTCAAAGGAGTGTCATCGACATGATGGTCAGAGGTCGACGATACAAGTGGTTTGGGTTTTTTAGACCACACTTCTGATACACGAAAAAGATCAGGGCAATCCTTGAGAAGGTGATCACCCTTACAAAGTTTGCAAGGGAACTTGGGATTTCGGGGTGTTTTCGTAGAATGAGTACCATTAGGGGAAACCGGTTTACGCTTGGTCTCTTCTTTATCCTTCTTCTTCTTAACTTTCCTTTTCTTCTTCTTCTTATCCACCTGATTACTAACACTATTGCTTTGATCAGGCGAGGAAGAAGGAACGGAAGAAGATTCATCCGACGAAGAAGGGGAAGGATTAGTTTGGGATTGACTCTCTCGTGGTGGAGAGTTAACATTGGGTACAATCGGAATTACCGGATTGAATAACCATACCGGCAATCCTATGGTTAATCCAGGAAGATTTAACGTGGCAATAAAGGGAGGACCAATATCTCCAACTGGAGGAAAAGTAAAAGGTACCCCTTGAAAAGGGGTCTCCGGATTGGTAGTCCCAGAAGGAGCATGGGTGCATGGAGGTAGATTCTCCATGAAACAAAACTAAGTGATGTGGATGAATTCTTGTTAAAAAGAACTCAAAAAACCTCAGGCAACCGAGCGTGCGAAAGGGGAGCTAGGAAAAGACGAGGCTCACAGGCCAAAAGATCAAGCTCAAAAACCTATACTGAGGCCATTGTCACAATAAGCGAGTTGTACAACAAAACAGCCAGAATGCCAACAAGCATCCCTACAAAGAAAAAGACCCTCTATAAGATAGCAAGCAAAACCTCCTAACTAAGAGCTGGAAACCTCAACAAATTGTATCCTTCGCAAGGTGATGAAATCCAAGTCGAACAATACAAAATGAGAGACCGATAATGGAAGGATATCCCTCTACCGAAAGGGATCCCGGGTAAAGAGCCTAGAAGAAAAGTCACTAAGCTACCTCATTCATGACACGTTGGAAAATGTTTTCGACGCTTCTGCCTTATCACCCTTGCAATACTATGAATACAAGGAAGACAATGATCGATGTTGCCTTAGGGCTAAGTGGAGTGCGACATTCCACAGAGTCCGTCCGGTTCTCAATCTCGCGGCGGTTTAACCCCTGAAAGTTTAAAACAGTCAGGAGGCCCCTCCACAAACTAGTGTATGACCGTGTCAACAAATACTAGAGGATTTTAGTTCCCTAAAGACAACGACTATGTCTCAGATGAAAAATGACAAGGGGGAATTATTTTGATGCCTATCCCCGGTGTCCTACCTAACTACCAAATTCTTTTGATTTCCTCAAGTGAAGTTAATATTGGTTTAGTTAGGGAGATTAATTTTAGAGCCTGTCTTACACAATCGGGTTATGGAAGTGCAACTTGATGGTGTTGTGACGACTCAAACCATGCAAATGAAGATGAATCGAAATGAGTCTTTCTCTTCGATGAACACTAGCTAAAGTAAGGAAGAATTCTTTTCGTTCCCAATATGTACAACCCAATGCAAATGCAATTTTATTTCTTTCAAAATGATAAAAAGAGGTAAAATATGTACCCAAAACTAACCCAAAGCAATAAAAAATTTCTTTATATGAACACCAAATGTAATAATTATAATATGTTTCATATCTCTTTACACTTGAAAAAGACATATCTAATCTATGGAAAGAAGGACTCCACAAACGCTTCCAATCAAATGCAAGACAAAGAGAAGCACCTAATAATATTGTCTAACTCAAATGCACATAAATATGAAACAAGCCTTTCTTCTTCTCATGAATGTAAGACCAAGAATGTCAAATGATTAAATTAAAGCAAGAAGAATGCTTATGTTTTCCAATTTAATGAATATAGCAAAAGAGTGACAAAATAAAGCTTTCCTTTGAACAAAAAAAAATGGAAACAAGGAATCGATCTATTCCAACGACCAATAAATAGCTAAAGATGCAAAGGAAACAAAGTGCAAAACCCAAGAAAATGACTTCAAAAGACAAGGATGTCCCAAGTTTTTCAAAGCCAATCTAATCAATCCAAATAATGCCAAACCAAACAAACCTTTGGAATATCACACTAAAGAGATTTCTGAAAGAAAAAAATGAATCCAATCACAATCCAATGGCGAGAATAAGTTTTAAAAACCAATGCAAGCTATTGGGGCTTGAAAAGAATGACAATTATACCCAACAAGCAAACAAAGCACTAGTCTGACTCAAGAAACCAAACAAAGGCTTTGATATTCCAAAAGATGCAAAGAGTTTCTAAAACAAGCTAAAAATGAATTGTATCAGTTCAAATTAGTTATTTAATGGTCACAAAATCACTAATCAAGAGACTCTAAATCAGAAAAATTGAAAACGTACACAAGGGATCAAGTTAACCCAAGGGGATTTCAACTTTCCAAGATAGAACCTAGTCTTCCAAACAAAGAAAAAGGGGCACAAATATTCCCAAATGAGGTTTGGAAGGGTTCAAAGTTATGTTATAGAGATCCTAAAGTGACTGGGAAGGTACACTTGACTCCCAGAACTAAAAAATGGCTCAGAGGACTCAAAATTGACCAAATGGCCTCAAAGATGCCAATGAAGGACTAGAGACAAAAATGTGGATGAAAAGGACTCAAAAGAGACTCAAATCTCTTCAAAAATGTGTAAAAAAGAAGCCAATGGACCATATGGAGGCACCCCAAGAGTTTGGGAGCAAAAAACCCAAGGGAACCCCTCCAAATAAGCTCAAAAATGACCAAAAAATGACAGTGCCGCCCCCTAGAACACTGTGGGGGAGCGGTAGTTGGACAGTACCGTGCCCTAGAACACTGTGGGGGAGCGGTAGTCTCCAGTAGGATTAAAAAATCAAATTTTGGCCAAGATCCGAGCAAGGATAAGGTCCTAAGTTTAAAATGGTCCTCAATGATGATCAAAGAGGATCTAAGGTGATGAGAAACAACACTTAGAAGAGGATTTGATGATCTAAACAAGCAAGCAAAGGTGAAACTAAGGAAGAAAGGCTCCCCAGTATGGTCGCCAGTTTCTGTTGTAGAAATTTCTCCCTACGGATAGGTAGAAACTCTCTTAGGATAAAGCAGGATGCACTGACTCTATGCTAAGACAAAAAGGAAACAAATGCTACCTTGAGTTCCTAAACTAATCTTCACAACAAGATTAAATGCATTCAGAAGAGATGAAAGACGTAATTCACCTTCCAATTCAACATTTGTCCCGCTTCTAGCTCTTGATCCCAAAGCTCCAATGTAGAACCTATTGAAATCAAACAAAGGACAAGCATGCAAGCTTCCAAATACCTTGAAGCAAAGATTAAGTTCAAATCTAAACTAGATACATTTCATATCAAAGACTTATACAATAAACATGAAATGGGAAAAACAAGACAAGTTATCTTTTATTACAAACTTGAAGAGTGCTTACAAAGGTTGCTTGATATCCAAGCCAATCCTCCAACTCCAAGTGCTTCCTCTAGCTATCTCTGTAGAAGTATGAAGATAATAGGTTTGATGCCCCAAAAGTCCTCCCTTTGGCTCATGGAAGGCCTCTCTCTTATAGCACATGGGAAGGTTAACCAATAAGAGAGAAGTGTGGATCTATGGAGGGTTTAGTGGATCAAGCCAGCTAAACAAAAAGGATTTAAGATCGAACCAAAGGTGGTAATCCCAACAAAATCTCCTCGAAGGTCGAATCCCAAAATCCAAGGCAAAAAGGCTAATTTCAGACTACCGCGCCCCTATAACTGAGCATAATGCGGTAGTACTGCGCCCCAGAGAAGGAGCAACGCGCGGTAGTGCTAACTACCGCGCCCCTGTAGATATGCAGGGAGTGGTAGTGCTCACAAACAGGGCTAAGTTAGGTTGGCAGATGGCAGAAAAAGTGTTTGCTTTCAGTGTTCAGTCAATGGTTTTCATTCTAGATGTTCAGATGATCTTTAAGGGAAACTATCGTTTAGGTCGCTAGTGCAAGGAAGCGACACTAATACATAATGTGTAATATTGAGGTATAACAGGAGGAGAGGAGAGGATCAGGGAGAAGGAGGAGGTGGGATCCTACTAAGTTGGGAGGCGAGTAAGATCCACCCTATATGGAAGGGATAAGCCTCCATGAGGGTCTCCTTCGAGAGAATTCTTGAAACTTCTCTCTTTTCTTCTCTGTACAAGCATCGACGCACCCTAGACACTAGCAACATGTTCCAGTGACGCGGTCTGTAGTGGAGCAAGGTGCGTCGATCAGGAAAGACGCACTATGCTATAAAGCAAGGTGCGTCAGCCTCTCTAAATAGGGTTTTTACAAGGAAAAATCCTCATGACTCATCTTCCAAGGATTTTGGTCAAGTACTTCAGGTATTTAGGCAAGGATAAAGTGTACATGGTTCATAATCATGATGAGTACAAAATTTTCGTGTAACATACACATAAAGATAAATATCATAAAATAATTCGACAACCCATTGAGTTCATAAAAAAATAAGTCCATATATACATAACAAGAAAAAATATTACAATGTGATATGTTAGAATTTTGATACTTCCAGGATGGTTATGTTAGATCTTCAAACAATTTATATTATTAATACAATAACCATATGCAATAGGATCACTGAAAGATAGAAAAACACAACATAACAAGAGAACACAAAGATTTACACCAGGAAAACCCTCTCCCGCAAAAAACCCAACAAAAATTCTTTAGTATAGATTCATCATAAAGTACAATGTCAATCTCGTACAATAACCGAGAACAAGATACAATAGAAACCCCAAGAAAAGATGTCTTCCATGTAGCGACTCTTTCTCCCAAGCAAATTTGTATTTCTAATACAACTCATGCGAACTTGCTTGAGTGAGATGATGCTTCAAATGAGCTAGGCACCGCCCTATTTATACTGGTCACAAAACTGGCCTTTTTACTTAATTGGGATGACTTGATTTTTCTTAGCTGGGTTGACTTGACTGGGGCAATTATGCCTATTGTTTGGGGCAGACTTCCCATTGCTTGTGGCAGTTTACCCACTAGGCCGACTTGTCTATTTTACATTATTTATTTTAGGGTTTTTACATAATCAAATACAATATGAATATTTCCTGAAGGAAGTACAATAAAAATACAATAAGAACATATTTCGAAGTTACATTCTTCGAAACTCCCTCTTAACAAGGAAGGTATTATTCCAATGCTATCATCATCATCACTGTTGTTGAAACTTTGTACTCTGACCATTGACTTCTGACATCTCTCTCGAATCTATACATCACTAGAAGTTTTGAACCATCAAATCATCCAATGGGTCCAACCCAAGAGCATACATTATGTCGCACATAGTGACCACCTGCGTTACCTCACCCTGTGTCATGAACCGAGAAAGCCATCTAGTGGGTCCATCCCAGGAGCATACATTACGCTACATATTTCAACCACCTACATTACCTCACCATGTGTCCAGATCATCTCGTGAGTGTATCCTAGGAGACTCAATTACGTCACATAACCCATGACTACTTGCTACCACGTCACATATCAACATCGTGACAACACAACCTTGTGAGTGTATCCTAGGAGACTCAATTACGTCACATAACCTGTAACTACCTGCTACCATGTCACCTCGTGTGGAGAACAACCCAGTTCTGAAACCTGCGTCTTCGCACATGTGTGTTGTCCAACATAGCACTACAGTGAGGAGACTCAATTACGTCACACATAGTGACTACCTACTGCATCATCAGGGGTGTAGTCCAGGAGACTCAATTACGTCACATAACCCATGACTACCCGCTACAACCCCGTGAGTGTATTCCAGGAGACTCAATTATGTCACATAACCCGTGACTACCCACTACAACTCACATCTCAAGTGGAGACACGCCTAGGACACTTAATTATGTCACATAACCCCGATTACCTGCGTCTCACATGTGCTATGTTACTCATCATTCCCTCTTGATCTGGACCATCCCAAGCTTATCCCTGAAGCACTCAAACTTCACTCTTGATAGATGCTTGGTCAACACATCGGCTATCTGATCCTCTGTCGCTATATATTGGAGCCTCACTACTCATCTCTGCACCATATCCCTAATATAGTGGTACCTGATATCGATGTACTTCAACTTATCATGAAACATCGGGTTCTTAGACAACTTCACACAACTCTAGTTGTCACAGAGAATACAAATCACCTCTAACTCGAGATCGAACAATCCTACAAGCAACTTTTGAATCCATACTGCCTCGCAGCTTGCCGAACAAGCTTCCATATACTCTGCTTTGGTTGTACTGAGTGCCACACTCATTTGCTTCCTATTGAACCATGAGATCATACCAGATCCCAAACTAAAGCATCATCTTGATGTACTTTTTCTATCCATGACACTACCGACCCAATCCACATCAACATAACCATGCAGACTAATCCTCTGATCTGATGCATATTTGAGGCCATAATCAACCATACCCCTTGGTACCTCAACATGTGAAAAGATTATTACTTGGTTTAAACATGTGTAAAACCCTTAAGTACAAAGTTTTGAGGAAAACCATTTTTAAGAAGGATACCAGTAATGCCTAAACTACAAGTATATGAGGATTAATTGTATATGAACATAGTTGGTTAGCCTAGTAGTGGGCCTACATTGATAATGGGTATGAATTAGTATATATAAAAGATGAATATAGATATATTTCCACACACATTTATTTGTGATTATTGCATTTGAATTTATTTGTGTTATTTAGATTTATTCCCCTAATTCTAAAGAGTACTTATATAACTCATCATAATGATACTTTTTGGAACCATGCTCCATGCCAATATTTGTGTACATTGTTTGTATGCAAGTTTATCATGCTTTATTATGTATTTTAAGCATTATATTACACCGAAGTTGAAGGTGGAGTTGTCCATGGCTAATGAGACAATTAAGTAATACTTAGACAAGGCTCTAAGCTATAAATTTAATGGACCATGGACAACTTCTATAGTAGGAAAACTTTGTCTAGACGGATTACTACTCATCGAGCAAAAACATTCATGATAAGCATGTGATCTTGAGGTTTGTTTTTTAATTTTTAATAGACTATAAGAGTGAAGAGGTGAAGAGATTTTGGGGAAACATTAGATTTTCCTTAAACTATGGTCCCTCAAGTTCAACTCAATTGTAATGCACATTTCTAAAACCCAATCTTGGAAAGGCTGCCAAATCGCTCTATTTACTTGAGGTCAAATTTAGTGGAGATACAAAATTTTAGTGGTAAATTTCTCAAAATTGACTTTAACTGGATTGACAAGGGAATCACCACCTTTGCTAGAATCTATGCATAGGTCAACCTAATTAAAGGTCTACCTAATCATATCATGGTAATATGTAGCGGCTATTTAGGTCCCAGGTCTTGGATTATGAAAATGTGGCCTTTTTTTATGTAGGATTTATCAACAGACATGCAATTTGAAGGGTTCCTAACCAATAGCTTTGGCTCTTCTAGTAAAAAACTTAAAAAATATAGATGATGGTGATCAATGAAGAAAAACCTCCAAAGGTAGCTCAAAAAACATGTAGATAAATCAACACATGTAGCATTATATAAGGTTCCCAACCCTACCTTTGAGGGTTGTGATGTGGATATGGACTCACTGCCTCCCCTTCTTTGCAATAATTACAATCGACAAACCCTTGAGACAAATGAAGAGGCACCACGGATCAAACAGTTCAAACACATAAAGGGAATTAATGTCTCCATCCAATTCAAAAGATCCAAGGTGTACATAGTTAACAAAATCTCCATTCAGTGCAAAACCATTACTTGAATGAAAAGATATAAGAAAGAAAAGGGCAAAAATAAAAGAAACTCTACATTTCTTCATGTCTATAACTAAACAATTTAGAAGCACAATGTATATCTTTAAAAATTGTAAAAGTAGCCAAGTTAAAAACCAACCTTACTTGAATAAAGTCTATAACTGTAGACTTAAGATTGGAATACGATTTATGAAAAATGAATATTAAACCTTTGTTTGGAGTGTTAGGGGTTGAAGTATTCATGTATCCTGATTAGTATCACATGTATCTCTCGTGTTTGTATATTTTTTCATATAGCAATATGAATTTCGATGTTTTATTTACCAAAAAATAAATAAATTTCCTTAACATGAATCCTCTAGAAACTTTTGGGCACTTCTCCTCATTTTAAGGATGGTACCCAATGCAAGCATGTGGCATAGGCTTTATGCACCCGACCCGATAGGGACATTGAGTGAGGCCCATAATATCAAGTACATCACAGAGTCAGCCAAAGAAAGGACTTGACCCCAAGACCTCCTACATGCAATTCAAAACACTCAGCCACTCAGGCTATCCCACTGAGCTATTTACCCAAATATATATAATCCAATATAATATTTTATCAACTTCTAAAATCTATAAAGTTATTTTCATTTAAATATGTACATTACAAATATGATTAATCCAATAATGTGTGTGTGCGTGTGCACACACATACATACTGAGAGAAGAGAGAGAGCCCTTTGGGTCATTCAAAACATGGAAATAAACTATCTTCTTTATTTTCTAAATTAATACAAGAATAGGGTGATGTTACGTCACCGACTCATTACACTAATACCAAGATATATTTAAAATATGGTAAACAACCTTTTGGAATGAAAATTTGGAGATAGAGCATCCTATTTGTCCTCCTGTTACACCTAAAATCCTACCATCACGAGATTCAATGTATACATCCGTAAAGTTTCCTTGACTAAGTTATTGGCTTGGAAGAGATATAACCCATTTATACTAGGTTTTGAGAGGTCGTCGCAGGCTGCACTCATGCAACCTGCGACGTTGCAACTTGCTCTCTTGCAGAGTGCGACGTTGCAACTTGTTCTCTTGCAGAGTGCGACAATGTCAGTTGATGGACAAAAATAGCTCCTTCGAGCCCATTCTCGAAGCCAGTTGACATGGATCCTTATCCTTGACCTTTTGGGTGAGTTGGAACTCGGTTCCTAACCTCTTGGAAGGATCCCCTATCTCTCTCCTACCATATCTCAACCTATCCTATCCATACCCTATCCACTTAGTCCTATATAAATGAAGCTCCTTCCCATTCCAAAGGGAGGAAGTCTATAGTGTCTACATGCTGATGAAATCATCTTGGAGAGATCTCTACTCATCCATTGAGAGACTCACACTTCCTTGGGAGGATATGGCATTGGCTTGGATGGAGAAGGATTGCTACTTTAAGCCTCGGTTGTAATCATTCTCTTCTATGTACTTTCCCTATTTACAGTAATATAAACGCTTTCCACCAATATTGTTGTGATTGATGATATTGTGTAGTTTACCTGCTTAACTATTTACTTAGATCTGTTATTGTATAGATGCTCTTTACTTGTTTGTCTTGTTCTATGTGTCTTGACAGGTTTTGCAGCTGATATCTGACGACTGCGAGACGTGGAGCAATATCCAGGAGAAAGGACTACAAACTTAAGGTAAGACATCTAGTGACTTGATCCTTAACTAGATCTAGGAAAGTGGTTTATAGTCTGTATTATTTGTTCTAGACTCACATTGAGCTAGGGAGATCCGGCTCGCGTCCGCTTGAGTGGATTGTCCGTCAAACAAATCTGGCGAACATACTAGGGAGAACTGTGTTTTGTAGTTGTCAATTTGAATGTCATTTTTAGTTGATTTCTTGCCAAGCCATTCTATTTGTCATTTCTTTCGTTTAGCTGGTTTCACCATCAGATCTTCACTCTGAAGAGTTTGATTAGCTTCCTTTGAGTTTGTACTTCTCATTTTTAGACCATTTCATGCTCATTGTTTGGAGAATTGGTTCATTTTTGAACTTGGATCTCGCCTGTCGCACCCGCTTAGTGTACCCAGAGCGACATTGTGTCATTTTTTATCTCTGTTCTTTGCCTGTTAGTCTGTCGTCGCAAACCTTCCATTGGTCTACTGCGACATCGTCGCACTTATCGCACTGGTGAACTGCGACGTCGCACTGTGTACAAACACAGAGTGCACTGATCTGCCATTTTTTCCATACAGGCACCCCTTCTCCATTTATGTTTTGAGTTTGGTTTGTGTGCAGACTTCCTCTGTACTTCAAGACCCAGTCAGAGACCCCATTTTGCTTTGTGTGATTGAGTTGTTTGGTTTTATTTGGAGTTGTTTTGGGTTTCGTCTTAGACAAGTCCAAGATTTGGTAGTGGTAGACACCTTTTGTCTCCCCCACCTGCATCCACTCACCCTTGCATTCCCTCCTCTCCTTTCCAAATCTGATCATTGTATTGGATCAGTTTCCAGACCTCATTTGCTTTCATTTTTTTGAGAGCTTTGCTTGTTTTAGTGCTACTTGTTACTGATTGGTTTTGAGTGTTTGAGTGTACTTTCAGTCCTTTGAGTGCTCATCTTTTCTTGAGTTTTTCTGAGTTATTGAAGTACTACAAGTAGTCTTTTCATTTCAGTATTTGTGTTTAAAAGCATCGTTGTTATCAAATCGTTATTTTGATACATCCATTGAAAAATCAAAAGTAATCTATTTCCGTCATTTCTCAAGCTCATTTGAAGAATTGCACATGCATTGGAATGTCTCATTTGTAGATCTTTTAGAAAAGTTGAAAGAAAATTGCATTATTTGTGTTTTTCATGAATTATGAGTTGCTCATTTTCTTGAAAAATTTGGATAGATATCAAGTTTTGCAAAAGTAGTTCCATGCTTGGAAAGTTAAAAGCATCTTTTGGTTTTTATACTTTTAGGCCATTGTAGTGAAAGTGAAAAGCTTGCATACTCTACTTAGAAGCTCTCTCTTTTCATTGCTTAGCATCATTTTCGTTTTGAAAAGATAAAAGAAAAGAAAAAACATGCTTTGATTTGGCTTAGTAGTGTTGTGTTATTTTTGTGTTTCGCTTAAAAAGGAAAAGAACACTTCATAGTCATTTTTTTTGGTAGATTTGGGATTATTTTGCATTGTGTTGCTTTGGTAAAAAGTTGGAAAGAAAAAGAAGTTTCTCCCTCCCATACATATAGTTCATCAAAAGAAAAGTGTATTTTTTTGCATGTAGTTAGGGCCTGCATTATGTTTACAATTATGTACTCACCCCATGCATTCACCTAACAGTCCAGATAAAATTAACGGTAGAACTAGGGTAAAAAATTTAGTAACTTGTGTGTAAGTTAAAGACGTCTTCCGAAGTCGTTAAGCGTGGCAGCTGTCGTTATTTTCCAGCACTGTATCCCGGGGGTATTGTAGTCTTCCACGTACTTATCGGTATATCAAGCTCTTTCATGTACCCACCAAGTACCACACGTACTTGGCGTATATCGAAAGGTGTTTCACGCACTCGGTAATATATCGAAAGGTCTCTTGCCGAACGGTGGTGCATTAAACAACACCACTACGAATTTGAGCTCCCACATACCTTGCGTATATCGGGAGACACCCTTAGGATTCCTAAAACCAACTGAGTTAACCTTTTGGCCGTCTTGGCGGAGTAATACACCGAGAACAGCACTCGGGGAGATTACTACGCATGTACTGTCCAGGTAATCGGGTATTCAGGCAAGGGTACAGTCCCAATCCTCCGTATCGTGTTTTACTGTTGGACCCTACGATATATAGTGATTTGCGAAGCCTTAACAATCCTGTGAGGTTCCAGACTTTTTGAATCCACTCTTATAACATAAGTTTGCTTGTGTCCTTAGTTTGTGTAGGGCTTATCTGGTCTGCTTTTCTTTTGTTTAGCATGCCTTAGGAGAAAATTTTTGTTTCAGTCACTTTGGCTGACTTTCCTTGTAGAAGGTCTCGCAGGATTCAGAACTTACCACCCGAATATCGCCTTAACTAGGAGGTCATTTCGAGGGTAAGAATGGACCCACAAGCCAAGGTCGGGTCACATGAAGTGGAAAACCCTACTTTGAATGTTGGAGGACTTTTGTTTCCTCATACTCCTCCAGATTCACCGGCCTCTCATCCCCCTTAGGGTGAAGAAGCACAAATCCCCACTTCACAAGACTTATCTCTCATTGCACCGGGAGAGCATGGATCGTTGGAATGGATAAATCAACCCCAGGATGACCCCACAACGGCTGTTGGTCCTTGAGCAGCTTATTGGACATCTTCTACAGGCCACCCAGTGTCCCATTTTGCCATTGCATCCCCACCTAGTTGGGCTAGCACTGATGACCGCTTAGCACCTTATCGTGAGCAATTGGCTTGTTTACGTGCTATGGGTGAGGAGTTTTGAAGTCAAAAATTTCAACTAAGGATCGATGACTGACCAATCCCAGGTCGCTCTTTATCTTGTGAGTCACCAGAATCATCCACGCAACACGTGACCATTGTTGAAACTAGTCAACCATCCATTCCTGCACATATGTCCCCTAGACAGGAGACCAATTCAGCACCTCTCACAACCCAACCTGTTGAAGGACAACAGTCCAACACACCTGTGACTACTGCAGTTATGTCACATGTTCCTCCCCCACCCCAAACTTCGAGGGGCAGATACTCTTTACCCCCTACCTTCTTTACAAGTAGTGGTAATCCTACGGTGAATAATCAACAACCTGTGTTGGGTCAACCTTTACTTAGTGGTCAGCAAGTTGTTGCTGGGGGGCAACCCCCGTCTCTTAACCATAATACTGCAGTCGGAATTCCCATCGATCCTTCCATTGGAAATTCCTTACCTCCCAGACCTTCCACTACGGGACTATCCCATGTTGGGGGACCGTCCAACATAATTCAACCTCCATCGATTCAAGCGTATCCAGGTCATCTTAACCCTGTGCTAGGTCAACCTAATCCCGGAAATGCACTCTACGGGGTACCTTACCTCGAAAACCCTTACACTTTATGGGGACAGGAAAATGTTTTACAACATGGACCCCCACTTACAGTCCCTCAAGTCCTTCCACCCCCGTTTGGTCCACCCCCACCTCCCATTAGAGGCGACAGGCCACCACATAACTCTGGAGGAGGTGGACCTCTATCTTCTGGTGGAGGACCACCTCACTTTGGTCATCATGTCCCACCCCCCTAGTGGTGGTGGTGGAGGACCATCCCATCCTGGTGGTGGTGGAGGACCATCCCATTCTAGTGGTGGTGGTGGAGGACCTTCTCATCCTCGTGGTGGTGGTGGACCACCACCCTACTATGGTAGAGGTAGTGGAGGAGGCTCTTACCCTTCCAGCGGTGGCGGTGGCCCACCACCCCTTCCTAATGGAGGTGGTGGAG
Organism: Larix kaempferi; assembly: GCA_027924585.1. Classification (NCBI taxonomy): domain Eukaryota; kingdom Viridiplantae; phylum Streptophyta; class Pinopsida; order Pinales; family Pinaceae; genus Larix; species Larix kaempferi. The sequence goes on along the minus strand of BSBM01001331.1, from coordinate 11,339,427 downwards.
GTCCACCCTATTCCGGAGGTGGTAGCAGCCCATCTTACCTTGGCGGTGGTGGTGGACCCCCACCATTTGGAGGCGGCCCACCCCCTCCCGGTGGCGGAGGTGGGCCCCCACCTTATGGTAACAGGCCACCTTATTATGGTATTGGACCACCTTAATATGGAAGCGGACCTACATTTGGTCCGGGCGGCCCCTACCCCTATGGACAGTTTCCTCCTGGAACACCTTATGGTCAGTCGATACAAGGTCCCACTGGTCCTTACACGCCTTATATGTACTATCAGTACCCGCTGCCTAATCCACAGCTGCCCTTTTTGGCTACTTTGGACCTACCTAACCTATCTCGCTTCACCAACGACCCCATCTACCACGGAACTAATTGGCCACCCATTACGGTGAAACTTCCATCAGATATCCCAAAATTTGACGGCAAGCCGGGTGAAGATCCTAAAAACCATGTGATGGCATACCACTTATGGTGTTCATCCAACTCCTTGATGGACGACTCGGTCCATCTTAGGTTATTCCAACGGACTCTCACTGGTTCGGATGCCAAGTGGTATATTGAACTACCACCCCATTCTTTTCCTGATTTTGGTTCTCTTGCTATGAACTTTTTGACTCATTTCCAGCTTCCTATACAGTATGAAACTGGTACAGAGCTTTTAACCTCGCTCCGTCAAAATACTGCTACTCACATCTCAAATCATATACATGAGTGGCGGAGGAGACGACATCTCATTAAGGCTCCTATTCCAGATCAACTCCTAGCAGACTGGTTTATGAAGTCTCTCATACCCACCATAGCACAAGATGTTTCCATGGGAGGTGTTGTCACTAAGGAACAAGCCATCGCTCATGCCCATTTGCTAGACCTAGTCTATGCTCAATCTGGCACGTTGTTTGATATTCTTCCTGACGCGCCCCGCAACACTTACGACCCCACTAAACCACCCAAGGGACCCCAATCCGATGGCATCATTGGATACCTTCACACCCATCCCTCCTCTCAAACTGTTGGTTCGTCGAACCCTCAGGGTTCTTCCTCATCACCAACACAGGCTGGTCACAGCACCACCAAATCATCCACTCCTGCTGTCACCGAAGAAGTGAATTTTGTTTCATCAGCTTCACCTCAAAATTCTAGTGGTAAGAAAAAGAGCAAAGGGAAACCTAAGAAATATTCCACCCAACGGGAATAAAAGAGCACCCCTGATGACACCAAATAGAAAAGGAAGTTGAAGTACCCTTGTCTACTGTGTGGTGATGATCACTTTTCTAAAGAGTGCCCCCATAGAGACGAAGTTCAAAAGTTTCTCAAGGGAAAACCCACACCCACAGTCCTCAACGATCCCTTCCCTGCTCAAAATCAACAGTCGATCGCTCACACTTCTTCTTCCCAAGGAGAAGCACCCACCACCGCACATGTTCTCATGGTACGTAATGAGACCATCAACTTGAACACCCGTTCCTGTTCGTATGACTCTGTTGATGCCTTCGGTATCGTAGCATCAATCAGAAAGGGATTCTCCCTGAGAGATGGTCCCAATTAGACTATCTCCCGTTTGGTGTAGGGAATCCGTCCGGTTAGCGGTTCCGGCAACCGTGGTTTTGGACTTTAAATCCGATTTTACCGGTTATGGCCCGATCCACCTTTCTTTCTTTTTTTTGGGTTTTTTGTGTCTTTTATATGAGATGCAGGTGCCTAAATTATACTTAATCTAAATGCAAGTAAAACAGATCTAAGCTTAAAACTGGAACAAATCTATCTATCCCTGCAGGGAAAACGCTAAAGGGAAGAACAATCTACTGTAACAAGAAGCGTAAGGAAAGAACAGATAGCTGTTAATTTCAGAAGCAAAGCTACAGCAAGATACAGATTTCTAAAAGATAGCTTCTAGTTTATCATGGAATGTATTCGTTGCTCATAAAACAGAAGAAAGCGGAAGAATAAAGAAACAGATCTAAAATGGAATTTAAAGAACGCATCTATTGCTCATAAACAGAAGAAAGCGAAAAAATTATTTGATCTACGTAACCAGCATAAAGAAACAGATCTAAACGTAACAAAACTGGAATTAAATTCAAAGATCCCTGCAAGGAGCAATTTAAAGTCATGAACAATGAGCCACATGAATTACCCTGAAGAAAGAACAGTTAGCCATTCGATCTAGACAAAGAAATCTACCGCAATACATTTCACTGTTCACAAAATGGAGAGAACGCATACACAGAGGGGAGCAAAATCATTAATGCAAAGAAATAATTCAGACGTCAAGAATGATCTCACATTGCAGAATTGAAGCCATTAGAATAGTCCAATACAGAGCAATCCAACATTCCAGGCAAAACGTCCATCTCCCGTGGCTTCTATTAGAAAATTCAATTTACAGACCCGATACAAGATAGCTCATATCGTTTGCCAAAATTTTCATTCCCTGCCAAAAGTCCCCTTCGCTAATCTTTCCTAGATGCTATTTATAGCTACAATTTTGCCCTTTGGGCTGACACCTAGCACGTTCCACCTGTCATTTACAGGGATTTCTACTATAATCGATCACCAAAAATGGCCACTTCCTTTACAAAATATTGTGACAAAAAATAGGGACAGCTGTCCCACGGCTTATGCCTTACATATTTAAAATGTACATAACAGAAAGTTTGCTAACACCAAAGCTTTCCCTGCTGGGCACGTGTCCGGCTGAAGAGAGGAATTCAGCTGAATTCAGTTTGCTTCATTCCTGTGCGTGAGCTTCCGATGGCAAAGGGTCGCCCAAATTGATTGTCACTGGTGCTGCCTGGGAAGACGTCCTCGAATCCCCTGCTGATGCTGCTCCTAATTGGGAAAGGGGCATTGGACTGGCCAGACTTTCTGCCATTGCTGGGGAAGAGGCTGCTGGGAGAGGGGCTACCGGATCTACTGATGCTCCTGCTGTTGCTGCAGCTTTCCTGACCTCCTCTTCTATGTAGCTGTGCCACACACCTGTGTCCCTTATGATTATGTTTGCTGCAGCAGGAAACAGGATTTTCTGAGAAGTCACATTCTTCCCGAGCTCTGTTTTAATGCTTTGTACTTCTGCTTCAGCAACTTGATATGTTTCCTTCAGCAGATGGTTGTGAAGTGTTGATGAACCGATGTAATGTTGGAGATCATCCATGGCAAGGACATCAATGCTTTTCACATACTCCATCTGGACGCCTAGCTCTTCTTTCAGTCGAGACAACCGCTGCTCCTTTTCTGGGAAGTCTTCTAGGGTCTGAGGGAAACTCAATGTGCAATTGTCATGGACTCCTTTGAGCTTTTGGTATAGGTTGTTGATTCTATCTGTTGTCCTCTGCACGCTGGCCATCAGCTTATTGGCACAGTTCCTGCCAAACTCCAACAAGGCTATATCTTCATTAAAATCTTCCACGGCCTTAAAAGGAAGATGCGGGGGGAAACCTCCTTTCCCTTCCCTCCATGCCATCTGACTTATGACGTTTGCCTTGACACGGGTATTCTTAGCTTTGAGCCTGTGGGCTTCCGTATTGACCTCTTTTAGCCTACCCATCATGGCCTTGAGTTTGCATACCTCGTCAGTGATTAGCTCTTGAGAGCCATACACTTGCTGCAGGATATTGCATGACAGCTCGTGGAAGGGAGACATGTCCAAGGTTCTGCTCTCCGCTTGCTCTAAACGCTCAGCTAATGTCTGCTTGTCTGCCTCTAGCTGGGAAGCCTTTTCTCCTGCTCCATTCTTCTCCGCTTCTGCAATCATTATCTGGAGTGCTAGCTGGTCCTTTTCCTCCTCCAGGTGACTGTACTTGTTTGACAGCTCCTTATGCTCAGCGTACAAGCAATTATATTTGTTTACTGCCAGGTCCCTTTGGGCTTGCTCATTAGCCACATTTTGTTGCAGGGTGCGTGCTCTCTTCTTTGTCAATATATTTTCTTTGACTATAACCCCTACATTGGCAAATGATGCCTGTGCTGTTGCTATAACTGCGGATGCCATGGCGATGGGATCTGCATCTGTGTTCTGCATGACAGCGACCTCTCGGTGAGTAACTATGTCATCATGGAAGGGACTTTTAATCCTCTCTTCGGATTGGAGGACCATTGTTTTTCTTTTCTTATCATAGACAAACTCATTCCATTTGGACACCGTACGCTTCCCAGATGGAGTGTACGGGACAATTGGTCGGTTTATGATGTCTATGTCTTCTTCCATAGGTGGGGTCCGGACTTCCTGAGCGGGGTCTGCTCCTTCCTCTTGGGTACCAGAGCCACCTGCTTGAGAGGTGTCTATCTCCATGTCTTGTACACCGGACCCACCTGCCTCGGTATCTTCCCTTGTCTTCAATTCTTCCTCTGCCTTCTTCCTTGCTTCAGCTTGCTCCGCCTCTGCTTCTTTCTGCTTTTGGGCTTCTTCAACCTCTTTCCGCAGTCTTTCATTTTCAGCTTCTTGCTGCTTTCTTGCTTCCTCGGCTTCCTGCTGTAACTTCGCCTCTTCTCTTAATCTGAGCTCTTCCTGAGCTCGGGCATCTTCAGCTTCTTTCTCCTTTTGCTGGGTGGTTTTCTGGGCCTTGGTTGAGCTAGAACTTGCTCCAGCACCTTGGCGACAGATCCGCAGCTCAGCCATGTTGCAGATACCTCTGAATGCTTCCTCCTCGGCATCAGGGTAGTGGGAGTATTCGAAGTAAGCATAGTTCCCCTTGCAATGCTCGGCCACTTTACCCTTTCTGTCATTCCTGTGGAAGATGACCTCACCGAAGTGGAAGGCCTTCAACTCTTGAATAAACTCATTGGCCGAGGCAACCCCTGAAAACTTGTAAGCGCCGATGCAGAAAGGTAGAGGGGGAAAGGAGGCCTTGTGTTGCTTGTGGAGGAATGCTCCAACCCCATCCAAGAAGAGTTGTCTTACTGCTTCCTTGAGCACCACATAGTCTGTGGCATACTGCGGCAATATGTATGGGGGCTTAGTCCCTCCAAACATTCTCAGGTAGGTACCTTGTTCCGAAAAGTAAAAGTCCCCGTACTCCTCAAGGACTTCCAACGCATTTTCTGACAGACAATTTGGTTCTTCCTTGAACACTTTCTCGTATAGGGGCATGATGAACCCCTCACAGATAAGTTTGTAGCTGGGCTTGTAATTCTGAGCCCACAACATCTTGAATGCGATGTAGACCGGGGCGGTGGCCCTATCCCATGTACACCCCAATTTGGAGAACTCTATCTTGGCCAAGATACAATCTATCAGATATGAAGACATGAAGAATTCAGCCTTCTTCAAGGCCAGTCCTGGCTTAGCAGCAGCTATCATCGAGGCCAGACTATCCGACAGGATAGTGGCCCAGTCAAATACTGTCCCCTGAAATGCCACATAGTGAATGATAGTGACCCACTGAATCTTGTATACTGTGCCATCGGGCATGCCGAAGATTCTGCACAGCATTAAAGCGATCAATCTGAAAGGGGCCCTCAGGTTCTGCACGTCATATTCATCATTTCCCTTCTTCCTCAAATGCTTCCCTCCCCTCAATAGCTTCTTGGCCATCTCGACGTTATCCATTTGGCCCAACCATTCGTCAGTCAGAGCTTGTTGGACACGGGGAAATCTGTAGGCTGCCGCAATATACGCGGGTTGAAACGAGGCGATAGCCATTTTCCTGCTATCATTTATCACTCTCCCTTCAGCATCTGCATGTTGGAGTATCCACTCGATCACTTCAGCACAGGGGAACAGCTCAGGGCGGGTAGCGGCTCTAGTTATGCCTGAGGCTCTGATGTTAAGATAGATTGGTGCTTCCTCTAGCAGCATATCTGGGATTTCTTGGTCCCTGATCATTCTATATATGTCATCCCATCTGATTTATGGAGGGACACCAGTGGTGCACTTAGTGTCCTGGAGCAAGGTTTCAATCTTGAGAGGGGCAGGCTTCTTTTCTGTCATCTTTGCCTTCTTCTTACCGGTTTTCGGCATCTTGATTTATCCCTGATAACATACATATCAAAGTCATCATTTGAGCAATAGGCTGTGAGGTTTTAACAGAAAGCTTCATTGTTTTGAATATACCAATAAGATGAGTACAATGAAGCTGCATATTCAGGAAGAAAAACATAATTTGAAACATAAATTGAAACATTTGAATCTCTTAAAGGATGGGATTGGGTTGCTTTTGGGGGGATAGACTGTGTTGCGGAAGCCATTGGTTCTCGGACCGATAGGCGGTTTGCGGAAGCAATTGGCTTCCGGTTCCGCCTTGCGGAAGGGATAAGATAGCTTTCGTCACTGCTGTGGTTTGGGAGGACCGTGGCGGGTGAGCTCGGATGGGCAGACCTTTTGCCGAAAGGTGAACCCTTCATATCTAAGATTAGTCGAGGGCATTCGAATGCTGATGTTATTTGCGGGACAAGCCGAGGTGCTCCATGGGGAGTAGTTCGAGCGAGGGCGCCGGTGCCGGGGAATACTGACGCAAAGGTTCGAGCGGTCATGGTTTTGGGTCCTGGCTGGCGCAGCTTGAGTATTCACGGGTTTTGAACGGGGCCATGGCATCGGAGACAAGGTTTTGCCCCGGGTAGAGGGCGTGCTGGGACTGAGACTTAAGGAAGGGCCCGGGATTTTACGTCCTGAGTTCTGGCCGGGGCATAGCACGCCTAAAGGGCTTCGACAAATTTTTTCAAAACGAGGGGCGCGGTCCGGGGTTTTAAAAAATGGGACAAGATTAACCGCCCACACCCACCATCACTGCTCGAAACAAAATGTTAAAGTTTTAACGAATGTCTACGACGATTTTGTAAATGACGAAAACTCCATTCAACTGAAACTGACGGGCAAAACATAGCCTTTGACGGGTGTTTTGTCCGTCAAAACCCCACTAAAACCCATTGTTTTCCCCCAAAAGACAACTCAAAAGTGAAAATCAAGGTTAAGATCCTACCTGGCACTGTGGGGATCGCTTGAAGGAGGTGGCCGCGAGCGCGAATGAGCGAGGTGAGCTGGAGCGATTTGCACGGCTTCGCACGTCGTTGGCCAATTCGAAACAGTGGTGCATTGGTTCGAGCCCCAACCGCATTTTATAAAAAATGGGCACGTGTGAGCAATCAATTTGGTAGGTGGCGTGGTTAAAACGAGGTTTAAATTCGCCGCGCGTAGCGGTCATGTCAAACGATTTCAGTTTTCGTGCGACCGTCATTCGCGGGGCCAGTTTGTGAATCATATCCGCCGTTGCGGAAGGGTTCAACGAAAGCTCCCGCCGTTTCGGGGCTCACTGCGGAAAGGAAAATTGAAGCCTTCCGCGAAAGACCGCCGCGTAGCGGACGGGTATCGCCAAGGCTTCCGCCCTTTCGGAACGATATAGCGAATGCTCCCGGTGTTTTTTTTTTTTTTTTTTTTTTTTGGAAGGCTTTCGCGAAAGCTTCCGCGAACCAAAAAATTCGAAGTCTCGTTGATTTTCGGGAAGGTTTGGCGAAGGCTCCCGCTAGTTTCGGAAGGCTTTTGCTAAATCTCTTCGGGCGCTTTATACGAATAGCTCCCGCCGTTTCGGGAGCAAAACTCATACTTTTCCGCACATTCACCCGGGGTCGTTTCGGAGTCCTTTGCCGAGCGGTTTAAGCGATTGGCTTCCGCCGTTTCGGAAGGGTAGCCCGAAGGCTTCCGCGATTCGGGAGCAAAGGCTGAAGGCCTCCGCGACAGTTTCCTGCAAAAATTCTAAGTCTTTTCATAGTTTTGGAAACAAAATGTGAATTCCTCCGCGGTACTTATGCGGATGGCTTCCGCCGTTTCGGGCATCTTTCCTAAGTTCTTCCGCTGTCTCGGAGCGTTTTTTCAAACTGTCCCCGCCGTTTCGGGAAGGGAACTCCAATTTCTCCGCGGACGGTTGTAAAATGTTCTAAGTGTTTTTCGGGAGACTAAGGCGAATGTGTCCCGCCATTTCAGGAGGAAAGCCGGAACCTTTCCGCGGTTGCGGAAGGCTTGAGTGAAAGGCTCCGCCGTTTCGGAGCTTGAACCGTTCCGCAGAAGCAACGATCGAAAATTTTCCAAGTCTTTTTACTTCGGAAGAAGTTGATGAATTCCTTCGTGTTATTTCGGCAAGTTTATCCGAATGGCTTCCGCCGCTTCGGGAAACAGAGTTGAATCGTTCCGCCGTTTCGGCAAGGTTTCACCAACGGTTTCCGCAGCTTATGGCCATAATCAGAGTCTCTTTCCGGAGAGGTAAAACACGGCGGCTTTGTTGAATTCCCCGCCGTTTCGGGAGAACAACTCGAACCTTTCCGTGGTCGCGGAAGGCTTGAGCGAAAGCTTCCGCCGTTTCGGGTGGTTTTGCCCAATGGCTTCCACAGATTTTGACAAAGAAAATCTAAGTCCTCCTTTCGGAAAGGTTGGATGTTTGACTCCCGCCGTTCTGGGACAATGTCCGAATTATTTCAAAACGTTTGGGGAAAAATCTAAGTTATCTTTTGGCTCATTGGGGAAAAAATGGAAGGATTGACGGCAAGCTGTTCAGCAGGGAAGTAAAATTTTATGTTGAAAACAGAGCTGACGGCTGGGATGGCTTGTCAGGCAAGTTTTCTATAAAAATAGAAGGAGGGGCCCCAACATGTTCAAAATTTTGGGGGGGGGTGTTGCTGCAACAACACTGGCGAGTCGCTGGTGAACACAAATCTCTGAAAAAAATACCCTACATGGTCCGGAACCTCATTAAAACATCCATCTCGGGTGCACTACTCAGCTGAGCATTTTAGACTTATGCGGGGAAAGGAGCACTTTTCCTGCTAGCCGTTGGGGAAAGGGGAGCGTTGACCGAGGCATCTTCACCACTCTCAGAGGGCCAGCATATGAGATTCATTTTAGGAGGGTCATCCCTCAAATGGTCACTACTGCCGGACTCCACAGGATTTGCAACACTTTCTCATGGACATTATTGTTCTTGTTCCTCATTCCCATGCTGATGGCACCCTTTGGGATGCTTGAACTTTGGACAGCTTAGCTGTTTGAGCCTTCCAGGGATATTTTCTTTTAGACACGATCTTTGATTTAGGCTCCTCAATCCATAGTGTCCTTTTGTGTGAGTTAGGATTTTATTGATTTGATTTGATCAAACTTCACGGATGGAGAGGAGCCCATTTTGAGCTGAGTCTTTTGGACAGCCTTCTAGATTTTACATGTCTTTTGCTTTTGTCTCAGCCATGCTTTAATTGAGGCGAGAATCCCTGGAAAACAGACTCTTGAATGTAGGCCATTTTGGCTTTTAAATCAGCAGCATGGAGTCATTTCAATACCCCATGTCCTCGAGAGGTGCCACTTTCCATGGGTCCAACTTAGGTAACCTTCTTGAGATGCCTTTAAAGTGTGAGAGTGGGTGGAGCCCAACGATAGTAGTGAAGATGGCCGTGGGTCTCTGCTATTGAACAGGATTAGTGTGACTAGCAGGGTAGGCTTCCCCCCTTTTGAACATTTCAGCGAGAGCACAGCAGACCGGGTTTCCAGATTCATGGGTTGCAAGTTTTTTTTTTTTTTTTTTTAAGAGAGCTATCTTCAACGGGAAACTCAGCAAAAGGGGGCTTCAGAAAACAAAACCTATCGAAAAGATCGAATAACAAAGAAAGAAACAACATGGCCGAAAAATAAAACAGCTAAAAGCGAAAGCGAAAAGACAATTTTATTTATGTACAGGAAGTCTCGAGGAGACTATGCGAAGTATTGTTTCAGAGCGAGGCCATTGAGAGGAAGGGCCACTTCCTCTCCCTCGAGATTTGTCAATTTATAAGTGGATGGGCCTAATTTTGCAGAAATTTGGTACGAGCCTACCCATAGATGTTGAAATTTCGTATGCATTCCTTTGCCCTCATGATTATGGTCCCATTTCAGGACTAAGTCCCCGACTTCAAAATCCCTCTTGCCGGACTTCCTCTTATCGAACCATCTCTTAACTATGTCCTGGTGTTGATGGAATCGATCTTTAGCTTTGTGTCGGGCTTCTTCCAGTTGAAGCAGGGTGTTGATCCTGGATTGCAAGGCTTGATTACCAGAACCCCGTGAGGCTTGGGACAATTGCAAGGATGGCAGTAAGATGTTTGGGGGAAGTATGGCTTCCTTGCCATAGACGAGAGTGAAAGGGGAGACACCTAAAGCATTCTTCGGGGTTACTCTATCTGCCCATAAGGCGTTTGGGAGAGCCACATGCCAGCTTCTTTGGTTTTCTATCACAGTTTTCTTGAGGATTCGAATCAGATTTTTGTTTGAGGATTCAGCTAATCCGTTTCCCTGAGGGTAGTAATTGGCTGAATAATGCAACTTAATTCCCCATTCATAAACAAATTCATTTATCTTGCAAGACGAAAAATAAGTAGCATTATCAAAAACAAGGGAAATTGGAACCCCAAACCTGGTTATGATGTTCTCTTTCAAGAAGCTGATAACTGCGTCTTCATTGATCTTGCGCAACGGGCTGGCCTCCGTCCACCTGGTGAAGTAATCGGTAGCCGTCAGAATGTATCGGTGTTGCAGTGAAGAATTTGGATTTATTTCTCCGATAACATCTATGCCCCATTGCTCAAAAGGTTCAGAGATGATGACCGGCTGCAATGGGCCTGCGGCCTTAGGTAACTTCCCAACGCTTCTTTGACATACATCACAGTTTCGTGCGTATGTGTGGGCATCTTGAAACAGAGTGGGCCAGTAATAACCAGCTCTCAGTATCTTGTGTGCTGTCGTCTCCCCTGAATAATGGCCACCTGCGGGGCCATCATGCAATTCTTTGACAACTTTGTTTGCATCCTCCTTTTCCAAACACCTAAGAAGGACTCCATCATAATTCTTTCTAAAAAGAATCCCATCGATGATTTGATAGGGTGCCGATTTCAAACGGAGTGCCCTTCTTTGTTTAGAATTCCAGTGTTCGGGTAGATATCCCTGCTGTAAATAGTGCACTAGATCCCTATACCATGACTAGGGAGCTGTAAAGATATGGCATACCTCAACCGAATTGAGCTCAGCTTCATTTCTCCAATGGTGCTCTTCATCAGTCGAGTTTCCCGCCAGTAACTTGCATAGACCTTGTCCTTTGATGATTGTAGCCGGTTTAAATTCCAGATCATACTCTTGCAGAGCTGTGACCCAATTTCCTCTCCTCTCTCCCAATTCCTTTTGAACGAAAAGGGATCTAACAGCTGGATGGGGAACTATGACTTTAGTTCTGTTCTTCAAAATGTATGGCCTAAACTGCTTGACTGCTTTGAAGACTGCGTAGGCATGCTTGTCAACTGCGGGGTAATTCAGCTCAGCCCCTTGCAGGCCAGTGCTCATAAACGAGATTGGGTATTCATCCCCCAACTCCACCTTTTGCGTGAGTACGGCCGCGAGAGAATCATCCGAAGCGAAGGTATACAAGATGAAATCTTTATCAAAATCTGGACTTCTTAAGGAAGGGGCTTTAGCTACAGCTGCCTTGATATCTCTAAATGCGTCCTTCTCCAAATCTGTCCACTTGAATTGTGTGCTTTGTTTAATCATCTGTTGCAATGGTTTAACGATTTGTGCAAAATCCGGAACAAATCTGCGGACAAAATTGATGGTGCCCATAAAATACTGCATAGATTTTTTGCTGTGAGGCATCGGAATATTATTAATAGCTTGGACTCTTTCCTGGTCGATTGACACTCCCCCTTTGGAGATGATATGACCCAAGAGCTTACCTTCGGGTACAGCAAACACGCTCTTCTTGGGATTCAAAGAAATACCATACTTCCGGCAACGATCAAAGATGTGCCTCAAATGAACAACATGATCCTCCCTCTTCTTCGAAAAGACTGTCACATCATCCAAGTAGACAACAACGCATTGCCCACCCAATCCTCGGAAGGAAATATCCATCGCTCTTTGGAATGTAGCTCCAGCATTTATCAGACCAAATGGCATTCTCCTGTAAGCGAAAGTTCCCCACCTAGTCCTGAAGGTAGTCTTGAGACGATCTTCTTCGGCTACTAACACTTGATTATAGCCAGAGAAACCATCGAGGAGAGAAAACAATTCAGATCCAGACACCATTTGTAGGATTTGCTCCATTGAAGGCACGGGGTAGTTATCTTTATCTGAGGCTTTGTTTAAATTTCTGAAATCTACACATAGCCTTATCTCTCCTGATTTCTTCCTCACGGGAACCAAGTTTGCAACCCATTCGGAATGCCGAACTTTGAAGATTATCTTAGCGTCCAGGAGCTTCTTTAATTCCTTTTGGATCAGCGGTTCAAGAGTGGGATGCATCCTTCTCAACTGCTGCGGAAAGGGCTTAACACCCGCTTTCATTGGTATAACATGCTGAATGATGCGGACGTCATATGTTTTCAGATCTTCATAGGTCCATGCAAAAACATCCTTGTACTGTTTAAACAACTTAATGAACCTGTCTCTCTCTCCTGGTGAACAACATTTGCCAAGGTTGACGAATTTTGGTTCTGCCTCGGTACCCAAATTAACCAACTCATGTTGCATTGATGAGCTGTTAGTTTTGGTATTAGCTGGTCTTTTGAACTTATTTTGAAGGTCGAAAAGCATTTCGAGGGACCTTACCCCCTTTGGCATGAAATTTCCTTTCTCCTCTTCCTTCTTCATCAAATCAACATCATGTTCTTCCTCATCTATTGCAGCTCCTTGAAAACTGTCTTCGTTTGTCAGGAAGCTGATGATTTGCTCATCATCATCGAAGACTCTGAAGTTCGTGATGTTATCGGGAATGGAAGGCCTGAAAATCAATTCAATAGAGCATTTATTATTTGACGGCACTAATCTAGAAGCAGATGTTGCTAACAAATCAGCAGCAGAATTTTGTAATCTAGGAATTGATTTTATATTGAAAGCGTCAAAATACATGATTAAATCCCATACCTCAGCCTGGTAACCTTTCAAGTGCGGTGAGAGACAATGAATGGTGTCCCTTACCTGTCTGACAACTATCTCGGAGTCACCAAAAACCTTCAGGTACTTAACATCTAAGCCAATGGCCTTCTTTAAACCATGTACCAAAGCTTCATATTCAGCGATATTATTAGTACAATCGAATTCTAGTCTACAAGACAAAAAATACTTGTTTCTTTTTGGATCCATTAGAACACAACCGGCTCCGGATCCTTCCAGAGTTTTAGAACCATCAAAATATAATGTCCAAAAAACATCTTCAGATTTAACTAAGTTAGTTTCTTTGTGGTCTATGTTAGCAACTAAATTGACTATGTTACAATCAACATCATCAGTCCGAGAGAAATGAAGGAGATCGGACTGTTTGTCTGATTCATGGCAAAAGGTTTCAGATTGATAGTTACCCGGATCCATTTCTAAGAAGTAATTTCCCAGGACCGAGGAAGAGAAAGCTACAGTCTCATTTTTTTCTTCTAGCTGGGTCACGTTTTGTTTCATATGAGGTTCCCTAAGAACTTTAATCTGATTCTGCCTGTTCTGATAAGGCAGCCATAGATGAGACCAATCGGTAGCAAAGTAGCCACTCAACTTGGTAGACCAATCTCTACTCAAAATCAGCCCGTAAGCTTCAGGAATATCGACCACCATTATGTCAATGAATTGGCAAACTCTAGGGTCGGCTGACAGTCTAATTAGAACATCTTTCATCTCCCCTATAACCTTAACAGCCGTCCTATCCAATTGGATAATTTGAGCTGGAGATGGCACGGGCTGCCCATTAATCTTCTTACAAATTGACAGTGGCATAACGTTTGAAGAAGCTCCAGAGTCTACCAAACAGTTATGAACATTGTGATTAAAAATTTCAAATGTCAACAAGAATGGCAATGTTTGGGATTTGGATTTTCCACCGATGCTAGCCTCGATGATTTCAGGATTGTCTTGAGAATCTGTTAATGTAGTGCTGGGTTTTGGTTGCAAAACATGCAGTAGTTTGTCTCGTTGATGGGGCAAGCTACACATGTCAAAGATTGATACGTTCGCTTTGACTTTCTTGATATCTTCGATAATATCATACCCTATATCAGATTCATTCCCAATTCGACTTGGCTGGTCTGTTTTGATCGTTGTGACTTTAGGTGGCTGAACTGTGTAATCAGCACTTGGCTGTTTGGCCGCTGTTTGGTTTACTTTGGGCTGTGGTGGGATGATTGGTATATGCCTCCTAGGCGGATCTTTTGAGACTTTGGGCTGGTGAGGAGCTATGCTTGGCACGGGATCGGAAATAGGGCCTTTGCTACGAGTAGCAACATTTACGGTGGAGGGAGAACTATCTATGGGATCCTCTTTTGCTAATTCAGTCATAGGTAACCAATCCCATAGCACCATAGTGGTGTCCGGGGTTGGTTCCTCCATCTCAGGGCCCGCCTCCTCTGGAGAAATATCCTGGTCTGGGATCTGAGAATCTAACATTTGGTTCATGACCAAGCTCATGGAATTTATCCATTGTGGGCAGCTCTTCTCCGAGTGTGGTTCTTGGTGAAAGGTGCAGAAATTTTCCATCCCAATTTCATTCAAGTTTAAAACAGGGGCGGTGTTCATTGGTGGATGAGACTGTTCCCCATCTTCCCTTCTTTTGTAGAAAGGCTTGAAAGGTTTCCTAGATGTACTAGCAGCCTTGTCTTTCTCGAGATCTACGATTTTGTTAGATAATTTTTGCATCATTTTAACTACATTTTCCATGTCCGTAGAAGGCTCTTCTTTGCCTCTCGTGAGGAGCAAAGGTTTCTTGCTAGCTGCTGGTTTCGGTTCCATATCTAAGGCATGTTTAGCAATGCTATCAGCCTCCTCCTCTACCTTTCTAGCTTCCTCAAAATTCTCTATCAGAGTAGTTTTCTTGGATCGTTTTACAAACATTGCGATTGGACCTTCAAGAGCTGTTGTGTAGTATTCGATCAGAGACTCCTCTGCGGGTTTGTTAGCCTCACTAAAGTTATTTAACAGCGTCGTGAATCTCTGGTTAAAGTCTTGAACCTTTTCCTTCTTCTCCATTCTCATGGATAAGAGTTCTTTCATAAGCGTGGCCACAGTCTTTTGGTTCCCGTATTTCTTAAGGAAACACTTTTCGAAATCATCCCAACTAGAGATTGAGCTGGGTTGGAGGCTAAAGTACCAAGATGATACCTTAGGCTCGAATGTGTACGGAAACAACCTGCAGACTACGTCTTCATGTTGTACATTCAAAAGGTTCAGGGCGAGGTAAAAACTCTTGAGGTGATCTTCTGCCGAGATGGCTTTCCCCGGATCATACTTAGGCAAGACCTTTTCTGGGTTTTTAGGCAGATTATGGAATGGTCCATCTAGGTTCAGCGCCCCCCTTGCTCTCCAAGCAGGTACAGCCATGTTTGGGTTTGGATGCAGAGACCCCGGAGGAGAATTGTAGGGTGAATCTTGTGGAGTACTTTTGGGAGTGGTAACTTCTGTAAGATTTTCTTGATCCGTCTTGTTAAGAGTGTCGAAAATCTCTTCCAAAGTCAGATTTACCAGTTCTTCAAAACTCTGAACGAGAATTGAATCACGGGTGTAATGTGGCTCCTTTCTAGGTGTAATTTTCTTAGGGAGGAATTTGACAGCGTTTAAACCACCTAACTGCCTAACGTAGGACCTGGTATGTCTTCTCAAATCCTCGATTTCTGTAAACGGGACAGCGTACAGAGCTTCTTGAAGCTCAGGGTCAGAAATGTGGCGTTCTTGGTCTGTTAATCTAAGATCTGGGCTGTTTGAAATGTTTTCTTTAAGCGGGATTTCAGTGTTATCTATGACCGCGGAAGATTTTCCTCTATCAGCCATGCACTTCAGGCCCTCCTTCTAGCGCCAAAAACTGTTGATACCTCCGGTATCGTAGCATCAATCAGAAAGGGATTCTCCCTGAGAGATGGTCCCAATTAGACTATCTCCCGTTTGGTGTAGGGAATCCGTCCGAATAGCGGTTCCGGCAACCGTGGTTTTGGACTTTAAATCCGATTTTACCGGTTATGGCCCGATCCACCTTTCTTTCTTTTTTTGGGTTTTTTGTGTCTTTTATATGAGATGCAGGTGCCTAAATTATACTTAATCTAAATGCAAGTAAAACAGATCTAAGCTTAAAACTGGAACAAATCTATCTATCCCTGCAGGGAAAACGCTAAAGGGAAGAGCAATCTGCTGTAACAAGAAGCGTAAGGAAAGAACAGATAGCTGTTAATTTCAGAAGCAAAGCTACAGCAAGATACAGATTTCTAAAAGATAGCTTCTAGTTTATCATGGAATGTATTCGTTGCTCATAAAACAGAAGAAAGCGGAAGAATAAAGAAACAGATCTAAAATGGAATTTAAAGAACGCATCTATTGCTCATAAACAGAAGAAAGCGAAAAAATTATTTGATCTACGTAACCAGCATAAAGAAACAGATCTAAACGTAACAAAACTGGAATTAAATTCAAAGATCCCTGCAAGGAGCAATTTAAAGTCATGAACAATGAGCCACATGAATTACCCTGAAGAAAGAACAGTTAGCCATTCGATCTAGACAAAGAAATCTACCGCAATACATTTCACTGTTCACAAAATGGAGAGAACGCATACACAGAGGGGAGCAAAATCATTAATGCAAAGAAATAATTCAGACGTCAAGAATGATCTCACATTGCAGAATTGAAGCCATTAGAATAGTCCAATACAGAGCAATCCAACATTCCAGGCAAAACGTCCATCTCCCGTGGCTTCTATTAGAAAATTCAATTTACAGACCTGATACAAGATAGCTCATATCGTTTGCCAAAATTTTCATTCCCTGCCAAAAGTCCCCTTCGCTAATCTTTCCTAGATGCTATTTATAGCTACAATTTTGCCCTTTGGGCTGACACCTAGCACGTTCCACCTGTCATTTACAGGGATTTCTACTATAATCGATCACCAAAAATGGCCACTTCCTTTACAAAATATTGTGACAAAAAATAGGGACAGCTGTCCCACGGCTTATGCCTTACATATTTAAAATGTACATAACAGAAAGTTTGCTAACACCAAAGCTTTCCCTGCTGGGCACGTGTCCGGCTGAAGAGAGGAATTCAGCTGAATTCAGTTTGCTTCATTCCTGTGCATGAGCTTCCGATGGCAAAGGGTCGCCCAAATTGATTGTCACTGGTGCTGCCTGGGAAGATGTCCTCGAATCCCCTGCTGATGCTGCTCCTAATTGGGAAAGGGGCATTGGACTGGCCAGACTTTCTGCCATTGCTGGGGAAGAGGCTGCTGGGAGAGGGGCTGCCGGATCTACTGATGCTCCTGCTGTTGCTGCAGCTTTCCTGACCTCCTCTTCTATGTAGCTGTGCCACACACCTGTGTCCCTTATGATTATGTTTGCTGCAGCAGGAAACAGGATTTTCTGAGAAGTCACATTCTTCCCGAGCTCTGTTTTAATGCTTTGTACTTCTGCTTCAGCAACTTGATATGTTTCCTTCAGCAGATGGTTGTGAAGTGTTGATGAACCGATGTAATGTTGGAGATCATCCATGGCAAGGACATCAATGCTTTTCACATACTCCATCTGGACGCCTAGCTCTTCTTTCAGTCGAGACAACCGCTCCTCCTTTTCCGGGAAGTCTTCTAGGGTCTGAGGGAAACTCAATGTGCAGTTGTCATGGACTCCTTTGAGCTTTTGGTATAGGTTGTTGATTCTATCTGTTGTCCTCTGCACGCTGGCCATCAGCTTATTGGCACAGTTCCTTCCAAACTCCAACAAGGCTATATCTTCATTAAAATCTTCCACGGCCTTAAAAGGAAGATGCGGGGGGAAACCTCCTTTCCCTTCCCTCCATGCCATCTGACTTATGACGTTTGCCTTGACACGGGTATTCTTAGCTTTGAGCCTGTGGGCTTCCGTATTGACCTCTTTTAGCCTACCCATCATGGCCTTGAGTTTGCATACCTCGTCAGTGATTAGCTCTTGAGAGCCATACACTTGCTGCAGGATATTGCATGACAGCTCGTGGAAGGGAGACATGTCCAAGGTTCTGCTCTCCGCTTGCTCTAAACGTTCAGCTAATGTCTGCTTGTCTGCCTCTAGCTGGGAAGCCTTTTCTTCTGCTCCATTCTTCTCCGCTTCTGCAATCATTATCTGGAGTGCTAGCTGGTCCTTTTCCTCCTCCAGGTGACTGTACTTGTTTGACAGCTCCTTATGCTCAGCGTACAAGCAATTATATTTGTTTACTGCCAGGTCCCTTTGGGCTTGCTCATTAGCCACATTTTGTTGCAGGGTGCGTGCTCTCTTCTTTGTCAATATATTTTCTTTGACTATAACCCCTACATTGGCAAATGATGCCTGTGCTGTTGCTATAACTGCGGATGCCATGGCGATGGGATCTGCATCTGTGTTCTGCATGACAGCGACCTCTCGGTGAGTAACTATGTCATCATGGAAGGGACTTTTAATCCTCTCTTCTGATTGGAGGACCATTGTTTTTCTTTTCTTATCATAGACAAACTCATTCCATTTGGACACCGTACGCTTCCCAGATGGAGTGTACGGGACAATTGGTCGGTTTATGATGTCTATGTCTTCTTCCATAGGTGGGGTCCGGACTTCCTGAGCGGGGTCTGCTCCTTCCTCTTGGGTACCAGAGCCACCTGCTTGAGAGGTGTCTATCTCCATGTCTTGTACACCGGACCCACCTGCCTCGGTATCTTCCCTTGTCTTCAATTCTTCCTCCGCCTTCTTCCTTGCTTCAGCTTGCTCCGCCTCTGCTTCTTTCTGCTTTTGGGCTTCTTCAGCCTCTTTCCGCAGTCTTTCATTTTCAGCTTCTTGCTGCTTTCTTGCTTCCTCGGCTTCCTGCTGTAACTTCGCCTCTTCTCTTAATCTGAGCTCTTCCTGAGCTCGGGCATCTTCAGCTTCTTTCTCCTTTTGCTGGGTGGTTTTCTGGGCCTTGGTTGAGCTAGAACTTGCTCCAGCACCTTGGCGACAGATCCGCAGCTCAGCCATGTTGCAGATACCTCTGAATGCTTCCTCCTCGGCATCAGGGTAGTGGGAGTATTCGAAGTAAGCATAGTTCCCCTTGCAATGCTCGGCCACTTTACCCTTTCTGTCGTTCCTGTGGAAGATGACCTCACCGAAGTGGAAGGCCTTCAACTCTTGAATAAACTCATTGGCCGAGGCAACCCCTGAAAACTTGTAAGCGCCGATGCAGAAAGGTAGAGGGGGAAAGGAGGCCTTGTGTTGCTTGTGGAGGAATGCTCCAACCCCATCCAAGAAGAGTTGTCTTACTGCTTCCTTGAGCACCACATAGTCTGTGGCATACTGCGGCAATATGTATGGGGGCTTAGTCCCTCCAAACATTCTCAGGTAGGTACCTTGTTCCGAAAAGTAAAAGTCCCCGTACTCCTCAAGGACTTCCAACGCATTTTCTGACAGACAATTTGGTTCTTCCTTGAACACTTTCTCGTATAGGGGCATGATGAACCCCTCACAGATAAGTTTGTAGCTGGGCTTGTAATTCTGAGCCCACAACATCTTGAATGCGATGTAGACCGGGGCGGTGGCCCTATCCCATGTACACCCCAATTTGGGGAACTCTATCTTGGCCAAGATACAATCTATCAGATATGAAGACATGAAGAATTCAGCCTTCTTCAAGGCCAGTCCTGGCTTAGCAGCAGCTATCATCGAGGCCAGACTATCCGACAGGATAGTGGCCCAGTCAAATACTGTCCCCTGAAATGCCACATAGTGAATGATAGGGACCCACTGAATCTTGTATACTGTGCCATCGGGCATGCCGAAGATTCTGCACAGCATTAAAGCGATCAATCTGAAAGGGGCCCTCAGGTTCTGCACGTCATATTCATCATTTCCCTTCTTCCTCAAATGCTTCCCTCCCCTCAATAGCTTCTTGGCCATCTCGACGTTATCCATTTGGCCCAACCATTCGTCAGTCAGAGCTTGTTGGACACGGGGAAATCTGTAGGCTGCCGCAATATACGCGGGTTGAAACGAGGCGATAGCCATTTTCCTGCTATCATTTATCACTCTCCCTTCAGCATCTGCATGTTGGAGTATCCACTCGATCACTTC
This sequence comes from Larix kaempferi, assembly GCA_027924585.1. Taxonomy (NCBI): domain Eukaryota; kingdom Viridiplantae; phylum Streptophyta; class Pinopsida; order Pinales; family Pinaceae; genus Larix; species Larix kaempferi. The sequence goes on along the minus strand of BSBM01001331.1, from coordinate 11,319,428 downwards.
AGCACAGGGGAACAGCTCAGGGCGGGTAGCGGCTCTAGTTATGCCTGAGGCTCTGATGTTAAGATAGATTGGTGCTTCCTCTAGCAGCATATCTGGGATTTCTTGGTCCCTGATCATTCTATATATGTCATCCCATCTGATTTATGGAGGGACACCAGTGGTGCACTTAGTGTCCTGGAGCGAGGTTTCAATCTTGAGAGGGGCAGGCTTCTTTTCTGTCATCTTTTCCTTCTTCTTACCGGTTTTCGGCATCTTGATTTATCCCTGATAACATACATATCAAAGTCATCATTTGAGCAATAGGCTGTGAGGTTTTAACAGAAAGCTTCATTGTTTTGAATATACCAATAAGATGAGTACAATGAAGCTGCATATTCAGGAAGAAAAACATAATTTGAAACATAAATTGAAACATTTGAATCTCTTAAAGGATGGGATTGGGTTGCTTTTGCGGGGATAGACTGTGTTGCGGAAGCCATTGGTTCTCGGACCGATAGGCGGTTTGCGGAAGCAATTGGCTTCCGGTTCCGCCTTGCGGAAGGGATAAGATAGCTTTCGTCACTGCTGTGGTTTGGGAGGACCGTGGCGGGTGAGCTCGGATGGGCAGACCTTTTGCCGAAAGGTGAACCCTTTCATATCTAAGATTAGGCGAGGGCATTCGAATGCTGATGTTATTTGCGGGACAAGCCGAGGTGCTCCATGGGGAGTAGTTCGAGCGAGGGCGCCGGTGCCGGGGAATACTGACGCAAAGGTTCGAGCGGTCATGGTTTTGGGTCCTGGCTGGCGCAGCTTGAGTATTCACGGGTTTTGAACGGGGCCATGGCATCGGAGACAAGGTTTTGCCCCGGGTAGAGGGCTCGCTGGGACTGAGACTTAAGGAAGGGCCCGGGATTTTACGTCCTGATTTTTGGCCGGGGCATAGCACGCCTAAAGGGCTTCGACAATTTTTTTCAAAACGAGGGGCGCGGTCCGGGGTTTTAAAAAATGGGACAAGATTAACCGCCCACACCCACCATCACTGCTTGAAACAAAATGTTAAAGTTTTAACGAATGTCTACGACGATTTTGTAAATGACGAAAACTCCATTCAACTGAAACTGACGGGCAAAACATAGCCTTTGACGGGTGTTTTGTCCGTCAAAACCCCACTAAAACCCATTGTTTTCCCCCAAAAGACAACTCAAAAGTGAAAATCAAGGTTAAGATCCTACCTGGCACTGTGGGGATCGCTTGAACGAGGTGGCCGCGAGCGCGAATGAGCGAGGTGAGCTGGAGCGATTTGCACAGCTTCGCACGTCGTTGGCCAATTCGAAACAGTGGTGCATTGGTTCGAGCCCCAACCGCATTTTATAAAAAATGGGCACGTGTGAGCAATCAATTTGGTAGGTGGCGTGGTTAAAACGAGGTTTAAATTCGCCGCGCGTAGCGGTCATGTCAAACGATTTCAGTTTTCGTGCGACCGTCATTCGCGGGGCCAGTTTGTGAATCATATCCGCCGTTGCGGAAGGGTTCAACGAAAGCTCCCGCCGTTTCGGGGCTCACTGCGGAAAGGAAAATCGAAGCCTTCCGCGAAAGAGCGCCGCGTAGCGGACGGGTATCGCCAAGGCTTCCGCCCTTTCGGAACGATATAGCGAATGCTCCCGGTGTTTTTTTTTTTTTTTTTTTTTTTTTGGAAGGCTTTCGCGAAAGCTTCCGCGAACCAAAAAATTCGAAGTCTCGTTGATTTTCGGGAAGGTTTGGCGAAGGCTCCCGCTAGTTTCGGAAGGCTTTTGCTAAATCTCTTCGGGCGCTTTATACGAATAGCTCCCGCTGTTTCGGGAGCAAAACTCATACTTTTCCGCACATTCACCCGGGGTCGTTTCGGAGTCCTTTGCCGAGCGGTTTAAGCGATTGGCTTCCGCCGTTTCGGAAGGGTAGCCCGAAGGCTTCCGCGATTCGGGAGCAAAGGCTGAAGGCCTCCGCGACAGTTTCCTGCAAAAATTCTAAGTCTTTTCATAGTTTCGGAAACAAAACGTGAATTCCTCCGCGGTACTTATGCGGATGGCTTCCGCCGTTTCGGGCATCTTTCCTAAGTTCTTCCGCTGTCTCGGAGCGTTTTTTCAAACTGTCCCCGCCGTTTCGGGAAGGGAACTCCAATTTCTCCGCGGACGGTTGTAAAATGTTCTAAGTGTTTTTCGGGAGACTAAGGCGAATGTGTCCCGCCATTTCGGGAGGAAAGCCGGAACCTTTCCGCGGTTGCGGAAGGCTTGAGTGAAAGGCTCCGCCGTTTCGGGAGCTAAGCCGTTTCGGAGCTTGAACCGTTCCGCAGAAGCAACGATCGAAAATTTTCCAAGTCTTTTTACTTCGGAAGAAGTTGATGAATTCCTTCGTGTTATTTCGGCAAGTTTATCCGAATGGCTTCCGCCGCTTCGGGAAACAGAGTTGAATCGTTCCGCCGTTTCGGCAAGGTTTCACCAACGGTTTCCGCAGCTTATGGCCATAATCAGAGTCTCTTTCCGGAGAGGTAAAACACGGTGGCTTTGTTGAATTCCCCACCGTTTCGGGAGAACAACTCGAACCTTTCCGTGGTCGCGGAAGGCTTGAGCGAAAGCTTCCGCCGTTTCGGGTGGTTTTGCCCAATGGCTTCCGCAGATTTTGACAAAGAAAATCTAAGTCCTCCTTTCGGAAAGGTTGGATGTTTGACTCCCGCCGTTCTGGGACAATGTCCGAATTATTTCAAAACGTTTGGGGAAAAATCTAAGTTATCTTTTGGCTCATTGGGGAAAAAATGGAAGGATTGACGGCAAGCTGTTCAGCAGGGAAGTAAAATTTTATGTTGAAAACAGAGCTGACGGCTGGGATGGCTTGTCAGGCAAGTTTTCTATAAAAATAGAAGGAGGGGCCCCAACATGTTCAAAATTTTGGGGGGGGGGGGGTGTTGCTGCAACAACAGACTCTATTCCGGTAAAGGAACCTGTTGGAAGCAATACTGAAAAAGCTTCCACTTCGATGCCCAACGTCACCATACCGGCTACACCTCTCACCATTGAGAAGCCCTCTTTTGAGTCAGTGTTGCGTCCGCCCAAGAGCACGATTAGAAAATTGGTTTTCAATCCTAATGCTCGGGTTGCTCAAAACTACAACATTGTAGAGGACCTAGCACAAGCTCCTTGTGCTATGTCGACTCTCAAGGTCTTGCAAAACTATCTGAATCAGCGCAAGACTCTCCTCGCTGCCATCGGTGTAGTTGACCCGGATTCATTAAATACCATCATGTTTCGGCTAGAATACTTCAAACCAAGGCTCTCCCATCAATTGGCATTTTAAGTTGCTACAAACATTGCTGGGAAGATAATCCATCGTACTGTTTTGGATGAAGGAACCTCTACGTCAGTCATGTCAATTGCATGTTGGAGAGCTATTGGCTCTCCTGAGTTGAACCATTCTCCTACCACTTTGAGAGCCTTCGACAGACATGGCTTTCAACCTCATGGGTTGTTACAAGCTTTACCAGTCGAATTGGGGGGCAAGACCGCAACCCTTAATGTGGAAGTAGTCGTTGCCCCATTAGATTATAACATTCTTCTTGGTCGTAATTGGTTTTACGCCATGACTACGGTTGCATCATCTATCTTCCGCATAGTACAATTCCCCCATCAAGGCCAAATTGTCACAGTCGACCAACTGGATTTCTACACATCTGACACCGCTACTCACCCAGGCGATAACATTCCGTCAATTGGACAATCTTCGCAAAAGTATGAGAGTGTGGGGGTTGGCCTCCTTAAGGATTCATCCCTTATGGGCATCTTTCCTACTTCAGATCCCCTAAACCATGTTGCCACAGTGAACATGATCTCCTCGCAGATTTTATCTATCCCTAACTCCACTGATTCATGGCTTGTACCTGATGAAGCCACCACACACTTGATTGGAGACACCATGCCTCTGTCACCCACTGAACTCATGTACGAGGCTATCCAATCAGTACCGGAGGACCACTTAGTTGTGGCCTCCACCTCCTGTTCTCTGAAACATACATCATTCGATCTTCTGCTACGGACTTTTCATTCTGACGAATCCATTATGGAAATCATGAGTGCAGATGATCCTCCGTGGGAAGACCTCCATCATCATTCATCTTTCCTTCCCTTTTTGGATATTGTGGAGAACATCATTAGCACCATCTTCACACTGGATGTCTACTTTGGGTCTCAATCCTTGATACTTACATGTCAAACGGACTCCGACGGCAACTTAGCCAACATCGAACCCACCACATTGATAGACATTTCAGTTACTCTTGGTGTAGTGGAACACATTCAGTTAGGCTAGAAGTGTTCCCTTGGAGAAATCATCGCAGCCACGACCTTATTGAAGTGATTCTGAGACGTGTTTGCTTGGACCTACGAGGAGATGGTTGGGATAGACCACTCCATTGATTTACACGAAATTAAAACCTATCCCGACGTCAAACCCATCCGCCAAAAGTTGAGACCGATACACCCTCAGAAAACTACGGCAATCAAGGCAGAAATAGAGAAACTCTTGAAGGTCGGCTTCATTTACCACGTCCCTTTGATAGAATGGGTCTCAAACGTCGTCCCTGTTACCAAAAAACAGAGTACCATTCATGTTTGTGTCGATTATCGGGATCTCAACAAAGCTTGTCCCAAAGACAACTACCCGACTCCTTTTATTGACCAGATTATCGACAATTGTGCTGGAAGTGTCATTTTTTCATTTATGGATGGCTTTTTTGGATACAACCAAATTGAGATCCACCCCGCCGACCAACACAAGACTGCATTCATCTGTCCTTGGGGAACATTTTCATATCGTAAACTTCCGTTCGGTCTTAAAAACGTTGGTGCCACATTCCAGCGGGCCATGTTGTACGCCTTCCATGATGTGAAGGACTTTGTGGAACCTTACTTGGATGACCTCCCTACCCACTCAAAGCAACGTGAGTTCCACTTAGATCATCTGACGACCGTTTTCCTCAGATGCTAGCGGTACAATATCCGTCTAAATCCTCACAAGTGTATTTTTTGTGTCGAGTCTGGACGCCTCTTAGTGTTTATCGTCTCGAAAGATTGGATCCACATCGATCCCTGGAAGGTGGAAGCCATCATCTCTCTTCCACCTCCAACCAATATTACAGAACTTCAGAGTCTGCAAGGAAGAGCAACCTATTTACGGCGCTTCGTTTGTAATTTTGCGCAAAAGACGTAGGGTTACATGAGATTGATGAAAAAATACGTCCCGTTCATTTGGGATGATCAAGCCCAACAATCTTTTGATAGTTTGAAACATGCCATCACACATGCCCCTGTGCTCCCACCGCCGAATTACTATCGAGATTACATTCTATATCTCGCCGCTTCCGACACCACTATCATCATGGTTTTTATATAGGAAGACCAGAACGCCCAAGAACATGTGATATATTATGCCAGTAAAAGTCTCATTGACACTGAAACTCGCTATTCACATGTCGAAAAGCTCGCTCTCACGGCGATCATCACCGTGCAAAAGTTCTGACATTACATTCTGCTTCGCACCACCATCATCATCGCTGATTTGAACCCCATATACCACGTTCTGACAGGTCAAGTGCTTGGGGTTAAGTATTCACGCTGGATCATGATACTACAAGAATTTGATCTTCTTTTCGAAAAGGCTAAGTCTAAAAAGTCTTTGGTGTTTTCTGAGCTCATTTGTGACCTCCCCCGTAATGATGTAGAATCTGAGCCCAATGAATCTTTTCCGGATGAGTCATTGTTTCTTATCAGTACATCTAATCCATGGTATGGATATATCACATTGTATCTTCAAACACAACGTTTCAATCCTGAATTGTCTCACGATGACCGTTGTCGAATACACCACCATGCAAAGCATTACCTGATCATCAATGATACTTTGTATCGTCGTGGTATCGATTATATCCTTCGACGTTGTCTGATTCATGATGAGGCTGAACACGTTCTGAATGACTGTCACATTGGGGCATGTGGCGGTCACCACTCTGGGATGGCTACAGCCCAGAAGATTCTTCGCACTGGATATTATTGGTTGTCTATTTTCAAAGATTGCATTGAGGCTGTAAAAAAAGTCCTCCATGTCAACATTTTATAGGAAAAAGCGCACCCATCCTGCCTCGTTACACCCGGTTATTGCCATTGGCCCCTTCGCTAAATGGGGCATCGATTTCATGCATTGTAAGCCTACCTCGACCGTGGGGCATAGTTACATCATTGTAGCTGTGGACTACTTTACAAAGTGGGCTGAGGCAATGTCTACATACATGAACGACGGCAAGACCGCCGCACTCTTCATGTTTAATCATGTAATAGCGCGGTTTGGATTTCCTCAAGCGATAGTTACTGACCATGGTTCTCACTTTATGAACCATATGGTTGACGAGTTGAGTGATAGATTGCGTTTTCGCCATGAAAAATCAACACCGTACTACCCCCAGTCGAATGGACAGGTCGAGGCCATTAACAAGGTCTTGAAAACTATGGTCCAACGTATTGTGGGTACGCACAAGGACAATTGGAATAACATGCTCTTCTCCGCACTGTGGGCTTCTCGAACCTCCATTAAAACCACCACTGGATTTTGTCACATCCCCTCCCGTTAATCCAATGCAAGGGAGGGAGCATGACCAAACATACCGGGCTTATTTGACAATCTTGGCCCTAGTCATTAGTAGAAAATTCAAAGCAATTAAAAACTTATGCGTGCAGATCATTCTTAATAAACGCAGCAAAATTACACACTATCCACACACCATTTCATCATGCATTCAACATATAAACAATGGTCATTAATTAAATTATTGCAGAGCGCAGTATTAACATAACTCAAACCACATGAATACTTATCTTGAAATGTAGTGTAGAATCATACTCAATATAAACACAATGGAATAACCATAATAACACACACGCAGAAAGGAATACATCAGCCTATTTCTTCCAGGCAGAATAATGAAACAATCATACAATAATCACTCACATTCCCATGCTATGGACATGCTTCATGCCAACTAGATTAAGATAACCATATCATTCAATTAACATGAATAATTAAACATGCAGAACAAAACACAAAATGATCACAATTTAAACCACAGAGAATACTTATCTTTAAGATGAAACTATCCAATGACTGGCTATGTGAGAGCAACGTTCCACCCAACCATAGGTCTCTGTCCAGCCTGTATTCTTTCAGCTAAGAGACCACCCTCGAGCTGGGTTGTGTATCCACTAAGGAAGAACTAGACAGGCTCACTCACAGCTATGGTTTCATTCAAACAGTCATGCTAACCCAACACACGGTTGGGTTTATCAAGCAAGCAATAAACAAGGAGAAGGATGCTAAGCCCGTGAGCTCAACCACAGAGCTACATACATCTCAAGCTAAATTCAAGTAATCCAATCCTCTGTTCAAACATTCACACTTGGATTTCTCACAAATCTGTCATCAAATAACTCAATCCCGTCACTGGATTTCTGGGCTATAAAAACTAGGTTTTCCAATGGATTTCGGGGTATCTAATACTCTCAATTTTTCCCCAAGGTTCATATCTATGGATCCCCCATTGGATTTTACTATCAAATACCAATTCTGGGCGTTTATGGCACTTCAAAACGTGGGTTCTTACAAAGTTGTGATTTTTGGTTTTCCTCACTGCTAGGTCTGCATAATGGATGGAAACTGATGCTGGGATCTTCAACAACGGAATGGGAATGAGGAAGAACCCATCCCCCATGAGGTAGAGTGACTTGTGGTACAAGAAAAACAGAGCCCATTCCCTGCCATACGAATTTCTGAGCTGCCCATGCTCCATGAATCCATGGACTGATTTCTTCAACAACTTCCTTACAACGGAATTAAATGTCAGCAAGGAAAGTCAAATGGGTTCTCACAATGAAATTTGGTAGCTTATGGTTCAATCCCTCAACCCCCTCACTACTCCCTAGTGGATACACATAGCCCCTTCTCATTAGTTGCTCCCATAGCTAGTTCTGGTATTTGATTGCATGATGTTTATTTACATCAATTTACAATGTTCCATGGCTAAATAGCACATGGGTGACATAATATCTAATACTTGCCTTTTAAATAAAATTCAAGCATCCACTAGCGAGGCCTTGGCCTTGAGCTCCACGCTAGGAAAACATACATCACATGCAGACAATATTTACATTAAAAGTTAATATATCCTAAGGGTCAAAATGGGGTATTACAGATTTACTTCCTTCCAACTAGTGTATGGATTGGAGGTTGTCCTTCCTATTGAGTGCGAGATTCCGTCCCTCAAGCTCGCCATCGAACTTCTCCCAAACACTACTGTCGAGGAAGAAAGCTTCCTCTACCTAGATAAGCTTGATGAGACTCACCGAGATGCCGCTCTTGCTAGTGAGGCCCATAAGAGACGCATCAAAGTGCAGTACGACAAGTCGGTAGAACCTCGCACCTATAGCGAAGGAGATTTGGTCCTCACATACAACCAAAAACATGATAAGCTGGGGGCAGGAAAGTTTGAGTCCATGTGGCATGGACCTTACATAGTGAAATGTGTCTTAGAGAAGGGAGCTTATGAACTTGAAGACTACAACCGAATATCTTTGGGTGACCCCCGCAATGGGCTCTACCAAAAGAGGTACTATTCCTAAGTCTTTCATGCATAGGTACTTTTGTATATACTGTACATGGCATGTGTGTGTTTTTTGTGTGGTGTGACACTTTGATTTCTTGCGTGTTTAGGTCTTGTTTCGTTTCTTATACCATGTTCTGTCTGCGTGTGCAGATGGCAACGTGCTATGGATTCGCGGACGGCACCAGCTGGCATACCCGTAACCTTGCTTCGGCAGCCTGGGTACTCTATTCACCTACTGGCGAGCTCATCAGCTCAGGAGGAATGTGTCTAGGTTTCGCAACCAACAATGCTGCATAATATCAAGTAGACATTGGAACCCTAACCGATGCTATTTCTTTGGGTATGGACCATGTTGTCATCCATTTGGATTCTCAACTAGTGGTCTCTCATCTTAACCGAGTCTACGCCATCCGCGATCCTACCTTACTCCATCTTTATAGACGAGTCCGTCTTCTGGAAAGGTCCTTCAAATCCATTCAGTACCTGCACATTCCACGAAATGTGAACACAGTTGCCGACTCCATGGCCAACTTCATCTTAGATTGGTACATTGCACACATATAAGCATATTTATGAGTTGTTAAAAATAGACATACCATGTAAATAACTCATTTCATAAGAAAACAATAAACAAGACCACACCATTCATCCATTTTAAAACACATAATGTATAAACCGCCATAATGTCTACATATATATATCATCATAAAAGTAGTACTGGTAAAAAATCTGAAGCCTTGTAGCTTTCAGTAAATACAAAATCTGAGGCCTCTAAGCTCTCAGTACATGCATGATAACATCATAAGGCCTAGCGCCTGGCCCGTACATGCCTAGGTCTGACAGCTCTAGCCTGCTGAGTGTGGAAACAGTCAACTGCTCTCGCGACTTTGCGAAGCAATGCATTAAAGTGTGCAGATGCTCCCACTGTGTACACCCGCATGGGTCGTGGTAACTCATCTACCATCGACTGTGGGACGTCTAACGTCAACCCACTCAGGTTCGCGTAGACACCATCCATCTTTGCGATGGAAGCATGTACGGCTGGAGCCACGACTGCTCCCTCTCCTCTCTCTCTCCTCGCAAGAAGAGAGACTCCTACTGGTCGTACGGGGCCCACATTTGCACACACATGTTGTTATCTAATCAGCACTATAACAAAAAAAATCATAAATGCACAAAATTAAAAAGTACAAGGGTTTTTGTTCTTACCTGTGTCTCCCCATACTGCTCCCTCGGGTAGTACCAGGTCTGGGTCATCTTTGTAGTCCGTACCGTTGTACAGGTAATCCTCTACCATAAGCAATTGTCCCTCTAGCCAGGTGAAGAACTCCGGACCATATCCGATGATAGGGCCCCCACCATGTCGGGCCATCACCTCTGTCCATCTAGCCATGTGAGGATCCCTAGGATCCCTGTCATCCAGTGGTACCTAGGGGAGCAAGAGGGGAACCCGCTCCAATAGGAACGAGATCACTATCGAACCATAGTCGAACTGTTTGAGCTCTCCCCGCCGACACTTGGTCAGTTGAGCTCGAATGTTCGCAAGGAGCCCCTCGCACCAGTTGAAGATCTTCAGAGACATACAGTCCTCCGCATATAGTATCTGAGACCTAGTATCCAAGTGAGGAGCCTGACTCCCTGCTATCCTTGTGATGGTGAAGAGAATGGCACGCAACAGGTGCTCTCGCACATCTTTTATGGGAATCTTCCCACTAGAAGCACGAACGTGAGGAGTGCGGTGCTGTAGGATCATGTCCTCCACAGTCCGATCACTTCCCCGTGATCTAGTAAGAAGCACATTGTCCCCCTTCAGGACAATCTAGTCAGGAAGTATATGTCCTTGACATCTATGGTAAGTACGTGCTCAGCGATCACAAAATACTATTGAGCCGCATCCCAACATCTAACCATATGCGTCAACAGGGGGATTTGGGCCCTCATGCCCTAGATCTCGAAGAACTTAAGGAGACCACAGTTCCTCAGCGCCGTCACACATAATGGATCGTTTGCAATTTTCATATCATCCATCTCATGCTCCCGTTCATGCCACTTCAACACCATTTTGGCTGCTATCAACCTGCCAAAAGGAGAGTTTAAACATTGTTAGTACTCACTTCAACCACTAGAAGGTCTTTTTTTGGGTTAGGTTTGATGGTTGGGTTGGACGTTTCTGCCGTCGCACCCCGTCAATTATGACAGTGCGACGTCGTTGTAGTCCACCTTTGCGGGATTTGCGACGACCCAAGTTCGTCGCAGTTCCCGTACGGGCAACCTGCGACGACCCAAGGATGCAATAGCTCTCCACAAATCCACTCAAAACCCAAAAAAATGAACCAAAATAAAAAATGTAAACCACTACAATTATGCTGGATGAAGTTTAGAGTTACCTGCTCTGGACGGCTGGTGAAATGGTTGCTCGTAACTCCCGGAATCGACAAGTGAAGTTTTGGCTCCAAATGGAACTTCTCCTCCCAATTTGGCAAATGAAACAATGGTGACTCTATTTGACCCATTTTTCAATTTATAGACCAAAAGAATATTTTTTTTTCAAATATTTGATGCCTTGAGGTCATTTGCTATAGTTTAAATCATTTTTTATTACATTTGAACACTTGGTTGACCATTTGACCTAGTTTTCGAGTGTGCAGGAGTCATTAAGTGTCTTTTTATGCCGTTTTTGCATTGGAACGATCATCTCAGGTATGAACACCCCTTGTGTGTTTTTGTCATTATTTTCATTCATTAGATTGTAATTATTTTATGATGATGATCTTACTCTTTGTTCTTTCTCGTGCTCTTGAAACTATGAGAATAAGTTACTGAGTTACGATTTATCACTTTTCCGGGCTTGTTAAACTCCTACGGAAAAGGAACCCCCCCCTGGAGTCTATCTTTAAGCTCTTTTCGGGCTCTCGAAATACGAAAATATTGCCAAGTGAACTTGTCACGTTCACACTTGTTAAAGTATTTGAATGGTCATCTTCCTGGTGATAGTTTACCCCTTTTTTGGACCAGGGGGCACTATTTACGAAAAATGTATACTCCAGCCAATCATGACTGGAAGAGTCCTCTCCCGCGTTGTTTTACCCTTTTTCGGGCAATGAGGCTAACTTTACGAAAGAGGACCACTAGAGTCTTCTTTAGTTCTTTTCAGACTCTTTAAACATGAAATGAAAACCGAGTTTACCTTCCATGGACTCGTTAAACTTTGACATTGAAGGGCCCGCCATGGGACGAACCCCTCTTATCCCAGGTCCGAAAAATATTTGGGTTTGGACTCATCTATGAGATGAGCTATACCAAGCATATGGTTACCCTCTTCAAGCTCGTAAAAAACACATGAGGCACTCATCATTCATGATGGGGAAAAAGGAAAGCTTTTATGTTACACCCTTATCAGCAACAGTACCTAGTCATTTCTTGAACATGGCACTCATTTGCATTTGCATACTATACTGTGATCATCCGTTTGTCTTCTAGTTTCACCTACTTCCTGAGTCTCGTCACTTCTTTGAGTCATTCAAAGAACGCTTCCATCATCAGTTGCATTAGGAGTTGGTATCATAACTCATCAATTCAATACTGCCAAGGCATGCCATGCCCATGTTCAAGAATACTCTCACTACTCATTATCTGCAGTCAGTACACCTTCCATCATGTCGGTCTACTCTAAGTTAGTCTTGCCTATCACTGTACCATCCGATCTGCTCTACACATCCTTTGTCGTGTTTCGTGTCAATGATGGGGGATTCATCATGGCCCTCCTTCGCTGGATTCGTCCTTGTCGACTTCAACACCTCATCCGAGGATTGAATCTAGAAACCAACCAAGTACCTTGGCCCTGCATGCCTCAATGGCAGGTTACCTCACTTTCGACATGAGTTTACATCATTGGCTCTTGATTGAAAGATTTCATCTTGTGTTTGACTTCAGCTCATTTATTCAAGCTTGATGATATGTACTATGATACCTTGGGAATCATTGAAATCAATGGTGATTTCCCTCGCACTTGTTAACGGTATACATCAATGACCGGTAATCAAGTGGTTTCTACCATGTTCGACATCAAAACGTTTGTAATCACATGGATAGATTCGTATCATTGTGAGTTCAACTTGAAGACCCTGGGGAGTTATGTTTTACCCAGGTTGCGATAGAGTTTGTATTGAGTCATATCACACAGATCCACATTTGTATTGGTTGTGGCTGTGTTATCATCTCATCATGGATCTACGCTTGTGTCTAGTAGCCGTGATTGTGTTCAGTCGGTCATTACTACCATGGATCTGCATTGTATTGGTTGGCAGCCATGTTGTACGTCATACAAGACTGTGTACTCAAATTCAGTTGTACTGCAGCAGCGTCCTTCGTCCGACAAGCCATTGCCATTCCTTTTGTCAAAGCATTTCACCTGTCCAATTTTCAACAGCTTCATGCTTTGGGGGGCATTCTGTTACACCTAAAATCCTACCATCGCGAGATTCAATGTATACATCCCTAAAGTTTCCTTGACTAAGTTATTGGCCTGGAAGAGATATAACCCATTTATACTAGGTTTTGAGAGGTCGTCGCAGGTTGCACTCATGCAACCTGCGACGTCGCACCTTGCTCTCTTGTAGAGTGCGATTATGTCAGCTGATGGACAAAAATAGCTCCTTCGAGCCCATTTTCGAAGCCAATTGACATGGATTCTTATCCCTGACCTTTTGGGTGAGTTGGAACTCGGTTCCTAACCTCTTGGAAGGATCCCCTATCTCTCTCCTACCATATCTCAACCTATCCTATCCATACCCTATCCACTTAGTCCTATATAAATGAAGCTCCTTCCCATTCCAAAGGGAGGAAGTCTATAGTGTCTACATGCTGGTGAAATCATCTTGGAGAGATCTCTACTCATCCATTGAGAGACTCACACTTCCTTGGGAGGATATGGAATTAGCTTGGATGGAGAAGGATTGCTACGTTAAGCCTCGGTTGTAATCATTCTCTTCTATGTACTTTCCCTATTTACAGTAATATAAACACTTTCCACTAATATTGTTGTGATTGATGATATTGTGTAGTTTACCTTCTTAACTGTTTACTTAGATCTATTACTGTATAGATGCTCTTTACTTGTTTGTCTTGTTCTATGTGTCTTAAAAGGTTTTGCAGCTGAGATCTGACGATCGCGAGACGTGGAGCAACATCCAGGAGAAAGGACTACAAACTTAAGGTAAGACATCTAGTGACTTGATCCTTAACTAGATCTAGGAAAGTGGTTTATAGTCTGTATTATTTGTTCTAGACTCACATTGAGCTAGGGAGATCTGGCTCGCGTCCGCTCGAGTGGATTGTCCGTCAAACACCTCCAACTTATTACAAGAGAGAGGGTGTTGGTGCATTGCTAACACATTACATTAATAACAATCAATACCATTAATAAGCCACAAATGACAATACACCATGTAAGGCAGTATATTCTTGCTAGGATTTGAACATAGGTTGCTAGGATTTGAACCTAGGTCATTTCCTTGACAACTGCTCTATGTTAAAGTTAGACCACAACTCAACAAACAATTAATCCTATATATCTATATATATAACAAATCTGATTTTCCATTGATATAGATTCAGAAAGGGTTACATGTTTCCAACTTCATCTATACCCATTTTTCCAATTTCACTAAACAACAAAACCAAGTCTAAAACTATAAACATACTTAGATGTTTTTACCTTAGCTTAGTTTATTTTCTTTTCTTGGATAATTCTATAGACGGGGTTCCATAAAACTATCAACCAACTATGCTTTCTTTGTGTTGATCATCTTCTTTAGAAGGCTAGAACTAGAAGATATTAGAAAAGGCGATGGATTGACATTCCTAATGAAGTCCTTTGTAGGGGTGCCTCTTTTTTCCTTTTTCTATATTGCACAAATGACACCCCTTTGTTGATTGTCCATGGGTGGTGTAGGAGGGACCTCCTCTCAAGGCCATCCTCCTTTGTAGGTTTATCCATAACTTGAATATGAACTTATTTTTCAAAAGCAACTTATTTTATTGGTTCCTCCTCTATGGAATTCTCCACTTCAATTAAGTGATCATGCTTCTTGAATCATTGCCACCAAGTGGTCTTCAATTCTCTTTGTTGTGGATTTTTCTAGAGGGATACTCACTTCCTTTGAGCTTCATATATGAGGTCATCAACTAAATGAACTTAAAGCATGATCGACATATGAAGGATACCTATTCATAATCTATTGTTGCTTTCAAGCCTTGCCCTCCACCTCTATCAATATATATTCATGCCAATCATTTGTGAATTCCATTTATACACACAACCATTACATAGGTTGTGATGAGTTTGTTGTTGGTTTATGAGGCATAGAAACAAAATTTCCCCATATAATTTATGATAGAAGCCAAAGACTTAGAATCCCAGGAGTGTAGAGGTATATTTGGAATCCTTACTTAAATAAAATCCAAACTTAGAGCATCCGTGGGGGGATCAAAGTAGGGATCCCAAGATTTCATGCATAAATTTGCTTGACCCATCAACCATAGACCAAAGTGAAGGATGTTGTCATTGTCCTTAGAATGATCAAATGCTACACTAAAGAGGTCGTGGCATAATGGAGGCATCTTGATGAAGAATCAATTTCCAAACTCATGCTATTCACTAATGAAGATCTATAAGGCAGAGCCATAAGCTATAAAAATGGAAGATCAAACCATGAACCTTACACGAAAAAACATATCACTTCTTGGACAACGAAGGACTTCGAAACAACTATAGATTTTGTTGTGACAAAGAGGCTAATAAGGCAAGAAGGGGAACTAGCCGACAAAGCATGCTTAAAGGACTTAAAACACTTGTTGGAAGATAGTCTAGTGGGGCCTCCCTTAACAATTGAAACATTATGCCTAAAAGGACACCAATGAATTCAACTATAATCTTTATGCATAATGAGATGGAGCTTGAAATAAGAAGCATCATGAGAACAACATTGCATGAGAAAGTTGTGAGCTAAACCATAGGAAGGCCATGATTTGAGAAGAGGGACACAAACAAGTAACCACAAGTCGAGCAAGAACAAAAGGATAACCTAGACGTAGAAAGCAAATTGAATTGCATGCCAGAGAATTGATGCACAAAATATCTCAAGCAGGGTTATGGAGGCTAAGAGAAAACCCTAGCCATGAATGACAAGCATTTATTTAATGCTCTTACCTTCTTTTTAAATACTGGATAGAGTTTAACGAGAACATAGAGGTAGGCTTTGACCCACTTATGTGTGCATAAGTAGTGCAATGCAAACCTCACACATTCAACCATTATCTCAAAATATTCAATGAGTACCTTACACTGGCTTAGATCCAAATCCTAGGCCTTATCAAGCGCCGAGAGGGATCAAATCTATCGGCGCTTGTTTCTACTTCTTATGGCTACTATAATATATTTTTTACTTCTTTATTTTATTTCTTATGTTTCTACTTTTTATGTTAGTTATAATATTTTTTTTTACTTCCTTATTTTTTATACTTCTTATATTTCTAGTTTTTATGTCGACTATATTTTTTTTACTTCTTTATTTTATGTCGGGTATAATATTACATTTCTACTTTTCATATCCACTATAATATTTTTTTAACTTCTTTATTTTATGTCGGTTATAATTGCGCCGAGAGGCGCTCTACAGCCCAGTATGAGGGAGATCTTGTAATGTTTGTCTGTGTTTGTCCTTATTGTCGACCATAAACAAAAAAGAATAATACAAAGTAAAAAGTAAATATGAGGGAGATCTTGTAACGTTTGTCCATGTTTGTCCATATTGTCGGCCATAAACAAAAAATAATAATACAAAGTAAAAAGTAAATATGAGGGAGATCTTGTAACGTTTGTCCATGTTTGTCCATATTGTCGACCATAAACAAAAAAGAATAATACAAAGTAAAAAGTAAATATGAGGGAGATCTTGTAACGTTTGTCGAGTTTGTCGGCCATAAACAAAAATGAATAATACAAAGTAAAAAGTAATAAATATTATGTCGGCCATAAAAAAAAAAAGAATGATACAAAGTAAAAGTAACGTTTGTTCCTGACATGTCGGCCATAAACAAAAAAGAATAAGACAAAGTAAAAAGTAATAAATATTATGTTGACCATTAATAAAGACGTGTATTGCACTCAAGGAGTGGAATCAAGCCGACATAGCCGACAGAAAAACTAGAAATATAAGAAGTAAAAATGATAAAAAAGTAAAAAAAATATTAGAAATATAAGAACTAAAAATATTATAGTTGACATAAAAAGTATAAACATAAGATAAAATAAAGAAGTAAAAAATATATTATAGTGTCCATAAGAAGTATACAATACTCGTTTCTGTTAAAAAAAAATATATCTATAATAAATAGAAACAAAAAAAAGTAAAATAACTACTATAGCCGACATAAGAAATAGAAAAAATAGAAGGGATTTGCACCTTCATAAAAAAACATGGTTGCATTGATTTCAACAATGCGTAAAAAATAAATAAGTAAAAAATATGTCAAATAAAAAAGTAAAAAATATATTATAGTAAACACAAGAAGTAGAAACAAAAGAAGTAAAATAAATACTATAGCCGACATAAGAAATAGAAAAAAGTAAAAGAGATTTGAACCTTAATAAAAAAACATGGTTGCATTGATTTCAACAATGCGTAAAAGATAAAGAAGTAAAAAATATTATAGTTGACATAAAAAGTAGAAATATAAGAAATAAAATAAATAAGTAAAAAATATATTATAGTAGACATAAGAAATATAAACAAAAGAAATAAAAAGAAATCCCTATAGCCGACATAAAAAATAAAAAAATTAGAAGGGATTGGAACCTTAATAAAAAAACATGGTTGCATTGATTTCAATAATGCGTAAATGATAAATAAGTAAAAAATATTATAGTTGACAAACAAAGTAGAAATATAAGAAATAAAATAAAGAAATAAAAAATATATTATAGTAGACATAAGAAGTAGAAACAAAATAAGTAAAATAAATACTATAGCCGACATAAGAAATATAAAAAATAGAAGATATTTGAACCTTAATAAAAAACATGGTCGCATTGATTTCAACAGTGCGTAAAAGATAAATATGTAAAAAATATTGTAGTTGACATAAAAAGTAAAAATATAAGAAATAAAATAAATAAGTAAAAAATATATTATAATACACATAAGAAGTAGAAACAAAAGAAGTAAAAAGAAATTATTATAGCCGACATAAAAAATATAAAAAATAGAAGGGATTTGAAGCTTAAGTCCAATCATCTCGCTACTTACTAATAAACAACAAACAAATGTTCTTAAAAAACACAAGATGTATGTTGATTTGATTAGTTGCATTGATTTCAACAATGCATTGTTTTTCTTTTTTACATGTATGCATTGAATTCATCAATTTAATGAAAAAATATTATTGCATTGAATTCATCAATTTAATGAAAAAATATTATTGCATTGAATTCATCAATTTAATGAAAAAATATTGTTGCATTGATTTCAACAATGCGATATTTAATAAACCACAAACAAATGTTCTTCAAAAATGCAAGATGCATATTAATTTGATTATTTGCATTGATTTCAATAATGCATTGTTTTTTTTTCAGTGAAAAAAAATGTACTATTGTTATTTATATATAAATCAAATAGTACAACGATGAGCCATTCAAGCATGAAAACTTCTATAGTGCCAGCCTAAACAGACTTGTCCAAAGACATACCCCGCATTGTCAAAAAATACCATACAATCTGATATACAATCTGATACAATAGACTATAAAAAAAGACATCATTAGCCCAGAAAGTAGACAGAACCATGAGGTTCAACCTTGGGGCCCAAGTATTCTTCCCATATCAGTAGACCTTCTTCTGTATCTAAAGCCAATTTAGAAATTTTGTCCGCCAATGAGTTGTTTTCCCTATAGACATGTTGCAGTGTGATGGTCGGACATAGATCAAATTCATAACGAATTCAATGGCACCAATGGCGAAGAGAGGTCACCTGTAATTTATAGACACCCATGGCCCATTTAATAGTGACACGTGAGTCTCCAAAAAATTTCACATCCACTAATCCAAAAATATTAGCCACCCTGGTGATCATCCATAAAGCCAGAATTTTAGCCTTCATATTGGTACCTTTGCCACATTTCAGACGGAAAGTGTAGTAATGGTCATGGTTAAGATAAATGACTCCACCGACAGCACACTAGCCCAAAGCTGCTGCCCCATCAAAGAATAAAATAGGCCTATCCACCTGTATATTCAGCAAACCAATCTTCCTCTGCTTACAGTAAACCTACTTCCTTTGATAAATAGCAAATAGTTTCAAACTGGTATTGCACGCCAAAGTGATATTTGGAGAAAGATCTTCAAATAAGGAAAGGTTTCTATTATGCCAAACAGCCCAACATATAAATATTGGGAGGATATCAAATTATTTATGGGCATTAATCTAGCAATACATACTAGATATGATATCAGAATTGCCCCAAACTTGATCAATATTAAGAATATGGCACACCTTCCCCCATAATTTCTTGGCAAACTCACAATCCAGAAACAGATGTATACTACTCTCAGCATTTGCTTTGCATAGACTACATTTGTTAGGACCGATCCATCCTTTTAAGATGAGGTTATCCCAAGTTTTCAATCTATTCATGATAACAAACCACATAAAACATTTAAACTTTAACGGTATCTTCCACTGCCACAGAGTTTTGTACCACCAATGTCTTGGAAATATGCATTTATGACAGATGATGGCTCTATAAGCTGATTTGGCAAACACAACCCCAGAACTCTCGTTCCCCAACCAGATAATTTTATCTTTGTCCACAGTAGCTTTGCATCCAGCATTGTTTAAGGACTGAATGTATCTATCCCATTGAATTGAAATTAACTCCAACCATACCAAAATCCTGAGCATTATACCAATAACCAGAATCGTCATTTTTTATAATACTGTTTAATGTGTAACACCCAAATCTTCTAATGTGTTGCAAAACATTTGAAGACAGGCAGTACGAGTCCTCCAAACCCACTATGGGATCCACTCCAATGGAAATTTCTTTGCCATCACTAATCTGCCAGCTAAGGTCCGATGCTAACCACATATAAACCTTTAAAAAACCATTCCATATGGGTGAAACCCCTTTGGTCACCTTATCAGAACGTCTCAACCAGTTACTGATTTTCATCTTAATATATTTCAAGTGTAATACTTCAAACCAAAGAGTGTTACTGAATAAACCTCTTGTCACGTCCCCTCCCATCCTACCAGCTAGGTGGAGAGGATCGTGAGGCTAAACCGGGCATCCAGCCCCATACATTAGCAGAAGCATTCAAATACAAAGACATGTATAAGTGCATGCAATAGAGACACAACATAAATTAAGTAAATGCTGGTGATATCTAATCATACATTCAAGATTTCTGTGACCGCCAAATAAGGACCTTTGCAGAATTATAAAAGGATCATATGGAAATGCATAAACTTGTAACAACACAGCGGAAGTAAATTCAATAGCACATCCATCATTCATTCTAATATTCATCAAATGATAACTGCCAATTTAACACAAGGGAATACTTATCTTATACAAAAGTAGTCCCATGCAACTGGCTATGCGACTGCAACGTTCCACCCAACCATAGGCCAGTGTGCTCCTCAATCTCTCGGCACCACTGCCACCCCCCGAGCTGGGCATGATCTCTACAAGGAACCAGGGAACAACAGACTCACACATAGCCAAGCATACACTAAGATGAGCCAAGCCAATTCTGCAATTGGGTTTATCAGGCTGCTAGGACATGGAAGGAAAGAATTGCTAAGCTAGTGAGCTCAACCACAGAGCTATGGGTACCCCTCCCAGATCTATTCAGCTTGGCACTCACAATGCCTACACACCCAACACAAGGAAGTATTCTCTTCACTGCCACACAGTCCCTCAAGCCATACCTTCCTTTCTAGTGCTCTCAGGGTGTGCATAGAAAAGTAGCCAGCCCTCTTGATCTTCTTGAGAGGTTACTCCCTACACTAGGTTTATCAAGCCCATTCTGTCCACTACCATTCCAGTTCTTGCTCACAGGGTCAAAACGGAACAAGGATGCACATCACCATAGAACCACACTTGCTGGGCATGAGGAAAACGTTTTCCACAGTGGGATGCCTGAGATGGGGATTCAGCTAACTCAGAAAAATGTGGGAACCCACAAAAACGAAAATGGGAAGTTGGGGAACAACCCAGGAAGCCAAATCCGTTTTTTAGTAAAACGTCCAGGGTCAATTCAGGGCAAAAACGACCTCCCTCCTAGTCCCCAATTCGTGGCCTTCCTCTCCCAACTGTTATACCAGGCAAAAACAACTTCCAGACATGGAGAAAATGCAGGATTTGGATAAAAACGTGAAGGGAAAGACCCAGCTAGCTCCAACTGCGTGAATGAGTGAAGACTGCCCATTCCGGATGGCTTTGGGCACCATTTCGTGGGTGATTTCTTGCCCAACAAGCAAAAACACGAATTTCCAGGTTGATGGCTTGCCCATGCACGAAAATGGCTTGCCCATACATCTTCATTTCCAAGGCATTAACTGCCTTAACCAATTTCTTGGGAGAATTAAATGATTGGGTGCATGAGACAAAATGGGTAGTTGGTGGTTTATGGGTTTCCCCATTGACACATGGATTAATACCATTGGCTCAAGGGTTTGAATAATTTCCCTCCCTATTCCTTGTAGAACCATGCCCCATCTCTTTTGTTGCATTGCATAGCCGGTTGTGGGTTTTTCATTAAAAATTCGTAATTACATGATGTCTTATATACATTGTGCCCATCTCGCACAAGAACCATAGGCATCTATTTTAATTGCCGATACATAAACGCTAAATCAATGGTGGGGCCTTGGCCTTGAGCTCCTCACCATGATTAAATATCAGTATTTACATCATTTACAAAGCGGGGTCAAAATGGGGACATGACACCTCTCCAAAAGTATTTGAGTCTCAAAGCTGCGCTGAAGGATGGTAGATCCTTAATACCCCACCTGCCAGAACTCTCAGGAATGGAGATAGTTTCCCAGCCTGTCATTACTAAGGGGGCCTTTGACACTCCACCAGACCAAAGAAAATTGAGGAACAATTTTCTCAAAGCATTTAAGATAGCACAGGGAACCAGGAGTGATGAAAACCAATACACCGACATTCCAGTCAACACTGCCTTCACCAATATCAGTTCCCCCCCAATAGATAAAAAACTGTATGACCAATGAGAAATATGGGCTTCTACCTTCCTTAGTAACCACTGCCAATCCTTAATCAAGTAACCATTCGGTTTCAAGAAGTATCCAAGATACTTGAAACCATCCACCAATTTGCAAGCATTATAAGACATCACACCCTGAATAACTGACAGCTCATTATCATCCAAAAGATTGTGATAAAAGCAAGATTTCGTAAGACTTACCTTCATACCAGATGCGTTACAGAAAATCTTGATAATGTTTTGATAATGCTCCCACTCAATGACTGAGTACGAACCATCAATCAAGACATCATCCACAAACTGAACATGCGACATAAAAATATTTTTTGCCACTTTAAGACCTTTAATCATACCATCTCTTTTAGCTTGTGAAATCAATAGGCTCGGACCATCGATAACCAGGAGAAACAATAAAGGGGACAATGAACACCCTTGTCTGATACCCCTCGAGCAGCTAAAGAACTTTGTCAGATCCCCATTCACCAACACCGCAATATTCATAGATTTTACACAAGCCATAATCCAATTTATAGCCAATGGCGGGATACCAATTTGGATAAGTACAATACACAGAAAATCCCAATTCACATGATCATAGGCTTTCTCCAGATCCATCTTAAGAAGGATAGCTTTCATTTTCTTGACTTTGATAGAATGTATAAGCTCCTGAGTAATACCAACCGGGTCCAAAATCTGCCTGTCTTCCAAAAAATCGAACTGCTCCTTAGATATAAACCTGGACAGAATAAGCTTCAACCTCATGGCAATAATTTTTGATACAATTTTATAGGCTAAATTACATAATGCAATGGGCCTATAATCCCCAAAATGTTTAGGATCATTACCTTTAGGAATTAATGTGAGAAACGTAGCATTTAGGGCACCAGAAATGTGGCCAAATATCCTTGAATATTCCACCATACCCATAATTTTTGAACCCATGATGTCAAAGAAGTGGAGAAACAGTTCCACTGTCCACCCATCGGGCCCTGGGCTCTTCTCCTTAGCAAACAGTTTCAGAATCTCCTCCACTTCTTCTAAAGTGACTTCCTTCACCAAATCCATAGAATATTCGACACAATATCTAGGGTATAATCTTGCAACCTTGAGTTGATTGAAAAGATCACACCCCTTTTGGTCAGTATAGATATTACAAAAATAGTCTTTTGCCACCTCTTATATCAACTTTTGTCCAGTAATCACAGAACCAGAACCATCAGTAATATTCCAGATAGAATTAAGATTCCTCCTATGTGAAGCATATGAATGAAAAAATTTCGAGTTCTTGTCCCCATGCTCAATCCAAATGGCCCTGCTCTTGAGCCACCATTCATGTTCCTCTTGCTCCAATATATCCTCCTTTTTTGCCTCCAGCTTTTTAAGAACTTCAAACTCAACATCATCCAATGGCAGCTCAAAATTTTGATTGTGGAGAAGATGAAGCTCATCCACAACATTGATAAGATCCAACTGATCCAGTTTCTTTTGCCTATGAATCCATGCAGAGACTTCTTCTTTCAACATCCTTAACATGTAACAGAACGAATCCATCAGATTCAATTCAGGTTCCACCACCACATTTAACCAAAAATCACGAATCATAGTGCAAAATTCCTCCTTAGCCAACCATGAGCTATTGAACTTAAATGGGTAATGTCCATTATGAACCATATCACTCATCTGGAAAAAAATAGGCCAATGGTCTGAAATTTTATGCTTACCAACCCATGACCTATAATTTCCACCAGCCTCCAGAAGTGAAGAATTAATCAGATACTTATCCAATCTCTTATGGATCCCT
Source organism: Larix kaempferi (assembly GCA_027924585.1). Classification (NCBI taxonomy): domain Eukaryota; kingdom Viridiplantae; phylum Streptophyta; class Pinopsida; order Pinales; family Pinaceae; genus Larix; species Larix kaempferi. The sequence continues at coordinate 11,295,679 of BSBM01001331.1, read as the reverse complement.
GCCTCCCCCATTCTACCATTGGTCCAGGTGGGAACCATCACTGCAGGGCAGACATCAACCAAGTTGTGATTCACTAAAAACTCATAGAAGTAATCCCCCATATCATCCATTCCAGCATGGCAACCCCAAATTTCAGAAGACCATTTGGTGAAATTCAAGTCGCCTGCAATAATAAGGCTGCCAGTATTTAATAAACCAGATGTACTCAGTGAATTCCAAAATGAAAACCTATCTCGGTAAGGCCCACAACAATTTAAAACATAGAGCTTTAAATCAATAAATTTACAACAACCAACAAGTAATATCCCCCATCTCGTTGTGTAGGCAGAAAAGGAGAAAATTCATGGATCCCAAGCTAACAGTAGGCCCCCAAACAGTCCAGACGAATTAATAGCAGACACTTCCCAACATGGCAGCAATCCATAAATCTTAGTCACAGCGACAGAGGCATCACACATTGTCTCTTGAAGTAGTAGAATATTAGGCCCAGTATAACTTATAAGATTAGATAAGGCCCTGAGCCGAGCAGCCTTCCTAACCCCCTGAATATTCATAGAATAAAAAGACATTAAGAACCCTCCCCCTGGGGATGCTCTGCTCTAAGTCCCCCCCGATGGTATATATCAAGTCCACAGAAACCGCATCCAAAATTTTGGAAGATAACTGCTGATAATTCCCCTCCAGGGAAACCCTTCTCCTTACCCTTCTTACGTCTAATAGTTACATTTTGGAATTTCAAGGTATTAGATGCCTGAACCTCCGGATTAGTAGAAGGGTTCTTAGAATACACAGTTAATGGTGATAAGTAGGGTTGGTTCTCATCCATCACATAACCAGACTCTTTGAGAATAGCCCGGTCACTAGTCTCGAGAATAGGAATCCCCCCAGCATTAATATGATCCCCAGAGCAGTGCACCCCCTTAGATAAATTATACACAACTGGAACACTCTGCACATCAACCCCATTGTAAGACCCCAACCTGGGTCCTTTGTTTGTTTTACAACTCTCAATAAAATCTATCTTCTACTGTTTACGTTTTGTTTTAAATTTATGTTTTCTAATCTCTGTTGTTCCTATTGGCTGTAAAAAAAATAGTATTTACAGTTTCAAAATATATATATATACATTTTCTAGTTATTGTTCTAACATCAATTACAGGTTTTCATTCTCAGCAGCAAACATATAAGCAGCAGCAAACATATAAGCACGTAATTTACCAGTTCTGTTTGTGCGAGGGTAGCAGATATAATAACAACATATAATCATTTTTAATTAACTTAAAAGCCGAATTTGACAAGGTAGAAATGATCAACATACCTGCTAGAAAATACCTATGGATAGCTAGTAGATCCACCCTTGTTGCTGTCCCCGTTTGTTGTTTCTCCTTGCTTTTCCCTGCAGCCAAAAGCCTTCCCCAAAGTTCTGAAACTCAACCAGCCCAAAACAGTCTTGCCACCCTGCCAATTGGCGAGGTCTCGCCGACCACCCAGCTCCAAAGGTACCCCTTTGGACCCCCGAGCCCAAACCGAGTACAAGCCCAAGCTGTGGTATCCCTTCCAAAAAAAACAATCTCCAACAAGAATCCCTCCTTTGCAGCTCTGCTCTCCCAATTTATGCTCTCCAAAACTTCTCCAAAATCATAAGGTAAAAAGATCCCCCCTCTTCTTCCTCCTTTCTCCATCTTATCCCCATGTTTGTCGACTCTTCCTCCCCATTACTACCCCTATCTTCATCATAAATTCCTCCACCCCCCTTCCATCTACCATGTCAGTCCTCGAGCCCTCAACTTGGACTCTTATTAATAATTTAAATTAATATTAAAATGTGTTGGTTGGGGTCACTTCTCAACCTTAACTTCCAATTCAATTGAATTTAATCCTTTTATTTCATATAATAATTTTAAACATTTCCTTACTCATATTTCAATATTTAACCATTTAATTAATATTTTAATTAATTAATCCAAACACATTTTTATAACTTGTTAAATAATGGTATATGGCATTGTTCGTAATTTACATCATGGTTATAAACAACTACGACATAATTATAATAAATTAGTAATATATATAATTTAAACCTTATCCCTATATTTCAATTAATTAATTATCATCGTTTGATACTTAATTGGTATTACCCTTCCAAGTTTACTATTATCCTTACTAACATTACAAACCCTTTTAACATTTAACCCTTGGTATTTTTTTTTTACCAATCAACTCATTAACATTCAATTAAACATTACTAACCAATTTCATTATTTACTTACTTAAGCTAACTGTAACTTGTTTATTAATCAACATTAATCAATCATTAATGGATAATAATTAATCATCAGTCAACATTATTAACCCTAATCATCATTGTTAATGTTAACCGACATTATTTAATCGTTAATTTATATTATTTACGGGAATCATCACTATTAACTTTAATCGACATCATTAACACTGGTCAACAATAATTAACTGTTAATCGACAATAACTAAAACTATTATTCAACAATATTTCACACAATTTATAAATATGTAGGCGAGTTATGTAAGCGTAGCTACTGCTTACATACCTCGCGTAAGTACACTAACAGTAATAATTCACATACATCAATCATAGTCAAGGAACTTATTATTTACTGACACATGTTTTAACATAGTTTGCAAGGTACAATCCATTAGCTTGTTGAAATCCAAGTTACGATAATTCATACATCACTGATTTATGACACATACTAATCAAGGGTTTTACACACCTACAGATAGATCTTGTTTTCACCCCTACTTCACGCTACACCTATCTACCTACATCATCACTAACTTCCACATCCTATCCTGTCCTCTGTTGGACTACCCTGAAATGTCAAGTCATGATCGGTTCCAACTAGGACCTGTAAGCGGAAGTGTCGACTACCTCGACCAAGTTTCCCCAGCAGGCAACCACCAGTCATCATCACACACCTTGGGGAGCGCACCGTAGCACAGCCCTCCCATGACTATGGGTTTCGGGGATAAACGGTGGGTAAAGACTCCACACCCCCCTAATGGAACAAGGGACTATGTCTACTCGACATAACAGCAGCGTTGCACTTGTACTCGGTCTGTCATCATATAACCAATCCGGGCGGTTGAGTTTCCTAAAACCCTACCCCACCCATGTCATAATATACATCATAATAACCAGCATAATAACCACACGAAAGTAAATAATGCATCACTCGCATACCATTTTATCTTTCGAAGTCCATGTCCCTGAGGCCCTCCCACCTCGTAGTATCCAGCTATCACTTAGCCGTTCTAACCTGTAAGTCAGTCCTCGACATACAATATAGAATATCGTGCATAAATCCTCGATATGCACACATATATTTCATCATAACATAACAACAATAAACTCATTCATTCACCATGCACCTAGCATAACATTCATTATTTCAACATATAAATGTAACTGTATCCACGTACCCATCATTTAGTAATTTCCATATATTTGACACAATTAACACATGATACATATCTAAACATGACTACATATCATAATACTATCATCACACACACACATATATATATCGGCAAAATAATAGAACCATGTGTCCACAGTGTCATCAAACCGACGAGGTCTCACAGTCAAACAAATACAACATATAATAGTAGTTCAGGTAGTAATGTCAAAACGGGGTGTTACACCCATCCCCAGTGCCCATACCAAATAAATCCCGCTTGAAAGAATTTTTACCCACTCCCTCATTCTCATAAGCAGGAGCAGTCATGGACGATGCGGGATGCCCATAATTACCCAAATTCAATACAACTTCCCCAATAGAGATGCGATGATCCAAAGACTTCTCCATATCTTCAATAAAATTTAACTCCACATTTGATAAATCATTAAAGGGGAGATCAGGACTATGAAAAGACTTACTTGAAGCACCAATCTTGACTTCTGAAACCAAATTAGGAGTACCTTTAAAAATGGACGCCTTCTGCTTCAGCTTCTGACCTCTTTTGTGAGTGCAATTTTCCCTAATATGACCAGTCTGGTGGCAATCAAAACATCTAAAAGGCACTTTAAAATAGTCCAATCGCTGCATCCACACTCGGGACCCCGATGAGATCTCCACTTCAACCGGCAAGCCTTTGCTCATCTCGAACTCCACCGTAACCTTGGGAAATCTTCTATCACACCCATAGAGTGAATTATTGTCAACCCTAATGAACTTGCCTACAGAATTTGCAAGACCAATCAGTATATTTTCTGTCCAGAGTTCAATAGGAAAACCATGGACAAGCATCCAAAGATGCCGCTTATTCTGAATCTCTGAAATAGGGTCAAAGGCAAGATGCCAACGCTTTAACCACAAAGACCCATCCTTAAATATCCAACCTTCCTTCATGACCACCTCCAGATGTTGAGGAGCAGCAAAAATGAACATAATCCACCCATTGATGAGCAAATTCACCCTCGGAAGCGAACCAATAATTGGTACCCAGGCCTTCTTCATCCATTCAATGATTTCACCCTTGTGTCCTGAAGTAAATTCAAACTGACCCACCACCGCCCTCGAGGCCAAGATCTCAATCCTTTCCAAATTCGTCTCCTGTGATATGGTGAACCTGTCCAGACCATCCCTCACTTTGATAGTCTTCAGAATTCGTCTGGAACGAGCCTTCTCCCCCCTAAGGTGATATGGTTTCAAGCCATCCCGAGAAACAGAATCCACCCGAGGAGACCCCCCCTTTGTAGAGATCCCCAACACACCAGTAATACAACCACTTCCCCATCTCCTGGATCGTGAGGAGGCAAAATGGGAAGAATGTAGGGTTTCCTCCCCAATATGCACATCTAGGGCTTCCGCACTAGGGTAGCGCCCACCTGTCCCGACAGAATGACCACACGCCCCACTATCCATCAGGACAGATGTCCTAAGCAATAGTAAAAGCTGTGAAAGAGACAGACAATAAACCCCACTATCTCCAAAAATAGAATAATCAAATAAAAGTAGCCCCAAATCTAGTATTCCAGACAAAATAGAGACAAAGAGATGTAACAAACCCCCAAAAATAGGAAATGGATAGCAAACTGCAGAAAATGCCAAAAATAAACCGAAACAAATAAGGCAAAGGAGAGTTCCTGCAGCATAAACCGACAAATAAACTGAAACGAATGAAAAAATTCCCACTTTTTAATTCCTTGGTTGGTACTAGAGCTAACCTGTGGGCTAGCTGGACTCCAAGGTGTTTCAACGTCATGGTCAGTGTTCTGCAGGAAAAGACCCTAAAACCCTATTGCAAAACCCTAAGAGCTCCATCTCTGCCCTACATTGGAAAAAACATTGTTGCATTGATTTCAACAATGACAACCATAATAATAGTTAGATTTTATAACTAAATATAACTCCAAGAAAAAAGGGTTTTGAACCTGGTTCTCTAGGTTAACACAAGCCCAATAACCTTACTGCTTACCAATAGACCACACACAAATGTTGTTAAATAACACAAGATGCATATTTATTTGATTCGTTGCATTGATTTTAACAATGCATATTTTTTTTTTACATGTATGTATTGAATTTTTCAATTTAATAAAAAGTAAAAAAATTGCATTGATTTAAACAATGCATTGTTTTTTGTTATTTACATTTATACATTGAATTTATCTATTTAATAGAAAAACTATTTGCAATGATTTCGACATATCAAAGTTTTTTTTTCTTTATTTTAGGGTATATTGTGGATCCTGATGATAATATTGCAAATAATGAAGATATTGATGATCAAAAAAGAAAAGTACGACAAATGTATAAAAGAGAGAGAAAAAGAATCATGAGAACGTATAGAAGAACATAGAAAACACGACCGTGAACTAAAGAGATCATGAAGAAGTGTTATTTGTGCAAATGGATTCTCAAAAGCATGAATGGGAGACAATTTCAGGGTTATATAGGAATCAATATATAACTACCAATGAATATGGCATACTCTGATACATGGAATGTGATAACAAGGAAAATTGGAACTCTAATTTTGTTGATATGGAAACTTCTAATCGTGCACTACAGTTCATATGTGAAAACCGACAATTGAATGCCATTATTTATAATAATCGTACTCAAAATTATTCAATTGAAATCTTAGCAGAGAAGCAAAGAAAATCATTTGAGATTATTCTTGAGCATTACAGAGGTGGGAACAATGAACCACTGCGAATGATTATCCAAGGAACTGCAGTAAAGAAAATCTTACTTGATTGGAGCTATTAGACAAACACTATAAATTGATTATTTTCCAGATAAGTCACCATTACTTATTTTGGTCCCAACCAGTGTTGCAACGTTTAATATATCGACATCAACAATGCAAAAAAAAAATGAGGATTCACATTGGAGAAGGAAACTATAAATATTGGAAACAAAGAATGACAGGGACTCCCATTTACAACAATATCATGAGTAAAAGGTCTGGATGTTCTTCCTCCTTTCACATATGATCGATACGACAAGATGCCAAAGGGAGCAGGAGTGGAATCAAGAAAAAAGGAAGAAGAAATATCAAAGTTGATCACATTGTAATATAGTTGTATTTAAACATTATATAGGATTATATTATTTGATCAAATCAACCAACATGTTGATTGACATATATCATATTTAAACATCATCTTATTTGATATGTATTCATCTGTATTGTTAAAAATTTTGACGAAATAATCCTCATAATACTTACATTATGATAAAACTCATAATTCTATCCATGTTTTCAACTTAATCTGTTCCTTACAATGCTGTTCAAACTCCAGTTTTATGTCACCGCCCACGACTGGAACCAGCCTATATCCAAATCCTAGGCTCTATCAAGCACCGAGAGGAATCAAATCTCCCGAGGTGCAAACCTCGGGAGATTTGCACCTCGGGAGATTTGATCCCTCTCGACTCTTGATAGAGCCTAGGATTTGGATCTAGGCCAGTTTTATTAATGGCCGACAATAATATGGACAAACGTTACAAGATCTCCCCCATATTGGGCTGTAGAGTGCCTCTCGACGCAAACATTGGAGCAATCTTCACACATTTAACGTCACTACCTCAAAATACCCAATGACCATTTTAAAAAATTGAAACATTTCCTCATCGAACTTGAACCTTAATTAATCCTTAATTAATGATTAAAAACCATAACCATTAAGTCCTCAACTAGTTTATAATACATAATTAGTATCAAGTTTCTTTGAAATGGATCATGATTTTAAAATAACCATACAAGCTTTAGTTAGATAGTGTTATATAAGTATTGAGATTCTATGGCCTCAAGAGTATTAAAAATAACGTTTTTAGAATGTAAATATCACTAGAGGTAGTATACAACTTTGATTATAAGTTTATCCCATCATTGTCAACTCATGTTGTTTTGTATGATCAAGAAGGTTAGGTTATTTATTGTAAAACAGGGTCTTGAAAGTTATCAAGGGCCATCGCTAGGCGGCCCATGTGTGATGGTATCTATGACAATACACGTGGCAAATGATGGGCTTTTGTTAGTCCAAATGCAAATTCATTTACTATGAAAGTCCAAGGATGGGCTTCTGCTAGTCCAAATGCAAATTCATTTACTATGAAAGATACAACCCACAACACTTTCCATGCATCTACTTTGCTCACGTGTGTCGTTGGGAGATAAAGCATGCCCATCGCATGCTTGAACACTGTTCTAAGATTTTGAATGGTTCGCGGTTGGTGTTAGTTGGATTTCTCACCCTTTGGTCACCTACTTCCACCCGTCCTCACTGAGATTTAAATACGAATTGAATATGTGAAGAGGTTTATGAGAGGTTTTAGGAAGCGTGAAATACCTCTCATCCCCTACTCATTCTTGTCTATTAACGCGAGTAGTCATGGGTGATGAGTGGGAGTGGGACTTGTGGTTGGACGAGGCTCTCAAGAAATTGGAGACTGCAAAGCATCTGAGATCTCTAAGACCGTTGTTAACGGTGCCTTCTGAGGGTTCGCTGCCCTCCTATGCCTATCCCTCTATTGCCATTGCAGCATTAGACGATGACGATGTGTCTCTTACTCATCTCAGACTTTCAGGCAATGAAGAAGCAGAGACATTCATAAACTATGAAGAAGAATTTGAGACTTTCGATGGCTTGGGGCCGTGGGATCGATCCTCCGTGGTGGTCAAGATTTCAGAGGCCACTTTCCAGCTTTGGATCAACAACCTATGCAGCACAGGTCGGTCAGTGTTCAGTTTTCACATCGCATTAGGCTTGCATGTGTGCATCTGACTGCACAATTTGCCATCGTTTTAAACGAAACAAAGAGGGGATATCATGTCTAGGATAGAGCTACTATACCAAACTCTGCTCCAAATGTTAATTTTATTCTATGCAGTTTTCATATCTTTGGTAACATATCTAGCTTTTAAAACATTGGCACGGAGGCACTTGAAATGTGCTGAAGCATTTATTTCTCAATATATCCTGTCCTGTATGTATTTCAGGTCAAGAGACAAGCGATTTTGATATATCGTTGGATAATGTGATGGAATCCCGTGCACAACCTTTCAGAAAGTTACTTCTCTTCTCTGGGAATGACTATTTGGGTCTGTCTGCTCATCCTACTGTTAGACGTGCTGCTGCTAAGGTGCCAATGTAAATCCCTTAAGCTGTACCACTCTGCTTGCTTGAATGCTTCATTTTATCATTCCGCTTTTGAGTCAAGGATTGCATTCTTTCTAAATATAATGCACTCCCGGGTATTTCAGGCTGCACAAGATCATGGGATGGGTCCAAGAGGTTCTGCACTGGTTTGTGGATATACATATTACCATAGACTACTGGAATCCGCTTTAGCAGATTTGAAGAAGAAAGAGGTGCGTGTTTATGTCGCTTGTCAATAGAGTAATTGGTAGTTACATTTGAGTCTTTTGCAAACGAATGTTCGAGACTTGCAACATCAAGTCTGACAAAACTGAGGTCTTTGTGATTATGCAACACTTCATCTTCATTTAGAGACAACGCTTTGTTTCAGATGACCTTAATTGTGGTTACTCACCTTTGGCTTCCATCTAGTTTATTTTGTTGGAAATTTTCTCTTGATGTGCTAGTGAACCTAGTGCACCCTATCCCAATGTTCTTAATTTTGGCAGCCATGATCTGGCTTTTGAAAAGGGGCATGCCTGGGACCACTCTGTTTATTGCCTATGCTAAAGCAGTATTGCATGGAAGCACACCCCTCCCACACCCTCTCCAGAAGCACGCTCTGGATGGGAGTGAGCGCAAAGTGCTTCAGGAAGCACCCCCGCGCCTCCCCCAAATCCGCTTTGGAATGCATTTTTTTAAATATAATGGAATGGGTCCAAGAGGTTCTGCACTGGTTTGTGGATATACATATTACCGTAGACTACTGGAATCTGCTTTAGCAGATTTGAAGAAGAAAGAGGTGTGTGTTTATGTCGCCTATCAATAGAGTAATTGGTAGTTACACTTGAGTCTTTTGCAAATGAATGGTTGAGACTTGCAACGTCAAGACTGACAAAACTGAGGTCTTTGTGATTACTCAACACTTCATCTTCATTTAGCGACAACGCTTTGTTTCAGGTGACCTTAATTGTGGTTACTCACATTTGGCTTCTATCTAGTTTATTTTGTTGGAAATTTTCTCTTGATGTGCTAGTGAACCTAGTGCATCCTATCCCTATGTTAATTTTGGCAGCCATGATCTGGCTTTTGAATAGGGGCATGCCTGGGACCACTCTGTTTACTGCCTATGCTAAAGCAGTGTTGCATGGAAGCACACCCCTCCCACACCCTCTCCCGAAGCACGCTCAGGATGGGAGTGAGCGCAAAGTGCTTTAGGAAGCACCCCCCCACACCCGCTTTGGAATGCATTCTTTCTAAATATAATGGAATGGGTCCAAGAGGTTCTGTACTAGTTTGTGGATATACATATTACCATAGACTACTGGAATCTGCTCTAGCAGATTTGAAGAAGAATGAGGTGCGTGTTTATGCCGCCTGTCAGTAGAGTAATTGGTAGTTACATTTGAGTCTTTCCAAATGAATGGTTGAGACTCGCAACATCAAGCCTGACAAAACTGAGGTCTTTGTGATAATGCAACACTTCATCTTCATTTAGAGACACCGCTTTGTTTTAGATGACCTTAATGAAGTTAAAACAAAAATAAAATGAAGTTAAAACAAAATTAAAACTAAGGAATTCAAGCCTAGAAATGATGCTAAAGTATGAGAATCTACCTTGGCTTGATGGAGGAAGAAATCCGAAAATTATTGCAGCCTTAAAGAAACTAGATTTCACCCTATAAAACAAAAAGGAAAAATATTTTTTGGAGTTTTGTGGTTGATGAGATAGAGTGGTAGACTAGTGCCTTTGATCTTGGGGCAAATGAGGTCCTAAAGTAGCTCTCCTTGGGCCTTGTTTGAGAGCACTTGGTTGGAACTCCTACAAAGCATGACGAATTCATCTCAAGCCTTAGGGCTCCATGTAAATTTTTCCAAGGGGTCACCCTAAAGCATATCCCTTTAATATCTAGATTCTAGCACATACCCTCGCTTATGCAAACTTGAACTTGCAACCCCTCCTAAGATGACAAATCACAATCAAACTACACGACTGGAACATGTAAAAAGTAAAGAGATTCTTCCCTACTTAATTCCAATGGAGTAAGATTACCCTTCTATTGGACTAGATCTAGAAATTTGACAATACTAAAAGATACATGTTACCTCAAGATAAAATCACCAAGATATTCTTCACATGTAAGAAAGATCCCAAAGAAACCAAGAGCCTTTAGTGCAAAATATAGCTTTATTCTCCAATCAACAACAACAAGATACAATGAGGAAGAGACTCTCTTATATAGGAGAGTAGCTCAACTTCCTTTACAACAAAATAATAATAGATCTACCAAAACCCTAGATCTATCCTAGGGAGGCTCAAAGAGGCCTCTAGAGTCCTAGACATGGTAAAAAATGATAAACAACTCTCATATGCCAACAATAAGCTGAAGACAAGGGGGGTGCACCACCTATACATGGAAATGATGCAAAAGAAGCTCCAAGAGGGGAGTGCTCTCCTCCAAATGGTCCAAACACATGAATAGTCTCCCAAAACATGGAACACTCCTCTCCAAACCCTAGACGTGTGGGTCAAACCCTCTCTCCAAGGTGACGTCTAGGATCCAATGGTGAAGTAATGAGTGGTACAAGCCTCAAAGAAGGGAGCGCTCTCCAATAAATGAATGCCAAGTGGTAGCAATCAACCAACCTAGGGTCAAATCCTAGAAAGCTCCTCCAAATCCTCAGGAAAGCACCTCCAAATGCTCACACATGTGTGTACAATCCTCTAGAATGAGTTCAAACAGTCCTCAAGAAGCATCTAGATTAATCTTTAATGGTCCAATGTGATGAAGGGATGGTCCAAATGTGGTAGGGCATGGTCCAAAGTGTGCAATCTCTCCCACGTGCCAAGGAGGTGAGGGTCTTCATCATGCAGAAGGGGGTGGCCCCATCCTAGCGACCCTAATAATCATCAAATGAAGCACATCAAAGGTAACACTCCACATATAACACCTAGCCATCATCATAGAGCATCACATCAAGTCTCATAACATGTAGATATGATAAAGGACTCTAGCACTAAGGAGTTAGCCCACATATAACTTAGGAAATGTTCACAAATATGAAGATAATACGTAAATTAATTACAATTACACCTTTCTAATTACTCAATGACTTATCTAACCTTTATTTATCCAGTCTAACATTGGTGTGACCCTTTTTAAGTCCTTATTATATGTGAAAGCCCTAAGTTAAGATGCATAGCCTAGATTCCTAAAGTAAGTGAGGGGGTACATGAAGTGAATGTGTACTTAGGGAAATAAATGGGCCTTTGCAAATTAACTATCATACCAATTGAGTGTGATAGGTCTACCCTTAACAGTTAAGAGTTAGGGTTTAAGATATTTCTTCCACATGTGTGCCTTAGAAGGAAGTGTTTTCATGGGTCACCCATCCATGCTTTTTTTGCAATCCTTTTTACTTTATTTTTCATTTATTTGCATTTCTTAGCCTTTTCATCTGCTTAGTCCATTTGCTTTAGATTTGGCTTTCATAACCCAGGACTTAGGGAACCTGGCTTTTAGTAGGGGGAATATCTCCCATATATTTCCAATTTAATTTAGCAACATTGACCTTAGAGTACTAGACTCTTTTGGCTTTATCGAGACATTCATACGTGGGAGTAGTTATGAGACCTTAAGTTATTATTGATGATAAATCATTTACAAAGGGGAAAATGAAGGGGATGGATGAGTTGGCTAGTGAAATGAAAAATGGCTAGGAAAAATGTTATGGAATGGGTGAAATCACTTAATCTAGCTCACTAGGGTACAATTTAACCTTTGGAATGACACACTTCTTAAGGTGAAATGACACCAAGATTAGACTAAGACATGAGTAACTGTTTTAAGTGTTGTGAGTCATTATACAAGCATAAAAGTAACATCCATGAAATCATATCATCATATAAGCAAACAATCTAAGTGTCAACAAGGGTAAGAGATATCATAGCACTAACGCATCTGATACTGTCTCTGTTAGGCACATCCTAGGCATTTGTACCATCTCAGAATGCTGGAAGGACCTCTGACCAACGACCCATGGAGATACCGCAGATGTCATCTCAGGACAACTGATCAACATATCACCCCTTGTTGAGAAAGGGGTGACATTTGGCTCCAACTATGGGATATGTACTCTATGTGAGAGTGCATGAGAACTCCAAAATCTCCAGATCTGTTTCCTACACACACTTCCCACTCAAGTGCATATCAAGTACCAGAAAGGAAACAAGGCACAAGTGTCTTGCTCCAATCCACATCATAATAAATCAAAGCGGTAAAGTACAATTGGAAACCAGTTAGATCAAATTTCATTCATAAAGCAAGTAAAATGCATGAAAGCAACATATAGGATAAAATGCGTACAATCAAATGCAAGATGCAAAATGCAAATGCAATTGAATTATTCTAGATGCAAAGCAAATCAATCCTGATGCTCATGCTAAAGAGCTTATTCATCCTAAACTACTCAAGCATAAGATAAAACAAATACCAGGTGAAATAAAAAACCCAATGCAATCATGTGCTCATCTCATCAAGGCCATGGCATCTTCCCTTGTGTTTGGTCACCAACCAAAACAATGATGCATCAAGTGGTAAGCAGATAACAGCTGGAATTTCCATAAGGTGTGGACCAAAGTCAGAAATATGCGTGTGAACAAGGCCAAGAGCACCAAAATTATCCCAAGAAGAGCATGCACCATCACAAGAGCCCTCTATTCAAACTTGGATAGAACTTATGTAATCTTGGCCACCAAGGATCATTCCATCATCATCATTAACCCTCCCCTAAAAGCAACAAGGGCTTAGGAGTTTCTTCAACCCTGTAGGATGCCTCAAGACCTTTCTCCACATTTGTCAAGCATGGGATATGACATGAATTTCCAAATTTAGCATGCTAGAAATTTATGCATTTGATCTTTACATGAAAAGCTTGTCACCCCAAACAAATTTCTGCATTAAAAGAAAACCTTCCGGCTAAAGATACATGCCCAAAATGAGAAATGGAAAAATTAGGTGGCTGGAAATTTCTGTCATGAAAACCCTGTTGTATTGTGCAATTTCAATCCCTTACATCATCTTTTATAACTGGAAAATTAGGCATGACAATACAAAAATTTGAGGCAAAAGAAGACTAGAAAATTTATGTACTTTTAGGCCTAGAAATCTGCTCCAAATGGCTTGGAAAACCTGCATCAAAATCCTTCAAACATGGTTGGAAATTACCCTGAAAAATCTACCCCAAAGCTGTAAATATATTAGATCCAGAGATCACTACTCCCTCTGGATCAGTCTGAGACCTCAAGTAGGATGAATCTCAATGTCAGTACATACTAATAAAAACATAGACTCAACCACTAGATCTGCATCTACCAACTAACACATAAATGCAATCAACAACATAGACAACAGATATACCCTGGAACCCTTGCGGGAAAAACCAGCTAACTAGGGGGCTATCTTTTCTCTCGAGCCCAGAGCATATAGAAGTATAAATGACAGTACAATATAGGACAGACCTCAAATTTGCATGCATCCAACTGATGCATGCACTGAAGAAGTAAGCCCTAACTGCCAAACTGGATCTGAGTGCTCTGACGGTGCCTCTGAATGATCTGCCCTCTCTAGATCTCTCTGCTCTGATATGCTCGCTCTGAAGACTGCCCACTGATGAAATCGACCCTCTCTGCATGCACAAGTGCGCCCTCCCCTCTGGATGTCAAATGCTCGTACTGGTCCAGATCTCAACAGATCTGAGCTCCGATTGTCTCTAACCTTCCTCAAATCTCGAGGCAAGGCTATCTTGAAAGTCTCGGACTCCAACTCGGTCAATCCAACTCACAACGAGCTTCTCCTCCTTAGGAAAAACGTCCTCCTCCAAGCAAACTCGGCCTCCTCCAATCTAATCAGTAATCACACTGTGGAGCTCTCTCAGCTCACAGTATTGGAGATATGGTCTCTCTGGAACTGAAGGTCACTGTTCTAGCTCAGACCTGACCTTCCTAGCTCCTGTAGCAACTCCTCCCTATCTCAGAAAGTCGCCCCACATGGACAGATTAGTCCCCCTCACTCTGGTAGTATCTCCCTTTGATGATACAACTGAGTAACCCCATCTGGGGACCCCCTGCCTCTATAAATAATCTCACCAATGAATTAGGTTTGCCAAAACCCTAATTCTCGGTGCATGCAAAAGGTCACTTTTGCATGCAGTCACTGAATGCTGACAGGTCATGCACTACTCATGCATGCAAAGGTCAATCTCCCCTGAAGCTCTGCATGCAGCCCCCACTGGGCTCATGCCACTGAGTAGAGTGCATCTCACTCTCTACTCCATCCTGATGCCTATGCAGCTGATGTACCTCCATGTAAGGCATCTGAACCATGGAGGACATCCCGAAGTTACCATAATCTAACAAAAGCAACCTTGAAAATTGGAGGAGATGGCTGGAACAAATCTGCAAAAAAGTGCTCAACATGATGCCCAAAATGAACGTTACAAATGAGGGCATATGACTGCAAGTCCTCTTCCATGCTTGGCTGTTCCAAAGCTTCAAAATCTGCAACTTCCTCATTAGATGTATCACTACAAGTATCATAGATGGGATCCTAAAAAATTTCCATATTTTCCATGTCCCTACTATGATCAACAATCTGAAAACTTGCATCTAAAGCATCATGAAAAGGGGATATACATGCACTATCTTCCTCATCATCAAACAAGGGTTTGTATTCAAGAATAACAGAGGAAGGAAAACTCACCAAATCCTCATCACCGCAAGGAGAACGAGTAGGAGCATCAATGTCTTCATCAAATAGGACTCCATCATGTGCTTTGGTGGGAGCATGAGGAAGCTCCTCAATATCCTCTTGATCTTCTTCACCAACTTCATCATGGACCTCTGTAAGGGTTTAATCTTCCACATGCTCTTCAAGAGAATGGTCTTCTATTTTGGCTTCCTCTTGGTCTAGGCCCTCCAAAGGATTCAACAATTTGCTCTTTAAACATACCCTTGATATAATCGACATAGGGCAACCATATCTCATGATCTCTAGGGCTCCAATACTTGCAAAATACTTCCACCGATCTTGCAAAAGATGAGATTTCTCCTCTACCAAGGCCTTCAAAGCAAGCATTTGCATTCCTTTCCAAATTAATTCGAAAAAAATTTCATCAAGACATCTTCATGAGTAATGACAAAATCAGAAATGGATATCATGAAACTTGTAATGTGTGATGTGGTTGAATTAATACACCCATGAATTTTTGGAAGAGAGCAAATAACATCCATTGGAAACTCATTAGGGAAACCTTGGTTACTTGAGAAATCAAGAGGAATATAAAAATCAACCATCCATGGAGGTAATGTCATTTCATCTTCAAGCCCTTAATGTAAGAAACCAAATATGAAATTGCACATGAACTTACCTTATATTGATATCAAATTGTGTGGAGTCACCATGTTTTGAGATGCAGGATTAGATTGAGTTGAAGAACTACTTTGAATGATGGATTGAATTACTTTTCTCTTTTCTATATAGTATCTTTTGGGTTCAAGAGCAAAAGGAACAAGTGCTTGGGAAGATTCTCTTGTGGAGTATCTCTTAGGCACAAATTCTCTAGATGGAGTCGCCAGATGAGCTAGTTAAATTTTGAATTAGGAAAAGGTTCATCATTAATTAAAATGTTGTTTAAAGCTCGGGTTGAAAGGACTTATCCTTTACAACATCGTCAAAATGTTATAGCTTGATTTAGCACGTGGGTGGAAAAGTCCCAATCCACTAGTGCTATCAAGGAGCAACTTCAGAAGAAAGGACCACTATAACCTTAGTGCTAACTTCTCTCTCTTTAGACCAACTCTTAAGCTCAGGGGGGCTTCCCTAGGGTTGATTAAATATGGATTTGTTGAAGAGAGCGAAGGGGATTGAAATGTAACTTAGTTAGATGTAGGGTTGATTAAATATGGATTTGTTGAAGAGAGCGAAGGGGATTGAAATGTAACTTAGTTAGATGTGTGCGATTAGAGTAAGTTAATTTCTCAAAATAGTTTTTGAACATGTAAAGTTAGAAATACCAAATATATCAAACACTTAAGTGGAAATACTCAATATATCATTTGAACAATAATAAAACCATGGACATTTAAATCATCAATTTTGAAAATTAAAAGATATTTGCAGAAAATAGATTCACAATCTATGCTGTTGGGTGCGAGAAGCGGGAGCGGGGAGCAGAGCGAAAAACAAAATTTTCAAAAGCTCCCATTTTTGGAGCGTTCTGAGAGCGTTTTTTGTATAGTATATATTTTGATGAATTTATATTTAAAAAACATGTAGGATGTCGAATTAGCTATAGAAAACATGGATTAAACCATATAACATCAATCATCTAGTAGTTATAACTTATAACATTATTATCAAATGATCAACCATAACTACTTTTATATGAGCTTGGCAATGAAGGGAGGTACCATAACATTGTCATCAAATGATCAACCTAGTATAGGAGCTTTTAGTATAGGAGAGGTAGGGAGCGCTTGGGGAGCGTGCTCCCAAAATTGGGAGCGTTTTGGGAGCGAGCTGCCGAAGGAAGCGAGCTTCGGGAGTGGGAGCGAGGGGTGGGGGGCGCGCCCACGCAGCAGAGTGAATCACAATAGATCAATGCAAAAGTGGTTAAACAGTGGGTTCATTTGCGACAATATAAACACACCCCAAAACTGAAATTAAAAGTGGAATAAGTTGCCAATTAATACTTTATTATATGAAATTATGGCCCAAGGTGAGGCCTTGCTTGAGAAGATTTTTCTAGAGCAAGGTGTCACTCAAGGTGTTATATTTAGATAAAATTTCAGATTTCTTGAAGTTATTCGAATCACTTCTCCAATTGTGGAATTGATTAGATGTCTTAATCAATGTAGATAATTTCGACATCAGCAAAAAATCGGCAAGGGTCCCGAATACAACTTCTTGGCAATATCGGCGAAAAAATCGACAAATCACAGAAAACATTAAAAAATACAATATATATATATATATATATATATATATATATTTTCTGAATTTTAAACATATAAAGCAACAACAACATTAGATAAACACATTGGCACATAACTATGGAGAAAGCACTGATATATAGATGTAGTGGATGCCAAATGACTTAGAGCAGTTTGATTTCAATGACTCGGACTACTAAAAATTACATAAAATTTTACAATTTTAATTAAAAAATATATGTATTAAAGATTCCAAGCTATGATTCCAAACCATTGGAGACAAAATATGCAAAGTCTACTCATGTATATACCATCTAAGGGTGAATATATCAAAATGGCACCAAGTGCGATACATATCTGAATCAAAATTGAAAATACATAATCATCAAATCATTGCCTATATTGGGATCCTATTTGTCAATAGCACCATGTTCCCCCCTCCTCTAGGCTCCAACCCTTACCTCTACCTTAAATCTCGAAGTTGATCCTCTAAGTGTTAAAATATGGTAGAAAGAGCTTCCCATGCTTAATAAGTGATTTTGTTTGATTGAAGGGTACATTTTTATTAAGGTTATGACAAAGGAGTTCAATCAACTTCAACAATTAGGCATCAACACCACCAACATCAAGGTACATAGAGAGTTTGATGTGCTTGATTAAATTCCATTCCCTTACCCTCCTACATGATAGAATCTAGTGAAAATGTTGCAATCCTGAACTCCTCAAAACCATTAAGTCTGTTTAATTCTAAATGGGATCTGAAATTCTACTTTTTGCATATGAAGTCTGATGAGGTTGGAATCACTCTCAAACATTCTGAAACAATTAAAGGTAATGTTAAAAAGTTAAGTAAAATGATAGAAAATGAAAGATAAAGAGAATATCACTTTTACCTTAAGAATTTAACATTACCATTTAATATTGCTAACTCCAATGTCACTTGTACAAAACTGGTCAAAATGTTTAAAAAAAATTGAGTTTTTAAAACTGTGAAAAAGGCTCCTTGGCGATTTTTTAGGTCCCATTTTTTTTCAAAAAATCGCGAGGTTCAATTTTTAGAAAAAAATGCGATTTTTTCAACTGAAAAAATTGTCAGGCCAAAAAAATCATGATTTTTCGAGAAATTGACGATTTTATCTTCACTGGTACAATGTTTTAATTACATGTTTAGACAACAACATCCCATTCATCCATGATTAAATTATCCAAATACTATTGAAATATATCAAGAGTCATGCAAGAGAAAAGTTTAGCAACGAGAAGCAAATTACAGAAGCAATTTTCAAATTTAAAAGTGAACCATTTAACCAATATAGGTGTGCTTATTAAAACATGAAACCATGATTCACTATTAGCCAAATGAGCACTAAATATATCTTGCTTTTAGAATGTGATTGCTGTTATGTACTAAAAGCAAGAAAATGTAGAAATTTCCAGAATTCAGTAGATACTAAAGAACATAAATTTAAACCTCGAAAACTAAAAATTTCAAGATACTAGATGCTCATCATAAAAATTCTAGAATTAATATTAGTTTGATGTTATAAATTTTCAGAATTAATTAAGATGAATTATGAGCCATATAACCACATAAATCATCAATGAAACATAAGTGTAAAATCCAAAAAAATTATGTGATTATTCTCGCATGAAGCCCTAACCTTAAAATGTGATTTTATGGAGTTATTAGGGTTGTTTTACTTCTGTATTTTTTCTTCTATAAAATCAAGGTAAAACATAACTAAAACTAAGGAATTCAAAGCTAGAAATGATGTTAAAGTATGATAATTTACCTTGGCTTGATGGAGGAAGAAATCTGAAAATTGTTGCAGCCTTAAAGAAACTAGATTTCACCCTAGAAAACAGAAAGGAAAAATATGTTTTGGGGTTGATGAGTTAGAGTGGTAGACTAGTGCCTTTGATCGTTTTGGGCAAATGGGGTCCTAGAATAGTTCTCCTTGGTCCTAGTTTGAGTATACTTGGCTGGAACACTTGCAAAGCATAACAAATTCCTCCCAAGTCTTTTGGGTTTCATGCAAACCCTTCCAAGGAAGGGTCACCCTAAAGCATACACCTTCAATATCTATATTCTAGCACATACCCTAGCCTATTCAAACTTGAACTTGCAACCCCTCCTAAGATGACATTTCATAAGCAAACTACAAGACTAAAACATGTAACAAGTAACAAGTAAAGAGATTATTCCCTACTTAATTCCAATGGAGTAAGATTACCCTTCTATTGGACTAAATCTATAAATTTGACATTGCATGAAGATAATGTTACCTCAAGATAGAGTCACTAAGATATGCCTCCCATGTAAGAAAGATCCCAAAGAAACCAAGAGCCTTTAGTGCAAAAGATAGCTTTATTCTCCAATCAATAGCAACAAGATACAATGAGGAAGAGCCTCTCTTATATAGGAGAGTAGCTAAACTTCCTTTACAATAAAATTATAAAATAATAATAGATCTACCAAAACCCTAGATCCTACGCTGTCAGGAGTGGGGAGCGGGAGCGAAGCGAAAAGCGAAATTTTCAAAAGCTTCCGGGTTGGGAGTGTTTCGGGAGCATTTTTTATATAATATATATATATTTTTATATTTTGATGCATATATGTGAACAAAACCATGCAAAATGTTGAATTAGTTACAAAAAACATAAAAACATGGCTTAAACTATATAACATCAATCATCTAGTAGTTATAAGTTATAACCTATAGCTTATAACATTGTCATCATGATCAAATCATCAAATCATCAACCATAGCATCAACCATTTTCAATATATAACATTTGTAATTTTGGCACGACTCATCAAATGATCAATGATCAATCATCAAACTCATAATTCTTGTAACCAAGTTACCAAACTATAACAGAGAACATAAAATGATCAAGTTCAAGTGTTCAACCATGAAATGAAATGATTCAATTTCACAAAGCAAAGTAATTGTCATATAATGTCTTCAAAATTGACTATAAGAAATATTAAAGAGTCATTAGGTTCAATTTGCAAAATGCAAAGTACTGAAAAACTAGAAAAAGACAAGTACTAATATTTCCCTTTGCCACGGGAAACTTCTAATTTCTTTTCCCGTGATCTATGAGAAATTGCTAGCAGTAGTATCAGGATCCTCATCCCCAGTAGGTGGAACTGGAAGTGGTCGTGAACCACGTCAAACATCTACACGACCCCAACGAAACAATGGAGGTTGTGAAGCTAGAGGAAAAATCGGTACATCTGGGACTGTCGCTGGAAGTGGAAGTGGACGTGGAAACTACTACTGGAGGGAGGTGGCATCGCTGCTGTTGCTGCTGCTGCTGCACGGTCAACAATAACATCATCATCGTCCAAAAGTTCAGCCTGCAAGCGCTCTAAAACCATGGCTCCATCCTCCAAATTATCCTTCTCCGGGTTGTTGTCCCAAGTGACAAATGTTCTATCACTCTTGGCCCGCTCACAATAATGAGACAACAACCTCAAGTTGTAGTGTACAAAAATCAAGCTTTCTGCTCGGTTATCATTTAGGTCGTTTCTTTTCACATTGTGGATATAGCTATAGGTGCTCCAACACCTCTCTGCAGAAGAACTATTAACCACCTGTGAAAGCACTTTAATGGCCAATTTATGCAATTGTGTGGCGGCGGAGCCATACATATTCCACCACTCGATAGGAGGAATCCTTTCTCGATCTTTGTTTGCATGCAAAGTACCAAACACCTTATGTTGACTAAGATATTTGCTCAATTGAGCACGCAATATGGCACTTTCCTCTTCATCAGGGACCAACTTATCTAATGCTTGCATGTACCCATTCTGTACCTCTGGATCTGTGTGGGGTTTTTTCCTGATCCCACCCCCAGGTGCTGGTTTGGCCAACCAAGATGGAGAATAATATTTGGGTGTAAGGACGTAGGCTAAGGCATGGAGTGGAACATTAAGATTATCCCACCTTTTGACCACATGTTTGCGAATATGATCATACAAAATGGCATCTTTTGGCTCAACAATATCTTTTATTTGGCCTAGCATGCTATCCATTTGCTCATACACCTCCCCAATTACCGGCTCATTAGTATTTGCAAACCGAATTATGTGATAAATGGGCTTGGTGAAATTCAAAACATACCTTACACTTGCCCAAAAACTGACCATCAAGAACGTTGGTCTCCACCTCCTGAAAATCTTGCCTGTCAAATACAGATGTAGTCCCGTCTTTCAAAACTTGCCATGAGTCACTTGATTCCATACTAGCCAATGCCTCTCTTACCTTCAAAAGGCGCCTGAAGGTGAGGTAATAGCTAGCAAATCTAGTCTTCGCAATCTTCAATAGCTCCAACTTTCAGTGATTGTGGAAAATGTGGTGGGCATTACTATGATTGGTAATGAATCTTATCATGAACTTGCCTTTCTTGTACAATGAACCAATCCATTTATAATCATGTTCCTTCATCTTGATAATGTCATGCGTCAAAAGGTTCAATGTGTGAACCAAACACCTGGACCAAAATATGTTGGGGTATCTATCCTCAATGATTGCTCCCGCTGCCTTACAATTAGCAGCATTATTGGTAATGACTTGTATGACATTGTATGGCCCAATAGATTCAATGGTTTTAATTAAGGCTTCTGCAATATTGAGGCCAGTCTTGCACCACTAGTAGACACCCCAAGAATATTTATCAATGGCTTTCCCTTTATATTTGTCCAACCATCAGATACAATGGAAACCCCATATTCATTCCAAGCATTTGTGAATTGCCCCAAAGCACTTTGGATCTTGGATTTTTCCTTGTCAAGACCTATGGTTCTAGCTTTGTCATACCCGGGGCTCCTATATCCTTTAGGGGTAGAACGGATGGCTTCTATCATTTCATGCCAATAGGGGGAGTGAAGAACATCGAATGGTATGCCACATGCATAGAGAAACCAGAACACTTTGCATCCACGTCATCCCTACCACCTTGGTCAAGGAAATCTGATATTGTTCTACGCCCTGAACTTGCAGGCATGGCCGAGGATCCACTACCATGGGTGGATGGGGTTTGAGCACTGAATCCTCTATGTGAGCTTGAGGTCTCCTGTTCAACCTTTGATTTTTTGGTTTGGTATTGTGCTTCCTCCTCTTCCCTCTTATATTTGGCTCTGCCTTTTGATGGCACTTCAGAACAAGTTTTGACTCCTATAGTCTGATTTTCATCCCATGGCATAACCCCACATAAAGGTCTCTTGTTCAACCTTTGATTTTTTGATTTGGTATTGTGCTTCCTCCTCTTCCCTCTTATATTTGGCTCTGTCTTTTGATGGCACTTCAGAACAAGTTTTGACTCCTATAGTCTTATTTTCATCCTATGGCATAATCCCACATAAATGCTTTCTCACACGGGTATATGAACCTGT
Organism: Larix kaempferi; assembly: GCA_027924585.1. Lineage (NCBI taxonomy): Eukaryota > Viridiplantae > Streptophyta > Pinopsida > Pinales > Pinaceae > Larix > Larix kaempferi. Next base: position 11,272,654 of record BSBM01001331.1, on the reverse strand, counting down.
GAATGTTACTCTACAATGGGGGCATGCAAATTTTTGTGGTTCCACCCCCTTTCCCTCCTCCAAGCTTTGTGACATATTTCCACAAGGGTGTGTGGTTCTCTCTGTTTTTCCTTCCATCATCATCACTATCCTCTCCCTCTCCCTCCTCTTCCTCCTCTCCATGATATGCGCCACTACCCACTTCTTCATCCTCTCCATCATTTCTCCTCCGATTTCCAATCAACACCATCATAAAAAACAATGGAACCAAAAAGAGAAGCCACATTGGAATACCCATGATCATCATGCTTGTAGAGGTTCAAACTTTCAAAGTTTCAAACTTTAAGTTCAAAGAATAACCCTTTGCCTGCAATAGAATGAGGGAGAAGGAATGGGAAAGAGTAGGAGAAGAAAACATACAAGTAACACGCATTCAATTTCAAGCCAAAAAAAGGGATGAGTTTATAGCCTACCTCTTTGGCTCTCCAATGGTGCTTGAAGTCTTGAAGCCTTGAACCCTATAGAAGCCTTCAATCTCCTCTCCAAGCTTTCACAAATGGCACCCTTCAATCTCTCTTCCAAGCTCTCCAAGTCTAAGAGTCCAATCTTTCTACAAAATCTCCAAATGCACTAAGCTCCTCAAACCCTTGCAATGGTGAATGAAATGGAAACAATGAAGTGAAATGAAATGGGGGAGTGCTTTATAGCCCAAGCAAACTCCCCCCAAAACAAAAAAAACACCCATCATCTTCAAGCCGCGGATTTCCTCGGGAGTGCTGGCGGGAGCGACGGGGAGCGATTAGGGAGCGAAATCAAAGCGTTTTTTGGAGCGATCGGGAGCGATCACTCTCGATCGCTCCCTCATCGCTCCCTAGCAGAGGCAGGAAGCAAAAATTTTCACCCGGAAGAGAGCTCCCAAAACTCGCTCCTGATTGGGAGCGAAAGGGGAGCGCGCTTTCTGAGTGCTTCCGCTTCGCTTTGGCTCGGAGTGAGCTTTCGGAGTGGGGGCGGGGCTCCCATGCAATGTAGCCTAGATCTATCCTAGGGAGGCTCAAAGAAGCCTTTAGACATGGTAAAAAATGATAAACAACTCTCATGCGCCAACAATAAGTTGAAGACAAGGGGGGCACACCACCTAGTTAAGGGTGAATACATGGAAATGATGCAAAAGAAGCTCCAGCAGGGGAGTTCTCTTCTCCAGATGGTCCAAACATAAGAATAGTCTCCCAAAACATGGAACACTCCCCTCCAAACGCTAGATGTGTGGTTCAAACCCTCTCTCCAAGGTGACGTCGAGGCTCTAATGGTGAAGTAATGAGTGGTACAAGCCTCAAAGAAGGGAGCACTTTTCAATAAATGAGTGCCAAGTGATATCAATCAACCAACCTAGGATCAAACCCTAGAACGTTCCTCCAAATCCCCATGAAGGCACCTCCAAATGGTCACACATGTGGGTACGACCCTCTAGAATGAGTTCAAATGGCCTCAGGAAGCATCTAGATCAATCTTCAACGGTCCAATGTGATGAAGGGATGGTCCAAATGTGGTAGAGCATGGGGTACAAAGTGTACAATCTCTCCCACGTGCCAAGGAGGTGAGGGTCTTCATCATGTGGAAGGGGTGCCTAGAGACCCTAATAATCATCTAATGAAGTACATCAAAGGTAGCGCTCCACATAGAACATGTAGCCATCATCATCGAACATCACATGAAGTGTCATAACATGTAGATATGATAAAGCGCTCTAGTGCTAAGGGTTTAGCCAACATATGACTTAGAAAATGGTCACAAATATAAAAATAATGCATGAAATTACTTACAATTACACCTTTCTAACAATTCAACTACTTATCTAACCTTTATGCATCCAGTCTAACATTTGTGTGACCCCTTTTAAGTCCTTATTACATGTAAAATCCCTAAGTTAAGGTGCATAACCTAGATTCCTAAAGTGAGGGTATTGTTGTCACACAATCTAGCAACCTTGTGATTGCAAGGATTAATCGATTGCCAGACTGGTGGAACCTTGGGACACTGCCCCGAAGTGTCACGCGGACAAGGTCCCCTCTCTTTAGGTCTCCTTAATCCACCAAAGGTAGACTCAAAGCAGACTCAGACTAACCACAGGAGGTGTCCCTAGTCAAGTTCTCCAAGTAGTTACTAGCAAAGCTATTGTTCCCCAGAGACAAACAAGACCGATTTGTAAAAGGAACAGGGTATTTAAGTAAAATTAACAATGGGAAAATGTATACCTTGTAGGGAAAGGCTAAGGGTATGATGGGTTTTCCCTACTGATTGGAAGTGACCTATGGTTAATTATATTTTAGATGATTCAATGTTCTAAGTCACTTGAGATTACTACATAATGAGATTGGTGAATTACCAGCTTAATTAAGTTCATATTTTTAGTGATTCAGTGTTTTAAATGCCTAAATATGAATATGATGTATATATTAGGGTGCTGGTGTATGTTTTAAACATGTCTTAGATGTAAAACAACTTGTTATAAATGTTTTAAGTCTGAGATTAATGGACAAAAAGCCTGGAATTCACTAGAAATAAGTATTTAGTTTCTAGATTGTTAAATTTTGATGGTTTTCGGTGATCAGTGCCTATTCCCCTAGGTTATTTTTGATGAAATTAAATTCAGATCTTAAATAAAGATGCCTAGGGTTGATTTCTTGTTTCAATCCAGCCACTAACTACCAATTCCTAGTGAGAAAAACCAACAAAAATGAACAGTGCGATTTGACTAGTGGAAGGAAACAGAACTACAACAAGACAGAGTATAGAACGCTGACCCAGTGCCTTGTTCCTGGGTGATGGAGTTGTTGTCCTCTCCCTAGCAATGCTTTGCATATGTTGGCTCCTTTTGGTGATGACTTTTCAAGCAAACTCTCCAAATATCCAGCCTTAGGCGCCCTTGAAAATTGATCTTCTTCAGCCTGCAAAAGAACAAATAGTTAATGAGTGCCAATAAGATTTCTGAAGTTAAAACCCAAGATATTATATTCACCGACAAGTGAAGAATAATGCATGAAACAACAAACAAATAACTGAAATAGAAATAAGCAATAGTGGAGAGATAACTCCCTCAAAGTGATTTGCTCACTGAAACGGCCCCTGCGGTGCACTTGCAGTGCATGAGGGCGATTTCATACAATGAAAACAATAAAATCTTGCCTCAGATCTGATTGCCAACACATGCATACACAAGGAGGGAAACAAACAACAAAATCCCCACTCAAAGATTACTCAGAACACCAAGGAATGAAGAGGGAAATTGACTTCTCTATTGTTGTAGCAAATGGCTCTCCAAAGGTCCTTTACAATGAGTAGCTTCTCTCTTTTATAGAATAAGAGAGAAGCAAGATCCCTAATCATAAGGATTGAGGGTTGAGATTAAAAGATACAAGAACCAAATCAATGGTTGAGATAATTCACCACTTATTACATTTTATAATTTGTTGGAAAATACAACTTTAGTGAGGGGGGCGAATTGCCTCATTGAGCCCAATTTACATGCAAAAAACTACAAGATAAGAGTTGGAATGCTGAGTTGGAATCATGAGTGGGTCCCCATAGTAACCTTTTTGCTGATTTGGAAGTGTTGAATGCAAAAGATTGGCTGACTTTTCACCAATTCTGCCCCCCCTTGGAGAGAAGTGCGTCCCCTTGGTGACTAGCATGCTAGAATATTGTCAACACTTGATGTTTCTTGCTAGGAGATGTTCAATTTGTCTTTAGAACCCCTTTTCATGAGGACCCAAGTCAATACTTTGTACTTTGGATTTTTCGTTGCCATGCTTTGTAACTTGGGCATTTTTAAAAATCAAACCTTAGTAAGTTTGATTAATTAATACCGATTAATTAGATCTTGATGAATTCTTGGCCAAATCACTTGGGAGTTGCTTTGGAATAATTCCATGTTCCCTAATGTCCCATACAATCAAAATCACGCCAAAAACCAATCTGCAATATCCATTTTTAAGCTGCTCCAAATTATTAAAGTAGGACTTGGGGTTTTTTTAATTGTAAACTTAATCAATTCCATAAATTAAAGTTTATTAGTCCATAATAGATAAAATCACATTTGGAAGGGTCCAATTGGCTTCCAAAGGTTGAAGTATGATAAATGGTGGTGGAAGGTGACCACATACTGCTGCCTGGCCCTGTTGACCAAATCAAATCTGTGTTTGACCAAGTCAACAAAGTCAACTTTGGTCAAAGCTGTACTATGTTGTCCAATGAATTAAATGACACATCCAAAGCCTTTAGGAGGATAAATAATATCTCAAATGATATATATTGATAATGTACTAGAGCCACAATGCTTACATTACACAAGTAATTCATGTGACTCATCACATAGTTTCAAACATAGGAAATATTACATAAACTAATACATAGCATGGATTTAATGTTTTATATTCATGCCACCATCTAAACAATCATCAAGAAAATTACAAAGATCATTCCTCTTGTGGGTGAAGTGGATGGACAAAGTCAACATGGCTTGTCAAGTGTAGGATTGGCCAAAGATGACTAATTGACTCAAGATAAAGGGGACAAGGGAAGCTTTGTGACATTCACTAATCAAACGAACACTAGGGAAAGTGTTTCACAATTGGATGATGTAAGCATATGACACTCCTTTTGACCTTGACAATCAGACTGGACTCCCTTTTCTTTGACTTTTGTTTTTGAGTTCCTTCTTGGACTTGTCTTCTTTGATTTTCTTGGACTTATTTCTTGTACTTTTTCTTCTTTAGACCTTGGCCTTTATTTTTTAATTTTTTGGAGGCACATGCAAGTTTAGACTTGCTTCTTTTTCTTGCTTGCTTGATTTTTGCATCTTTACTTGGTCTTCTTTTGCTTTCTTTTATTTTGGTGCAGATTTCGCTTTTACACCTGTATCTGGTACAAGGAGTTTTGGACTGGGAGTTGCTTCATGTAAACTTTTTGAGGCATTGAAGGGGGAAAATCCTTTCATGTTTAAGGTCCAGGGAGCACATTTCTCCATGGCAATTTACCATCCTAGTACATAGTAAGTCCACAAGGCTTTACAAGCAGACAAACATACAGCATCAGACAGCAATTCTCCTAGTACATATCAAGTCCACAGGGATTTACAAGCAGACAAGCATAAGACATTAGAAAACCTTGTTGCACACATCAGAGCCGAGACACCAAGGAAAAATAGAGGGGTCACAAAGGGGAGATCGAGAGTCAATCTGTCAAGTCTAAGCCAATGGTTTCAAGATAAAAGGGTGACATGACACGAAGATGAATAGGTCAAAGGTGGAACCAAAAGAGGTTTATGATCCATTTAATATTCAAGAGATGTGAAGCTAATGACTATTTCTATGCATTAACCTACAGAACATTCCTACTAACCATGCTTATCAAAATCACAAGTGCAAGCAACATGAGTAACATCCTAGTACAATTACCACTATAGACCATATATTCCATAAATAAAATCCTCAAGGCATGCAATTGGTACTACAATATACTTGCATGGTGTCATCACAAGGCAACATAATGGCAACTAAAACATGATATCTTAGCAATCATGAACATCCTTGCTCTGAATATCATCTCTGTTTTGAGAAAAATGAATCTCAACCCTGCACTGCTAAGCAAAAATAAGGGTATAACAACCCCCCCCTACATAATCTGGTATAACAGGTACATGAAGTGAATTTGTACTTAAGGAAAGAAAGGGGTTGTTACAAATTAAACCATCATAGCAACTAAGTGTGATAGGTCTACCCTTAAGTTTGAACTTTCAATAGTTAGGGTTTAAGATATTTCTTCCACATGTGGCTTAGAAGGAAGTGCCGCATGGGTCACCCATCCTTGTGCCCTTTATTTGCTATCGCTTTTACTTTATTTTTCATTTATTTGCATTTCTTAGCCTTTTCATTGGCTTGTTCCCTTTACTTTAGATTTGGTTTTGATAACCTGGGACTTAGGGAACCTGGCTTTTAGCAAGGGGGAATATCTCCCATATATTTTCAATTTAATTTAGCAGCATCGTCCTTAGAGTACTAGACTTTTTTAGCTTGATTGATGATAGATCATTTACAAAGGGAAAATTGAAGGGGATGGATGAATTGGCCAGTGAAATGAAAAATGGCTAGGCAAAATGTTATCAAATGGGTGAAATCACTTAATCTAGTTCACCAGGGTACAACTTAAACTTCGGAATGACACTTCTTAAGGAAGAATGACACTAAATTAAACTAAGACATGAGTAACTGTTTTAAGTGTTATGACTCATTATGCATGCATAAAAGTAACATCCCGTGAAATATATTGTCATATAAGCAAACATTCCAAGTGTCAAAGAGGGTAAGAGATATCACAGCAGTAGCACATCTAACACCATCTCTGCTAGGCACATCCAAGGCATATGGACCATCTGAGATTGCTGGAAGGACCTCTGACCAATGACCCATGGACAAAGCACAGATCTCATCTCAGGAACAACTGATCAGCATATCATCCCTTGTTGAGAAAGGGGTAACACATCCATTTCTTATATTTTATTTTCATTAACGCAATTTTTTAACATTAAGAATTAAAATGGAATCTCCATTTCAGGATGTTTGGTAATGGGCTCAGACCACTGGACCTCACATAAAGAAAGCAGAAATTGAGGCTTTTTTTGAGTTTTTAAGTTTTAACAGACTTCACAGTTTTTCATCAGTTCAACTCGTCTGTGTATTGTGAAACATGACAATGCAAACTTTTCTCTCCTACACCCCTGAGATAGGCAAGGTAGAATTTTGAGATTGAAACTTAGGATTTGAACTCCTGTAAAGAAGAATAAAAAAATCCATAGGGAACATTTATTAGTGATGAGCTTAGCCACCTCATTACCACACAGGGTTCAACTTGACGGGTGCAATGTCTATGTTGGATATTGAGCAAGGTACCTTAAATAGCCCAATATAAATTGATATGAATTGGAAACAAATTGAGTTAAGTAACCTTTCAAAGAAAAATAATTTCAAAATTTTTGCATAGGTAGGATTTCCACAGCCATGTATCAAGATACATCTAGTATTAAATCACATCAACATGTGATGTTACGGTTGATGTTATAACTGCATGATGGTTGATTGATGTGATGTATGTACAAAATGGTTGGTGCTCTAATAATTAATCTACTATGGATTACATTTCTAGCTCCTTAAAAATGTAGTATTCATCTACAAGTAGCACAACACCTATGTTGTTAGATTTTCTGCATCTAATTTGGCAATTTGCATGTTTTTTTTTGAAAAAATATATTAAATAAAGACTGCTTCCAGGTTGTTTCTCTCCTGTTTTTTTGGAAATTAGCCCTTGTCTGCTCCTCCCTGCTTCTCTTCCACTCCCAACATGATTGTGCTAAATGAGTCAATGCATGGGCCTTTATAGATTTGGTTAACATGGGTGATCTTGGGTGGTGTGTTAGTCTGAAATGAATGCATCTTTGACATCTAATTTGGGATGCTTGTTGACAATGACATATTTCATGGGTAATAAACAAACATCTAACTTGTGATGCTTGTTTTAAATGTCATGGTTGTGGTTAACAAACAGACTTTCAGAAATGTGCATTGTATTCTCTGTTTATTTCAAACTTGCAATGCTTGCTGTTAATGTCATGGTTCATGTGCAACGGACTTTCAGAACCATGCATTGTAACCTCTCTTTCTTTTTTGATCCCCAATTTTTGGCAACTTGGTTTCTAGGACGGTTTTCCAAGTCCATACAACACAAGGCCTATGTTATGTGGATGTTGAATTTTCTTTTAGCAGTAGAAATACAATTTTCAGATCTGATAATTACTTCCTAATGATTTCAACTAGTAATTTCATCCCACTGTTTTCATTGAATAATTACACACTAAAAATTTCAACTTTAAATGCAGCAGAAACAAAAGATCATAGAAGAATAGCCATGCACAGTAGACACAAAAATATTACCCTGGGAAACCCAACCTTAGGAGAAAACCCAGCCAACTTTTCTTAGAAGAAATCAGTCCAATATTACAAGTACATCACCTCTTATGAAGAAACCCTAGACACAAAGAATTTTGCCCTTCATGAGGAAACCCTAGATTGAAATAGCGAACTTCTAGAGATGATAAGAACCCAAGAAATTTGCTCCTTGTACCTTCGCTAGGCCTTCTTGGACTTGCGCATTAGCTGGGAAGAGAAGTTGTGATGTGTTGATGAAAATGAAATGTTAATTGCTTATTTATACACTTCAAGTTGCCTTTATTTCTCTTTGTGGGATGGCTTGTACTTTTGTTGGGTCCGACCTGTTCTTTTTGTCTTCAATCTTTCCTGGGGCTTCTTTAATGCTTTCCGGGGCTTCTTCAATTGTTCATTTGGTTTTGATGTGTCTTCTTGGTTATTTCTTCTTTACTAGGAAAGTTGTCCATGAGCCTTGTTGATGTTATTCTTCTCCTCACATGCACGTCTATTCACATAGAGCTCTAATGTTGAGTGGACCCACTAAGAAGTCCCAGACACTTCTTAGAGTCTATTTCAATTCAACATTAGACTAGACTTGTATATTCCACAAGGGGATGAAAGCCCCTATCAAATAAACAAGTCAAACCTGCTCTAATATAGAATAGATCACTTCATCCTGAAGCAAGTAATGTGAGAGCACCCTGGGGCCAATATCCCCAAGCCATATGACTTAGGCTAATGGGAGAAGGACTGCCCTTGCCTAGGCCATTCACCTCTAGCCATATGACTCAAGCTCTAAGGGTTAATGTATCATTTCCCCTTGGTCAAATTAGCATGGCCAATCTGGGAGAATGTCTGCCCAATGCTGCAAACTGGAGAAACATCAACACTCCCTCTCAGCGAGGGAGACATTTTGCATCACGCCAAGCTTGTCTCTGAAGTATACAAACTTCGCCTTAGACAGTGGCTTGGTTAGAATGTCTGCTATCTGCTCATCTGTGGATATGTATTGGAGCTTCACTGCTCCCTTCTGCACCATGTCTCGGATGCAGTGATATTTGATCTCAATGTGCTTCGACATGTCATGAAATACTGGATTTTTCTAAATCTTGACACAACTTTGATTATCACATTGTATCAAGGTCATCTCTAGCTCCTGATCAAATAGTCCTGCAAGAAGATTTCGAAGCCACACTGCTTCACGACTTGCGACATTGGTTGCTATATACTCCGCTTCTGCTACTTGTGACATTGGCTGCTATATACTCCGCTTTTGCTGTACTGAGTGCTACAGAAGTCTGCTTCCTACTAAACTAGGATATCATAGTTGATCCCAAGCTGAAGCAAGACCTCGAGGTGCTCTTTTTTTCCACCGCACTCCCTGTCCATTCAGAATCTGTATATCCCTGCAGCCTCACTTCACCAACTGAGACATATATCAGACCATATCCAACTGTACCACGTAGGTACCTCAACACATGCTTCGTTGCAACCCAATGGAAGTGCCTTGGCTCAACCATAAACTGGCTCAGGGTTTGCACTGCAAAGAAAATATCTGGGTTGGTGTTAATCAAGTACATCAAGGATCCAATCAATTGCGTGTACCAAGGTTACAAAAACCAAATCGGTGGTCAAATCGGTCGACCTTGAGAACTGGAACTGGACCAAAACCAGAAAAAAAACCGAATCACAAAACCGGTCCACCAAAAATACATAAAATATTCAAATTTTGAAAGTTTTTATATATATTCATGTGCATCCATGTGAATTCAAACCATTATACACAAAATATGCAAAGTTTCTCATTTATATAGCAAATAAGAGTGCATAGAACCAAAATAGCAGTTAGCACCGAGTGTAATACATGTTTGAATCAAAATACATCATCAAAAAGGCTCTAAATGACCCATAAAAAAGACTAGATTCAAAGACTAAACAATCTAATCATCAGAATCCTCAGGCTCAGAGGCCTTCGACTCAGACTCTGAGCCATCATCTACATCCCGATCCTCAATATGGGGAGTTCGGGCTTGGGCCACTTCACTTGACTCCCCTGGTCTAGAAAGAGAGGGGGTGGGGGTCTTTTTACAACTTCGTTATGGTGTTTAGGGTTGTCCACATTCATCCCCCCAACACCAACTTCGTTTAAAAAAAAAAATTGTGATTTGGGCCTGTCGTACGCCTCCATACAGTTGCTGTACGGACTGGCCGGTTTCATGAGGAAAATTGGTTTTGATCATCGAACCGGCCTGTTCCGAACAGAACAGGACCAAAACGGTTAGGAGGGCTGGTTCGGACCAGAAAACTCCTGGAACCGGTCTGACTGGTCGGTTTTTCTGGAACCGGTTCGATTTTTGTAACATTGGCGTGTACATATTGGGATCCACCAAATCTAAATCTGAAGTGGAATCACTCAGCTTCTTCAGATTTGTCTCCATAGGTTTAGCCATGGACTTGCAGTCCATCATACCGAATCTCTGCAAGATCTCGATTGTGTATTTCCCCTAACTGAGGAAGATCTCATATGGTCTCTACCACACCTCTAATCCCAAGAAATAATGCATCAAGCCAAGATCCTTTATTTCGAACTCAGAGGCCAACTCCCTCTTGCATTCGACTATGAGCTTCTCTGCCCTTGTAAGGAACAGACCATCAACATACAACACCAAGATCAAAGGATCACCATCAACAACCTTGTAGTAAAGGTTGGGATCTGCATCACTCTTGGTGAAGCCCAAACTCATCAAGTATCCATCAATCCTGGCATACCAAGCCCTAGGTGCCTGCTTGAGTCCGTACAAAGCCTTCTTTAATTTGCAAACATGAGACTCGTTCCCATGTATCACAAAGCCCTGAGGTTGCTCTATGTACACTTCTTGCTCAGTCACACCATTGAGGAATGTTGTCTTTACATCCATCTGATGTAATCTCCATCCCATCACTGAAGCAAGAGAAATAATACTCCCGATGGAAGTTTACCTGGCAACTAGAGCAAAAGTCTCCTCATAGTCTACTCCCTCTTTTTGGGAGAATCCTCTCGCCACAAACCTCTCTTTATGCTTCTTGATGTTGCCATCTGCTGCATGCTTGATCTTATAGATCCACTTGGAAGTCACCACTAACTTCCCCTCAGGTATCGGAACTACTCCAACACATCATTCTTCATGATGGACTGATAGTATTCCATCATGGCATCCTTCCAAGCTTACTGGCCTGTTGCCTCCTCATAATTGGAAGGATTGGAATCAATGATGTGACTCATCAACGCCATATAACTCAAAAACTTGTGAGGTCTTTTGCTCGCCCTAAAAGTACTAGTGGGAGTTGCATGCCTCTCTGCATCCTGCAAAGTATCATGAAGCCATGCTGGCCTCTTCCTGGTCACTACAACATCTCTAGGTAGATCCACCGACTCTCCTGACTCTTCCTGAGTCTAAAGGATGAAAAACTGGACTAGAGGGATCTGTATTCTTATCCTTCGGAGCTTCCTGCTCCTCACTATCAATCTCCATATGAGACTCTCTAGACCTCCCGAAGGCTACCTCCTCATCAAAAGTGACATCCCGACTAACCTCAATCTGACGTTGTCCCGGAATGTAGATCCTGTAGGCCTTTGAATTTTTCGCTGTCTCCCACAAAAGTACCTTTCTTTCCAGAAGGTTCTAACTTTGTCCTCTTCTCCTTGGGCATGTGGGTGAATACTGGACAACCAAAGATCCTAAAATGACTGACCTCTGGCTTCACTCCTGTGAATGCCTCCTCAAGAGTCTTGTCGCCCAATATCTAATGAGGACTCCTGTTTTGAACATAAAGTGATGTGTTAGATGCCTCTGCCCATAAGAACATGGGTAAATTCTGATCATGAATCATCGCCTTGACAACCTCCATAAAGGACTTGTTCTTCCTTTTTGCAACACCATTCTATTGAGGGTTGTAAGGAACTGTCAACTCCATCTTGATTCTTGCTTCCTTGCAGAAACCAGTGAAGTCATTGGAAGTATACTCCTCCATTATTTGACCTCAAAACTTTGATCTTCTTCCCCGTCAAGTTCTCTACATGAGCCCTGAACTCCTGGAACCTGCTAAAGACTTCATGCTTGGTCTTCATGAAGTAGATCCATGTCTGTCGGGAGAAATCATCAATGAATGTTACATAGTACAAGAAGCCACCCAAAGATGATACTGTCATCGATCCACATACATCTGCATGCACTAGATCCAATATCCCCTTGGACCTATTATCACTGCTCGGAAAAGAACCCTTGGCATTCTTGCCAAGTGCACAACTTTTGCAAACACCCTCATGCTCTACTTGGAGCTCTGGAAGACCTATAACCATCCTCCTCAATGCTGGTAAAGCCCTGTAATGCAGGTGAGCAAATCTCTAATGCCATAACTCACATAAATTGATACTGTCATGCACCAATGCCTGGGCTGGACGTCCCGACAATCTGTATAGTCCTCCCTCTCGAACACCAATCACTCCTACTGAGTCTATGCTCGAGCCCTTAGGCCTTACAAGAACCTGACCATCCACAAATGCAACTCTATAACCTCTATCCTCCAATGCTGAGATAGAGAGCAGGTTCTTCCTTAATCTTGGTACAAACAATACATCTCTCATGTGTAGAGAATCTCTAGATTCTAGCTGAAACAATGTTGTTCCAATTCCTTTTATTGCATACTTGGCATTGTCTCCAAGTTCAACTTGTAATGCTAAGTCCTTCTTTGTCAAATCTCGAAGAGACTCTCAGTAACCTGTCATGTGCCTAGAAGCACCAATGTCTACCAACCAGGTATCACTACTATCTGTAATAGTGCCCGTGTGCCTGTAAGAGTGGAGACAGAGAAATACTCTTTCCAAAGTTCATCTGCAATCTCATCAAGTTTTGTCTTCTTCTGTGATAAATGTTCATCAACATTGGCTATTGATGCTTGCTGCTTTCCCTTTTTTTTCTTCTAAGGACACTGAAAAGCATGGTGAGCAAATGTATGACAATTGAAGCACTTAACTTTTGAAAGATCCTTCTTCTTCTGTTCCTGATCTGGAGCCGATACTCTACTTGTATTTTTCTTCCTAAAATTTCTTCTTCCTTTTCCTTTTCTTGCATGAGTTGCAAGAGTTTGATTTTCTTCATTCTGAGGTCTTTGCAAGTTGTCCTTGGACAATATTCTGGCCTCCTCTTAGACACAATCAGTGCATAGTCTATCAAACTTGGGTAAATCCTCTCGTCCACAAATGCTTTGGACAAATGAATCTCATGAAGAAGGAAATCCATTAAGTGTCACTGTAACAAGTTCTGCATCATCAATGGTGTCTCCAATGGCCTTATGTTGATCTCTCAACTGAGAGACTCATAAGATAAGTGGCAGTTGAATCTGAGTTGGTCATCATGATACAACGGAGTTGATTCCTTAAGGCTAATTTTTTGCTACTATTCTTACTGTCGAACAATCCAACCAAGGCATCGAACGTTTCTTTGGCAGTCTTCAACTCCGCAATGTGTGGAATCAAATGATCTTTTATGGAATCTATCAAGACCCTCGTAGCCTTTGCTTCATTCTTCTCGTGTCTGGGTTTCTCCTCAGCTCTTTCTGGTTTTGAGACATCTTCCTTCACATAATTCTGAATCTCATTTTCATCCAAGATGAAGAGTATCCCGGTCTTCCAGGATTTGAAATTTGTAGCACCATCCAACCTGTCTTTTACTTTGAGACTGGTCACCATCTTGACAGGGCTGAAATCTGAGATCTGAAATTTGAGATCTATAATCTGAGATCTGAGGGCTGAAAAACTGATCAACGGCTGTCTTCAGTACTTCTTTGGTACCATGTTGAATTTTGTTATAGCAGTAGAAATACAATTTTCAGATTTGATAATTACTTCCTAATGATTTCAATCAGTAATTTCATCTCACTGTTTTCATTGAATAATTACAGACTAAAAATTTCAACTTTAAATGTAGCGGAAACAAAAGATCAAAGAAGAACAACCATGCAAAGTAGACACACAAATTATACCCTGGGAAACCCAACCTTGGGAGAAAACCGAACCAACTTTTCTTAGAAGAAATCAGTGCAATATTACAAGTACATCAACCTCTTATGAAGAAACCCTAGCCATAAAGAATTTCGCCTTTCATGAGGAAACCCTAGATTGAGATAGTGAACCTCTAGAGATGATAAGAACCCAAGAAATTTGCTCCTTGTACCTTCGCTAGGCTTTCTTGGACTTGTGCATTAGCTGGGAAGAGAAGTTGTGATGTGTTGATGAAAATGAAATGTTAACTGCTTATGTATACACTTCAAGTTGCCTTTATTTCTCTTTGTGGGGCCGACTTGTACTTTTGTTGGGGTCGACTTGTTCTTTTTGTCTTCAATCTTTCCTGGGGCTTCTTTAATGCTTTCCGGGGCTTTTTCAATGGTTCATTTGGCTTTGACTTGTCTTCTTGGTTATTTCTTCTTTACTAGAAATTTTGTCCATGAGCCTTGTTGATGTTATTCTTCTCCTCACATGCACATCTATTCACATAGAGCTCTAATGTTGAATAGACCCACTAAGAAGTCTTGGACAATTCTTAGAGTCTACGTCAATTCAACATTAGACTAGACTTGTATATTCCACAAGGGGATGAGAGCCCTTATCAAATAAACAAGTCAAACCTGCTCTAATATAGAATAGATCACTCTATCCTGGAGCAGGCAATGTGAGAGCACCCTGGGGTCAATCTCCCCAGTCCATATGACTCAAGCTAATGGGAGAAAGACTGCCCCTGCTTGGGCCATTCACCTCTAGCCATATGACTCAGGCTACGAGGGTGAATGTATCATTCCCCCTTGGTCAAATCAGTATGACCAATCTGGGAGAATGTCTACCCGATGCTGCAAACTGGAGAAACATCAACAGTGCAGGCCTCGCAGGTTTGTTTGACCTGAATCATCTCTTAATTTGCTCATGATTATGCAATAAGTATTTTGGTTGTCACTTTTGGAGTTTGGTCCATATGACTCAGGCTCCGAGGGTGAATGTATCATTCCCCCTTGGTCAAATCAGCATGACCAATCTGGGAGAATGTTTACCCGATGCTGCAAACTGGAGAAACATCAACAGTGCAGGCCTCGCAGGTTTGTTTGACCTGAATCATCTCTTAATTTGCTCATGATTATGCAATAAGTATTTTGGTTGTCACTTTTGGAGTTTGGTTCAAATCCTGTTTTGTTAAATACAGCTCCATCTCTTGGGGAATGTGCTAGTAAACATCTCTTTCTTCTTTAATTTCTCGAGGACAACATTTTTCCATGCATGTCATTATCTTTCCTGCATTGCCGATAGAAAATGTTCCTATAATCTTGTAAACTGTACTCGTCATGCACTATCACAGTAGCATGCTTCCTCTTTCGTAACCTCTATTGTGGTTTGCTATAAGTATAGTTGCATGTTCACTCTCTGCTATTTTTTGGAATTTATCCCTTTGGTTGTAGCACTGTCTTTGTTATTTTATTGCTTTAAACTTTAAAGCCAATTTATTCCATTTTCCAGCAGAACATTATTTTAAGATGCAACTCTAAGATAGAATGAAAGAAATACCCATTGTCTAGCATATAAATTTTAATCTTTATTAAGTTGAGAATTCAAGATCCTCTCATCTGTTCTTTGTGGATCACTTATGGTACCTGTTTGTGCTTTTGGAAGGATTTGATGAATGTGAAAATCCTGTTAATTTGGACCTTATGATTGTCCTGAGCTGCACCATAGATAAAAATGCTTCTTCTCTGTTCTGTTTTGTACGACTTCCTCACGATCTCATCTGTTTCTCTTTATAGAATATTTTGATGGAAGTAGAGAAGCTTCCTTTGACTATTGTGGGTGCCGTCCTATCAACACTGAGCTGGATTAGCTATTGGCATTCCAGGCTAGGAACTCTGCATCTTCATTTATTGGCCAGCTCGTGTGGCCATAAGACAGGTCATTTTGGGCTAATGGAACCATCATGGAATAATGCCAACCCCACTTTACCAATTGGCCAAGCCCCCATTGACCATACACAGTTGTGATCATATAAATCCCAAATGATTAAATTTTAGACCTTAGGTATAGCAAAAATTTTCTATTTATAATTTAACTATTGTCAGAGATAACCAATTGTGTTGTGGATGTTGTTATCCAGGATTCTTTACTTTGTCCTACAGGGTTTGCTGCAAACATGGCTGTGATGACAGCCCTGGGAAGTCTTAGTTCTCTGTTATCTCTCAGTGGCAGACCGACAAACGACGAAAAGATTGCTATCTTTTCGGATGCTTTAAATCATGCATCGATTATAGATGGCATTCGTCTTGCTGAGAGACAAGGGGAAGCAAAAGTTTTTGTGTATAGACACTGTGATATGGTTCATCTCAATCAATTGTTGTAAGTCCTTGAAATACCATGTTTCCTTCATTTGTGGGCTTTAATTGCAGTCAGATCAGTGTTATTTGAAACTAGTCAGTTATTTTATACGTGACATATTTTTACAGCAGCATGCTCTTTTTGAATATGGCAGGTCATGTTGTAAGCTCAAGAAGAAAGTCGTTGTCACTGATAGGTGAGAAATTGAGAAGCCCTCTTAACACCCAATGGATAAATTACAAACTCATTGCATCTTAATGGGATGCTGGATTAAACTTGAATTGATTTGACTATCTAGACATTCCAGTTACATTGTCACGACTCATAAGCACTAATCATTTCTTTCATTAATTCTTTGAGAAACATGGACTAGAATATTGTCAAGGGAGAGGATTGTATAGATTTCCAGAGTGCCTGATTCATAGTAAAACTTATATGAGCATTTGAATCCTTAAAGCAAGATTGTGAGCTTCTCTGTGTTAAAGACTATTAGAACACTTCAGTAAAGCAAGAAGAAAGAATGGAATTTTATGTGACTTAAATCATAA
Organism: Larix kaempferi; assembly: GCA_027924585.1. Lineage (NCBI taxonomy): Eukaryota > Viridiplantae > Streptophyta > Pinopsida > Pinales > Pinaceae > Larix > Larix kaempferi. Next base: position 11,255,765 of record BSBM01001331.1, on the reverse strand, counting down.
GAAAAAAGCTCGATATTTTTTATGGAATAGAAGAAAGAGAAGTTTGACAATCTCATTAATATATACAAGTTGAGCCACAATTTTGTGTAGTTTATTATATTAAAGCAGAGATCTTTTCTATAGTAACATTCCAATAGACCAAAAGATACATTGGAAATTAGGGTTTGCGCACTTCAGCGATCTAGGGTTCATTGGGTCCAGGCATGGCCTGGCTGCTTCAGGTGGGACACCTACCTGCTCCCATTCACCTGCCCCTTCGGCTGTTGAGCTGGTGTCCTTTGGGTTTTCTGCAGATTAACAGGGCTTTTATTTTCTGCTTGTTATGGCAAAAACATGTCCTCTACTTCAGCCATACGTATTCCCTCTCTGTATGTTGTTTGAGATGGCACCTTCCAGAAGGACACCTCATTATTTTCCCCAAGATCTCTTTTCTCTATCGTGGCGGAGATTCCAGCGATGGATAAATCTGCGGCTCATTTGAAGTTGCACTCCTTAAGAAAGTGATTATAGAATCCAGAGCTCCCCATTTGGAAAGGAAGGCTTCACGACCGGTCAACTTTATTGTGGAAGAATCTGATAGCACCCCTGCTCTTTGAATTCCTTCCAAGGAGATTAATGCATATATCAATGGCTGAAGGAAAAATTCTCTGATATATAGATTCAATGGGCCATTGTCAACATCTTCAGCTCTCATAAACTGGATTGATACCAACTGGACTTCAACCTACACAGTAAGTTTCTGTTCCAAATATTTTTTATTGTTTATCTCAATAACCCAGAAGATGGTAGAAAGATCCCGGAGGAGGATCGTGGTTCTGGGGAAGAGCTGACCACTTCTTAGAACCATGGTTCCCTAAATTCAAGCGAGCTTCAATGTGTTACCAACTTACCCCCTATTTGCATAGTGTTCACCTTATTTTTTCAAAGGAATGCTGGGCTGATTCTTATGTCTTCTGAGCATGAAGAGGGGAAATTGTCAGCATCCTGAGCATTTTCTAGACAGATCCTTGCCCAATCATTAATCCTGGGCATGCTTTGAGCAGTTCTGGGTGAGATTTCTGGATGAAGATGCATTTCTAAGCATTCCCCTGAGCAACTTATGTAGAGACAAATTCTGGGCACCTTAAACAAGCAGGTAACCCATCTCTTTTAAATCTGTTAAGTTCTGGGCCAATAATGTGGGCTAAAGCATCCATTTTCTGGGCATTTATCAGCAGTAAATAAGGAATCTGGGCATACTTCAGGCCTGTCCTTAAACATGCAGCAGCAGTAAACTGTGTTCTGGGAAATCCTGTGCACAAAGTCAGTAATGAGAGGCATTGTTTCCTGTAGCAGCTCGGCAATAAGACATCAATTTCAGCAGTATGAAGACTGAAGGATTCTCAGCCCCGGGTCTTCTAAACATCATGATTTGTTTTCTCAGTCCACTATTTTTTGCATGGAAACAAAGAAAACCTTCAAAGTCTGGGTGCTGTTTGCTGGTAGAAATCTGGATGGATCTAGGATGTTGATGCTAATCTATGCTTAAATTCTGTACTGTGATATGAACCAGTGAAGAAGTCATCTAACCAATCTGGAAATAAAAAATTCATGGTGGACCACTGCTCTTCCTTTCATGTTAAGTTCCAATAGGGTGGCTGAGTTTGGACAAATACATCTGTCACAGTGTATTGGCTGAAGATTAAAAGAAGAAATTTGATCGGCAGTAAACATCATTGTTTTCAGACCTGGGCATAAAGTGTGATGCTTTCCTGTACCAGCATCCTTAAACCATTTTTCTGATGGGTGAAAAATTCCAAACAGCTGAATGAATAATCCGATGCAGTGTGGTGACATCTAGATGCAGTGGATACAGCATGGACATAGTTACTGTTCACCAACAGTCCAAAGAGGCTTGGATTCAAGGTCTAGAGTGGCATTAGCAGATATGTCAGGGTTTTTTTGAACCAAGCAATAAATTGTTCATTGAGGAAGGCTCAGTGAGAATGATTTACAAAGGTATCTTCAATGCTGTTGATTATTGTCACAGTAAGGGCATATCTCCATTTCATCAACACCTCGACTAATACCCAAGGGATAGTGTATCCATGATCTGCTTATCCGCTAGCTCCATTAGCTTGTATTTTAATGGTCAATTAAGGAAATTATGGGCCTATTGTGAGCCAAGTGGGTCCATGCGCATCGTATCTCGAGTAGGAGTCCATGTTAGTGTGAAGTGATTCTGGGCGTTCAGCCAATTGAGGATTGAATTGTATTTTTGGAGGCTGTTCATGGCCATTTGCACTTTGCAGAAAAGCTGAGCCACCATTGCATGTTTAAACTTTTTGATTAGTCATTTGGGTATATATGGTCATCACACTTGGATCATGGAGCATATGCGGTGGAGCCAAGCCTCCTCATCACGTGGATTTTCCAAGTAGTGGTGTCGACCCTTAAAAATAAAAAACCATGGGCCATGTGATTATTTTAAACTTTAAAGTCACACCCCCTTTTTTGTGATTGCTAAACTTAGTGGGTTTGGTCAAAAAGGGGCTTTTGGAAGTGGTTAGGGGTTTAAATATTTCTTTGGATAAGATGAGTGGATCTAACCACTTTTGGTGAGTTGGTTAAAGATGTGAGGAATATTTGTGCTAAATGGGGCCTTGTGTATCTTTAAGCATGTGACATGGCATGTGATCCTCTATTTATGGATCACTCTTAATGGATACATTGTAATTGTGACTTTGACCACCATATTGTATGAATTTTGTTAGAGATTTGTTAGGAGTTTATTAGACTTAGGTGGGGCTTTGTCATTTGTTTACCCCACCCTAGGCTAGATCTAGGGGTTTATGATTATTTTATTGTAAGAGGTTGAGGAGCTTAAAGCTATAAAAGGCTTTTCTCTCTCCCTCATTTGGCATGGTTGGATTGTGAGATATCTCTTTTTGGAGCCTAATTTATATTCTATGGAGCATCATTGAAGAAGGGATTTTCTTCTATTGGGTTTTTTTACTTGATGGCTGAATGTTGAGGTAGCATACATTTTTTTGGCTTTGTAAGATCTTTAACGTAGTTCACTTTGAGGGGCAGGCTTGCTCAAGTGGAATTTAATATTTTGTGGTTTAGGCTTGTGGCTTGTCTTATGGCCTGGCAATCTTAGGAGGGACCGCGAATCATGCTTGCATAGGCTAGGTACAAGCTAGATTACAAATTGAAAGAGTGTGCCATAGATGCCACCCTTCCTTGGTGAAATCTTGCATGAAGGTTCAACAGTTTTGGGGTAGAGACTTGTCTTGCATTTTGTTGTAGAGGTTCCAACCAATCACATACACTTCAAGGCCTGAGGGGGAATCATCTCGAGACTCCATATGCCTTGGGATTTGGCACTAGTCTTTCAAAGTCCTTCCATCACCCCTTTAAACTATACTACAAAAAGACCTCAAGTTTTGCTAGGGCTAACTCTTCAAAATCACATTGTGCCCTCATTGCTATATCCTAGCAATCCTATCTAGGGAAGCCCCCCTTGAGTTGGAGAAGAGCCAACCAAAAGTGCAGAGAGGTGGTTATCTAGGTGACAGTAACACCTCTAGGTTGCGATTGGGATAGCTGTGTTCTTTGGGCTTTAACTTTACGTGCTAGTTCATGCTGTAACACATTGACTATATCCTCAACCTGGGTGAGACAGCTGAACCTTCCCCTCTACCTATGGGAAGAGGAGACCTTCCAAGAAATCAACAACTCTTTGGGTAAATTCATCTATTATGATCCAAGTCAAGGGGAGAAAGGAATTTTTACTTATGCCATAATTTGCTGGACCTTAACAAAGGTCTTCCAAACAAGGATTCTAGATTGTGAAGCTGTCAAATGGATCCAATAGTTAGGTGATCAGATATAGTTTCCAGTTGCATGCACTGTTTGGAAGTAGGTCACTTCAAGGAAGCTTGTCCAAAAAAGTAATATTCTAGAGGAAAATCAACATTTATCTATTTCAAAAGAAAGAGCAAGGGGCACGGGTGGTTAGTGAATCAGTGGAATTTATTAAAAAAATCTGTTATGCAAGGCCATTAGCCAAATAAAGAAGAACCTATTAATGACACTTAACTGCAAAATCCTACTATTGGGGAAGAAGACCTGAGTGAGGATAACCCAGCTCTAGTCGAGTTGGCAAAACAAGGAGTTCCTTGCATCAAGATTCTGTGAGATAATGCACATAAAATAATTGAACAATGCAAAGAAAGGACAAAAGAGAGATAACATGATATTATCCAATATGGTGGATGTCAAGACATGAAGGGAGACAATGTCCCATACAACCACTTTATACATTAAGACATAATTCAAACTAATCTAACTTAACATTACCTATAACATGTGACTTTTTTAAGTCACTTTTCTTTATTAACCTAAAGTACACAACTAAATAATCCAGTGTTCCACCAAGTTTTTGGAACGTGATAGTGCGGGAGCGGGGAAACGCACATGGGGGACATGTGGATACCACCCCCAAATTTAAGGAAAATTCATGGGGGACGAGGGGATATCATGGTCCCTAACATAGGTCCCCCCATCTCTAAAATTATTAAAAAAATATAAAACCCAAGATATTAACCCGATAATTCCTCATCCCAACAAAATTTAAATTCTAAATATTAAATCATCATTCTGCAATGTAAACAGGATCGTTGATTCATTTATGACTTATCATATTTGAATTTCACATTGATAAATACTAAATTATAAATTTATAATACATGACATCTTTTCAAAGAGAAATTTATAACTCAAAGTAGAGAAATTTGAATCATAAACACCTACAAATTTGAAATAGTATATCTTCTATTCAGAACTACACCTTCAAATATACTATATAACTCGACATATATCGAAGTTTGACATCAGAAATACTAAATAGTAAATTAAATTATTCAAAAGTATTAGAGTGATGAGTCAAAGACTTGGTATGAGGTCATCAATGATAGTATTTAGAGTCAAAACTCAAAAGTTGGGCTTGACTAAGGTAAGTTAGGTTTAGTATCTTTTGAGCTTTTTAGGGAAAATAATTTCAAACACCAAGAGGGGGTGTTCGGGCATCACACTTTTCAAAAAGGGGTGCCCAAACATCCCCCTTTATGCACAACACGTCCCACATCTTGGTAGGACGTTTCACCACGTGTTTTGCGAAGTTTCGTAGAATGGGGGATGTGGTGAAACGTTTCGGTAGGCATCCTTTCGTTCCAGGGGGACCTAGCACATGTCCATACGTGATTCACAAGTGTCCTTTTATCGTCCCGACTGCTCCTAAAGTTAAATGCCAGTGATTCCATAAGGGGTGGCCAATCCCTTGAGGAAACAACCTAGCTCAACCATCTCGAGGACCTAGGAGAGGAGGACATCACACATCACCATCTTGGTTAACTGACCAAGATCCACTTAGTTGACTGACTAGTAATACACCTGCAGGACCTGCTTGGTCCCAGACCAAGAATTTGCCTGGTCCCAGACCAGGATGTCTCTATCTCTGCCTGCACGATCTGCTTCGTCCTCATGACCAAGAAACTGTCTGGTCCCTGAACAGAATGCCCTAGAGACAGATAGGGGCCCTAGCCACATGCTAGGGACTTTGCCATGGCTCTGACCTGCTTGGTCCTTGTTATCACATATATAGTAGCCGAGTTACCATACACTATTTTTCAGATTCCAATACACTTTTCAGCCAGTTCCCTTACAGTGAGATGTTGAGATGAGCATCTATTATGGATCATGATTATTATATTGACAACATTTTTGTTCCCCATGCCATGATTGAGTTTCAGGACACTCAGAGAGATGACCGATGTAGCCATTTAGCCATTTATACAGAGCAGTCAGTATTGCCTAGAGTTACAGCAGCAGTTTCAGAGGACAGAGGATGGTTCAGATATTGTGCATTCAGGTATATGACTCAGCAGATATATTCTGGTGTTATGGTTATATTGCTTTTATATTCATTCTTGTAGCATGTCTTAGCATTTAGTATCATGATCTGGCGATCATATAGATATGTGGACTTGGTTGTACTTATATATATATATTATATTGTCCCCACTCAGACTTAGAAGTTCACTACCCATACTCATTGGTTTTACCCTCCTTAGGGAGAATAGGGGTGATCATTCCCACCATACTTTGGCTTGCTAGTGTTGGTCTCATTATTCACTGTCTTCACCCATCCATTACCTACTAGTTTGTTTTTTACCCTGACTTACTACTTGACTAGTGGCATGGAGGACCTTCCCCCACTTTAGCCTCTGTGTTGGATAAGCTTCCCTGTTTATTTGTGTCTCGGCTCTGAGTTGGTGACAAAACTTACCTTTTGTGAGTTGGATTGTAGTCCTATATCATTCTGGTCGGTTGTCCCGATGTTTGGCACTGGTACGAAGTCCCTTTAGTCACTTAAGATGTGTTGGCTAAAACTGAAAGCTCATGTACTACTTATTGGAAACTTATGTAAATTCGCCCAGGAAACTGTAAACTCTAGAATGTGTTTATCAACACACGTGAGTAAAGGGCAAGAGCAATGAAACACTAATAAATACTCCTTGAAGAGTATAATGAAAGGTCCAAAAAAGCAATGGTTCTCAAACTCTATATCTAAACGATTGCTGACCTTATGTATATGTATTGAACATGCCCTGGATGCAAGCTGCAATTAGTTGTGCTTATCAGCATACCTGAGATCCGAAGGGTTATGTAGGCCAAAAAGGCCATGAAATGAAATCAATGGATCTTAATGAAACTGGATCATCTTTTATAAAAGTAGACATGGTGCCTAAGTTGAATAAGCACTCTTTGAACAACTTACCCATCTGTGAGACACTGCCATCCCCTGTGTTACTGCTTGTCCAACATATGTTAGAGTGTGTATTCCCTTTCCATTTCCAAAGTGTCACAATATCAAGTCAATAGTCATCCCTTAGCTTAGCCTTTTTAATTTTTAGCCCTCACCCTTCACTAGCAAATTGATCACAACTGTGAAGTGAGTATGGCCTTGAAAGTCTGGTCTAAGTAATAATAATAATTAATGACTTTATATATTTGGTTTTAGATCGCCAATGATGATTACTTCTTGTTATAATTGTTACTTGAATGAATTATAGAGCATGCATTAACCTTTGACACTTGCAGTAGTTTGATGATAGCCTGAGTTATATTTTGGGTTATGTTGACTTGGTCAAACCCAAGTTGACCACAAGTCAACTACAGGACATGAGGTGGTAGACCTTAGATGATACAGAGATATGATATATGGTCTGGTACATGTCACCAGGTGGTTCTATGCAGTGGTTTCAGGTTTATGATGATGATTTGTGCTTTTCAGCACTTTTACAGATTATTATTATTTGGTCTGTCAGATATGATGGATATTTATTTTTGATCATGCAGAGATCTATATCGTGTATGAGTACACATCTTAGATGGATTTGGGCTCTTTGAGTCCATTGAGACAGCCTGTTTTCAGTTCCGGGCAGTTACAGTGATTTCTAGCCTCAGTTGGCTATCCTAGTGTAGTTTTGGCCTGTCAGATGGGCTGTCAGAGCAGTGATGAGATTTGATTGGTTCAACTAGGGCGCTATGCATGGAGGGGGTGGTCCAGCCACTTGATATTACCATATTATCTCCCTCCTAGAGAGCCTGGTGGGCTCACCTTGACAGCGCAGGCACTCCAGGAGGTAGTTTGGGCAGTTTCACACTTCCCAAGGCAGATCAGAAATGGCAAAAATGGTTACTGAGGGATTCGATTTGGGCTACTGAGGCAAGGGATTGGCATGGGATGATGTTTGATGATGAGTGGGATGTCTTCCACACCTTCTCCAGCAGTGTCAGCTTCCAGTGGGACCCACATCCATCACTCCGACATTTTATATGGATTTCTGGAGCCTCCTAAGGCTCACGACTTTTCCAGAGAGGCACGATTTGGTGCTTAGAGCATTATTTTATTGATATTGTGCCATGGGGATTGACCAAGGGTGTTAGAAATTACCCCTTGGACCCACCATGAGCTAGATCTTATATTTTAATTTTTATCATTGAGATTTGGTGGAACCCCCTCTCCTAGGGCGATTTGGTCCATTTATGTATTATTTTATTATTGATCCATGTACTTTATTGTTGAGCTCATCTCAACCATTGATTAGATAACTTTGATCTTTTAATCTTAGCCATCCATTCAAAAGGTGGTTAGGGTTTTGGTATCTCTCCATCCTATTTTAAGGAGAGAGCTTCTCATTGTAAAGGGTCTTTGGCTCTTGGAATCTTGATAATAGAAAAACTTCTTGTGGAAATTCTTGAATCTCCTTTGCATTTGGTGTTCTTAGATGGTGATTGGAAAGTCTATTGCATCTTAGCATTTGGGTATTTGTAGTAAGATCTATTTTTTGTGGAAACTTTGTCTTGTCTACAGGAGGGCGACTTCAACTTGGGCGTTTTTGCAAGGCTTCTTCAACTCGCTCACTTGGCATTCGCTTGCATCAGGGGGTTATCATTAGTATCATTGTGATCTATGCTATCTTTTTGTTATTTCTCTTGTGGCATTAGTCTTATCTCTTGATTGCATCAAATCTGATATTGTTGACATTTGTTGTGCAGGAGAGAGGGCGCATTGGCTTCCTTGGGCAAATCGACTTCATAGAAAACTACCTCAAATCTTCTCAAATTGATCGGGTTTGCATAGATCATCATCATCAAGGCATCTACAAGGTTATCCAGGTAAGATCCACAGGTTTGTTTACTATTTCTTGATCCCAATCCATTGGCACAAGCATTTAACTGTTAAAACCCTCATTTTACATTTTTTCAGATCTACTTGGATCTAGTAGCCTTTTGGGTAAGATATTGAAAACCCACCTCTATAGTATCCATGGCAATTTGGATCTATAGTTTGGTGTGGATTGGCTTCCATTTGACCCCTTTCCCAAGGCACATTAGCCTCTCCAAGGGAGGTCGCACTTCCTGAGAGAGAGGGTTTGCTAGGTTCCAAGATCTGGGGAGGTGAGATCCCGTTTGATTTGAACTCCTCTCATCCGATAACCTACCCCTAGTATCTCAATTCTTTGATTTTTGCCTTGTGGGCCCCACTCATTTTGAGGGTTGTGCCCCACTTGGGTCATTGAGTGAGCTACATTCAATCTCAGATCTACTGAGATCTAGCCATTGGATGCTCTTGATCTTCAAAACCCACCTTGCTTTGCACCTTAACAACCCTGATCTATATTTTGGTGGACATCCGACTCCATTTGGCCCAATTTCCAAGACACTGATCCTTCTCCAAGCCTTCACGACTTTCCTGGGTTGTTAGATTTCCTTGTGGGTTGATCTCTGTCTGGTTGCTTGCACACTTAGACATTGTCATATCCTTTCATCAAGCATAGCTAGAAAGCCCTAATTGTCAGATCTATGATTTGGGACACTTTCCTTGTTTTAAGGGTCACGTTTCCCAAGGCAGTTGATTTTGACCATTTGAAACTAGATTTTGAATCCTGGAATCATACTTAATCCCTGAATCACTGTGCTTAAGATCTCTTCATCAAGTCATATCATCTCTAAGCCTCCACAGTGTCTCATTCTCCTTAAATCTAGGGTTCCGTACCTCATTTTATCTGATATGATCTGGTGATTGGGTTGATCTCTCCTATCGGGAGTAGATCTGGGTCTCCCCCTTATTACCTTGGCTTTGGTAGCAAAAGCGAAGAGTGCCTTGGTTGGCGTGACAACCATCCATTTGGGAACTAGGGCTTTCTTGGTTCACCACTTTAGTTGCCTGCCCCCTCTACCATCCACCTTGGATCCATCTGTAGGGGCAACTACAAGATTGGTGATAACAGTCCCAGACCAAGAACCCTAGTAGACTGCTGGGGGCCCTAGATACCTGCTAGGGACTTACACTGCCTCGTTAATTGACCAGGAACACTAGTTAACTGACTAGGGTGCCATCCTCCCAGAGAATGGCTCTCGCAACTGCATTATCTTTAACACTTATTAGTTCTAAAAGATGCCCAAAGACACTTTCGAAGTATCTTTGGACAACACTACTAAAATCTAAAAATTTCTAAGTTAAACTATCCTAACACTTTTACAAATTAACCAAAGGACAACAAGCTAAAAAACAAGTGCCTTTGGGATTGTTACCAGCTAAATTGCACTTAGATGGTTTCAAGTGAGCCTGCGAAGATATAGCACATTTACTTGATCAAAGTTCAGAAGATCAGAAGTCCTAGCAGGCCACCTTGGCCCTTTTTTTCAATAAAATCACATGTCCATGCTCTGCGGGGAAATTGTAAAAAATGTTGTAGCATGATGGTTTTGTAAAAGACTTGGCTTCTCCAGACTTGGGATTCAATACGGGTATTCCAGGGTGTTTTTTCCCTTGTTAATTATTCTTTGTTTGTCAACAAGGTATAATTTTCAAGTTTTTCACCTTACTCCTCCAAAGTTGGAATATTCGTCTTGGTGCCTAGTTCTTAGGAGGTTATTAAAGTCTAAGTGTCAACGTTTATTACCATGCTAGGCATTAATATTGAGTCGTATGGACATGTGCTAGGTCCCCTTAAGTTTTTTTTATGTTTCGCAAAAAATACAATTTTCCGTAATAAAAGTAATAAACATGTAATATGGCTATTTTTAATATTTTAATTGGAAAAATAAAAATGTAATAAAAGTGTGGTTAGGAGGTGAAATTCACCGTGGGGGTGCTCGTTTTCTAACGTGGAGCACCCACAAAACCCCTAAAACTACTTTTCCTAAGTGTTTAAGTGATTATTTATCACTTAGGTGGATTTTCTCTCAAAAAATTAAAAAAAGTGAATAAAAAAATAGAAAAATAATAAAATATGAGAGAAAATCAAGTTCCTAAATTGATGGAATCTTGTCTCAATCAGGATCTCAGTTAACTGAACATCAAATCGGTGGTGATTGAGAGGCAAATCAATCAGATCGGGCTAGATTGGCAATCATATCAAGGAGGGCGAGTTTCTCCTCAAGAGGGGGCACACTTCTCCTTAGTTGGGTGATTTTCATTGGATGGGAGTGGAAACCAAGGAGAAGGGGCACATCTCTTGTTGAGGTGGTGCCCACCTCATCATCTCAACTCCCTTTGTTCCCTCAATCTACTCCCCAATCCCTTGATTCTTTCCGAGGATGCGCCCTCATGCTCTTATGAGCTCATGCGCCCTCCCTCATTGCAAACTAGTTCGAGTTGCATGAGAAGAGGGTCTGTTATTGTAATCGTCTATTTTGTATTGTTGGAATAAAAGAGAAAGCTTTGGAGGCTCATTGGTGTAGTGTTCTTTGTTGGATGACCATGGCTATGCATGTCTGAGGTAACTTGTATTTAATTAATTTTTCTCTTACATTTTTGTATGGTGGATCTAGCCTTGGTAGGATTGTTCTCAATTGATAGGAAGAGATCTTTTAATAAGCTTATTATTCGATTTCTTTTGCTCATATATGTTTAAAGACATAGATTTAGCATTTTAATAAGATTATTATCATGTTGCTTTAGTTTTTCTATGTATGTGTAACTAGATCTCATAAACCTTGTTGCAAGTGTCTCTGAATAGCTACAGGGAACCATGGATAGGAGCTTGAACAAGCTTGTTCACTCTCTCTCCAAATTTTCATGTGGCTTAGTCCAATAGCACTCCATCGGAAGCCTCTACAGTGATTCTCATCCGGCATCGGGCCTTTCTCTCCTTCTCCTTCTTCCTTCAAAAAATCAATTCTTTTCTCCTTGGTTACTTTCTAGGCTTATAGATTTGTGCTTCAAAGTTGAAATTACTATTTGATTTGATTTATAAGTTTGGTTTATGCTTAGATCTAAAAGTTCATAGTTTTATCATAAAAAGTAGATCTAGCTTAGAAACTATTTCGTTTTGCAAGTTCCTTCACAATAGATTTCTAGCTTGCAATTTAAGTAGTTTCTTTTGAGTTAAAAAAGTTTAAATCTAGCATCTCAAGTGCCTTCATTGGATGCCTTTTAAAGGCTGTCCAAGACCCTAAGAAAGTTGGTTTCACAAGCCAACTTCTCTTAGTTACTTGTTTTCTTAGATCTAGTATTAACATAGCAATTTTTTAGTAATTTTATGACTAATTTGTTTGCTGGTTTTTTGTACTTTTTTAGCAGGTTTAGAGGCATTTTGGGCGAAAAATTGAACTTCCAGCAAATCAGGAGCATCTCAGAGCCTTCTCACTTCACCTGGCAATTTTCCTTTACCATTTTGTAATCCTTTTAGATCTATTTCTGTAAAGATCCAAGGTGTTTCTCAGAGACTATTGTAACTTAAAAATAAGTTTAAAATTAACTTTTGAAGTGTCTGATCCAAATATCGGTCTTCAAAACGTACTCAGGACTTAGGATTTAACTTTATTTGGAAGGTAATATACTTTTGCAGTTAAGTTTCTTTTTCAAGTTCATTTTATTATTTGTAAAAAGTAACAAACTTGTAGTTGTGCATTCTTGAAGTACCGAAAGAGTTTGCTCGAGTAAGGGAAAAGAGATTCTCAGCCTTAAGACTAATTAATTCACATTTACGTTTTTTCCCTTTTATTTTGCAAGTTAAAGTAACGAATCAGGCATTGCTCTCCCGAAGTATGCTCTGGCCATCACATAAAGGCCTTTGCCCGAGTATGTGATTGGATGATCATAAAAGAGACTCCTTTCCAGTTGTAATTAGTCACACAAGTTTGCAATTTACTTTCCCCAAGACGAAAATCAAGCGTCTGGGTTTTACCTCGTGTGGGCAAAGCTTACAGAGAAAGCGGGAACAACTAGAGAGTGACTGCAGGGCCCCGTCAGGATACACTCTCCTTTGGTGTAGTGTTGGACACAGCCCTGCGACTCCATCTAGTCCACATTTTCTCGTGTAGGGTCATACTTGGTGAGTCTAGACACATTCGCCGTACCATTTTTGGTATATTGGGAATCCCCCTCCCCTCTAATCAACTCATCTTTCAATAGATAAAACTGACCAAGAACACTCGCAAAACATTTACATTTCAACAACACTTTACTTTTCGACTCCATTTTGGCACTGGTCCTATTTACAAATTTCAAACTTGTGTTTAAATCTTGTGTTAAGTGGTTTGACTTCATTTCATATCACAAGTGTATTTTTGCTTTAAGTAATTATTTCTAAAACTCCTAAAAAATTACCCATTCGCAAACTAAACAGCTTAATCAACCTTAGTAACCTTTAGGGACTACCCCCCTTGGCTTCGTTAGGAGTTCTACCTAAACGGAGGAGTCATGATCAAGTGATAGTACTTGACTTGAGATTTGCCCCCAAGGAATGCACCTAAGCAGCTTGAAGATTTCTGCTGCGATAATCCCAGGTGCGTGTTCCGGTGGCAACATTCTTTTGGCGCCGTTGTTGGTGATAAATCTTTTTATTACTGGGTGTGACATTAACCTTTTCATTTTTTTACCTTATTTTGATGCATCTAGTTAAATAAACTTGAAAATAGATTTTTTTACTTGATCCTTCTAGCAACTCCACTAATCTCAAACTCAACAAGGTATTATACGAGAAGGGCATCTGACGGTTTGGTTAGTTTCATTCCTGAACCTGAAAGGGTTTACCAAAGGAGACAGGCTAGGCTTGCTTCTCGAAGGATCCTTGAAAATTTAGGAGCCGAGTTTGTTGAAGACATCCATTGTTTATTTGAAAACAACAACCTTAGTGATAATAACTTAAATCCAATGCAAGCATTTTTCAAACCCCTTGACTTTACTCAGATAGCAGGTTATCCACATGACTTACCAGACAAGTCTATCGAGAAGCTACCGACCTTCCAGGGGATGCCATTACTGCCTCAGCTCACCTCACTAAATTTGCAAGAAACTTAGTATGGTGTCAGACAACTGCTCAAAAGCAAGAAGATGTTTATATGAGGCTCTTTGCACTATCTTTAGAAGAAGATGCTTATGATTGGTTTGTAGGCTTGGATGACAACACATATGCAACATATGATGCCTTCACAAAGGGTTTCTTGGTAAGATGGGGTGATAAGAAAGAACCTCGGTTTCAACTAGCTGCCCTCCATTCAATTAAGAGAAATGAAAATGAATCCATGGAGGAGTTCAATAAAAAGTTCAGGACTATAGTTTCCAACATTCATGCTCACTTCAAGCCCCCAGAGAAGTTCATCCTTGTTTATTACATGGAGGCCTTAAGTGGTGAACTGAAATTCATGTTAAGAGATAGAGAGCCTGCAAATCTAAAAGTTGCCAAGGACCTAGCCATCAGAATTGACGAAAACATGCAATCCTTAGTGAAATCTAATTTACCTGGCTTCACAAGAGGAATGCATGCTGGCCTTAAACAACAGGATAAAGGAAAAGCTATTGAAATGGAAGCCAAAGATTCCTCAAAAGATGCAATGAAAGAAATGATTGATACTATAAAAACCTTAGTAGCAAACCATACTGCTCAAATGATTGCCATGCAAAATCGGTTTGTTTCTATGGAAAAAGCACATGTTGCTTAGATCTCTCAATTGTAAAGGTTTCCCCCTAAAGGAAACCGAGATAGATGGCAGAAGAAGGCTCCTCCTTATGAGCAGAGGCCACCCAACTAGTTAGACTCAACTAACATGGTTGAAGAGGTAACTCCCTTTTGCAGACCTTGCAAAGAGTTCCATGAGGAATCCACTTGCTATTCTGCCCATCAAGTTATGGAACAAGGCTTACTAGAAAAAATTAGCCGAGAAGCACGTTCAAGAGATCTTGAATTCATCAACACTTTTAGGCCATACTTATCCTTTGTCTGATCAACATTGGCAGCATGCCATAGAGTATAGTCAAGAGAAATATTTTATTACTCAAGATTATGGGGAAAAGCCTACACCAGACCAAGTCCAGGAGATGGTTAATGCCAGGTTCAAGGGAGTTACTTATCAAAGAAGAGACAATCATGCCCCAGCCAAAGCAAAGCAGTATATTCTAAAGGTAACAAATCCTCCCATAGTAAATAAATTGAGCATTGATATGGGTGATTGGTTAACACATGCTAAAGTAAATGTTCCTGTAACTAATATGCTTAAGATTCCAGAGCAAAAAGATAAGTTCACGAAAGCCTTAGAAAATCCTCAGGACAAGATCTATGATACTCATCCCAAAACTAAAGCTCCACCTAAAAATGATGTCCAGGATAAATCTAAAGGCAAAGTTGTGGAGGAAATAAATACTTTCGAAGATGCTCAAGTCATCTTGAATAGTATGGATCCAAGAAGAGAAGATCATCTGCCCTTCTATGTTTCATTGTTGATAAATGACTTCTATCTTCACAATTACATGTTAGACTCAGGAGCATCATCTAATATCATCACCCAGAAGGTTATGGATCAATTACAATTGAAAATCAGAAGACGATACCACAATGTTTGTGCCATGGATGCAGGAGAAATCAAAGTTGTGGGAATAATCACGAATCTTCAAGTAAGACTAGCATAGTATCTAGGAATCCATTTAACTATGGATGTGTTAGTCATTGATGTGCCAGATACATGGGGAATGCTTTTGTCGAGAAAATGGGCTGCAACTCTAGGAGGGCACATCCAAATGGATTGGACTTATGCAATAGTACTTGCATCAGAGAATACTCAAGTTAAGCTCCACAGAGAAGTTGAAAGAAAGTACCATGTAGAAAATACTAAGAAGCCTTTTAATGAATTTGTTGTTAAATCTAATAGTTTCTGAATTTATGCTATCCTATCTAATTTCATGGCCCTCCATAAGAGAAAAGATAAAAGATGAGAATATAGATGAAGTATGGAAGTTATACTTTGATGGTGCATATTCTAAAGCTGGAAAAGGGGTAGATATAGTGATCATCTCTCAATTTAAGCAAACCTTCAACTTTGCCTTTAGATTAGAGTTTGATGCATCCAACATTGTAGCAGAGTATGAAGTACTCTTACTTGGTCTAGAAGCTGCTAAGGGTATGGGTGTCAAAATTCTAAGTAGAAAGAGTGATTCTGACTTAATAATTTCATAGTTGAAAAATAAGTTTGCTTGCAAGTGTCCAAGACTAAAGAAGTATAGAAACGCCATTTGGGACACTATGGAGTGGTTTGATGCCTTAAATCTAGAAGCAATCCCCAGAGATCAGAACAACTTGGTCGATAAGTTAGCAGTAGCAACATCCACAGTTCAACCTACAGATGAAATGATAAATGGTGATGGCAAACTTGAAATCAACTTTAGACCCTCTGTTCCCAATAATGTAGATCACTGGTAGGTGTTTAATGATGATAAACAAGTCTTAAGATTTATCCATAATGTTGAGGAAGTTTTAGATTGTATGCTCGGTTTTAAAGAAGAAGGCAAAGAGTATTCAGAAGAAGACAATAATATCGGAAATCCAATTCCTAGCAGCTATGTGGGATTAGAGCAGATGTTTGACAGGTAGGACAAGCATAACATAAAAAGGAATCACTAAGGCCAGGGGATTATATTGAAGTAAACATTGGAACCAATAAAGAGCCAAAAATTATAAAAATTGGAAAAGGCATGTTAGAAAAGGAAAGAAAGGATTTGATTGATCTTGTTAGAGAGTATAGAGATGTGTTTGCTTTTACATATGACGAGTTGAAAGCCTATCGAGAAGATGCATTTTAGCACACTATACCCTTGAAACAAGAAATGAAGGAAGTAAAGCCTGTCCGGCAAAAACTTAGACAAATAAACCCCAAAATAGCACCAATTGTAAAAAAGGAATTAGAAAAGATGTTGGCCATTGGAATCATCGCGCCAATAAGGCATTCAACTTGGTGTTCTAATTTAGTGGTTGTGAGAAAGAAGAATGGTTTGATTAGAATATGCATAGACTTTCGAAATCTCAATGCAACATGCTTAAAAGACAATTATCCTTTGCTGAATATGGAAACCCTTCTTCAGAGGGTGACAGGTTCACAAATGATGTCCATGTTGGACGGATTCTCCAGGTACAACCAGGTGTTCATCAACAAGGAAGATCAACATAAGACCACTTTCACCACTCCTTGGGGTACTTTTGAGTGTCTGAGAATGCCATTTGGCTTATTGAATGCAGGAGCTACTTTTCAGAGGGCTATGGATTATGCTTGTAAAGAGCAGGTTCATAAAATCATTGAAATCTATCAGGATGATTTAACAGTTTTTTCTAAAGAAAGATCTGACCATGTTAATCATTTAAAGCAAGTTTTTGAAAGATGCCGTAAGTACAGCATATCATTGAATCTAGCCAAGTCGGTTTTAGGAGTGGATGAAGGAAAGTTGTTGGGACACATCATCTCCAAAGATGGTGTGAAGATAGATCCTGAAAGAGTTGAAGCCATTAAGAAAGTGCCTATTCCCCAAAATGTGAAAGCCCTCGAGTCCTTTAACGGTCAAATAAACTTTATCAGGAGGTTCATCCCTAACTTAGTAGAATTAATGAAGCCATTGCAAGAATTACTAAAATAGGATGCTAAGTTTCAATGGACAAGGGAAAGGAATGAAGCCTTTAAATTTATCAAAGATAATATCTCCAGAAAATATGATCGTTGGAGTCTTGCTCCAGAATAATAATGACGGTCATGAGCAGCCAATAGCCTTTATAAGTAGAGCATTGCAAAACTCAGAGTTAAAGTATACTTCCACGGAGAAGCAAGCTTATGCTCTCATCAAGTCCTTAAAGCATTTCAAGATGTATGTTGGCTACTCAAGAATAATAGGCTATGTCCCCCATTCCACGGTTAAGGATATCTTGTTTCAACAAGATTGCCTAGGTATAAGGGGAAAGTGGGTCTCTAAAATCCAAGAGTATGACTTAGAAATCAGATCCACAAAGTTAATAAAGGGACAAGGATTAGCCAAAATGCTAACTCAGAGTAATGAAGAATTCTTAGGGATGGTTTGTCAGAATGACATTTCAGCACTGGTTATGTTAGAGGAGCTTCAACATTTAAGTCAGCAACAGTGGTATGCAGATATAATACATCTTCTCATTAACGTTGATTGCTTAGAACATCTAGTAGGTGATAAGAGAAGGGCTTTAAGGTTGAAAGCTACTAGATACTGCATCACTCAATATGGATTGGGATGGAGGAACCCTAGTGGCTTCGTTTTCATATGTGTCGACGAGCCAGATTTTAGAAATCTTGTGGTAGAGTTTCATTTGGGATTTTGTGGAGGGCATTATGCAGCAGATACGACAGCCCACAAAATTCTCAGAGCAGGTTACTACTGGCCTACTTTGTTTGCAGACGTTCATGAGTTTGTCAGATCTTGCCCCCGGTGTTAGTTGTTCACTGGGAAGCAAAAGTTGGCAGCCTTACCATTGAAGCCAGTAGTGGTTCAATCCCCTTTTCAACAATGGGGTCTTGACTTCATCGGCCAGTTCAAGGAAAATTCAAGCAACGGTCATACCCAGATCCTTACTGCCACCGATTATTTCACCAAGTGGATGGAGGCCATCCCCACAAAAGCTGCAACAGATAAAGTAGTTATGAATTTCCTAGAAAATCAAATCATAACTAGATTCAGGGTTCTAGCTAAGATAACAATTGATAATGCCCAAGCATTCAGCTCAACAAATTTTCCATCTTTCTACTTCAAATATGGCATTGTCCTATCTTACTCATCCAACTACTATCCCCAAGGAAATGGCTTAGCTGAATCAAGTAACAAAACTTGATGAACATTTGAAGAAGATGTTTGGAAAGAACAGAAAGTCTTGGGACAACAAGTTCAAGTTTGCGCTTTGGGCAGATCGAATAACAGAGAAGCGTTCAACAAGAAAGTCTCCTTTTGAGTTGGTGTACGGTTTAAAATTCTCAGTGCCCATCTACCTTCAATTGCCAGTGTATAAGATGCTTCATGATTATGATCCAGAGGATGATGCTATGTAGAACAAGATAGAGCAGATAATGAAGTTAGATGACAACAGGAGGAAAGATTTGGACCAAAGTATCTGAAATCAAGACAAGGTCAAAAAGACTTTCGACAGTTCTGCTAAGCCGAGAGATTTTTAGGTCGAAGATTGGGTGCTGTTGTGGGATAAAAGAAGAGAAAAGCCGGGCAAGCATGGGAAGTTTTGTTGAAGAAATGTAACCGCAGAAGATATTCAAAATGTATTTGTCTATTGTATTATTGTATTCCTCCTTCGGGAGATGTCATTGATGTAATTAATAATGTAAGAGTCATTGAAAGAGTAAATGTAAACCCTAACTGATTAGGTCAGCCTAGAAAGATCTAGAAAGAATATTTTATTTTAAAGAGTACAGGTCGGCCCTGTTAGGTGAGTTAGAGCAGACCTAATTAGTAAAAGGTCATGTCAATTGTAAAATATAAATAGGGGATTGAGTTGCTCATTTGCAACACTCACCTCACTCACTCAAGGTCGCATAGGAGAGAGAGAAGTTCGCACAAGTGAAGGAGAGAAGTTGTTTTGTCTTGGGGTTTTATCTTGTACTGGGTGAATTCTATATTGAGGAGGTTTTGTCGAGGTTTTCTCCCTTGTGGTTTCCCCGAGATAAATTTTGTGTTCTTTATGTTTGCTGTGCTTGTCTTTCTTTCAATGAATGTATTGTTTAATGTTTTTTTTTTCCTTGGAAAAAGTCGTAATTTTATTTCAAAAAGATGAACAAAATTACATTTCTGGACATGTAATAGAATCACTGAGATCCCTACATTGTCCCATATTTACTGTTCCATATTAACATCATATCTAATGTCCCATACATAAAACAAAAAACAAAACAATGTATACTGCTGTCCATACAACCTGCATATATCCGATTACATATAAACAAAAACTGTAACAGAAATGGAAGAAAGTGACCATCATTGGTCAACAAAAGCTGAGCTATTGCTCAATTCTGTGCCTCAAAATCTTCATGAAAAGGTCTGTGATAATAACTGTAGGTGCCCCCTGGTGAATGAATAGTAATCCTCCAAGTGCCAAGTGCTAAGTGCTGCTGCGTCGCTTCTTTGGAAAGCTGATCGGCCATCCCATTCCTCTCCCTGTAGACATGTGTAAATGTAATATGGTTAAATGACTGCTTTAACCGGATCACCTCCTCCAGGATAGGTAAGAGTACCATCACATGACAATGTGTTATCTCCTTTGCCCAGTCGATAACTAACATGGAGTCGCCAAAAATTTGTAGAGATAGACATCCTTGTTCAAGTGCAAATAACATCAGCAGCCTAAGAGACATAAGTTCAGCATAGTTATTTGATCCCTTCCCCAAACCAGCCACAATATGAAAGTAATGGGACTCAGATTTGAAAAGGACTCCCCCCCCTCCACACACCGATTGATGGTCTAGTGAAGCTCCATCAAAATAAGCCCACGGCATGGATTTATCTATCTGTTCCACTCGCACAGGTCGTGTTCTAATCGCTTTGACAGGAGCCTTGTAGTGTTGAATAACAGCCACAGCTTGTGCCACTACAGTCTCCATCGGAACCCTGCAATCTTGAAATATGATCTTATTTCTGGTAATCCAAATGCCCCAGGGGAAAATACAAGGGAAAACCCGGATGGAAGAGGACTTTTGAAATGACCACCACAAATGGAACGCTTGAAGGACGCTCTCTCCCCACCACCTCACATTGAAATCCATATACTTGCAAATGTCAGCCCAAACTGCCTGTGAAAACCGACAATGAACAAAAAGATGAGAGATGGTCTCTTCCGCATCCTTACAAAGAGGACAGAACCCTGGACCCTGGAGGAAATGTTTTTGCAGAATGTCCCAGGTTGGAGCCTTATCTTCCAGTATAGCCCAGAAGAGTAATTTTGCTTTACCTGGACACTTTAACTTCCACAGATATTTCCACCACCACACCAATTCCCTGTTATGTACTTCCACATTCAGCTGGATATATCCATTTTTTGGGGAGTATATTCCAGAGGGATGGTGATCCCAGATTAGTTCATCAATCCTATTGGTCAGTCGAATATTCGAATGTCTTAAGATCCGCAGAAAATCCTCCCAAGCCCCTTGTAGTTCTTCAGGAATCTCAAGACTCTGTGCAGAGATCCACCCCTGATGCCAAAGAGTAGATGATCCCGGATCCTCTATATCAGCCAGAAAATGACAACCTCTAGCTGCCAAAAAAGTCCTCAAGTCCACAGGAAGGACATGATCTCCCCTACAACCAACCCAAGGGTCCAGCCCAATACGAATGAGTCGCCCATTTCCTATCGTCCACACTAATCCAGAACCTACCAAAGTAAAATGCTGCACCACCGCTTTCCAGACCACAGAGCAATTTGCCCTCGACTTATTGCCCTGCCTTATCCATTCGAGAAGAGTTAGAGGGGCAATATATTTATGAAATACCACTCTTGTCCAGAGACTTTGTGTATGTATAAGTCGCCACGACACTTTGGCCCCCAAGGCTTTTGCAAAGAGAAAAATATTCTTTAACCCCCATCCTCCCAATGCTTTTGGGAGAGCGATTTTTTCCCATCTGACCCACACCATTGCTCTATTATCACTCTTACCCTTCCAAAGAAAGGCAAAACACAACCTTCAGATCTGCTCCAAGACTCCTTTGGGGATCCAAGCAAGAGACATCCAATACACCAGAATTGCTTCCAAAACTGATTTAACCAGGACCAGCCTCCCTGCCCGAGAGAGCCATTTATGACTCCATCCTTGAAGGCGCTGTTCTAATTTTGCTATTAACCAGTGCCAATCAGCCTTCAAATAAGCATTCGGTTTCAAGTGAAAGCCAAGGTACTTTAAACCATCATCAATATCCAAAGTCCTGTAAGGTAGTCTGTTAGCCATTCTTAGAATCTCCTGCTCGTTTAAATTCTAGCATGTGATTGTAGATTTGTCAATATTCACTAACATACCCGCTGCAACTTGCACTAAATTGAGACCTTCAACCACCTTATCAATATCCTGTCTCGTGCCATCACAAATTATCAGAATGTCATCAACAAAAAGGAGATGTGTAATAAACAATACCTGAGAAATGGATATGCCTCGAAAGGAACCATCAGCTTTTGCATTCAGAATAAAACGACTGAGGCCTTCAGCAGCAAGGAGAAACAACAGCGGAGAGAGGGGGCATCCCTGTTGTAGACCCCTACCAGCTTGGAAGAATGGACTAGCAGAACCATTGATCAGTACAACAAAGCTCACCGTAGTGATGCAGGCCATAATCCATCTTATAAATTTGTAGCAGAAACCCAGGTGAGTTAGAAGCATCCGGATATAGAGCCAGCTAACCCTATCAAATGCTTTTGAGAGATCAATCTTAATCACGGCACCCTTCTGCTTCTGCACTTTCAGAGTGTGTAATCCTTCCTGGGCAACTCCAATGGCCTCATGAATTTGGCGACCTTCCAAGAAACCAAATTGCTCACAAGAAATATGCTGAGACAAAATATTCTTGAGTCTCCGCGCCATAACCTTAGAGATGATCTTATAGATACAATTGCAGAGAGAGATAGGTCTGAATTCATCAAAGCTGTCAGGCTTGTCCGTTTTTGGAATAAGAGCTATAAAGGTGGAGTTGAAGGGGCCATGGACAAACCCAGCCTTTCGCGATTCTTCCACCACATTCAATAATTCCTCCCCGAAGAAGTCATAGAATCCTAAGAAGAATTCTATAGGCCAGCCATCAGGCCCCGGGCTTTTGTCTTTATGAAAGGAATGCATTACCAGCGAGAGCTCAATCGACAACACCTCCTCCATCAACAGTCTATTATCTTCCTCCCCCACAAAACAAGGGAAAAGCTGAGCCACCCGAATAACCTCCGCAATGGAGGCCCCAGGTTGAGCAGTGAATAAATCTCCAAAATGTCTAACTCCCAACTCCGCCAATCCATCAAAGCTGGAGACCTGTTCCCCTTCGGCTGAAGATAGTTCCCAAATAGAGTTTGTGAATTTTCTCCCCTTAGCATATGCTTGAAATTTTTTTGTGTTCTCATCACCGCACTGAAGCCAAATCGCCCTACTTTTCAATCTCCACATCTCTTCTCTCTCACACAGAATCACATTCCTTCGTCGTTCCCACTCCATCAACTCTCCTTTTTGCTGATCATCCAGATATCCCATTCCCTGACTATTAAGAATCCTATCAATATTCAACTCAGCAGCCCGCAGAGTCTGATCATCTTTCACCCTTTTTTCATGAGCCTAGGAAATAGTGGCCTCTTTAATTCACTTAAGATTGTGATGAAAGTGTGCACCCGCATGCACCAGAGAATCTTGAGGTCGATGAACCCACTGATCCTGAACCAACTGAAGAAAATCCTCCTCCTTCAACCAGCTAGGATTGAATTTGAAAGGGCTTGGAGGTTTTTTCCTTCTACCTCTTAACTCCAGGAAGATGGGGCAGTGGTCAGATATCCCGCCTGACCCTACCCACTGCCTAACAACATCAACCCCCAGTGCCAACACATCGGCCACTAGAAACCTATCCAGACTTTTTGACACCCTTTGTTCCCCTACTCTCTTATTCCTCCAAGTTGGAGTTAACTTGGATGGTATAATGTCTAGAAGATCCTTTCCTGGCAAAGGCTTGAATGAAATAATTTGCTAATGTATCCGGAGCAGCCCGAGGCCCCCACACTTCAGAAGTCGCCAGAGTAAGGTTGAAATCCCCACCCAAAATCACATCCCTTCCTTCAAAAAGATCCATACTTAACAAGGAGTCCCAAAAACCAACCCTATTTAAATAGGGCCCGTAGATATTGA
This sequence comes from Larix kaempferi, assembly GCA_027924585.1. Classification (NCBI taxonomy): domain Eukaryota; kingdom Viridiplantae; phylum Streptophyta; class Pinopsida; order Pinales; family Pinaceae; genus Larix; species Larix kaempferi. The sequence goes on along the minus strand of BSBM01001331.1, from coordinate 11,232,065 downwards.
GTACCATGATCATCCTACCAATCTCAGCATCCCAAACTTCCAAACCGATACCAGAAGAGATTCCCCAAGAATTAGCATATCTACAACTCTTCACCTTCCATCTCGAGGCCAGCTCTCCAGAGCGCCCCCGAGCATCCACTCCAACAAACTTCCAACCAGGAAGCAAAGATTCTAAAGCCCGAACTACATCCTCACTGCCACCCAAAGTTTCTTGCAACAGTAAAACATCCGGTTGATTTAAGTCCACCAGCCTCCTCAGCGACGATTTTTTAATGGGACTCGCCAACCCACGACAGTTGAAGGACAAAATTTTCATATGATACCCCCTTCCTGGGCTTTCGCTGCTCTAAATGCCCACTCAATTGAAGATTGTGTACCCATCACTAAATCCACTTTAGCCCGTTCTTGAGCTTTAGACAAAAGGGATTTACGGCCCCGACCTTTCCCCCCAACACTATAAGCCAATTCAGGAAGTCCCTTCCCCCCCGTTCCATCTATAGTAATCTCCCTACTTCTAAGAGCATATCGGATACTTCGACCCTCAGAGCTGGTAGAGTGATTGGTGGATACAATGGACGGCGTGAAAACACTATCCACATCAGGCAACAGACAAGGAGCAACCGAACATTGTATGACAGTACGGGCTAGAGGAGGAGACCCAAGACTACCCCCCCCCAAATCATTAGAGACATCAAATAAGGAAATTGCAGGAGAAAAGAAATGAGACATACCCGAGGGATTCACAGATGAACCCCGTCGAATAATGGACAGGCCTATAGCTTTCTGGAGGTGGCCCGAGTAGTAGGAGTCGCGGTACACAAAGAAGCCCCCACAGCAACTGGATCCGCACTCCCAAGAATCTCCTTTCCTTTGTTCACCAAAGGTGGCAAATTTGCCGCTGATCCATGCATCCCACTATTGTCGGATGGTACCACAGTATCTAAGATCACCCCCCTGTCAATAGCAGGCCCACTTCCTTCAGCCACCGCCGCCTGAGAGTTCACCTTCGACTTAGGATCTGCACTTACTTCGGCTTCTTCATCGATCATTGGCTTACTAGCCCGAAACAGTAAAGGGCAACTGGCTACCAGATGTCCATGAGCGTGGCAGCGGTGACACCTAAACGGCACACCCACATAATCCAGAATTTGAACGAAGTCCCTGTTATCACACAACTTGTAGTTGCCCCTAGTGGTATCCCATCCGGGACGGTAGAGGAGACAGGCAACTAAAGAGGTGACCCAAGAGATGCCACGGTTCCCAATGCAAGGTGGGAGTCACGTCAACTGAGGCACTCTTCGCTTTAGTTCAGGGTGTAACAAGACCTAGGGGGAGACCCTCTAACCAATCACAGTTGATTGGACCCAAACAAAGGTTTCTAAGGGTAAGTAAATGAAGAGTTACGGAAACCAATGTAAGGCTAAGTGGACCTAGAAGTTTGAGGTATGGTTGAAGGTGGTTTGAGAAATTGTTAGTGTTCAACCTATGTATGATTTAGGCCACATAATGATATTATGACAAGGTGTAGTACCATATGTTTACACAAGTGGGTCCTATTTTCTTGGAATGTGTGAAATGGCTTTAAGTGGGCCCACAAGGTGAAGCTAAGGTGTGAAATTGGTACTAGAGGTTAGGTAATGATTAGATCTATGGATCTAAGTTGAGTTTAAGAGTACCCATGTACTAGATCTAGGGTTTGACACAATTCCCAAGGAGTGTGACTTGCTTTGAGGAGGACTAGTGCCTTGTTGGATGGGCTAATGGAGTCAAAAAGTATGTCAAAGTGTAGATCGAGACACCTAGGAGCCAAGTCAAGTGGGCTAAATGAGATTGGATGGTTGGATCTTGCTAGATCTAGGTTTTCATGAAATGACCCTAAGTGGACCACAATCCCTTGAAACAAGGAATGCTACCCCCAAGGCAGATCGTCACAAAATGATACTTTAGACCTAGGTTTCAAGGTATGGCCAATCCAAATCTACAGAAATCTTAAACACCCACTTCCGCAAAGTGGACAAACTCACATTCCCCAAGTAGTGCGACTTTGCTCAAGGAGGGCTAAAAGAGGGGTTAGGTGGACCAAATCAAGTCCAATGGCTACCAAACTATAGATCCAAGTGGCTTATGCCCCGATCTATGTGAATCCCAAAAACCAAGTCAATCCAAGGGTTAGATCTTAGTAGATCTGAGTTTTGAGGTGCCAAGAAATTGAAAAGGGGGTTTTAACCCCTTAAAACATGGAATGATGTCCACAAGGTAGAATTCACCAAAGTAAGAATCTGGGGGTAGGTTATCAAGTGTGTAGATTACCAATCAAGTGGGATCTCACCTACCCATGTGCTAGATCTAACCAAACAAGCCTCTCTAGGAAGTGCGATTTGGGTTCAAGAGGGCTTTTTGTCTTGAAAAGTGTGTCAATTCTAAGCCAATCACCACCAAACTATAGATCCAACTAGGGGTGGATGCTATAGAGGTGGGTTTTCAATATCTCTTCAAAAGCAAGGCTAGATCTAAGTAGATCTAAGAAAAACCAAAAACAAGGGTTTTAATCAATTAGGGTTTTTATGATCTAGAAATTATGGATGATTCAAGGAAGAAGAAGATCATACCTCTTGGAGCATACCTGGATGAAGAGATGAATGCTAGTTGAGACGAGGATTACTTTGCCAAAGATCAAATGGAGAATTCTTGAAGACCTCTTGCCAAATCGATTTCCCAAGCCACATGTGATTCCCTCTAACCTGTCAAAACCAAGGAGCAAAGCATCAATTAGTCTAACATGTTGAAGGTAGATACAAGCAAGAGAGATATAAACAAAGAATAGTTGACACAAAGGCAAAACTACTCCCTGTCAAACCAAAACGTCTTCCTCCAAGCTTGAAGGGCAAGCCTCCCCACCAATTCGCACTTGTCCAAAAACGTCCTCTTAACCTGTAAATAAGATATGGCAAATATGCAAGATAGCTACAATAGATCCTCCAGTGCAATGGACAAAAGCATTTACAATCGAAACAACCAACATCCACTCCAATCCAAGCATGTACTCCAAAAGATAGAAATTTTATTCCAAGAGCCAAGAGCCAAAATTCTCTAGATGAATTTTACAATGAGAGGCTCCCTCCTTAAATAGGATGGGGAGAGAGTACAATCCTAACCACTTTTTACATGAGTGGCTAAGATTAAAAGATCAAAAGATCTAATCAATGGCTAACAATAAATCATAACAATACATCACATGGATCACCCAATATAATGATAGCGCCCCCACTAAATGGTACAAAAAGAGGGTGACGTCATCCACTAGAGAAGTATAAGTACCAAAATCCACCTCATAGTGACTAGGACATAACAATATAAGCACATGGTGGGGCTAGGAGGCATCAATCCTTACTAGCTCATCCCCAAGGCACAATAAAATAATAAAATATGTCCAAGATAATATAAATGATCAAATCTTTCCTCAAAATCTGTGACAGAACTAGCAGTGAAAGACCTCCTGTGATCAATGTGGGCATACCCACATGGTGAAAACTGGTTGGAAGATAGTGAGATCACCCTAGAAGACCTCTGTGAAAACCAAATGCCAAAACCTTGCCTCAATTGCCCAAATCGATTTCCTCAGTGACCACTTTATCCCATTTTTTAACTGCCTCGGTAACTGTGAAAGTGCCAAAACTGCCTCCTAGGGCATTTGCGCTGTCCATTTGAGCCCACCAGGTTCTCCAGAAGGGGGGGTAAATGGTAAAAACAAGTGGCTGGACCACCCTCTTCATCATCAGCGCCCTAGGTGAACTGGCCTCTCAGGGCCCCTGCTGCTCAGGCTGGGAAATCAGCCCCAAATCTGGTCAACAAGTGTAAAACTGCATCAATCACTGTCAGAAGTGCCCGGAACTGAAAGATAAGTGTCTCATTGGATCCATAAGACCCAAATCCACTAGAAATGTGTACTCATACACCATGGGTTGCCCTAATGGGACAGCTGTAGGGTCCACCATATATGGACAATGTACAATCTGCTGATCTGAAGTAATAAATAAATCTGCTGAATTGGATCAATCATCATCTGCATCATATGTCCATCATATGATATCATCATCAAGCATGTGGGACCATGAATCATCATCAAAAAGCATATATATATGGTCCACATCATCACGGATCCCAAGAATATACAACCAAGGATAAATCATATCAGTAGACTAAGACATGCTTCTCTAATCATTTTCACAGCCCAGCTCAAAGTATAATATCCATTCAGTGGCATTAATCAAGTTAGCATATTCCGTTGTTATATAAAATTACTTGCACAATAGTTCAAATGACAAACTCACCCATTGGACATGGTCAAACTGCTAGTGAAGGATGAAGGCTAGGAACAAGGTTGGGCAAAGGGGTTGACTTGTCTAACTTAACTTCAAAAATACTTTCGACTGGGAGAAAGGGGAAAGCTACAAACTCTGTGCTAGACAAAGTAACACGGGGGATGGCTGTGCCTCACAAATGGATAAGTTGTTCAGAGAGTGTTTATTCAACTTAGGCATCATGTCTACATCAAGTTGATCCAGGTTCATTAGGATCATTCAATTTTATTTCATGGCCTTTTTGGCCTACATAACCCTTCGGATTTCAGATGTGCTGATAAGCACAACTAGTTGCAGCTTGCATCCAGGGCATGTTTTCAAATATATATAAGGTCAGCAATTGTTTAGATATAACTTTTAAGAACCATTGCTTTTTGGACCTTTCTTATACTCTTCGAGGAGTATTTTTGGCTGTTCATCGCTCTTGCCCTTTTTAGTTTCCATGGGCGAATTTATAAGTTTCCATAGGTAGAACATGAGCTTTCAGTTTTAGCTAACAACATCTCAAGTGACTAGGGGGAGTTTGAGCCAATGCCAAACATCGGGACAACCGACCAGAATGATTTAGGCCTACAATCCAACTCACCGAAGGCAAGTTTTGTCACCAACTCAGAGCCGAGACACTGAATATACAGGGATGCGGTCCAAACACAGAGGTAGAAAAATGGGGAAGTCCTCAGTATCAGAAAGTCAAATGAGACAGGTCAAGGTTTAAAGTCAAATAGGAAAGTCATGTATAGATGGAGTCAAGTGAATATGGAGCCTACACTAGCAGACAACTGGTGTCAAGAAAGACCATATCTATGTAAGGTGAAAACCAGTGGGTTTTGTTAAATGACCTAAATGTGCAAGCAATTGTCCATTTTATGATTTATCGTTCATTTTAAATAGTTTGCCACATCGGGAATAATATACCAAGCAGATGCTGTAAACATGACTAAATCAACAAGATAATAATCCACAGTCAGTGATAACATATCCATAGATCATACAACATCATCATAATAATCATCATGTACCATCTGAAACACTGCTGCAATACATCTCTAAGCACTGAACTGAAATTGTATGGGATAAAGGGTCACATCGGTCATCAAATCTGAACTCTCAAGGCTCAGCCTTGACACAAGGTTTAACATAAATCTGAATAATATACTGCTCTGATCATGAGTGATCCAAAATATATAGCCGTGCTCTGGAATAATGGAAGCTCTGGAATGTGCAGATATCTGCTGAACAAGGATAGTAGCCCTGCTACTATAGTGTGATAACAGTCCCCATCCTTGGATTGAACATTAATCTCAGCAGAGAGCCCCAGCCGAAGGTCGATTTTTACCAATATCTTAGCCACCGTGTATTTGCCAATCTCATAATGGGAGTAATCTGAACACACATATTCACCAAGAAAATTCCCAATCTCAGCAAACCGAGTTTCATTCCACAAATGCATGGGGAATCCTGGAAGCTTCACCCACAGCGGTTCTTTATCAATTTTCTCCGTTTTTGAGTCGAAGAAGGGGGACCAGCTTTTTAGAACGATAGGGACGCCCAACATCGACCATTGTCGACTTAAAACTGCATCTACCTCCCCTTTGTTCATTAGAATGAAGGAAAACCATCCTTACGTCAAAACCCGAATTTCAGGGGCTGATGACACTAAATTCTTCCACTGCTCAGCCGCCCAACGCTGAAGGAAACCGCGACCTAATCTTTTGCCCCGAACATGTCCAACCACAGCTGTGAGAGAGAAATCCTCCGCCTCTTCCATTGTAACATCCACCCCCAGCACTAACTTGTCCTTTCTCTTCCGTTCTATAACCGTCTTAGCAGGTTTCTTATGTGAGTCGACCTTCTCTGAAACCCCTGTTCGAGGATCTAGCAGGGATTCGACTTCTGGTAAAAAGTCTCCACCGCTCGGGGCAGTCGCTACATGACCACTGGAAGAAAAAGCCCTGGGTAGTTCCGGCCCTCCACAACCCTGTCCTAGGTCAGATCCACGAAAATCCATCGAACCTACCAGATTTCCGACCGAAAAGGAATCCAAACCGCCTCCTTGATCCGGTCGCCGTACTCTGCGCCCAGACAAAGGTTCGAGACCCTCCACACGCAAATCATCTGTACTTAAGGGGAAGTTTGAGTAAAACCCTTGTTGGGGTTGTAGATTCCGACCCACAATGCTAGCTAAGTCGGGCCTGTCAGCATCCAATCCTTCATAGGACCGAAAGAACGCCAGATCTGCCTCTAAACCCTCCAGCCCCAGAGAAATTACCGGTGATGAAACCCTGGCAGATGTAGGTAGCTCAATAAGATGCCCATCCATGCCCAGCGCACCCTCGGGCCCAGAAAAGACCTCTGGACCCTCGCTTGTCATGGAGGATCCAGACAAAACCCCCGACCGAGTCATCTCAACAATGACAGCTCCATCAGCAAAAATTTCTCTGTCACTTACCCCGTCTGAGGTGTAATCCACATCCTCCGCCATGCCACCCCAGACGATCCCTCAAAACAGCCAGATCACCAAACCCTAGCACCAAACAAGCTACAACTCCGCTGACAGGACGAAAACCCCAGAAATAAAAAAACCAAAAACAGAAAGGGACCGGCCCCCAATCCACAATTCCAAGAGATCTGCTATCATCACCACGCTATCCTCAGAGATCCCCATGCATCCCCGAAAAACCCGACACACATCCACGGCTAAGAGATCATGACCATCCACCAGAGTTCAGAATCCCTCGATCAACCTCCATAGCTCAGAAACCCTCGTTCCTCGCTCCATCCATCCTCCCATGGTTTCAGAGTTGGCTTGAAAGAAAACATTGTGCAGCTGTTGCCTAGGGTTTCCTTCTAGAAACTAGTCATCTTGGCATTTTCGCTATAAATCACTTTTGCCGAAGTTTCAGGATCTGAAACTTGGATAGGCCGAAGATGAAATGTTCATGTACCTTGTATGCAAGTTTCAGCCTCAGATTTGCTGTACTTTAGGAGATATGATCCATGCAAATTAGGGTTCCAGCCTCATCCAGAATTCAATTTTAAAAAGGTGACCTAGGGAGAAATGCTATATCTCGGGCTAGGAAGCTCCAAATCGAGTTTCGTAAGATGTTCCAGAAAGTGCACGGACTGTAGTTTCTCGGGTGCGAGTTTCAAAAACCGAATATGAAACAGTGACACGTGGTAGTCCGTACAAGTTTGATGTACTGAAACAATCCATAAACAGGTCATCTTAGGAAACTTAGCATAAGTTCCACTTGGTGAATCCAATCCTGCTCTAACCTGTGGGGTTGCATAGAGGACAGATCAAAATATCATAGGACGAAGTTTCAGACCTTGAGGAACAGAAATTTCGGAGATACATCAGAATTAAGACCAGACAAATCTGCAGTAGAAATTGAAGAAACTAGGGCATCAAATGTTTTGTAGTCCTGTCCACAGATTTGGGAAAAGGAGTACTTTGCCTAACTCGCCTTGGGGAGGCACATATTTTTCCTCCAATCAGTTTCTCAATATATCAATGTTGAAAAATTAGGGTTTCTCTGTCAAACCCTAAGTCAAGGTAGAAGCAGTTTTCAGAAGGACAACTTTACTGGTAAGCCCTACATCTATTCTATTTCCATTTGAGGTTCTCATTTTATCAAAATGATAAGCAATACCAAGCTTGATGAGAAGCTTGAAGGAGATGTGAACTTCAGGGCATGGAAATATAGAGTCATGCTCATTCTTGAAGAACATGACCTAGAAGGGTTTATAAAAGAGGGACTTATAGAACCAGAAGGAGATGAGGCCAAAGCAAGACACAAGAAGAATATGGTCAAGGCTAAGAGGATCATAGCTGATTCTATCGAAGATCACTTGATCCCTCAAGTATCATCTAAGAAGACTCCAAAAGAGATGTTTGATGCCTTGACCAACTTGTTTGAAGGAAATAATATCAATAGTTAGATGACCCTGAGATATCAACTCAAGGGAGTGAAGATCCAGAAGTTTGAGACTATGCACTCATACTTCTCCAGAGTGTCCCAGATCAAAGAACAATTAGAAGCTATTGGAGACATGGTAGAGGAAGCTAAAGTTGTGATGACCACTTTGAATGGTCTTCCTAGAGATTGGGAACCCTTTGTTCATGGCATATGTGCTACGAAGAAATTAATCCAGTTCAGACAACTATGGGAAGAGTGTGTGCAGGAGGAAGAAAGAATAGCAGTAAGAGAGGAGAAATTGAATGACAATGAAGATCAAGCTTTGGCAACTTATGCCAAAGGTGGAAGGAAAAGAAAGAGTGATGTACATACCTGTGACCACTCTCCTAGAAGATCTCAAAAATCTCAAAGGAGCAAGAGGTTCAAGAAAGACCTATCCTCAATTGAATGTTAATCTTGTCACAAGACAGGACACATTGCAAGAAATTGTCCATTCAAATCGGGACAATCCAAGAAGCAAAAGAAAAGATTTCATGCTCATGTAGCTAAAGATAGTGAATATGATGATGAAGTCAAAACCAAAGAAGATGAAGAAGAATATGTACTTTAATCCAAACCAAGAAGATGGAAGAACCTCTTATCTATCTCAGCATTGGATAAGAAGGGATGTAGTCGCAGTTGGAATTGAAGAAGGAGGACTCTATAAACTCAAGGGTTCATTTAGAAGGTGAAGCTAGAGATGACTTTCAGTATTACATAAAAGGAGTAAGAGAAGCTCCTACAAAGTTGAACTCCGGAAAACAAATAAAGATCAATGCTCTATGGAAGAACCTCTCATCCATTTTAGCATTGGTTAAGATGTCGAAGGAGGAACACACAGAGTCCACTCCAATACAAAGAACAAGTGATCTACGGTGTAGAATACTTGCTCAACATTTCCGATCATCAACAAGAAAGGCACAGGTCCTTAGAATCAGACGATGAAGTAGAATACTTTGTCAGAGACTATAGTAGTTCCTGCAAGGAAGCAAAGGTCAAGAGGGAGTCCACCCAACAACCAAACAAAGATAAGTATTTTGAATTGTCACTTTCTGTATTGTTCAGCTGTGTACATATTTATATTCCTAGATCTAGAATGTGTATTATGCATGTTAGAATATATGCATTGATCAACAGAATACTACTAATATGCATGTGATGGGTAAGTAGCCTATGGTGTTGTACAACATTCCATTGCTACTTATCTAGAATGAAACCTCTTTGTTGACATATTGGGAGTAGTGCACACTCTTAGTAATGTTCTAGTAGAGATGGAAGGCATCTAGAAAGTTATCGTATGAATATAGGATATGGATGAATGTTGTGTTGAAGCATTGGCTAAGATAGTTGCATAATTGTGTGACCTATGCATAAGAATTTGTCATTATTAATATGTTTTGGAAACTATGAAATGTTTCGAACCATGCAACTGAATTTGACTTGTAGGAAATATCATGTACGATCACCTACAAACGAAGAATGATGAGGCTTGTTTCGATTTATGAAATCAAGCATACTACAAAAGCACAAAGCAAGGGTTCTCTCAGAAAGAGGGAGTCGACTATGACTAGATGTTGCTCTAGTGGCCAGACACACTTCCTCCGTAGAGGATATTACACTAGATAGATGGTGTAATCGAAGACTCAGGACTCTCCACAGAGAACCACATATGTATATTGAAGAAGACTTTGTACGAGATCAGAAGGCACCCATGGGATAGGATGATCACCTAGAGTGATGAGATATCAACCTTTGCTACAAGGTTGAAGATGAGGAGCTCATGGATGGGTGCAAGAGAGAACATGCAACAGAGTTCGAGATCTTGGTATCCAGTGACCTTTAAAGATGACATAGATGGATACACAGAAGATCATCAGAAGAGAAGGCTACTAGTCACTCCAATGAAGAATGTCCCAATGCAGGGAGTACAAGATGCAGAGGGAGGATAGTGCTCAGGAAAGCTCTGCTTCAGAGGGAGTGACTGCAGCATGTTCAGCTTGTAGCGAAGCAGTTTGGCTTTGCAAGATGTTGACAGGATTGTTCGATGCAGAGATAGATGTGACTGATATCCTTTGTGACAATTAGATTATATCAAGATGACAGGGAATCCAGTGTTCCATGATAGATCGAAGCATTTTGAGATCAAGTTTCACTATATCCGGGATATGGTGCAGAAAGGAGCTATAAAGCTCAAGTATGTTCCTATAGAGGAACAAGTTGCTGATGTATTGACTAAGCCTCTGCCTCGCATAAAGTTTGAATACTTTCGTGACAAGCTTGGTGTGGTCTGAAAGGACCTCCCTCGAAAGAGGGAGTGATAGTGATTCCAGTCCTTGTAGGCTGAAGATCAGTACTTGCCGGCTGATAGAGATGCCAGTCCTTGTAGACTGAAGATTAGTACTTGCCAACTGATAGAGATGCCAATCCTTGTAGGCTGAAGATCAGTCTTGCTGACTGATAGAGATGCCAATCCTTGTAGGCTGAAGATCAGTACTTGCCGACTGATAGAGATGCCAGTCCTTGTAGGCTGAAGATCAGTACTTGCCGACTGATAGAGATGCCAGTCCTTGTAGGATGAAGATCAGTACTTGCTGACTGATAGAGATGCCAGTCCTTGTAGTCTGAAGATCAGTACTTGCCGACTGATAGAGATGCCAGGCCTTGTAGGTTGAAGATCAATACTTGTCGAATGATAGAGATGCCAGTCCTTGTAGGCTAAAGATCAGTACTTGCCGACTGATAGAGATGCCGGTCCTTGTAGGTTGAAGATCAGTACTTGCCGACTGATAGAGATGCTAGTCCTTGCCGACTGAAGATCAGTACTTGCCTACTGGTAGAGATGCCAATCCTTGCCGACTGAAGATCAGTACTTGTCGACTAATAGAGATGCTAGTCCTTGCCGATTGAAGATCAGTACTTTCCGACTGATAGAGATGCTAGTCCTTGCCGACTGAAGATCAGTACTTTCCTACTGATAGAGATGTCAGTCCTTGCCGACTGAAGATCAGTACTTGCCGACTGGTAGTGATCCCAGTACTTGCTGACTGGTGATATTATCTCAATACTTGTTTACTGATGATGTTGTTGTTCCAGTACTTGTTTACTGATGGTGGTTGTTGTTGTTCTAGTATTTATTTACCGATGATTGTTGTTCCAGTACTTGTTTACTAATGGTTGTTGTTGTTGTTGTTGTTCTAGTATTTATTTACTGATGATTGTTGTTCCAGTATTTATTTACTGATGATTGTTGTTCCAGTACTTGTTTACTGATGATTGATGTCGTTGTTGTTCCAATATTTACTTACTGATAATTGTTGTTCCAGTAATTGTCGACCGATGATTGATGTTGTTCCAGTGTTCGTACACTGATGATGATGCTGATGGTGATATTCCAGTAGACGATGATGATGATGATATTCCAGCAGACGATGATTATGATATTCAAACAGACGATGACGATGATGATGGTGATATTCCAACAGACGATGATGATGACGTTGATGGTGATATTCTAGCAGATGATGATGATGATGCTGATGGTGATGTTCTAGCAGATGATATTGATGTTCCAACAAATTCTTGTTGACGATGATGATGTTCCAGCAGATGATGCTGATGAGACCCCAAACATATGATGATGTTCCAAAAACTTCCTACGACATATAGAGATTCACAAGTCAGTTGGACAACTGTTGATGCTGTTGTGGTTGCCCGTAGAATGCCTTCCTAGTGAAGAGGGAGTATTGAAGAAATGTAATTGCGGAAGATATTCAAAATTTATTTGTCTATTGTATTATTGTATTCCTCCTTCGGGAGATGTCATTGATGTAATTAATAATGTAAGAGTCATTGAAAGAGTCAATATAAACCCTAACTGATTAGGTCGGCCTGGAAAGATCTAGAAAGAATATTTTATTGTAAAGAGTACAGGTCGGCCCAGTTAGGTGAGTTAGAGCCGACCTAATTAGTAAAAGGTCATGTCAACTGTAAAATATAAATAGTGGATTGAGTTGCTCGTTTGCAACACTCACCTCACTCACTCAAGGTCGCATAGGAGAGAGAGAAGTTCGCACAAGTGAAGGAGAGAAATTGTTTTGTCTTGGGGTTTTATCTTGTACTTGGTGAATTCTATATTGAGGAAGTTTTGTCGGGGTTTTCTCCCTTGTGGTTTCCCCGAGAGAATTTTGTGTTCTTTGTGTTTGCTGTGCTTGTCTTTCTTTCAATGGATGTATTGTTTAATGTTATTATGCTAAACAAAGTGAAAAACTAACAAGTTTGACAACCTTTGGATGGGACCATACATCATATTTGAGCCAGTAGGGGTTAACTCATTTTTCCTTTGCATAATGGATAGAGAAAGATTGGTCCTTCCAGTCAATGGCCGGCATCTCAAATTGTTCTTCAATGATAATAACTAATGCCCATGGGGGCATTCTTGTAGCATGGCCATTTCTAAACCTTTGCCTTGCATTTTTTTAAAGTTATTTCTTTTGTACAATAGTTTTGTATATTAAGCTTTATGTATATTATTGATGTATTTTAGTTTCACTTATGTATATTAGTTTATTCTTCAATGTACATTAGTTGTGCAACTTATGTTTCATTTGGTGAAAATCTGCGGATACTCATCCAATCTAGTTTTGTGTAGGAACCCGAGATTCTTGGATTCTAGCACACTCTCTTTGATTAGGAGAATCAAGAGCAAGCACATGTCCCACAGTTGGAGCTAGATGTTACCAGCTAAGTTGCACTTAGATGGTTTCAAGTGAACCTGCGAAGATAAAACAAATTTACTTGTTCAAAGTTCAGAAGATCAGAAGTCCTAGCAGGCCACCTTGGCCCTTTTTTTTCCAATAAAATCACATGTCCATGCCCTGTGGGGAAATTGTAAAAAATGTCGTAGCATGATGGTTTTCCAAAAGACTTGGCTTCCCCAGACTTGAGAATCAATCCGGGTATTCCAGGGTGTTTTTTCCATTGTTAATTATACTTTGTTTGTCAACAAGGTATAATTTTCAAGTTTTTCACCTTACTCCAAAGTTGGAATATTCGTCTTGGTCCCTAGGCCTTAGGAGGTTATTAAAGTCTAAGTGTTAATGTTTATTACCATGCTAGGCATTAATATTGAGTCGTATGGACATCTGCAAGGACCCCCTATGTTTTTTTTTATGTTTCGCAAAAAATAAAATTTTCCGTAAACTTAGGCTATTTTTTAATAGTTTAATTGGAAAAATAAAAAAATGTAATAAAAGTGTGGTCAAGAGGTGAAATTCACCATGGGGGTGCTCATTTTCTAACCTGGAGCACCCACAAAACCCCTAAACCCACTTTTCCTAAGTGTTTAAGTGATTATTTATCACTTAGGTGGATTTTCTCTCAAAAAATAAAAAAAAGTGAATAAAAAATAGAAAAATAATAAAATATGAGAGAAAATCCAGTTCCTAAATTGTTGGAATCTTGTCTCAATCAAGATCTCAGTTAATTGAACATCAAATCGGTGGTGATTGAGAGGCAAATCAATCAAGATCAGGCTACATTGGCAATCATATCAAGGAGGGCGCCCACCTCATCACCTAAACACCCTCTCTTCCCTCAATCTACTCCCCAATCCCTTGATTCGCTCCAAGGATGCGCTCTCATGCTCTTATGAGCTCATGCACCCTCCCTCTCTCAAGAAAACTATAAAGGCAAGCTCCCTCCCTCATTGCAAACTAGTTCGAGTTGCATGAGAAGAGGGTCTGTTATTGTAATCATCTCTATTTTGTATTGTTGGAATAAAAGAGAAAGCTTTGGAGGCTCATTGGTGTAGTGTTCTTTGTTGGATGACCGTGGCTATGCATGTCTGAGGTAACCTGTATTTAAATAATTTTTCTCTTGCATTCTTGTATATTGGATCTAACCTTGGTAGGATTGTTCTCAGTTGATAGGAAGAGATCTTTTAATAAGCTTATTATTTGATTTCTTTTGCTCATATATGTTTAAAGACATAGATCTAGCATTTTAAAAAGATTATTATCATGTTGCTCTAGTTTTTCTATGTATGCGTAACTAGATCTCACATACCTTGTTGCAAGTGTCTCTGAATAGCTGCAGGTAATCGTGTATAGGAGCTTGAACAAGCTTGTTCACTCTCTCTCCAAATTTTCATGTGGCTTAGTCCAATAGCACTCCATCGGAAGCCTCTAAAGTGATTCTCATCCGGCATCGGGCCTTTCTCTCCTCCTTCTCCTTTCAAAAAATCAATTCTTTTCTCTTTGGTTACTTTCTAGGCTTATAGATCTGTGCTTCAAAGTTCAAATTACTATTTGATTTGATTTATAAGTTTGGGTTATGCTTAGATCTAAAAGTTCAAAGTTTTATCATAAAAAGTAGATCTAGCTTAGAAACTATTTCGTTTTGGAAGTTCCTTCAAAGTAGATTTTTAGCTTGCAATTTAATTAGTTTCTTTTGAGTTAAAAAAGTTTAAATCTAGCATCTAAGTACCTTCATTGGCTGCCTTTTAAAGGCTGGCCAAGACCTTAAGAAAGTTTGTTTCACAAGCCAACTTCTCTTAGTTACTTGTTTTCTTAGATCTAGTATTAACATAGTAATTTTTTTGCAATCTTTTTTAGCTTGCCCAAATCACTTTTAAAGTGATTTTGGGCATTTTTTTATCACTAATTTGTTTGCTGGTTTTTTGTACTTTTTTAGTAGGTTTAGAGGTATTTTGGGCGAAAAATTGAACTTCCAGCCAATCCGAAGCATCTCGGAGCCTTCCCCCTTCACCTGGCAATTTTCTTTAACCATTTTGTTACCCCTTTGAAGAAAGCAAGTGAGCTACACAACGCCCACACCCCAACCCCCCTTGGGGGTTTTGCATTGTTTTGCGGTGTGTGTGTTTTTGCTTTTTCTTTAATTTGGTTTTGCATAATAACTTAAAATAAGTTTAAAATTAACTTTTGAAGTGTCCGATCCAAATATCGGCCTTCAAAACGTACTCAAGACTTAGGATTTAACTTTATTTGGTAGGCATTATACTTTTGCAGTTAAGTTTCTTTTATTTTTTGCAAAAAGTAACGAACTTGTAGCTGTGCATTCCCGAAGTACCGAAAGAGCTTGCTCGAGTAAGGGAAAAGAGATTCTCAGCTCTAGGACTAATTAATTCACATTTACCTTTTTCCCCTTTTATTTTGTAAGTTAAAGTAACGAACCCGACATTGCTCCCCTGAAGTATGCTCTCGTCGTTACATAAAGGGATTTGCTTGAGTACATGATTGGATGATCAGAAAAGAGACTCCTTGCCAGTAGTAACTAGTCACACAACTTTGCAATTTACTTTCCCCAAGATGAAAATCCAACATCTTAGTTTTGGCTTGTGTGGGCAAAGCTTATAGAGAAAGCAGGAACAATTAGAGAGTGACCGTAGGGCCTCGTCAGGCTACACCCTCGTTTGGTGTAGTGTTGGACACACCCTTGCGACTCCATCTATCCCATATTTTCTCGTGTAGGGCCATACTTGGTGAGTCTGGACACATTCCTCGTACCATTTTTGGTATATTGGGAATCCCCCTCCCCTCTAATCAACTCATCTTTCAATAAATTAATCTGACCAAGAACACTCGCAAAACATTTACACTGCAACAACAGTTTACTTTTCGACTCCATTTTGGCACTAGTCCTATTTACAAATTTCAAACTTGTGTTTAAATCTTGTGTTAAGTGGTTATAATCATTATGTGTCATTGACTTCATTTCATATCGCAAGTGTTTTTTTGCTTTCAGTAATTATTTCTAAAACTCCTAAAAAACTTACCTATTCGCAAACTAAACAACTTAATCAGCCTTAGTAACCTTTAGGGACTACCCCCCTTGGCTTCGTTAGGAGTTTTGCCTAAACGGAGGAGTCAAGATCAAGTGACAGTACTTGACTCGAGACTTGCCCCCAAGGAACGCAACTAAGTAGCTTGAAGATTTCTGCTGCAATAACCCACAGGTGCATGTTCCGGCGGCAACAAGGATTTTGCATGCCCTTTTGGGATAGCAAAAAAAACACTTAAAAGTTGCTAAATATGACTTTAAACTCAAAATAGCTTTACTCTTCAAACTTCTAGATCAAACCTTCGAATTTGACTTGGAAAGAAAGCTATCCTATGCTAGCTCTAGATTTGAAATGAAGCAAACTTTTAAATCACTAGAATCTAAGCATAATAAGTAGATCTACTTAACATATTCTTTGAAAAATATAGATCTAAGAACAAGAACATATGGTAACCAGAAAGATTCAGAGATTTTTGCTTAAAAAAGAAAGAACCAAAGTTACGCAAAAATTTGGGTGAATGGAGTATTTTTCGTAGTGTAGATAGGAGGAACTACGCTCTTCTCAAGATTTGCTTGAAGACAGGAAGATGCTAACACGCTGAACCTATTCTCCAACGTGGATAACCTATAGCACTTCACAACATTTCCACAAGGGGGTTAGGAACACCGGTGTTAACTGTAAAAGAATATCATAAAAACATGTATTCAAACAAGAAATTACATATATTTCTAAGGAATCTCATACAACTAAACAATAATAGATAAATACACAAATCTTACTCTTATCCTGCTGAGATGTAATGACTTTCAAAGGCCAAGTTAACCCCAACAATAAACAAGCATGCAAAATGTACAAGTTACCTCATAAGCTCATAGAGCATCAAGCATCTTCATGCATGATAGTCACACTAGTCTTGTCTCCAAAGCCTTTATTCAATACCAAACTTCAAAAGATTACAAAGTGATACAAGCAGAGGTTGCACCTTCTGATGATAAACAAAGGAGAATTCACTTGCTTAAATAGATAAGCTAAGACCCAGGGGTGCTAATCCCAAGAGAGGGGCGCATTAGCTAACCGAGAGCTTCAGTGGAGTGAATTGAGATACTGATGGGATTGATTGGGAGTTGAACTGAAGAGATGGGTGCCACCTCTCATGAGGTAGGCGCCATCTCTCATAGACATCTTCACCATGAAACAAATGGCTGCCACCTCAAATAATGCGCCCTCATCAAAGAGATGCGTCTCCCTTGTGGAGGAAACTCGACCTCTTGGGATTTGATTCCAATCTACCAAAATTTATCTCCAGACAACCCAATATTTGATTGCAAGTTAACTGCCACCACTCCGATTAACTAAAAACATGCTTGCATAAGACATGGGACGCTGATTTTTGTCTGCTTTGGCCTTTTATTATGTCTTTTTGGCCATTTTGGAGAGAAAATCACTTTAAGTGATAAATAATCATGATTTTTCTCTCAAAAGTGGGTGCAGAGGTTAAGTGGGTGCTCTGAGTTAGAAAACAAGCGCCCCATGGCAAATTGCCCTTCCAAACACATGACATTTTGATTTTTTATAATTAAAGCATTAAAAATTTGCCCGTTTTACAGGAACTTTTTTATCGACGGAAAACTAAAAAAACCTAGGGGAGACTTAGCACATGTTCATATGACTCAAAACTAATGCCTAGCATGGTAATATACATTGACTCTTAAACTTTAATAACCTCCTAAGGCCTAACCACCAAGACGACTATTCCAACTTTGGAGGATTGAGTGAAAAACTTTAAAATTATAAGTTGCTGAAGAGCAACATATAATTAACAAGGAAAAAACACTCTGGACTAGTCAGATTGATGTCTAAGTCCTAGGAAAGCCAATTCTGTTACATAATTTTATCATGCTACGACATTTTATTACAATTCCCCCAATGGGGTATGAACATGTGGAAAAAAGAAAAAGGGCCATAGAAGGCCTGCATGGACTTCTGAATGCTGATTACGAACAAGTAACTTGTTCATACTTTGGTGGCTCACTTGAAAGATCCAACTAAGTACAACTTAGGTGGTAACATGCCCAATGTTCCTCCTCCAAGTAGGCCCTCCTCCGAAGCAAGCAACCAAGCCCTCCATGCATGCCTCATGAAGAATGCCACCATGCCACATAGGTTTCCAAAATCCTAAGGAAGTGTGCCACATAAGCATTAAGTCAAGTTATAGCAATCCAAGAGTAAGCTATCTCCAATGTGTATGTCCGCTACAACACAACCAAGGTAGTCAACACACCATACACTCTATTACCGTCCAAAGTTGCACCCTGTTGCCGCCTAAAACACACTTAACCGTAGAAAAGTCTCCAACCCACTAGGTGTGTTCTTGAGGAGCAACTATGAGTTTAGGACCCACTGTCACCTCGATTCCTAACTCCTTCGTTTAGACCCAACTCCCAAAGGTCAAGGGGGGCAGTCCCTATCTAATAAGTTTTAAAGAGGTTTAGTTTTAAGAGTTTAAATTTAATTAAGCTTATTTAAGTTCAATGACAAGCAATCATGCAATATGCAAAATATTCAATGACAGGCAAACCTTGCTTTGAAACTTAACCAAATAAAGTTACAAGAAAGAAATAATCCATTGTTCACTAAACCAGTGCCTGTTCTATTTGGGCTATGGAATCACAGATTTAAGAAAGTACTTGATAACTAAGGAAGTAGAATTACTAGATATACAAATAAAATTAAACAATTCACACTCCAAAAGTAATCAATATTCACATTTAAATTATTGAAAATAACTTTCTACAAAATAAGTAAGCAATGAATAGAAACTTGCTTGTAAAATAACTTGACTTGAAATGAAGAACTTGAAATAAAATGCTTTGTAAATTGTCAAGTGATAAAAATGTTTTGCAAGTGGTCCAGTAAATTTTAGATGATTTTAGGTCTCACTTTAGCTTAGGGAATTTAGTGTGTGTTGAAAGTGCAAGCGGAAAATTGATTATCCTATACTAATGTGACTACCTCTAACCCCTTATCCTTTGGTTTGAGAGAAACTGTTGGGTGCTCAACAAGTGAACACAAGGTTCCCTTCTAGCTCCACAAGTTAGTTCCAAAGATTGCCGGGTGCTCAACAGGAGGACACGAAGTGCCACGAAGCTCCCAACAACCTCTACCCCTTTAGCTCCACGGATCAACCCTTATTTTCTCAACTTTTAGATAAGTTGTTAAAGTGCCTATTATTCTAGCCAACTCAAGCTTTTACCCTTTCTTTTCACCCAGGATTAGACGAACCGGCAAGGGGAGTGAATATGGGGCAAAAGTGAGGCAGGGTTTATTGCTTAACCAAATAAAAGAAAGTTATTACTTGGAACAAATTAAACTAGCCAACACAATATTGCAGGAGGGCAAAGCCACTTCTCATGCAAGGTGTGGGCAAAACAAATGTACAAATGCTTTAAAGAGAGAAAATTAAATCCTAGCCCTTCCTCTCTTGCTTATAAGGGTGAGAAAATATTACTTCCTTTGCAAGTAATGGATGGCAACTAAAAAAAAGTAAATAAATAATTAATCTAGCCACACAATCCTCTTGCTAAGGAAGAGATGGGGCAAGCAATAGAAGTAAAATGCTAAAAATAAAAATAAGTAACAAACTCTAGCCCCTCTTCACTTGCAATGCAAGGGTGGGCAAGCCTAACCTCCTTTGCATGCAAGGGATGGCTGCAAAAGGAATAAATTCAAATATAACTTGGAAAACAATAAAATAACCAAGTCCAAGAGACTGTCTTGAACTTGTTACAATAAAAGAATTTTCAGAAAGAAATGTGAGAATAAAGAGGTAGGAAAAGTGGGGTTTCACCCCTTCTTGGAAAGGGCTTTGAAGTCCTTCCTTTTGGGTAGCCTTTACACTCTTTTGTGACCAAAAATTGGCAAAGTTTCCCCTTGTTATGTTATAAACCTGGAAAAAACCAGCAAGCAAAACAATGGTAAAAATGCCCAAAATCACTTTGGGGCACTATGAGTGTTAGTGAACAATTATGTACAAAATTTCTACAAAATTTACAAACTAACTAGCTTCAAAGATTTTGTGAATATAAGTAGTTAAATAAGATTTGAAATGCTAATGAGATAACATAAATATGCATAAATTTTAATTAGAAATGCAGAAAGATGCCTTTTGCTCTTCAAAGTTTGAGGAAGTGGGGTATCCAACCAAAGAATCCCACTCTCCAATTTACGCAACCTGCAACTTGAGAGATCTTTGCTACACAAGTAAAAAGAAGATGAGATTTATATGATGAGCCAAGAAATCATAAACTTCAACCAAGAAAAATATGAAGTTCTTAATTACAAAAATGAAAAGTCATAATATATATGGCAAAAATACCATAAATCTTACCAAAGCAAAGAAGTTTGCTTATTTGGCCTCCCCAAAATTGAGCAGCTATGACGCATGGAAGCTAATCACCATAGAGCACCAAAGGACACAAGATTTTCTCCAAAGAATTTTATTAACAAAGCCAAATGGCTGAAAATTACAATGGCCCAAAAATGGGAGCAAATGGAAGCAAGAGCATGAAGAGAGAGCAAGAGCATGATAGATTGTAAAGATTGTGACCAAAATGAGGAGGAGAAGCCTCCTTTTAAAGGAAAAGAGGGAGGAGAGATCCCCTTTGCATGAGAGACACTTGTCACTTGGAGAGAAAGGGGGCCCATGAAGGGGGCTACACTTCCTTGGGTTAAAAATAACAAACAATGGGTGAAAAAACTCCTCACCCATGTTTTATATTTCATTGCTAGGCTAAGGGGAGAGAATCATGAAGGTGGGACCCCTCCTTTTGGCTTATTTCAACTTTTCTCATTTCCCAAGGTGAGAGAGGGTTTCCCCTTTAGGGAGACAACTTCAAACTTTTGTAACTTTACATGGGGGGGCCCCATTTTTGCCTTTGATTTCCCTCTTGGTATATAATACGACTTTAGGAAACTTAATTTACCCCCTCTAAGTGACTTAGGCACATTACAAAAATTTGCCATTCTAATTAATGTTTATTTTTCCTGATTTTTTAGACTGACTTAGGAAAACATGCCCAAAACCTTATCAAAACTTAACGGCTTGACTTGAAACTTGGTCGAAAGGTGAAGGGGGTCTCATGCCATTGATTTTGAGTACCCATACCCTTATTTATGGGCATCAGGTGCCATTTAACCCTCTTTACATTACAACTTTTTTATGCTGAGGGACATTTTTTAATTACAAATAATTAAAAATAACTACGCAAAACTTAATGAAATTTTGCAAGACTCTGGATAATGTCTAGCATTGTAATATTCAACACTCCTAGACCTTAATCACCCCATGGACTCGATCATTAGAACGTTTTTCATCACTTTGGAGGAATTTTTGAGTGAAAAACTCAGATAATTAAAATCACTAAAAATGAATTTTAATTATCGAAGGGAAAAAAACACTCAATGAAAGGACTTCCCTAATGATAAAGCCCTAGGCAACTAAGTTTTACAAAAAATTGACCCTCATGCCGACATATCATTACAAAATCCCCCGCAGGCGTGCAAAAATTTCATGGAGAAGAGTTAAGAAGAGAAAGAGGAAAAACTTTCTCGCTTGAAAAACTTTGTCAAGTACATCTTTCTCGTCTTCAAGGTACATGGTACATGGTTGCCCCACCTAGTTGGCTTGGTGGTCAACACACCCTAAGTAAGAAAGCCCAAATACACAAGTGCAACCCAAAGGAAACTCAGGAAGGCTGCCCATTGTCACCACAAAAACTCTTCCTTTGACTTTAGGTTGGATCTCCTCTAACACTACAGGGGCATCCGTAAGCAAAGTGTAAGATGAACCTTTCAAAGAGATGGGATGTGGGACCAAGACTAGTGCCAATCTAAAGGGCAATGGAGCCAAAGTGTAAGATGAACCTTTCAAAGAGAGGGTTTGACATATTATGGAGAAGACATAGTCAAGCCATACACTAATGTGCCATGACTAGTTCAAGTAGATTTTCAAGTAATATGAGAGTACATGAGAGCACTTATGCAAGGTGCACCATCACAAACATAAATACTGTCCAACCATAAATAATGAAGGACAAAGTACAAACTATAACGTGAGATTGTAAGTAAAAAGGATGACATAAGACAGACTTCTAAAGGATGAACAACCCATTTAAATATCACATCTTCACATGCAACCTCATAAGTTTAAGCAAGCCATAACATGTGCCATACTAAATTTGACATTATAGCAGAATAGTCCACGAAAGATTACATCAAGGTCTAGGGAGGGTTGACCAGCTTTACACTGCAAATAACAATGGTTACTCTAGAGATTATTTCCAGCAGCAAATAGCAATGGCTACTCTAGTATAAAACCTAATCATCCAAGATAAAATAGAAGAAGAATGGAAACCTCACATATGCTTGCCCCTTGACTCCCTCCCGAAACATCTTCAACTAAGTTTTATTGAGGGGGGGAAATCCCTTCAATCCAAACATCAAAACAAATGAGAGAGTGCTACTCTTTATATAAAGGTTAGCCCAAGCTCTCCCTACAATAAAATAAGAATAAGAGGACTTAGATCCATTTTTCCTCCAAAAAGGTAGTAAAATATCATAAAAACCATTTGGAGTCTTATTTAGGCAAAGTGCTCCTCGTCTTAGGGCTTCTTTTGACTTGAAAGAACCTCCTTGCTGCCATGTGTCCTCTCCTATATTTGGAACACTCTTCAAGATATCAAACTATGAGCAACTCCCATTAAAATAGTAATAAAGGACCAAGTCAAGGAGCGCTTCTCAAGATTTGGACTCATTCCTCTTGATATTGAAAGAATGCCAAGCGTCTCCCCTAAAGCTAGGGCTCTCCTCCAATCATGCTAACAAACCTCGTATATAGTGTATCACATGGAGAGATGTGTCCCCCCAAAGTGGATCTCATAGAACAATGTGCAAGAGTGGCTAATGGTTGTTAGAATAACCCCCTCAAGATGTGGTAATCTCAAAATGTGCCAAAAGAGTAAAGCATTCCTTCTTTGATGATCCTTGATATGTGCGCTAAGTAATTGACCGACCCCTTTATGGAGCACTTCCCTTATAATGGTTCATTCCTCCTTAAAATCTGCCTTTATATATTCATGCGACTTCTACCGTGCTGGAGTGCTCTTCTTCCTTAGAACAAGTGACCCTATTTCATGCCATATATGCCTTAAAAGGCCTCTACTCATGCTGGATATCAGGGCTGGAATACACCTGGAAAATACACTCTTTCAACTGCTATTTGATGCTGAAAACAGGTCCACCAGCTCCACAATACTAGGATGGTAAGACATTACAGTATTGATACCATCAAGCTTTTAAAATGCCTGAAGACTTTCTCTAAAATGTCTTACTTCTTTGGACCTGAACAAATCTAGGTATAATATTTTGCCACTGGAATTCCACCCTGAAGTAGTTCGTATTCCTGCACCACCAGCATATATGTCCTAGCTGGGTGGATGATGGAGGTCAAATATTTTGTCTCTGGTTGGTAAAGTCTTTCGGAAATCCTGCAACAATTTTTATTTCGACATTTCGGACCTACCAATGAGGTCCATCATCAGGAAGAAGCGTCGTGAAGAGGAAAACTGAAAGATAGAAGATATAAATACACAAGGGGGGACCAAATATTTTTGTTACCTGAATATAGTCGGCCTAAGAAAGAAAATAAAACAAACCCTAAATTTTTAATTTGAGGTAGTCCTTGACCAAATATTTTTAATTTGAACTTCTTGATCAAATTCATTCATTTTTTTCATTGTGTAATGATGTCTGCTCAGTAGAGTTTTTTATGCCACTTGGATTTGTTAGGATTTGAGATAACGTGAATGCTGGAAGCTATATATATGTGAGGAATACTAGGCCCTGGATGTACAAAACAACTTAGTTGCTTGGCCTTTAAAAACTAAGTCCAACCTTGCCGAGATTATGGCAATTACATATAACTCATTAACCTCTGCATTATCTCAAATATGCTTATGAACACCATTTGTATCCCCTTATTTGCACAAACATGAGTAAATATAATTACAGTACACAAGGTCAATTGCAAATAAGCCAGTAATTGATTACACTAAAGTAGGGACCATTTTGAAGATAATACTTCTAGAGTGCTTGGAATGGCTTATGCAATTACATTATGATGTTCAAAATAACAGTATATTAGATGAAAAGGAAGGAAGCCAAATTCAACAAATTTATTAAAAGGGAAAAACATACAAGGATGAAATCATATTGCAGATAAGACCTTAGAATAGCCTAAAGTTGTATATACAATTATATTAGAGTGATTAATGGTGCATTGTATTTCTCAGTAAAATATTTAGATTCTTACTTCAGTCAGTCGTATTTATTATCTGCTCAAACATTTTTCTAACAATTATTTTCAACTTTATGCAATGCTAGTTTATTTAGCATGGATGGAGATTTTGCCCCAATGGTTGAACTTGCTGACCTTCGTAAAAAGCATGGCTTTTTATTGGTTATTGATGATGTAAGTCACAAACTATAAAGAAATATGGGGTATTGATAAAAACATTCTACTGGTATCTTGTATTAATCTAAATGTCAATTCATTAAAAAGATCTTTCATTGCTCTTTTGGTTGATTCAACTTCTTTTAGGCACATGGAACGCTTGTTTTTGGTGAGAATGGTGGAGGAGTTGCAGAGCACTTCAATGTGGAAAGCGATATCGATATTTGTGTTGGCACTTTAAGCAAGGCTGTAGGTTGCCAAGGTGGATTTATTGCTTCCAGGTAACTTTCTTTTTCCTTTTTCTATTTGATCCTTGTTTCCTTTATGACAAGAAAAACCAATTATTAAGACTACAAGTTCGTAATCATTGGATGATTACTACAACTAGAGGTACATGGTTTTGAAGGATTTAATAGAGTAACTAAAATTTATCACCAATCCTTCTGCTATTTACTAATTTGTATATTTGTTGGCAGCCATGCTTTTATTTGTTCTAATTAGCTTTAACTTTTTAAGACATGAACCTCTATGACGTAAGCACATTGTAAGAAAATTCATATACTAACACTCAAAGAAAGAAACTATTTAATGTGCTCTTAAACAATCTAGAACAGTATGGTTAATGGTTGATCTCATTTAATATGATATGATTTTTATGGATGGCTTGTGATTTGAAATTGGCGTGTAAATTACTAATGATTGACTAACATATTTAATGAATTAAAAATAATAAAAATTCATGTATATAGGTTATGCTAGAGCATGATCTATTGAATGGAAATAAGAAGGTTCAAAAGCCTGACGAAAATTAGGACATGTTGCTCATTTGAGAGGATACAAATTTGTGGAGATTTGGGCATATTATATTTCACTGAATTGGGAGGCTACAAAGTAGTCAAAGAAACGGATGTTAATGATTTTATATTAAAAAATTGCTTGGCCATTAAATTCAACAGTGCTTGAGATTCAATGGATTTTCAATCCTTTTGACAAGACTCACCTGAATATGGTGACCATGGTTAGAGCAAACAAAGGATGGAAACACTGGGGAAGTCAGGAGATGCAAAGATGGCAATGCTAACTTACAAGCAATGACCATCATGCATGCTACTGTGGAAAATTCACAGGTGAGCTGGTAGGAGCCAACATGTCATAGAAGTGACATGGATGTCTCAACTCCCTGAAATATATTGATGAGTAGGAAAAGAGTGGTTTGGCGTATTAAGAGGTGGATGCAAGGGATAATGATAATGACCTACATAGATATCACTCGTAGAGTTTGGCAGTGTGATCGATTTAGGTAGGAGATGGAAACAATGATGAATTAAAGTGGGAGAAGAAATGCAATTATCTCTACAAATGGACAAAACACAAGAGAAAGGGCTCGAATAGATAAAGTTGAAAAGTTCATCATGTTGTTGTAAATGTAACTTCGGAAGATATTCATTTGTATTTTATATTGATATTATTATTGTATTTTACTTGTACCTCCGACAGAGATGTTTTTCCTCCGTTCGGGGATGTCATTATTATGTTTGGTCATGCTAGGTCATTGAGGTAAAACCTCCATTGTAAGTCGGGGCAATAGCACCCTAAAGAATGAATGTAAAATATATTATTGAGTCTCCCTAGGACAGGTCGGCCCAGTCAAGTTACTCAAGCCGACCTAATTAGGAATTAGGTCGCCCAAACATAAAGTATAAATAGAGAGCTTGCTCTCTCATTTGGACACACCTCTCACCCACTCAAGTTGGCATAAGCAAGAGAGAGAAGACGAGTTCGCTGAGGAGAAAGAAGAGAGTGCTGTAGAAGTCATCCTATTTTTGGGTTTTCCATTTTGTGATATTGTATTAGTGATGAATCTATCTTTGAGGAAGTTGCGGGGTTTTCTCCTTTATGGTTTCCCCGAGGAAAACTATTGTGTCTATTGTGTTTTGCTGTGCTTGTTATTCTTTTAGTTAAAGATCCTAGTTAAATTGAATTAAAGTGTAAACTCTAACATGGTATCAGAGCTAACTTGAAAAGAAGGCATTCTGCAGCAACGGGAAATTAGGGCTTCCTAGTTCAAGTTCTTCTCTCCACAGATCATCTGAAAAAGAGGGCTAGGCTAACTCGCCCTAGGAGGGCCATCTTTCAGAGGCAGCATAATCAAATTCCGAGAATTTTCATTTTTGGCCCTATCATTACTATCGGGAGGAAAACTCGGGAATCAATTTTTTATGGTTTTTCTCCATCAATTTGGAAAAAGAAGTACATTAGACAATTCGCCTTGAGGAGGCGCATCTTCTTGTCCAATAAGAAGTTCAAAATTCCAACTTTGAGAAATTAGGGTTTCTCTAACAAACCCTAGGCCAGCCAGCTCCAGAACTAGATTGGGCATCTCAAATTGGTAAGACCTAAATCTTTGCTATTTCCATTTGAAGTTCTCATTTCAAAATGACTCACCACACCAAGCTTGAGGATAAGCTTGAGGGAGCTGACAACTTCTGAGCATGGAAGTATAGGATTGCTCTTGTCCTTGAAGAAAATGATTTGGAAAAATATGTTAGTGAGGAAGTTCCAGCACCAGAGGGAGATGAGGCTGAGGCTATCCACAAGAAGAAATTGGTCAAGGCCATGAGAATTATTCCAGAGTCCATTAAATATCATCTCATCACCCATGTGTCATCCTTGAAGACACCCAAGGAAATGTTCGATGCCTTGACGAAATTATTCGAAGGGAAAAACATCAATTAGAAGATGACGTTAAGGAACCAGCTCAAGAATGTGAAGATCCTAAACTCAGAGACCATGCAATCCTACTTCACAAGGGTCTCTCAAATCAAGGAACAACTTGAAGCAGTTCAAGAAAAGGTAGAAGGAGGAGAGATCGTTATGACCACCTTGAATAGTCTCGCAAGATCATGGGATTCATTCATTCAAGGTATATGTGCCAAAAAGAAGTTGATCACTTTCAGCAGACTATGGGAAGAATGCACTCAAGAAGAAGCTCGGCTAATAGCAAGAGAAGAAAATATGGGAGCAAATGATGATCAAGCTCTCATAGTTCACGCTAGAAGAAATCACAACAAGAGGGAGGGCCACCATCACAACAAGAGGGAGAACCACCATCATGGAAGACAAAGGAGACCCAGAAGAGATCTATCCAGTGTTTGATGTTACACATGTGATGAGAAGAGATACTACTCCAGAGATTGTCCCAGAAACAAAGGTTCCTCCAACAAGAAGACTAACAAGAAGGGGCATCATGCTCACACCGCTGAAGATGATGAACTAGTGAGAAAGAGAACGAGAGAAGAAAGATACGATTCTTCAAGCGATGAAGAATATGTCCTAATCTCAGCACTCACGAGCACCATCATACACGGGAGTAATAATTGGCTTGTAGATAGTGGAGCATCCAAGCACATGATGGGATACAAAGAATCCTTCGTTAATCAATCTGAGCATGAGTCACCTCACAAGGTGAAACTTGGGGATGATTATCAATATCCCATCAAAGGAAATTGAGAAGCTTCCTACAAGCTAGACTCTAATCTCACCATCACAAAATCGATGGCTGAGATCAAATGAGCAAGAGAGGGGGGGCGAGTTACCCAAATGCGCTCATGTGGAGAGTGAGGGACCAAGGTGTGGTCCATACATCAAGTGGGGGGTGTCTAGGGGGTGGCTTTAGGCTGTTTTAGCCCCCTAGGCCCCATGCCTTAAGTTTCAAAACATTACATTTCCAAAAATTGAAGATTTGCTTGCCCAAAAACGCCCAAGTATGGTCAAATTCGTCCCATATGCATAGCTGGGCTGAATGGAGCGCCCCACACCAAATAATGCATGTCCAAACTATGTAAAAATGCTAATGAGAGACCCTTTTACCTTTACCCAACATTGCACTTCTTTTTTTTCCAAGGAAAAAAGCGTAATTTAATTATAATTATAACCAAATTACATATCGCAGAAAGCATTTATTAGATGCCTTTCAGGTGATAGAGTCCAACATTAGCTGTAGTGGAGTGCCCTGCTTCAAAAGAGAGCAGTAAAAAATATACAATGTAAAAAGTAGTCTCAAGGTTCCCATATAGAGCCCCTGACGAGGAGTCATGATTAAGTAGAGATTTATCAAAAAATATAGATACAAAAAGATGTTGAGTTTGCAGCAAATCAAAGTTTAACTTAGTCAATTTTGATTTTTTCCATTAATTATTTGCTGGTTCACATAGCTGAAGATGAAAATTGCTCTTTTGACCCACTTCTTTTGCCCGGATTGACGAGCCATCTGTTCCAATGCGATCGTAGGCCCCAAATGTACTATTAATGGTCACTAGAGCGACCATGATCCACCATCTAGGCTCAAATTGCCCAATTCCAAGCATTTTTAATTAAAGTATGGCCCTATTGGCCATCAATAATTAAAAATCTCATAGATGCTTCATTATTTTGATGATCTGACACTTGGGGGCTTGTATGGGACCCCAATGCATACCAAATAACTAAAATCGAAGTTTTGGTTCCAACTTTTTTTGGGGCCCATTTTTGGCCTAGTCAGGCTAGTTTGACCAAGTCAACTCTGGTAAAAAATGGCAATGGATGAACTGTTATGTCTCTGCATGCACATGGGATGCCAAGGCTCCCTTATTTATGTTAGTACAATAACCACGAGCATAAAATGACAAACATATGGTGATCATAAATAAACATTATCTCGAAAACAGGCCTAAGGAGAGGTGGGTCCACCTCCTCCAACAAAGGCTCTACTGCTATGCACACTTATAGATTTGGTCATTGAGCTAGCTTTGGGTGAGGTGGTCAACACGGCTAAAGGATAGGGGAATGAAAAAGACCAAGACTGAGTGACCCTTCGGATAAGCGGGGAAAACAGGACCCAATGACATAAGTACACCATGAGAAACATAGGGAAGGGCGGTGCCTCACAAATGGGTATAGTGCAGGGAAACCACCATTAGCCTCTAACACACACCTTGCAACTCACATCCGTCCCTGCAATAGACTCCGCGAGGATCTTTTCTAGAGCTGCCATGACTGGGTGTTCGACAAACCGTAACTTGAGACTCTAGGGGACACTTAGAATTAGCTGTCCCTTACTCCATCTCACCTCCCAGTCCTTTTGGACTCGGTGAGGAATAACCATTACATGCTCACATAAATACAACTGGCCTTCGTTCGTGTGTGTTGATAAACACATTCTTGGATTTACATTTCATAGGCTTCATGATCCGTGTGTGTTAAGAAACACATTCTTGGATTTTACATTTCACATCAGATAGAACAATTATACATACTACAAAGTAATGGTGGCAAGTGTGCGTGGTTCGAGGACTAATGGGGAGCACCCGGTGAGTCTACACAATCCTATACTGCATCACAGCATCGGGGGCAACCGACGGGAGTGAATCCCAGGTTTGAGAATGCATCTCACACACCAAAGAGCCGAGGCACAAAACAACATGGAATCATGGTATACTCAGGGGTCACTGGGGGAATGGGTCCTCAAGGCCACCTATCCTGGTCTAATTCTGGGAGAGAGCCAATAATGGATGGGTTAGATGAGTGGAAGGAAGTGATAAGTGGAACCAAAGCTAGCTTCCTACAAGTCGAATGGCCAAATCTATACCAAAAAGGGGACAGGAACCAGTGTGCATATACAGGAGTCTCTACTGAAAGAGGTGTACTGACCTCACCATAGGCCACAAGTACCACCAGAATAAAACATGAGATCACCAAGTCAGCCATCATATGTCAAGTCTATGTACTAGCGTAAATAAACAATCCTCAAAGCAAAACCATGAACAATAACCATAATAATGATATACCTGCCATACCATATACCTGCTGCTGTAAGTGGGTTTGAAGGCCAATCTCTGCTGCGTGCGGACAAGAAGTAGTGAACCAGCTGTGCTCTGTGTTGCCCTCATCAAAATATGGCCAAGTTATCCCTCTCAATGGGATTGTGCAAAGGTGAGAAAGGTAGAGGGGCTCTGTAAAGCTGCTCAGTAGTAACATCTGGATCATCAAAATACATAATGTCCCCTCTATAGTCTCAGCTCATCTCTGCTCTAATAAAAAAATCCGGAGTATGGTCCCTGACCACACAATCTGCATCGCTAACATGGATGTGATAACAGGAGGCTTGTACAAATTGAAGGGACAACCTGAACAAGCATTGGGTCATGATTCCATGGAACCAAGTGAACTATGGCATAGAAGGCTTGCACATGTGCACTATAGAGAACTACCTATTGCAAGCAAAGCAGTTTCAGAACTACCAGAAATCCAAACAAAACATGAAGGCATTTGCAAGGGATGTGTGCAAGAAAAGAATGTAAAGAAGGCATTTCCCAGCAGTGAAAGCAAAGCAAAAGGAATATTGGAGATAATCCACTCAGATGTATGCGGTCCCATGTCATCCAACACAATAAGCGGGTATGTATATTATGTTTCTTTTATAGATGACTTTTCCTCTAAGACTTGGATTTATTTCTTGAAAAGTAAAGATGAGGTATTTAGCAAGTTCAAGGAATTTAAAAAAAAGAAAAGAATGTAAAGAAGGCATTTCCCAGCAGTGAAAGCAAAGCAAAAGGAATATTGGAGATAATCCACTCAGATGTATGTGGTCCCATGCCATCCAACTCACTAAGTGGGTATGTATGTTATGTTTCTTTTATAGATGACTTTTCCTCTAAGACTTGGATTTATTTCTTGAAAAGTAAAGATGAGGTATTTAGCAAGTTCAAGGAATTTAAAGCCCTGATCGAGAATCACATCGAGAAAAAGATCAAGACCCTTCGATTGGATAATGGTGGAGAATTCACTTCGGAGAATTCAAGAACCTATGCAGAGAATCTGGGATTAAGAGGGAGTTGAGCACTCCTTACAATCCTCAACAGAATAGCGTTGCAGAACGAAAGAACATAATGATAATGGAAGCAACAAAAGCAATGCTACATGACCAGGATCTTTCAATGCACTTATGGGAGGAAGCAACAAAAACAACTATGTATGTATAGAACCGTACACCTCATCGAGTATTAAGCAACAAGACTCCCGAAGAAGCTTTCTCAGGTGAGAAACCCGAAGTCAGCCATCTCAGGATATTTGGCTGCCCAGTGTACATACACATCCTGAAGGAAAAGAGAACCAAGCTAGATCCTTCAGGAAAGAAGGGAATATTAGTGGGATACAGTGGCACTTTAAAAGCCTTCCGAATATACTTCCCAGGATTCAAGAAGATCGACATCAGCAGAGATGTAATATTCGACGAAGACTCAACATAAAACAAATCAAGAAAATTACCTATTGAAGAAATTGAAGAACTTGAAGAAACCAGAGTCAGAGACACAACGATGGAAGAAGCGATTCCAGAAGATCATGAAGACCCCGACATGGCAGAACCACAAGAACCTGTAGAACAACCTCGTGAGAAGAACTCCCACAAGAGAAGACCAACATGGGTACGAGAAGCAATAGAAGATGCAGAGAAGTATGGCGCTCCAGAGGGGATGCATAGAGAAAGCAAGAGACCCGGACCATACTCCAACTATGTGGCCCTACTTTGTGACATCATTGATAAAGAACCTTCCAACTACGAAGAAGCAACAAAGAAGAAAGAATGGAAGGATGCCATGATCAAGGAGTACCAGTCGATTATGAAGAATGATGTCTGGGAGATAGTTCCGAGACCAGAAGGGAAATCTGTTTTGACTTCGAAGTGGATCTACAAGATCAAGCATGCTGCAGATGGTAGCATTGAAAAACACAAGGCAAGGTTTGTGGCACGTGGCTTCTCCCAGAAGGAAGGCATGGACTACGATGAGACATTTACAGCTGTAGCAAGACACACTTCCATCTGATCTATACTTGCATTGGCTGTAGTAATTAATGGAAGGTACATCAGATGGACGTCAAGACAACGTTTTTGAATGGTGTAGTAGAAGAGGAAGTGTACATAGAGCAACCACTGGGATTTGAGACACATGATAGACAGACTCATGTGTGCAAATTGAAGAAAGCCTTGTACAGATTGAAACAGACACCTGGGATGTGGTACGACAGGATGGACAGCTTCCTGATGAGTTTAGGATTTACCAAGATTAAAGCGGATTCCAACCTTTACTTCATGGTTGAGGTCGAAAGACCAATGATACTTCTGCTGTATGTTGATGACCTATTTCTGACAGGTGAGGATAAGCTTATTGCAGATGAAAAGAGGAGGCTTGCCGCAGAGTTCGAGATGGACTTGGGGATGATGCATTATTTCTTAGGCATGGAGGTGTGGCAAAGTGCAGATAGAATCTTCCTTGGTCAAGGAAAGTACGCAGTGGAGATTCTGAAGAGGTTCAGAATGATGGAATGCAAGGCAATGACCACATCAATGGCATCGAACTTGAAGCTACTATGTGATGCTTCATCAGAGATAGTTGATGCCACGATGTATCGACAGATGATTGGTTCGTTGATGTACCTGACAAACAAGAGACCAGACATATGCTTTGCTGTGAACACATTGAGCCAGTTCTTGATGGATCCGAGACATGTTCACTTGATTGCTACAAAGCATATATTGAGGTACATGAAGGGTACAGTTGACTATGGGCTCAAGTATGAGGTGAATCAGAAGATCCCTGCATGGTTATGTTGATTTGGATTGGGTAGGTAGTGCCACAGATAGGAAGAGCACTTCAGGATGCTGCTTCAGTATGGGATCCGGTATGATCTCCTGGCTTAGTAGGAAGCAGTCATGCGTGGCACTAAGTACAGTCGAAGCAGAGTATGTTGTAGCCTGTTCGGACAGTTGTGAGGTAGTATGGCTTCAGAAGCTACTGTTAGATTTGTTTGATCTCGAGTTAGAGGCGACTTGTATCTTCTGTGACAACCAGAGTTGTGTAAAGTTGTCTGAGAACCCGGTGTTCTATGACAAGTCGAAGCATATTGAGATCAAGTACGACTATATCCGGGATATGGTGCAGAGAGGAGCAATGAAGCTCCTGTATGTGGCGACATACGAGCAGATAACTGATGTGTTAGCCAAGCCGTTAGCCAAAGTGAAGTTCGAGTACTTCAGAGAGAGGCTTGTTGTTATCCAGATCGAGGTTCCTTGAAAGAGGGAGTGATGAGACCGGAAGACGCAGATGCACTAGAGCTAGTTCTCGCATGGTGGAAGATGCAGGTGGTCCTTGGGATGTAATGCACCTAGGGTGCTCTGGGCTGTACTCCCATGATGAAGATGTAGAGCTGGTTCTCGCATGGTGGAAGATGCAGGTGGTCCTTGGGACGTAATGCACCTGGGGTGCTCCTAGCTGTACTCCCATGCTGGAGACGCTGAGAGGTCCACCGGTCACAAAGACACTTTTTGTGTGCCTAGGCTTCTCTCATAGTGGAAGACGCAGGTTGTCCTTGGGACGTAATGTACCTGGGGTGCTCCTGGCTGTGCTCCCATGCTGGTAGATGCGAGCTGGGGTGCTCCTGGGGTGTACCCACTGGATGGGAGACGCAGGTGGTCTGTTGGACATGAGGTGTGCATCTAGGCTGTGCTCCGTATATGATGATGAGATGATCTGGATACGATGATATGATAGTAGGAGTCTCATCGTAGAAGACGCAGGTGATTATTGTGGCAATGTAATATGTGGTCCTCGGCTGTACCTACTTGATTGCTTGCTCGCAGAGATGACCTACATGAGAGCTAGGCCTACATCTAGTATGAAAAAGGGTTGGCTCTGTAGAACTTCTTATGACGGATAGATTCGAGAGATGTCACTAATCAATGATCGATAAAATGAGGATTACGGCAACAACGACGATGATGATCCAGTGTTGATGATGTTCCAGCATTGATGATGATCCAACGATGATGACGTTGTCCAAAATGTGTCCAGGATGATGATGACTGTGGCGAGAGACTACCTTCCTAGTTAAGAGGGAGTGTTGTTGTAAATGTAACTTCGGAAGATATTCATTTGTATTTTATATTGATATTATTATTGTATTTTACTTGTACCTCTGACGGAGATGTTTTTCCTCCGTTCGGGGATGCCATTATTATGTTTGGTCATGCTAGGTCATTGAGGTAAAACCTCCATTGTAAGTCGGGGCAATAGCACCCCAAAGAATGAATGTAAAATATATTATTGAGTCTCCCTATGACAGGTCGGCCTAGTCAAGTTAGTCAAGATGACCTAATTAGGAATTAGGTCGCCCAAACATAAAGTATAAATAGAGAGCTTGCTCTCTCATTTGGACACACCTCTCACTCACTCAAGTTCACATAAGCAAGAGAGAGAAGACAAGTTCGTTGAGGAGAAAGAAGAGAGATCTGCAGAAGACTTCCTATTTTTGGGTTTTCCATTTTGTGATATTGTATTAGTGACGAATCTATGTTGGAGGAAGTTGCGGGGTTTTCTCCTTTATGGTTTCCCCAAGGAAAACTATTGTGTCTATTGTGTTTTGCTGTGCTTGTTATTCTTTCAGTTAAAGATCCTAGTTAAATTGAATTAAAGTGCAAACTCTAACATGGTATCAGAGCTAACTTGAAATGACGGCATTGTGCAACAACGGGAAACTAGGGATTCCTAGTTCAAGGTATTCTCTCCACAGATCATCTGGAAAAGAGGGCTAGGCTAATTACGCCCTAGGAGGGCGCATCTTTTGGAGGCATCAGATTCAAATTCAGAGAATTTTCATTTTTGGCCTTGTCACTACTGCTAGGAGGAAAACTAGGGCATCAAATTTTTTGGGTTTTTCTCCATCAATTTGGAAACAGGAGTACATTGGACAATTTTCCTTGAGGAGGCGCATCTTCCTGTCCAATAATAAGTTCAAAATTCCAACTTTGAAAAATTAGGGTTTCTCTGACAAACCCTAGGCCAACCAGCTCCAGAACCAGATTGGGCATCTCAAATTGGTAAGACCTAAATCTCTGCTATTTCCATTTGAGGTTCTCATTTTAAAATGACTCACCACACCAAGCTTGAGGAGAAGCTTGAGGGAGCTGACAACTTCCGAGCATGGAAGTATAGGATTGCTCTTGTCCTTAAAGAAAATTATTTGGACAAAATGTTAGTGAGGAGGTTCCAGCACCAGAGGGAGATGAGGCTAAGGCTATCCACAAGAAGAACTTGGTCAAGGCCAAGAGAATTATTGCAGACTCCATTAAAGATCATCTCATCCCCCATGTGTCTTCCTTGAAGACACCCAAAGAGATGTTCGATGCCTTGACGAAATTATTCGAAGGGAAGAACATGAATCGGAAGATGACGTTAAGGAACCAACTCAAGAATGTGAAGATTCTAAACTTAGAGACCATGCAATCCTACCTCACAAAGGTCTCTCAAATCAAGGAACAACTTGAAGCAGTTGAAGAAAAGGTAGAAGAAGGAGAGATCGTTATGAGCACCTTGAATGGTCTCCCAAGATCATGGGATTCATTCATTCAAGGTATATGTGCCAGAAATAAGTTGATCACTTTCAACAAACTATGGGAAGAATGCACTCAAGAAGAAGCTCGACTAATAGCAAGAGAAGGAAAGATGATAGCAAATGATGATCAAGCTCTCACAGTTCACGCTAGAAGAAATCACAACAAGAGGGAGGACCACCATCACGGAAGACAAAGGATACCCAGAAGAGATCTATCCAGTGTTAGATGTTACACATGTGATTAGAAGGGACACTACTCCAGAGATTATCCCAGAAACAAAGGTTCCTCCAACAAGAACACTAACAAGAAGAGACATCAGGCTCACACCGTTGAAGACGATGAACCGGCAAGAAAAAGAACCAGAGAAGAAAGAGACGATTCTTCAAGCGATGAAGAATATTTCCTAATCTCAGCACTAACAGGCACCATCATACACGAGAGCAATGATTGGCTTGTAAAATAGTGGAGCATCCAAGCACATGGCGAGATACAAAGAATCCTTTGTTAATCTATCTGAGTATGAGTCACCTCACAAGGTGAAACTTGGGGATGATTGTCAATATCCCATCAA
Source organism: Larix kaempferi (assembly GCA_027924585.1). Lineage (NCBI taxonomy): Eukaryota > Viridiplantae > Streptophyta > Pinopsida > Pinales > Pinaceae > Larix > Larix kaempferi. The sequence goes on along the minus strand of BSBM01001331.1, from coordinate 11,195,439 downwards.
AGGAAGTGGAGAAGCTTCCTACAAGCTAGACTCTAGCAAATCTTTGAAGATGAAAGATTTCCTATATGTTCTAGGACTAAAGAAGGATCTTCTCTCCATCTGTAATGTCCCTTTTTCAATTTTTAATAAAAATGCCCAATTTTTCACGTTTTCCCCAATTTCGACCTTTGACTAGTTTTGATGCCTAGGTCCCAATTTTGCCCGAAATGATCCTAAATCTTCTGAGAAGGTATGTGACTGATATTAGGACTTGAACATGATGTTCAGGGATGATATATGGCCACCAAAAGACTACTGCAAACTCTCTTAAGATTCTGGACCAAGTATGCAATTTTACTAGTAATTTGTGAAGGAAAGCCCCCCAGGGTAATGACTGAAATTGGCTTCCCAAATGCCTCCAAGCCCATTCAAAATTCAGAACAGAGGTAGGGGATGTCTGAGGGACATTAATAAGGTCTCATATGACCCATTAATCAATTATTATGGCTGTTCTAACCTCGTCCCCAACAACAACAAAAACCACTAATTCGACCCTTGGGGAAATGGCACCAAATCTCTTCCAAATGCAAATAAACTGAGTAAAATGACTTCAAATGCAAGTGCTGAACATGATACTTGTAATACTCATTAATGGCTGTCCATTCATCATAAATATATCAGAGAAACATTCTTTCATTCGAAATCATCAACATTACAATAACATACATCAATGTAGTGGGGAAATGTTCATTGTTTGCTCATTAGTCATCATATTTACATACAACCACTTGGTATTTCGACCTGAAACTTTCTGAAGATGAAGAACAGAGTATATTAAGCTTATTACAATCAGAAATACATCATGAAAAGCTCACTCAAGGAGTACAATAGCTCACCAAAAATGCCCTCCCTCAAGGAGCAAGAATATACCTTCAAAACTGGAAATGGTTGAGAGAAAGTGCTGCACTAAACAAAACCACGAGCTGCCCTGTAGCTGATACCTGCAAATACAAACTCCATTAAAGCTCCATGAAAGACCTAAGTGGCCTCTCCAAACACCAACTTGGATGGGAATCTTTCACCCTTGAAATTGGCTAAGGCAAGAAACTAGTCATCCACTAGCTCTCTCTTCACAAATGCAATTTTTCTCAAATGATCAAAAGCCCTTCTCGGTTTATCCCTGTATTTTATAAACATCCTTAGCCTTCTAAGGTTCCCAATCCATCTATAAATTCAATCCAATTCGAATTAGGGTAAGGGATGAAGATTTGCCATGTGTCTCACCTTTCCTAGCCTTCCACCTTCCACCAATTCGAGTGGGGGTCTCTTTGGCTTCTCCAACTCCCATGAGCGCCCTCTTGGAGCCTATTTTTGGGGTTGACATGTCATAATGGTCAGATGTCAGAGGTCAGATCTGCAATTTGTCATAGATGTCATAGATGCTCCATCATTGTTGTCATAGGAGCTAGGGAATCTAGCCCAAGTGTCCACAAGCTTCCAATTTGACTCTTCCTCTTCCATGGAGGTTACCAATCCATCCCAATTCGACCTAAGATGCTCAATTGCATGTGTATGACTTACCAACTCACCCAAGAATGTTCACCTTCTCATGAATTCGAATTGGCAAGAGAGAGATGCCATGTGTCCTTGAAAAAACAAGCTAGTGTGGGTCCCATATCCTCCATATGTCTTCAAAACCACTTGCCACCTAGAATTTCTCATGAATTTTTTTATTCAACTTATTTATTAAATACTTGAACCCTTTTAATGTCTAAACATCATTTATTAGCTTCCTTATTGCAATTCCAAATGTGCCCATCCAACCTAGGAAACTAGTGGGATTGATGGTTTGTCTTCTATGCAATTATTTGAATGGGGACATTACACCATCTCAGTACTAGATGCTAAAGGAATGAGGGTTGCAGTTGTTGATGGCCAAGTCCTAATGTGGCCAAAAGGAAAGACAATATATGATGCAACAATAATTGGAGAGCAAGAGGTAGGCTTGTACAAATTGAAGGGACAAGCATTGGCTCATGATTCCATGGAACCGATTGAACTATGGCACAAAAGGCTTGCACATGTGCACTATAGAGCACTACCTATTGCAAGCAAAGCAGTTTCAGGACTACCAGAAATCCAGACAAAACATGAAGGCATTTGCAAGGGATGTGCGCAAGGAAAGAATGTAAAGAAGGCATTGCCAAACAGTGAAAGCAAAGCAAAATGAATATTGGAGATAATCCACTCAGATTTATGCGGTCCCATGTCATCCAACTCACTAAGCGAGTATGTATATTATGTTTCTTTTATAGATGACTTTTCCCGTAAGACTTGGATTTATTTCTTGAAAAGTAAAGTTGAGGTATTTAGCAAGTTCAAGGAATTTAAATCCCTGATCGAGAATCACACTGAGAAAAAGATCAAGACCCTTTGGTTGGATAATGGCAGAGAATTCACTTCAGAAGAATTCAAGAACCTATGCAGAGAATCTGGGATTAAGAGGGAGTTGAGCACTCCTTACAATCCTCAACAGAATGGCGTTGCAGAACGAAAGAACAGAATGATATTGGAAGCAACAAAATCAATGCTACATGACCAGGATCTTTCGATGCACTTATGGGCAAAAGCAGCAAGAACAGTTGTGTATATACAGAACCGTACACCTCATTGAGTATTAAGCAACAAGATTCCCGAAGAAGCTTTCTCATGTGAGAAACCTGTAGTCAGCCATCTCAGGATATTTGGCTGCCTAGTGTACATACACATCCTGAAGGAAAAGAGAACCAAGCTAGATCCTTCAGGAAAGAAGGGAATATTCGTGGGATACAGTGACACTTCAAAAGCCTACCGAATATACTTCCGAGGATTCAAGAAGATCGACATCAACAGAGACGTAATATTCAACGAAGTCTCAGCATACAACAAATCAAGAAAACTACCTTTTGAAGAGATTGAAGAACCTGAAGAACCAAAGTCAGGGACACAACGATGGAAGAAGTGATTCCAAAAGATCATGAAGACCGCGTCATCAAAGAACCACAAGAACTTGTAGAACCACCTCGTGAGAGGAACTCGCACAAGAGAAGGACCAACATGGGTACGAGAAGCAATAGAAGATGTAGAGAAGTATGGCGCTCCAGAGGGGATGCATAAAGAAAGCAAGAGACCCAGACCATACTCCAACTATGTGGCCCTGTTATGTGACATCATTGATAAAGAACCTTCCAACTACGAAGAAGCAACAAAGAAGAAAGAATGGAAGGATGCCATGATCAAGGAGTACTCGTCGATTGTGAAGAATGATGTTTGGGATTCCGAGACCAGAAGGGAAGTCTGTTGTGACTTCGAAGTGGATCTACAAGATCAAGCATGCTGCAGATGGTAGCATTGAAAAACACAAGGCAAGGGTTGTGGCACGTGGCTTCTCCCAAAAGGAAGGCATAGACTACGAGGAGACATTTGCACCTGTAGCAAGATACACTTTCATCAGATCTATACTTGCATTTGCTGCAGTAATGAAATGGAAGGTACATCAGATGGATGTCAAGACAACGTTTTTGAATGGTGTAGTAGAAGAGGAAGTGTACGTGGAGCAGCCACTGGGATTTGAGACACATTACAGACAGACTCATGTGTGCAAATTGAAGAAAGCTTTGGATGGATTGAAACGGGCACCCAGGACATGGTACGACAGGATGGACAGCTTCCTGGTGAGTTTAGGATTTACCAAGAGTAAAGCGGATTCCAGCCTTTACTTCAAGGTTGAGGTCGGAAGACCAGTGATATTTCTGCTATATGTAGATGACCTGTTTCTGACAGGTGAGGATGAGCTTATTGCAAGATGCAAAGAGGAGGCCTTCCGCAGAGTTCGAGATGAAGGACTTGGGGATGATGCATTATTTCTTAGGCATGGAGGTGTGGTAGAGTTTGGATAGAATCTTCCTTGGTCAAGGAAAGTATGCAGTGGATATTCTGAAGAGGTTCAAAATGATGGACTGCAAGGCAATGGCCACACCAATGGCATCGAACTTGAAGCTACTATGTGATGCTTCATCAGAGACAGTTGATGCCACGATGTATCGACAAATGTTTTGTTCGTTGATGTACCTGTTGAACACGAGACCAGAGATATGCTTTGCTGTGAACACCCTGAGCCAGTTCTTGACAGATCCGAGACATGTTCACTTGATTGCTGCAAAGCATATATTGAGGTACCTGAAGGGTACAATTGACTATGGGCTCAAGTATGAGGCGAATCAAAAGATTAACCTGCATGGTTATGTTGATTCGGATTGGGAAAGTAGTGCCACGGATAGGAAGAGCACTTCAGGATGTTGCTTCAGTATGGGATCCAGTATGATCTCCTGGTTTAGTAGGAAGTAGTCATGCGTGGTACTGAGTACAGCCGAAGTAGAGTATGTTGCAACCTGTTTGGCCTGTTTTGAGGTAGTATGGCTTTGGAAGCTACTGCCAGATTTGTTTGATCTCGAGTTAGAGGCGACTTGTATCTTCTGTGACAACCAGAGTTGCGTAAAATTGTTTGAGAACTTGGTGTTCCATGACAAGTCGAAGCATATTGTGATCAAGTACCACTATATCCGGGATATGGTGCAAAGAGGAGTAGTGAAGCTCCAGTATATGGCGATAGACGATCAGATAGCCAATGTGTTGACCAAGCCGTTAGCCAGAGTGAAATTCGAGTACTTCAAAGAGACTCTTGGTGTTATCCAGATCGAGGTTCCTCGAAAGAGGAAGTGATGAGACTGGAAGAGGCAGATGCACTAGAGCTAGTTCTCGCATGGTTGAAATGTAGGTGGTCCTTGGGACGTAATGCACCTAGGGTGCTCTGGGCCGTACTCCCATGCTGGAGAAGATGTAGAGCTGGTTCTCGCATGGTGGAAGACGCAGGTGGTCCTTGGGACGTAATGCACCTGGGGTGCTTCTGGCTGTACTCCCATGCTGGAGATGCTGAGATGTCCACCGGTCACAAAGACACTTTTTGTGCACCTAGACTGGTTCTCACATGGTGGCTGACGCAGGTCGTCCTTGGGACGCATGGTGGAAGACTTCTACATTGAGCTTGGGGACAGCTCCAAGTACAGTCTAGTGGGAACAGGGACTTTGAAGTTTCAAAGGGAGTCTAGGAAGGCATTACTGGTAAAAGATGTACTATACGTACCAGGGTTGTAGAAGAATCTGATTTCAGTTTCTGTCTTGGAGGACAAAGGGTTTGAGGTAACTTTCTGGGATAGGAAGGTCTACATCCATCCCAAGGGATACCGGTTTTAGCTCGACGAAGGTAATTGGAGTCTGGAGAAACAAGATTTACATACTCCAATTTGAACTTGTTAGTGCGTTTGTGAGCAACAACAATAGTCATGATGGTGAGTTATGGCATAGACGTATGGCACATTTGCATCATGGAGCACTCAAACTGCTTAGGGAGATAGTGACCAATTTGCCTTCTTTCGATATAGACCATCACAATATATGTAAAGGGTGTGCCATGGGGAAAGTATGCCAAGATTGCATTCCCCAGAAGTGATAACAGATGCAAAGAGATTTTGGATCGGATCCATTCAGATATTTATGGGCCCATGTCAGCCGTATCCATTGGTTGGTTCAACTATTATGTGAGCTTCATGGATGACCATTCTAGGAAGACATGAATCTATTTCTTGAAGAGAAAGGAATTTGGAAGTTTCTCATACGGTTCGAAGAGTTCAAAGCTCTTATGGAGAACCGGACTAGGAAGAAGATCAAGGTGCTATGAATAGATAATGGAGGCGAGTACACCTCGAATGCCTTCAAGAAGTTCTGTGTGGATGCTAGGATCAAGAGGGAGCTGACAGTCCCATATAACCCACAACCGATGGAGTCTCTAAGAGGAAGAATAGAGCGATCATTGGGGCAGCGAAGGCTATGTTACATGATCAGGATCTACCTATGTTTTTATGGGAAGAAGCTTGCAACACTACAGTTTATCTGCAGAACAAGAACCTGCACAAAGTATTGGGGAAGATGACTCCTGAAGAGGCATTCATATGGGGAGAAACTATAGATTGGAAATCTGCACATCTTTGGATGCTTAGTATATTGTCATGTCCTAGTTGAGAATAGGATAAAGCTTGAGCCAACAGCCGAGAAGGGCATTTTCGTTGGGTACAATGAAACCTCAAAAGCCTACATGGTGTACATTCCAGCACTGAAGAAGACAGTGGTACGGAGGGATGTGATATTTGATGAGGACAAGGCTTTCAAGAAGTCTTGTGGATCCATGCCAATTGAAGTAGAAACTCAAAAGTAGGAAGCACCAAAGGTAGAGGTTAGGCCACCATCACAGGTTACACGTACCTCGACGAGTGTGTAGGGTGAGCAGCATGAGGAGGACTAGGATGCTCAATTCACCCCGGTCGAATCTTCTAGAAAGAAGAAGCCAAAGTGGGCATAGCGAACCTTGAAGGAGGCATTTGAGCTAGTGGATGCTCCAAGGACTTCAGTTAGGATGAGCAGACCGCCGTGGATATTTTCCAGTTCTATGACACTAGTAAACAACATTATTGATTATGAGCTGTCCAACTTTGAGGAGGCAGCGGACTAGCAGAAGGCAGTAGACCACCATCACAAGTTACAGGTACCTCGATGAGTGTGCAGGGTGAGCAACATGAGGAGCAAGATGCTCAATTCACCTTGGTCGAATCTTCTAGAAAGAAGAATCCAAAGTGGGTAGAGTGAACCTTGAAGGAGGCACAGGAGCTAGTGGATGCTCCAAGGACTTCAATCAGGATGAGCATATCGCCGCAGATATTTTCCATTATATGACACCAGTAAGCAACATTATTGATTCTGAGTTGTCCAACTTTGAGGAGGCAGTAGACCAGCAGGTCTAGATGGATCCCATGGTAGAGGAGTATTCTTCCATTATGAAGAATGATGTGTGGGATATAGTTCCTAGACCAGAGGGAAAGTCAGTGGTGAGCTCCAAGTGGATCTATAAGATCAAGCATATTGCAGATGGCAGCGTAGAGAAGTTCAAGACAAGGTTTGTGGGAAGGGGGTTCTCCCAGAGAGAGGGAGTTGATTATGAGGAGACTTTTGATGTTGTCGCCAGATATACTTCCATTAGAGCTGTTATGTCTATTGCCTCAGAGATGGGGTGGAGGATACATCAGATGGATTTGAAGATAACGATCCTCAATGGGGTGATCGAGGAGGAAGTGTATATAGAGCAACCTCAGGGTTTTGAGGTACATGGGAGGGATTCTCATGTGTGTAGGTTGAAGAAGGCTCTGTATGGACTCAAGCAAGCACCTAGAGCTTGGTGTCCCATGATTGACAATTATTTGGTAGTATGAGCTTCGTCAAGAGTGAGGCAGGTTCCAACCTGTACATCCTGTTGGTTGGTGATGGTCCACTCATTCTTGTACTATATGTAGATGACTTGTTTCTGACAGGATCTGAGAAGCTCATAGCACGATGCAAGAGGGACCGTGCAGAGGAGTTTGAGATGAAAGATTTGGGATCGATGCACTATTTTCTAGGATTGGAGGTGTGGCAACATGAAGGTGAGATTTTCCTTGGTCAAGGAAAATATGCAGTTGAGATTCTGAGGAGATTTGAGATGGAGGACTACAAGCCTATGACTACACCCATGATCACCAACTTCAAGAAGCTGAATGCTTTTGAGTCAGAGTTGGTGGATTCCAAGATGTACAAACAATTGATTGGTTCTTTGATGTATTTGGTGAACATCCGAATGGATATTTGTTTTGATGTGAGCACCCTCATCCAATACATGGTGGAACCAAGAAGGGTGCACTGGATAGTAGCGAAGCATGTGCTTAGTTATCTGAGAGGTACAGTGGAGTATGGACTCAGGTATGTCTAAGGTGATGGAGTGCAATTGGTGGGCTATACAAATTCAGACTGGGCAGGAAGTGCAGTGGATAGAAAAAGCACCTCAGGGTGTTGCTTTAGCTTGGGATCAGGAGTTGTTTCTTGGCTCAGTGGGAAGTAGAAGTCAGTGGCACTTAGTTCTATGGAGGCCGAGTACATGGTGGCCAATTTGGTGAGTTGTGAGGCCACATGGCTCTGTAAGATGCTCACAAGGCTATTTGGTCAGGAGTGGGACTCGACAGTCTTCTACTGTGACAATCAAAATTTTATCAAGTTCTCTGAGAATCCAGTGTTTCATGACCGGTCCAAGCATATCGAGATCAAGTATCATTTAATTAGGGACAAAGTTCAGAGAGGAGCTATGAAGCTCCAGTACATTTCCAAAGATGAACAAGTTGCAAACATCCTCACCAAAGGATTTCCCAAGGGGAAGTTTGAGTTCTTCATGGACAAGTTGGTGGTGGTGAAGAACACCTTCCTCACTAAGAGGGAGGGTTGAAGTTTGTAGTGAGGATAGGTGCTTCTATGTTGGCTTATGTCTAGCATGTGGGAGTATCCTCAATTTGTAACTCTCTTTGTAAAAGTGACTTTTATAATACTTTATGTAAAAGGTCAATTTGTCCATGGTATTGGAGGGCCCATGGTATTGAAGGGCCCATGGTACTGGGTGTCCCATGGTATTGCCCATGGTATTGAGATAAAGTGAATGTTATAAAAGAGTCTAAGGAGAGTTGTGTGAGACACATTGAGACTGAGTGATCATGGTTGCAAGAGACAGATTTCCTCTTGTAGTGAGCAGTCTAGATCGTAGTTTGAGATTACAGCCTTTTTCAGGGAAGAGTTACTTCTCTGTTGTTTATTGGATCTAGGGTGGATAGGGTTTGTCTATCCGGTTTTCAGAAAGGATTTGGAGTATCTTCCTATGTGTTTTGGTTTAGAACCGGAGGGTTTATCCAGAGGACTATTGTAGTGATGTTGTAATCAAATTCTGCAATAAGAAGAAGACAAGCATTTGCTGGTTTTTCCCTAGTTGGGGTTTCCAGGGTAAATCCTTGTGTCTATTTTGTGTATTTTTGTTGTTCCACTGTGTATTTATGGTTTCTTATATAGTTGTATTTTCAGTAACTAATGTTCAGTAGTTAACTAAAGAACACATTAATTGTTGCTGCTAATCAAGAGTTGTATAAGGGTATACAAATTAACACATCTCATTACCTTTGTCCATACTGCTGTTTCTGGCTGCATCTTTATTTGCATGATTTTAGAACTCGCGATTTTAGCCATTAAAGTGAGCCATACTATCGATCTTAGGTTTATCTTTAACTTACCCTTTAGTTGAATTATAGACTTCACATGCTAATTTTAACTCATGCAAATTTTATGAATTTTTTATTGTTACCATCGATTTTCCCCTTTTGGTGATGAAGGCGTCCTCAGTTTAGAAATCTCATGCTTTTGTCTTTCTCTATACATGCCACGATGCATGGGTATCGAGAGCTGTTTTGTCACTTCAAACTCGTTGTGTTTGACATGTATAGTCTGCATGCATCATTTTTATGTTTCGAATATGTCAGGTGGTGATTCTTTAAATCGCTGGCATATTTTATTGTCCAAATGCTGCGATTTTTCCTGTAGGGTGCCTTACGTATTTGCTTGTCTTCATGAAATGAGCAGGTGCGTGACAGTGCTCTCCTTTGTTCGAGATGGCTTTGATTATGTGAGAAACTCCCCCACTATCCTTGCGAGTTCCCGACGGCGGTGTTCCTCAGCAGTCATTTTAGCACAGAGATCCCTTGCCCACTTCTCTGACTGCTCCAACTTAGCGGCATATTCTTCCTTAATGGCAGAAACAACATCTGCATCTATATCCTAAGACTGAGATGAGTTACTGAGCCTGGTGGAAGTAGCTATCGAAGGGCTCTTTCTTGATTCTTCCCATCTGCATTATGACTGTCTTGAAGAACCTGCAGTAATAGTATGATAAGATACCCCCCATGTCTTTGGTTTCCACAAATAGCTGCAACATATCTTCTTAGAGTTGAAATGTTCCAAACTCTTGCCCATGCTGCAAAAGTAAAACCCTCTTTCCAGGTTTCCATTCTAATCGATATGAAAGTTCAATTCTTTGAGCAACAGTGTTTTGTATGTCCATCCCCATTCCCCTTTCATGGTTATGTCTCATCTGGAGGAGAAATGTCTCCTACTAAGGTTCACTCACCATGCTGCTTCTAGAGACCACCACCTGATCATTAATCCATGATGGGAAAATGCAACTAGGTCGTCTCCTTATGGGGAAAAGCACAATGCAGAAATTCCTCTAGTGGTACTCATGGCTATGTCTCCTGAAAGAAAAATTGCAAAGCCTGGCGGTCCACTTGCATCAAGAATCTTCAATTTTGTGACACTTTGAAGGTCATAGACCTGAATAGAAAGGGTACGAATATCTCCAATTGCGTCACTTGTTAGAGTTTGCACTTTAATTCAATTATGTTAGATCTTTAAACTGGAAGATAGACAAGCACATCAATACACAAGAACATGAGAAATTTCCTCAGAGAAACCATAAAGGAGAAAACACCGCAACTTTTTCAGTAATAGATTCGTCACTAGTACAATATCAAACCAAGATAGAAAACCCAAATATAAGATGTCTTCTGCAGCTTCTCACTTTCTCCTCCAGCGAACTTGTTTTCTCTCTCACTTGGTGCGAACTTGCTTGAGTGAGTGTGATGATCAAATGAGAGAGTGATCCTCTCTATTTATACTTTAAGTGTGAATGACCTAATTCCTCATTGGGGCCGACTTGCCTAACTGACTGGGCCGACCTGTCCTAGGGAGACTCAAAAATACAATTTACATTTATCTTTTGGGGAGCTATTGCCCCGACTTACAATGGAGGAGGTTTTACCTCGATATTCTTGCATGACCAAATACAATAATGACATCCCTGAACGGAGGAAAAACATCTCCGATGGGGGTACAATAAAAGTACAATAATAATATAATAATATATACAAAAGAATATCTTCCGAAGTTATATTTACAACAACATCACCAACAGCTAACCTTGTATAACTCTGGTTTAAAGCCACCATTGGAAAAGCACGTGCCATCTCACTGCCATAGAATTTTGTAGACAAAACTTATGCAATACCGAATTTCCAGCATCTATAGTCTGTAGGATATAATTGGTCACCTGCACTCTTTATGTGTGAAATCAAGACGAGGAAATTTCCCACCATTTGTTGACCAGAACCCTCTAGCATAAAAAAGGCAAGTGGAGCAGCAGTCTGAGAGTCTGTCATGTACAAAACCAAAGCATACATGCCAATAATATGACCAGCCCAACAGTATCTCTTTGGTCCTTAACCCTGATATCGCAGTGGAGTAGTTTCAGGGGTTAACAGGTAGTCAAGGAGAATACTGAAATCATGGAGGAACCATGTGAGAAAGTGGCTATGTTAAACTAGATCTTTCAACAAAAGTTGAAGAAGATAATAGAAAATGGAACTTGGTATTGGGTTACTGGGTATAATGACTGATATGAATGCTACTATGCAGCAGAGTAGTACCACCAATACAGCAGGGTAGGGGACCTTAATCCAGGCAGTGCAATACTGGTTGTTGAACATGCTCACATTCTTCGAGCTCATCACCGAGGATATCAAAATAATGAACCAATATATCCTAACCAAAGTTGGTGTCCATCACTCTACAAATGACCCTGCTAAGATGGAAAACAGAAACACGGATCTCCAATCCCACATGATTAACTCTTCTGAAAGCATATGAATTTTGTTTCTTGTTTTTATTTTTTATATGCTGGTCTGGGTGTAATGGACAATCATAATTTGTGCATTTCAGCTCTATGTAGTAGAATGAGGACTTAGTATATGTTTTTGGTATTAATGAACATACCTATGTTGGGAGTCAGCCTGATGGTGAGAATCAACTAGTAAATCTCATGTATAAAATCTGGTGATAAATTTTGTCCACTGTGTTTCTTCTGTTCTTCCTCTTAACATGTTGCAGGGTTGGAAAGTTGTACTGGATATGACTATCATATATTTATGAACAACAATGGGATCCAAAATCTAGATTGAAATCCCACTAGGTCACCATTACTAATCATTGCTATGTACTTTTCGTTGTATATTAATATAAACCCTGTTTATATACCTAAAAAAGTAGCTACTCCCCACTTCCTTATTAGTTGAGTGTAATGTCCCTATTTTTGGATTCCCCTGTTCTGTAATCGGAGGTGGCTCTATGAGGAGTAAATTGAGGATAATAGTGGGCTCAGCCAATTTGGAGGAGTGATACGGGTTCAAGCTAGTCCATTCACCATATTTAATCATCACAATCATTTCCGCACAGTCCGCTCTTGGTTCCGCTGCATTTTGACAATTTCGGTCATTTTGGGTTATTATTGGGTGTTACCGGACAAACTAGCAGGGTTAGTGTCCAATAGACCATGCAAAGAGTGTGACCCAATGTCACCTCAACTACACTTCCAACTACTTCAAAGTGTAGTAACCTCCAAGGGGAGAGCCCTTTTTGCTATTCTGCAAGACACCTAGGCAACCAAACTATATCTTCTACACAATTGTATTAGTGACCAGTGACTTTATGGAGTCAAATGAAGAATGAAGAAAGCATACTATGAATATAAACGGCACAAGTGTTATTCAAACCAAAGTAAACTTTGTAACCATTATAGTAAAACTTCGTTCACCAAACAATGGTCTTAGGTATGTAATCATTCATCAAGTAAAGGAACCAACTTTATGAGTAATGCTGCAACAACTGTCATTAAAATAAGAGTAACTAATTCAGTACAGTGATTTATAACAACATTATAGTAAAACTTCCTTCACCAAACAATGGTCTTAGGTATGTAATCATTCATCAAGTAAAGGAACCAACTTTATGAGTAATGCTGCAACAACTGTCATTAAGGTAATTTCCACAAGAGTAACTAATTCAGTACAGTGATTTATAACAACAATCCCCAATAGTAAACAGTCCAATAATTATTCAGCAATCACCCAAACAACCATAAAGATCATTCATCCAATAATGAAGCAAAATATATGAACATTATAGCAAAGATTATAATTCTCACAGTGACCACCGAATTTCAATAGTCACCTTCAGCAGTGAATCGGTCCAAGGATTATCAAACTTGTGATATTCAGACAGCAGTTAACTCCTTCAAATATTAGCCAAATCAGGCTTCATTAAAGAGGAACCTTGATAGCAAATTGTAACACTCTAACAAAGTCTGTTATAACAATCCTGTAGAAGGTAAACAGTACAACTTTCAGTCCTATATGTCACTCTTAAAACAGTAATCAAATGTCCTTTTGCTAACCCTTTTGATGCTATTTGTTAGGGTGTTTATGCAGCAGTTTTATGGCAGCAAAAGAATGGGTAGTCTGCAGCTACAACAGACCCAAACGAAGCAGTAAGAGCGCTGGAACAACAAGGAGGCTTGGGAAGGCAGGCCTGGACCTCAAAAAGGCTGGTCGAGGTTGCAAGAGGGTGACGAGAGGGCTGTCGATGGTGGAAAGAAGAAATATTAGGGCTATTAGGGAGAAATAAAGGTGGGATTAGGGTTTAGAGTAGGTTAGGGTTTTTAAGATTTTTTTTATATTTTTAGGAATGCCACAATTTCGCCCTAGGGTTTTTTTGGCCTGAAATGGCAGGCTGAATATGTAGGAGGGAGGGCCGATGGTTTAGGGAGGCCAAAAATTATAAAAAAATTATTTTTTGATTTTTAGGGTTTTAGACATAAAATTGCATACCTAATTCTAACCCTAATTTTACCATGAAAATGCAAAATTACACATGAAAATGCAAGCAAATTTGATAAATTTTGATAAAACAAGGGTTTTCATGGATGTAACCCTAAACCCTAGGCCTAGAGGAGAGGTGACCAGCCTCCCTCTTGGAGTAATCTTCTCTTTGCCTCCTAAACTAGGGCTTCCTACAACAACCTCTAGGGTTCGTGATAGGAGCCTAATCTAGGGAAAAATTAGAGATCCAAGGCCAAACTAGGGAAAACCTCCTCTAGGGAGCGTTTTCCACCATGCAAAGAAGATAGAAGGCAGACAAAAAGGCCCTCATAAGAAAAATGCAGCTCAATGGCCACCATTCAAACATCAAGAAGCAAGAATTCACCTACCTTCACCAAGCAAGGCTAAAACTAGACTTACTTGAGCTTTGTGTTGTTCCAACAATTCCTAGCATCCACCATGCATGAGCAAAACCCTAGAAAGCATCCAAATTTCATCCACAAGGCAAAGAAGAGAAAACTCCAAGAGGTGCGCATCACTTTCCAAAAGACTATCTTGGGTAAAAGAGCAACATAATGTAATTTATCCCTTGAGTTATGATTTTTCAAATGAAGTGAAGAGTTTTATTTATAGTGTTCTCAACTCACTTTTAGAAAATAACCAGGCCGACAGGCCAAATATAATGTCAATGTAAAAATATAACATGAAATAATATAAAATAATCTAAAAGATGTCTAAAAGGTGGCTACCTGGGGTATTTTCCTCCTAGGTGACCAAAAACTGCTAAAAATAGGTAAAACTGAACAAAAGACTTCACTCCGAAAGGTGGAGTGAGCAAGGGGGATCGTCATGACCCATCTAACCCCAACAGTGTTGAAAACCCCTCAATGTCCCCCCTCTACAAGCCTGTGGGCTTGGTGACCAAGGATGACGTCATCTCTAAAAGGACACCAAGGAGAAAGGGCACTCTGCTGGAAAGGGGCCAGGATGGGTGCATAGGGTGACCAGAAAAGGAGGCAAGTGCCTCAGGGCTGAAATACTGTCACCGATGTAGAAGACAATTAGGGGGTCATGTGACCTAGTGACCTGCCCTTAGGAGCCCCAGACACCAACCTCAGAGCTACAAGCCCCTGAATGAGGCAGTCAGCAATGCCATTAAGCCATAGTACTCATAAAGGAAGGATCGAAGGGTCCGGCCATAACCACCCCTTAGAAAGTGTTGATAATACCCCCATCATGGTCCTGAAGAAAAATGCGACCCCTCTCCTTGGGTAGACATTTGAATATGAGCTGGTACTGGTACTGCGTAACAATTGGGCATACATTAATTAAATACACGAAAGATATTATCTGGAGCATATTATTTGTGGTGAATACCTTCATGTAATAGCTCGTTGGAA
This sequence comes from Larix kaempferi, assembly GCA_027924585.1. Classification (NCBI taxonomy): domain Eukaryota; kingdom Viridiplantae; phylum Streptophyta; class Pinopsida; order Pinales; family Pinaceae; genus Larix; species Larix kaempferi. Next base: position 11,180,363 of record BSBM01001331.1, on the reverse strand, counting down.
CCAGGATGAAGGATATTAAATGTTGGGAAGATGAAAAGTGACTTTCAGTGCCTGGAAATGTTTAAAATGAAATAAATCACTTTTTAATAAGTCACTTTTGGGAGTTAAAAGGGTTAATAAATTAATAAAGTGACAATGATTTTATAAAGTCACTTTAATTAATTAATTGAGCGGGAAAAAGGTAAAAGTGGCCCAAAAATGTAAAATGAGCTTAAAAAGGGGAAATGGACTTCTCTCCTTCATTCATGTTATTCTCATTTCGAAAATAGATTTTGGAGAGCTCTTGGGACGAAAACCCTAGGAGAAAGAGAATAGTTCGGTTGTGAGACAAATCCACCCTAGCTAGTGTGAGGAGAAATCACTCAGATTTCTCACTTGTGCTTTATCGCCATGGTTTGTAATGGAGTCTTCATCTTCAGATCTGAGCTTGAGTGGAGTTAGTAGAGATTTCAGGGGTTATCCTTGAGAGGGCACACTTGTTGAGGAGTTGTCCTCTTTCAATTGTGGAGGTTGAGTATCTGCTACTAAGGAGAAGAGAAGTCGAGTGCACTCTCAGCCATATATCAGCTTCTGTGGGTACATTCCAATGCTGAGACATTTTGTGGAAGAGAAGTTGGAAATAGGGACGCTGTAATTTCCTGAAGGGGCCAAGTTCCACTATGTGGGTTGCACATCTCTGCTGTTGATTAAATCTTCCTTGGTGTATTTAGTTTCTACCATTGTAGAGGGCATATCCTTTCCCCTTACTACTCCCTGTGTTTGACTGTGGAAAGAGCAAATACCAAGAGAACTGGGCGTTATTGTTGTCACAGCCTTCAAATCTCAGTACAGGAGTTATGAAGTCTGAACTTACCTTTCTCAACTGGGTGCACTGGTGTACAATTCCTCTCATTTGGAAGTCATTCTCATATTGCTGAGTGTCTACCTAGGGGTTGCACCCTTCTTGCTTCAGCCACACTCAAGTCTGAGCTGAAAGGGGGACGCTACAGCCAAGATAAGAGACCTGCTTTCTACACTGTCATTCTCAGCCATATACTCGAGCCACTAGCAGTCATTTGGGTCGCCATAAAGAGTATAAAATCAGCATATCAATGACAGGCATTCTCCTTTACATTTTCAGCTGAGCATTGGTATTCACTCATAGCCATATCTATACTATTAAATCAGGCTTGACCAAGTGGCCACAACACCAACATTCCAGATCTGAAAAAGATTATGCAATCTTCCAACACATGCTTGTAAATTCAGTGTTGGGGCATCTCTATGTCAATATGGGCAAGCACATTCACTGTGGGCATTATTATTACATTGATGGACGACTGCTACAGCAAGGAGTTCAATGGTTGAGGAAGTTCATGTCTCAAAATTGCCAATGAACATTCCCAGGCATGTACTTGTGCTTTTTTATTAGTTATAACTTATTATAAATATCAGTCCTTATTATTGTTGATTAAGTTCTCTCAGTATTTTACTGTGTTATTGTTGTTTAAGTTCTCTCAGTATTTTACTGTGTTATGAGTGACATGACAAATGCTACCACTAAATGATAACAAGTAAACCTTGAACATAAACAATACATCTTGGCAATGCAATAAACAGTCAGTGGTCCACTTTGGGTTCAAACAGTGGTTAACTAATTGGCATCTAAAGTGTTTGAAGAAAGCATTGAACCAGACTAGTAGCCATAATAGTGGGAAAACGTTAGCTAGTATCCAAGTGGGATATTACATTGAGAAGCCAGCATGAGAACTAGGCTCCTTTGCCTGGAGAGAGTTTTACAATGTAAAACCTTGACTTTTGATTTCTTGTAAATGAAAGGCATCAACTTTGAGTATATTCTCTATTATTCTAACCATGTTTTTCTTGCAAGAGAAAGCCTGTGAATATTCTGAAATTAAAGGACTGTCATCAATTGCCTTTGTGGTTGAATCTTATGGACTCCAGAGGACTGAAAAGTGATTGAGTGATTGACATCTAATGGCTTCATTCTCTTGTTCCAAAAATATTCAATGTTGATTTTCATCCTTGGAAGTTTGTCGCCCAATAGATGGTGTGAATGCTTGGCTACTTCAGGTGTAAGACTTTGTGAATGCCTCTACATGTGCTCCTTTGATCGTAGTACTATTCTAAGACTTGATATGGGTTCATAGTTTGTGTCAGGGCTTTTCTGAGAGGTACTCATAGGAAGTTTGTAAACTTCAATGGAGGTGCTAAAGATTTTTTATTGATCGTTTTGCTGCATTACTATGAGTACCTCGGGTGGCTCCCTGTCCATATGCTTTCATTATCCAAACTGCAGATGCCTAGCTCTTTTCATGAGGGAGATTTTCGGATATAGATCACAATCATTCTGTGTGAATCTCCTTGGCTACAACCTATCGAGAGGATCACCTCTTTCTTACCTGTTGTCTTATCAACTTTGGGTAGCAAATGACCAGAAAAGGCCCATACCACTCTAGATATGAGATTGGTGAGACCTCTGGTTTTTTCTCAAACCCCCTCCCTCCGATGTGTAGACCACTTTTACAACACCTTTGACGAGCTCCCATTCCAAACCTGAAGACAAACACTACCAAACAAACAGACATATCAACTCGAGGAGGTCCCAAAGCGGAACTCTCTTTGCACAGAGTACTTCTCTCCAAGTTCTGTTGAGCAATCAATGTTCCATTAAGAGATTCTTCTGCCCTGCCTTGGATGTTAGGGGTGATTGACCTCCTCAACCTAGGGCTCCTCCTAGGATTACAAAGTGAGGCCCCCTCAGTCTCAGGGATTTTGCAGAGGACATTATCAGACAATGCATTGGCCCTTTTGCAGTGTTTGCTGACTTAGTTAAGGAGCCTTCTAAGTCCCCTCATTCAGCGTCGGCTTCTAGTTCCAGCATGCCTTGAAATCCTTTATGCTTGTCATGGTTTTGTTTTGTGCACGTATTTCATATTTCTCTTAGCTATGCACTTCGCTCTTTTTTGCTTTTGATAGATAGCACTAGGAGCTACTTTCACATTCGCACTATGTATTTACAGTGGATGTGCTTTTGAGTCCCACTGACCTACTTATTATGATCATTCGTTGGATACCAATAAAATTATATTATCCTATCCTCTTCTTATCTGGGCTCTTCAGATTTTACTGTCTCTTCCACCTTTGGAACCATAATAGGGCAGTTTTCAAAATTTTCGTGTCTGTGCTCTAAACACAAGAACATCAATCACACAGATTTTAGATAGTTCATCCTCTTGGTGAACTTGCAATTACTGACCCTTTATTTCAATTAATGCTGCATATGGATCCCATCAAACTCAGAAAACTTATAATCCAGGGTTCTATGTCCCCCAGGGTTTGAACACAAGTCACTAAAGTGGCAACTCCCCATCTCAACCACTAGACCACAGCCCAATGGATCATTATATCAATGGTTTCTTTTAAATCGGCAGAAAGATCCACCTCAAGGCAAATGCACTTGGTAGGTCGTGGCACAAAGAACTCTGCAATGCATAACAGATTAGCTTCCCAAATAGGGGGACTAAATGGTCAGACTCCAGAGAGAATTCTGAGAGTTCAACCCAGATGGGGCAAACCATTTTAGCTGAGTCATCAGCTAAGAATGATTAATTCCATTTAGAGAAAACAACTAGGCTTTTTCAGTATAGCTATTGGCTGCATCTGGCCCCAAAATGAGCAAGATTCCTGATCACAATCATTCCCAAGCACAAACTCAGCATTGTCTCATCTTGGCATGGTGGATTCTCTAAAATATATTCACACTGTTGAACAGCAACATTTCTTGCCCAGCTAATATTGAGCCTCTGGATTAATTGTATAATATCTGCAGGCAAATAGAATTTTAATATGATGGTTAGCAATCAAAATAAATATTCTATTATCTATTCAATGCTGTTGATTCCTATTAAAGTAGCAGCTTTTTCTGCAGAATACTTCCTCTGTGATATCACATGAATAAATAGATGAAAGGAAACAAGTGAATGAAGGTAAAAATATTCAAAGAAAAACATTTTGCATGCTTAGCAATCTACCTGTTCAATACAAAAGATATTTATTCTTGTATGCAAAGAAGTATTTGTGTTTCGAACTGAGAAAAACAGTCTGAACACTAGGGAGCTCAATCTGATAACTGTATCCTCTTGAACAGCCAAAAATGGAAACAGCTGATTCAGTCAAGAGGGCGGTCATTTATATTTTCGACGGCCCTTTCTGTTCCAGCAGTTGCTTCTGCTCATGGTAATTTCTTCTTTCAGTTTGCATGCTTTGTCAAGTTTTCAATTTTCTCCAGGAAATTAATTGTGTGTCACTGTACTGTGTTTTGGATATTGATTTTAATTTTCCATTTTTATTTCTAACACTTGATTTGGAATGAATGAGGTAGTTTTGCCTTCAATATTGCTGCCATTTAAATTTTGTCTGAAACTAGGTAGCCAGGGTGCATGCACCCACTCCTCAGGTGTGCACACCTCACATCACGTGCACACACCCTGCACTGTGTGCATGCCTAACCCTGTCTGTTCTGCACCAAGGTGTGTGCATCTGCACTAGATGCATCCCTGAGTGTGTTTGTAATAAGCTTGGTTGCATACACCTATGTCTGTAGTACACCTGGTGTGTCTGTCCTGCACTTGGATGCATGCACATGTTTTGGGTGGATGCTCAGGTGTTCCTGTCCCACACTTGGGTGTGTGTACGTGTGTACCCACATAAGGTGTATGCTTGGGTGCATCTGTCTCACAATCAGGTGTAGGATGAAGCACCACAACCTCTTAGGAGACACACCCTGTCCCCTCCAACAGAATTTGGGGTGCGTCCCTTATGATAGTGACATCCCAGTTTGTTATGGTGGTGTTGACCTTGTAGTAACATGTGATAAATTTGTGGCCCATTGGACACATATATCCCATGTTTAGGTGAAATATATGAACTCATTGGTTCTGTGTTAGAAAATTAGGATCATCATAGATTAAAAAGATCTAAACCTATATCCACAGTAGGAAGAATTTATATGTGGGTGATGGAAGAAACTAAAGACACTTTTTCATATGGCATTTTATGTCTTGATTCCAAAATGCTATGATGTTGAGCAAATAAAGAAGAGGCCAACTTCTAGTGACAGAGAGGTCATGAAGGGATTCATGACAGCAGTATACAAGATTTATGGTCCAAATTTAGAGGAAGCATCTCTATCTGAATTCAATTTGACCAATTTCTGAGGCTGAGGTGAGTTTGGCACAGTTGAGGCACATGTGATAGGTGTCATGGCAAAGATCCAATATACTGGTGGCAAATTCATGGTTTGCATCTCATACCTAAGAGCTACAAGCTTTGCTGTACAGTTACTCTCACAAGTAGCCAGTTCCTCATCCTGTGAAAAGAATTAGACTACCTATGGTTTTAGTCATTCAATGAAGATAAAATTATTGGGATGTAAGAAGGCAGAAAATTTAGTTTACATTCATAGTACCCTTGTTCTTTTGCTCGGAAATACCCAAAGTACAATGAAGTTCCTTTAAAAAAATGGAGCCAATTGTAATGAGTATAATAAATAATAATAATAATAATAATAATGTTAATTTAATTAACTAAGAGATAACCTACCAACGGACATAACCTTTCACCTTCGTGACTAGTCAATGCATAGAAGTATATGATCACAAGGCTCATTGTATAATCATCTCATTCATTCAGTTTATCAGTTATACATATTATAGCTATCATCCTTTATGGATTTCAACAATCTTTCATTCCTATGTTGGATATTTTTGCATGTATGAACTATTGTCCATTACATTGATTTGCTTTGCACAAATCAAGATATTAAAGGATGAAAACTTAAAAGTAAACACAATAAAAAACACTAGATCAACTTGTCAATAAAGAATCAGTGATCTTTAAAGAAACATTGACTGACCCAGTTGAAATAGAGAAGTCATTTATAAAAATCCAGTCCCTAGAGAAAGGAACCAATACCGATTCAATTGATATCATAAATCAGAGTGATACTTATGTTATAGAATGTTACTGACCAATAAGTCACCAGAAGTGACAGACGACAAATGTTCTGGCATTATCAAGAGTCAAGACACAAAATAGAAGGATGCCTTATTGTCATTGTGACCAATGGCAAAATCAATATGAATATAAACAGTATTCTTCATACAGACAGAAGAACCACGATTCTAGAAAAGAACAGAGATGAAATCAACACCTTGCTTGGAAGCATAAGAGTGTAAATTCCTTAAAACCCACTCTTGAGTTACAACATGCAAGATGTTTTTATTTATTTATTATAACCCCAAGTATTACTATTAATCACAAATGGATTTCTTCACAAATATTGCAGCAGAAAATAAATACTGAGAGAAATAGAATAACAATCACATCAATAGAGACACCAATATTTTTGGGTATGAAAACCCCCGGAAAAACCCAAGATGGGAAAACCGGTGCAGCAGTCTGAAGAGATATTTTTATTAGCAAGATATAGAATAGTACAATCCAAAAATCGATTTTACCCAACTTGGCAAAATCGTACAACCGAAACTCACAGAGAAACCCCAACAAGATCGTACGCCCCCCCTGCGTTAGCGTGTACGGCCCCTGCGTGAGCGTATGGCCTCCTGCGTGAGCGTACGGCCTCCCTGTGTCACCCGTACGGCCTCCCTGCGTAAGCTTGTACAGCCGACCCTGCGTCACGGAGTACGGCCTCTACGCCACCTGTACGGAGTACGGCCTCTGCGTCACCTGTACGGCCTCTTCGATTTGCCTATGTCACCCTGTCAATCTATGGATAGAAGTTCTTCAGTCTCACCCTCTGCAAAATTCTCCTGCAAACTCTCTTTCTCATCTCCGGCTGAATGCTATGAGCAAGAAATCTCTGTGTGTCAAATCAATTGTGTCTGTGTCCTGTCCACCAAATTGATCCTTCTTTTAACTCAATGGCCAAGCGAAAACCCTAACTTCTCACTATGGATCAATGGATGAGATCCTCCGGTGAGATCAATGGCCAAGATTAGATTAGCCATCACTTAAATTATTTTCACTTTAACTTTATAAAAAGTAACTCCATTAATTCAATTAATAATTAGATCACATAATGCACTTTTCCTAAGTCTAAACTTTTGGATAAAGGCATTAATCCATTTGGCTTCCTATTTTAAAATGATAGAAGACCTTCCTTGTTGCCACTTTCTAACACTCCCTCTCAACGAGGAAGGGATTTGGTAGCAACCCCAACTTGTATCTGAACTTCACAAACTTGTGCCTGCAAAGTGCCTTGGTGAATATGTCTGCCACCTGCTCATTTGTCTGAATCTACTCCAATTGAATGGTTCCTCTCTGTACACAATCTCTCAGGAAGTGATATCGAATGTCTATGTGTTTTCTCCGGTCATGGAACACTGGATTCTCAGATAGGTTAATGCCACTCTGATTGTCACAGTGAACCACCGTAGTCTCCAACTCACACTCGAATAACCCTAAGAGCAACTTTCTCTGCCATATCCCCTCACATGCTGCCATGTACTCAGCCTCTACCGAGCTTAATGCAACTGATCTCTGCTTCCTGCTGAACCAAGAGACAACCCCTTACCCAATGCTGAAGCAACAACCTGAAGTGCTCTTCCTGTCTTCTACACATCCTGCCCAGTCAGCATCTGTGAAGCCTGCTAACTGTATACTCCCACTGCGCTCATAAACCAATCCATATTCTACTGTACCTTTGATGTAGCGAAGCACATACTTCACAACGGTCCAATGCACTCTCCGAGGGTCCACCATGAATTGACTTAAAGAGTTGACTACAAAGCTAATGTTTGGTCGTGTGTTGACCAGATACATAAGTGACCCGATAAGCTGGCGATACAATGTAGGATCAAACTCCTTTGAACTTGATGCATCAATCTTCCTCCAGTTGGTAACTAGAGGCGTGGACATGGGTCTACAGTCCTTCATCTTGAATCTCCTCAAGATCTCCACTGCATACTTCCCTTGACCAATGAAGAAGCACCCATCTCTCTGCCAAACCTCCAGACCTAGGAAGTAATGCATCAACCCAAGGTCTTTCATCTCAAACTCTATTGCAAGATTGGACTTGCAGTCCTCGATCAACCTCTCATCTCCTGCAAGAAAGAGATCATCTACAAATAATACCAGTATGAGAGGTACCTCACCTAACAAGAAGTACAGGTTGTGGTCTGCCTCAGTCCGCTGGAAACCCATCTCCCGTAGATAGCTGTTGATCCTCGAGTACCATGCTCGAGGTGCATGTTTGAGCCCATAAAGAGTTCTCTGCAACCTGCATACATGTGACTCCCTGCTCTCCACCTCGAACCCCTCTGGCTGCTCAATAAATACCTCCTCCTCTATAACTCTGTTGAGAAAGGCAGTCTTTACGTCCATCTGATGAACGTGCCAACCCATCTTTGCTGCCAATGAGAGAATAGTCCGAATAGAAGAGTATCTAGCAACATGGGCGAAGGTCTCCTTATAGTCAATACCTTCCTTTTGCGAATACCCCTTTGCCATGAAGCGCGCCTTATACTTCTCCATGCTTTCGTCTGTTGCATGCTTTACTTTGTAGGTCCACCTGGATCCGACCACCCGTTTGCCTTCTGGCCTCGGCACAACCTCCCACACCTGGTTTTTCCTGATGGAGTCATACTCCTCAACCATGGCCTCTTGCCACACATCATGTTGTGCAGCCTCCTCAAAACTGAAAGGCTCGGAGTTAATCAACTCCGTCATCAGTGCCATATAGCTAAGTCTATTTGGTGGTTTGCTCCGCCTCATGGAGCTCTATGGAAGAGTCACCTGCCTGGAATCCTGAACTGTGGACCTGTACCACTTAGGCCGTGGCCTAGTGTCTACCTACTGCGGCTGCTGGATATCCTCCTCCTGCTGCGGCTCATCCTCCAAGTCAATGACCAAAGGATCCTGTCCACCTGACTCCCTCTGACTACTAGAACCTGTGCCCTATGTCTGTACCTGTACCTGTGGCTCCTCCAACTTGACTCCCGAGTCCTGTGCTGGCTGCTCCTCTGCTGGTAAGTCCATAGATCTTCGTAAGTCTCTGTCCTCATCAAACTGGACATCCTTGCTCACAATGATCCTCCTGCGAGCTGGAATGTATACCTTGTATGCCTTAGAAGTCTTGCTGTAACCAACTAGTAGCCCCTTCTCACCAGAAGGGTCCAACTTCTTCCTAGTGTCAGCATGAATGTGACAATAGCAGACATTGCCAAATATGCATAGATGACTCACATCTGGTCTGGTGCCTGTGAAAACCTCCTTAGGTGTCTTCTTCCCCAAAGCTGTGTGGGGACACCTGTTCTGGATGTATACTGCAGTTCGAAATAATCCCTGATCAAACAACATGGCCTTGGCTGCACCAACTAGTGTCCTGTTCTTCCTCTCCGCCACTCCATTTTGCTGCGGGGTATGAGGAACAATGTGTTCCTTCTTAATCCCCTCTGATGAACAAAACTCCAAGAATGCCTTGGAGGTGTACTCACCCCCGTTGTCAGTCCTCAATATCCGAATCCTCCTCCCTGTCTGGTTTTCCACGAGAGTCTTGAACTCCTGAAACCGCTCGAAGACCTCTGACTTGGCCTTCAGGAAATAGATCCGGGTCTTCCTGGAATAGTCATCAATGAATGTGACGCAATAACTGTAGCCACTGAAAGAATCGACGCTCATAGGTCCGCAAACATCCCAATGCACCAAGTCCAAGGTCCCCTTAGACTTGTCCTCACTCTGTGGGAAGGGCTTCCTAATGTTCTTCCCCAATGCACAACCCTTGCAGTGGTTATGCTTCTCCTCTTGTACTTAAGGAACTCCAATAACTGCCTGTCTCAAATGCCTCAGTGCTCCATGGTGCAAGTGTGCCATCCTCTTATGCCACAACTCACTCTGACTGCTGCTCCTACTGACTAGAGCCTTTGCAGACTCGAAGTGTAGTCTGTACACCTTCCCGCTCTGGACCCGAATTATCCGATCCAACTTTTGATCTGACCCCTTGGGCCTGATATACACTTTCCTATCCCGGAAAGTCACTAGAAAACCCTTGTCCTATAGGGTGGAAATGGATATGAGGTTCTTTGTCAACCCCAAAACATATAATACGTTAGCAAAACTGAGGGGTTTGCCAGTGTCATGTCCCAAATTTTGCATTGGGTCACAATGGCCTAAGCCCATTGGCCATATTCATAAGAGTTTATCAAATTGATGCTTAGGGTCCAATAATTGCCAAGGAGGAAAATTACTAGTTTCCTAGGTTGGGGGTGGAAGCTTTGGGATTTGGAATAAGGGGGATAATATATGATGTTTGAACATTAGAATGGCATAAATATTTAATAAAGGAGCTAAATAAATATATACAAGTGAAAATCAATGTGGCATTTGGTCATGAAGACAATTGGAGGCTTATGGAGTCCTTAGGTGGCTAGATTCCCTCCACACACTTGGTATGCACATCATCCAATTTGAATCTATGGGTAAGGCAACATATTTGGACGTCGGTAAGGTTTCATATGGAAGCTAATGAGCTAAGGAAGTCGAATTGTTAAAGAGGAGTAACTCCCATGGAAGAGGAAGAGACAATTTGGAGCTAGTGAGACACTTGGGCTAGATTCCCTAGCTCTATGACAACAATGATGAAGATGCTATGACACCTATGACACAAGTAAGACTTGAAGGCTGGCATATGACATATATGACATGTCAGGGCTAAAAATAGCCTCCAAGAGGGCGCTCAAGGGAGTTAGGGCAGCTAAGATGCTTCCACATGTGATTTGGTGGAAGTGGGAGACTAGGAATTGTTGTACAAGTGACATTCTTTGGAATCTCTTCCCAACTTGAGTTGGAATGCATCTCTTGGAAGGAATTCGACCCATAGAGAGCTTGGAAACTTTATAAATGTCCATAACAAAGAATGAAACCAGCTTTTGATCATTTGAGAAATTTGCAATTGCATTTGTGAAGAGGGAAAGCTAGTGGATGACTAGTTTCTTGCCTCAGCCAATTTCGAGGGTGAAAGATTCCCATCCAAGTTGGTAATTGGAAAGGCCATTCAGACCTTTCATTTGGAGCTTTAATGGAGTCTTTATTTGCAGGTGTAAGCTACAGGGCAGCTCATGGTTTCTTCTAGTGCAGCTCACTCTCTCAACCATTTCCAGTGTTGATGGCATATTCTTGCTCCTTGAGGGAGGACGTTTTTGGTAAGATATTGTACTCTTTGGGGGAGATTCTAATGCCCCATTTCTTTTATAATATGAATTAAATACTCTATTCTTCATCTCCATAAAGTTTCAGGTCAAAATACCAAGTGGTTGTATGTAAAAATGATGATTAATGAGTTGTATGTAAAAATGATGATTAATGAGCAAACAATGACCATTTTCCCACTACATTGATGTATGTCATTATAATGTTGATGATTTCGAGTAAAAGAATGTTTTTTCTGATATATTTGTGATGAATGGACTGCCATTGATGTGTATTACAAGTTTCAGATTCAGCACTTGAGCATTTGAAGTCATTATACTTAGTTTATTTGCATTTGGAGAAGATTTGGTGCCATTTCCCCAAGGGTCGATTTAGTGGTTTTTGCTGTTGTTTGGGAGAGGGTTGGAATAGACTTAATAACTAATTAATGGTGCATCTGGGACCTTAATAACATCCTTAAGACATCCCCTACCTATGTTCAGAAATTCGAGTGGGTTTGGAGGCATTTGGGAAGCCATTTTCAATACTTACCCCAAGGGGATTTGAACCCCAAATTGCTAGTAAAATTACATACTTGGTCCAGAATCTTAAGAGAGTTTACAGAAGTCTTTTGGTGGCCATATATCATCCCTAAACATCATATTCAACTCCTAATATCAGTCACATACATTCTCAGAAGATTTGGGATCATTTGGGGCAAATTTGGGACCTAGGCCTCAAAACTAGTTAAAGATCGAAAGTGGGGAAAAAGTGGAAAATTTGCCATTTTGTTAAATTCTTAAAAAAATGGTCATTACAGTGGTATCAGAGCATGATCTTGGCACTTGATGTGGTCTAATGTTCATGAGGAAAATAAGTCAGGGACCACCCTTAGATATTTACACCAAAAGTGTTTTTGTTGAAGAGGAAAAAGTAGGAAAAGAAGAGCATTTTTTTTGAAACTATGGCTAGGAATGAAAAGAGAACCTCAGATGATATTGAGGAGTATAGGAAACTCATGAAACCATTTTTTGAAGACCTTACAAGTGGTATCAGAGACATGAACAAACAGATGTTGAAAGGATTCGAATTGATGGGTAGCCAACTTGGGATCAAAGGGGTAATAGGAGGCAACAGTAGTTCCTCTTTCAAGGAAAAGAAGCCAATGGGTGAGCATATCTTTTCAAGCCCAGGAACCCATAATAGACCTAATGAATTTCAGAGAACACCAGTCCTACTGCACCAAAATTTCTTCAGTCCAAAGCAAATATTAAAGCTCCAAATGACGTGGAAGAAATTCTACTCGAATGGCAAAATTTGAGTGAAGATTGCAAAAACACTTCACCATTTGATTAATACTTCATTGTCTCAAACAAGCTCAAGATGAAGGAAGGTAATAAGAATCCATTTCAAAATAGAGAATTGAATTATGAAATAAGTAAAATACCACTCCCCACCTTTGATGTCTCATCTCAAAGTTCTGCACATAGTTGGGTACAAAATGCATCAACTTGCTTGAAGGAGCAAAAGGAAGAGACACATTCTACCTTGGACATGAATCAAAGGGAATCTATTGATGGATGCTTAAACTATGAAGGAGTGGCTACTAATAGGTGTTCACACCTCTATGTTGGTGACATAGAGAGAACGTTTGAAAGTGTTGCTGCAAGCCAAACTTCCATTAAGCATGAAAATGAAGACCTTGTAGCAGTTGAAGAAGAAACAAGATCAACTTGCCCATCACCACTTGAGCTTCATGAAGTTGGTCCAAGTAAGAAGGAAAAAGATGAGGAGGTTCATTTGCAAGAGCCTCATTTTCTTGAAGGGTCCTTAAAGATGAATGAAAAGAAGATCCAAGAGTCCCTTAGCATTCTCCATGACACTCAAGCATTGGTGTCAAATTCTTGTTGGAGAGCTACTTCATTGGAGGAAACATCCTTCTTTGAAGACATGGAGAAGATTCAAAGAGCAATGTGCCACATCAAAGGTAACTCCATGTCTTTGATTTTTGATAGAAACCATTTGTTTGAGTTTAATGAATTGTTACATGATGCCTTGAAGAATAATGAGGATAATCATAAGCTCACAATTCAAAATGAGCAACTTCTTGAAAAGTTGCAAGATACTTGTTTTTCCTCCTATGTTTCAGATTGTCCAATGGTAGATTGTTTGGAGGATTCGCATGACATGGTGGATCATGAGAAATGTGGAAATTTGAATGTGCTTGATGTGGTGGAAGAGGAACTTGAATTGTCTCTTGATAAAGGTTATGCCATTTTTAAAAAAGAGCATGATTCCTCTACATTGGAACCAAACTACGACAAAGGTTTCACACTTTTGAAGGAGTTGCATAATACTACCCATATGGATCCTTCTCATGATGAAACTTCTGCACTTTTTGATCATTTGGGTGAGTTAGTTCATTCTCCTACATCCTACAATTCCATGTTTTGCAGCATTAGTCTCAATGAAGTATGGGTGAAAAGGTTCTTTTTGATGATGCCACATGAGGAGTATGGAACTTCTAGATTTACTTTTTATGATGACATGGTTGGTGCACATTCTTATTCACATTTGCAACAACATCTTTTGTTACTTTATGATGATGCACATCTACATGGATGCACCTATGATATGCATTTGAGTCACTTGAAGTCTCATGGTTTTTCTTGCTGAACACATGGTTCATTTGATGTTGGAGGAACTTCATCCAACATTGGGGTGAATAGATTTATGATTGGAGAACATTTTTGTTGGCAGCCACATACTTTGTTATATCTTTATGATTCTCACATTCATGGATGTATGGGTGAGACTTCTTTGAGTTATTTGAAGTCCTTGTTTTTTTTGCTCATTATTTGGTTCAGATTTTAGTGGAGACTCTTCATTCACTTCTTGGATGGAAGAATACATGGCTGAATTTTTTGATGCATATCACATCCTTTTGGAGCAGCATTATAGGACATGGGATCCTAACCTATGTCATTGGAGCAGGTTTGATTGGTTACTTGATGCTTGTACGCAGTTGGAAAATGGTGGTCTACTTGGTTGGAGGTATAAGCACTTTCATGATTCTTTGATGAAGCATATTCTTGATGTTAATTTTCATTATGTTGTTATGTACTTTGATGATATATATTTTTTACTCATGATGTTGGGAAGAAAGCATACAAGAAAATGGGATCCAGGAACTATGAATTGGAGAGCACTTCGAATTGTTGGAGTGCAATACAAGCAATGGGACCCTGGGATAATTCTTAGTCTCATTGGTTTCAATTTTTTTGGGGAAACAAGCAGTATGGGAGGATTTCCCACTTAATAAAGTGATTTTAATCAAAGTAGTGCAGCAACAAGCATGGTGGTTCCTCTCTAAAATCTTCATGGAATCTCAAAGACTCAAGGTTGGGCAATTCAATGGAAACTTCAAAGATATTTACAGAAAGCAGGTTCTTCAACACCCATGTTTGAAATTGCTTGAGGACAAGAAATATTGGGAAGGGAGGATTTGTCATGTCCCAAATTTTGCATTGGGTCACAATGGCTTAAGCCCATTGGCCATATTCATAAGATTTTATCAAGTTGATGCTAAGGGTCTAATAATTGCCAAGGAAGAAAATTACTAGTTTCCTAGGTTGGGGGTGGAAGCTTTGAGATTTGGAATAAGGGGGATAATAAATGATGTTTGAACATTAGAATGGCATAAATATTTAATAAAGGAGCTAAATAAATATATACAAGTGAAAATCAATGTGGCATTTGGTCATGAAGACAATTGGAGGCTTATGGAGTCGTTAGGTGGCTAGATTCCCTCCACACACTTGGCATGCACATCATCCAATTCGAATCTATGGGTAAGGCAACGTATTTGGAGGTTGGTAAGGTTTCATATGGAAGCTAATGAGCTAAGGAAGTCGAATTGTTAAAGAGGAGTAACTCCCATGGAAGAGGAAGAGACAATTTGGAGCTAGTGAGACACTTGGGCTAGATTCCCTAGCTCTATGACAACAATGATGAAGATGCTATGACACCTATGACACAAGTCAGACCTGAAGGCTGACATATGACATATATGATATGTTAGGGTTAAAAATAGCCTCCAAGAGGGCGCTTAAGGGAGTTAGGGCAGCTAAGATGCTTCCACATGTGATTTGGTGGAAGTGGGAGACTAGGAAGTGTTGTACAAGTGGCATTCTTTGGAATCTCTTCCCAACTTGAGTTGGAATGCATCTCTTGGAAGGAATTCGACCCATAGAGAGCTTGGAAACTTTATAAATGTCCATAACAAAGAATGAAACCAACTTTTGATCATTTGAGAAATTTGCAATTGCATTTGTGAAGAGGGAGAGCTAGTGGATGACTAGTTTCTTGCCTTAGCCAATTTCGAGGGTGAAAGATTCCCATCCAAGTTGGTAATTGGAAAGGCCATTCAGACCTTTCATTTGGAGCTTTAATGGAGTCTTTATTTGCAGGTGTAAGCTACAAGGCAGCTCATGGTTTCTTTTAGTGCAACTCACTCTCTCAACCATTTCCAGTTTTGATGGCATATTTTTGCTCCTTGAGGGAGGGCGTTTTTAGTGAGATATTGTACTCTTTGGGGGAGATTCTAATGCCCAATTTCTTTTATAATATGAATTAAATACTCTGTTCTTCATCTCCAGAAAGTTTCAGGTCGAAATACCAAGTGGTTGTATGTAAAAATGATGATTAATGAGCAAACAATGACCATCTCCCCACTACATTGATGTATGCCATTATAATGTTGATGATTTCGAATAAAAGAATGTTTCTCTGATATATTTGTGATGAATGGATTGCCATTGATGTGTATTACAAGTTTCATAATCAACACTTGAGCATTTGAAGTCATTATATTTAGTTTATTTGCATTTGGAGAAGATTTGGTGCCATTTTCCCAAGGGTCGAATTAGTGGTTTTTGTTGTTGTTTGGGAGAGGGTTGGAACAGACTTAATAAATAATTAATGGTGCATTTGAGACCTTAATAACATCCTTAAGACATCCCCTACCTCTGTTCAGAAATTTGAGTGGGTTTGGAGGCATTTGGGAAGCCATTTTCAACACTTACCCCAGGGGGATTTGAACCCCAAATTGCTAGTAAAATTACATACTTGGTCCAGAATCTTAAGAGAGTTTGCAGAAGTCTTTTGGTTGCCATATATCATCCCTGAACATCATATTCAAGTCCTAATATTAGTCACATACCTTCTCAGAAGATTTGGGATCATTTGGGGCAAATTTGGGACCTAGGCATCAAAACTAGTCAAAGATTGAAATTGGGGAAAAAGTGGAAAATTTGCCATTTTATTAAATTCTTAAAAAAGGGTCATTACAGCCAGACTCCTTCTGAAACGAAACAGTACCAACTCCCCGCGCATAATACCACGCATCATCTCCCAACTCAATGTGGAGATTTACTCCGCCCTCCTGCAAGCTCTTGAAGAATGCTTTATGTCCTGTCATATGACAAGAAGCTCTGCTATCAACATACCAGATGCTATTGTTTATGGAGCTTTCCATGCAAGCTATCAAGCCAAAGTCCTCATCAAAACTCTTGCTGAACTCGTCCACCTCTGCAGAGCCTGTCATCTGTGTGTTGTTGTTGTTCTTCTTGTCTAGGTACTGGGAGGCAAAGTGTCCATGCTTGTGGCAGATGAAACATTTGACCTTTTACATGTCAATGTTCTTTTTCTTTGTCTTGCCCTTGCCCCTTCCTACTAGGGCTAGAGCCTATTCATTCATGATCTGTGGGGCATTGCTGGATGAACCTGAACCTTGATCCATACGAATCTCTTTCTACACAAAGTCATCCCACAATCTCTGCCAGTCAGGGAGCTTCTCCCTAACCACCATGCCTTTGACAAAGACGTCCCATGGTTTAGAAAAGCCATTGAGGGCTATCCGAACTAGCTCCTCATCTTCAGTCTTAGAGCCCACTGCTCCAAACTTTCCTTATTTTTGCTTATCGGGAACTAGCCCTGCTAGTTTGCCCGGTAACATCTTCCATCATGCAAGGACACATGCAAATGATAGAAGACCTTCCTTGTTGCCACTTTCTAACAAAGAGGAAAAGTTCCATCCAATGAAGATCGATCTAGGATGGATTGATCCATATATAATGCAATGGTTTTGTTCAACACTTCAGAAATCATACTGTTTCAATTCTTCAACCATGACAGCATCATGAACAAGAACAAAGATATAGCCTTTTGTAAATTATGCTTTGAGGACAAGCATCTTTGAAGGGAGAGGCAATTTAATGAATATAATATATAAAAAATGCAGTGGTTTTGTTCAACACTTCTGAAATCATACTGTTTCAATTGTTCAACCATGACTGCATCATAAATAGAGCATCAAGTAAAAGTATTACATGCAAGAACAAATAAGTGGCCTTTTTAAAATTATGCTTTGAGGACAAATCGTCTTTGAAGGGAGAGGCAATGTTATATATATATATATATATATATATATATATATATATATATACAGTTATTTTATTTTAATTAACTAAGACACAACCCAACAAAGGGACATAACCTTTGACCTTCATGACTAGTCAATGCAGGTAAGATCATTGTATAA
Organism: Larix kaempferi; assembly: GCA_027924585.1. Classification (NCBI taxonomy): domain Eukaryota; kingdom Viridiplantae; phylum Streptophyta; class Pinopsida; order Pinales; family Pinaceae; genus Larix; species Larix kaempferi. The sequence continues at coordinate 11,162,554 of BSBM01001331.1, read as the reverse complement.
TCATCTCATTCATTCAGTTTATCAATTATATGTTTATCTTATATAGATTGCAGCTATCTTTTGTTCGTATGTCGGATATTTTTGCATATATGAACTATTATTGTTCATTACACCAATTCACAAATGTTGCTACATGTGTGGATGATGTGACATCCAATGAGATGGCTGTGGAGCTGCGTACAACTACAAACCCAACAAGTGAGACACAACTTTAGAGTGAAGAATACTTGTAGAGCATCTTGATTGAGAATCTAGATGACAGAAATATGAAGAAGACTCGACTGTTGGCATTATTGACTCATGACCAGTCACCTGTGATTTTAGCTACCACATTCAAAGAATTTTTTCAAAAAAATTGAATTTTGTCAAATTCAAGCATTTGTAATTTTGTGATTTTAACTGGTCAAGCAGATTATTTTATAGAATTTGAGATTTGTTTTTGTTAAACTTAAAACATATAAATACAACCCCCCCCCTCCCCCCCCACACACATAATCTTGAAAGACATAATGCTGTTTTAACATTTTTCAGATGACATTTAATTTGACATAATTTTGGGTCAAGTTTGAAGTTAATAAATATTTATATTTGATTGTTCTTTGAATATATGAAGTTACAACAAAATTCTCTCAATTCTTTGTCCAAAATAATGGCAAATTTATCATTTTTCTTGCATCAGCAAACCTTTTCAAATTTCATTGTTCCTGAATTTGAACAGGAACTCGAGCCAGGTTTACTAAGCCTGTTATTTATGGATTATGAGTAAACGCCATTGAGTATGATTTATAGTTATTTATAAAGTTGAAATTATGATCGAGTATTGTGTTACCCTTAAAATTAGCAGTTTTAAATCAGCAGTGCAATTGTAGACTGAATGCTAGTGAGTGGTAAGCATGTAGGAGAAATCTAGGCCCAAATGTCACCACATTCTAGTCCCTCAACTTCTCTGGGTAATTCCTAAACCCAGGGGAGAGCCCTTAGAGAAGAGGGTCACCTGCAAGCCTGCAAATACCTTCCTAACAGCCATATGACAGAGATCAGTGCCTTGTGTATGGAGTCAACAATGAGTAACAAAGACACGTGAATTATATATAGGAGTTAATTCAGTCTATTGACTGTCATCAGCAAAATATCAGCAGTTTAGCAAAGTTTAAAATCAAGGACTGATTTCCACTTTCTATTCTTCCACTGAAAATAAGATGTTGAATCAAGCTGCCACTGTATATCAAAGTTCTGCTACTTAACGCAGTGAATATCAGCACTAAAAAATGCTCTGAAAACCATAGAAAAGCTCAGGTTTAGGAGTGTGACAGCTATATGACTAGGGCGAATTAGTTTAACCAGGCAGATCTGCAAACAAGTGCTGCCCTAATCCTGTTTTTGACAGTCTGCAGAAATTCGCTTTGGGCCACTTTAATTATCCCACAGCCACAGAGTTTGACTCCCTCAAGGATTAGTGGATAAATCCACTAGAGCACACCATTTGGATGGATCAGATTTGCAAATTTTGAAATATTTTCTGAGTTTTGAATATTCAGATTTTTAGAGTTTTTGGAATTTTCTAGATTTTTATGGTTTTTTAACATATAAATGCATGTAGATAAAAGACAAGTAAATTGATGAAATAATAATAATATTTTGGAACAAGATAGGGGGAATATGATTTTTGTCTCAATCCCTAGGGCAATGAGAGAGCAATGATCAACGTCCTTCTCTAGAAATGTCTTTCAATGCCTTGCAAGCTAGGGCATCACCTAGCAACCTCTAGGGTTCGGTAGGAGAGCCCAACTAGAGCAAATGAAGAAGTCCAAGGCCCTAATTGGCAATAGAGAACTCCTATGGAGAACCTTCTCTACATACAAAAGTTGACAAAATGTTGACAAACAGCCCTAACAAATTAGCAAAATGCACCATAAAAACACCATTCAACCAAGCTAGGATCAAAACTTACTAACATTCAACAAGGAGTGAGCAAGGAAGAGCCCTTAGGTCACACTTGTGCATGAGTTTTTCCAACTAGTCTAGCATCAACCTTTAACATGTGCCAAAGTCAAACCCTAAAACATTCCATCATTCACCTTCAAGCAAAGAAAAACATCCCAAGAGAAGTGCGCATCACATCAAAGACCCATAGAGTAGGAGAAAAAGATAAGATAACATATTCGAACCCTTGTCTTGATGATTTACAATGAAGGTGGGGTGATCTATTTATATCTTTCATCCTCTACCTTTTTAATTTCTTGAGCCTACAAGTTTAATAAAGTTAAAATTAAATTAGGATATGTTCAGGGTAAATCCTGTTAGATTTTGTAGCTCGGAGGTACTTTTGCACTTATGTGCCCAGGTGCAGAGGTCTAAGCAAGGTGTCTCACTTAAGTGACATAAAGTACTTTATAATGTGTTTTTATAAAGTGACTTTATTAATGTGACTTTATAAAGTTGAGTTGCAATTTATAAAGTTAAGTTGTACTATTTATTATTTTTGGGGAAAACGTGACTTTACGAGAGAAAAGTGATTTTAATATAGTTCATGACTTAAGGGATTTAAGTGAACTTGCGATTAAATCACAGCCATCGATCTTGTGAGCCAAGATTTGATCCTGTCCTTAGAAGGTGAAGAATCAAAGCAGTTTCCCTAAAGTAAATAATAAAAAGAGCTTTTGTGAGACTCATTTGATATACATTCTAAGAGTGTTTTGGAGAGAAGTGTGAGAGGCACATTTTTTCAAGACAGGAAAAGGCATTGAGTTGAGAGAGGGAGAGTGAAAGAGAAGCCAAGAGAGAGTGCATGAGTTTCAAGGAGAAGGGCACACTTTTCAGCAAAGGGCAGCACACATCCCAAGGAAGGAATAGTGGGCACATGCCTCAAGGCATGTACAGCAGTGAATGTTGTTAATAACTTAATACAACAGAAATGGGGCACATTTCTTAAGGCAAGAGGGGTGGCACACTTCCCAAGGAGTGGGAGGCACAGTTCCGAAGAAGTTGGGCAGCATTAATGAGGTCGTACAACAGGAGAGAGAAAGAGTATGCACGTAGTCCAAGGCAGATTCCTGTAGCCATTTTGTATAGTAGTTTCCAGCACCGAAAATGAGGCAAGTTGGCATGTATTTCAAGAGAAGTAACTGCTGTTGTTTTTGTACTTATAGTGCACAGAAATCGAGGAGATTCCTGTAGCAATCACTATGGGTATTTGGATCGGAAATCAAGGTGAATGTGTTGACCCAGATTTCTGATTTATTCGTGTGCATTTAATGTTGCAAGTACTACTACTGTAAATCTCTGAGATTTCTCCTTTAAAGCTTGATAAGCATTTCTCTTGATTGGTTTTCCCCTTTGGGTTTTTTGCAGGGTCTTTGGACCAAAATATATTGTGTTAAATGTGTTTTACAGTCTGCCGTTCATGAGTTATTTTCCGCTGCAAAAGTGTTCTTAACATGTGCATTTCAGCTTATTGTCACATGGAAATGAGTGCATGAGTTATGCTTTGATTTTCTATGACTATATAAGACTGAGATCAAAGTACTGTTAAGTGTTTGGGATATATGTAGTTGAGTTTAAGTTCAGATTTTAACATGGTACCAGAGCTAGGGCTCTGAGTGATTCAGTGGACTGTTTTGTGGCAGCTATTTGCAAGTGATTTGCTGGTTAGTACAACTGAGTTGTGATTTTGGCACAGGTTCTGCAAAAGATTTGTGGGGGTTTTGCCTAGGAAGAAGGGAAAAGTCCAGTTCAAATTGTTTGATGAAAGTACCACAAGAGAGTTGTTAGTGTTCATTCAAACTGTTTGATGAAAGTCTTGCAAGAGAGTTGCAAGTAGTTCATCAGTGAGAGTGCATGCAATTGAAGCAGTGTTGCTGGGTGACCGGAGGGACAGAATATACGTAGTGCGTGGTTAGCCTATGTATGGGGGATTTGGGATCTGGGTGGATATCAGTTTCCGGATCAGTGTCAGAGACAGAGGGAGAGCGAGTGACTCCAGAGATTGAGATGGTACTAAGTGTTCAGTCTTCGATACAAGGAAGTATGCGAGAGGCAGCTTCTTCCAGTATTGGCAGGAGGGTTAGCTGGTATAATATGACACTAATGGACGAGCAAGAGTGAGATGAGATTTCTCATCATGTGAGTAGCTGGCACAGATCTCCAATGCAGAGTCCAGGAGAGGTAGCAGGATGAGCTCCTGAGTTAGAGGGAGCTGCTACAGCAGGCATACTAATGAGTCGGGAGGGTGATCCTGGTTGAGATGCCTAAAGTACCTTCCTCGCTAAGAGGGAGTGTTAGATTTTGTAGCTCGGAGGTACTTCTGCACTTATTGTTAGAAAGTGGCAACATGGAAGGTCTTCTATCATTGCATGTGTCCTTGCATGCTAGAAGACATAAAACAAGAAGCCAAATGTATTAATGTAATCTTCCAAAGTTTAGACTTAGGAAAAGTGCATTAAGTGATCTAATTATTAATTGACTTAATGGAGTCACTTTTATAAAGTTCAAGTGGAAATAATTTAAGTGATGGCTAATCTAATCTTGGCCATTGATCTCATCGGAGGATTACATCCATTGATCCATAGTGAGATGTTAGGGTTTTCGCTTGGCCATTGAGTTTGTTTGTGCCAGAAATTGTTTTTAAGGCTAAGGAAACAAGCTAACACAATCTCAAGAATAAATTCAATTAATAAAGCAAAGTTTAGGGTTTTTTGTATGATTTTAATGGTTATAAACTTTGAAGACAGTCAGGGAATACATTCAAGAGAAAAGTAAAAACTAATTCATAAACAAAAACTGATAAAGATGTATAACATATCACATGAAATCCCACAGAAAGAATGTGCTGAAGTTTATACATAAAGGATAAGCATCACTAGAAAATGCACATTGACTAGTAATGAATTTACCATTTAAGAAGCTAACAAGCTCAATAACAAAGCCAATCACAAACAAAATGGAGGGGAAAAAGTCATATATTTCATAATTTTATCAGCTAATGCTCATAAGAGTCACAGTACTTATCTCTTAAACAAGTCTGAAGATACAGTAGATTCTGCAGACCTCCTGATGCTCCCAAAAATCCAGAACCCCCTTTCAGTCCCTCTATCCCTCTTTATATTTACAAAGAAGTCATTCTATTTCCCCCTCATTAGGTCGAAATTCAAACTTCCTAGCAGTTACATTAACTAACTAGCTTAACTAATTAACTAAAAATAGCAAATCAGATTCCTGGCAAATATGGCGAATTTCTGGAAAAATAGGTGTCAAAGAAGCTTCCATATCTCTCAATTGGTGACACCTGTGTAAAAACTGAGAGAGGTTTTTGTTAATGGGTCCGTGATGGACAAAAACCTCTCTTGGTTTTTAAAAATTCATCTCCAGTCAATCAGAATCGGCCCCGCAAAATTAACACTAAAACAGGAAAATATTAAATATTTAAAATCCCTGGAAAATAGGCTGCAAAGATTGAACTGAATCTTTCAAGCCTTAACAGCTGTTGCAAAACTGAGAGAGGTTTTTGTATATGAGTATCTTCTGAACAAAAACCTCCTTTGGTTTTCAAAAATTCCTCTCCATCAGCTCGTGGTCTTCATTTGACTTCATTAACCCAAAACAGGAAAAACGCGATATTCTTGTAGCGCTTCTTTGATGAATTTCGGCTCCAGCGCTACAAGAAAAACTTTTACACTGTTTTGTTGTTTTTAAACAACTTTATATCATTTTGCATGGGATTTTAAGGCTATCAGGGTTGGGAATGTATATGTCCTCACTTAGAATAAGATTTATGAGCCTCTTATTTGATATAATGAACTTTTAAAACCCCTCATCAAAAACAAATATAAAGCTTTAAAATCTGAAAAGCTCAAAAGCAAGCCCAAAATCTTATATAAACCCTAAGGAAAACTTACTAAGGAGGAAAAAATCAAATTAAAGAAAATAAATAACTTAAAATAAAGTGCAAATCAAACCAAACTGAAGAAACAAAATACTGACTTAACAGAGTTAAAAGGAGGTTTGATTTGGTGGAGAGGACACACAGAGATACAGAGAGATTTCTTACTCATAGCTTTCAGCTGGAGAGTAAGAAAGAGAATTTTTGCAGAGAAGACGGAGGAGCATTCATTTGAAGGATCGACAGAGTGATTAGGCAGAGAGAGGGTCGTACGGTTTTGCTAAGAAAGGAGGCCATACCGATTTGCAGAGGCAGCTCGGCCGTACAACAACCATAAGGAAGTCTGCACATGTGAGCAGGGCCGTATGGATTCGTCTGTACAGCTGACGCAGGGTCATACGGATTCCGTACAGCTGACGTGGAGGGCTGTACAGCTATACAGAGAGGCTGTATAGATTGGTCTGGTGTTCTCAGTGATTCGCAAAGGTTCGATTTTTCCAGGTTGGGTAAATTGATTTTCCGGATTGTATTTGTTCCATATCTTCATAATAAAATTTCTTCACAGACTACTGCACTGGTTTTCCCATCTTGGGTTTTATCTGGGGGTTTGTACTAAAAAAGATTTGTGTCTCCATTGATGTGATTGATGTTATATTTCTCTCAGTGTTTTATTTTCCGCTGCATAGTGAAGAAATCCATTTGTGGTTAAAAGTAGTATTTGGGTTAATTAAAAATAATCTGGCATACTTTAACTCAAGATTGGATTTGAAGGAAATTTACATGGTATCAGAGCTCTTGTGAGCAGATCTGAGAGAAAGCAGCAGTTGGTTGGATAGATCAGGGGCATATCTATCCTAGGGTTTACAGGTACACTTCATTATGGCCGTACAGTTGAGAGTTGAGGATAGACTCCAGGGGGCACAAAACTTTCCTACTTGGAAAGAGAGGATCACCAGGATCCTGGATGTTAGTGATGTTGAGGAGCACATTGACGACCAGAAGGTTGCTCCCACAAATCCGATAGAGTTGGCAAAGTGGAAGAAGATAGATTCCAGAGCTATGTTGATCATCTTGGATGGGGTGAAGGACCACATAGTCCTTCATCTATCCGGGAAGCAGACCACATTAGAGATGTGGAAGGCTTTGGAAAGTCTTTACCAAAGCATGATCGAAAACCGAAAGATGGTGCTACAGGAGAAATTACATTGTAATATCCCAAACTGATATTTTTCTTTTTTTGTGTTGTCTAGTAGGCTGATATCTCAAACAAGTATGAAGGTGTGTACTGATCTCTGCATGCATGCAGATCTATAACCCAGATAATACTAAAATGTTATAAAGTAGGAGGAATTAATGCATGTACATACCAGTATGTAGATCTGCTGATGTCGATGAGGATGATCCCTGCATGCGGGAATTATGCCGGAGAAATAGAATGCTAAGGCAAGTCGTCCTCCAGATGAGGAATGCGCCCTCCTCCAATACTAGGAATGCTCCTCAATAATAAATACTCTGCTGATGATGATCCAGATGATGTGGACTAGGGTTATAATGCCCTTTTGAATAAGATGGAAGCTGCATGCAGAAGGTTTGATGGCTCCACAGCCCAAAACGTGAGGATCCTCCTTGGGAAAGATGCCCAAGCATGCAAATACGTCCTCCAATAGTGATGAGTGTTGATAACTCTCTCAACTGTCCAACTGAGAAGCCCTTCTTCCAGGGGAAGGGTAATAAGGGTGCTCTGAGAAGAATGAAGGCTGCATGCAGAAGTTCTGCCTCCTGTAGACTGGAATACGAATAGGTATGTCACTGAGCAATGCGCCCAAGCTAGGATAGTGAATCCCCTCCAATCCAGTAAATAATCAATCTCTTGCAATAACTGATGAATAGAACCTGATGATGAAGCAATGCTGAATCTAGATGATCCAACTTGATGATGAACTAGGGAATATAGATTTCGTTGCCGAAATACACCAGTTAGCTAAGCATGCACTCAACCCCAACTTAGTTTGCTGAGCTCTCCAATTCGAATCCTCAATTCAATAATCATATAAGCATGCTTCTCCATTCGCTTTACCTCTCTTTTATAACTTTCAACTGCAAATAACCTAACTTTTGACCTAATTATGTCACTTTACCTTCCAATTCGCAGTTGGCTTGCATGCAGGTGCCTGGAGACTCAATCAGGTGCATGCATCATGAAATAATGCTCAGATGTCACGCATGCAGGTGGCCTTCAGCTCTGGTGGCCCCTGTCTACCTGCTGATGATATAATATCTATGCCAGAGATCTTCTATGTATGGCATCAATCCTTAGTTGATTCCTTGAATGTTAGTGCCCGCTCGAACCTATGGGAACCATATAGGTTAGCGGGATGGTCCTTAGTGCTTAAGCAGAAGAGGACATTACATACGTAGTACTAGGATGGCCAAGGGTGAAGGAGTGGTGCCTTATCTCACAAGGCTCACACAGATCAAGGATGAGCTTGGAGCAGTGGGCTCTAAGACTGAGGATGAGGAGCTAGTTCGTATAGCTCTCAGTGGCTTTTCTAAGCCATGGGACGTCTTTGTTAAAGGCGTGGTGGCTAGGGAGAAGCTCCCTGATTGGCAGCGATTGTCGGATGACTTTGTACAGGAAGAGACACGTATGGGTCAAGGTTCAGGTTCATCCAATGGTGCCCCACGGATCATGGATGAAGAGGCTCTAGCCTTAGCGAACAAAGGCAAGGGGAAGGCAAAGAAGAAGAAGAGTGGTAAGAAAAACATTGACATGTCAAAGTTCAAGTGCTTCATATGCCACAAGCATGGACACTTTGCTTCCCAGTGCCCGGATAGAAAGAAGAAGAACAACACATAGATGGAAGGTTCAGCAGAGGTGGATGAATTCAGCAAGAGTTTTGATGAGGACTTTTGCTTGATACCTTGCATGGAAAGTTCTATCAACAATAGCATCTGGTATGTGGACAATGATGCATCTTGTCATATGACAGGACAAGATCGTTCTTCAAGAGCTTGCAGGAGGGAGGAGTAAATTTCCACATTGAGTTGGGAGATGATGCGCGGTATTAGGCGCAAGGTGTTGGTACTGTTTTGTTTCAGAGGGAGTCTGGCAAGCCCATCAGCTTTGCTAATGTTTTATATGTTCCAGGGATGACGAAGAATCTCATATCTATTTCCACACTGGAAGACAAGGGTTTTCTAGTGACTTTTTGGGAGAGGAAAGTATATATCAGGCCACATGGGTCAGATCAGAGATTGGATCGGATGATTGGGGTCCGGAGTGGGAAGGTTTACAAACTACAGTTGGAGCCTGCATAGGCTCTGGTCAGTAGCAGCAGCAGTGATTGTGAGTTGTGGCATAGGAGGATGGCACACTTACATCATGGAGCACTGAGGCATCTGAGACAAGCAGTTATTCGAGTTCCTTTTGTACAGGAGGAGAAGCATAACCACTACAAGGGTTGTGCATTGGGGAAGAACATCAAGAAACCTTTCCCACATAGTGATCACAAGTCTGAGGGGGCCTTGGACTTAGTGCATTCGGATGAATGCGGACCGATGAGTGTCCATTCTTTTAGTAGTTACAATTATTGCGTCACATTCATTGATGACTATTCCAGGAAGACCTGGATCTATTTCCTAAAGGCCAAGTAAGAGGTCTTCAGGGGTTTTCGAGAGTTTAAGACTCGTGGAAAACCAGACAGGTAGAAGGATTTAGATATTGAGGACTGACAACGGTGGGGAGTACACCGACAGAGAGTTCTTGGAGTATTGTGCATCAGAGGGGATCAAGAAGGAACACACTGTTCCTCACACCCCGCAACAGAATGGAGTGGTGGAAAGGAAGAACCGAACACTGGTGAGTGCAGCCAAGGCCATGCTATTTGATCAGGGATTACCACTACTCTTATGTGTCAAGGCATTTCAGACTGCAGTATATGTCCATAACAGGTGTCCTCACTCAGCGTTGGGGAGGAAGACACCTGAGGAGGTATTCAGAGGTACTAGACCAGATGTGAGTCACTTATGCATATTTGGGAGTATCTGCTATTGTCACATTCATGCTGACACTAGGAAGAAGATGGACCCTTCTGGTGAGAAGGGGCTTCTAGTTGGTTACAGTGAGGCTTCTAAGGCATACAGAGTTTGTCCCAGCTCGCAAGAGGATCATTGTGAGCAGGGATGTCCAGGTTGATGAGGACAAAGCCTTAAGAAGATCTATGGATTTACCAGCATTGGAGCAGCCAGCAGAGGACTCGGAAGTCAAGTTGGAGGAGGTACAAACATAGGGCACAGGTTCTAGTAGTCAGAGGGAGTTAGGTGGACAAGATCCTCCTATTATTGATGTGGAGGATGAGCAACAGCAGGAGGAGGATATCCAGCAGCCGCAACAGGTAGACACTAGGCCACGACCTAGGTGGTACAGATCCACAGTTCATGATTCCAGCCACGTGAGTCTTCCATAGAGCTCCATGAGGTGGAGCAAACCACCAGATAGAATTAGCTATTTGGCACTGATGATGGAGTTGATTAACTCCGAACCTTCCAGTTTTGAGGAGGCTGCACAACATAATGTGTGGCAAGAGTCCATGGTTGAGGAGTATGACTCAATCATGAAGAACCAGGTATGGGAGGTTGTGGAGGCCAAAAGATAAAAAGGTGGCGGGATTCAGATGGATCTACAAAGTAAAGCATGCAGTAGACGAAAGTGTGGAGAAGTACAAGGCACACTTCGTGGCTAAGGGGTATTAACAGAAGGAAGGTATTGACTATGAGGAAACCTTCGCTCTTGTTGCCAGGTATTCTTCTATTCAGACTATCCTATCATTGGCATCAGAGATGGGTTGGCGCGTTCATCAGATGGACGTGAAGACTGCCTTCCTCAATGGAGTTATAGAGGAAGAGGTGTACATTCAGCATCCAGAGGGGTTTGAGGTGGAGAGCAGGGAGTTGCATGTATGCAGGTTGCAAAGAGCTCTTTATGGGCTCAAGTAGGCACCTCGATCATGGTACTCGAGGATCGACAACTATCTACGAGAGATGGGTTTCCAGCGGAGTGAGGCAGACTATAGCCTGCACTTCTTGTCAGGTGAGGTACCTCTCATACTGGTACTATATGTGAATGATCTCTTTCTTACAGGAGATGAGCGGCTGATCGGCGACTGCAAGTCCAATCTTGCAGTGGAGTTTGAGATGAAAGACCTTGGGTTGGTGCATTACTTCCTAGGTCTGGGGTTTGGCAGAGAGATGGGTGCTTCTTCATTGGTCAGGGGAAGTATGCAGTGGAGATCTTGAGGAGATTCAGGATGGAGGACTGTAGACCCATGTCCATGCCTCTAGTTACCAACTGGAAGAAGATTGATGCATTAGGATCAGAGGAATTTGATCCTACATTGTATCGTCAGCTTATCGGGTCACTTATGTATTTGGTCAACACTCGACCAGACATTAGCTTTGCAGTTAACTCTTTGAGTCAGTTCATGGTGAACCCTCAAAGAGTGCATTGGGCAGCTGCGAAGCATATACTTCGCTATATCAGAGGCACAGTGGAGTATAGATTGGTTTATGAGCACAGTGGGAGTACACAGTTAGCAGGCTTCACAGATGCTGACTGGGCTGGATGTGTAGAAGATCGGGAGAGCACTTTAGGTTGTTCCTTCAGCATTGGGTCAGGGGTTGTCTCTTGGTACAACAGGAAGCATAAGTCAATTGCATTGAGCTCGGCAGAGGCTGAGTACATGGCAACCAGTTTGGCAGCATGTGAGGGGATGTGGCTGAGGAAGTTGCTCTCAGGGTTATTCGGGAGTGAGTTGGAGACTACTATAGTTCACTGTGATAATCAGAGTGGCATTAACCTTTGTAAGAATCAAGTGTTCCATGACGAGTAAACACATTGACATCCGGTATCACTTCCTCAGAGATTGTGTTAAGAGAGGAACCATTCAGTTGGAGTACATTCAGACAGATGAGCAGGTGGCAAACATATTCACCAAGGCACTTTGCAAACTCAAGTTTGTGAAGTTCAGAGACAAGTTGGGGTTGCTATCGAATCCCTTCCTCGTTGAGAGGGAGTGTTAGAAAGTGACAACAAGGAAGGTCTTCTATCATTGCATGTGTCGTTGCATGCTAGAAGGCATAAAACCGGAAGCCAAATGTATTAATGTAAATTTCCAAAGTTTAGACTTAGGAAAAGTGCATTAAGTGATCTAATTATTAATTGACTTATGTTAGGAACCCATGTCTTTACTTTGTTAGTATATTGTTGTTGGACGCATATGCTTTGTAAGTCGTCCCGTAGTATTTGTTGATCAATAGTTTATGTTATTGTTGTTGGAGCATATGCTTTGTAAGTCGCCCGTAGTATTGTTGATCCATAGTTTGTAGTGGCCCATGGTTTTGACCCATAGTATTGGCGCCTAGACTTAGTATATAAGTGTGTGTGGAGACCTATGAAGGCACTGTGAAGTTATTTGTATTGAGCTTTCTCATAGGAGGTTGCCCCCTCGAAGTGGCATGTGATCAATATAAAAGTGATCCTGAGTTCCGTCATTTCTGCTATTTCGCATATTTTTATTAATTAATTGTTGCAGGTGCATCACAACTTAATGGAGTCACTTTTATAAAGTTCAAGTGGAAATAATTTAAGTGATGGCTAATCTAATCTTGGCCATTGATCTCATCGGAGGATTACATCCATTGATCCATAGTGAGATGTTAGGGTTTTCGCTTGGCCATTGAGTTAAAAGGAGGATTGATTTGGTGGAGAGGACACACAGAGATACAAAGAGATTTCTTACTCATAGCTTTCAGCCGGAGAGTGAGAAAGAGAAGTTTGAAGAGAAGTTTTGCAAGGAAGACAGAGGAGCATTCATCCCAAGGATCGACAGAGTGATCAGGCAGAGAGAGGGCCGTACGGTTTTGTTGAGAAAGGAGGCCATACCGATTTGCAGAGGCAGCTCGGTCGTACAACAGCTGCAAAGGAAGTCTGCACGTGTGAGTAGGGCCATACGGATTCTTTCGTACAGTTGACGTAGGGCTGTACAGATTCCGTACAGCTGATGTGGAGGGCCGTACAGCTACGCAGAGAGGCCGTACAGATTGGTGGGGTGTTCTCAGTGATTCGCAGAGGCTCGATTTTGCCAATATGTGTAAATCGATTTTGTGGATTGTATTTGTTCGATATCTTCATGATAAAATTTATTCTCAGACTGCTGCACTAGGTTTCCCATCTTGGGTTTTATCCGGGGTTTATACCCAAAAATATTTGTGTCTCCATTGATGCGATTGATGTTATATTTCTCACATTGTTTTATTTTTTATTGCATAGTGAAGAAATCCATTTGTGGTTAAAAGTAGTAATTGGGTAAATTAAAAATAATCTGGCATACTTCAACTCAAGATTGGATTTGAAGGAAATTTACACTTATGTGCCCTAGGTGCAGAGCTCCGAGCAAGGTGTCTCACTTAGGTGACATAAAGTACTTTATAATGTGTTTTTATAAAGTGACTTTATTAATGTGACTTTAAAAAGCTATGTTGAGTTGTACTTTATAAAGTTAAGTTGTACTTTTTATTATTTTGGGGGAAAAGTGACTTTTTCAAGATAAAAGTGATTTTAATATAGTTCATGACTTAAGGGATTTAAGTGAACTTGAGATTAAATCACAACCATCGGTCTTGTGAGGCAAGATTCTATTTGAGCCCTAGAAGACGAAGAGTCAAGGCAGTTACCCTAAAGTAAATAATAAAAAGAGCTTTCGTGAGACTTATTTGATATACATTCCAAGAGTATTTTGGAGAGAAGTGTGAGAGGCACATTTTTTCAAGAGAGGAAGAGGAGTTGAGCTGAGAGAGGGAGAGTGAAAGAGTAGCCAAGAGGGAGTGCATGAGTTTCATGGAGAAGGGCACACTTTCCAACAAGGGGCAACATGCATCCCAATGAAGGAATAGTGGGCACACACTTCAAGTCATATATAGCAGTGAATGTTGTTATTATAGTAGAAAAGGGGTGCATTTCTCAAGGCAAGAGGGGTGGCATGCTTCCCAAGGAGTGGGAGGAACAGTTCCCCAGAAGTTGGGTAGCATTAATGAAGCTATACAGTAGGAGAGAGAAAGAGTCTGCACGTAGTCCATGGAAGATTCCTGTAGCCATTTTGTACAACAGTTTCCAACACTGAAAACGAGGCAAGTTGGCATGTATTTCAAGAGAATTGACTGATGTTGTTTTTCTTCTTACAGTGCATAGAAATGGAGGAGATTCTTGTAGCAGTCATTGTGGGTATTTGTCTTATCGAGGTGAATGTGTTGACTTAAATTTTTGATTTATTCCTGTGCATCTAATGTTGCACCTGTGCATCTAATGTTGCAAGTACTACTACTGTAAATCTATGTGATTTCTCCTTTAAAGCTCAATAAGAATTTTTCTTGACTGGTTTTCCCCTTTGAGTTTTTTCCAGGGTCTTTGGACCGAAATATACTTTGTTAAATGTGTTTTACAATTTGTTGTTCATGAGTTATTTTCCATTGCAAAAGTGTTCTTAACATTTATGTTTTACCTTGCTGTCACATGGAAATGAGTGCATGAGTTATGCTTTGATTTTCTATGACTCTATAAGGTTGAGATCAGAGTACTGTTATGTGTTTGGGATATATGTAGCTGAGTTTAAGTTTAGATTTTAACAAATCCCCTAGAAGTTGTGGACTAATGCCTAAAATAAACATAAAATAGAAAATAAAACTAAAATAAGTCTTCAGTTGATGAAATAGTGAGCCAAAGGGGGACGTCATGCCCCAACTAACCCCTAGATGTTTTTTATCCCTTAACGTTCCCCTTTCCAAGCTATTAGGCTTTCTTTGGAAGGATGACATCGTAGGCTGAATTTGTAGAGGAGGGGTTTTGAGTGCTAGAAAGAAGGTCCAAATGGGTCAAGGAGGTGTGCTAGATAGGGGATAACATCCCTTTACAAAACACAATCACTTCTACATAATGAAACCAAGGTGGTCATGTGCCCCAGTGGGTCACCCCTAGAAGCCCCTGACACCAACCCATGGGCCTAAAACCCTGCATGGTGGGGACATCCACACACCGAAGGGACAGTAAGCTATGCCACAAAGCCGAGTACTCTTAAGAGTGAAACCAAGGGAGTGTTCCATGATCAATCCAGGGGGACAACAACCCCTATTTCAAATATCCATACAACACAACCCCACTTTGGCCTTTACAAAAAGCTTTAAACCCCTTGTTCTAGGTTCGCCCTTGCTGGAACGCTGCAATAGCTCTGAGGCGTAACAACTGGCTCCAATTGTGGGTCATGTGCTCTTCTCGGGAGTGTATGAGAGCCCCCCTAGGATCTCCTTGGTACTTGTAGACTTGCACACACATCTAACAACAAAGACATCAAATGCATCGAAGGCAGATGCTTCTGTCCTGCCTTATTCAAAATGAAATACAAATAACTCAAAATGAAATAACGATAAGTGCAATGCATGGGTAATAGTAAATGCTGAACTGAACTGAATCTAAACCAACCATAATACAAAAAGGGAATGCCCTTAAGGCATCAGATATCACCTGTGTAGAATTTCTTCAGTGCCTACCCATTGACTGGCAAGGGAAGCCTTTCTCCATTTAGATGGCTTAGGTGAAAATAATTTGTACCTGCAACATCATCAATTGGATATGGACCTAACCAAATACTTTCAAACTTACCATGTTTACATGGTTGTTCTTTTCTTTTGTTCCATAGGAGGACAAGATCACCTTTCTCAAAGCTAGGTTGACGAGTCTTATCAAATTTGCCTTTGGCTCTCTTGATTTTTCGTCATATGGTCGAAATCTTTTCTTTGATTTTCGTCAAGTTCTATCAAGTGATTGATTGTTTGTTGGACAAAATATGGATCTAGGACATGCTATTGGAGGATCTTGTATGCGGGAATCTTCAGATGGATAGGAAAAGTAACATCAAGCCCGTATACTAGCTCAAAAGGGCTCTTTCCAGTTTACACTTTGCATGTAATTTTGTCAGCCATACTGCATATTTTAACTTATATCCTAGCTTTTCTTACTATCCCCAACAGTCTTCTTTATGATATTCATCAGATTCTTGTTGATGGACTCGGCCAATCCATTTCCATGTGGATAGTAGTTTGAAGAGTGAGATAATATAATGCCATAATTGAAGCAGAAGGAAGACAATTCACCTGAACTGAAGGTTTGGGCATTATCTGTAACAATCTTGGCTAGAGCCCCAAAACGAGTGATAATTATGTCCTCGAGAAAGTCCTTAACAACCTTTGTTGTAGCCTTCTTGGTTGGGATGGCCTCAACCCATCTGGTGAAATAATCCGTAGCTGTCAATATCCACTTATGACCGTTGCTAGAGTTCTCCTTGAACTCACCAATAAAATCCAAGCCCCACTTTTGAAATGGGCCTCTATTATGACTGGCTGCAGTGGCAGGGCTGTGAGCTTCTACTTTCCGGTAAAGAGCTGACAAGGATGACAACTTCCAATATATTTGTGCACGTCCTAGAAAATAACAAGCCCATAGTAACCTGCTCTCAATATCTTATGGGCAGTAGTAGAAGCAGAATGGTGACCACCACAAACCCCTTTGTGGAGTTCATCTACCAACTTGTTTGCTTTTGGAGGATGAACACATGTGAGAATCAACCCATTTGGATTCTTCCATCAAAGGCCTTGGACTGGCTGTCGCAAAACAAGGTCTAAGAAACAATATCTGGAGACTTTCAACTTCAATGCTCTCTTCTTATGATCAGGAAGGTGGCTAGGACATGCGAGGTTCTTCAAGTAATACACGATATCCTTGTACCAATCGCACTGTTCTAATTCTCTAATAACTATTGAGACCATAGAAAGAGGACCCTCTTTCAGATCCAGTGTTT
The DNA here is from genome assembly GCA_027924585.1 of Larix kaempferi. Lineage (NCBI taxonomy): Eukaryota > Viridiplantae > Streptophyta > Pinopsida > Pinales > Pinaceae > Larix > Larix kaempferi. The sequence goes on along the minus strand of BSBM01001331.1, from coordinate 11,145,772 downwards.
CTTCATTTCCTTCTGCCATTAAATAAGCTAATCCTCTGCCTTTAATAAAGTTGGTGGGTTGGATTTCCAGATCATACTCTTGGATCTTCGTGATCCGCTTTCCCCTCGTATCAAGACAGTCTTGTTGCTTCAAGATTTCTTTTTTAGTGAGATCACCAGTGCATAGGCCTGCTTTTCCATGGCATGATAGTTTAATGCTTTGCTCATGAAAGCAATGGGTTGCTCTTCATCTCGATCATTCTTTTGTAATAATACTCCTACAATGGTGTCAGTAGATGCAAAAGAAAATATCTTAAATGGCTTGGAATAATCAGGATTTACCAATACCGGCGCTTGTATGATAACATCTTTAATATCTTCAAAGGATTTCTTAGATTGATCATCCCATTTGAAATCCGCATCTTTCTTAAACAACTTATTCAAAGGTTTAGTAACTTCAACAAAATTTGGAATAAACCTTCGAATAAAATTAATCTTTCCAAAAAATGATTGCAAAGCTTTCAAATGTTTAGGTAAAGCAATTTCTTTTATACCCTTAATTCGTTCAAGATCAATTTTTACTTCGTCTTTGCAAACAATATGGCCAAGCAATTTACCTTCTATAACTCCAAGAATTGATTTCTTAGGATTTAATGAAGTACCATACCTACAACATCGTTCAAATACCTGATGAAGATGCTTGACATGATCCTTTCTGTTCTTTGAATAAATCGTGAGGTCATCTTCATATATTTCCAATATCTTCTGCCTTATGTCTCGGAAGGCATAATCCATAGCTCTTTGAAATGTAGCTCCGACATTCATCAAGCCGAAGGGCATCCGTAAGTACTCGTAAGTCGTAACTACCCCAAGGAGTCGTAGATGCTGTCTTTGATCGATCTTCTTTCATTATAGCTACTTGGTTGTAACTGTTATCACACAACTTGTAGATTCCCCTAAAGGTGATCCTATCCAGGTTGGCAGAGGTGCTAGGCAACTAAATAGGTGACCTAAGAGGGCTTCGATTCCTTAGGATGTTTGGTTGTCACACTAATTGAGGTACTCTTCACTTTAGATCAAGCTAACGCAAGACCAAGGGGGAGATCCTTGCCAACCAATGAAGGCTAGCGAACCTACTCTAGACACTCTAGAGTGATGTGAAACGAGAGAGAGAGAGATCAAGAGAAGTAGATCTAGATCTAGGGAAAATGAGTGACAAATAGAGTTAGAGATTGATTGAGGAGGCTTATGAAAGGGGTAACTGCTCAACCAAGGAATGAGTATGCCACTAATGGAGTTAAATGAGTAGATCTAAATAGATCTAGTGCCGATCTAAAAGACGCAAATGAGATCCACCTATGATTTAGTCAAAATGGAGTGAGGTGAGGCCCACTTAGTGAAATTAGGATAGGATAGGCACTGAATAGGTGGCTAAATGACAGATCTAGAGTTTAGAGGACAAATTAGCAACACCCAAGTGACAAATCTGGAAAATTGACTAAAACCCACAAGTGCGTCCTCCCCTAGAGATGGCCAGTGCTTGGATCTAAGGGTAAATGGAGTCGGATTTCCACCAAACTTGGTCTCTAAGGTTTATTAATTATTTAAGAAGTGGGTTTTAGTTATTAAGCCCAAATTATCACCAAATCTATCAGATCTATAAAACAAGCATTTTAACAATGAGGGTTTTAATGGTGACAATTGGAATGGATCCCAAAACAACAAAAATAATATGAAACACACTCGGAACTGCTTGCGGTCGCCTTGCAAATTGATGATCTTCCCAAAACGAAGCAATCTAGAGTGAGATCCACCGTCCCCAAGTGAAATCGCTATGCTCCCAAGACGACCAATGCGCCCTTCCCTGCCAAATTGATCTGCAATTAGAAATGATCTAGACGAGAAATAAACTATAAGTTAAGAAAGATGAATCAAAGAGCATCAATATGATCACAAGATACAATAAAAATACTCCCTGATGTCAAAACGTCGAGATGGAATCTCCCCACAATAGCGCCCCCTTCAAAAACGTCCTCCTTGCACACTGCCCTTGCATAAAAATGGTATGGAGAGAGCTAGATCCATAATGATGTCAAAGAGAAAAGACTTAACAATCACTTGCAAGAACATTCATCAAAGCATCCAAGAGTTTTTGCAAAAATATTTTTATTATGTCGGAAATCCAAGAGCCCAAGAGTGCCTTTACAATGAGGGGGGTCTCTTCCTTAAATATGAATGAGAGAGACCAAAACCCTAACCACTTTTTGAATGAGTGGTGGAGCTCAAACGATATTACAATAATAATCAACGGCTAAGATGAGCCGGAAATACAATACATGGATCAACTCACAAATAGAGGGGGGTGCACGCACTAAGACGCCCTAAGGGGGGACATACCATATGACAAGTGACTAAGACATGTGATAAAAGCACATGGTGGGGCTAGGAGGTGATTATATCCTTCACTAGCATGGCCCCATGGCACAATAATAAATAATATGACCAAATAACATCATAAAGTGACCAAGAGACCAAATCGTGTCCCCTTCAAGAGTACAATAAAATATCCAAATAATCGCCTAGAGTGTGTGTGGACCCCATTGAATGCTGCAAGCTGTGCTAGAAGGTGTGGGATGTGTTATCTACTAAATTGCACTTAGTGGATTCCAAGTGAACCGTTGAAGTTGTGAACATTTTCAATGTTCATCATCAGTGTTCCGAGATCCATCAAGCCAAAAAATTTTGGCCCTTTGTAAATTTTGCATGTCCAGACCCTGCGGGGATTTTGTAATAAGTTCGTCTAGCATGAGTTTTTTATGAAAGGTTTGGCCTTTCTCAACGTTTGTTATCAAGAGAATACTCTAGAGTGTTTTTTTCCCTTAGGAATTATATGTTACTCTTCAGTGACATATAACTCCCGAGTTTTTCACTTACACCTCCAAAGCTGGAGGGTTTTCATGATGACGAATTTTGAGAGGTTATTAAAACCTACTGGAATGTATTTTTGTAACATGCTAGCCATCAGTATTGAGTCATATGGACATGCACTAGGTCCCCTAATGCACTAGGTCCCCTAGGATTTTTGAGTCATTTTGAGAAAATGATTTTTTCTCAATTTATGAGATTTTTTAATAATTTAATTAAAAAATGAGAAAAGTGATAAAATATGGGTTAGGAGGTGAAATTGGACATGGGGGTGCTCGTTTTCTAACCCAGAGCACCCATAAAACCCCTAAACCCACTTTTCCTAAGTATTGAGTGATTATTTTTCACTTAATCAAATTTCTCTCCAAAATACTAAACAAGTAATTTTTAATTCAAAAATAATGGATTTGGAGCAAATCCAAACTCCTACAGAAAAGGTGGGTGGTCTGGTGAGTTGGCCCAGTTGACTTGGCAAAGACATTTAAAGAAGATCCCAATCAATATTGGAGTGTTGTGAGCATTGATTTGATTGGGAAGAGGTGGCAGCCATCTCATTGAATACCACTCCAACCACCATATCAATCATGATTTGGATCCTACACTTGTCATTTGATGCCCTAAATGGCTCTCTTCTTCACAAATTCGAATTTGTGGTTGGAGAGGTGTCAAGTGGAGGTTAAAAAGTGTCAAATGGTTGGAGAAATGTATCATTAACCTCCCCAAACCTCTCACATGTGTCAACAAGCCTTTTCCAAGTGTCAAAGAGGATCTATCTTGGGAAATGCACATCCCCCTCTCTCCTTTTTCTATATAAGCAAGGCTCTTGCTCCATTAGTAGTATGGATGCATAAAACCTCTGCTATTTTGTACATTGTGCTATTGAGTAATATATTTTCAGACTTTGGAGGCCCATCGGGTGCATCTTGTGTTGGAATGTTATACATGCTATTTCATGCTTTCATTGTGTAGATTTAGTCTATTGGATATAGAAGCAAACATTTCGGTTGTATGTTGTTTGTTTATGCTTAGATATTAGGAGATTCGAATGTAATTGACTGTATTCGGTTATACTTAGATTCATTTGGTCTCATTTTATTCTAACGTACTAAGTTTCACATTGTTTTTTGGCAAGTTTTGGCATTATTGTTTTAGCTGCAGATCTAAAGGTTCAAGGAGATTGAGAACTCGGTTGTTCTTCTTGTTCTTGGGCAACCATCTTTCTTCTAACATTTTTCGTATTTCAGAGATCTTTCAAAGCTATTTGCAAGAGACAAGGGCATTGGAAAAACAAGTTTCATCCATCTCTCTAAAACAAACTCTCTTTTTCAAGTTTTTCTTGTTTTGCTTAAGAAGTAGATCCATTCTCATGCTTAGTATTTAGATCCATTCTTCTTTCAACATTGCAAGCTAGTTTAGATCTGATATTTCAATCAAAAGTCTTATCATTCATTAGATCTAGGCTAGATTTGAGATTTTCTATACTTAGAAAAAAATTTCGAAATTTTTCTGAGTGTAAAATTTTTCAATTTTTTTTATTTTTTCATTGTCTTTCCCATCATATTTCCACACTTTTAACTTGCTGGTTTTTAGCAAGTCTGCCCATAAAAGTGACTTTTTGGAGTGATCAAGACCATCAAAGAAGGTTTAAAACGAATCGGTGGACACCTAATTTGTTGTAAAATTTTTGTATACTATTGTAAACTCTTACATCCAAGTTTAATGGATTAAGAAGCATTTTATTTCAACATTCAAATTGTAAAAGATTTAAACGAGAGCAGTGAGGTAACCAGCGCCCACATCCCATCCCCCCTGGGGGGATTTGCGTTTTTGTCAATTTTCGTGTGATTGAATTTTTCTAACTCCACCTTTTCACACACTCACTTTTGAAGTGCAGGGTGTATCCTACATTCAATTTTGCAGCTTAAATCATTTCTTAATTTTTCATTTATGCAAAAGTAGAATAGAAATAAAACCGTCTTTGTCGCCACGAAGTATCCTTTTACCTTCACCCAAAGGCAATTTTGCTGATTAGTGAAGGTTGATCAGAAAGTGACGCATAAGATTGGCCATAAATATCTTTTTATTTACAAGTTTTGCATTTCAAATTCATAAGTCTCTTGAACTTAGCTGAAAAGCAAGTTAAGAGCGCTCTCTATCGGAGGGTCGATGGTAACTCGCTTCTAATTGGAATAAACTATTTGCCTACACTGTGTATGCTCTACCCACTAGCAGTACGTCTGAGCTGTGGGATACCAAAAGCAGTTGGAAGCACTTTTTAATTCTCACTTTTAATTTAATCAAGTCATCTAATAAAATTAACTACCCACAACATAGTGAAAATCTGGCACTTCGAGACTAGTTTTTGGTGGGGAAGTTCTGCCTGGGGGCGCTGGGTAGCTGTACTCTGATCTTGGGGCACCGTTAGACTACATTCTTGTTGGCGTAGTGTTGAACACGCACTCAAGGTATTGACAGTCCGTCATGTCCTTGTACATAAGCACCATATTCTAGATTTTCAGACATTCCTCTCTGTCCCTTTACGGTATATCGAGAGTTCCCTTTTTTTCCCCTGATTAAGATTCATTTTAATAATTTAAAATCAACAAAGAGACAATTGCACAATATTTTACTTTTCCAACATTTACAAATTTCGCACTGTGTTTTGACTCCATAAGGCACTGGCCCTTGCACTTTTCATTTGCTTTATATCAATCAAGTATTTGTGCATCTTTATAATTTACAGTGTTATTTGAACTTATGCTAGTGAAAGCTTTCTTAACTATTGTTGCAATTATATCTTGAACCTTAATCAAAAACTCCCAGAAACATCAGTAAACAACCCGTCACTTAACTAGAAGACCCTAACAACCTTAGCAACTTTCCATAGGGACTACCCCCCTTGGCTTTCGTTGGGAATTTTGCCTAAATGGAGGAGTTAAGAACCAAGTGACATACTTGACTCGAGACTTGTCACCAAGGGCACACCGAGCGATAGCATAGATTTCTGCTGCGACAAAGATGGTGCGCAATCCAGCGGCAACATTTTTGGCGCCGTTGCCGGGGATAAATCTTTTTATCCCTGGGTACGACTTTCGATTTTTACCCTTTTTTTATTTTTGCTTTGTTTGATGAATCCTTAGAGCTAATCTGTAGTTTTTCATTTGGCGGCTCCACTAACCTTTTTTCTTTTTTATAAAATTTTTTCAAAGTAAAAAAAATAGAATTCTTTGTGAGTGTTTTCAAATGTATATTTGTTCTCACATGGCGACTCCACTGATGGGATAAAACCCTTGTTTCTCATAATTTGTTGAGACTTGTTGTGTGTAGATGAGCCCATGCAACACAATAAATCTTAAAAGCTCATTTTTTCAAGCAAAGCTCCTGATACAGTGGCAGACACATTCCATGGTAATTTCAAATATATGCTCCTGATCACTTAATGATGGATGATGATGAGTCTGATGATGAATTTTCTCCTATTGACTTCTCAAATATCTCGGGTTTCCCTAATTATCATACCGGTAGAGACATAGCTGATCATTTACCAACCTTTTGGGGAAATAGTGATTCATTGGAGTGTGTGAGCATTGATTTTGTTGTCCGCCGAGATGCACACCAGCAACAGAAATCTTTTGAAAGTCGTCTCCTCACTACAAGTGGGAGAGGTGTGGCCTTGGGGGCAAGCAATGAGCTAGGTACTGTCACCTGAATCCCAGCTCCTCCGTTTAGGCAAACTCCTAACGAAGCCAAGGGGGGTAGGCCCTACAAAGAGTTGCCTATGGCTCTATGTTTTTTGAATGTTTCAAGATGTTGCGGATGCGGATGGGTATTTTTTAGGAGTTTTATAATGAGATCACAGTTTATAAAAGTGAGATAAACACAAGATAAAAAGCAATCCACGTTGCGATCACAAGACACAAGATTTAGAGATAAAGAATTCAATGAAGACTTGTTAAATAAGATAGCATCCACAGATAAATAACTTAGACAAATTCCAATGGACAAATGGCCCAGATTAATGGTGATGCATAAAAGTTCAAAAGACTGGTGCCAAATGGAGTCAAATATATGAAGTGCTTGGGGATGCTGAAGATACAAGTCTCAGAGTAATGTTGGCGAGAATGTTGTGCAAATTATCTTGGTTGATTTTGAGTGTTTTAGTGATCTTGATTATTAGGGCTAATAAAGCAAGGTATGAGTCCAACTGGAAAAAATATACCTTCAGTGGCTCCCCTTGGTGACCTGATGGACCATCTAGTATTCTAGGCTAGGTGTCCAATGGATTTAACCAACAAGCTAGAACTCTATGACAACGGTGATTTCCGGCGCCACCAGTAGGAATTTCCCCACTACCTGAGTATTTCTCGAAACAACGCTGGTTCGTTGGTTTATGGGGGTGAAGATTTTATTATGTTTATCACTTGTAAGATTAACAAATCCAATCACCGTTCTGAGTAATAATCCAACTTTTTAGGGTTAGCAGAGCATACTTGGTGATGGAAAGCAACGAAATAAATTTTAGAAAAGGGATGTGAGTGGCGAATTTTAATTAGAGCACAATGAGACCTCTCCGACAGAGAGTTCTCTTGACTTCGTCTTATGACAAAGTTCAAGAGTCTTAGTTAATCTACATGCAATGCAATGCAACAATACAAGTATGCTCTTTGATAGAGAGTGCTCTTGACTCGTCTTGCGACAAGTTCAAGAGACTTATCTACACTAAATGATATGCAAGATAGAAAAAATAAAGTGCAAATAGTTTGATTAATTTAGCAATGGAAATATGTAGTGTACTTGCAAATAATGAGAGAAATACTAAAAGCAAAAACTAAGCTAAGTGCGGAAAAAGTAAGCAAATAACACACAACAAACTTCCCTAAATGGGGGAAGTTGGGAGTGGGGACTTAAAAAACCCCACTTAAAATGATCTTTTATTAATGATTACAACTTTTGAGGAATTTCAACCAATGAGAGAAACTGAAAGTAAAAAGAACTTGAAACAAGAAGTCTTATGACTTCTTTTACAAAAGGAGAATGAGAAGTTTTAAATCTTCTTGGTTAACATCATCATCATTGGTTTTGGATCTTCCTTATGGTTTATTGCTCTTCTTGATGATTTCTTCTTTTTTGGGATATCTCCAAATGGTTTTAAGTTTGCCTTCTTGCTTCACTTTTGCAATTTCTCTTCTCAACACCTACAACCAAAAAAGTCCAATACTCATGCACCCATTAACGTTGGTCAAAATCAAAACAAATCTAAGGTCTAGGAGCAATAATGGAAACTAGATGCAAACTAACCACTAATCTATATGCACAATCACTTTTCAATGCAAATTTTAACTTTCGAAATGAGATCTAAACTTTATCAACTTCGAAAGAAACTAGATGCAATATCAACTAAGATTAATACTTGAACAAGAAGGGAAACGAAAAAGGAAAGGAAGAAGAGATAGGGTAAGACGAGAGCAAAGGAGGAGAAAAGGGAGAGGGACGAATGGTAAGAGGGAAGGAGAAAGTAGGGAAAGAGAAGATCAAGAAAACGAAAGGGTGAAGGAGGTTGGAAAAGAATGGAGGATTAGAAGAGGAGAAGAAGAGGGACGAAAGGAGACTGGATGAAAAGCTATGGAAAACGAAGCTAGAGGAAAGAAGGAGACGAGAGCAAGATCTAAGGAAAAACTAAAGGAAGAGAGCAAAGAGAAGGGAAGGAAGGCCAAAAACGAGAAGGAGAGAATGGCTAAAGCAAGTAAAAAAAAACAAGGCAACAACAAACAAGGTAGGATCAACCTTGGAACAAGGTGACCACTAGAACACTAGTCTCGAAAACCTTCCAGCTAGCTGGATGCTCGTAAGGATGCTAGTGGGGATAGAGAATTAGCCACAAAATAATGTGGCCTTTGGGATGAAATCCCAAGGTACTATCTCAAGCCAAAACTTTAACAGAAAGAAGACAAAGAAGAGTATGGGAATGATAAACTTGAAGATCCACTACTAAAAAAGGTAACCAAGTAACCAGAAAGAAAGATAGATTTGAATTTGAGATGGAGCCTTGGAGTAAGATCTCCTTGTGTTTTTCCTCTTGGAACAAGCCCAACTCTGTAGATCCTGAAAGACAACAATGTTAGAAGGTTCTTATGATGATGGAGATGAGATCGATGCAAATGAGCTCACACCCTTCCCCAAATGGCAAGATCTGTTAAGACAATCAACTTGAAACCCAGTGAGATCAAACAAAATAACTAGTATGCTAGGAATATTAAATCAAGATCAATACTTCATATAACTGACTACTTGTATTCATCTGGATTATAACAAGCTTTGCATAATAATCCAACTTGACAACTGCAAATGGAAAATCTTATGTTCTAACAATAGACCTCTAAAGCTAGTTATTTGATCCGACACATAAGAAACAATTTGAAAGCAAGGAAAGATATCACCTCATAATAGACACATCCACCAATGAAGAAACAATCACATATACCTCCAAAGTCGAAAAGCTTTATTCAATGAAAGATTGATTACAATTTTAGCAGAGTTTCTATGCCCAATTCTCCATCATATGAGAGCTCCAAGAGCCTCATTATATACAAAAGCTAGAAGCCATCCTACCCTAATTCGAATTGGCATGGAAGGAGCCAATGGCAATAAACACTGAAGTTGAAATCCAATCAAATCATAGCTTGGAGTGTTGAGATCCAATAGAAGATGAGATAACACGAGTTAGTGGTGGTTGAGAGTGGGGAGGTGGCCTCCACCTAGGCAAGGCGCCCCCCACTCCTCCTTGGAAACTCCTTCAAGCCAATATGCTACTGCCACATAGGATTGACGTGAGCAAGAGGAAGAAGGCGTGAATGCTTCATAGGTGAAGCTTGGAGTTTGATAGAGGTGCTAACTCGTGTTTGCTTGAGTTGGATCCTAAGATGAGCCCATATTTTGAGGAGGGCGCCCACCTTGTCATTAATACAAACTCAACAAACCATTTAATGCATGCCAAGTCACCAATTCGTGAGCCACATGAAGGAGGGCGAATTCCTTGGTGAAGATTGACTGGTAGTGACTGTATAGTTAACTGAATGCTCTTGGAGTTGATTGGAATCATCTTTAATGCCCTGTGCCATGTCATTTAGCCTTTTATTTTAATCCATTTGGATAAAATCTGAGAGAATTGGATTATCTCCAATTATTAATTTTTTGATTTAATTAATTAATAATCCTCCTTTATTGATTTTTTGAGGAATTATTAATTAAGTGGCCAAATGACGATCCGAAACTTAGGATAATGGTGCCCAGGGTCTAAGTATGATTTTTGGCTTAGGAATTAAGCCTCCAATCACTGAAAAACACCCCCGGACGACTGACATATTACAAATTGAATTTTTCCATTTAAACTATGGAAAAATTAATTATTAAAAAATAATTAAAAAATAAAATAATTAACTGTCCAACGTGTCCGGTAAATTTTTTTCGGACGACGTCTAAAAACCACTACAGACCTAGGAAATGACCACTGACTCGACTCATAGTGTCTAGTAGGCTTATATACATTAGTTGGACTCTGATAACCCCCCATGGCCAAAATTTCAAAATCGGGCATTCCAGCGTTGGAGGAAGTGGGAGAAAACCTTGTCAATTATATCTCGGCTGAAGGTAAAGTATAATTGGTCAGGGTAAAAAACTCCTTGGAATACCTTAGTTGACAAACCAGTCATGAGCGACCGAGTCACTCAAATCCTACTAGTACACTTATTACAAACCCTGTGGGGCCATGGTCATTTTGATTGAAAAATAAAACTGGCTAGCCAAAGTTGGCTAATTATTGCAATCTGAACCCCTGATACTCTGGAAGTGGACACTGATGGTGTTCCAACACTGGCGGCTCAATGGAGGTTCAACTATTGTACAAAATAGGTCATAACATTTGGCTCCAACTACGAGACGTGTGCTTGATCTGGAAATCATGCAAGGAGAGGATACGAGAACACCAGAATCTCTGGTTTATATATATAACCTGTAAAAGCATCTCAACTTGACAGAAAACCTTCAATAGCACATGTGTTATGAAAAAACCAAAATGAAATACCAACTATATTTTATTGTTTGAAAATAAATTCGAAGAAATCTAAATGCAAGCAAAAACTTTGTTCTTTCCTATTCTAACATAATACAAAAGAACATGTTAAGTATAATCATAAATCCAATGTAACCATTTAAGCATGTAATCAATGTAAAAACAATTCTTTACCTTGTCTCTGGTTACCAACCAGAGCAAGGGCATGCTTATTAGAAAGTGCAAACCTGCTTGGATCTTCTGAATGGGAGGGCTGGATGGGGAATCATAAGTATGTAATAAATATTTGAAGTGCTTCCCAATATAGTAAGTCCTTCTGCAGGCATCCCCTATCCAGAACAGGATGGGATGAAGAAATTCAGGATGACAAGGCAGTTCTGGTACCTCATCACACTGATCCGAAAGGCTCTTCTGAAAATAATTTTCTATGAAAGTGCAAGCCTCGAACTGCTCTAATATACAAGGGATTTATGATGGTTGATATATATGCTCTGCTGACTGTACCCAATCCGGACCTTCACCATACTGCTCCTCTAAGTTAACCTTGCTAGTACTCATGTGTGGCTTTGACTGCTCCTATACAGACATATCATGCTCTTCCTCTATGTTCAACTGCTTAAAATTCACACTCCCTTCTCTAGATACATCAAAAATAGGTTTTCCAATGTACGTCCAATAGTCATCATCCATATCTTTATCAAATGTGGGGTGTCTTCATGAATTTTGTCGTATTCCTCGCTATATGTATCCTTATGCTCATAAGTGGGATTATTAACAAAATTTCCAAAGGAATTTTGTCCATTATTAACTTCTTTAGATATGGCGTAGATAGGGTTCTCTAAAAAGGTCCATTCATCACTACCAATATCTATGTCATCCATGATGGACTCATCATCACTTATGTCATCCTTTAAGCTATGTCTATCCTCCTCAAACAGATGGGTTTCAAAGATATCACAAGGGACCCAACTTTCCGAATATTCACTGCCAAGTGGAGAACAAATGGGAATGTCATCACACATATTACAAACTTCATAGATTTTTTCATAAGTATCAATATTTGTAACGGCTTCTTCTAGAGGTGGCTTAAGAGTACATATATGTTCATCATTACTGAAGTAGTCTTGAAAAACCTCCCACTCATAAATGTCTTTTGTTTCGGTGGCATGAGGAGGGTCTTCAAGAAAAGTCGGTCTTTGATCAATTTCTTCGATAGGATTATTAGGGATCTGATGGGAAAATGTCATACTTTTTGTAATAGGCTGATCCAACTGGTTCCAACGTTCTTCAGGAATATCATAAATATCACCTACATAATTTATGCACTCAGGCTCACTTGATGATGTACTAGGACACAATCTTCTGGATGACCATGCTCCTGAACATAGCATGCATAATAACATCCAGATTCTTCATGGAAATCTCTGCATGCTCTAAAAAATGGCTTGTGATGCTCAACCATGTTAGCAGCCTCTAGCTGATGAGGAGGCCTCTGTTCATGGTTGGGAGGTTTTCTCTGCCAGGTTGGTTTTGTAGGAAATGTTCTAGGAGGTGGTGGGGGTTGAGTCCTTTCAACAGTAATGGCCCGATTTTGAACCTCCTTTATTTGTGCCAAGTGTTTCCTCTCCATGCCTTGCATTTTCTTAGTTATATCCCTAAGCTTCTTATTCAACCAAGCTAGGAGCTAAGTTGCCAGGGTACCCGTACGGGGGGGTTGGGCACCCGTACCAGTACTGGGTACCCGTACCGTCGTACTGGGTATCGGAAATGGTACCTCTGGGAGTACCGTGAAAGTACCAGGTACTTGGTCAAATAAATTTGGGTACTGGTACTTCAAAAGGGCCACGTACCGCGTGTTTGGGTACTCCGCGGGTACTTCCGGCCTTCAAACCTAACCCGCGGCCCTGGAAAAAGCCCTGCTTTATTTCGCTTTTGAGGTGACTACGGGTGGGGCACAAACCTAAAAGTTTAAAACGAGCTACAAATAACCTTCCACCGGTAAGTCCATCCGCGGGACGTTTTAATTTATCAATTATTTTCTGTCTGTGTGTCCATCCACGGGTTCACTTTGGAGTCTTGGATGTTGTTGCCGCTGTCATTTTGGAGTCAGTCGAGTTTGGAAGGTCGACGCTTCTATCCATCTGCACTGTCGAGATTGCAGGTCAAGGCCGTTGGAGGTCCGTGTTTGGGAGTTTGGAGGAGGTCTGCGCTGTAGAGTTTGGACTCTTGGAGGTCGGCCGCTATCCAATTTAAATTTTTAATTTTTAATTCTTTTCTATTTCATTTTCACGGTTCAGTTTTCTAATTCATATTTATTATTAATAATTATAATTTAAATTTATATTATTTGGCATTTGTTGTTACTATGTTAGTTAATAGTTATATAATTATTAATTAATAAATTTTAAAAAAGCAAGTCTATGCACCTAGGTAATTATTTAATTAATAAGTGCCATGCCCTCATAGGCTCATACACATTGCCGGTTGCCCACTCTTTGCTATTAAGCATCGAAACCAAGAACAATGAAGTTGGAGCAACATCACTACTACAAAAATTGAAAATAGTAAATTAATAATATATTAAAAATTTGAAATGACTCTTGAAATGGGCCATAGCAGTCTTAATTAGGTTGAATTTTAGGCTTTTAGCTGTATTACAGTATTTGAATTTTGTGGTTTTGTTTAGTTAAGAAAATGAGTTTTTCTTTTGTAAGGGCCATTGATTGTTCTGCCCCAATGTCAAATGTGAAATGTGTGTTACTTGTTGAAAACTTATTATAATTATTAATATAAATTTATAATTAAAACTTGAAAATTATATATATATATATAATAATATATATATGTCTACAGTACCCTGACGTACCCAAGTACCCTATTTCAAAAAGTGGCGTACCTGTCCCCGTCCCAGTACCTGAGTACCCTGGCAACTTAGGCTAGGAGCAAAACTTACGGACATTCAACAAAGAGTGAGCAAGGAAGAGACCTTAGGTCACACTTGTGCATGAGTTTTTCCAACTAGTCTAGCGTCAACCTTTAGATTGTGCCAAAATCAAACCCTAGAACATTCCATCATTCACCTTCAAGCAAAGAAAAGCATCCCAAAAGAAGTGCGCACCACATCAAAGACCCATAGAGTAGGTGAGGTGATCTATTTAAGTGAGCCCAAAAGATAAGAAAACATATTTGAACCCTTGTCTTGATGATTTGCAATTAAGGTGAGGTGATCTATTTATATATTTCATCCTCTACCATTTTAATTTCTTGAGCCTACAATTTTAATAAAGTTAAAATTAAATTACAATATTTTTAGGGTAAATCCCTCACAAGTTGGGGACTAAGCCTTAAAATAGACATAAAATAGCAAATAAGACTAAAATAAGGCTTCACTTGATGAAATAGTGAGCCAAAGGGGGATGCCATGCCCCAACTAAGCCCTAGGTGCTTTTTATCCTTCAACATCTCCCTTTCCAAGCTTGTAGGCTCTCTTTGGAAGGATGACATCATTGGCCGAATTTGTAGAGGAGGGGTTTTAAGTGCTAGAAAGAAGTTCCAAATGGATCAAGGAGGTGTGTTAGATAGGGGATAATAGCCCTTTACAAAACGCAATCACCTCTGCATATTGAAACCAAGGTGGTCATGTGCCCAGTGGGTCACCCCTAGAAGCCTCGGACACCAACCCATGGGCCTAAAGCCCTGCATGGTGGGGACATCCACACACCGAAGGGGCAGTCAGCTATGCCACAAAGCCAAGTTGTCCTAAGAGTGAAACCATGGGAGCCTGCCATGACTAATGCAGGGAGACAATAGCCCCTAATCCAAATATCCATACAATATAACTCCACTTTGGCCTTTACAAAAAGTTTTAAACCCCTTGATCTAGGTTCGGCCCTGCTGGAACACTGCAATAGATCTAAGGCGTAACATATTGAAAGATAAATCATTGAATTTGAGCTTTTGAAAATCAAATAATCCATGTCAAACTGGCGTACCTGGACCCCCGTGGCATGCACCTTGGCTACCTCTGCCTGAAAATACTATGTAGCAAAGTAGCTCCTGATAAGGAGTTCCATGTTCCAGATATCAAATAAAAAAAGTGGCACTGAGAAAGTTATATTATCTTATAATAAAAAATGATCCTTACCTACTTCACTCTTAAGCTTAAGCTTTAGATGCCAACCAACTGGACATTGTTCCCTTGTTAGCTTGTTAAGTACATGCAAATTTTGTTAATGTCAGGCTCCTCTTTGTAGTGTATAATATGTATCTCCATCTTCCATAAGTTCTTTTGCTGTCAAGGTCCGTGGTTGTTCAATCTTATTTATCCTATTTTCCACTGATATAATTGATTAAAAAGCTTGCAAGGGGGTATATTGGACTTTAACAAGTTGAAGTACTTACTAGGTATGCTGTGTGCAGATAAACACAGGTACTAGTCAAGACATGACAAGGGGTTATATGAAACTGTTCTGGAAAAATTGTGTTTATTGGCTTTTCAGGAATAATGCATCCTTTTATTTGGATGGATTTGTCTAAAGTATGAAAACAAAGCAAATAAATTAAATGATGGAAAAGCCCACTGGTTCACCAAGGCCTGGGTACCATGGATACATTATGCAATACGGGCTTTAGCAATATGTTACCAACTTACCACTCAAACTTTCACCTAAGCGATAAAGCCCTAAACACAAATGCAACCTTGAGGGAACTAAGGAAGGTTGCCCACCGTCTTTTTGAAACTATATACTGGTGGTTCCGGATGTTGAGTGTGAGACTGTCCACGTTTTTGCCTTTTTGCAGAGTTTGTAACAGCCCTTGGTCATCGAATCAACATTTTCAAGGAAAATATTCAAAAATAAGGCAAGATCTCACCTTAATTAGAAGGCACGTATCATTGTCTAGAACGTTAGTGTTTTGCCTTTTTCTATAGAAATACATCTTATAGAATCTCTTTGGCTAAGCTACCTGTTTATTAGATGTTGATGTTTGTAGCTCAGACTGAAACTTCTACACAGGTTTAGTGTCAAACATGCATGTAGTCGTCCTAGTAATTCTATTTTGTAATTTACTTTATTAATAAAGTGGAAATCTTATTTTTATCTGTTGAGTCTAATAAAGTGTATTTTAATACGTTAGTGATTAAAACTAATCTCAACCGTACACCTCACTGAGAGATTAGGCTTTTGGTAGATTAGGGTTTTAGCTAAAATATAAAGGCAAGTCAAGGTAGAGGGTTAAGACACATTCATTATTCACTCAGAAGATAGTTTTGGTCGGGAGGTGAAGTAATTCATCTATGGAGCAGAATTAGAGCACTGGAGAGAAGCTCAGATCAACAACCAAACAGATTTCAGTGATCAGGCAGCAATTCCGTACAATCGTATAGACAAGTACAGCAGATCGGTACAGTCGTACAATAGGTTTGTACAGTCATATGGACAATCGTACAAAAAGGCAGTAAGTAGCAAGCTGTTTTCTCAATTTTGGATGGTAGTTTTCTTCAATAAGATGTGCAAATTTTGCCCTATTTGAGTGTACTGTACAGCTGTAAGTTTTTGCAGCTGTGGAGGTTTCCTTGTAAACCTAGATCTATTAGTGAAAGGCTGATTTGTAGGAGTAAATTATGTATGCACTGTGTTTATGCTTCCCTTGTTCATTTTCCTACTATATGTGTGAATACCACTATGTGAAGAATTTACTTTTTGAAAATTAAAGTTTATTAATTTGAGAACATAAGGACGGCATTCACCTAGGGTTAGGAAAATTTACATGGTATCAAAGCTATTCAAATTCAAAACATTAGAAGAGTAGGAGTTTGTGTGCAGATCAAAGATGGCATCAGCTAGCCTGAGGTTCAAGGATAGGCTAGACGGTGCCTCAAATATCCTAGCATGGAAAGTCAGGGTAACTCTTCTATTAGAAGAGAATGACCTCTAGGATATCATCAAGGATGTGGTAGCTTTGCCAACAGATCTGCAGCTTTTGGCAGCCCACAAGAAGAAAGAAGTGAAAGCCAAGAAAATGATCATGCATGCTATAAAGGATCATCTGATCCCTCATTTATCCAAAAAAAGATGATGAAAGGTATGTTCGATGCTCTGGTTAGCCTTTACCAGAGTGAGAACATTAATAGGAAGATGATATTGCACAACCAGCTCGGATTTGTGGAGATGACCAGATCAGACATCATCACTAGTTACCTGATGAAGGTCACACAAATCCATGATCAACTTGCAGCAGTTGGGAAAAATGTTGAAGGCAAACAATTAGTAAACAGGGCACTGAATGGGTTCCCACCTCAATGGGAAACATTTGTTCAGGGAGTTTGTGCTCAGGAAAACCTTCCCTGCTAGGAAAGACTGTAACATGATTGTATCCAAGAGGAAACTCGGATGGAGTCAAGGGCCAACAGATAGGGAGGTGATAGTGACCATGCCCTCATTGGTCAAACAAAGAAGGGTAGGGGTAGAGGACCCAGCGAGGGTAAGGTGAAGAGTGAGGAGTTATCTTTACAGCCAGGGAAGAAGGACTTGAGTAAAATCAAGTGCATCATATGTCATAAGAATGACCATTATGCATCACAGTTTCCAGAGAAGAAGAAGGGTACAGGGAAGCAACAGCAGAATCAAGTAGTATCCTCAATTGAAACTCAAATGAACGAGTTTGCTTCTAGAATCAAGAAGGGTTTATTGATGGTATCTTGCCTTTCTTCCTCAAAGAATGCATGGTATGTGGATAGTGGAGCATCGAGACATATGAAATCACCCCAAGAACTATTTTCAAGTCTAAAGGAGCACGTCTCTGGAGTTCAGGTCGAGCTTGGTGATGATGCCAAGTATCCAGTAGCAGGTGTTGGTACCATTCCTTTCCAACTCGAATTAGGTAACTCTTTAGACTTTGATGATGTGTTATTTGTTCCAGGTCTTAAGAAGAATTTGCTTTCAATTCCGGTCATTGAAGATAAGGGCTATGCAGTAGAATTCAGGAACCAACAAGTCCTCATAAGACAAATGAGTTTAGCCTAGTATCGGCTTAGGTGATTGGGGTTAGGGAAGGAAATTTGTACAGGTTACATGGTGAACTTGTTTGAGCCCTAGTTCATAGCAGAAAAAACTTGTGTGAGTTGCCGAACACTGCCTATTCTAAGGGAGATCGTCACAGGCCTTCCAATGTTCAGCATTGAGTAGTAGGGCGTATGCAGAGGGTGCGCACTTGGCAAGCATGTATTATGTTTCCTTCATTGATGACTGCTCGCAAAAAACATGGATCTACTTCCTTAAGACAAAAGGATGAAGTCTTCAGGAGGTTTCAGTAGTTCAAGGATCTTGTGGAGAACCAAATAGGGAAGAAGATCAAGGTTTTGAGGTCGGACAATGGGGATGAGTATACCTCCAATGATTTCAAGGATTTCTACGAGGATGCAGGAATCAAGAGGTAGTTCATTGTTTTGTACAACCCACACTATAATGGGGTTGTATTGTGGAAGAATCGATCCATCATAGGGGTTTCTAAGGCCATGATACATGACCGGGATTTGTTTATGTTTCTATGGGCAAAAGGTTGCGATGCAACAGTCTACATCTAGAGCAGGTGTCCTCACTATTAAGATTTATATGCTACTAAAGACTAAATTCTAACTTCATGAGCATTTAATACATTTTCACAATAGCAGCATAAAGAGGATCTCTGAAAGATACACAATCACAAGGTACACAACAATTTATCCTGGGAAACCCTCAAGGGGAAGAAAACCCAGCAAAAACTTCCTCAATATAGATTACCAAAGTACAATTCCCAAAGAACAAGTCTCATAAGAAAGAGAGACTAAACCCAAACAAAAGAGCCAAGAACAATCCTCCTCCTCCTTCGCAACCCTTCCTCTTCCTCTCTTGCGCAATGCTTGAGTGAGTGAATGATTAGAATGAGGGAGGCACCTCACATATTTATACTCAACTTTTCACTTGACCTTTTAACCTAACTGGGCCGACCTATCAGACTGACAGGGCCAACTTACCTAGGAAGACTCAAAATAATATTTATATTAAACTCTTTTGGGTATTATTGACCGAACTTACAATGGAGGATTTACCTCATGACTTTTACATGACCTTTTATATTAATGACATCTCTCGAAGGAGGAATAATAATAATAATAATGTAAAGTACAACTAGAATATTCTTCGAAGTTACATTATTTCAACACTCCCCCTTAACAAGAAGGGTATTCTACTAACAACAATAATCAACAACAAGTGTGGCTCTACACAACATCACCAGAAGGAGGGAGGAGGAGGCATCATCAACAACATCATTTGGAACATTGGCCGGTACATCTATAAATCATTAGAAGTTTTTCAACAACATCAATATCAACAACTGGAACAACATCATCATCATCTGTAGCATGGAGCTAGAACATCGTCATCATCATCTGCAGTGCAGAGTTGAAGTATCATCATCATCACATTAGTATAAAAACTGATACATCAACAATAATGATAGCACGAGGCTAGATCATCAACATAAAGCTGGAATAACATCATCATCGTCAATAGCTCAAGGCTGGAGCAACATCATCTATGGCAACAGAATGAGGCAGGTGCATCAACAACCAACATGATCCTTCCTTTCGGAATTACAGGATCAAGTTCAACACGGGTGATCCTTCTTTTCAGAATTACGGGATCATGGACAATCCTTCCTTTCGGAATTACGAGATTCAGTCAAACACGGGTGATCCTTCCTTTCGGAATTACAAGATTCAGTCCAACACAAGTGATCCTTCCTTTCGGAATTATGGGATCATGGACAATCCTTCCTTTCGAAATTACGGGATTCAGTCCAACACTGGTGATCCTTCCTTTTAGAATTAAGGGATCATGGACAATCCTTCCTTTCGGATTTACGGGATTAAATCCAACAACATCTGTGGTGCTCAGACAATCCTTCCTGATGGAATTACGAGACCCAGTCTTTACGGAGCTACCACTACTGATCACAGTGCACAGGTAATCGGGCGATCCTTTCAGAATTACGGGATCATTGTCCACCAACCACATCTTAGACAATCCTTCATTTTAGAATTACGGGATCTAGTCTAAGGATCAATATTTAAGACAATCCTTCCTTTCGGAATTATGGGATCTAGTCTAAGGATGATCAATCCCAACTGAGCTACCCACTGTGATCAGTATACCATAGTATCATCAACACTACTCCCCCTTTGGAGGGAAGTCCTTATGGACTACACCAAGCTTGTCACAGAAGTGCTCAAACTTCACACAAGACAGAGGCTTAGTCAACACATCTGCAACCTAGTCATCTATGCTCACATATTGGAGCTTTACAACTCCCTTCTGCACCAAGTCATGAATGTAGAAATACCGGATTTTTATGTGCTTCGACTTATCATGGAACACGGGGTTCTCTGTCATCTTCATACAGCTTTGGTTATCACATAGAATCACTGTGGTATCCAACTCCAGATCGAATAGACCTGATAACAACTTTCGAAGCCATATGGCTTCACAACTGGCGGAACAAGATGCAATATATTTCGCTTCTGAAGTGCTGAGAGAAACACTGGACTGCTTCTTGCTTAGCCATGAGATCATGGCTGACACCAGACTGAAACATCCACCCAAAGTGCTCTTTCTGTTTGAGACACTTCCTGCCCAATCTGAATCTGTATAACCATACAGTCTGAAGTCATGATCTCTAGTATAAATGGGACCATAGTCTACCATACCTTTAGGTACCTCATCATATGCTTTGCAGTTATAAGGTGAACACGTCTGGGCTCAACCAAATACTGACTCAAGGTGTTCACAGCAAAGCATATATCTGGCCTGGTATCTGTAAGATACATCAATGACCCAATAGTGTCACATCCACTAACTCTGACGAAGCATCAGACAACAACTTCAAATTTGTATCCATGGGTGTAGCCATGGCTTTACATTCCAATATATCAAACCTTTTCAGGATTTCTATTGCATACTTCCCTTGGTTAAGGAAGATTCCTTCTGGGTTTTGCCATACTTCAAGACCTAGAAAATAATGCATCAAGCCAAGGTCTTTCATTTCAAATTTTGTAGCGAGCTTCTTCTTGCACTTTGAGATTTGCTTCTCATTACCTGTCAGGAATAAGTCTTCCACATATAACAATAATATGATAGGTTCATCATCCATAACCTTCAAGTAAAGGTTAAGATCAACTTTACTTTTGGTAAAGCCGAAGCACGTCAGAAAACTATTGATTCTTCCATACCAAGCTCTTTGAGCTTGCTTCAACCCATACAGAGCCTTCTTCAACTTGCAAACATGTGTCTTTCTATCTTCAACTTCAAATCCTTGTGGTTGTTCTATGTACACTTCTTCTTCAATGACACTATTCAGGAAAGTTGTTTTCACATCGATCTAGTATAACTTCCACTTCATTGTGGCTGCATGTGCCATGATGGTTCTAACAGAAGTGTACCTTGCTACGAGAACAAATGCCTCTTAATAATCGATTCCTTCTTTTTGAGAGAATCCATGAGCCTCAAATCTAGCTTTGTATTTTTCAATATTTCCATCAGCTGCATGTTTTATCTTGTATATCCATGTAGAAGATACCACGCTTTTACCTTCTGGTTTGGGATCTACATCCGCACATCATTCTTCATTATGGATCGGTATTCTTCCGTCATAGCTTCTACCCATTCTTTCTTTTGAATGGCTTCTTCTAAACAAGTAGGCTCTTTGTCTACAAGTTCACACATCAAAGCCACATAACTGGAAGATGGCTTTGGCTTCTTGCTTTGCCTTGAGGAGCCTTCTAGAGCACCATACTTCTCTGGATCTTGAATAATTTCACGAGCCCAAGCTGGCTTTCTCTTGTGAGAGATAGTCATGTGTGGAGGTTCTTGGGGCTCCAACATATCATGTTCCTCTGGAATCTCGTCATCAGGAGAGGGTGCAACTTCTTTCATTGATTCTGTGAATCTGAGAGCTACATCTTCTTTATATACTTCTTCAAGCTGGCACATGTGGTTCTCTATAGAGAGTTATGAATTCTGGAGTTTACTCGATATATGCTTCTACTTCAATTACACCATCTATCTAGTGTAATATACATCATTGGTCACTAAAGCCAACTCCCTCTTGCTGAGAGAACCCTCGCTTTGTTGATCTGTAGTATGCCTGATTTCATAAATCTTCTTGAAAGTTATAGTTGAACCATCGTCACTTATTCTTCGGAACATGTATCATCATTATTCTCTTGTAGGTGATTCTACACGATCTTTCTTATCTTTGTTTGTTTGGTAGGATCTCCCTTGATCCTAGTCTCCTTGTAGGGATTACTGGAATATCTGATAGTGAGCTCTACTCCATCATTTGATTCTGAGGACCTGTGCCTTTCTTGCTTATGATCTACAATGCTGATCAAGTCTTCTACACCATAGATCACATAGACTTGTAGTATCATGAATCAAGGCTGCTTCTAAGTGACTTTTCAGTTTATATGAGCCACCTTCTTCTACATCTTCTATAGATTTTCCTCTAGGCCACAGAAAAACTTCACCATCTATAAAAGCAACCCTGAACCCTTACTTATCTAAAGCTGAGATAGAGAGTAGGTTCTTCTTCAGGCCTGGTACATATAATACATCCTTCCTCTTCATCGGGGTTCCTGAATTAAGCTTGTATGTGGCTTCTCATATTCCCTTAATGGGGTATTGATAATCATCTCCTAGTGAAACTTTTTGAGGGG
Organism: Larix kaempferi; assembly: GCA_027924585.1. NCBI lineage: Eukaryota > Viridiplantae > Streptophyta > Pinopsida > Pinales > Pinaceae > Larix > Larix kaempferi. Next base: position 11,123,045 of record BSBM01001331.1, on the reverse strand, counting down.
AGTCCTTTTCTGAAGAGAGTCATCTTCTGACCTGTCATGTGCTTTGAAGCACCACCATTATAAGACATATTCTTCAATTTCTTCCTTCGCTATCTTCTTGGGAGGTTCTTCTTCTTCTTCTTCTTCGACCAAATGAGCATGATGTCTTTTGTTATTCTTATTCTTGTATTCTTCTTTTCTTACTGGACAATCTTTCGCAATATGTCCCATCTTATCACAATGATAACATTTATAAGAAGAGAAGTCTTTCTGCTTGTAATTTTCCTTCTTGTACTTCTGAAACTTCTTAGGAGGATGAAACTCCTTATGAGTTTCCTTCTTGTAATGAGGTTTTCCTTTTCCTCTTCTAGTATGGGTAGCTAGAGCTTGATCATCATCCCTTTGTAGTGCTTCTCGATTTTCCACTCTAGCTTTCTCTTGAACACATTCTTCCCATACAATTTCAAATTTTAGATTTTCCTTTCTTGCACACATTGTCTGGATAAAAGAATCCCAAGGCCTAGTAAGACCATTGAGAGCAGTCATCACTAATTCATCTTCATCAAGATTGTCTCCAATTGCTTCTAGTTGTTCCTTTGAATTGAGAAACCCTTGCAAAATATTCTTGGATAGATTCACCTTGACTCATCCTTATATTTTTGAGTTGGGTTCTCAAATTCATCTTCCAATTAATGTTTCTTCCTTCATACATTCTTGATAGGGCTTCAAACATCTCCTTAGGTGTTTTCTTGGAGGACACTTCAGGAATCAAGTGATCTTTGATGGAATCTGCTATGATCCTCTTGGCTCTAATCATGTCCTTGTACTTTTCCTTTGCTTCAGCTTCTTCGGGTTCCGACACAACTTTCTTAATAAACTTCACAAGATCATTCTCTTCTAGAATGAGTCCAATTATGTATTTCCAAGCACAGAAATTTTTTATGCCTTCCAACTTGTCATCAAGCTTAGTGCTTGGAGCCATCTTATCCCGGAGAATAGAAAAAGACCAAAAATTGAAATTTCTCAGAAATGAAATCTGAACTTACCAAAAGATGCACTTGACTGAGGCGAGTATGCCGGTATAGTCAGTTTCTGAAGAATCCAAAATTTAACCCCTGAAACTGGACTTGCGAGATTTCGGACTGCAGTTTTTTGTTTTTTGGTTCCAAGTCAAACTAGGGTGTTTTCTGGTTCCAAGTCAAACTAGGGTTTGACTTTCTGGAAGTTCTGTCCACTGAAAAACTTCGATTTGGTGCCAAAAGATGCGCCTAGGAGGGGCGCACTTCCCAATGTCACTTGCACTCCAAAATTCCTCTTCAGGAGGAAACCCTAATTTTCTTGCCTGGAGAAAGAGAGATTTATCCTAGTGAAGGTTGCTCTTTTCAGTCTAGGTCTGAAACCATGTTAAGAGTTATATGCTACTAAAGACTAAATTCTAACTTCATGAGCATTTAATACATTTTACAATAGCAGCATAAGGAGGATCTCTGAAAGATACACAATCACAAGGTACACAACAATTTATCTTGGGAAACCCTCAAGGGGAAGAAAACCCAGCAAAAACTTCCTCAATATAGATTACCAAAGTACAATGCCCAAAGAACAAGTCTCATAAGAAAGAGAGACTAAACCCAAACACACGAGCCAAGAACAATCCTCCTCCTTTGCAGCCCTTCATCTTCCTCTCTTGTGCAATGCTTGAGTGAGTGAATGATTATAATGAGGGAGGCACCTCGCATATTTATACTCAACTTTTCACTTGACCTTTTAGCCTAACTGGGTCGACCTATCAAATTGACAGGGTCGACTTACCTAGGAAGACTCAAAATAATATTTATATTAAACTTTTTTGAGTACTATTGACCTGACTTACAATGGAGGATTTACCTCATGACTTTTACATGACCTTTTACATTAATGACATCTCTCGAAGGAGGAATAATAATAGTAATGTAAAGTACAAGTAGAATATTCTTCGAAGTTACATTATTTCAACACTCCCCTTTAACAAGAAGGGTATTCTACTAACAACAACAATCAACAACAAGTGTGGCTCTACACAACATCATCGAAAGGAGGGAGGAGGAGGCATCATCAACAACATCATTTGGAACATTGGCTGGTACATCTATAAATCATTGGAATTTTTTCAACAACATCAATATCAGCAACTGGAACAACATCATCATCATCTGTAGCATGGAGCTGGAACATCGTCATCATCATCTGTAGTACAGAGCTGAAGTATCATCATCATCACATTAGTATAAAAACTGATACATCAATAATAACGACAGCACGAGGCTGGCTCATCAGCATAAAGCTGGAATAACATCATCATCATCAACAGCTCAAGGCTGGAGCAACATCATCTATGGAAACAGAATGAGACAGGTGCATCAACAACCAACATGATCCTTCCTTTCGGAATTACAGGATCAAGTTCAACACGGGTGATCCTTCCTTTCAGAATTACGGGATCATGGACAATCCTTCCTTTCGAAATTACGGGATTCAGGCCAACACGGGTGATCCTTCCTTTCGGAATTACGGGATCATGGACAATCCTTCCTTTCGGATTTACGGGATTCAATCCAACAACATCTGTGGTGCTCAGACAATCCTTCTTTTCGGAATTACGGGACCCAGTCTTTACGGAGCTACCACTACTGATCACAGCGCACTGGTAATCGGGCGATCCTTCCTTTCGGAATTACGGGATCATTGTCCACCAACCACATTTTAGACAATCCTTCCTTTCGGAATTACGGGATCTAGTCTAAGGATGATCAATCCCAACTGAGCTACCCGCTGTGATTAGTATACCATAGTATCATCAACACTACTCCCTCTTTGGAGGGAAGTCCTTACGGACTACACCAAGCTTGTCACGGAAGTGCTCAAACTTCGCACGAGACAGAGGCTTAGTCAACACATCTACAACCTACTCATCTATGCTCGCAATTTGGAGCTTTACAACTCCCTTCTGCACCATGTCACGAATGTAGAAATACCGGATTTTTATGTGCTTCGACTTATCATGGAACATAGGGTTCTCTGCCATCTTCATACGGCTTTGGTTATCACATAGAATCACTGTGGTATCCAACTCTAGATCGAATAGACCTGATAACAACTTTCGAAACCATATTGCTTCACAATTGGTGGAATAAGCTGCAATATATTCCGCTTCTCCAGTGCTGAGAGAAACACTGGACTACTTCTTGCTTAGCCATCAGATCATGGCTGACCCCAGACTAAAACATCCACCTGAAGTGCTCTTTCTGTCTGAGACACTTCCTGCCCAATCTGAATCTGTATAACCATACAGTCTAAAGTCATGATCTCTAGTATAACTAGGACCATAGTCTACCATACCTTTTAGGTACATCATCATATGCTTTGCAGTTATAAGGTGAACACTTCTGGGCTCAACCAAATACTAACTCAAGGTGTTCACAACAAAGCATATATCTGGCGTGGTATTTGTAAGATACATCAATGACTCGATAGTGTCACATCCACTAACTCTGACGAAGCATCAGACAACAACTTCAAATTTGTATCCATGGGTCTAGCCATGGCTTTACATTCCAACATATCAAACCTTTTTAGGATTTCTACTGCATACTTCCCTTGGTTTAAGGAAGATTCCTTCTGGGTTCTGCCATACTTCAAGACCTAGAAAATAATGCATCAAGCCAAGGTCTTTCATCTCAAATTCTGCAGCGAGCTTCTTGTTGCACTTTGAGATTTGCTTCTCATTACCTGTCAGGAATAAGTCATCCACATATAACAATAATATGATAGGTTCATCATCTATAGCCTTGAAGTAAAGGTTAGGATCAACTTTACTTTTGGTAAAGCCCAAGCACGTCAGAAAACTATTGATTCTTCCATACCAAGCTCTTGGAGCTTGCTTCAACACATACAAAGCCTTCTTCAACTTGCAAACATGCGTCTTTCTGTCTTCAACTTCAAATCCTTGTGGTTGTTCTATGTACACTTCTTCTTCAATGACACCATTCAGGAAAGTTGTTTTCACATCGATCTGGTATAACTTCCACTTCATCATGGCTGCATACGCCATGATGGTTCTAAGGAAGTGTACCTTGCTACGAGAGCAAATGTCTCTTAATAATCGATTCCTTCTTTTTGACAGAATCCACGAGCCACAAATCTAGCTTTGTATTTTTCAATACTTCCATCAGCTGCATGTTTTATCTTGTATATCCATTTAGAAGATACCACGCCTTTACCTTCTAGTTTGGGATCTACATCCCACACATCATTCTTCATTGTGGATCGGTATTCTTCCGTCATAGCTTCTACCCATTCTTTCTTTTGAATGGCTTCTTCTAAACAAGTAGGCTCTTTGTCTACAAGTTCACACATCAAAGCCACATAACTGGAAGATGGCTTTGGCTTCTTGCTTTGCCTTAAGGAGCCTTCTAGAGCACCATACTTCTCTAGATCTTGAATAATTTCACGAGCCCAAGCTAGCTTTCTCTTGTGAGAGATAGTCATGTGTGGAGGTTCCTGGGGCTCGAACATATCATGGTCTTTTGGAATCTCGTCATCAGGAGAGGGTGCAACTTCTTTCATTGATTCTGCGAATCCGAGAGCTACATCTTCTTTATATACTTCTTCAAGATGGCACATGTGGTTCTCTATAGAGAGTTCTGAATTCTGGAGGTTACTCGATATATGCTTTTGCTTCAATTACACCATCTATCTAGTGTAATATACATCATTGGCCACTAAAGCAACATCTTGTCATAGTCAACTCCCTCTTGCTGAGAGAACCCTCACTTTGTTGATCTGTAGTATGCTTAATTTCATAAATCTTCTTGAAAGTTATAGTTGAACCATCGTCACTTGTTCTTCGGAACATGTATCATCATTATTCTCTTGTAGGTGATTGTACACGATCTTTCTTATCTTTGTTTGTTTGGTAGGATCTCCCTTGATCCTAGTCTCCTTGCAGGGATTACTGGAATATCTGATAGTGAGCTCTACTCCATCATCTGATTCTGAGGACCTATGCCTTTCTTGTTTATGATCTACAATGCTGATCAAGTCTTCTACACCATAGATCACATAGACTTGTAGTATCATGAATCAAGGCTACTTCTAAGTGACTTTTCAGTTTATATGAGCCACCTTCTTCTACATCTTCTATAGATTTTCCTCTAGGCCACATAAAAACTTCACCATCTATAAAAGCAACCTTGAACCCTTACTTATCTAAAGCTGAGATAGAAACTAGATTCTTCTTCAGGCCTGGTACATATAATACATTCTTCATCTTCATCGTCATTCCAAAATCAAGCTTGTATGTGGGTTCTCATATTCCCTTAATGGGGTATTGATAATCATCTCCTAGTGAAACTTTCTGAGAGGAGTCCTTTTCTAAAGAGAGTCTTCTTCTAACCTGTCATGTGCTTTGAAGCACCACCATTATAAGACATATTCTTCAATTCCTTCCTTTGCTATCTTCCTGGGAGCTTCTTCTTCTTCTTCTTCTTCTTCATCTTCTTCTTCGACTAAATGAGCATGATGTCTTTTGTTATTCTTCTTCTTGTATTCTTCTTTTCTTATTGGACAATCTTTCGCAATATGTCCCATCTTATCACAATGATAACATTGATAAGAAGAGAAGCCTTTCTGCTTGTAATTTCCCTTCTTGTACTTCTGAAACTTCTTAGGAGGATGAAACTCCTTATGAGTTTCCTTCTTGTAATGAGGTTTTCCTTTTCCTATTTTAGTATGGGTAGCTAGAGCTTGATCATCATCCCTGAGTAGTGCTTCTCGATTTGCCACTCCAGCTTCCTCTTGAACACATTCTTCCCATACAATTTCAATTTTTAGATTTTCCTTTCTTGCACACATTGTCTGGATAAAAGAATCCCAAGGCCTAATAAGACCATTGAGAGCAGTCATCACTAATTCATCTTCATCAAGATTGTCTCCAATTGCTTCTAGTTGTTCCTTTGAATTGAGAAACCCTTGCAAAATATTCTTGGATAGATTCACCCTGACTCATCTTTATATTTTTGAGTTGGGTTCTCAAATTCATCTTCCGATTAATGTTTCTTCCTTCATACATTCTTGATAGGGCATCAAACATCTCCTTAGGTGTTTTCTTGGAGGACACTTCAGGAATCCAGTGATCTTTGATGGAATCTGCTATGATCCTCTTGGCTCTAATCATGTCCTTGTACTTTTCCTTTGCTTCAACTTCTTCGGGTTTCGACACAACTTTCTTAATAAACTTCACAAGATCATTCTCTTCTAGAATGAGTCCAATTATGTTTTTCCAAGCACATAAATTTTCTATACCTTCCAACTTGTCTTCAAGCTTAGTGCTTGGAGCCATCTTATCCCAGAGAATAGAAAAAGACCAAAAATTGAAATTTCTCAGAAATGAAATCTGAACTTACCAAAAGATGCACTTGACTGAGGCGAGTATGCCGGTATAGTCAGTTTATGAAGAATCCAAAATTTAACCCCTAAAATTGGATTTGCGAGATTTTGGATTGCAGTTTCTGGTTTTTTGGTTCCAAGTCAAACTAGGGTTTGACTTTCTGGAAGTTCTGTCCGCTGAAATACTTCGATCTAGGTGTCAAAAGATGCGCCTAGGAGGGGTGTACTTCCCAATGTCACTTGCACTCCAAAATTCCTCTTCAGTAGGAAACCCTAATTTTCTTGCCTGGAGAAAGAGAGAGATTTACCCTAGTGAAGGCTGCTCTTTTCAGTATAGGTCTGAAACCATGTTAAGATTTATATGCTACTAAAGACTAAATTCTAACTTCATGAGCATTTAATACATTTTACAATAGCAGCATAAAGAGGATCTCTGAAAGATACAGAATCACAAGGTACACAAGAATTTATCCTGGGAAACCCTCAAGGGGAAGAAAACCCAGCAAAAACTTCCTCAATATAGATTACCAAAGTACAATGCCTAAAGAACAAGTCTCGTAAGAAAGAGAGACTAAACCCAATCACAAGTGCCAAGAACAATCCTCCTCCTTTGCAGCCCTTCATCTTCCTCTCTTGTGCAATGCTTGAGTGAGTGACATATAATGAGGGAGGCACCTTGCATATTTATACTCAACTTTTCACTTGACCTTTTAACTAACTGGGCCGACCTATCAAACTGACAGGGTCGACTTACCTAGGAAGACTCAAAATAATATTTATATTAAACTCTTTTGAGTACTATTAACCCGACTTACAATGGAGGATTTACCTCATGAATTTTACATGACCTTTTACATTAATGACATCTCTCGAAGGAGGAGTAATAATAATAATGTAAAGTACAAGTAGAATATTCTTAGAAGTTACATTATTTCAAGACTCACAAGGTTTTGGGGGACAAGACACTAGAAGAGGCATTTACTGGTGTGAAGCTGGAGGTGAGTCATTTTCGCATCTTTGGTTGTCCATTTTACATCCATATATCAATGGAGAAGAGGACCAAGTTGGAGCCCTCCAGCAAGAAGGGTTTGTTTGTTGGCTACAATGAGAATTCAAAGGCATACAAAATCTATATTCCAAGGGAGAGAAAGACAATTATAAATAGGGATGTAAAGTTTGAGGAAGACTTTTCATCCTGGAAGTCTTATGAGCCTATTCTAGTGATAGAAGATGAGGAGCAAAAAGCTCGGAAGGTTGAGCCAAGGGCACTAGCGACTTCCTGTTTAGGGCAGAAACCTTCAAGTACAAAGGAGGAGCCACTAGCTCCTACGAATTCTGTCAAGAGACCCTAATGGTTCACATAGACATTGAGGGATGCTCAGAAGCATGTCGAGGCTCCCAAAAGCTCATTCAGTGAGAGAAAACCTCCGAAGAAGTTTCCAATTATATGGCGTTGTTGAGCAGCATCATAGATTCTGAGCCTTCTAGTTTTTAGACGGCAATAGACCAACAAGTTTGGAGGGATGCCATGGTGGAGGAGTACACCTCCATCATGAAGAATGATGTTTGGGACATTGTGCCTAGACCGGAGGGGCAATCAGTAGTGACTTCCATATGGCTCTACCAAATCAAGCATGCAACAGATGGTAGCATAGAGAAGTACAAAGTGAGGTTTGTGGCGAGAGGGTTCTCCCAGAAAGGAGTGGACTATGAGGAGACTTTTGCTCCAGTTGCGAGGCACACTTCAATTAGAGTAGTAATTTTTTTAGTCTCCATTATGGGATAGAGGATACATTAGATGGATGTGAAGACAACTTTCCTTGATAGGATAATTGAGGAAGAAGTGTAAATTTAGCAACCTTAGGGCTTTGAGGTCAATGGGAAGGAGTCCCATGTTTGCAGACTGAAAAAGGCCTTGTATGGACTCAAGCAGGCATGGTATTCTAGGATCGATGGATACTTGTAGTGTACGGGTTTCATCAAAAGTGAAGCAGATCCCAACTTATATTTGATATTTGTTGAGGTTGAATTGCTCATTTTAGTACTACTATGTGTAAATGACCTATTTCATATAGGTTTAGAGAAGCTCATCGTAGGGTGCAAGGTAGATATGGTAGCTGAGTTCGAGATGAAGGACATTGGCAAGATGCATTACTTCTTTGGGTTAGAGATTTGCCAGAGACCAAGGGATATTTTTATTGGCCAGGGTAAGTATGTAGTCGAGATCCTGAAGAGATTTAAATGGAGGACTACAAACCCATGGCCACGCCTATGATCACTAATATGAAGAAGGTCACTACTTAGATTTAGATATGATGGGTCCCATGTTGTACGAACATCTGATAGGTTCCTTAATGTATATGGTCAACACTAGGCTAGATATATGTTTTGCAGCTAACACCTTGAGCTAGTTCATGGTGGAGCCAATGAAGGAGCATTAGGTAACAACAAAACATGTGCTCAAATACTTGAGGGCCACAGTGGAGGGATGAGATATCATGGAGATGGTGAAGTGAAGTTGCGGGGATATACAAACTCAGATTGGGCAGGTAGTGCATTAGATAGGAAGAGCACCTCAAGGTGTTGCTTCAGCTTAGGATCAACAATGATATCCTGGTTCAATCGGAAGCAAACACCCATGCCACTCAACATGGTAGAAGTTTAGTATATGGCAGTGAGTATGGCTAGTTGTGAGGCCATCTGGCTTTGCAAGTTGCTAATAGGTTTATTTGATCAAGAGTTGGATCACACAGTGATTACGTGATAATTAGAGTTGTATCAAACTCTCTAAGAACCAAGTTTTTCATGACAGATCCAAGCACATTGAGATTAGATATCACTTTATTCAAGACAGGATTCAAAAGGGAGTAGTGAAGCTTCAGTATGTACCCACAAATCAATAGGGTGTTGGTATTCTGACAAAACCCTTAGAAAAAGGAAAGTTTGAATGTTAAGCATTCATAGACAAACTTAGATTGGTGCAGAATTACTTCCTCCCTAAGAGGGAGTGTTTGAAGTTTGTAGCTCAGACAAGAACTTCTGCACAGGTTTAGTGTCAAACGCGCATGAAGTCGTCCAAGTCAAATCTATTTTGCAAGTCACTTTATTAATAAAGTGAGTCTTATTTTTCGCTGTTGAGTCTAATAAAGTGTATTTTAATACATTAATAATTTAGACTAATCTCAACTATACATCTCACTGAGAGATTAGAGTTTCTTCTAAAGTATAAAGGCAAGTCAAGGTAAAGGGTTAAGACACATTCATTATTCACTCAAAAGATAGTTTTGGTCGGGGGGTGAAGTAATGCATCCATGGAGCAAAATTAGAGCACCAAAAAGGAGTCCAGAACAGCAAACAGGCAGATTTCAGTGAGCAGGCAGCAGGTACAACAGTTCTGTTTAGTCGTACAGAGTGGTACAGTACATCCGTATGGAATTTTATACTGTCGTATAGACAGCGATAGCCGTACAACATGGCAGCAAGAAGCAGGTTGTTTTCTTGGTTTTGGAGGGTAGTTTTCCTGAATATGGTGTACAGATTTTGCCCTATTTGAGTGCATTGTACAGCTGTGGAGGTTTCCTTGTAAGCATAGATATATTAATGAAAGGTTGATTTGAAGGAGTAAATTATCTGTGTACTGTGTTTATGCTTCCACTATTCATTTTCCTACTGAATACTGTTATGTGAAGAATTTACTTTTTGAAAATTAAAGTTCATTAATTTGAGAACATAAGGATGGCATTCACCTAGAGTTAGGAAAATTTACATGAGATATGTACCGATGCTGTCAAAGTCGCCTAGGACTTGCACCTGGCCTCATCGGCACCCACTTGGGGAGTTTTACTTACTTGCAAAGACAGTTGTATCATATAATGTTGCTATTTCCATCATCCTCGTATAGTTGAGTATGTCTGGTTGGATAGACCTTTTTAGGTAACCAATTCCAATTATCACCTAAATATTATGAGCATTTCATTTTAGGGTTATGCTGCATTTCATGAATTGCACATATTCACATTACTTTTGCTCATAATAATCAGGTAACTTCATATTGTTTCTGGCCAGGTGAATGTTTTTTACATTGATCGTTATTGTTCATCACACATGTTCCTACTTGTTATCATTTTCTGTTTTCTTTGTTCTTAGTCAGTGGAGTGGTACTTAGTTTTACTTGTAGAATTAAATACTGATTATTGTTATGGTTATGCCTTTTGTTTTTTTGTATAAGTGAAATGTTCATAATGTTCAGGGCATCAAATTCCTTTGCTTCTCAACATGGGTTTTGGATTCAGATGTTCTGCATTCCTTTCAAATATTTATTAATGTTGGCCTCAGATGGAAACTGTAAAAACTGTCATGAATACTAAATTTCTTGCAGCTGCTCTTCTTGTGGCTCGTGAGGAGAAATGGAGGCAAAAAGCAGTTTGGCAGAGAGTTAAAGAGTTTTCTATTGCAACAGGGTTGCAATTTTTGAGCCCAATTATTCCATTGGTTATAGGAGATGAGGAGAAGGCACTTCTGGCGAGCAAGTAAGGGAAAGAGAGACAAATTTCAAGTTGCTAATTTTTTTCTCCTAGTAAATTTCATAGCTGATGGAGACTACAATTTATATGTTTCTATATGAGTTTTGTCCCTAGCATTCATTGTTATAAACATGGAGACATATTTTTGAGATTCTGACCAGCTTATCTTCACTAACAGGCATCTGCTGGAATCTGGCTTTCATGTTTCTGCTATCAGGCCCCCCACTGTTCCTGCCAAATCATGCAGGTGATTTTCGCTTAACTAGGTTGTTTTGTAGTTATATAAAGACATTAGATCGATTTGATTGTATTTTTTTCTACTTTCTACTGATTCATTCTTTTTAATGGTATGAATTGATGAGTACATTTTGATATTTTTTGACTTTTCAGGCTGCGAATAACTTTATCTGCGGCACATACAGCAGCAGATGTGAAAGCACTTGCAATTACTGTTGCACCATGGATCTGTTCACCTAATTGTGTGGTACAATCAAATGAGTTATCAATTTCCTCTGCCAGTCAAATTGGAAGCACGCAAGGCCCAAAATATTATGAAGACCAGGCTGGAGTGGTTGTACGCCAAGGATCAAAGTCTCTCCCATTACGTCCCATAGGCAACCGCTCAAAGTTGTGAGATTGCCTACTGTATTCTATCATTCTGATATTTCATGTAAAACGTGCACTGCATATAGAAGAAATTGTTCTTTATCAAGATGGGCATCATCATCAAGTGCACCTTGACATGCATAATACATTTAAAGGTAATTTTCAAGTTGAGAAACTATCATGATTCATGGCATATCTTGACTGGGGAAAGTCTCGAGGCTTTCTAAATGTCATATGCAAGATATAGACCTGATTTACTTTCTTCTTGCACAACAGACTTGGTAAATTGTCAATCAATTTCTAAACAGTTGACCATAGGAAAAAATCAGCATTGGTTGTAGAAAGATACGTTTATTTGGACTCGTGTTGGCGCAACACCGTTCCAATATGTCAGAAATAAAATATTTGAATTTCCAAGTTGCTATTTTTTTTCTTTTTCGGTAAAAATGTGATCATGGATCTAGAAATAGATGTAGCTGTCTTCCTATATGAATTTATGATTCGAGTACTAAAAGATCTCGAGGATTTGACCAACATTACACAAGCCAGCTTGTGTGTGGCTTCCCTTCGCTTGGAACTGAAGAGTGACTCCGCTCAAGTTTTGTTGCATTGCCATGTCTCAGTCTAATGGCTTTGCCAGAGACTCCGCTTAAAGTCATAGTTGTAGATATATAGTATGATTCCTCCTCATTCATCCGCCCATAGTTTTTCTTTTCCTTTGAGATAATGCTTCCTATATTTCATAATTGAACTGTAAAATTGTACATACATATTACGATCATTGGGAATTCAACCTCTTAACAATACTAAGTTGATATGATTTTACATAGTATGAGAGTCAAAACATCATATGGATCATAGACCATAATTGAATTCTCTTATTTTTCCTATAAAATACATTTTTAACACAGCCCTTCAACTTTACCTTTTTGTTGAAAGTTATAAAAGAGAATCGACACTTCTAGAAATAAAGAGTGAAAAATAAGCATAAACAGTTTTTCATTGCATACAAACTCTTTACACAAAGCAAAATTTTCCAATAACAATATTACAAAATTTGTAAAAAAACAAGTGTAAGCCATTAGTAATAATATGGATGTCAAAATTTTCCAAAAACATTTTGTAGTTCCAATTTGTAAAAAAACATGTGCAAACCATTAGTAATAATATGGATATATTTTGATGAATTGAGTAGGAAAACACATTATACAACCTAACGAAAATTCTAAATAGTTCTCATTTTTTATAGGTTGCATTTAATGGCTATTTTTATTGCACCGAGTGAAATGAGGTGCTCTACAGCCCAATATGGGGGAGATGTAACAAAATAATTAAAAAATTTCATGTCAGCTCGTAAAATAAAAAATTATGGAAAGTATTTAAAAAAATCTATGTTGGTTCATAAAATAAAATATTATGAAAAGTAATTAAAAAATAGATGTTCGTTTATAAAATAAAAACTTAAAACTTAAACCCGGATCTATCAATCAAGAGAGATCAAATTTCTTGAGTTTAAATTTAAAAAAAGAAATACACCTCAAGAAATTGGACCCCTCTTGGTGCTTGATAGATAAGGGTTTAAGATGGATCTATGCTAGTTCTAAATCGAAAAATGGTGCTATCGGTAGCATGTAATGTCCTCTTCTGCTTAAACACAGAGGACCATCCCACTAACCTATCTAATTCCCATAGGTTCGAGTGGGTACCGACATTCAAGGAAAGATCTTAATCATGGTTATTAGATCATCAGTAGGTAAAAGAGGGCCACAAGAACTTGGGGCCACCTGCATGCATTACATGCGAGCCATATTTCATGTTGTATGCACTGTGTTGACACCAGGTCTGAGGAAACCTAAAATTTTTGCTAAAAGGCCCTAAGAGAAAAAATCATCACAAAAAGGGTTGAATTGAAGGTTTTGAAGGTTTTTATATAAAAGTATAGGATAAAAAACCCATATTTATAAAGTCCGCTTGCAAATATAGGTAAGGGTTAAACCCCGGTCAAGTTCCACCGGCGGAGATTATATAGATCAAGATCTACGGCTAATATCACCCCCGCGTCGCCAAAGTGATCGTCAACAAACAACGGTGGGCGGTAGCGGACATAATACCACCAGGGCACGTGTCCGATGTTCATTCATCCGCGTATGGATAAAGTGGTATTGGAAACCACCATAGCGCCGAGCGGAACCACCCATTATGAAAATACAGAGGGATACATTATGTGGCAAGGTGGGGCCTAACACGTGGCGAACAGGAAATGGTTTGGTAGGGCCATGGCACGAGGCATTATACTTTGTAATGATCGGAGGGCTGATACATACCTAAATAAAATCAACGGCCAGCGTTTCATCCGCGGCCAGGAACATGCACACGGGATATAAGGAAAAGCGGTCGCGGAGAATAAACCACCATAACAGGTGTCAACAGGTGGTGTATCCGCGCGGGAAGCAAACCGGAAAAGGAAACAGCCTTTTCGATCGCGGATACCACCGTTGGAATAAAGGGAGATGAGATCTGACGGCCCAAAACAAAGCCTCGAAGATCAACGGTTGGATATGACCCGCGTTCATAAAGGTGCAAGGAGGTTAATTTAAAAAGGCTTATATAAAAAAAGAAAGGGCTCCACATAACGGCATTTTGCATGTGTCATTATCCTGGAGAGCTCCGAAGACTGGTGGAAGCTGGCGATTGCGACAGAAGGCGAAAAGCGAGCACTTACAGGTAGGGTCTGGTGACCTGTCACACTTTTTAAACGGAATTTTGTTTAAAAGAAGCGTTTAAATGGAGACTGTGCAAGATATAGACGTTTTTAGGTCAAAAGATGCCCTAGAAGACCGAGATGAAGATGTTTACGATACCCTAATTAGGTTTCCGGTCTCCGATGTAAAAATTAGGTTGTCTGAGTTATTAAAAGAGGGTATAGACCCGCATAGGGTTCACCAGTCGTCTCTGATAGCTTTTTGCCCAGACCAATTTCCTGTTTTCCCAGAATTCGTCTCTTGGTGTGCCGAAAATTACTCCCGGGAAGAAAGAGTCGTTTTAAACAGCCAGAAAACCAGAGTCATTTGCGAAATCAAGCCAGCCAAATTGATTAGAGCCCTGGAAGTAGATTTGCCTCAAACCCTGGACCCTGAGGTTTTTTCTGAGGTCTCAATTATTGAAAATTATCATCATGCTTCTCAGAGTGATAGGGAAATGTTTTTGTCGACGTGTCTCAGACCAGAGACTAGCATTTCGGAACTCCCTTACCCTTTAGATATCAGTCTTTTTAATGAAAATACTCAGTTGGTCTTGACACTGTTGGCCGTAGTTTTAGGGTTAGATACGGATTTGTGTATAACTGAGTTTCAATTGAGTCTGTTGTACAGAATAAGTATAGTCCAGTCGGGGATGGACGAAAGTCAAATTCCCCGACTTAATTTTGAAGCATTCATAGCAGAAAGGATTCATGACCAGATGGTCAAATTTTTCCACCCACCGACATTTCAGGTTTCAGGCCTTTTTAATGAGAATGATTATGGTATCCAGTCAGGAAGAATTACAGTTCCCAGAAATTGTTTTCACGACTCCACTGGAAAATAATATGTTCAATTTTATCAACTACATGCTCTCAACGATTTTTAGGATGATTTTCGGAAAAAATCTGCCTAGAGTACTGCCGGAAATGTAGGTATCCATGCAATTGAATACAGAATATGCTACAGGGGATTGGTTTTTATCGAAAGATAGCACAGTAGTCAGATTGTATGGATTCAGACATAAACCCTATGTGTTACCAGCCTTCCTCACTTTGAGAATTTTTGCCTTGGAATTCTTAAGACAGAAGTTGATTGTAGAAGATAATAATTTTTTAGTTCACAGACAAGCAACGGACATTAAATATCCTTTCACATTAGGTCCGTTCACAATAAAGAATAAGAACGCTGCTGTATATATAGAGAAGTTGTTAAAAGACATGAATTTTGAGACAGATGCAGCTATGGAGTATGACCCATTAAATATCATATCCAAACAAAGAATTGAGCATCGTATCAGGGCTCTGAATCATCAGATTGTTGAAGGGATGGCGGACAGAGCCAACTGGCTCGAATACAAAGAAGAAATTATTCCGGACACGTCCGACAAAGAAATGTCATTGGTAGAAGCAACGGCGGAGACAGAAAGCGAAATAAATACTGCATTAGTGGGGTCCAAAAGACCTATACAGGACATTATGATCATTGATGATGAAGAGACGGAAAAAGGAAAAAGATTGAAAACCGATGAGTCACAAGAGTTGACAACAATTTCAGAAGAAGCAAAAACGACAGAAGATGAAATACCAGAGGTTACAGTGAAGGAGTACAACATTGAAGAAACCCCTGTAGGGGGTGATGTAAATAGACCCAGAAATATCATGGACGTATTTGATGAGCATAGTAAAAATAAACAGGAATCCGCGAAACAAACAAGTCAATTGTTTCCGAAGGTCAGGAATATATCTAATAATGAGGTGAGCTTATTTACAAGCAGAAACATCAAAGAAAATTCTTTGAAATTTTCAGTTGTAACAAAAAATAAGATCTCAGAGATGAAGATAGACTTGTCGAAAGTAAATGCCCCTGATAAAATTTTGTTACATAGACAAACTGGAGAAGTCATATAGTCAGACTATTTGGGGGCCATATTGAGAGCAGACAAACTGAAGAATTCAGTAGACAAATTAAATAATCAGTTGAGACAGGAAAAGGCGGAGAATAAGTCTCGACAACAGCAAATTAAGAAATTGCAAACAGATTTGACTAATAAAGATGGAGATGCAGCCACAAAACTGCTCAAGGAGAAGGAAGATGTGATTTTAACATTGAGACGAAAATTAAAAATCCCAGACACTGTACTTATTCAAGGCGCAGAATTGACAGTATTAGAAAAAGAGAAAGAAGAACTATCTAACGAAGTCAATGATGTCACTGCTAAAATGTTAAAGCTTTCTGACGAAAAGGATTATTGGGAAAAAGAAAGGTTCATTTTAGAAGAACAGTTGGCAACAGCAAGAAAACAATTAACAGAGAATAGTCAGCAGCAAGTACAGATAGGCTCAGAAGAGGATAAGACCGGTGTAGATGGAATTTTACAGGCAATGTCACAAATAAGTTTAAAAGATAATGAAATCAAATTGTTAAAGACAGAAGTACATAAATTGAAAGAAGAAAATGAAGTAAAAGAGAAAGAAATAAAAACTTTGCAGGCAAAAAATCAGGAATTGAGCAATAATAATAAGGGATTAGCAGCTCATGTAACAGGTCAAGCTGCTATGCAGGGGTGTAAGCATATGGTGTGGGACCAGATCATTAAAGAGGTTGAAAAACTTAGGCCATATCTGGATTACATAAGAGTTAAAGAAAAGGTAGCCAAAGATGCCTTCGAAAGTTGCCGAGCAGTCAGGGAGAACCTAAATAGAAAGCCGAAAGAAATAGCCCAGAGAGCAATAACATTTTTAAACAGTCTATCTGAGGCAGACCTGACAGCCATGAATATAACGAACAGAATTTCTGTCATCACTTGGGCCAGAAGGATCGTGGGGAAATACTCACATGTTGAAGATGTCGAGGCTAAAGCAGGAGAAATAAAGGAAGAAGTAATCAAGTTCAAAAAACAATTTGAAAAGTTAGTGAATAAGGGATTCCCAACTTTCTGGAACGAAAAGAATGAATTAATTCCTCCAAGTGAATATAAAAGATTACTGTTTGATATAAGGATGGATCACAGAAATTTCCAGCAGCTAGATCATATGCTCACAGGAAAAATTTTAATGGAGAAAATGTCAGGGGAATTTGAAATTTTAAATATGCTAATTTCAACTTGTGCAAACCTTCTCCCTGTTTCTTATGCAGGTCATATTGAGATGCGAGTCTTGGTGAAGGAAATGACCAATTATGACTTACCCACGGTTGACCAGTGGAATTATGTGGAGAAGTACGGAAAAACCAGATACTCTGTTCATACCTAGATGCACTCAAAACTCTTGCCATGTGGCGAAAGGATGATACTCAAGAAGTTTTGCCAAGTGGCAAAAGGATATTTTATTTTAAATTTGTAATATTATTTGAAAGACAGCTATGGGTTGCTCGAAGACAGTTATCTTTTAATTTAAACATTTTTAATTATTAGTTAGAAGAAGCAGTTATGTGGAGCTTCTTCTAAAAATTTTTGTATAAAAACAATGAGAGTCATTGTTGAAGGGGTTGGAAACTTTTTTGAGAAAAAAGTATGTGTTGAAGTTTATTTTTTGAGAAATAAAAGCAGTACAGTGATGTTACCTATCTTTTGATATCAGAGATTCATGAGTTAATCAGTTTTACAGTCTGTTATTCTCCTTATCTTTATATGTGCATGTTTACTTTCTTCGTTATATCTCCCATAGTGTTTTTCTTCCATATTTAAATGAGCACTTGAAATAACTTGAGATTCCTACTGGTTATGCCTCATTTTATTTGCATTTAAATATCCATTATATTCTCCAAAGTTGACAATAGATTCATCCTGGATAGATGCCTGTTGTTGATGGAATGTCTTTACTTCTTTCTATGTCACCTGAAAAATCAAATTGACTGTAATATGATTACTATCTTGCCTCTGTGTAAATCTGTATGGTGAAAATCTCTTACTGGTTTATTATACATTTGAAAGCTTTGACTCCATGCCCAATGTTTCTTGTTTACCTTTTCAACCAGAAAATATTTTGAGAAATTTTAAGAGAACCTTTGTATATTTTAGCCTTCATATATATATATCAAGAGAGAGCCCTCTCTGGTGGAGAAAATGGCTAGTTTTTCTACCTAAAGCTTGGTTTGAAATAGGTTACCTTAGGTCTTATTTTCTTACAACCGGAATAAAATCTAAGTGCTATCATTTTGGCGCCGTTGCCGGGGACCGAAAGTGAAATTTTCCCTGGGAGAAACGACAAAGAAAGCTCAAATTTCTTGGGCAAGGAAGTTTGAAACAAGTTGGTTGTAGATATTGCCCTGGCGATTTCACTTGTGACAGTTTTCAGAAGTTTTGAGAGTAATTTAAGAAAGACATTGTGGCTACAAGAAGGAATCCCGGCTCGCAGTTCTTTTCAGGCGTGGACAATCCAGAAAAGCTCCTCAAGACGGAGAAAGTCAAAGGCAAGACGAAAGAAGGTATTTCTCAGTTTTCTAATATATTCCCTTCTTTACAAGAACATCTGTTTGAGGAAGAAAATATTGGTTCAAGTGAAAAGATTTTGCTTAGAACTAAGTCAGATTCTGATTTGAAAGAAACAAAAGCTGATCGACAAAGTTTATGGGACTATTCTTTAAAATCTGTTTGGGAAAATTTACAAAGATCTGAGAGGAAAGAACCTAAAATATCCAAAGCCCAAAGAATACCTGTACAGGGTAATAGACAACAGGCGACGGTTGTTGCACCTTATAATCCACCACCCATGGCTGCCAGATTTGCTCCTTTGGTTTTGCCAGCAGTTTTACATGATTTGCCTCAAAATTATGCACAGAGAATCTTTACTTTTGATAATGAGGGAAATTATACAGCACATCAACATGTAGATAATTTCAGTGATTTTATTGATTTAGAAGAAGTGGATTATGATGATGCTAAAATGAGGTTGTTTGCTCAAAGCTTGAGGGGTGAAGTGAAAAAATGGTTTAAAGCTTTAGCCGCTGGATCTATTGCAAATTATGATGCCTTTACAACCCTTTTTATCGAAAGGTGGGAAGATCAGAAAAATCCTTCGCAGGTATTGACCCAGTATAACAATCTGAAAAAGGGAGGTTTTGAGTCAGTTCAGGAATTCTCTGCCAGATTTATGAAAGTCTACAATTCAATCCCTACAGATATAAAACCTCCAGTAGGAGCAGCCAAGTTACATTATGCTGATGCTTTTGAAGGTGATTTTTCATGCACATTAAGAGAAAGAAGATCTACTACTTTGGCAATAATGATGAAAGATGCAGTAGAAGTTGAGGCTAATATGATGGCTTCTGGAAAAATGAGACATAGAGATATGGATAGAAAGAAAATTAGAGAAGATAATCAAAATGCAGCTTCTTCTTCTTCTTCCTCTACAGATGTAAAATTCGAAGCAATGATGAAAACTATGGAAAAGTTTCTAAAAAGATTAGTAGTGGATAACAAAGCTCCAAATAAAGAACAAGCAGAACCTCAAATCAGAAACCCGAATTTTAGGAGGCCTTTTGTCCCAGCTGTCTGGCCGAGAGAACAGCGAAACCCAAGGAATGCAGAAGAAGATCAAATCCGACCTCCTTTTCCTGAAAATTATATTGCTGGAGAAGCTGAAGCCGAAATACCTGAAGGAGATATTCACCACTGTGGCAGTTCTGATCCAAAAGTGTATTTGACTAAACAGGAGCATGATATGTTCATGGCAGAAGGGGAATGTTGTAGTTTGGAGGTAGGAAGTGATCAATACCAGATTGGTTATCAAAATGCCATAAATGACCTTCAAAGAAAGATAAATCTGAGGAGCCGAGATGTTGTAATTGACAAAGGGAAAGAACCAATAGGCAAGTCAAAAAGGAATGCTGATAAAACTTCTACTAGTCAATCTGAACCACGAACTAAAAGAAAAGAAAATGAAGATGTGTCCAAGGTAATTCCAGATAGCAAGAAAGATCCAATGAAGGAAAGCGATAAAAATTTGGTTCCTTTCAACATACAGAATGAAATGTCAAAAGTCAAGATTTCAGTACCCTTTAATGAAATACTGAAGAACAAGGAATACAAGGAACAAATTTTCAAGATGATACAGGTAGAAAATCGGGTGGAAATAGACACTTTGGAATTAGATGATGATAATCCTAATATCTGTTTAGGATCAAGAATGGAAGACAATAGTTTGGAAGAAGTTTCTCCCTTCTATGTGAATTTGGATATTCATGATAAAGTGGTGCATAACTGTATGTTGGATTCTGGAGCTTCTCATAATTTGATGCCCAAACTTGTGGTAGAATCTTTGGGATTGGAAATCACAAGACCATATGATGACCTATTTTCTTTCGATTCAAGGAAAGTTAAATGTTTAGGGTTGTTAAAAGATTTGACAGTCAATCTCAGTAAAATACCAGCCAAAGGTATTCTTATGGATGTGGTGGTTGCTGATATTCCTGCAAAGTTTGGTATGTTATTGTCCAGGTCATGGGCCTCAAAGTTAAAGGGAACTATACAAATGGATATGTCTTTCGCTACTATTCCGGTGTTGGGGGTACACAGAAGATTGTATACTGAAAAGAGAGCTGCTTATTTGGTAAGTGATCTAAAAGAACCTGAGAAACATGCCATATATGCATTAGACACCGATTTGGGTTCTTGCATTTTGTACAATGATGTTGAATCTAAAGAAAAGATTGATTTAATGGAGCCTAAAGAAAATGAGAAGGAAAGATTGTTAAGAGAAAAGATCAGAAGAGAAGGTACTTGGACGATGCACTTTGATGGGGCTAGAAGCAGAGAAGGAGTTGGAGCGGGAGTATGGATAATTACACCTGACAGAGAATTTCTAATGTTTTCTTACCAATTGAATTTTGAATGTACCAACAATGTTGCAGAATATGAGGCTTTAATTCTGGGATTGAATGTGTTGAAGGATTTGAAAGCAAAAAAGATTGAGGTATTTGGAGATTCTGAATTGGTTATAAATCAGGTAAAAGCTATTTATCAGACCAAACACCCTAAAATGAGGTCCTATAGGAATGAAGTGTGGGATTTACTGGAATTTTTTTTCGATGAACATGATGTTATCTCAATTCCCCGAGTTAACAACACTGTAGCAGATTCTTTGGCCACTGCAGGAGCTGCGTTCAAAACTCCCATCTTTTCTAAAAAGGAATATAATATCGAAGTCATACATAGACCATCTATTCCAGATAATGTCAAACATTGGCAGTTCTTTGAAGATGACCAACAGATCAAACGCTTTTTGGAAATGACAGATGAGTTCAATTACAGGTCTATCGACGCAGAAGGTGATGAGTTGGGGCCAGATGAAGTGGATTTTCCGGAGGAAACCGAAACATTCAAGCAAAGGATCGGAGGTAAGGATATTATTCAACTGAAGAATAATGTTATCCCTAGAGGTTTAATTCCTTTAGAAAAGCTATTTGATAAAAATGATGTGGTAAAGAATCCAAAGATTGAACCAAAACCTGAAGATGTAAAAGATTATAATTTAGGTTCTGAAAAAGATCCCAAATTGGTAAAACTTTCAAAGAAATTACCAAGAAAAGAAGAAGATAAAAGTGTGGAAGTAATGAAAAGGTTTTCAGATGTTTTTGCTTGGAGCTATGAGGATTTGAAGGAATATGATATTTCTGTTATACAGCACACAATTCCAATCAAACCAGATGAAAAGCCTTTTAAGCAGAAATTAAGAAGAATAAATCCCAAGCTACTGCCAGTGATAGAAAAAGAGGTGAGGAAGTTGTTTGATGCTAAGATAATTGTGTCTCTGAGGTTTTCCAAGTGGTTAGCAAATTTAGTACCCGTAAGAAAAAAGAATGGAGAAATAAGGCTGTGTGTGGATTTTAGAAACTTGAACAGAGCTTCTTTGAAAGATAATTATCCACTCCCTAAAATGGACCAGGTTTTACAGCAGGTTGTGGGAGCCGAAAGAATTTCCATGTTAGATGGTTTTTCGGGTTATAATCAAATCAAAGTTCATCCAGAAGATCAAGAAAAAACTGCTTTTACTACTCCTTGGGGAACGTTTATGTACGCCAAAATGCCATTTGGTCTAATGAATGCAGGTGCAACATTTCAGAGAGCTATGGATATTGCATTTGCAGATGAAAGGGACAAAATTGTGGTGGTATACATGGATGATATCACTGTTTATTCAAAGAATGCTGCTGATCACTGGAAGCATCTGAAAAGAGTCTTCATAAAATGTAGAAGGTTTGGGATTTCATTAAATCCAAAGAAATCACATTTTTGCATGGAAGAGGGAAGGTTATTGGGACACATCATATCCAAAGAAGGAATTAAGATCGATCCGGAGAGAGTATCTGCAATACAAAAGGTGGGAATCCCTAGGAGTAAGAAAGAGATTCAGTCATTCATAGGAAGGGTAAATTGGCTGAGGAGGTTCATTCCCAGTTTCGCTGAAATTTTGAGAAATATAACTGAAATGTTGAGAAAAGATAGAGAAATTAAATGGAATGAAGAAGCAAGAAAATCCTTTGACAACATCAAGAAAGCATTGACTGAAGCACCGGTGTTAATTAGTCCAGATTATACAAGGAATTTCATCATGTTTACTTAAGCATCGGAACACACAGTGGCTGGGGTATTGTTGCAAAAAAATCAAGAAGGTATAGAACAGCCTATTGCATTTTTTAGTAAGATTCTGGGAGATGCAGAATTAAAATACAACATCATGGAAAAACAAGCTTATGCTTTGGTGAAAGCACTGAAAGATTTCAGGATATATATTTTGCATTCTCATACAATAGCACATGTTCCATCAACAGCAGTAAAAGACATTCTTACGCAACCAGATCCCGAAGGGAAAAGAGCAAAATGGATAGCAGTGTTGCTGGAATATGACTTGGACATTAAACCCACCAAATTGATAAAAGGTCAAGGTTTAGCTAAAATGATGACAGAAACAAATTGGGATTCCCTCAGTATAAATTTTCTAGCTGAAACTTCGACCGAGAATGTTCCAAAGTCACCGATAATTGAAGATTTCTCTTTATCTCCCTGGTACTCAGATATCGTATATGTCTTACAGAATCTCCAAGCACCTGCGGACATGGAAAAAACTAGGGCAAGGTCAGTAAAACTGAAAGCAGCAAAGTTTTGCATATTGGATGGGAATTTGTTTTGGAAAGATCCAGGAGGAATATTGTTAAATTGTCTTTTAGAGAATGAGACACAGCATATTATGGTGGAATTTCATAAAGGTATGTGTGGAGGACATCATTCATGGAAGGCTACAGTAAACAAAATTCTTAGAGCTGGTTTTTACTGGCCCAACATGTACTCCGATGTGTATAAAGAAATAACAAAATGTCATGAATGTCAAATTTTCGATGGAAAAAGAGAATTATTGCCATTTCCATTGAAACCTATTTCAGTTGAAGCACCTTTCCAACAGTGGGGGTTAGATTTTATTGGTGAAATAAACCCGAATTTATAAAGTCCGCTTGCAAATATAGGTAAGGGTTAAACCCCGGTCAAGTTCCACCGGCGAAGATTATATAGATCAAGATCTACAGCTAATATCACCCCCGCGTCGCCAAAGTGATCGTCAACAAACAGCGGTGGGCGGTAGCGGACATAATACCACCAGGGCACGTGTCCGATGTTCATTCATCCGCGTATGGATAAAGTGGTATTGGAAACCACCATAGCGCCGGGCGGAACCACCCATTATGAAAATACGGAGGGATACATTATGTGGCAAGGTGGGGCCTAACACGTGGCGAACAGGAAATGGTTTGGTAGGGCCATGGCACAAGGCATTATACTTTGTAATGATCGGAGGGCTGATACATACCTAAATAAAATCAACGGCCAGCGTTTCATCCGCGGCCAGGAACATGCACACGGGATATAAGGAAAAGCGGTCGCGGAGAATAAACCACCATAACAGGTGTCAACAGGTGGTGTATCCGCGCGGGAAGCAAACCGGAAAAGGAAACAGCCTTTTCGATCGCGGATACCACCGTTGGAATAAAGGGAGACGAGATCTGACGGCCCAAAACAAAGCCTCGAAGATCAACGGTTGGATATGACCCGCGTTCATAAAGGTGCAAGGAGGTTAATTTAAAAAGGCTTATATAAAAAAAGAAAGGGCTCCACATAACGGCATTTTGCATGTGTCGTTATCCTGGAGAGCTCCGAAGACTGGTGGAAGCTGGCGATTGCGACAGAAGGCGAAAAGCGAGCACTTACAGGTAGGGTCTGGTGACCTGTCACACTTTTTAAACAGAATTTTGTTTAAAAGAAGCGTTTAAATGGAGACTGTGCAAGATATAGACGTTTTTAGGTCAAAAGATGCCCTAGAAGACCGAGATGAAGATGTTTACGATACCCTAATTAGGTTTCCGGTCTCCGATGTAAAAATTAGGTTGTCTGAGTTATTAAAAGAGGGTATAGACCCCCATAGGGTTCACCAGTCGTCTCTGATAGCTTTTTGCCCAGACCAATTTCCTGTTTTCCCAGAATTCGTCTCTTGGTGTGCCGAAAATTACTCCCGGGAAGAAAGAGTCGTTTTAAACAGCCAGAAAACCAGAGTCATTTGCGAAATCAAGCCAGCCGAATTGATTAGAGCCCTGGAAGTAGATTTGCCTCAAACCTTGGACCCTGAGGTTTTTTCTGAGGTCTCAATTATTGAAAATTATCATCATGCTTCTCAGAGTGATAGGGAAATGTTTTTGTCGACGTGTCTCAAACCAGAGACTAGCATTTCGGAACTCCCTTACCCTTTAGATATCAGTCTTTTTAATGAAAATACTCAGTTGGTCTTGACACTATTGGCCGTAGTTTTAGGGTTAGATACGGATTTGTGTCATTAGAGAGATTTTGAGGTCAAAAAAGGACCTCCTAAGAGATGTACTACAAAAATATGAGATATATTAAAATATTATGAATTGGGGGTTTTATGGGGTAGGTATATATGACAAGTCACCTCCCACACTATTTTCTATGCACAATATAAATAACCATGGTTGAGTTACTTTTCAAAATTCACTAGAAATAAAATTAATAAAATAAGACTACATTGATGTGACTACGATTCATTGTAAATTCCCAAAAATGTATTGTCCTTTAACATTTATTTGTCTTGAACTTGCAAATGAAATAAAATAATAAAAAACATTTTTTAGAGTTTTTTTTTAATTTTATGTTGACTTTTTATATTTAGTACTTTTCTCATGAATTTAATAATGTAATTTAATTGAGAATTTATTTACATGTAAAATGTCAATAATATTATTATAATCCACATTGCATTATTATTATTATTATTATTATTATTTATTAAATCTATTATTATTTTTTATTAGTTTGACATTATGTTATTAAATAGAATGGAGTGAATATATAATTTAAAATTAAAAACATAAAAATGATAATATATTATTTTATAAAAAAATGTGAATGGACTTTCTTTATGAATTAAGAGTACTTCACTTTAAAATGACAATAATATTATTTTATGTGAAAGTGTGAAAAGACATTCATTATGAATACTTTACTTGAAAATGACAATAATATTATTTTATGAAAAGACTATCATTATGAGTACTTTACTTTATGACTTAAAAGTATTTACACCACTACCTTGGTTAACTATGTGTTTTCATCCACCATAGAAAATTTGACAAATAAACATTCTTAACTCATGCAATGCCACCTCACCAAGGGGGATGATGCCATCTACTAGAATGCGATTGGTTGTATTTTATAGTACATTTTCTTTGTTTTGAGGCCCTTTTTTGACCTCAAAATTTCTCTAATGATAACTGAGTTTCAATTGAGTCTGTTGTACAGAATAAGTATAGTCCAGTCGGGGATGGACGAAAGTCAAATTCCCCGACTTAATTTTGAAGCATTCATAGCAGAAAGGATTCATGACCAGATGGTCAAATTTTTCCACCCACCGACATTTCAGGTTTCAGGCCTTTTTAATGAGAATGATTATGGTATCCAGTCAGGAAGAATTACAGTTCCCAGAAATTGTTTTCACGACTCCACTGGAAAATAATATGTTTAATTTTATCAACTACATGCTCTCAGCGATTTTTAGGATGATTTTCGGAAAAAATCTGCCTAGAGTACTGCCGGAAATGCAGGTATCCATGCAATTGAATACAGAATATGCTACAAGGGATTGGTTTTTATCGAAAGATAGCACAGTAGTCAGATTGTATGGATTCAGACATAAACCCTATGTGTTACCAGCCTTCCTCACTTTGAGAATTTTTGCCTTGGAATTCTTAAGACAGAAGTTGATTGTAGAAGATAATAATTTTTTAGTTCACAGACAAGCAACGGACATTAAATATCCTTTCACATTAGGTCCGTTCACAATAAAGAATAAGAACGCTGCTGTATATATAGAGAAGTTGTTAAAAGACATGAATTTTGAGACAGATGCAGCTATGGAGTATGACCCATTAAATATCATATCCAAACGAAGAATTGAGCATCGTATCAGGGCTCTGAATCATCAGATTGTTGAAGGGATGGCGGACAGAGCCAACTGGCTCGAATACAAAGAAGAAATTATTCCGGACACGTCCGACAAAGAAATGTCATTGGTAGAAGCAACGGCGGAGACAGAAAGCGAAATAAATACTGCATTAGTGGGGTCCAAAAGACCTATACAGGACATTATGATCATTGATGATGAAGAGACGGAAAAAGGAAAAAGATTGAAAACAGATGAGTCACAAGAGTTGACAACAATTTCAGAAGAAGCAAAAACGACAGAAGATGAAATACCAGAGGTTACAGTGAAGGAGTACAACATTGAAGAAACCCCTGTAGGGGGTGATGTAAATAGACCCAGAAATATCATGGACGTATTTGATGAGCATAGTAAAAATAAACAGGAATCCGCGAAACAAACAAGTCAATTGTTTCCGAAGGTCAGGAATATATCTAATAATGAGGTGAGCTTATTTACCAGCAGAAACATCAAAGAAAATTCTTTGAAATTTTCAGTTGTAACAAAAAACAAGATCTCAGAGATGAAGATAGACTTGTCGAAAGTAAATGCCCCTGATAAAATTTTGTTACATAGACAAACTGGAGAAGTCATATACTCAGACTATTTGGGGGCCATATTGAGAGCAGACAAACTGAAGAATTCAGTAGACAAATTAAATAATCAGTTGAGACAGGAAAAGGCGGAGAATAAGTCTCGACAACAGCAAATTAAGAAATTGCAAACAGATTTGACTAATAAAGATGGAGATGCAGCCACAAAACTGCTCAAGGAGAAGGAAGATGTGATTTTAACATTGAGACGAAAATTAAAAATCCCAGACACTGTACTTATTCAAGGCGCAGAATTGACAGTATTAGAAAAAGAGAAAGAAGAACTATCTAACGAAGTCAATGATGTCACTGCTAAAATGTTAAAGCTTTCTGACGAAAAGGATTATTGGGAAAAAGAAAGGTTCATTTTAGAAGAACAGTTGGCAACAGCAAGAAAACAATTAACAGAGAATAGTCAGCAGCAAGTACAGATAGGCTCAGAAGAGGATAAGACCGGTGTAGATGGAATTTTACAGGCAATGTCACAAATAAGTTTAAAAGATAATGAAATCAAATTGTTAAAGACAGAAGTACAGAAATTGAAAGAAGAAAATGAAGTAAAAGAGAAAGAAATAAAAACTTTGCAGGCAAAAAATCAGGAATTGAGCAATAATAATAAGGGATTAGCAGCTCATGTAACAGGTCAAGCTGCTATGCAGGGGTGTAAGCATATGGTGTGGGACCAGATCATTAAAGAGGTTGAAAAACTTAGGCCATATCTGGATTACATAAGAGTTAAAGAAAAGGTAGCCAAAGATGCCTTCGAAAGTTGCCGAGCAGTCAGGGAGAACCTAAATAGAAAGCCGAAAGAAATAGCCCAGAGAGCAATAACATTTTTAAACAGTCTATCTGAGGCAGACCTGACAGCCATGAATATAACGAACAGAATTTCTGTCATCACTTGGGCCAGAAGGATCGTGGGGAAATACTCACATGTTGAAGATGTCGAGGCTAAAGCAGGAGAAATAAAGGAAGAAGTAATCAAGTTCAAAAAACAATTTGAAAAGTTAGTGAATAAGGGATTCCCAGCTTTCTGGAACGAAAAGAATGAATTAATTCCTCCAAGTGAATATAAAAGATTACTGTTTGATATAAGGATGGATCACAGAAATTTCCAGCAGCTAGATCATATGCTCACAGGAAAAATTTTAATGGAGAAAATGTCAGGGGAATTTGAAATTTTAAATATGCTAATTTCAACTTGTGCAAACCTTCTCCCTGTTTCTTATGCAGGTCATATTGAGATGCGAGTCTTGGTGAAGGAAATGACCAATTATGACTTACCCACGGTTGACCAGTGGAATTATGTGGAGAAGTACGGAAAAACCAGATACTCTGTTCATACCTAGATGCACTCAAAACTCTTGCCATGTGGCGAAAGGATGATACTCAAGAAGTTTTGCCAAGTGGCAAAAGGATATTTTATTTTAAATTTGTAATATTATTTGAAAGACAGTTATGGGTTGCTCGAAGACAGTTATCTTTTAAGTTAAACATTTTTAATTATTAGTTAGAAGAAGCAGTTATGTGGAGCTTCTTCTAAAAATTTTTGTATAAAAACAATGAGAGTCATTGTTGAAGGGGTTGGAAACTTTTTTGAGAAAAAAGTATGTGTTGAAGTTTATTTTTTGAGAAATAAAAGCAGTACAATGATGTTACCTATCTTTTGATATCAGAGATTCATGAATTAATCAGTTTTACAGTATGTTATTCTCCTTATCTTTATATGTGCATGTTTACTTTCTTCGTTATATCTCCCATAGTGTTTTTCTTCCATATTTAAATGAGCACTTGAAATAACTTGAGATTCCTACTGGTTATGCCTCATTTTATTTGCATTTAAATATCCATTATATTCTCCAAAGTTGACAATAGATTCATCCTGGATAGATGCCTGTTGTTGATGGAATGTCTTTACTTCTTTCTATGTCACCTGAAAAATCAAATTGACTGTAATATGATTACTATCTTGCCTCTGTGTAAATCTGTATGGTGAAAATCTCTTACTGGTTTATTATACATTTGAAAGCTTTGACTCCATGCCCAATGTTTCTTGTTTACCTTTTCAACCAGAAAATATTTTGAGAAATTTTAAGAGAACCTTTGTATATTTTAGCCTTCATATATATATCAAGAGAGAGCCCTCTCTGGTGGAGAAAATGGCTAGTTTTTCTACCTAAAGCTTGGTTTGAAATAGGTTACCTTAGGTCTTATTTTCTTACAACCGGAATAAAATCTAAGTGCTAACACACTGAAACACATTTATTGAGCTTCCATGCACACAGAAAGCAATGTATGCAAGTCAATTGGAAATTAGAAGAGAAAAGTGACCTAGCTCTACAAAAGTTAGGTCAAGCCATGTCAAAGTTATAAAAGAAAGGTAAAGCGAATGATTAAGGCCTTCTTATTGATTATTGATTTGAGAAGTCGACTTGGAGAGATCAGAGAGCTAGTTTAGGGTTGAGGGCACACCATTCAACCATCAAGTGTATTTCGGTAGTGAAATCTATCTGCCCTAGTGACTATTAGGATTGGATCATTTAGATTCAACATTCTACTATCATCATATAGGATTCTACAATATTCTTTGGGGGTTCAGGTCTCATATTGGATTAGGAGGACTCGCCTTCTTACAGGGGCGACTTGGGAAAACTAAAGCATCTTCATATCTCAGCATACAGTGGCCTTTTTGTCTGCATGCAACCTACATCCTTCCGAGAGCACCCCTATTAGCCTAGTTATTGAATACAAGCTTCGGATTCGGATCCAAGATCAAGTTATCAACAAATCCATTATCAAAAGGGCACATTCTCTTGCATGGGCGACTTTCCTAGAGGAAGACTCACGCTTTATGCCTTAAAACTGATGCATGATCTGCATGCAGCTTCTATCTTGATCAGAGGGGGATTCTAACCCTATTACCTTCATTTGGGATCATTTTGACATCATTCGAGCACTCATGCATCCATTCACATATTGAAGAGGGCGCATTTATTTAAGGGGACATTCTTGGAGAGAGACCATCTCATATATCAACAAATTCTTCATGCATGGCTTGCATGCTTATCTCATATTGATCTACATCCACCGCACAATCTATTGGTATGTACATGCATTATTTATATCCCTATTTTATATCATATCTGAATATTTGGGTTATTTAAGGTTTCTTGGCTAACCCATGCATGATCAAGCAATCATAGAACAATACTTGCATTCATATTTCATTATAGTATTGAGTTACAAGACCTCAGACAAGCAAGAAACTACATCAGAGAATTACAAAGACAACAAAATATCAGTTGGAATATTACAATGGTATCAGAGCATGTTCCTCGCTAGCTGTGGGAGCATGCAGTTG
The DNA here is from genome assembly GCA_027924585.1 of Larix kaempferi. Lineage (NCBI taxonomy): Eukaryota > Viridiplantae > Streptophyta > Pinopsida > Pinales > Pinaceae > Larix > Larix kaempferi. Next base: position 11,092,337 of record BSBM01001331.1, on the reverse strand, counting down.
TGAATAATAAATGAATACAAAAGACCCACACAATATTACTTACAGGAGGCATAGGTTTAGGAACAGTGGAAGAAGAGAAGAAGAGGAGTTAGAGGATATAGAACTGGGAGATACAGAGACTCAGTTTGGAAAAGGTAAAGAAACAATGACAAATGATGATAAAATGGCTTTCCCTAGCCTCATTTCTGCTTTAAAGGAATCGACTTCAGGACACAAAGAAATGTTGATTGCCATCCACAAATTGGCAGATAAATCAGGGCCCACCCCACACAGTCCTATGTTCCCCAACAGTGATCGGGTATCCACTAGTAGCAGTGGAGAGCAGTTACGTACTAATATCCAGAGTCACCCTCATCTCTACAATAGGTCCTCCATACCTACCATGCCACATTTCTTGGATAACCAGACAACAGTACCAATAGTACAGGCAGAACCAAAAGAACCAATGGGGGCATATTTACGGGAGTATAGAGCATTGGGAGATGACTTCCAATCGACCATGTCCTTTACATATTTTTGTCATTTTAAGAGTAAGAACAAACCGAGAGCTTATAACAGGGCTTTCAACCAGAACTATGAGTTGCAACACATAGTAGGGAAGCTAACTACTCCTACCTTTGACGGGACCCAGAGTGGCCCAACGCGGAATTGGGTAAAGAAGTTGGACACTTACTTCCAACTCAACCCCATGATGGAGACAAATGCCATTAAGTTGGCTACCTTGCATTTGGACGGGGAATCCCATGAGTGTTGGTACCACGTGCTAGTGACATTGGGTCACAATACCATCACTTCTTATACAAATTTTACTCAAAGGCTCATCGAGCGCTTTGACAGGAAAGACCCCGAGGTACATTTCAGAGAGCTAGCACAGCTCAAGCAGACAAGTCGTCTAGAATCCTTCATATCTGAGTTCCAAAGGGTAGCAGTCATGTTGACAGATATTTCAGAGAGTAGGTTAATTATGTTGTTCACCGAGGACCCTTACGTGGATGGGTTAAGGCTTATAGACCCACCACCCTGTCTGATGCCATCAGTCGTACCAGATATTTATAAGATTTTGTTCCAAAAAAATAAGTTTCCTCCCAGAATCAATTTTCCTATAAAAGATAAGGAGAGGAGACTCTTCCAAAAAGAATGGCCCAAGAAAGAGTGGATGGATAATGATACCTACCAGGACCTTAGAAGGAAGAAACTGTGTTTCGGTTGTCAGGAGCCATGGATACTAGGTCACAGGTGTTCAAGGAAGGGAAAGGCTCACTACATAGGGGTATACTCCGACAATGGAGAGGATGAGGATGATTAGGACCAGGAATAGGGAGAGACACTTCACACAGTGGAGGAGGAGTAGTTTTCCGAGGGTACACAAGGAGGTGCCATTGTTACACTATCTGGAGTTCCCAGATTCCACACTCTTTGGATAAGAGGTGTCATATAGGGCAACAAGGTTAGGGTGTTGATAGATGGTGGGGCATCCCACAACTTTATTGATGTTTCCTGGGTAAAGAGGAAAGGTATCCCGATTGAGAAATTTGATGGATTTACAATAACCGCAGCAGGTAACCACAGCATGGAATGTAATCAAAGGATTCCAAAATTGAACGTGACTCTAGGAAACTATACAGTGACAGAGACATTTTATGTGGTTGATATACTAGACACGAATGTGGTGTTGGGATTTCAGTGGCTTTATTCCATTGGAAAGTATTCTACGAATTACCAGACCATGGAGATGGAATTTCAGGGAGCAAAAGGATAGAGAGTGGTTTTGAGAGGTATGAATACCTACCCTCCTAGAGCAGTATCATCACACGGGATGGAGGCTTTGCTCCGACAGGGAGACATAAAGTGGGCAACAAAGTTCTTGGTTACTTTCAAGAAGCCACGAGATAGAGCCACACAACATCCAACAGACATACATGCACTATTACAGAAGCATGCAAAAGTATTCGAAGATCTTCCGTCAGGTAGGCCTCTAGATCGGGGATTTGAGCACATTATTGAGTTGGAGGAGGGGACCCAAGCAGTCATTACTACCCGTTATCGACACCCCAAAAGATATAAAGATGAAATTGAAAACACGTTCAAAGAGTTGCTCAAATTGGGTTACAAAAACCTAGCTCCAGTCCATTCGCATGCTCAGTGGTGTTAGTGAAGAAAAAGGATGGGACCTTGTGCATGTGCATTGATTACAAGGCGCTTAACAAGAAGACAATTAAGAATAGGTATCCAATCCCACAGATTGATGAATTGATGGATGAACTACAAGGGGCAAAATACTTCTCCAAAATTGACCTCTGGTCAGGGTACCATTAGATACAGGTTAGGGAACAGGATGTTCCAAAGACCGCTTTCCTTTGTCACTACGGACACTATGAGTTTCTAGTGATGCCATTTGGGCTCACTAATGCACCAGCTACTTTCCAGTCATGTATGAACAACACCTTCAAGGCTTAGTTACATAAGTATCTTCTGGTTTTTTCGATGATATATTGATTTACAGTCGGACTTGGGAAGATCATTTAAAGCACCTTGATGAAGTACTTGGAATCCTAAAAGAACAGTCACTGTATGAAAAGATGTCCAAATGCGAGTTCGGTATGCAAGAGATGTTATATTTGGGACATGTGATAGGATCAAATGGGGTACAGGTACGCTTGGAAAAGATTAGAGCCATACTGGATTGGCCTACACCTAAAAGTGTGACAAAGTTGAAAGGATTGTTGGGCCTTTGCACCTACTACAGGAGGTATGTCAGTGGTTTCTCATAGATCTCACTAAGGGGCATTCAATTGGTCAGAGGCAATAACAAATATTTGATAAAATGAAAAAGGTAATGAGTTCATGCCGGGTACTAGCACTACTAGATTTTACACGGGCATTCGTATTAAAATGTGATGCTTCATGAGAGGGTATTGGAGCAGTATTGATGTAGAATAATCACCCTATTGCATTTGAGAGCAGAAAACTCAAGGACTATGAGCGCCACTATTCAATATATGACAAGGAAATGTTATCCATTCTCCATGCATTGACCAAGTTCAAACAATACTTAGTGGGTGGCAGATTCAAGATTAAGATAGATCACAATAGCTTAAAGTACTTCTTGGAACAAAAAGAATTGAATGAGAGGCAACTGAAATGGGTGAGTAAGATTCAAGTGCATGACTTCGAGATCGAATACATAAAGGGAAAAAACAATGTGGTAGCAGATGCACTTTCTAGACAACCAACCACTTTATCTCTTATGAGCATTTCCTCAGATTGGAGATCTCATCTTTTGATCGAATATTCCAAAGATAAGTTTGCTTGTGAAATATTGGATGGATAGATTCAAGATGACAGGTACAGAGTACTAGATGACATTATCTACTGTAAGAACAAGATCTACTTAGTGGTCGAGTCTGCACTCAAGAAAAAGATTCTACAAGCTTCTCATGACTCACCTTTAGCAGGACACTAGAGATTTCTTAAGACTTACATACAGATTAGAGAGAGGTTCTCATGGAAGGGCCTCAAAAACGATGTGATGCAGCATGTGAGGGAATGCAGTTTGTGCCAACAGAATAAGATAGAGCATACTCATCTGGCAGGTTTACTACAACCATTACCCATTCCCGAGCAAAAATGGGAAAGCATTTCAATGGACTTTATTACAGGGTTGCCCAAGGTACAAGGTAGAGACTGTTTGTACGTAGTGGTTGACAGGTTGACTAAGTTCGCTCATTTCTTTTCCATTCCTTCCGACTATTCAGTCACACATGTAGCATAATTGTTTTCTAGAGAGCTATTCAGGTTGCATGGGTTACCTAAGACCATTGTCAATGATAGAGATGACAAGTTCACTGGAGCATTATGGCAGGAGATTTTCAAGCTAGTTGGAACAGAATTGGCTATAAGCACGAGTTATCATCCTCAAAGTGACGAACATACAGAGATAGTTAACAAGTGGATTGAGGGATACTTGAGGAACTATGTAGCAGGCCAACAGAGGACATGGATTAAATGACTACACCTAGGGGACACTGCCACAATACTACACACCATATGACCATCGATATGACTCCTTTTAAAGCATTGTATGGTTATGATGCCTTATATTTTGCGGACTTGATATTTGGTGACAACAAGGCTCCTAAAGCCAAGGAGTGGATTCAAGAAAGTCAAGATATTCTCAAGATACTCAAAGAAAACATACAGGTTTCCCAAAATCAACAAAACATATATGTAGATAGACATAGGATTGAGCGCATTTTTTAGGTAGAGGATTTGGTATACTTACGTCTACATCCTTACAGACAATCATCCCTTGAAAAGAAAGGAGCAGCGAAACTTAAGCCTAACTTTTATGGCCCTTACAAGATAATCCAGAAAAGTGGGAGACATAGCGTATGAGCTCGAATTACCACAAGAAAGCAAGATTCATAATGTGTTCCATGTGTCCAACCTCAAGAAAGCAGTAGGTCAACAAATTGTTACTTCATCAGAACTACCTCCCCTTGATGATGAGGGGCAACTGATTTTGGTCCCAGAATGGATTCTGGAAGTTTGAGAAATAAAACTATGGAACAAGATCATTCGAGAGTACTTGGTTCAATGGAAAGAATTACCTATAACAGAGGTCACTTGGGAAGGAGAACAGGTATTGTAGCACCCAGCATTACAGTTGCTTGAGGACACGCAATTTTGAGTGGGGAGGACTGTAATGTCCTCTTCTACTTAAGCACAGAGGACCATCCCGCTAACTTATCTAATTCCCATAGGTTCGAGCGGGTACTAACATTCAAGGAATTGACTGAGGATTGATGCCATTTATACCATAAGAAGATCTTAATCATGGTTATTAGATCATCAGTAGGTAAAAGAGGGCCAGAGGAACTGGGGGCCACTTACATGCATTACATACGGGCCATATTTCATGTTGCATGCACTCAAAAACCTTTATTGAGTTTTCATGCACACAGAAATCAATGCATGCAAGTCAACTGGAAATTAGAAGAGAAAAGCGACCTAGCTCTGTAAAAGTTAGGTCAGGCCATGTCAAAGTTATAAAAGAAAGGTAAAGCGAATGATTAAGGCCTTCTTATTGATTATTGATTTGAGAAGTTGACTTGGAGAGCTTAGAGAGCTAGTTTAGGGTTGAGGGCACACCACTCAACCATCAAGTGTATTTCGACAGTGAAATCTATCTTCCCTAGTCACTATCGGGGTTGGATAATCCAGATTCAACATTCTACTATCATCATACAAAATTCTACAGTGTTCTTTGGGGGTTCACGCCTCATATTGGATTAGGAGGACTCGCCTTCTTATAGGGGCGACTTGGGAAAACTAAAGCATCTTCATATCTCATCATACATTGGCCTTTTTGTTTGCATGCAACCTTCATCCTTCCGAGAGCACCCCTATCAACCTAGTTATTGAATACAGGCTTCGGATTTGGATCCAAGATCAAGTTATCAACAAATCCATTATTGAAAGGGCGCCTTCTCTTGCATGGGCGACTTTCCCAAAGGAAGACTCACGCTTTATGCTTTAAAGCTGATGCATGGTCTATATGCAGCTTCTATCTTGATCAGAGGGGGATTCTAACCATATTACCTTCATCCGAGAGCATTCTAACATCATTCGAGCACTCATGCATCCATTCACATATTGAAGAGGGTGCATTCTTGGAGAGATACCATCTCATATATCAACTGATTCTTCATGCATGGCTTGCATGCTTATCTCATATTGATCTACATCCACCGCACAAGCTATTGGTACGTACATGCATTATTTCTATCCCTATGTTATAACATATCTGAATATTTGGGTTATTTAGGGTTTCTTGGCAAACCCGTGCACTTGCATGTATGATCAAGCGATCATAGAGCAATACTTGCATTCATATTTCATTCTAGTATTGAGTTACAAGACCTCATACAAACAAGAAACTACATCAAAGAATTACAGAGACAACAAAATATCAGTTGGCATATTACATAACACACCATTTTTTCAGGGATAAAATTACAATTTTCTGGAATTGGTTGACTGATTTTTTTTAATCACAAAAAAAGACTATTTTTTTTAAAATAAACAAAATTAACAATTTTTGTTTTGAAATTATTTATTAAAATTTGAAAAAAAATATAAAACTTCAAATGCAAAATTTATAATTAAAAAAACTTTAAAAATACAATAATAAAAATAATTAAAACAAAATTAATAATATATATATATATATATATATTAAAAATATTAAAATGAAAATTTTATTTATGAACAAGTTATACAACTTGACGAGAACTTTATACTCAAAATGAGAACTTTAGCCATAAAAACTCATTTTTGTATTAAAAACAAAAAAAAAAACAACTTTTGATTTGAAAAGTGGTGCTACCGATAGCACTCTTTTTTTTCGGAGCTAAAATTACTACTTTTTTGAAACTCCAACCGATGCCATTGCAATCAAAACCATAACTCAACCTCTCAATCAAAAAGTGGGGCTCCAAGAATCACCCTTTTAGGAGGTTAAAATTACGCCTTGTTCCAAACAATGACCCAATCAACCGACATTGTTAAACCAAAACTCCTAAAAATAAAACAAAATGACATAAGACACATTAAAAACAATTAAATAACACAAATGAATAAAAAATAAACATTAAAATACAACTAAATTAAAAATATAAATATTCTTAAAAATTAAAAAATTAGAGTCTACTTTAAAACCATAACAAACCAAATAAAAATAAAATAAAACACCTAAACAATATAAAAAACACAATTAAAAAATAACAATATAAAAAACACAATTAAAGAATAACAATATATATATATATATATATATATATAATGTGAAACAATATAAAATATAACATAAGACAATATAAAATAAAAATAATAACCAAAAACAAATAAAATGTTAACTTTATATCAAAATGTTCACTTTATAACAAAAATATTTAAAAACAAAAAAAAATTAAAAAACTAAACATGCCAAAACCCATACTTAGTTTTCGTGGGTTTTATGTATAAGGAACATATATATATATAAGGGGAGGGTCTTAAGGGGTGTGCGATTCTAGGAATCGCACCACTCTAAATGGTGGGAGGGTCTTAAGGGGGTGTTATTTTAGGAATCATACTACCCTTTAAGCACCATTCAAAGTGGTGGTGTCACTCCTTGGAGTGGTGCTTGATGGGTAGCGTCATTCCCATAATCGCGCCCTCTTAAGATCTTCCCATTATATGTGTTTCTTATACATCAAAGCCATAAAATTTAGCATTTTTTTTAATATTTTTCTTATTCTTTAAAATATTTTTGTTATTCCCTATTAACCTAAAAATGAATGAAACTCATAAAAAATTAAAAAATATGTTATTATTATTTTTTAAGATAACGTTGAAATTTAAATTTATATTCGATGTTTTATATTTGTTTTTTTTTAATGTTTTATTATGGTGTTTAAATGTTTCGATAATTTTTTTAACTATATCCATTATTAAAGGGAGTTCTTGATATTCTTGATTAGTTTTATGTCGTTGAGGAAAATGTCAAGCTTGACAAATTTTTGATTAAAATATTTTGTAATGTTTTAACTTTAAGATTTTATTTTGAGAATAAATATTATGTTGTTAATATATTATTTACAAATATATGGTATACTTTTTGTTGAGTTTATGTGAATCATCACTTTTTTTCCAAGAAAAAAAAAACGTATTTTCATTCAAAATGGAGCAAAAATACATTCTTCAGTGCCATATAGCAATAGTGTTATCAAAACAGTAATGACGACCAACCGTATAGTAGTCTTTCAACAACCATAAAGAGAATTTTGTAACTATTGGATACAACCAGTTCAACAAAATCACCAAAGATCATATATCTGAGAAATGGATAATCTGAAGATTCAGATCAATTCCCCCTTGAAATTCTTCTAAGTGGAGAGCTCCATGATGTAGCAGCAGCCCCTGTTTGGTCGATGAATCAGCATCCTCATTGAATTCATGTATGATGTGCTGGAATGAGATATTATGAAAGGAGACCCAGACTGCTCTCAACTGATCAACCAAATAGATCAATCCAGCGTGAGAAACTTTAGCTTGTCCTTGGATGCATTTAATCACAAGTTCTGAATCACCCATAATCTGCAAATTGAGCACCAACTTCCTGAAAGCCACCTTCAACAAAAAAAAGGGCTTTAAACTTTGCCTGATTGTTCATTCAAGGTCCGAGACCACCAAATCCTTTGAAATAATGCTGACTATACAAGAAAATTAAGAAACCAAATCCACTAACCAAATTACAATCCTAATTGTCCCCATCAAAATAGGCCCACAACCTGTTTTCATCAATTACCAAGGCAACCAGAGTTCGTAGGGGTTGAGACTTAGGCTCTAGTTTGTAAAATGAAAACAAGGCACTGGATTGAGCTGCCACCTACACATATGAGAAGTTCTTATCCTTGAAAATGACAATGTTCCTAGCTAACCAAATACCCCAGGAGACAATAATGGGAAGACCTCTAAACACCACTTCCTCCTTGATCTGAAAAAAGGCTTTGAAGCACAACTCCATCGAAAGGCCATCCCACTTGACAGGACAACTAGTTTTCCTCCCCACTTCCCTCCACACTTTCTTAAAAAAATCACAACGAACAAACAGATGAAGCCGACTCTTCATCACTTCTACAGAGAGGACAAGCCTCGGGTCCGTGAAAACTGTAAATTTGAAGTCTATCCCAGGTCAACACTCTATAATTTAACATTAACCAGAAATGGAGGGTACTTTTGGAGGCCCTTTAATTTTCCAAATTTATTTCCACCACCACCTAAACCTATGCGCAGCTAGAAATAGGGACTGATACCCCAACTTTGCACTATACAAACCACTAGGTGGATTAAAGCTCCAACAAATATCATCCTCCTCCCTATTTATTCTAACATGACCTTTGACCAACTCAACTAAAAAAGCATCCCAACAAATCCTCCAATGCCCCGACAGACCGAGCACCTTGACCGACATCCACTCCTACTTCCAAACATCAGCACCAACAAACTTGGTTACTCTATGAAGGATAGCTATACCCCTACTCTGAAGATGTTCAATGAGTCTTGCCGACAATAATATCTCATTAGAGAGACTCAAAATGGAGTCACACCCCAATCGAACCAATCTACCATTCCCAACCTTCCAATTCATATGATGCCCAAGAACCGAGAAAGCATTAGATAAGGTTCTCTATTGGTTAGAACACTTAGTGACAGTTTTGTCCCTTTGCCGAACTTAGTCCATAACCAAAGCAGGAGCAATGTATTTGGCCACCAAGATATGTTTCCACAAACTGTCCTTGAAGAAATTCCATGATGATTTTGTTGCCAGAGCCTTATTAAAGACAAGGATATTATTAAGACCCCAACCCCCCAAGCTCTTAGGGGTAGCTAATTCCTTCCTTTTAACTAGATGAAATGATTTTCCTTCCCTATATTTCCTCCATAGAAAATTGAAACAAATCTTTCGGATAGCATTGAGGATCCCCACAGGTATCTTTGCCAGCAAATGCCAATATACAGGGATAGCCTCCAACGTTGTCTTAACAAGAACTAGTTGACCTCCCCTAGCCAACTAACGATTACACCAAAAGGAAACTTTACCTGCTACTCTCTCAACAAGCCAACACCAGTCCTTTTTTCCATAATTATTAGGTTTCAAGTTAAAACCTAAGTAGGGAATACCTTCCTCCATTAATCTGCACTCATATGGAAAATAACCCCTCCAAAAGTCGCGAGAGCCCTCCTGATTATTTAACAAGTACAAAGTATATTTCTCAATACTGATCTCCATTCTCGTTGCCCTACAGAAACACTCCATAATAGAGCTCAACCTCCTACAATCAGCATCAACCTATCTATAGAATAGAAATAAATCATCCATAAACGAGATACCCCTTAAGTTCCTACGAGTACGTTCAAAGATAATAGATCTATCGAGCCCTTCAATAACCATCAAGAACAAATACAGAGAGAGTGGAAAACCTTGATGGATCCCTCGAGAAGCCTTGAAAAAGGAAGAACTTGAACCATTGATAAGCACCGCAAAGACAGGGGAGGTAACACAACCCATTACCCAATTAGTCAGTTCAAGACTAAACCCACTGTGAGGAAGAGCCGGGAGGCCTTATCATATACTTTCAAAAGGTCAAGTTTGATTGATGCCACCTGCATATCATTGGTTTTAATAGAATGGATTCCTTCCTATGCTGCACCCATAGCCTCATGAATAAGATGCCCCTTCAAAAATCTGAATTGTTCTAGAGACATAACTAGAGAGAAAAGGAATTAGGCAAACAACCAAGATTTTAGAAATGATCTTATACACCCTGTTGCAGAGAGAAATAGGTATGAAATGAGAAAATGAGCAAGGCCTTTCCTTTTGGGGAATTAAAGCAATAAATATCAAATTAATAGCCTCTGGAATCACTCCAGAAAGGCACACTTCGTCCACCACTTTAAGCAGGTCCTCACCTATCAGCTCAAAAAATTCCAAATAGAACTCTAGCAGCTAGTCGGCTGGACCAAGGCTCTTATCTTTGCAAAAAAAATTCAAAGCACATGAAAGTTCATCTTAGGTAACGACCTTGAATAAATCCACACTCTCCTCCACAGACAACATACAAGGAAATTTCTGAATAATTTGTAACATCCCAAACATATCCTGTTGGGTCGGTTCCAAGTACAGGCCTTGGAAATATGAGACCGCCTCCTTCGCTAGACCAGAGAAACCCCTGACAGAATTCCCTATAGGATCTTGAAGGTCCCAAATTGTATTAGCATTCTTGTGATGAGAAGCCAACCTCTGAAAATATTTGGTATTCAAGTCCCCCGCTTCCAGCCAGAGAGCCCTACTTTTCAATCTCCAGTCCATCTCCAAATCCTCCAACAAATTTTGTTTTTCATTTTCCAATATATAAATTTCTTCCTTCCTACATTCATCAGCAAACATGATTTCGTCTAAATTGTATAAACCCTCCAACTTATATTCCACACCCAATAACCTCACATCCCTAGAATTCCTTCTGTCTGCATTCCACACCCTCACCTTATTCTTAAGGGCTTTTAGATTCACTGCAAACTGGCTCGATGCATGCCCAACACCCTCCCGAAAGTGAATCCAATAAGATTCAACCAGAGAACGGAAGCATGGTAATTTCGACCAACTAGAATTAAATTTAAAAGGAAATCCAGGCTTGAACACTGGAGCCCCAATTTCAAGAAAAATAGGGAAATGATCCGAAAACATACAGGGCCCTACCTAAGACTTGAACAAATTCCTATCTTCAAACAAATTCACATTCATAAAAAACATATCCAATCTTTTAGAAATACCTTGAACTCTAGCACGCTTGTTGAACCAAGTAGGATTGAGCTCCTCTAGCTTGGCATCAAGCCAACCATGCACCTCGAAAAGCTCCTTGAGTTCAGCAACAGAAACATCTTCACGGGCCTGACATCCCCAAATATTGTCTGTGCCAAGAGTAAGGTTCAAATATCCTCCCACAATCAGAGAGTCAGCCTTGTAGTAGTCCTTCACAATAACATAGGACTAAAACTCCATCCTTTCCTCATACGGGCCGTAAATATTAAGCACCAGAAATTTTTGATCCAACTCAAGACTAAGAACTTCAACACCCAGGACTGAACGCCCACCAAAACAATTTAGTACCTTAATATTTGTGGATACACCAGAAACCAAACCCCCGGATCGCCCACAAGCATCAATAGAAGAAAAACACAGAGAATGAAACATCTTCTCCAGTTGTCTAACTATCTCCGAACCAATCGCCATAGACTCTTGCATCAATAGAATATCATGTTTCTCTACCTCTACCAAACACTCGAGGGCTAGCATTCTGGCCCTCCCTCTGAAGCCCTGAACGTTTATGGAGATAATATTCATTAAGAGCCACCCTCCTGGGGTTTGCTTGCTCTAAGTACCCCTGATATCTGTAATTGTATTCCTTGCGAAATTTCACGCTTTGCCTTCTCCTTCGCATGGAACATGTTTGATTTTCGCCTAGCTTTCCTCGGAACAATGAGTCGTGATTATTCTATCTCAATAACTTCAACCATATCAACGTTTTTTACACGGGAACGTAAAAAGTACAGACCCCTACTCTCGCTACCAGACAAACTATCACCACCTCTCGAAACTGACTTTAGACGGACAATAGAAGGCTCACCTTTTTTTGTCCCTTCCACTAGCACCTCTCCTGATGCATCTAAAAGAGAAGGAAATTTATCAACCTCCACGGGTAAGCTTCCTTCCCTCGATCGATCCACCACCTTGCATAAATCTTCCATGCCACCCTCAACGACGTTCGAGACACCAAGTGTCTCCCTTACCACCTTACCACTTTCCTCTCAAAGATCAACAAAATTCGCCATTTGACTACATGAGAGCTCAAAACCATCCACGAGGTTCGCAAATGCTGGCGGATTTTCGTCCTTTCTCAGAATCGTGGGAAGAACTTTGTCCTTGATAATCTCAACCTGAGAATCCTCCTTCGCCACCGGGGAATGAATAATCTCATCACCATTCTCTGCTTTCAGGTATTGCGAGATACTCTCATCCCCTTCTGGCACATCTTTTCGCTTCCAATTTTTTTTAACAAACTATAAATTACAGTCTGCTACCACCTTCCCATATAGATGACACCAAGCACATCCGAAGGGAACATTGAGATAATCTAGAGGTTGAGAAAAAATGTTCTCACCTGCAACCAAATCCAGAGTCTTGAAGAGTCCCTGACTCACGTCCACCTCCCCCAAAATTATGGCCTTTGACCTCCTCTAAGTCTTGAATAAATCAACATCCACTGCTATGAACTTACCAATGGCATCCCCTATCGCCTTTAAACCTTCCTGGGACCATAATTACAGAGGTAAGAATGGAAGATTCACCCAAATAGGAAAAGTGGCCAAAGAATCCTTCATAGGGTTGAATAAAGGATGCCATGGCTTAATGGCTAATGGACATTTCCCAATTGACCAGACCTGATGAAGAATAAATTTAGCTTCCTCCATCGTCTTGAACTCAAATCCCATCCAGTCATGAGGCAGACCGAAAACTTTCGGAAGGGGCTTGATATCTCTAGACCAGGAGTCCTCCACCCATTTCTTAATTGTAGCTTTCGCAAACGGCCTCCCACAAACCTCCCAACGAGAACTCTAGAAGAGAATTTGGGAATCTCCATAACCTGTATATCCCTTCCCACAACCAAATCCTTGCCCACACCATTATATTTTAAAACTTTCTTTTGATGCCTACCTTATGTTGTTGGTCATTGAGCAGAAGAGCTCCCTGGAATCTTAACAGAGCAACCTTCCAATTCTGCCCTAAGAAATCAGATGTCGATAAATACTCCTCCCTTAGGGTAGTCACGAGTGTTAAAAGATCAACAACATCAGCAACAACAACACCCTCGCTATCATGAAACGACAAGGAGGAAGGAATGGGAGTACTCTGACAGGACTTCCCATAACAATAGTCTGACCCTGCCACCTCATAATTTCCATTAACTAGTCCTCCATCCCACTTCGATGAAAGCATAAATTGATTCAAATCCGCCAATGAGGTGGAAACCATACCACCCATTACCTCCTTTTCCACCCACGTGACCACCTCTGTCCCACCAGATCAGATCCTCGAATGATGCCCCCCTACTGGTTCCACTACCGGTGAGAAAGTGGTGACCTCAACAGAGGTACCGTCTCCCACATGAACGATTTGATCCGGTAGAGATCCAAATCTAGGAAAGGGGCATGATTCTAACAACCCCAATGAATTCCTTTCATCCGCCATAAATCCCCATCTGAAACCTACACACCCACCATTCCAGTTGACTGAAGAACCCTCCCCCCCACCGGAACCTTGTCTTGAAAAAACCTCCTAATCTGAGGAAACGATACTAGATTTAGGACTAGAATTGTTCGAATAATCAACAAGAGTTCCACAAACTATATCCATTGGGACATGCCCCAAGACCGAAGCCCTCAGACCCAGCTGCAAACCCTAAACTATTCAAACCCTAGCTCCCATCTCAACCCCAACTTTAAGCTCAACTTGCTTCAAGCAAATGGTGCCCTCACATTATGAATGGATCAATTATGAATGAATCAATAATATTAACTATAGAATCGTGTGAATCATCACTGTATGGAAAATAATGTTAAATAATATCTCTTTTATACATTAAATAGTTGAAAATATGTTAAAAATAGTTTGCATTGTCTTTATTTTCTCATTTTCTTTTACAAATTTGCCCAAAAAAATAATTTATTTAAGAGAAAAGTTCAAAGAAAAAACTTCCAAAATGTATATATTTTTCATTCTAACTAACTTATAGATGTTAAAAAAGAATTGAAAATGTATATATTTTTCATTATAACTAGCGCTAATGAATGTATATATTTTTTATAAAATTTGAAAAAACAAATTTCTAAATAAAAATTATAGTTTTTTATGACCAAGAAGTTTCAAACTTACAAAAAACATGGCTCGAAATGAAAAATGGTGCTACCAATGTACACACTTTCCAAAACGGAGGTAAAAACAACAACTAAAATTGACCCCCCAAAAAACGAGAACAACGTCGGGTTCTCGTCAAGTTGTATAACTTGTTGTTGATAATGATGATAATGGTAATGATGAAGATTAACGTCCACTGAGACCCATTTGGTCTACTTGACGCTGAGAAAGAAGCGTTCCTAGATCACCATTGTTTTGACAACTTAGAAGTTCATGTAGATTAGAATTGTAGCAAACATTGGGAAATTACGACCAAATGTGGGTATACGCAGGGCACTCTAAAAGAAATTGAGGTTCATCCTCAACGCTCATAGATTCACAGAGCTGAAAAATCCTTTCCTCCCATGGAGATTTAGGAATTGCCCAGCGCCTTGTTTCGCTATGAAGCTCATGGGAGAGCGTTCTTATCTTGGCTATATTAATCTTCTTCTTTGAACTGGTTAAGATAGAGAGATATTTTTTATCTTCGAGAATAGGACTAATGACCTCCTTATAATATCTTAATTTTATTTTAATCTCTAAATCTTTCTCATCCCGCATTCTCGCTTTGAACTTAGATGTGATAATATTTTTGATATTGTTCAAAAAAAGTCGAAAATTTTATTGAAAAATGAAAAAAATTATTAAAAAAAATGTTAAAAAATCAAATAAAAAATATATAAATAAAAACATTAAAATTTAACAAATTGAAAAAAAAAACTATTAAATTTTTTTAAAATATAAAAAAAAACAAAAGAAAACAACCCTGGCCCACCCCCTTCCCTTCCCCACTCCTCAGCCTCCCACTTCCCCCCCCCCTTGACCCCCCCTTCTCTACCCCTCCCCTCCCCTACCCCCTTGGGCCCCCTCCCTCCCCCCCCATGGTGACCATCAAGCCATGGCTCTATGCCCCCAACCCTCCCACACAGTGCCCATCAAGCCACGACTCAATGCCTTCCCCGCCCGCCCCCCCTCCCCTCCCACCCCCGCGGCGCCCATCAAGCCACAAGTAGTGGCTCAATGGGCGTCTTGGGGGCGGAGGGGAGGGGGAGGGAGGATGGCCGAGGGAGGGGGTGGGGAAAGGGAGGAAGAGGGAGGGAGTGAGGCAAGGCAGGGTTAGGGGTTTTTTTTTTATTTTTTTTGTCTTTTTATTTGAAAAAAAAAATAGTTTTTCTTTTATTTTTTATTTTTAAAATTTTAATGTTCTTGAAATGTTTTTATATTTTTTTAATATGTTTTTTAAATTTAATAAAATTATTTTTTTAATAAAAAAATTATTTTTTTAATAAAAATTTCAATTTTTTTAACAAATATTTTTATTTTTTAAACAAAAATTTCATTTTTTAATAAAAAAATTCATTTTTTTAATTTATTTTTTATTTAATATAAATGTTTAGAAAAAAAACCGGGGAGGGGGTAGTGATGGCCACGAAGAGGTGAGGCCATATTTTTCAAAGCCATGGTTTCGATGTCGGCACTACTTTTCAATTTATAGGTTGATTTTAGGATTTTTCTACCAATAACATTGATTGTTAAGTCCACGTTTTCAAACATGTTATAATTTTAGCCTTTGAAAAAACCAATGTGCTAACAATAGCATTAGTTTTCTATTCAATTGTTTTTTTTAAGGCTATTGTTAGCAACAATATGGGTTTTTAGGGCAACGGTTGTATTTTCAACTTTGAAACAAAAAAGAGTGCTACTGGTAGCATCACTTTTCAATTTGAAGGTTGATTTTGGTGTTTTTGACACACAAAACAATAGGGCTAGAGTTCTCATTGTGGTATAGAGTACTCGTCAGGTAGTATAATGTGTTGGAAGTAGAAATATTTTCCTTAAAATTAAAAATAGAAGAGTCATGTTTTACTCAATTCTAGCTACTAGTTGGTTTGACTACCTTTACGTGTTCAGCTTCATTCCAATAAAAAACATCTCTGTTATAATAATAACCAATAAAATGTACACTTTACAATTGATCATTATACAAAATACAAACTCAATATATACATAAATTCAATTATTCTCCCTCTACGTCAGATGTGAGATCCATCTTGAAGTAGATAATCGTTTGTCCAACATAGTAGTGTAATACAACAAAATGGGATTTGTCTATAACTTGGTAGCATAACAAAATAGTTGAAGTTAATTGTTGATAGGGAAACAATAAACATAATAATGAAATGAATTAACTACTTGTTATGTAACAATAGACAATTCAAAGAAGTTTTGTATCTCTTGAAGGGGAATATCCATCTACATACTAATTATGAAATGAAAAAAGGGAACATGATAATAAATGGATGTTAAACAAACTAACTAGGCATTGAACAAATACATATTAAGGGGAGATATAGGAATACATAAATAGATTAATTCATATGTCCTAAAGGCAATGCACCTAAAATAGAAGAAGCAAGTAGAAAAAAATATTTACATTCCAATGAGGCTCTGAGGATCATCCAGGGTTTCCTAAAACCCTCACGCTCGTCCGCTATGGAGATTCTCAGCTCAACCCAACACCCCCCCTTGCCCTGGACGAGGTGGCTTTCAGAACGTTGATCGCGTCAGTTTTGGGAGTTGTATCCAAAAAACCCACCCCCAAATTTGTGAAAAAACTAGACAGCCCCCCGGAAGTGGATCTTCATGTAGTGCCATCCAAATAGATGACTTTGGAAATCATAAACCAAGGCTTCATCGGACAATTCATAGGTCTGTGGCCATCCCCTTGCTCCATGGAAATTTGGTTACAAAAGAACTGGCATGTATTAATAAAAGGAAGAATGAGCCATTACTTTTGCGGAAAGGGATTTTACGCCTTCTTGTTCGAAACAAAAGAGGATCGGGACGCCATATTTAGACGAGGGCCATATTTCCCTCTATAGTGTCGATCTGGGTTTTCCTCCCACACCTACCTCTTCACTGCTGGGGTGAAGACTTCCTGACTAGTATTGGTAACAAGTTGGGGAAATACCTGGATAAGGCCAAACCAAAGTCAAATATGTTTTCCTATGCAAGAATCTATGTAGAAGTGGACCTGGAGAAGGGACTCCTAGAAGCAATAGTCCTCAAGCTGGACAATTGGCAGCATGTTCAGTAACTAGACTATGAAAAGATACCCTTCAAAGGCAAGGCTTGCCATGAGTATGGCCATTTTGTGAAGGACTAGAAGAACAAACCAAAGAATCAAGAAAAGGAGCAAAATAATGAAACAACATGGAAAAAAGTAAAAAGGAAAACAGGAAATAAGGAAGCCAATCTTCCCAAGCAAACTAAATCAAAACCAACAGCTTCAGGACCTTCAGTTATCACCCCTCTCCTAGTTGAAGCTCCACCTGGAGGTGAATCCCTTCCAAAAGACGTTGCAATAGTCCCCATGGGTAATCAATATGAACTACTATCCCAAATGGAATCCACTGGAGATGTGCCAGTTCAACAAGACCCACCTACACCTGTGACATTTTCCCCTCTAACTTTTGTAGAAGTTGTTACCCCAAATATTGTCCCCCCAGGCTCGGCTTTCCCTCCGCGAGCCTCCCACTATCAAACCGAAATAGAACCAGTTGTAACAATGGTATAAGTTATGGGATTGCAGGAAACAGTTACCAGAGTCCTAACCAAAAAGCAATCACATCAGCTATCAAGCGATCAGGAAGAAGATGTTGAAGAAGAAATCCATATTAAAAATCCAGGTAGAAAAACAGGACAAGAAGTAAGAGAAGAAGCATCCCAAAAAGGAAAAGTGATGAGGAAACAAACCACAATAGAGCAATCAATGTCCTTAACAAGGAAAAATCTGACAAGAAGCACTAGGGGTAGCCAGCAGACAGGAGGGACCAAGAATAACCCCCGGTAAATAATGCTAGTGGTTTTCTGGAAGTGTAGAGGTTTGGGTAGCAAATTAAAAATGAGAATAATAAGAGATGTTATTAAATCTGAGAAACCCTTAGTACTTATAGTCCATGAGACAAAACTTCAAGACAAAGAAATGCTCAAATTTGGAAGCAGCATTTGGCCCAAAAGTAACCAAACATTGGTAAGCTCCAGAGGGGCCTCTAGAGGAATAGCCACTTTATGGGATGCCCAAATTTTGGAAAAAAGAATCCAAAAAGAACTCATCACTGGATCTTCATAGAGTTAGTAAACAAGCAAAATGGAAAGGTATATAAGATATTCAACATTTACACCCCCAAATTTATGCAGAGAAACAAAAATGTTGGGATTTGCTAGCAGACATGAAATGTGAAATAAACATATAAACAAGCATCATTGCAAGGGATTTAAATGTTACATTATTATATAAAGAGAAGCGCGGAGGTAGTGTGATCAGGGATCCTTCTTGATAAAATGTAGAAGACCTCATTGTTGATTGGGACCTATCTGATATTCTTCCAAAAGGGGGGAACTTCACTTGGTCCAACAGAAGGTTGGGGAAGCATCATATAGCAGCAAGATTCGACAGGTTCCTAATCTCTAGCTCCTATCTCGAGGAAGATTTGGATATCTTCTCCAAAATAATCCCCTCGTCCATTTCGGATCATAAACAGGTAAGCCTGGCTTTAATTGACTTGAATCGATATGGGTCATTGCCTTTTAGATTCAACCCTTTATGGATGCAATCATCAGATGTTGTAGGAAGAATCAGGGAGGATTGGGAGCATCGCTTTATTGGATCCCCAAGTTTTATCTTTGATATCAGTCTAAAGGAAGTAAAAAAGACCCTAAAATCATGGGCACGAAAAAAATACACGGAACCAACAGTGGAGAGGAATGCCTTGCAACAGAAACTTGATTCACTACAACAACATGAAAGTGGAAGAAGTTAACAAAAAACACTTGCTCAAAGAAAAGGACATAAGCCAAAGAATATATCGAACCTACAGGAATGAAGAGGAGAGCTAGAGACTGAAGTCAAGAAGTCTATGGATGAAAGCTGGGGATAGGAATATCGTCTTCTTCCATAAGCAATCGAAAGCTAGAAGTAAAAGAAATAAAAGGGGCTAATGGTGAGACCATGATTGACTATGAAGAAATAAAAAAGGAAGCGTTAAATCACTTTTCAACACTTCTTTCAAATGAAGAAGTGGAAGATCTGAATAGCATCCCTTAGATGCTTCGGTATATTCCTTAGCTTATCAGAGATGAAGACAATTGCATGCTGATGGGAAGAATTAAAGAGTCAGAAGTCCAAGAAGCCATGTGGGGCCTTGAGGCTGACAAAACCCCGTACCCTAATGGGTTCTCAATCGCCTTCTCCAGACACTGTTGGGAGATAATAAAAGCATAGATCTGTCGAATGTTGCAATGGACTAGCGGGAATCGAAAGTGGGAGGAGCCACCAACTCTTCCTTTTTAGCCTTGATACCAAAAGAAAATAACCCCTCAACCTTCTCTCAATTACTGCCTATCTACTAATGCAACTCCTACAAAATATTAACCAAAATATTAGCCAATCATCTAAAAACCCTTCTCCCATTCATCATTTCTGAAAATCAAGGACGTTTCATCTAGAAACGCCAAATAGTAGACAACATTCTCCTGGTGCAATAGGCAATTCGCTCCAGCAAACAGAGAAATGAAATCGGCATGGTAATAAAACTAGATATGGTGAACGCTTTTGATCGGGTACAACATTCTTTTCTTTTTTTTCGTTCTGTAAAATTTTGGTTTTTCTGATCAATTTATTTCTTGGGTTAAAGCTTACATTGAAGGACCCTGGATAGCGCCTCTAGTAAATGGTCGTCCCATAGATTTTTTGAAATTCTCTAGAGACCTTCGACAAGGTTGCCTATTATCTCCTCTATTGTATGTTATCATGGTAGACTCTCTGAGTAGGAGACTCAAACACGAAAGGGATTGGGGAAATCTTCCCGTAATAACAATGTTCAGAGGATTCAAAGAGCTAAAGCACTCCCAATTTTCCGATGATACCCTCCTCCTCGATGGAGCATATGTCATTATAGTGGATCACTTTAGACAAGTTCTAAACACTTTCCTTGACATGTCTGGAGGATGCATTAACAAAGGAAAAAGTAGAATCTATAGATGGAATGCTTCACTCATAAGAATTCAGTCTATTGCAAGTCCCTTTAGTTCAAATGTCACGCAAAATGGAATTCCTTCAAATATTTAGGGATCCCTATATTCCAAGGGAAACCAAAAGCAGAAGATTGGAACTCAATCCTATAAAATTTCAAATCCAAAATGACTCAATGGGGAACACAATGGCTAAATCTTACATAAGATTGGTCCTTCTTAAATCAATGTTAACTTCACTCCCCATATTCCAATGTTCGGCTCTTATGGCTCCAATAGGGATTCAACAAAAAATGAGTGCTCTAATGTGAAGCTTCTTGTGGCAAGGAGGGAAGACGAATTCAAAAATATTCCATCTGGTGAAGTGTGGGATAGTCACAGCTCTGGTTGATCAAGGAGGAGTTGCAGTGAGAGATCTTGGCGTAATGAACAAGCCACTGGGAGGAAAAATATTATGGCATATTTTCTCGGGAAATAGAGCCCGGTGGAAATCTGTCCTTTCTAGGAAATACCTATACAAGAGCCACCTCCAATGTCTTGACAAAGGATTGAAGTTAATGCCTTGTTCCCCAATCTGGGGATTGTGTAAAACCTCCTTCCCCATCGTTCAAGAACAACTTTCATGGAACCCAGGAAATGGGAAGAGGATAAATATCTGGAGTGATAGGATAGCTGGGTAGAACGAGCTACACAATATTCAAAGTTTAGAAAATCTTAAGAGATGGATGGATGGAAATGAAATCAAGACCTTATATGACATATCAAACTGGACCAAGGAAGAGGAATGGAGAGTGTTATGTCAGGAATTGGTTTTTACCTTTTAACAGCTTGATAACCTTTTTTGATCAAATTTGCTTATTTCTTTGACTTTATTTTTTCAATTACTATAGGAAATTTTGATATTTATTTTAATTTTTAGGTTTTTTGTCTTTAGATTTATTTTGTTTTTTATTCCTTTAGGTGTTGAAGGGTTTTTAAAAGTCATATTATTGAATAATGAGGTCACATTTAGCATCATGAGTATGGTTCAGCTTTTAAACCACATGCAAAATGACCAAAAACTGCTAAAAAGCACCAAAACAGTGTTAAAATTATTCTTGTAGCGCTGGAGCTCAAAATCACCAAAGGCGCGCTACAAGAATATCATGACTCCAAATTCCTCCGATTTTCTAGCAAATCTTGGCATGTTTGGAAGGATGAATGACTAATTACATGTTATGGAGAATTCGTTACATGCTAATGCATGGAACATCATGATTCCAAGTGGTTACACGTTGTGAGGAAATCGTGCTCATCATGAACCGAGATGTAATTCCTTTTGACAGGTAGCAGTATGGTTTGAGGTAAATGTGGGATAAATTTTTCACTTACAGGCACATTCAAAGACAAAGGGTTTAGTGGAGAAGCCATAACCACTAAAAAACCGGACATTGTCGCTGCTGAACAAAGGAGAGTTGTTGATGGCTTCACGGGAAATTAGGGCTTCCTAATTTTGTTGCTAGCAGTTAAATTGAACGTTGAAGGACGTCTGTACATCCAAGGTGACTCATTTGACAACTCAAGTCGTGATTTTAAATAACTGCAGTTGAGCAATTTATAGGTATTTCCTAAAAAACCAATATAACTGTAAATTTGGGGTTTTTTTCAGTGGGGCTTACTCTGTCAAAATTGACCAAAGGAAAGGTTAAATTGTGCTTTAAAATGCAATTTCGGCCAGAGAAATAGCTATTTTTGATGCTCTGAGACGACAGGCTGAAGTGAGGGTTGAAGATAGCAGTTTCTTAATGAAATATGACTCTGTCAAAGCCAAGGTTGTAGTGATATAGAAGCTGCGAGGAGCTAAAGACTTGAGACTGGATGGTCATTTTGATACTAAGATTCCTGAGAACTAAAATAAACTGAATTTAAGAACCCTAAAAGTTGTTCAGTTTGCAGTGGCTGAAGAAGAATGGGCAAGAGTGGTAAGATAAACAGAGTTGAACCTACTGGTGTAGGATGGATTGAAAAACTCCCTGGGTGTGTTGAGCTGTTTCAACAAGCTGGTTGGATGGACTTTTTCAAGAAGATAGATGGGTACAATGCAGAGGTGTCCTGTAAGTTTGCTCAGGGTTTTAAAAATGACATGGTGATTTTTGATACTCTTAAATTCAAGCTGACAGTGAAGCTGATTTCAGAAGCTATAGGGATTAAGGATGAGGGTGAACCATGGTTTAAGAAACTGCCTTTTGAATTTGATCCACAAAGATATCTTTTACCAAATGTCACCCATGATTGGAATAAAGGCGTCCTTATTCAAAATTTCAGAAAGGAATGGGTTGAGCCAATCAGAATATTGCAAAGCTATGTTACTTGCGAGGGCAGGTATGCTTATGTATACAAGTACCATTTCAGATTCCTTCAGCACAGGGTGGGGGTGTCCAAGATGAACCTGCCATTCTTCTTTTTGAAAAGCTTGCAGAAAATGTCCAACAGGGTGAAAGGGCCGATAGATCATTCTTCTCAGTCTATTTTTCACCATGGGCTAATCAAGTTAATTATTAGCACTGTTTTGCAGCATGAAGGGAAGACCTGGGATTTTTTCATCTTTTGGTCTGGCTTTGTAGATCAGAAATCTAAGAGGCAAGCAGACAAGGGTAAAGTCTTGATGAGAAAATTAAGTCAGAAGCCAAAACTTGAAGATAAGGAAGAGGTCAAAGTTGAGGAAGCATCAGAGCATGTGGAGGAGGATAGTGAACCAAAACCGTTCTCAGCCAGTCCTAAAGGCAAGTATTCACTATTTGTAGATGAGAAAGAGCAACCTGAACAGAATTTGGCACTTGCAGAGGATTCTCATGAAGTGAAAACTGTTGATATAAGAGAGGTTGCTGTACCTAAGGAGGAGATTCAAACTCAACAGAGAAGCCCTATCACCATTCTCTCAGATGATGAGGGATATTTATTGGAGGAAGAGCAGCCCATCTCCAAAATAGAAGTCAAGATTGAAACAAGAAAACAAATCCCTACTTCAGACAGCAAAACAACAAAACCTAATAGAAAAAGGAATAAACTTGAAGTAGTAGAGTTGGCTACTATCCAACATCAAGGAAAGGAGCTGAAAATGATGGGATAAGCAACATCTTTTTGGAGACCTAAAACTAAGTCAAAGAACAAGCTAAGACTGAACATGAAAAAATTGCTCAATCCCAAATTAAATACAAATGAAGTTATTGTCTTAGATGAGGTTTCCATGGATGATAAACCAGAATTAGATAAAATGCAGCCACAATTAAAAGAAGAAGCTCCTTTAGTTGAAGAAACAGGTGAAGAAAATCCTAGCATCGAAGACACTTCTGCAGACCTGTTAATTGAAGAAACTGAAATCTTCAAAAAACTTGATATACCTTGGAGACCTGATGAGGAACAAGATCCTGCAATAGACAAATTAATTGACTCTGACAGAAAGAATTTGCAGAAAACTGTTAAGAAGTACAAACATCAGATGAGTTACATGCAAGAGGTCAATGATGGATTAATGATGGCTAACAGAAGGTTGAGAGAAGACCTACAGGATGTAAATGATCATTTTCAGGAGTTGATAGCAGAAGCAAAGGAAGCACTAAAAAGAAAAAGAGTTACTGACATGCATTGCATAGAGTTGGAGAAGACAGTTCAAAACCTGCAGCAGAGAAACGAGGAGCTCATTAAGAAGATAAATGACATGGAGCAGGAGCAGAAAAAAGCTAAGAAGAAAGATCAAGCCTCAGATGGTATCGCTTTGCTGGCTGAAGCAGCAAAAGATCTAGAAGTCAGTTGTTCAATTACTTAGTTGTCATTAACTGATAAACACATATGTTAGTGATTTACTATTTTTAGCATATTTTGTAATTTTGTAATATTATACATTCCACCTCACCTCATCGAATATATGGAAGGCAGTTAGGGTTAGATCCCTAACTGATTTTGTAAAAGAATAGTATTTAGAGAGGTTAGAAAGTCATTGAGAGGGTTCGATTTTTGGGAGCTTCAGGAGGTCTCCAGATTACCTTTCTCTTCAGACATGTTCAGAGCTAAGTATTATGACTCTTGTAAGCATTTGCTGATGAAATTATGAGATGTAGATGACTTTTACCCTTCAGTTTTATGTGTTGGCTTCATTTTTCAGCTTATTTAGTTGCTTAATAGATATATTCATTGCTGGTTTATGTGTATCTACTGGTGATGCTTGTCTTTTATGAATGAACCTCAACATTGTATTTCTGTTTGATCTTGTTGGATATATCATGCATCTTTATTATCTTTTGTTTATGATTTAGTTATTATTTTGCTCATGAATGTATTCCCTGATTGTTCCCAAAAATTTACAACCACAAAACCTGTCAAAAAACCTAAAACCTATTTTATTGTACTGAGTTTTATTTGAGATTGTGTTGGCTTGTTTCTTTGGCCTTGGAAACAATTTCTGGCACAAACAGAGAGGATGGAAGATTGAGCAGTTGTGGGACAACCTAGAAGAAGGTTGGGGCAAGCTAATCGAAAATCTAAGAGGAAAATCCCTATCGAAAAATCGATCCAAGACTCAAGAGGTGGGGGAAATAAGGGAGGAGAATACACATTCAAAGAAGGATACAAGATCATCTTAAAAGAAAAAGCATCGCTTTTGAACTTGGCAATGTGGAGAGCTATTTGGAGTTGTGAATCAATTCCAAAGATTAAAGCCTTCGATTGGACATGCGGCCATGGCAAGATTCTAACATAAGGCAATCTTAAAAGGAGAGGATTCCAAGGGCCTTCCCGTTTCCATCTCTACAGATCAAGTGAGGAAATCATTTTACATCTAATGACGGATTTCCCTTATGCAAAGGAAGTGTGGAGGATATCTCATCAAGGTCTGATATCAAGAGCCATAATTCCACAAAATTTGGCTGAAATGTATTTATCATGGAACAAAAATTATCCTGGAACTCTCAAAGGGAAACCATTACTAAAAAGGGTTTGGAAAACCCTCTCTTTCTTTCTCGCATGGAAAATATGGTTGGCTAGAAATGCTCGAATATTCAGAAACGAAGAAGAAATCCAAAAGCAGGTAGCGATGAAGGTTTGGGGTTTAATGGCATAGGCAATCCAATAGAATGGTAACTCAAAGCAAGCAATTGAAACTTTGAATATGAATGAAAGAGATTGGTTATGGCCCATTTTGTTTGCATTCACTGACAGGATTTCCCCAAAGCACACTTCAAGAAGCTGGGTCATCAGACTACCATATGAGGACTTCCAAGATTAGGTTCAAAACATGACTCAAAGCATTTTGTTTTTATGGTGCCTCAAAAGGAAACTCGGGGTTGGTGTTAGAGTTTGCACTTTAATTCAATTTAGTTAGATATTTATATTGAAAGATAGACAAGCACAACAAAACACAAAAGACACAAGAATTTTCTGTTGATGTAATTGTAACTTCGGAATGTATTTCACCTATGTATATTGTACTCCTATAGAGATGTTATTATTCCTCTATACGGAAGTGTTGTCATTTATATTGTAAGTGTCGTAACTTATACTTGATGGGTTATTAGACCACCTTGATGGGGTCGGCCCTATATGAGTCATGTGGGTAAAAGGGTTATTAGACCACCCTATTGGGGGTCGGCCCTGTCAGCATTATGTTATGTGGTTAAGTTAAGGCCGACCTAGTAAAGGTTATTAGGCAAGTCAAGTCAAGTATAAATAGAGTGAGGGAGGCACTCTATTTGATCATTCTATTATTCTCACTCATACTCTCATTGAAGAGTGGCGCACTTGTGGAGGAGGAGAAGCTGCTGCTAGGAGTACTATCTCTTGTACTTGGTTTGTATCATTGCTCTATCTATCTCTGAGGAAGTTGCAGGGTTTTTCACCTTCTTGGTTTTCCTCGGTGAAACTCTGTGTCTCTTGTGTGCTTGCATTATTATGTCCATATAGATATGCTGTACATGTTATTCTCTCAGTTAAGATCTTAGATCAGAGAGTAAATTCTAAAAAATTAACATTGTATTAGAGCTAACCTAAAAGAAGGCATGGTATGGCATTTATGACACTTGTTGCATTTGCGAAGCTAGGGCTTGATATAGCAAAAACCAGTCATCATAGCAATTTCGCTATAAATACATTTCGGTGAGGTTTCAGGATCTGAAAATATTACAGGTCGAATATAAGATCCCCATGTACCGTGTATCCAAAGTACAATATCTAATTCATTGTACTTTGTGATTTATGATATGTACAATATAGGGGTTTTGCCTCTTCCAGATCTGAGTCATAAATAGGTGACCTAGAAAAAAAGGTCATAACTTGGGCTAGGAATCTCCAAATGAAATTTTGTAAAAATAGATAGGTAGGGAACGGATTTTACTTTCTCAGGTAGTTTTTTCAGAGGCCGAAGCTGAACTAGTGACACGTGGAACGCCAGACAAGTTCGTTCTCTTGTTTTATCCCATAAACAGGCCACGTTGTGACACTTGGCATAACTCTCTCTCAGAGAATCAAATTGAGATCATACCTATTGGGTTGGAAAGATAATAGGTCAGGATACCATAGGAAGAATTTTCAGACCCTGTAGACCTGAAATTTCAGAGTTACACCAGAAACAATCAAGTGAATATTTCTGTCAAAACATAATTGGATTTTGAGCACCTTCATTCATGGCTCCGGGAATTTAGGGTTTCAGACAATGTTGGAATATTTTGTATCGGAGACCACGCCTGGATGCTCCTCATCAAAATCAAAATTTAGAGACAAAGATCAAATTTTTTGGTTGGGCAGAAGGTCGGGCTTGATCAAACCCTAGTTCGAGATTTTTGATTGGAAAGGTGGAAAATTAGGGCTTCTGCAAAAGTTGGAATTTCTGAAGTTTGTGACCACTGATGGAAGCTCCTCAGAAAAATTGAAGTTTAGAACTTTGGATTGAACCTTTTGGTTGGGCAGAAGGGTGGGCTTTATCAAACCCTAGTTCGAGATCCTATTTAGAAGATCCAGAAGTTTCAAAGGCAATTTTGAGGGGTGAAACTTTGCAGTTTTCAAACTCTGAGTATATCAACTTGATCAGCTCATCAAGGCGCATATTGCTATCCTTTCAGAAGTTTGAAATTCAAAGTATGATTTTTTAGGGTTTCTCTGACAAATGCTAATCCAGATCCAGATCCAGTTTCTGCAAATCAAGTGGATTGTGTTAATCCTGGAAGAGAATGGATTGGTCACCTGCATAAGTGAAGAAGTTCCTGTATCAGAGGGAGATGAGGCCAAAGCCTTACATGAGAAGATTACAAGAAATCTCGACAGGTATGACTTATCCAAGTATGTTTTGAGATCTATTCATGATTAAATTTATGGTATGTTTGTCTTCATTAAGGTTAGTACAATCTTGATTAACTTTAGACTTGTCGTATCACCTTAATAAAATTATGAATGCAAATATTCATTGATTAGGGTTTTGACACTTAAGATTGTACTAATGCATTGTGGTGTTGTATGAGGTTGATTTTGTCCACTAACATGAAAGGTACGTCAAGAAAGACAAATCATGTTCTAGTTCAAGAACATATGACCATGTTGACATGAAGACAAAGATTCATCCATTGTCATGGATCACATAGAAGCTCTACTTGCAAGGTATGTATAATTTGGTTCCACAATGGTTAACTTATGAGATATGCAGGTCACTAGCACAAGTCATTTAAGAGAACAAGAAGACATCGTGTGGGTATGTTAGACATAACCAGCTATCATATTAATCCAGGTATGTTTTTCCTATATCAAGTTAGAATCCTACCTTGTGTTAGGATATTATATTGTTGTATGGTTGATAATGATTATTCATGAAGTTAGAAATGTAAGTAATCAAGGGTTTATGCATATTATGTCTCTTACCTTGATTGATGATATGACTAACTAGAAAAGTCCTTTGGTCAAATAAGAATATGCATGAGTAAAAGAAGTATTCCCTGAAACCTTGAATACTAATGTTTTTTATCTGTGTTTGAAATGATCATGACTATACATGTTTAAGATTATTGTGTTTTGATAGTATTGAGATTATACTAATGAATGTATGTATGAGACCTCGAGGATAACACAATGATGATACTAAGTAAGTATGCATAAGTGATTGAGGATGGATATAAGTTC
This sequence comes from Larix kaempferi, assembly GCA_027924585.1. Taxonomy (NCBI): domain Eukaryota; kingdom Viridiplantae; phylum Streptophyta; class Pinopsida; order Pinales; family Pinaceae; genus Larix; species Larix kaempferi. The sequence continues at coordinate 11,063,611 of BSBM01001331.1, read as the reverse complement.
AAGGACATGTAATCCAAGAAGCAAAGATCAAGAGGGAGCACACTCCAATAGTTCCTACAAGGAAGCAAATATTGAGAGGGAGTCCACCCTACAAACAAATGAAGATAAGTATTTGAATTTTTATTTAAATGATGTTGTTCATTCATGTACATATTTATGTTCCTAGACTTAGGTTGTGTACTATGCATATTAGAATAATTGCATTAATGAACAGTATACTACTAATATGCATGTGATTGGTAAGTGGCCTATGGCACTGTAAAACATTCCATTGCTACTTATCTAGAATTAAACCTCTTTGCTGACATGTTGGGAGTTGTGCACACTCTTAACAATGTTTTGGTAGACTCTGGAAGGAATCTAGAAAGTTACAGAATATGGATAAATGTTGTATTAAAAGAAATGGCTAAAATAATTGCATGACTGTATGACATATTTCTTTATGTGTAAGAAGTTGTTCTAAAAACTATGAGATGTTTCTAATCATACAATTCAACTTGCTTTGTAGGAAAGATCGTATACCATCACCTACAAAAGAAGGACTACAACATTTGTTCCAAAAACGAAGTTCAAACTATCTATTGAAGATATTGAAGTTCCCAGGATTCGGGAAGAATGCCATGATCAAGGAGTACCAGTCGATCATGAAGAATGATGTTTGGGATGCAGTCCCAAGACCTAAAGGGAAGTTTGCTGTGACTTCCAAGTGGATCTATAAGATCAAGTATGCTGCAGATGGTAGCATAGAAAAATACAAAGCAAGGTTTGTAGCTCGTGGCTTCTCTTAGAAAGAGGGAATAGACTATGAAGAGACTTTTGCACCTATAGCCAGATACACTTCCATCAGATCAATACTTGCTCTGGCTGCAGTGATGAAATGGAAGATACATCAGATGGATGTCAAGACAACTTTCTTGAATGGTGTAGTGTATGTGGAGCAGCCACTTGGTTTTGAGACACATGACAGGGAGTCATACGTGTGTCGGTTGAAGAAATCCTTGTATGGATTGAAGCAAGCTCCTAGGACTTGGTATGGTAGGATGGACAGCTTTCTATCCAGTTTGGGCTTTACCAAGAGTAAAGCAGATTCCAACCTTTACTACAAGGTTGAGGAAGGAAATCCTATGATACTACTATTGTATATGGATGACCTGTTTGTTACAGGTGAGGCTGGATTGATTTCCGATACCAAGAGGAAACTTGTTGCCGAGTTCGAGATGAAGGACTTGGGGATGATGCACTATTTTCTAGGCATGGAGGTGTGGCAGAGTGCAGATGGGATCTTCCTTGGACAAGGGAAGTATGCAGTAGAGATCGTAAAGAGGTTCGGGATGATGGACTGTAAGGCCATGGCCACACCTATGGCATCGAACCTAAAGCTTATGTGTGATGCTTCATCTGAGCCATTTGATGTCACAGAGTATTGTTAGATGATTGGGTCCTTGATGTACTTGACGAACATGAGATCAGATATTTTTTTTGCGGTGAACACATTGAGCCAGTTCTTGACGGATCCTAGAGGTGTTCACCTGATTGCTTTAAAACATATTTTGAGGTACCTGAAGGGTACAATTGACTATGGGCTCAAGTATGATGCGAATCAAAAGTTTAACCTGTAGGGTTATGTTGATTTGGATTGGGCAGGCAGTGCTGTAGATAGGAAGAGCACATCTGGGTGCTGCTTCAGTATGGGATCAGGTGTGATCTCTTGGTTTAGCAGGAAGCAGTCCTGCGTAGCACTGAGTACAGCCGAAGCAGAGTATGTTGCAGCTTGTTTGGCTAGTTGTGAGGCAGTATGGCTCCGAAAGCTACTGTATGAGTTATTTGATCTCCCGCTGGAGGCTACTGGTATCTTTTGTGACAACCAGAGTTGTGTGAAGCTGTCTGAGAACCCGGTGTTCCACGACAGGTCGAAGCACATTGAGATCAAATATCACTATATCAGGGATATGGTGTAGAGAGGAGCAGTGAAGCTCCTGTATGTTGCGACGGATGAGCAGGTTGCAGATGTGTTGACAAAACCACTAGCCATAGTGAAGTTTGAGTACTTCAGAGAGAGGTTTGGTGTTCTTCAAATTGACGATACTTCGAGGAAGAAGTGATGGACACATTTGATGGAGCCATTCCAAGCATGGTGAGAGGAGGATCCTTCCCATGGTTGTGGATATAAGCGTTGGATGATGAGCATCATGATGATGATCCAGTTACTGCTCTGTATATGCATCATGTTGGATGCTGGATATGATCAGTTGGATCATGTATATGTATATGCATCATGTTGGATGTTGGATATGATCAGTTGGATCATGTATATGTATATGCATCATGTTGGATGCTGGATATGATCAGTTGGATCATGTATATGTATATGCATCACGTTGGATGCTTGTTATGATCAGGTGGATCATGTATTTGTATATGTATCAGGTGGATACATTGTATGATCAGGTGGATCATGTATTTGTATATGTATCAGGTGGATACATTGTATGATCAAGTAGATCATGTATTTGTATATGTATCAGGTGGATACATTGCATGATCAGGTAGATCATGTATTTGTATATGTATCAGGTGGATACATTGCATGATCAGGTAGATCATGTATTTGTATATGTATCAGGTGGATACATTGTATGATCAAGTAGATCATGTATGATGATATGTATCAGTTTGATACTTGGTATGCATCAGGTGGATGCATTGTATGATCAGGATGATCATGGATGATGAGCTTCAGGATGTTGCTCCAGATGACATGCATCAGGATGATGCAGTGATGATGATCAGGATGACCATGTGTACATCATGATGATGTATGGTGAGTATCAAGTTGATACTCTGTGGCCGTGGACAGGTTGTGCAGATGAGCATATAAGTAGACTTGGGAGATCCAACAGGTAGAATTGCGTGCTCATAACATCCTAGGATGTTCTTTCAAGGCATTGCTCTGGGAGGACATATAAGTAGACCTGGGAGATCTGACAGGTAGAGCTGTGTGCTCGTAACAGCCTGGGATGCTCTTTTGAGGCATTGTCCTATGGCATGTAAGTAGACCTGGGAGATCCGATAGGTTTGGCTGTGTGCCCATAATAAGTCCTGGGATTCTCTTTCGAGGCATTTCCATGACCACATGTAAGTAGACCTGGGAGATCCAATAGGTTGGGCTGTGTGCCTATAATAAGTCCTGCGATGCTCTTTCGAGGCATTGTGGTAGGGGTCACATGTAATGAGTCTTGGAGATCTGGACAGGATGAAAAAGGCCTTAGATGCTCTTTAGAGATCTTGCTTGGCAAGACACTCTTTTAAGGTTTTGTGACAGTCACATGTAAGTCGACCTGGGAGATCTTGTCGGTCGTTCTTCGGCACATAAATGGTCTTAGGATACTCTTTCGAGGCATTGTGATGAACGTAATAAGTCCTGATCATTCCACAGTATCGCTAGTGATGATGAAGACCTACAGGTGGTGGGCCTACATCCAGTATGAAAAAGGACTGGATCTGTAGAACTTCCTATGATGAGTAGATTGGAGATTGATTGAGATAGAAGCAGCAGTGACGATGACGATGACCCAGAGAAGAAGAATTGTGCTAGCAGATCTGTATCAAGAAATACCTTCCTAGTTAAGAGGGAGTGTTGATGTAATTGTAACTTCGGAATGTATTTCACCTATGTATATTGTACTCCTATAGAGATGTTATTATTACTCTATACGGAAGTGTCGTCATTTATATTGTAAGTGTCGTAACTTATACTTGATGGGTTATTAGACCACCTTGATGGGGTCGGCCCTGTATGAGTCATGTGGGTAAAATGGTTATTAGACCACCCTATTGGGGGTCGACCTTGTCAACATTATGTTATGTGGTTAAGTTAAGGCCGACCTAGCAAAGGTTATTAGGCAGGTCAAGTCAAGTATAAATAGAGTGCGGGAGGCACTCTATTTGATCATTCTATTATTATAACTCATACTCTCATTGGAGAGTGGCGCACTTGTGGAGGAGGAGAAGTTGCTGCTAGGAGGACTATCTCTTGTACTTGGTTTGTATCGTTGCTCTATCTATCTCTGAGGAAGTTGCGGGGTTTTTCACCTTCTTGGTTTTCCCCGGTGAAACTATATGTCTCTTGTATGCTTGCATTATTGTGTCCATGTAGATATGTTGTACATATGTTGTACATGTTATTATCTCAGTTAAGATCATAGATCAGATTGAAAATTCTGAAAAACTAACATTTTCCTCAAGGAAACCATAAAGGATAAAATCCCGCAACTTCCTCAAAGATAGATTCGTCACTAGTACAATATCAAGCAAAATGGAAAACCCAAAATATAAGATGTCTTCTGCATCTCTCTCTCTTTCTCCTCCAGCGAACTTGTCTTCTCTCTGTCCTTATGCGAACTTGCTTGAGTGAGTGTTGTGTCCAAATGAGAGAGCAAGCATCTCTATTTATACTTTGTGTTTGACTGCCCTTATTCCTAATGGGGCCGACCTCACTTACCTAACTAGGCCAACCTCTCCTAGGAAGACTCAAAAATACAATTTAATTTTGACCTTTGGGTATCTAATGCCCCGACTTACAACTGAGGTTTTACCTTAATAATCTTGCATGACCAAACACAATAATGACATCCTTGAATGGAGGAAAAACATCTCTGTCATAGGTACAAATAAAATACAATAATAATATAATTATAGAATACAAATGAATATCTTCCGAAGTTACATTTTCAACAACAGTTGGTAGGAGTCGTGGGTTGGGGGGGTTGCTATATGGCCCTAATGAATCACATTAAACAAAGTATGTGTGGGGTCTTGGAATAGAAAGAAACAATCAAGTGGGAGCCTTGGCCTTGTGGATGGGGATTGAGCTCATCATAAGAAAAGGAGATTAGAAACTCACTATAGTAAGAGACTCAAAGATAATAATCAGTAGCATAACAACTAAATCGCCTCCAAAAGATCCGACCCTCAACAAATTGATCTCTCGAATTATCCTAAGAAGCAAAAAAATCCATGGATCTAAGGGCCTACCATGTCTTGAGAAAACACAACACGGTAGCCGATGAACAAGCTAACCTTGCTTGTGCTTTATACCCAGGAATAAGCAAAATCGAGGGTGTACTTGATCTAACCCACATCGCTTAACCCTAATCAATCTTGATTAATGAAGTGCATGGTACAATTAGAAAGGACAAGTGGTGATGTCACCTACACTCATGATGAGAGGTGGCATTAACTAAGAGTACATCACCTTGAAATATCACCTCATATGATTGTTAACGCTCAGCAGATCATTATGAAAACATATCGTCGAGCCTCATAGCAAGCATGTGGGATTCGATGTATTATGGAAATGCAAGGTGATGAACATGCAAATATTCTTGTTGCATTGTTCAGATCCAAGGAGAGAGGTAAGAAGTAGTGGATACTCTAGGTTTATATGCAGTGTTGGTGCGGCGTGGCATTCTTCTAGCTTTGTTCCCAATCACGATTAAGAATTGGAAAAATGGCAAGCCCCAGTTCCTCCACCATGCCATCGCAACTGTAGCACGAGAAGCATTTGGCCGAACTAGAGGAAAATTTTGGGTTTTTACTAAGTAATCTGGGGCATTGGTAGGACGACATGGAGCAACGTATGGATGAGGAAATTCATCAAGCTAATCAGATAACAGAGGATGTATATGGCAAATTAGATAGGGAAAACTCCAAAATTGATCTACTAGAGGTCGAGGTGTGTTGTCTCCGAGAACGTGGTCGTGAACATGGAGAAGTGATTAAGGGGCTTCAGGAAAAGAAATTCATTAGCTTTGGAAGGAAATTGCGCTAAGGATCAAAAGAGTGGAACACTTCTTTCTTTGTGGGATCTCCAAAAACATATAAGGGACCGAAAAGGGAGGAACCATTGGTCAACAACCAGGTCAATCGATACCAACACCCTCATCACAACACAAGTTTCTCTACACCACTGCACCAGCAAGCAAGGAATATGGAAACTAGACCTCTGGGTGAATCAAATTACCATTTCTTTTTCTAATTATGTACAGTAAAACTATTTTTTGCGGCAATAGTTTTGTGAAAATATACACCTGTAGGCTAGCATAAATAAGAAGCAAAACTAGGGAAATTTAACAGAAAGGTAACTCAAAGCAAGCAATTGAAACTTTGAAAGTGAATGAAAGATATTGGCTATGGCCCATTTTGTTTGCGATCACTGACAAGATTTCCCCAAAGCACACTTCGAGAAGATGGGTCATAAGAATGCCAGATAAGGACTTCCAATATTAGGTTCAAAACATGACTCAAAGCATATTATTTATTGATGTTGCCTCAAAAGGAAACCCAGGGTTGGTGTTAGAGTTTGCACTTTAACACAATTTAGTTAGATATTTATACTGAAAGATAGACAGGCACAACAAAACAAAAAAGACACAAGAATTTTCCTCGGGGAAACCATAAAGGAGAAAACCCCTCAACTTCCTCAAATATAGATTCATCACTAGTACAATATCAACAAAATGGAAAACCCAAAATATAAGATGTCTTCTGCAACTCTCTCTCTTGCTCCTCCAACGAACTTGTCTTCTCTCTCTCCTTATGTGAACTTGCTTGAGTGCGTGTTGTGTCCAAATGAGAGAACAAGCCTCTATATTTATACTTTATGTTTGACTTGCCTAATTCCTAATAGGGCTGACCTCACTTACCTAACTAGGTCGACCTCTCCTAGGAAGACTCAAAAATACAATTTACATTTTACCTTTGGGGATCTAATGCCCCGACTTACAACGGAGGTTTTACCTCAATAATCTTGCATGACCAAACACAATAATGACATCCCTGAATGGAGGAAAAACATCTCCTTCGGAGGTACAAATAAAATACAATAATAATATAATTATAAAATACAAATGAATATCTTCTGAAGTTACATTTTCAACAACACTCCCTCTTAACTAGGAAGGTATTCTCTCGACACATTCATCATTACTCTGGACATCATCATCATTGTTGGATCATCATCATCGATGTTGTAGCAATATTCATCTCGTTGATCATTGACTAGTGACATCTCTCGAATCTATCCGTCATGAGAAGTTTTATGTTGGATGTAGGCCTTTGATGATCATTGACAAAGCCAACCCTTTTTCATGCTAGATGTAGGCTTATCTCTCATCTATGTCTTCATCATCTCTATGAGCAATCCATCAAGTAGGTACATCCCATGACCACACATTACATTGCCACAACAATCACCTATGTCTCCTACTATCATCTCATCGTATCCAACTCATCTCAACATCACACACGGAGAGCAGCCCAGGTACACACCTCATGTCCAACAAACCACCTATGTCTCCCACCTAGTGGGTACATCCCAGTATCACTCCAGGTGCATTACCTCTCTCATGGCTAGCTTGTGTCTCCAACATGTGGATACATCCCAGGAGCACCCCAGGTGCATTACGTCCCAAGGACCACCTGTGTATTCCACCATGCGAGAACCAGCCTAGGTGCACCCTAGGAGTCTTTGTGATCGGTGGACCTATCAATGTATCCAACATGTGGATACAACCCAAGAGCGCCCTAGGTGCATTACGTCTCAAGGACCACCTGCGTCTTCCACCATGGTTCCTAGTGCACCTGCGTCTTCCAGTCTCATCACTCGCTCTTTCAAGGAAAATTGATCTGGATAACACCAAGCGTCTTTCTAAAGTACTTGAAATTTACTCTTGCTAATGGCTTGGTCAACACATCGGCTATCTTCTCTTCTGTCGCCACATACTGGAGCTTCACTAATCCTCTTTGAACCATATCCCAGATATAGTGATACTTGATCTCAATATGCTTCGACTTGTCATGGAACACCGGGTTCTCAGACAACTTCACGCAACTCTGGTTGTCACAGAATATACAAGTCGCCTTGAGCTCAAGATAAAACAAATATGATAGTAGCTTTCAAATCCATATTTCCTCACAACTATCCGAACAAGTTGCAACATACTCTGCTTCGACTGTAGTCAATGCCATGCATGACTGCTTCCTGCTAAACTAGGAGATCATACTAGATCCCAAACTGAAGCAGTATCCCAAAGTTCTCTTCCTGTCTGTGGCACTTCCCGCCCAATCCAAATCAACATAACTGGGTAGGTTAATCCTTTGATTCGCCTAATACTTTAGCCCATACTCGACTGTACCCCTCAAGTACCTCAATGTATGTTTTGCAGCCGTCTGGTGAACATGTCTCAGATCCGTCAGGAACTAGTTCAGGGTGTTCACAACAAAACATATGTCTAGTCTCGTGTTCATCAAATACATTAACAAACCAATCATCTGCTGGTAAATCGTGGCATCAACTGTCTCTGAAGAAGCGTCACACAATAGATTCAAGTTTGATGTCATTGGTGTGGCCATTTCCTTGCATTCCATCTTTGCAAACCTATTCAGAATCTCCACTACATACTTTCCTTGACCAAGGAAAATCCCATCCGCACTCCGCCACACCTCCATGCCTAAGAAGTAGTGCATCATTCCCAGGTCCTTCATCTTGAACTCTACGACAAGCCTTCTCTTTATATCTACAATATTGAGCTCATCCTCACCTGTCACAAACAGGTCATCTACATATAGAAATAGTATCATTGGTCTTCCGCCCTCAACCTTGAAGTAAAGGTTGGAATCTTCTTTACTCTTGGTAAATCCTAAGCTCATCAGAAAGTTGTCCATCCTTTTGTACCATGTCCTAGGTGCTTGCTTCAATCCATACAAGGATTTCTTCAACTTGCACACATGAGTCTATCTGTCATGTGTCTTGAATCCTAGTGGTTGCTCCAGATACACTTCCTCTTCAACTACAACATTCAATAATGTTGTCTTAACGTCCATCTGGTTTTCCTTCCATTTCATTACTACATCCAATGCAAGTATAGATCTAATGGAAGTGTATCTTTCTACGGGTGCAAATGTCTCCTCGTAGTCTATGCCTTCTTTCTGGGAGAAGCCATGTGCCACAAATCTTGCCTTGTATTTTTCTATGCCACCATCTGCAACATGCTTGATCTTGTAGATCCATTTCGAAGTCACAACATACTTCCCTACTGGTCTTAGAACTATCTCCTAGACATCATTCTTCATAATCGACTGGTACTCTTTGATCATGGCATCCTTCCATTCCTTCTTCTTTGTTTCTTCCTCGTAGTTGGAAGGTTCTTCATCAATGATGTCACATAGTAGGGCCACATAGATGGAGTATGGTCTAGGTCTCTTGCTTTCTCTATGTATCCCATCTGAAGCACCATACTTCTCTACATCTTGTATTGCTTCACGTTCCCATGTTGGTTTTCTCTTGTGGGAGTTATTCTCATGAGGTGTATCTACAGGTTCTTGTGGTTCTTCCATGTCGCGGTCTTCATGGTCCTCTTGAATTGCTTCTTCCATAAGTGTGTCTTTAGTCCTAGGAACTTCAGGTTCCTCAGTTTCTTCAATAGGTAATTTTCTTGATTTGTTGTAGTTGAATCATCGTCACTTGTTCTTCGGAACAAGTCTCAATATTATTCTCTTGTAGGTAATGGTACACGATTTTTCCTGCAAGTCAAATTCAGTTGCGTTGTTAGAAATATTTCATAATTTTCAAAACAAATTCTTATCATAAAGACATAGGTCTCATAGTCATGAAACTATCTTAGTCAAGGCTTCAACACAACATTCATCCATATCCTGCATTCATACGGTAACTTTCTAGATGCATTCCATCTCTACCAGAACATTATTAAGAGTGTGCACTACTCTCAACATGTCAGCAAAGAGGTTTCATTCTCGATAAGTAGAAATGGAATGTTGTACATCACCATAGGCCACTTACCCATCACATGCATATTAGTAGGGTAATGTTCATTAAAACATTCTAATATGCATAATACACATCCTAAATCTAGGAACATAAGTATGTACACCACTGAACAATATCATTTAAGTAATTAGATATACAAGAAATGATAATTCAAATACTTATCTTTGTTTGTTTGTTGGGTGGACTCCCTCTTGATCTTTGCTTCCTTGCAAGAACTACTGGAGTCTCTAATAGTGTGTTCTACTTCATCGTCTAATTCTGAGGACATGTGCCTTTCTTGCTTATGATCGGGAATGTTAAGCAAGTATTATACACCGTATATCACTTGTTCTTTGTACTGGAGTAGACTCTGTGTGTCCTTACTTATGTATCTTAATCAATGCTGAGTTGGATGAGAGGTTCTTCCATATTAATATTTATTTGTTTTTTGGAGTCCAACTTTGTAGGATCTTCTCCTACTCCTTTCATGTAATAATGAGAGTCATCTCTAGCTTCACTTTATGAGGTGGAACCTACTGAATGAATCCTTGTAACCGGTTACCTTTATTTATTACAATACATATTCTTCATCACTTGAAGAATCATCCCTTTCTTCTCTGGTTCTTTTTCTTGTTGGTTCATCATCTTCAGTAGTGTGATCATGATACCTCTTCTTGTTGGTTTTATTGGAGGATCCTTGGTTTCTTGGACAGTTTCTTGAGTAATGTCTCATCTCATCACATGTGTAACATCTAATACTAGATATATCCCTTATGGATCCATGCTTTCTTATGTATCTTCTGTGATGGTGGTCCTCCCTCTTGTTGTGATTTATCTTAGTGTGAGTTGTTAGAGCTTGATCATCATTTTCTCCCATCTTCTCTCCTCTTGCTACTATCCGAGCTTCTTCTTGGGTGCATTCTTCCCATAGTCTGCTGAAGGGGATCAATTTCTTCCCGGCACATATTCCTTGAATGAATGAGTCCCATGATCTTGGGAGACCATTCAAGATGGTCATAACAATCTCTCCTTCTTCGACTTTGTCTTCAATTGCTTCAAGTTGCTCCTTGATTTAAGAGACCCTTGTGAAGTAGGATTGCATGGTCTCTGAGTGTTGGATCTTCACATTCTTGAGTTGGTTCCTTAGTGTCATCTTCTGATTGATGTTCTTCCCTTTGAATATCTTTGTCAAGGCATCAAACATCTCCTTTGGAGTATTCAGGGATGATACATGAGGGATGCAATGATATTTAATGGAGTCTGCAATAATCCTCTTGGCCTTGACCAAGTTCTTCTTGTGGGTTGCCTTTGCCTCTTCTCCCTCTGGTTCTAGAACCTCCGCATTGACATACTTGTCGAAATCATTTTCTTCTAGGACAAGAGAGATTTTATACTTCCATGCTCGGAATTTGTTAGCTCCTTCAAGCTTATCCTCAAGCTTGGTGTGATTTTTCATTTTGACATGAGAACCTCAAATGGAAATAGCAAAGAATTAGATCTTATAATTTGAGATACCAAACCTGGTTCTGGAGATGGCTGACCTAGGTTTTTTAAGAGAAATACTAATTTTCCAAAATGGGAATCTTGAACTTCTACTTGGATAGAAAAATTTTCCTCCTCAAGGCGAGTTGAGAGATGTACTCATTTTCCCAAATCTGTGGACAGAATTGCAAAATAGTCGATGCCCTAGTTTTCCTCCTGGCAGTAGTGACGGGGCCAAAAATGAAAATTATTGGTTTTGAATTATGGTTTCATAGGAAGATGTGCCTTCCTAGGGTGTGTTGAATTGACCTCCTTTTCAAGGTGATCTATGGAGGAAAGTTCCTGGACCAGGAAGCCCTAGTTTCTCCTGGTTCTAGTGACTGGGTCAAAAATGAAAATTCTTCAAACTCGATTCTGCTTCCTCCAAAATATGCACCCTCCTAGGGAAAGTTAGCCTAGCCCTTTTTTTATGATCTGTAGAGAGAATACCTTGAAATAGGAATCCCTAATTTCGCACTGTTGCACAATGCCTTCTTTTCATATTGGCTCTGATACCATGTTAGAGTTTGCACTTTAATTCAATTTAGTTAGATCTTTATACTGAAAGATAGACAAGCATAGAAAAACACAAAAGACACAAGAATTTTCCTCGAGGAAACCATAAAGGAGAAAACCCTGCAAATTCCTCAAAGATAGATTCGTTACTAGTACAATATCAAGCAAAATGGAAAACCCAAAATATAAGATGTCTTCTACAGATCTCTCTCTTTCTCCTCCATCGAACTTGTCTTCTCTCTCTCCTTATGCGAACTTGCTTGAGTGAGTGTTGTGTCCAAATGAGAGAGAAAGCCTCTCTATTTATAATTTATGTTTGACTGCCCTAATTCCTAGTGGGGCCGACCTCACTTACCTAACTGGGTGGACCTCTCCTAGGAAGACTCAAAAATACAATTTACATTTTACCTTTGGGATCTAATGCCCTAACTTAAAACCGAGGTTTTACCTCAATAATCTTGCATGACCAAACACAATAATGACATCCTCAAACAGAGGAAAATCATCTCCCTCGTAGGTACAAATAAAATACAATAATAATATAATTATAAAATACAAATGAATATCTTTTGAAGTTACATTTTCAACAACAGTTGGCAGGAGCGGGGGGGGTGCTATATGGCCCTATTGAATCACATGAAACAAAGTATGCGTGGGGTCTTGGAATAGCAAGAAACAATCAAGTAGAAGCCTTGTCTTTGTGGATGGGGATTGAGCTCGTCATAAGAAAAGAATATCGGAAACTCGCTATAGTATGCGACTCATAAATAATAATCAGGAGCATAACAACTAAATCGTCTCCAAAAGATCCGACCCTCAATAGATTGATCTCTTCAATTATCCTAAGAAGCAAAAAAATTCATGGATCTAAGGGCCTACCATGTCTTGAGAAAACACAACAAGGTAGTCGATGAACAAGCCAACCTTGCTTATGCTTTAGACCTAGGAATAAGCAAAATCGGGGGGGGGTACTTGATCTAACCGACATCTCTTAGCCTTAATCAATCTTGATTAATGAAGTGCATGGTACAAACAGAAAGGAAAAGTGGCAATGTCACCTGCACTCATGATGCAAGGTGGCATGAACTAAGAGTACATCTCCTTGAAATCTCACCTCATATGATCGTTAATGCTCAGCAGAGCATTATGAAAACATATCATCGAGCCTCTTAGACAGCATGTGGGATTCGGTGTATTATGGCAATGCAAGGTGATGAACATGCAAATATTCTTGTTGCATTGTTCAGAGCCAACGATAGAGGTAAGAAGTAGTGGATCCTCTAGGTTTTTATGTAGTGTTGGGGCAATGTGGCATTCTTCCAGATATGTTCCCAATCACGATTAAGAATTGGAAAAATGGCAGGCCCCAGTTCCTCCACAATTCCATCGCAACTGTAGCATGAGAAGCATTTGGTTGAACTAGAGGAAACAATTGGTTTTTTATTGATTAATCTGTGGCGTTGGCAGGAAAACATGGAGCACTGTACGGAGGAGGAAATTCATCGAGATAATAAGAGAACAGAGGATGTATATGGCAAATTGGACAGGGAAAACTCCAAAATTGATCTTTTATAGGTCGAGGTACGTTTTCTTCGAGGACGTGGTCAGCTTCAGAAGGAAATTGTGCCAAGGATCAAAAGAGTGGAACAACGGGATTCTTCCTCTATGGGATCTCCAAAAACATATCAGGGACCGAAAAGGGAGGAACCATTGGTCAACAACCGGGTCAATCGATACCATCACCCTCATCACAACACAAACACAGTTTTCTATGCATCTCCGCACTAGAAAGCAAGGAATATGGAAACTAGACCTCCAGGTGAATCAAATAACCATGTCTTTTTCTAATTATATACTATAAAACTGTTTTTTGCGGCAATAGTTTTGTGAAAATATACACCTGTAGGCTAGCAGAAATAAGAAGCAAAACTAGGGAAAGATGGATAAACTCTAGATATAGTGGCTATTTTGAAGCTGGACAAACTTATCTTTTGCTCCCCTTTTTGTAACTCTTTGCTGGATAGTTCGGTTGCGGCCTTTTTAATACAATATTCTTGGTTTCGGTTAAAAAAAATAGAAGAAACAAAAGTTGTTTCCATATCGAAACACTATTGAATGCGTTTATTCAATTAGGTATTGAAATTTTTTAGTATCGATTTTTCTTTTTAAATTGTCTACCAAAATATAGCATTACCTTCCATACAATTGTTAAAAAAAAGAGTATACAGGAAAAATATAGAGTTGAAAGACATAAATGTATTTGTTAGCGCTACTTTTCGATTTAGAGGTTGATTTTAAGATTTTTCTACCAATGATATTGATTGTTAAGTCCATGCTTCCAAACATGTTATAATTTTAGCCTTTGAAAAAAACAATGTGTTAACAAAAGAATTAGTTTTCTATTCAAGTGTTGATTTTAAGGCTATTGTTAGCAACAATATGAGTTTTTAAGGCAATGGTTGTATTTTTAACCTTGAAACAAAAAAGAGTGCTACTGGTAACATCATTTTTCAATTTGAAGGTTAATACATAAGAAAAATATTTTTAGGGCTAGAGTTCTTGAACATATTTGTGCAGATGTCAATCCTTCATTCCTTATGACCATCATTTAATACGCTTAGGGTTATTAGGGATACCCCCTTGTGCCAAAGGAGAACCGAACAAAAGTGTGTGAGGTAGCCTCTGAAGTGACAGTGGGGAGCCCTAGTGGCACCATTGTGTGGGAGTCTACTTGAAAACCAGCTTGCTAGCGGGCAAGTTCTTTAAAATATGAAAAAAAAATGATGCCCTTCCTTGGGAAGAAAGAAAGGCTACATGCTTGATTGGCCCTAGGAAGAAAGGTTGTATGGATGGCAGTGCTTTTTTCGACCTCGTTGAAATTAATTTTTTCCTCTCTGCAATAATCTGCATTTCCCCTTTTATAAAACCTCATTTCAACTCCTTGGAAAATGTATGAAATTTACTTCTATTATGGAGAGTCCTTGAGGTGACCTTTTGTTGCATACCTTTTTTCTTCAAAACATATTGTAGAACAAGTTATCATTGAGTTTCAAAATATAGAGAGAATTAAGGACATGAACGAAAAAATTGATAAAGCAAAGAAGAAAGAGTTATAACAGAATTTAACAATATTGAGTTTTAGCAATAGATGGTATGGACTAGAAGAAATCCTCTCGCTTATTTTGCATTCTAAAAAATTTAAAGACATCTTTTTCTACAAATCCATATAGTGTGATTCATGGTGTTTTGTAAGACATTGGCTCGTCAATTTTTCATATTCGTGTCAAATATAAGAAATGATTTGAAATAAAGCACTTATTTCTTAATAAGCACCTTTGCTAGAAGTTTATGTGCAACTAGATAATACAGGGGAAAAAACAAAAACAAGTTGTTCTTTCATATGTTTCTATGTTTGTTGAACTTAGGGTGTTACATCAATTTAAGTTGGGTTCTTTCTTGTTGTTCATGCTCATGTCTACATTTATCAAATGTTTATCCAATTCATCATCAGTTTCAAGAGAAAGGTGCATCCATCTAGCTTCCATCCCAAAGAATGTTGGTGTACATGCACTCCTTTGAGCTCACTTGAGCCCCTCTTCCTTATTTTTATAAACAAATGTGCCCTCCTCCACTTTTCTAGGGATAAGTAGACCTCTATTGCATTTTATGAGCTATTTGACTCCATCAATGCACCTCATTTGTATTTTACGGACCAATTAACTAACTTGGCTCATGCATAATCCAAGTTAACTAGCCTTATTTAGCAGTTGTGAGATAGTCGACACCACTTGGCTAGTCAAGGTGAAGTTAACTAGCCTTTCTTAGTAGTTGTGAGCTAGTTGAAACTACTTGGTTGGTCAAAGCCAATTTAACTCCCTCATGAGGGTACACTTGGCCAAGTAGGGCACATTTTCTCTAGTCATGCATGTAGTTAAACATGTCCAAGGTGCATTAGAATTCTCTCTTGCATTATGGAGCAAGCTCTCTTGCATTCTATTGCATTGTATAATCTCATCTTTAATGAACTCTCTTTAACAAGTTAGTGAATATTATGTTACTCCAATTCTTTCTTCTCTTCTCTTTTGTGGATTTTTAACTGTATGAATTATCCATTTAGATTCTAGATCCATATGTTCCAAGTCTCATATGGTATCAAACACAATTAGTGATTTTAAAGAAGTTGTATACAACTTTACAATTGGAAGACACAGATTAGAGCACATTAGTCGGGATGGATCAATCTCCTTAGAAAATCCTTACGCCATTCAACTACTATGAATGGAAGGCAAAGGTTGTGATTCTATTGCACAATAAAGGCCTCTATGAGTTCACAATGGGAACAAATACTGAGCCAAATTTCATGGTGGAAAAGGAAAAATGGTTTAATCGGATGGATGAATCATTTGGACTGCTATGTTTCTTGATTTCTCGCGACCTCTTATATCACATTGAACTTGCAAAAACTCCCAATGAAGTCTAGACCAAGTTGGAAAGACTCTTCAGGAATCACAATGAGATGACAAGATATCTACTGAAGAATAAGATTATTAGTTTGAGCACAAGTAGTTTTGACACTATCCAAGAATTATTCACAAAATTTAAATCATTATTGCTTAAGCTCAAGTTATGTGGTGTAGACAAGAAAGATGAGCAATTCATTCTCTCAATTCTATCAAAATTGAGTCTTGATTACTTGGTTTTTGTTTCTACCTTCCATGCAACGAAATTGGCACTAGGAGCTACTTGGAAGATGCCTACATTGGATGGTTTTGTTGCTCTTACCCATGAGAAAGACAAACTTGTTCAAATGGGTTCTTTGAAGACATCAAAGGCACATGCCCTTGCTGCAAATCAGGGAAATAAGAACAACACAAACATAAACATTAAAAAAGAGGCAAGAAGGACCAAGATTAGAAGAAGGAGAAGATTGTATGCACTTACTATAAGAAACCCAACCATGAAGAACATGATTGCATGAGGAAGCAAATTGATCAATTGACCCGTCTTCCCGAGTAGGAACATATCGAGGTTCCTAACAATAACAAGAACATATTGGTTGAAATATTTGAAAGGCCACAAGATGATAAAGGTAAAGGCAAGAAAACTTCTCATGCACTTGTTACTATCTCTTCTTCGACATCTTCATGGGTTCTTGACTCAAGAGCTTCAAACCATATGGCATCATTAGAGGAAATTCTTACTTATTTGGAGCCATGCACTAGCCCTCCCATCTTAATGGGAGATCATTCACATGTTCTGGTATGCAGGAAAGGAACCTTTGAATTTGATCGTGGGAAATTTCAGAATGTGCTATATGTACCTTCTTTGTTCATCAATTTTATTTCCATCTATTGGATCACCCATTTTGGGTACTGACAAGTGAGTAGACTTCACACTTGATTCAGTAGTCATCACATAATTAATTTATGGAGCAATAGTTGTAATTGAGAAAGAAGATCATCAAGCCAGGTTGTATGCTTTTCCCAATTTCATTCCAAAATCTCCTTCTAGTATGCATGCTACTTGAGAAAGCAGCTGCTACAAATCCAGTTCTTGTTGCTGCAGATATCATTGATGGCTCTTCAATTTCCTCATATGATATTTCAAATCCTAATGATTAAGAAGTTGTTTACATGGATGAATATATTGTTGTAGATTCGGTAGCCAAACTCTTGTGGCCATAGCAAACTCCCAAGTTGCATATGATCTAGTTGGGGATCCAACATATATAAACTCGCTCATACTTTCAAGGTGCTTCTCAAGCACTCACTACTACAAATACCTTGATGCACATCCAATGTTACATGGCCATTGCTACAAGACCTTCATATTGGGATACTACCATAGGTCCCCTACCTCATGGTAGGAAACTTGTTGGTGTGCATGCACTCCTTTGAGCTCACTTGATCCCTCTTCCTTATTTTTAGGAACAAATGCGCCCTCCTCCACTTTTCTAGGGATAAGTGCACCTCTAGTGTGTTTTATTAACTAGTGGGATCCATTAGTTCACCTCACTTGCATGTTATGGACTAGTTAACTGACTTGGCTCATGCATAAGCCAAGTTAACTAGCCTTTTTCAGCAGTTGTGAGCTAGTTGACACAACTTAGCTAGCCATAGTGTTTAACAAAGCATTGGATCATCAAGTTTTTATGTTAATGTCAAATATAAGAAATTATTCAAAATAAAGTACTTATTTCTTAAGAAACACCTCCTCTAGAAGTTCTTTATGTGCAACTAGATAATATTGGGGAAGAAAACAAAAGCAAGTTGTTCTTACATATGTTTTCTATGTTTGTTGAACTTAGGGTGTTAACTGTTACATAAAATTAAGTTGGGTTCTTGTGTGTTGGTCATGCTCATGCCTACATTTATCCAATTCATCGTCAATTTCAGGAAAAAGGTGCATAATCTAGCTTCCACCATAAAGAAAGCATGCCACCTAATCATTGGTTTTCAAGTGTAATGAAACTATAGGTTTTTGATGTTATATATTGGGTGATTAAGAACATAAATGATTTATTGGAAAATTTGAATGATCAAAACTTTCAACACCATTTCTTGAGTTAACAAAAAACACTAAGGTAAGATACCACCTTGGGAAAAACAAAATTGTGACTCTTTAGAATGGTCTCCATCTTAAAGTTTAGACTTTTCAAAGCACATTCCTAGAGGACGATTTATAGCACTAAGTTTTCATTGCTCACTCCAAATGATGAGATTAATATTGCAAAAGAGAAAGGTATTTTGTGGAGCAGTGGTTCGATTGAAGCATTGTCTCACCAAGATCATGAGAAATGAGGAAGGGAGTGGAGTCACCACCCATTTTACAAAGGAAAATGAGAGCCAAAGGTGGGATGGTGAAGAAAAGAAGGGCATCCACTATGTTAATCGTTAATCTTGGGTTACTATTCATGTAGAGTTTGGATTATTTTAGGAGGGTACTAAAGTTTTGGAGTTTCTTAACAAGATAGAATTCCAATATTTAATAGAAAACTATGGTTCAACCATAAGGAAAATAAATACCCAACGAAAAGAGAGGGAAGAGGAATGAACACACATGAACCAAGAAGATGTTCTGGCCTTTGATAAATCCAACAAAGAAGATGACTCTTCACCTTGTTCTTAAAACTATTCTCCAATGCAATGTAATATATGCACAAAATCATGTTAAATTTACTAAATCGTAAACAAGCAATATTACTAGATAGTGGATAAAGTTGGCCCTTAGATGTGAGGTTTTGTCCTTACAAATATGGAATTAGTAGTCCTTCTTGAAAGAGTATTCAAATGATGCAAGATAAATACACAATGATAAGTTCTAAATCTAACTCAACCAATTAATATAAAGGAAAGAGTCCAAGCTAAGGGATACACACAATAGTGAACGCAAGTCTTTCTTTGTTGTGACGAAATTGATGGATACTGTGAATTTAGGTAGTTTATATACCTAAGTAAACGTAAGAGAGGTTCAATAAAAAATCCAGTAGAGTAACAATTCTTTTCCAAATGAGAATGAAAGGTCTAAATAGTTGGTAAGGATCAAACAAACCCAAAAAGGCATACAAGGAATGGAAAACAACTGTCAAGATAAAATTAAGAGGGCTCAACCACTGATCAGGTAGGTCAAACTAAGGGATCCACTAGTCTCAAGAAAATCTATAGGTTATTCACTTATTTAAGGTTCTTTACTTCTTTGGTCCATGGGAGATAGATCTAAATCAATCATACAATTTGAGGATAGTGCACTAGGAATGGAATAAAAAGGGGAGAGGTCATCTTTAATCTTGCTAATTGTGTGCCCACAATGGATATGAAGACATTGGGAACCTTGAAAAGGGCATCTTTAACTAACCCAAGTGGAGCAAATCAAGCACAAATGTCGAGGTTGATCCAAAGAAGGAAAAAAAATCAAACTAGAGAATAAGTATGACCAAAGTCTAACCAATGAAATAACAAAAGGATCTTTCTTAAGCACTAGACATTAAATGGGGAAAACACATTCATGCACCTACATTTCGACAATGTGTTAACTAAGAAGAAATCACTAGCACAAATAATATGCCTTGAGAAGTTGGGAAACCTCATGGTCATCTTTTGGCATCGAGTGCATGTATGCAAAATCTATGCACTAATATTGCCCCCATGGCAAGAGATGTTATCCAAGCAGAGGATAGGATTTAAGTGTTTTCCAAAGAGCAAGTGACAAGCAAGAACAAGGAAGGCAAAGAGAAAACAAACATCACAACAATAACAAACAGAATAATTGAGATTAGTACAATGGGTTGGAAAGATCCCATGGAACCCTAGCCATCGTTGATAGTTTATTCAATTTGTTTCATCTTCAATCTGCCATGGCATCCATATATTCTAAGGATGGTATTGTTCCTCACAGTTTTTTATGTCTTGGAAAGGAGGATTTTGTCATTTCTCGTATGGTCCCTCCCCCTTTAGTGTTGCTAGAATGACGTTTTTT
This sequence comes from Larix kaempferi, assembly GCA_027924585.1. Lineage (NCBI taxonomy): Eukaryota > Viridiplantae > Streptophyta > Pinopsida > Pinales > Pinaceae > Larix > Larix kaempferi. Next base: position 11,043,273 of record BSBM01001331.1, on the reverse strand, counting down.
TGTACACTAGAGGAATCGGCAATGACGCTAGTCTCATACTCGCGTGACACATGGTCGATTTCGACGGCTACCACTATAACTCCTAGGTGCGACCAGCTGGGGGCACAACCTTTGCGCATGTTTTGTTGAGGTTCGAACCGATGGCTTGCTTAACAGCCTGTATGCCTTAATAGAGCGGGCAGTTTCCAATCGGCCTACACCCCCACCCATTGCTAGAATGATGTTATCTTAGCCCCATATGTGGTATTAGGTTTCAACCACTTCATTATCCAATTATTTTAGAGGCTTTATATGCCTCTTGTTGAAGAGGTATGTTCCTATAAGAATGGAAATGTCTTTTTTTTGTTCAAGGCATCCTATTTGAATATAGATCCTTTGTCAAATTAGGCACTTTATCTTAGGGCCCTATGGTTTATTGTGTAGGGTGTTGACAGATCCAGTTTTCTCTACAACTAGAAGCTAAGGTCTCCAGTTCACTATCCTATGCTGAGGCATTATGGTGAGAATACATTCATGGCATATGAGGATAGACACAAAGGATTTGATACACTGATGCATCACAATCCCTTGATAGAAATGTCTAAGTATCTTGGTGTTGGATATCAAATGAATATACATTCCTCCTTGAGGGTGGATATATGTATAAAGATGATTAAAAGTCCTAAGAGTTACTAAATCATGTTGACGTCTCTTCATGGGAAATCAATTATGCTATGGGTTAAGGATTCAAATTATGTAGTTGATGTTAAGGGAAGAGCTTGGTAAGGGGATTCCAAAACAAAACGAAGCATTCATTGAGCAATATGCAAGCAAAGGTGATCGAAACAAGACAAGGCACGAATTAATTAAAGCTACAGACACCATTGCCAAGGGTTTGGGCTTTAGAAAAGGATGGATATCGAATCATTCATCTCCTCTTCCATTTGAATCATTTATCTCCTCTTATACTTGAAATTCATAAGTAGGTAGTCATCATTGAACCTAGTGGTGAGGTGATCGAAGGAAGGAACGCTGTTAGGAGGGAACTCTAAAATGGAATAGATAGGCATAGCCACTGCATTCTCTCCCATATCTAATAGTAACACTTTGAATACAAATAAATAAAGCGCTAGCTAATTTCAAAGCAATGTCAGGAATGCTACAAGCTGCATGCAATGCGGACTATTTTGGTTACTACAAAACAATGTTGAGACTAATCCTATTAATTCATATTGGTTTGTTGTCGAAACTTTTTAAGGCTATGCTCAGCATAAATAAATGCCTTTGACAATACTTAGAATAATTAATTATTTCCACTAAACATCGTAAGTCTAGATCCATCTTAAATTTGGATCTATCAAGTACAGAGAGGGATCTAGGTTGGTTTTAATTCTTTCACCTTCTGTAAAATTTAAAATTGAGCCAACATATCTTGTCAAATAATTTTATTCAAAAAAATTTGTTATCAAGTATATAGTACGCAACAACATCTCCCCCATTCTAAATTGTAAAGCACAACGTTATTCTTGATACAACCATATTTAAGCAATGCTCAAACTATAAGAATTACAGATCATGTAAATTTAACATTAATGAAAACACAATTAAAATTCATCCTTTCTAAATATTAAATGATTTTTGCACCACATGGTAGAAGAGAGCTTTGCATTATGTTTGTCTATATATAAGTAATACTAAAAATGAAAAGAAAATAACACTTAATGTTTAGTATTTTTTTAAAATCTTTTAAATAATGAAAGGCTTAAATTTTTTTTTTTAATCTCTCTAACCACTTATTAAAATCATAATTAAATTGATGAGCAACAAGAATGGGTGGGGAAATAATAGACCCGAAAGGAATCATTCTTCAATAGCCCTTGCACTCCATCGAGGTGTAAAACGTTTTTCTGAAAAAAGGAATAGATTCAATGGTAACAATCAAGGCTAGGAGAAAAGTTGTGACAAGGCTTGAAGGGTAGGTAACCATGGGGTAGAGGCTCACTTCGATGGGCTTTGGGATGTCTCGGCTCCTGTTGAGTCGCAAGTTACTAGTATATCTGACTTGCAAGCTGTTGAATATATCCTTGAAAAATTGCTAAGTTCTCATGGTTTAAAAAGAAATGAAGGGCATCGGTATTCCAAATCAAAAGCAAGAGGGTCTATGGCGGTAGCATGTGACCTGGGAGCTGGGATATGTTCAGGCCCGATTGTGTGCAAGGATTATGTTGCCAGCATCAGCGGTCCCCCCATGCCAACAACGTCGAGGAAGGCGGACATGACAGGTGGGGACGCAATTATGGGAACTTGATAAATAATAGCAGGAGGAGGGCAGTATATGCAGTCTTGTCCATTGCAATGGAGCCAGACAAGGTTAACAGGCCACCAATACTGGTGCACGAATAGAATTGCCCTCTGCATCGTGCCGCATTAATGAACTCTGACAAGGAACCAATCATGAATTCAGGTGGCAAGAAGCATTATATTCTATGTCGAATTTTCCATGGAGGAGAGGTGACACAGGGCAGCCGCAGGCAGGGATCACAAGATATCTGTTCCAGGAGTTTGGGACAAGCAAAGAAATCATGGCAGCAACAGGAGTTTCAAGAGCTGGAACAGGGAATTAAGCAGTGGAACCTGGAGGAAGAGCAAGAACGACTCCTGGACAGAGGAGAGTACCTAAATCAGGTAACAACGTTGAGGACCAAACTGGACGCGCAACAAGCGAAAAATGACAAGATTGAGTCTAGGGTGGCAACGCTGGAAACTCTCCTGGTAAAAACACAATTAAAACAAATTTATGCATTAAAAAATTGGGAAAATAAAAACAAAGTTCTACCACAAGACTGGCCATCATTAGCATATTACTACCATTAGCCTCATGAATATTACGATATAAGGCTATGAAAAAAAAGACTGATTTTCCTTCATTTCAATCGAGCAATTCACTTCTGATCGTGCTTCCTTCCTTTTTCCATCGTCTTTCCCTCTTTAAAGATTATTGCTATGAACACTATCTCACCTTCATGAGCTTTGTTCCTTCATTAGCTTCCCATTGAAGTTATGCATGAGTTATCACAAGGATTTGGCAAGGCATTAGGCTCTCACTCTTTCTAGACTTGCTATAAATTGTGCTGGAATATGTATCATATGTGGTGCCAAGTTGTGTAGACATTGATTGACTTTTTGTTGAGCTTAGAAACTCCATTTATATCCGTTCTATATATTTAATCTTGTTGTATTGTAGTGCATTTTCTCTATATCCTCTATTCCTTTTTTGGTTATCCCATATTTATTAGAAGTATTGACCCATGATGATATATAAGTTTCAATATATCGTGATTGTTATTCCAACAAATACTTTCATAGTGATAGTGGTCATTCTATCGATATAAGGCTATACAATAGACTTAAAAATCATGAATGTCTCATGGCTTGTCCCTTATAGGGATATAAATCATAGCACACAATAAACAAATTGAAAATTTCATAATATAGTTAGAATCTAGTGTACATTATATCATATTGTACATCATATCATACACCAGCATAACAAAAGTATTGATGGCCCAATGGAAATTAAAATCAACTTTACAATAATAGAATAAATGTAGAGGTATTCCCTTACAATCAACAACACCCGACCCATCAAGCCTTCCAATCATATCTTAACTTATTCATATGAGAAATCAGCTATGTGTAATTGTTAGAAATCTTTTCCCAACTTAGACTTTTCTATTTTTGTACTCTAATTATTTTTCTATCAAAATTCCATTCTCCTCCTAATCTATGTTCACTAGAATTACAAATAACAATTAATCCAATAGTTTCCTCGATGGGGTGATAGGGAGGAGAGACGTATTTCCAATCAATACGATAGGTGGCAATGTTGTCATTTGACAATCCTCCAAAGTGGGCACGTTTGACACTCATGCATGAGCATAGGGGATACACAGGGGGAGATTAGATTGCACCAGTTTGGATTGCCTCTAGATGAAGGCATGCTAAAGGATGATGAAGAGGATACAACACCAAACAAAGAATGGGTTATGGAATATTTTGGCTTTCTACCATTGAGCCAAGCTCATTCTCATTGCCATACCCACAATGAATCAAATGGAATATACAAACCTGTTGATTTCTCTTTCTCTTCACAACAAGCACTCGAGGAGCAAGGTGACTAATATGGAAGATGAAGTTGAATGATTTAAGGGATTTGGGGAAAGTTTGACTACAAATTACATATCTTGGTCTATGAAATTGATAATCTTAAGAAGGAAAGAGAGGAAGCAATAGGACTAGACCCACCTAGACATAGAGGTAGAGGCAGGCCTCCCAAGCATAGGGCTCATGGGGATAACACCCCTACAAGGGCTCACTTCGAGGGCCACAACTCAAAACCTTTTCACATAACCTAGGGGTTGATTAGTAAGCATAAGGTCATCACAATTTTAAAACCTAGAAAGGTTGGAGGATAATGTTTGAGCCAAAAGGGTTGTCACTAGTAGAAAATAAATCGATAAGAAATTGGAGTCCATTATCCCAAGCACTAGGTTCTCAAGGAGCATAATTGTTAGATACGTGTTCACTCTCAACCTATACAAGCACACAAAGGATATGAGATCATGACACATGGATTCAATCTTAGATAAAATAGGCCTATCTCGAATATTATCTTGTATGCACTGCACCAACTCTATCACAAGTATCATTGCCTTCTAAACACCATCTAGGGATCAGCACATGGGCCATAACACTTGGAAGAACCAATGACAAGGGAGATATTAAAGAGAGCTAGGTTTGAGAAATTCCTCAACACCCCATCTCCCTTATAGATGATGAAGATTACAATTTTTTTCCAATTCACCTCTCTCACTAAGGTTCTAGCATATATACTATTTGCTTATTGTTTTTCTAGCATAGGATATGCATGCCATAAGACAAGTTATCTTTAGTACTATGAAATTGTCCAAGCTTTTCTTTTTTGTTGGGAAATTCTCATATATTTCCAATTTTTTTGAACATGGGACTACTAAGCTTTCATGTCTAAAAGAACATTATTTGAGAAATCAACTGAGGTTTACTTGTCTCATATCTCAGATTGGTTGTAAATATACTTGTGCATATGAATAGATCATTTGATTCTTGCAATAAAAAAAAACTAATCCTCTCTTATCTTCATGCAAGTATGCAATCCTAAGTTATTTCATGCATCTACTTATTTATGTTTTTTCTAGTGTGTGCATGCACTTATTTGCTCTCAGTTTGGAAAGTGTGCATTGAAACTCAAGCTGCAAAATCAAAACCAACTTGCTTTCACAACCAAATGTACTCTTGGATCACATATTAACATAATGCTTGATTGGTTGTGGGGTGACTATGTTTGTGTACTAGGACTTCCCCCTCATCCTATGCATGGCTTATTTGTTGTTGGGTGTGCATTTGTGTGAATAATAAAGTTGAATATCCCACGACTGACATCTTGGAAATATTTTTACAACTATAAGTCCCCTATTCCCCTGTGGTTGCTATTCCACATTCATTGTGAGCACTAATCCATAACAACATATAAGCCCTAATATACCATGTGTAGTGTGCTGCCATTTTGGACTTTTATATTTCAACCTATATTATGTTTTTATATGGTTTAACTCAATTACATATATGACATTGATACATATCATGACATTTATGATTAGACATGTCAAATTGTATTGTGATGTAGACTCACAACTTTATAGATATATGTAGACATATGTTGTTATATTATGATTGATATATTATTGTGGCTAATTGTGCACTATGAATTCATGTCTTAAATCAAGTGAACCCATGGAATGGCATTGTTTTATTTTATGGTGTTACTTATATTAGTCAATCTAATACATTTAGTCATTATATCTTTGCACAAGGGCACTTTAGTGGAAGTGCAAGATTATACTCAAACCTGGTGCCTAGTGATTGACTATCAAAATGTTATGGACCCCATTAGGGTCTAACCAAATTAATGATAGTGAGAAGGATATCACACCTGTGACATAATCATGAATTTACTTACATCTGAATTATCGTAAAACTATAATATATTGTATGGCAAGGTGCGTGATGCAAGATAGAGGGGCTTTCCAACACATCAATTATATTCAACACAATTAAACAATGAAATCTAAATGGTAAACTCTTGGGGTTTAAAGGGTGTTACCATTGAGAAAAAATGAGATCACCAGGAGGGGAAGAGGTCCATTCCCAATAAGTTCTTTCTTTCTCCACCAACTCGGAACTAAGGGATTGGATGAGGATTCCAAACCTCCATATGGATGTGATGAATTTCAAGACACCTATCATATGAGTTGAGAGCGCATCATGACCTCCACCCGCACATCTATCCCACTAAACATATAAGTATGGGCACTAATTAGATTTGGATATAACAAGTAGGATTAGGGCTAGTGTAATTCTAATAGTAATCGAAAAACTTATCCAAATGGGTTGGATCCATTGGTGAAGAGCGGGGAGTTTTTCACTAGTGGGAAATCCCATGAGAGATTTTCTTGGAGTTGTGGGATCACCCTGAACTCAAAGAGATTGTATTAAATAATCTCATGACCCATGCACACATAAGTGAATCAAATCCCACCCCCCCAATGTCCTTCATGAAAAGGGGTGACAGGTGTAAGGAGGATCATTTTTTTATCCCGAATGAACTCAAGAAATCATCTACACATGGGAATTGCAAACATAATCAAATAATCAAGTAGAAGCCTATGTTATTCTACAAGGAATGAAGATGGAATCCACTACAAAATAGAAACCATTCTAGCTTTTGGAATCTCTAATCAACCATTCAACATTTAAGAAACAACACCCTACCCTCGCAAGCATCATTTCAAAAATTAAAAATAAGTACAAGTCCTTAAATACATACACTTCTTCCACATAATATGAGCTTTGAATCGGGATATCAATCAACTTGCAAATCGAACTGGGCTCAATGAAGGGCATATTTAAAAATTGGCATGTTAGTCTTCAACCCAATCCCCTCATGTTATACACCCACTTAATCTTGTAATTAATGATCGGGACATATAGCACAAGTAATAAACTCCACATACAATGGAGGAACGTGGCATTTAACATAGCCCCAGTCTCACACATTTTATGGTATCTCTCTCTCCAAGGACTTGAAGCCATGAGGACTAGTTGGTCTTTTGCATATGGGATTTTCATTTCACGGGTTCGAACCAAAATGAAAGTGGCCTATAGGGTTTGGATCCTCCCATCAATCATAGTTCTCATTCGTGGGAATTATGGTGTCAAAGGTTGAATATGTATGTGCCTTGTACAATCTATGGGGTTTCCTTTCGCATTCCGGAACTAGAGTTGTTGAGGTTTGTGGATCACTTTCTAGTTAGCGAGTGTGGTTACTGATAATTTTACCTGTCACGTCCCCTCCCATCGATCCAACGCAAGGAAGGGAACGTGACTACACTTCTAGGGCTTTTAAATAACTCATCCCATTCCATTAGATTCATATGAATAAAACAAATGTGTGCAAATGCAAATCAAGCAAACATGCACATCGGAAATAAACCATCATCCACACATATGCATTCAGCATATCAATAACAGTCATCCATTTAAAACAATGCAGAAGTAAAACACGGAGATAGAAAAATATATATCTTCATTTTGAAATGGTCCCAAGCAACTAGTTATGTCGCTGCAACGTTCCACCCAACCATAGGTCTCTGCCCAGCCTGTATTCTTTCATCACTCAAAGACCACCCCTGAGCTGGGCATGATTTCTACAAGGAAAAGGGGACACTCAAGCTCATACACATCCAAATAACCATTACATCTAAGCCAAGCCAGTCCACAGCTAGTGTAATGTCCCCCCCCATCCTACATGTGGGATGGAGAGAACGTGATGCTAAAGTTGGGCATCTAGCCCCATGATTAATAAATAAAGATTCACATAATATAAAAAGATATGTGCAGATGTATAATTGTAAGAAACACAGCGAAAGTAAATTCAAATACACATTTATCATACATTCAAGATATTCATGGTAACCATCAAATAAATACATTGCAGAGTTAACACAATAAAGTACTTATCTTATAACAAGGTAGTCCCGAGCAACTGGCTATGCAACTGCAACGTTCCACCCAACCATAGGCTAGTTGTGATCATCAATATCTCAACACAACTGCCACCCCCGAGCTGGGCATGATCTCTACAAGGAAAAAGGGAACAACAGACTCACACATAGCCCAAAGATACACCAAAATCAGCCAAGCCAATCTACAGTTGGGTTTAACAGGCTGCTAAGGAAATGGAAAGGGAGAATTGCTAAGCTAGTGAGCTCAACCCCAGAGATATGGACACCCTCTACAAGATCTTATCTAGCTTGGTCCCCACAATACCTACACACTTGGTACAAGGAAGTATTCCCTTCACTACTACACAGTCCCTCAGGCCATACCTTCCATTCTAGTGTTCTTCAAGGTGTGCATAGAAGAGAAACCAGCCCTTTTGATCTTCTTGAGAGGTTACCTCCTCACTAGGTTTATCAAGCCAATTCTGGTCCACTTCCACTCCTAATTCTTGCTCACAAGTTCCAACCAAAACAGGGATGTACACAACAACAAAATCACAAGTGATGGGTATGAAGAAAAACGTGGGCAACCAAAAATGAAGTGGTAGATTGGGAATCAACCATGGGAGAACAAAGTAGTTTCCTGAAAACGTTCATGGGCATTCCAGGGGTAGAAACAACCTCCATAAACTCCCAAAACGTGACTCCCTTTCTCCCAGCCACTGTGCAATACAAAAACGAGCTCCCAGCTATGGAAAATGCAGGAAAATGGTAGAAACCGTGAAGGAGAAAGACCCAGCTAGCTCAGACTGCGTGAGAGAGCAAAGAAATTGGTGAAGAATGGCTTTGGGCACAATTTCGTGGGTGTTTTCTTGCCCCAGAAGCAAAAGTACGTTTTCCCAGGTTGATGGCTTGCCCATGCACGAAATTGGCTGCCATACCTCTTCATTCCCAAGGCATTAACTGCCTCAACCAACTCCTGGAAGAATTAAATGATTGGGTGCATAAGTCAGAATGGGTAGTTGGGGTTCATTCATTGACATTTGTCTTATCACCATTGGCTCAAGGGTTTGAATAATTTCCCTCCCTATTCCTTGTAGAACCATGCCCCCATCTCTTGTTGCATTGCATAGCCAGTTGTGGGCATTTCATTAAAATTTGTATTTTCATGATGTCTTAATTTACATTGTGCCTGTCTAGCACAAGAACCATAGGCATCTATTTTTAATTGCCGATACATAAAATAATAAATCGATGGTGCGGCCTTGGCCTTGAGATCCTCACCATGATTTAATAACGATAGTTACACTATTTACAATCTTAATGCAATAGGTTCAAGATGGGGACATTACAGCTGGGTTTATTAGGCTAAATCTGAACCCTCTTCATTTATGGATGCTTGCACTCAAGCTCAAGCCAAAACAACGGATACCCATAAATCATACCCCCAGCATACTCTTTCGTCACTTAACAAGCACAATAGTTGGGCATGGATAAACAATTTTACAAAGGGGATTTTCCAAAATAGGGTTCCCATTGGCTCACCCAATTCGTGTCTCACCCAAAACAAACTGTGGGAAGGGGAATTCAACTCCAGGGAGAAAAACTGATTTCTCACATAGGTTATGAGCATTTCAAATGGCCAAAACGGCCTCAGTGAAACCCCAAATTGATCTCCCTTCCTCCCAACAGCTCTGCAAAACCCAAAACGCCTTCTTCCCAACTAGAAAACAAGGGAAAACCATAAAAATGTGGAGGGAAAAAACCTAGGTAGCTCCAAAAATGTGAGAGAGGAAAAATTGGTTGATGGGTAATGGCTTGGGGAGAAATTTTGTGGCTCCTTTCTTTCCCAAGAAGTAAAACACGATTTTCCATGAATGGTGGCTTGCCCATACCCGAATTTGGACAGCCATACCTCTCCATTCCCCAAGGCATTAACTATTTCAACCAACTCTTGGGAGAAATGAATGATTGGGTACAAAAGTCAACATGGTTAGTTGAGGGTTTTATGGGTTCTCTCATTGACACTTGGCTTGACTTGATTGGCTCTAAGGGTTTGAATATTTCCCTCCCAATTCCTTGTAAAGATCATGCCCCCATACTCTTGTTGCATTGCATAACTAGTTGTGGGCATTTCATTAAAATGCATGTTTACATGATCTTTGAAATTCCATTGTGCTTGGCTAGCACGTAAACCACATGCATCACTAAATCGATGGTGGGGCCTTGGCCTTGAGATCCTCACCATGATTTTATAACAATATTACATCATTTACATTTTAATGCAATGGGGTCAAAATTGGGATATTACATTACCTTGGCTACCTAGCTATCATTATAATAGGTGCTTGAATTCAGACTGATGTTATGACTTTCATAGTTGTGGTAATTGGAATGTTAGCTTGAGTGCAGGAAGTAGTCTTGGATCATCTATGTGTTGAGATTAAAGGCATAAGCCTTGATTATTTCTTGTCCACCCTAAAATATCAAGTAACCTTAAATTGGTGCTTTGTAACCTGGTTCCAGGCTATATTCAATCCAATTTTTGTTTATCAGTGGGAAATATGGACTAAACAACCACATAGGTATTCGAGGGATATTCAAGAAATCGTGAGGTTCCTAAGGAGGCAGGAAGACCTAATTAATGGTAACACTACCTCAATGTTTTTTGTCACCGCTAGGACTTATGAATTGGAACATCAACAGTCTTCAAATAATGATATTATGATGGATTTAACGGTAAAAGAAATGTCAATTTTGTATCTTAATGCGTAATTATGGTAGTGCTTGAAATCAAATGAATAATTAACAAGCATAAGCACACAAATGAGACACAGTATTTACCCTGGGGAAACCCTCTAGTACTTGAGGGAGAAAACCCCAACAAAATATTCCATAGAATATTGATAGATAGCAAAGACTGTCTTTACAATGAGCATATTACATCAAGCACCCCTAGTGCATTATCATAGAGAAATACCAATCACCCCTAGTGCAATCACAAAGAAAGAGAGAATATGGAATAATAGAGCTCAAAATAATATCCTACATAAAATCAATTCGTTGATTTTGGTCACATGCACAATGAAGGTGATCTGCCTTCAAGAAAGAAGAGAATTCACTCACACGTTGAATTCATCAATCCTGCATAACATATATATACCATACTGCTCATGCTTTGGCTTCTATTTTTATCTTCTAACTTCAGGATGGACTCCCCCTTCATCTAGATGCTAGATCACTTAGTTAGGTGGCTAACTCAAGTGTCGTCCTTCAATTGTCGCAACTTAAGTGTCGCAACTCAAGTGTTGTAACTAAAGTGATGTCAAACTTAAGTGTTGGCATGCAAAACACTTTAGTTAACTAGATATTCTTTATTAACACTTAGTTAACTCGCTTAACTGAATTCCTTCTTGATAACATCACTGAAGTGAACAATTCGATTTCTCATTTAATTAACTAAAGTCTTTCTTGTTAAAATCAATGAAGTTTAACCATTCAAGTTCTCTCTTATTTAATTGAATTCTTTATCATTACTATAGTGATAAAATCAAGTTCTCTCTTATCTTATCACATCTTATCTTTATCTCTTGTCTTATATGCATGGTCCACATGTGTCAACTTTAATTTATCTATCATATCAAATACACTAAGGAGATTTTTCCAATGATGTGATCATCTTGTTCTACTATCGTTCCAAGTGGTCATATGCTAAAGTAATTCACTCTAGAGGTGGTCAGTATCTAGAGGAGACCTAATAGCTCAACCATGGTTAGTAGTACATCACACACCATTCATGCTTCGACATGTAAAGCATTACCTCAACACATGAGGCACCACCTCAACACATGAGGATCTGTCTTGACACACAAGACCTTAGTCTTGATAAACAATATTGTACAACACCATCACTTTGACATACAAAGCACTTACCTCAACACATGAGGCTTATTCATTCTTGAGTCCAACTCAAGATTCTTCTCCAAGTTTCCCAATTCCAACTCAGGCTCCTATAAGGCACTACCTAGACACATGAGGCTCACTATTGACACACAAGAATGACTTGGAGAATGACTCGTGATGTTGTAACTTTAACACAAAAGAGGCAATTGCAAGATTGTGAAGAAGAATGTGCCAAGATGAGAGTCGTGGTCATTTCTCTGAGCAAAGATTCAGCTTCTACAAAAACCAACATGAACACTTCAGTTGGTTCATTTCCAATCAAATTCGAGGAGGAAGAAAATGTACATCAACTTAAAGAGGGCATGGAGATTGACAGGGCACGAAGATTGACAAGTAGGATTCGTTTCCCTTGAACTAAGCAAAGGACGATGCCATAAGCAAGTATGCTCATTCTTAATATTACTTCAATCATGTTTTGCAATTTTGCTTTGTTTCTTGGCACCTTTTGTAGAATATATATGATCATATGTAATATGCCTATATATACTAGAATAAGAGACACATTATATTTCCCTCAACAAGCTGCAATTATTTAATAGAATTTCCCGAGCTTTGATGTCTCATTGTACTCAAGTGCTTTTTTTCCAACAAAAAGAAGCATATACTTGTTATTTCAAAAGAGGAATCAAAATATACATGAATGATCCATTAGTGATCTATGTTCGGACATAAAATATCGGAAACTACACACACGGGGCTTAAGACGGTCCAGGAGAAGAAATCATCCACAATAAGTTACAATCCCCCTGAAAAGAGAAAGTCTTGACATCCTAAAATTGTCTAGACAAACACCCAAAACAATAGCAATGAACAAAAAACCTACAATGTAGAAAGGACCACCTCATGTTGAGGCTCCTCATTCTTGCATTCTTGGTAATTCAACAAACCTTCCCTTAAAAGTAAAGCTTCTTTTGAAAGTTCCTATGCTTTGGCATTAAATTCTTTGAATGTGTGCTTGAAGGATAAGTGATCAAAAGTATTATTTACCTCTGTTAACTTCTCTAGCATGTTAATTAGTTCCAAATTGGAAATTTCACATTGACCATTACACCAATCAATCAATAATTTTGAGCCTCCTGATGCTTGAAGATCTCGAAGACCTTTTTCATATGCAAAATTTAACATGATCCATAAGGCATAGACTTATGCTCTATTATTTGTGCCCCTTCCAAATCCATACTTGATAGTAAATAAATGAGAATTATGGAGATGAAGTACTTCTCCAGCACCATGGCTTCCCCCTGGCACACTCCGTCGAAGAAACCCCATGGTAAATTGAAATCTATGACAAGTTCTTTAATCATTCTTCTTTTGTGGGTCACCTTGTCTGTCCAAACTTCCTTGAATGCAATGTGAATCCTATGTGCAACAGTACCCTGATCCCAAACCTTATCCTCAAATATCGTTTTTCTATGGGTATCCAAATCCCCTGGATAATAAAACTTGGTAAGGACTTATGACAGGATAATGAAGGATCTGATGCCCAGTCTTCAAAACATTGATCTAACGAATCCTTTGACCACTAACCTATACAAGAAATCAATTGAAGGATGCTTTACCAAACTAATTTTTTAAAGGAGTAGAAAATAAACAAATGATTTACTGTTTCCGCTTCTGCTTTACACAATATACACTTGTTGGGTCCACACCAGTTGCACTTTTGTCTATTGTCCCATGTCAAAATTTTGTTAGACAACGCTAACCAAGTGAATATTTTTATCTTAATGGAAAATCCAATTTCCAAGTTCATTTCCACCACTAGCATTAACCTCTAACTAGATCCTATGAAACCAATGCATCATACCCTAGCTTTGTAGCCATATTACAATTTGCCTTGTTCCAAGTCCATTTAATTTCATCATCACAATCTTGGAGAGAAATGGCACTATGTAGTAAGAAACCCACATATTGACTCCATTCATCAGCCAGAACCCCCTGAAGATGTAAGCCATTTTTTAATTTCTAGTGTTGAGTCCAGGCCTCATCTGCACTTTCTAAGACAACGTCATTAATTTTTTGCATCCCTGAGATCTAAGAGCATGAATTAGATCTTCATAAAGCCTATAACTTCCAATGCAACCAACCCACAAATCCTTACCTAGGATAATATTGTCACCTCTGCCAACCTCCCACGCCACCCATTTCCCACACATTGGAATCCCCTTTGGATGTCTTGTGAGATGTCCTAATCCACTCTTCAATAGAGAGATCTCGAAGATATTTACTCTTCATGATTTTACTCCAAATCCCATCATTAAACAACATTCTCCACAAACTTTTGGTTTCTAAATCCTGACCAAAGCTATATATTTTCTTCATCCCCCAACCTCCCATTTCCTTTTTTTTGGTAAGCATTTTCCACTTCAATAAGGAAATGCCTTCCTTTTTTTTCTACCTATCCAAAGAAAAATGAAACATTTTTTCCCTGCCTTATCCAAAATTCCTTTTGGAATGAATATTATAGATAACCAATACAAAGGTATGCTTTCCCATTCTAATATTACCAAAATAGCCTCCCTTTGTGAGATAGACACCGATTGCACCAACGGGATATACATGCTTGAATTTTATTATAAATACATAACCAGTCAATGTATCTATAATCACTTGGATTCAAATTAAATCCAAAATATTTGAAACCATTACCAAAAGTTGATATAGGAAAAGTTAGTAACTAAGATATTCGGGCCTCGACTTCATTTCTTAGAGCACTTAAAAAAAATTGAGACTTACCATAATTAATATCCTTTCCCATTGTTGCACAGTAGGTATGCAATATTCCCTTGAAATCTCTTTGTTCCCTGGTGGAACCTTCACCAAATAACAAGATATCATCAACGAACAAAAGATTAGTTATATTGGTATTGTTTTCTACATTTATACATCTAAGAGTTCCTTCCCTTCTATCTTGTGCTATTATCCTTCTAATCCCTTCCACCCCTAACATAAACAAAAATAGAGACAACTGGCATCCCAATCTGAGTCCCCGTACGTCAACTTCAAGAGGGCCATTAGATGGTCAAACAAATTTTTGAAACATGATTAACACAAAATTGAGAATGAGCACACGTGTTCATGGAATTGTCCTGGGTTTGGTTCGAGGGCAACGAATCCTACTTGTCAATCTCCATGCCCTCTTGAGGTTGAAGATCTTAGCAAAGATTCAATTTCTACAACAACCAACATGAACACTTCAGTTGGTTCATTTCCAATAGAATTCAAAGAGGAAGAAAATGTACATCAACTTCAAGAAGGCATGGAGATTGACAAGGCATGAAGATTGACAAGTGAGACAAGGCACAAGATTAACAAGGTGAAGATTGACAAGTATGTTTTTCTTTAATTTTCTATGTTATGTAAATCATGTCTGATACTAGGATTTTGTGTAGGGTTTAAACATGTAGACATATTAGAAAATATTGTGTGAATGATGATAAATAGATGGTAGATATAATTTTATAACTTGATTTTAGAAATTTTACCAAACTGGACACTTCCTATTTTGTATTTTCATGTTGACCAGTTAGGTTGTAGTCTTTTGTCAATACAAAATATAGTTGTTATAGTTATAAAAAAATGAGGCCATTTATGCAATTTCATGAGAGGATCTAGGTGTTGATAAATTTTGGTTTTTCACTGTAAGATATCTTTTAGAGAAAAGGACTTATTATTTGGATTTTTGGTTCGATCCATCAGCTTTGGGGTCAAGATATCAAGGGAATATCTTGAAAAGCCAGGATGTGAGCCTATTGTTCTAGGGGAATGCCGGGAACTAGATGCAAGAAGATTGGGGATAATTTAACTAAGATGTAGACCAATTTTTATTATCTACATAAGTTAGTTATGGCTACATCATTCTATAAATTATCTTCCTTATTCACTCAATTATCTATTTGTTGATTATGTATGTTTTTGTAAATTATATTTACAAACATTCATTCATATTTTGAATGGGAATGCACATGCTATGAGAATATGTGTAAACAAATTTGAAAGATAATTGTTCATTCTAAGATTTGGAAATTAGAAGTGTATAGGTTGGATTGCTAAAAGAAATAGCATAAGAAAATATTTCATTTCAATAAACTAGAAGCAACCATTGTACTTAGTCTACTTATAGTTGATTGAAGCACCTCAAATGTTACTTGAAGAAATTCTTAAATATGGTATATATCAATTCTTAATTATAGTCAAATACCTACCAGTAAGAAAACAAATAGAATGAATGCTCTTATGCATGGATATTGTTGTTATCCCAAGGGTTAACTCAATTAGTTTTTACCAATGTTGCGGGCATTTGCCTATTTTTGTGCCACTAGGTGTTCGATTCATATCCCCGGGGCAACACTACAAGGAAAACAAAGTTTTGGGAAGGTCTTAGTGGAGGTTTTTAGTGTTACAAGATTAGGAAAAATTATCAAAAAAACCTCTGAAAAAATCTTCCCTAAAGAAAGTAAAGATTTTGCATGGGCTTTAGGAAAAGGTTTATTATAACTATAAAAATTTGGGTGGTTGGAGGTTTTATTCGAGGTCTTTTCATCAGTGCACCTCATACAAAATGGTCATATTTCTGCCATTATTAGGCATACCAATGTGTAATGTATACTCTAAAACATTGTGCCATATGTATTGTTAAGCATCACTATGGTATATCTTCTTGCACATCATGAAATCCTAGTAATGGTAATAGTAACGACCACAGTAACAGTATCATTGAAGCTAACAATGTTGATGTTGTAATAAAGAAAAGCATTGCACTTAGTATAGTTATGATCACTAGTGCTTCACCAATTAAAAATGCGCAAATACACATTAATTGCATCGATGCTTGTATTTTATAAATAACATCAACGCTCTCATACATACAAAGAGCACCAGTGAATACATTATCATTGTAAGGGAAATAGTTTAGTGCTATAATATCATGTGTGTCAGTTATTATATGTTGAACATGCATAGGTGTATACAAATTATCAAAATGTACCAATGCATACAAATGAAGAAAACAAATATATATGCTTAAGTGTTGAAATTCCCTATGTGCTATTTAATTAATTAATTTGTGAGTATACAAATGTAGCTTCCGCTTGTTTCTTGTTTAAAAAAAAAATTAGTGATTAGAGCATGAAATAGTTCTTAAAATAAGATAAATTCTATATTTTAAATAATGTGTTTCGATATATTCATTGCATCAATGTATTGTATCAGTTAAACAAATATAGTAATTGGTTACATATCTATTGATTGTAGTAATGTATAGGATGCATATATTTAATTAACAACATAAAATTTTAAAATAACATGCATTACAATAGAATAAGAAACTCATCGGCATGGGGGTAGAGGAATTGGTTATGAGTAATTGAGATGAGAAGTTGTAAATGGAAGGTCACATGTTCAAATCCCCATGGGTACTTACTTACAAAAAAAAAAAAAACCATTGTATTAAATCGGAACAAGGAACTCTTCATCCTATAAAATGGGACAACATAAAAGTCTACTATAAACACAATGTCAAAAAATAATTGTTACAATTATTGGTAACTTATCGTCATACCAAATAGGGACAATATAAAAGCCCACAATAAACAAAATCTTATTTTTCCAAACAAAGGTTCCAAAATATAAAACTTGTAACATCAATTGTATGGATCGACATTCATTACTTGGGTTATTGCTAGTGCCTTAGCTGCTTCTATTCCTCATTTCTTCATCACTTGTAGGGGACGTTGTTCTTAGGTTATCTACAATGTTTTATTGATTAGCTTGATTATGTTAAGCCTCACTATCTTCCATCTACAAACATAGAAATAAAGTGTAATAAGTATCTCTACATTTATAGTATAATATGCATGATTGTGTGAATCAATAAACTTACAATAGCAGTGAGTGCTTCATGAACAATAGATGTTCTTTTGAAGTCATGCATCATGTTGTCTTGCAACATATCTTATGTTGGATCCACTCCATAATTTGTTTCATTCGAGTTTTATACGCCATGAAAAATATAATTAAAAATGTATTATTGTTCCAATCCTTATAAAATAGGAGATGTATAACAAATAGCTACTTACAAATTGTTCAATTAATTGTTGATACTCTAGGCCATATTTAATCCGATGTCATTAACATGTTTGGGTGGGTCTTCTTTGTTTGTGAATACCTTGTAGAAAACATCCATTGATGATTGTAAATTAATTAAAATATAAACTCACAACAAATATGGAATTTTAAGCAAGGAAAAGGCGAGTACTCCTCACAAATGTTGTGATCAACCCTATGTTGTTCCATCCTATGTGATGAATGGTTTCCTTTTTTTTTCATTCCCACGACAACAAAACAATTGAAAGTGATTATTTCATCTGATAAAAATCATTGATTACACGTTTCAAAAAAATCCATGATTACATATGTTTGATGCATGTTGTTGTTGGGACAACACTTCCCACTTGAATCAATTATTCTTGATTCTCTTCTATCTCCTTGTACACATTTTTTGGAAATCCCTATTGACAAATTGTGGATAACATCTTGTGTGTCTTCTTTAATTTTTTAATCTTTCTGAAAAACAAAGAATATATTAAAAATCAATTGATTTTCTATGAGGTCAATAAATTAGGAATACTAATTTGATATCTTTTTGGACTAGTATATACATATATAGAACAATGTGTTTCTCAATAATACTTTATAAATTATTATCTTTTGTTATTTTATGTTTTTTATATTGCAATTATCATAGGTCTCATTGGTCATTGCTCCAAAAATGTTTGTTGTAGTTTAAAGATACCCAATTGTTGGATTCATTGGATTGATTTTTGTATTATAACTGAAAAGAAAATATCCACATCCTATCCATTATATCATTCATATTATTATAAAATTCCCCCCCTCTATCATTAACTTCCAGCACCACTCCAAATGAAATGGTGACCAATTGATTGGCATTTACATCCTTCGTAATTTTTTATTATTAATTAGAAGGACCTTCTATTCCCCCATTGGTGTTACCCGTGCAACATTCAACATATGCAAAATTTAATGTTTGAAAATAGTTAGCTATTATTGTTAACAAGTACATTATAAATAAAAATTCAAAGAAAAACTTCATGTTGATCACCTTGCAAACAATACTTTTCTAACCAAGAACAATCTTATAAATTTTACTCCAAAATTGATAAGATTATTTGCAATGTGGCACTGCAACCTTGAATTGCTTACCAAGAAGTTGGTTGGTGAATGCCCCAATCAATTCATTGTACAACTTGAGTGGGCCTAATGGTTAAGATCATTTGTTCCCTCCTTGAAGGTCATAGGTTCAAATCCAAAGGGGGGTAGGGTATGTACACCTTCATAGACTAAAGTAGTCAAATCATTGTATGGAGGGGGTCCCTTGTCCCACAAACAAGTGGGTCTCATACACCAATTTGGTATTTGGCTTGGTCCTGGCCTTAAAATAGATTATTATTGTTGTTAAAACAACAACCCAAACTAAGTACATAGTCCAAATTTCCTTACTCATCTAATATTAAATTTTTGGTGCCTTAAGACGTGAACAAATTCAAGCTTGGAAAATCTCTAGGCTTTTTGAAGAAATATTTGCATTAAGTAAGCTAGGTTAGACTACTTGGGAAGGGATTTGTGTTGAACTACTCTTAGCATGAGCATTGATTTCTCCTAACACTAATGCCACACAACCCCCTTGATATTTTATGAGCAAGATTCCTTTGAATAGGGATAAATCCTTGGCTTCATTTTTTGAGGAGATCCTAACCCCCCAAGCATATTTCCTTTCTTAATTTTACCCAAAATATATGATGAATCCCCCTACACCTACTACCCCTAAAAATTATGGCCATACTCATAGTAGTTAGTGTTTGGTCCTGAGGATGACAAGGTAGTGGGCTTTGATCCACTTATGTGTGCATGGAGAGCGTAATGCAAGGTTCACACATTTAACCACTACCTCTGGGTACACTTGTGGAAACCTCAAGGGTTTGATGCCTGCTTGGGATTTAAATATTGGTCATCGATGAAAAACTATGCATTCCTCACTAGTGAATCCAACACCTTTCAATGCACTAGTGTGTGTGTTACATTAATAAGCATAAATGAATTTACTTTTATACAGAACATCGACAATCCCAATGTGCAACTATGTAAAACCCTCATATTGGAATGCCTACATGTTTTTATGCTAATCATATCATTCTATAGTACTAAACACACTACTGCATTTATATGGTGTAATAATGTAGACTACACGACCCAAAAATGTTTGTTTGTTTTATTAATTGATCGGGACAAGATTTTGAATTCAAGGTAATGAAGGACCCCAATTCATTAAGATATTATTTACATTAAAAACACTATTGAGGCCAACAAGCACCCTATCAACAAATACACAAGCCAAAAAAAAACTGAAGGGGTAAAGAAATGAAATACCCCCTACTAGGGTTTACAGCAACTCATTTCAACAAAATAAAAGGGTTTAAGAGTCACTTTCAATGTTGCAAACCCTAGTTTTGTTGTTTCTTATGAATAAATATATGGAAATTTGTGAATTAATCAAGGAAAATTTTGTTTAAATGAAGAGAATAAAGTTACATACCTAAAAAATTTGTTCTATGAATTTGTATGTGACCCATAGTGACCCTTACGAATTATGCTCTTAAAACAAAATGTGTTTCAAATTATGGACTTTATAAATTTTGTGATTGTCCCAAACCAACTGCATCGAATGCAGTGACTAGACCAACTGTACTTGTCGCTTAGATTAACAACAGGAGTTAAATTTTGCATGAATGACTTGGAGATATGAACATTCATAGTTTAAAGATGATGACAACTCATAATATGGTCACTGGTCACCTAAAGGAAATTCCACCTAATGGAGTTTGTAGAGGATGTGTGCTTGGAAAGCATTATCAGGCACCCTTTGATTCCAGGAAAGCATGGCGAGCACAAATCGACTGGAACTTGTTCACATCGATCTCTATTGCATGAACAAACCTTCATTAGTAGGTGTGAATTATATGTTGACCTTTATTAACTATTTCTTTATATTTACCTGGTTATATTTCTTGAAGAGTAAGAGTTGTGTCTTTGAAAGATTCAAGGGATTTAGAGCATTGGATGAGAAGCAATGTGGGAGACTCGTTAAATGTTTGAGATCAGACAATGGTGGTGAATATGTGAGTTGATAGCTTGAATAATATCTCTTGCAAAATGGTATTTCTTGGCATAGATCTATGCATCACACCCCTTGGAAGAATGGAGTCACAGAGAGGAAGAATCGAACTTTGGTGGAAATGGCCAGGTGCCTACTGCATACCAAAAATCTCCCAATGAAGTTTTGGGCAGAAGTTGTTTATTGTTCAAATTATATCCCGAGCCTTGTTCCAAATAGAGCAGTCGCTAAGATGAATCCAGTCGAGAAATGGAATGGTAGGAAACCCTTTATTGGACACCTTAGAACCTTTGGATGTGTTCTTGGGAACATATCAGTGATAACTATAGGAAGAAATTCATGCAAAGATTCATTATTGCATCATGATGGGATATTATGATGAATCCAAATCCTATAGACTGTTTGAACTTATCAAACAACAGATCATTTTAAGTAGAAATGTGATCTTTGATGAGAATATTTTAGTGAATAAGTTGTTGAACTCCTCCTCTGGTCTATTGCACAGTGATCGATTTGATTTTCTTGAAGACTCTGGATCGACTATACCCTTCTATGGAGTTTTGACTAGACCGAAAAATTATAATCCTGAGTCGACTGGTAGTCGGTCTACTATGACAGTAGATGTTGACACCTCGACTCGCTGGACTAAAGGTTACCAACCTCAATCACTATCGAATTGTTTACCTCAGTGGGATGCTAAAACAATTGAAAATGTTGGACCAAATGTTAGACATGCTAGTGTTGGTCAGAAAACCCGTAGTAAAAAACAACATGGCAGTGTTGCATTGAAGGCACAAGTTCTTAAAACATGTGATATTGATACTTACATTGATGTTGATGGAGTACTTGAATTCGAAAATAAATCGAAAATGTTATGGCTGTTGAAATTGATTCTCTAAAGAAGAATCAGACTTGGGAACTTGTTCCTCAACCAGAAGGAATGAACATTGTGAAATGTCGATGGGTCTATAAGACCAATTTTACTTCCCATGGTGTTTTTTAACGACACAAGGATTGCTTGGTCACAAAGGTATTCTCTAAAGCAAGAAGGCATTGACTACAATGAAACCTTTTCCTTTATCGAAAAGATGAATTATGTTTGACTGATCCTTTCTCTCGCTGCTCATTTTGGATGGAACTTCATCAAATGGATGTTAAAAGTGCATTTTCTCATGGATACTTGTCTAAACAAATCTAGATGGAATAGCCTCCTGATTTTGTAACAGATTATAGTCTTATTTTTCAACTCAATAAGTCATTGTATGGTTTGAAACAAGCACCTCCTACTTGGCATGAGAAGATTGATAATTTCTTTATCAATCTTAGCTTCAAACATTGTGAATCTGATCACAGTATCTATGTATTACATGTTCATGGTGATACCTTGATTGTGGCATTGTATGTTGATGATTTAGTCACAACTGGAAATAATGTCAATCTAATTTTGGGTTTAAAGAAGCAACTTGTAGATACCTTTGGCATGATTGATCTTGGTTTGTTGCATTTCTTTCTGGGAATTCAAATTTTGCAAATGAATCATGGTATCTTTATTTCTCAACCTGAATATGCCTTGGATATTTTGAAACAATTCAAGATGGACGATTGTAAGCCTTGTGCTACACCTTATCAGTCTGGAGTGAAGTTGTTGAAAGACTCTGACTCTCCACAAGTCGACACCACTCTTTATCTACAATTGGTTGGTAGCCTAATTTACTTAACTCAGAATCGACCAGATCTTTCCTTTGTTGTTAGTTTGGTCTCTTGGTTCATGTAGGATCCTCAAGAAAGTCACTAGAAAGCTGCAAATAGAATTGTTTGTTATATCAAAGGAACTTATCAATATGGTAATAAGTATTGTCGCGGTACAAAATTGTTGGGCGGGTTTATTGACTCCAACTGGGAAGGTGACATTGATGATTGTAAGTCCACTTATGGCTATTTGTTTTGACAGAGTTCTGAACCCTTGTCCTGTTCATGTAAGAAACATAAGGTAATCTCCCTTTCTACTACAGAAGCAAAGTATTGTGGCACTGCCAATGCAGGTATAGAGGCAGTTTGGATTCGTCATCTTCTCAAAGAACTTGTGTTTCCTATTCAAGCCTTGACTGTTATTCATTGTGAAAATCAGAGTACTATCCATGTTGTTGATAATCATATTTCTCACAACAAGATGAGGCATGTTGAACTTCATGTTCACTATTTGAGACAGTTGGTACAGGACAATGTTGTCTCACTTATTTATTGCAGGACAGATGATCATATTGTTGATATATTTACGAATCCATTACCAGAATCTAAGTTTGTGAAACTTTGGACTATGCTTGTGCTTCACGAAGCTACAATTATGGGGGGATGTCCATATAATGTAATTACATCTCCTGAATCTCCAGAGCGTTGTGATGATGGGGGGGGGTTGGAAGCTAGGTTTATGTAGGTTCATCACACCTTTGGATCTTCTAGAGACAATCAGTCAATAGACAACATTAGAATAGTAGAGCATTCGACTAGATGTTCGATTGAGCAGTCGATTGGATGGTAGATAAGACTGTGGTCGGCTCGACTACAACAACCGACTAAACTTTGGGACATTGCAAATTTTATGGAAATAGTTAGAACTAATGACCCATATTTTTGGACTAGATCTTCCTCACTTCAAGGGATTTTGTTAGATCTGGAAACTATAAAAGGATGACCCTATGGGTTTTGTTAAGTATGTTTTTTGAATTATATATTGATAATGCATTGTGATGTTTTGATCATTATGCATTATGCTTAAGTGTTGTAACAATGTCTTTAGACGACACCTCTTTTCTTGGAATATTGTCCCCTTCTATTATTTTATGTTATGTTCTATAGTTTAGTCGAAGAGGTTGCCCAACACAGTATGAATACAAGTCAATCAAATCCCTATAATTGTTGTTCCCTTTCATCCCTGATCATTGTCATCTTTGATTTTGGGCTTCTCAGCTATCCAATATCTAAGCTTCGATACAATTCTTTGCGTCATAATGGGCTTCACTAGTCAAAACCTATAGGTATGTTACATGGACTCGAGAAGCAACAAGCTACAAATAATCAAGTCTCGGTCTCAAAAGGAAGATCCCACAAGAGCTATCAGAGAACAATATGTATGCAACCTAATGAATCTATTTTGATGTTTTGTAAAGCAACATTAATTTTGGAATTTTTCTAGAAGATATATACTAGCCTTGTGTATGAAAGTAGTAGGGAAGAATCAATAAAATACCATTTAGGTAGTGATATAGTAAGAAGCAAAAGACTACAAGAGTTTGGGCTTTAGCAAAGGACTACAAGAGTTTGTAGCACGACTTAATTAAAGCTGCAAACACCATTTCTAATGGTTTGTGCTTTATGAAAGGTTGGATATCGAATCATTCATCTCCTCTTCCATTTGAATAATTTATCTCCTCTTATATTTGAAATTGATAAGTAGGTAGTCGTCATTGAACCTAGTGGTGAGGTGGTCGAAGGAAGGAACGTTGTAAGGAGGGAAATCTAAAATGGAAGAGCTAGGCATAGCCACCGCATTATCTCGAATCCTTAATAGTAACACTTTGAATACAAATAAATAAAGGGCTATCTATTCAAAACAATGTTATGAATGCTACGAACTGCATGCAAATGCAGACTATTTTGGTTACTACAAAGCAATGTTGAGACTACTCCTATTAATGCATATTGGTTTGTTGTCAAAACTTTTTAAGGATATGCTCAGCATAAGTAAATGCCTTTGACACTACTTGGAATAATTAATTATTTCCACTAAACATTGTAAGTCTAGATCCATCTTAAATTTGGATCTATCAAGTGTGGAGAGGGATCTTAGTTGTTTTAATTCTTTCACCTTTGTAAAATTTAAAATTGAGTCAACATATCTTGTCAAATAATTTTATTCAATTTTATTTTTGTCATGTAAATACTCAACATCTCCCCCATACCAATTTGTAAAGCACGTTGTTATTCTTGGTGCAACCATATTTAAGTAATGCTCAAACTATAAGAATTAGAGACCATGTAAATTTAACATTAATGAAAACATAGTTAAAATTCATCCTTTCTAAATATTAATTTATTTTTGCCACCACATGGTAGAAGAGAGCTTTGCATTATGTTTGTCTATATATAAGTAATACTAAAAAGGAAAAGAAAATAACACATAATGTTTTGTATTTTTTAAATATCTTTTAAATAGTGAAAGACTTAAAAATAAATTTGCTTGGGGATTGGGATCATCCTCCAATAACATAGGAGAAGCTCTTGCCCTGCATCGAGGTGTAAAAAATTTCTGAAAGAAGGAATCCGAGATGTTCTGATCCTCAAAGATTCAATGGTAACAATCAGGGCTTTCGTGTACACGTCAGTGACATTAAACTTAGGCTCTCTGAAATCTATAAAAGAAACAACAACTTGATTGGAAAGTTAGTTCAATACCAATTTTACCATATTCTGTCGGAAAATAATAGCACGAGGCATTATTGGGCCATCATAAATGATAGCAGGAGGAGAGGGCAGTACCTGCGGTCCTGTCCATTGCAATGGAGCCAGACAATGTTAACAGGCCCCCAATACTAGTGCATGAATAGAATTTCCCTCTGCATCGCGCTGCATTAATGTACCATGATAAGGAATAAATCATGAATTCAGGTGGCAAGAAGAATTATATTCTATGTCGAATTTGCCAGGGAGGAGAGGTGACACAGGGCGGCCGCGGGTAGGGAAGCTCGATTATGTGCACGAAGGCTCTGGATTTTGATCATGGTGCAGGAATCACTGGATATCTGTGCCAGGATTTTGGGACAAACAAAGAAATAATGGCAGTACAAGGGTGGCGAGAGGAGGGTGATTATTTATGAGGATCCATGCAAGCAACAGGCAATTGTGTTGCTCTGTTTGCACTATGTCTGCACTGTAAGCCAGGAGTTTCAAGAGCTGGAACAAGGAATTAAGTAGTGGAAGCTGGAGGAAGAGAAAGAATGACTCGTAGACAGAGGAGAGTACCTATATCAGGTATCAGGTAACAAGTTCGAGGACCAAACTAGAGGCGCAACAAGCGAAAATTGACAAGATTGAGTCTAGGGTGGCAACGCTGGAAACTCTCCTGCATCAGCTGAAGCTACAATGGGATAGCACGGAAGCGATCGAAGGATCATCCTCCCTACCAGCAAGTCCACAATAAGAATTTCAAGTTAAGATGGACTTCCACCAACTAATAGTTAGTTTATGTTTTTTACATGTAGTTTTCTTTTACAGCAGTTCATTAGAATCTTCAGTTTTAGGCATAGAATTTCTGGATATTGTAGGAACTTAAAAACATTGCAAACAAGGAATTTTGGAATTAAATATAACCTGCTTGAATTTTGATAAAATGGGTTGGAAAAGGAACCTCGTGCTTGGTATGAGAAGATTGATCGTTTATTTTTCAATATTATCTTCAAACGTTGTGAATCTGATCATAGTATCTATGTATTACATGTTTATGGTGATACCTTGATTGTGGCATTGTATGTTGATGATTTAGTCACAACTGTAAATAATGTCAATTTAATTTTGGGTTTGAAGAAGCAACTTGCAGATCCCTTTGGCATGATTGATCTTGGTTTGTTGCATTTCTCTATGGGCATTGGAATTTTGTAAATGGATCATGCCATCTTTATTTCTCAACCTAAATATGCCTTGGATATTTTTAAACAATACAAGATCAATGACTGTAAGTCATGTGCTACACCTTATCAATACGGAGTGAAGTTGTTGAAAGACTATGACTCTCCACAAGTCAACACCACTCTTTATCGGCAGTTGGTCAGTAGCTTAATTTACTTAACTCACAGTCGACCAGATCTCTCCTTTGTTGTTAGTGTGGTCTCCTGGTTCATGCAAGATCCTCAAGAAAGCCACTGGAAAGATGCAAAGAGAACTGTTTGCTATATCAAAGGAACTTATTGGTATGGTAATAAGTATTGTCGCAGTACAAAACCATTGGGTGGGTTTACTGACTCCAATTGGGGAGGTGACATTGACGATCATAAGTGGACTTATGGCTATGTGTTTTGACTAAGTTTTGTATTGAACACACAAGGGACACTAAGAGAAGGGGGGAATCAGTGTCCTGCCACTTGGTTACTTTTTGTTTTTAATTAAACTGCTTATACATATTTAATCATCAATCATCAGTTGTATGAATATTAACAACAACAAATTGTACACAAGATGTATCAAAGTTTAATAATAGAACATTCATAAAATTATGATATTTTACATGACCTTGAGGAGACTCCAATATCCAACATTCTAGCTTCAACTAAAGGGGGCTTCAACCCCCTAATGTTTTTCAACTACAACTGACTAGGAGCTACAAATCCCTTATTCTCCTACTCCAACGAGAAGGAGGCTTCGACCCCCTGTACACAAGCTCCAACTTGTGACAAGTTTTCTTTGCCTTCCAAATAGACCAATCTCCCTTTTTTCAATTTATTGTCCTCTATTCCCTTGTTTTCAATTGATCACTATCCTCTTGTTGATATGCTTCCTCTACTCATATTGATTTTACACTGATGATCAAGTCTGATGCTATAACTCTGCCAAACAACACATTAAACTATGTATCCAAAACTTGGACCATAATCAGTTGTCACTCGTTACTTCCTTGTGCTTGTCATTGTGCTTTCTTTAATGTTCACACATCTGAGTCATGCTATCCCTCTTCTCATGGATCAATACATTGCTTGTCATATCTGGCATCATGGACAACATCTACTATCAGATGACCCTAGATAGTTCTTTTTATTGCTACAAATTGGGGTTTATAATTACATACACAATCCATTCATATTGCCCTTTCCACAATGATAATTTCCATTATCTTATTCAAGAACTGTCAACTAGCTGCTGCAAACACAAGGGTTTTATTCTCTCCTTTTCCCTTTTCAAGCTACCTAATATAGTCATAATAATGGCCCCAAACATTTCATTCAAGATCACATACAAGTCCAGTCATACATTGATAATTATGCATATAGTGGACTAAGTTTAACTTATTGTTCACATGGATCACATGCATATAAATTACCCCTAATCAAAGCACTGTCTTCCACAAGGAATATCTTAGAATCCCCTCAAACTACTTCAACTTTGAATAAGTCATTCATAAAATGATCTCTAAAACACCCCTTGTTCAATGAATACAATCACCTCCTTCACAACAATGATCTCAACTTGACCTTCAACAACTTTCCATGGAAGCTCTCAACATGAGTTCATGGGAGCTCTCAATATGAGCTCATGTCAACTCTGAAACAGACTAAAACAGTCATGTTGATTGTGACAAAACACCCCTTAGCAAAAACAGTCCTCAATCATCCCTTACAAAATCCTTAATCTACCCTTAAGGTATTCCTGAAAACAGTGCCAAATGTGCCCTTCACAATCCTATTGCAACTGCAATCACCCTCCTCAATTTTGTTGAAAAGCTGGGGCCCCTCCCTCTCTTATTTGAATTCAACTTTTGGCTTGATTTACTCTTTTAGTTTTCTTTTCATAAAAGAATATTGCTTGGATATTGGTTGTCCTTGGGAAAGTTGATACTTGGAAAATTTTCCAAGTTCTTGGCATTTTAGATTGTTTCGACGACTTATTGATAACTCAGTAAAACGTCAGACAAGATTTGTGTTTGGTAGTGAAACATCGAATAGCTTGAGTCAACTGCTCTGAAACATATCGGGGAAGTTTCCATTTTTGCCCTGAAACGTAGGAGAAAATTCTCACTTTCCTCCAACACACCAGTCTAGTTTTCTCTTCTACTGCGAAATGTTGGGGATAATGGAAAATCTCCCCGAAGCCAATCGGAGGAGTTCAAGATTTTGGCCCAAAATACAGGAAATCTTGGCATTTGTGTGGAAGAATGCCAATATGTCTCTCACTCACCAAATTGGCAAAATATTGACAGATTTTTTGTTGTTGTTGGAAAGAGGCAAGTCTTGTTCGCCGGACATATCATTTCATACGTGAAACACATTGGCGTTGGTGTCTCTTATGCTCTGAAACAACTAGTTTAAGGAGAATTTATCCCCCGACCATGTCGCAAAACATTTGAATTCCTCGCCGAAAATTGTTTAGCCGTGACTTTTCGAGGTTCAACTGAGTTCTTTATCAAAGTGTATCGGCGATGAATGGGGATGGACACCGATATGGATCAGCGACTATATCGTTTCACCGCGAAACTATTATCGCAAACGATGGAGGATACCCTCCAAAAAGCGTTGCAGTTAAATGAGATTTACCGCTGAAAGGTTGGTTCTTAGCCCTTTTAAACTTGATTTTTGTTAAAGTGCTTAAATAACTTGTGAAATACGCTCATTTGAAGAAAGGTGTTCCTACCATTAAAGCTTCATTGATCGAGTCTTAGGAAAATTAGGGTTTTTGAAACCTTTATATTGGAAGAAGAATCCCATTGCGAGCTCAAATTTTGTTTCCTTAACATTGTTACGTTCCTCATGCCACTTGGTGTTACACCATATTTTGCCACCTTGTGAGCATTAGCACTCATTGGCCTCCATTATCCATTTATGGACTCATAACCAATTTTTGTCCTCCAGAAACCTTTTTTGCCCTATTTTTACTCCTATACGTGATTTGCTTCAATGCAACTCGCGCATACACTTGCTGCACTATTATAGCCCGCGTACATCGAGTTAATTGGTAAAAGAGAGTAAAATCTCCCTTTTTCACTCCAAAAATATGGCCATTATGACCTTTGGCCCTCCATGTATCTCGAAATGGCTCGATCCGAACTTTCACTTGCCTTTGGAGGGTTATATATTGAGCCATTATGCATGGAAGGAGGGAAGAAGAAAGAGAAGAACATCAAAACTCTATTGGAATTTTTCCATAGCTTGAGTCTACATCCATTGATCCTAGTTGTTGTAAACCTTTTATGTTCACCTACCAAACTCTTCCATACCTTGTGAGGGATTTGCTCCTTTACTCGTGAGTTTTCCATTGCAGGGGGGATTAAATTGGTGGAGGCACAAGTGGAGGGACCTAGTTCTTGGTTCAGATGAGTTGCCGACATGAGGTTATATCTTGTACTTCTTGTTCATATTAATAGAAATACTCATTTTCTCGTCCAATTGATATTGTGAATGATTGTTTATTATCATTGGGTACATTCGATTATATATATCATGGATTATGCTATTGCTTATACTAAAATATTTCATATATCATATGCACTTGCTTGTGTTTATTGTTGAGACTAAGATGCAGGTCAAGTGTGTTGATTCGAAAGCTCAACAGGGATCTTCATCGAATGTCTGGATTGAGGTTGGTCTTTTATTCCACTTCTTAGCATTTACATTCATATAGCATATATTTTGGAATTGAGTTGATTTTTGGAA
Organism: Larix kaempferi; assembly: GCA_027924585.1. Lineage (NCBI taxonomy): Eukaryota > Viridiplantae > Streptophyta > Pinopsida > Pinales > Pinaceae > Larix > Larix kaempferi. Next base: position 11,012,632 of record BSBM01001331.1, on the reverse strand, counting down.
GTCATTTGTCTGTGGTCTACCCTAAGCCATAGGAAGTTTTTCTCAGTAACAGAATTGATGACTTTGCTAGGGAGAAGCATCCATTTGGGGTTTTGGGGCATTTTCCTTATTTTGAGTCTTTGTTCTTTCGAGTTTCTGTGTCATTGATAGGTCGTCAAGTTCTTATAGAAAAATATTGAGTTTTTGGGCCATTCCACTCATTGTTTTGTCACATATCTTTCCCTGTACGCTCGCTAGTTGTGTTTTTCCCACGTCTATACATGAGTTTGCCTTCTACAACCCACGTACATACGCAATTGTTTACTGAATAGTTGCGTACAACTTTGGTTTAACCTTATTCTTGGTGTTTGGCTGATGTTGGGTGAGTTCTGAGTGTTCCTGAGTCTTTATGGGCCTATGTCCTGACTGTTCCTTTCCTCTTTTTCTGACTGGAAGCTCCTCTTTCTTTGTTTCTTTGAGAATTTGGTTTTCAACCATTTTTTCTTTTTGTAGCTCATTGGCTTAGCTGAGTCTTGATTTTTGGGGTTTGTTGGGTTATTTGCACTGCATTCTCTGCATTCTTTTTTGAAAAGTACTGATTCTTAGTTGCATTTTCATTTATTTTGAAAATACAAAAACATTGTTGCATTTTCATTCATTTATAGTGAAAATACAAAAAAAAAATTGCTTTACGTATTTTGCATTTTGCATCATAGTGCTTGTGCTTTGATTTAGGGCTTGTTTGTGCATGAAATATTAAAAGAGATTGCATTTTATTTCTAGAAAGAAACTTTGGTTTGATTGTCATTTAGTGGCATACTTTTTACATTGATAGAAGAGTCTAGTGCTTGTTGGGTGTGCATATCATTGAGTCATTTCACATCACTAGTTTCACGACCATATCCCTTTGAGTAATCACAACCATTAAAATTAACGCTTAATTTAAAATTGATTAGAACATTTTATTTTCTAGGGTGCACCAAATAGTATAGGTTTAGAGTCTTGGAATAGATCATTGTGAGTTAACGATCCAAGACTATTAAACAAACATTATGTGTCTGACAGGGAATAGTGAAACCCATGGAATACATCGATGTTCTCAAGACGCTCAACTTAAACCAAAGTTAAGCACGAGGTCATGGGAGGTTGGTTGCCGAGATATCCCTCCAATACTTGCTGAACGTGGGAGATATATCCAGGATTTGTTCGTATCCGGGGATTCTTCAGGGATTTGACCCTCTTGAGTTTCGGGCTTATCTACCCTGCCCATACAACGGATCCCACCTATGACTGTTCGCCTGAGCATTGGTTATACGTGGTGGCCATAGTTGATTTACCTAGGTATCACATAGGGTACTTACAGTGGTTATTCTGTGAGTCACTTGAGTCAGATAGGGGTCGGACAGCACAGTTGTGTTCGCACACTGAAGAATGAGGGCCCTTATAACTGATTATGTTACCTCTGGTTATAGTTTGGGAGTCTCAAGCCTCTCCTAGGCGAGACATACCAGCTGTAGTTTCGGGAGGTCCCTTGAGCCAGTCCCCTGTTGTGTGAATTTTGGTTGTAGTTTCTTTAGGTGTGTGCTCTGTGACGATCTAGTAGTCCATTAGTGTGAAAATCCTCACAGCAGATCTAAGAGATGATGTATACCTCACAATGAAGGAATTTAGGAATAAGATTAAGAGTGGTCAATGCAGTAAAATGAGCAACAGAATAATAATACAGTAGAACTCAGATAGAAGCAAAATAACTTCACACACACTAATTAATTAATCACAATATGGACAAATAAGTAGTACAATGCATGAGGATTCAAATGCTAAGATGGAAATTCGAATTAGACTTCATGGAGTGATCAAAAGATCATTGGAGTGTCATCACAACACAACTAGAAGTCAATCTCATCATTAGTGGAGTCATCAATGCTCAAGTAACTGTCAATCGTCAGTCAAACCGAGTCTAACGGAGTGTGGTAGGTGTAACTGAGTGTAACTGGCACATGGAGACACTAATTGAATGAAGGAGGCTCAGTGGAGGGTGCATGAGGATCTAACTGAAGTCAGAATGAGCATTCTAGTCACACTGGAGGTCCATCGGAGTGGTAAGGTCAGTTAAGAGTGAGTCAAGCCTAAAATCAAGGAGAGAACTCAGTTAACTGAAGACAACTGGACTGGTAGGTGAAGAAGGGCGCCTTTGTCAAGTGGATAGTGAGATGTGGGAACATCACTGGCTAGGAGGGCTCAATCTGAGTGGAAATAAGCTCCCGAGTGCTGGAAGACTAGGGACTATGTGCTGGAGGTATCAACCTGGTGACTGGGCAGCATGTAGATGCATGCATAATGCATGCTACATGCAAGAATGCATGCAAGACTGAAAATGCAAAGGATGAAAATGCCGGTAGGACTAGGATGGAGTATAGGAATATCCTAACACCCCCCCTTAATCCATCCTAGGCCTTGGTAACTAAGACCAAAGGTCACCCAATACAATGAATAATAACAGTCAATAAACCGAGGAAATGGGGAAAACCTCATGGGAAAAATACCCCCTCTCAAAATAGACTGTAAGGCACACACAAAAATAAATGCTCCAAACTCAAGCAGGTGTGATGCTTGGTTATATGTCTGGAGGTATCTTCTTCTTGGGAAGAAGTGGATCATGCTCAAAATGCATGTGCTTGTACTTGCTCTTCAGATCGAATGTGATGAGAACAAATCCAAAAGTATGAGGATGATCCTTGAACCTGTGATTCGAATCAGCTGAGGTAGGATCAAATCTATGAATGTGCATATAGTCTTTTGTCTTCTCCTTTGGACCATCATGGGTGAGATTATTCCAAAAAGAACCATCAAATAATAGTAAATGTTTTGAATCCAAATCAGATCCAAGACTTAAAGAATGGTTTCTTAAGATCTCCTTTGAACCATTTGAGGTGAGATCTAAACCATTGAATGCATGAGAAATTATCCCAAGCGAATGGCAATGGCCATCAAATATCAGTGTTTGCTTGGAATCCAAATTAGATCCAAGACTTGAATCATGGTTTCTTGAGATCTCCTTTGAACCATTAGAGGTGAGATCAAAACCAGTAAGTGCATGAGAAATTATCCCAAGCGAATGGCAATGGCCATTATCTTCAATAACCTTCTGAAAGCATGAAATAATGATCATATAGTAGTACATAAGAGGTGAGTGATCAAGGAGAGCAAATGCATTACCTCCAATGGCTTATTTTACCTCCGAAACATTCAATAGATCATGATACAAACCAACAAACTCTGGTGCAAGAGAGGATTTAGGACCTTCTGCAATTTCTAGAGTGTGAGCTAGCACAGAATTCGAAATAGAAGACATTTGGAGCATGAGTGTAGAATCTGCAAGTTCTTCTTCTTTGTGGACAACTTCAATATGAGATATGTTTGATACTGGTTCATGATTAATGAGATCATCAAGGAGGGCGAATGCATCACTTTGCTTGCTCTCAAAAGGGTTTGGACCAATCCCTTCATTCTTCTTACCAAATATTTCATCCAGGTGGGCCCATAGCTCTTTTGGAGATGAAACATCAAGGAGGTCATATGACATGCATCGAGACATAGCTTAACTCATGGCTACACAAGCTATTTCACCTTCATTTAACTAGTCATACTCTTCTTCAGAGGATTCGAAATCTCTTTCAAAACAATAATCAAAGAGACCATGTCTCTTCAAATGTGCTATCATTTGTGGTTTCCATTCATCATAGTTCAATGGAGAAAGAGGAGTAATTCCTTATGAATACATGGAAGTTGTTGAAGACCTGCAAAAACAATAGAAAAGCCTGCAACTGCTACTGCTGCAAAAGATGCAGAAACTGCTGCAACTGTTGCACTCGAAATCTTGATAATAACCTGCAAAAAACTCTCAGGAATGGAGATGAACAATACTCTCAACATGCTCTGATACCATGTGAAAATCCTCATAGCAGATCTAAGAGATGATGTATACCTCACAATGAAAGAATTTAGGAATAAGATTAAGAGTGTCAATGTTGTAAAATGAGCAACAGAATAATAATACAGTAGAACTTAGATAGAAGCAAAATAACTTCACACAAACTAATTAATTAATCACAATATGGACAAATAAGTAGTACAATGCATGAGGATTCAAATGCTAAGGTGGAAATTCGAATTAGCCTTCATGGAGTGACCAAAAGATCACTGGAGTGTCATCGGAGCACAACTAGAATTCTATCTCATCATCAGTGGAGTCATCAATGCTCAAGTAAATGTCAATCGTCAGTCAAATTGAGTCTAACTGAGTGTGGTAAGTGTAACTGAATGTAGCTGGCACATGGAGACACTAACTGAATGAAGGAGGCTCAATGGAGGGTGCATGAGGATCTAACTGAATTCAGAATGAGCAGTCTAGTCACATTGGAGGTCCATCGGAGTGGTAAGGTCAGTTAAGAGTGAGTCAAGCCTAAAATCAAGGAGAGAACTCAGTTAATTGAAGACAACTGGACTGGTAGGTGAAGAAGGCCGCCTTTTTCAAGTGGATGGTGAGATGTGGGCGCATCACTAGCTAGGAGGGCTCAATTTGAGTGGAAATAAGCTCCTGAGTGCTGGAAGACTAGGGAATATGTACTGGAGGTATCAACCTGATGACTGGGCAGCATGCGGATGCATGCAATGCATGTAGAATGCATGCTGCATGTAGGAATGCATGCAAGACTGAAAATGCAAAGGATGAAAATGCTAGTAGGACTAGGATGGAGTATAGGAATATCCTAACAATTAGGAGACGTTTATTTGCTAACTTTTTGAAGTCATCATGGATCAAGATCCGCCTCTCCGTCGATCTCGTTGGTTGGCTAGTTTAGCAACTAGCGATCTGTCACAGTCTCTTCGTAAGAGACATCGGAGTACTATATTTATTCCTTTATTCACATCTCACAAGCTTGAGAGAGCTCCCATTATGAGTTCCACATCTGGAACGTCGGGAGTCCCCTCGACTCCGTCCACTGGCACAAAGAGAAACTCCCCTCCTTGCACTCCGAGGAGTTGATGGGAGGGAGGTTCACCACATATCACTCGTCATGGGTTTGGGACATCCCATCCCACTAGTACGAACCTGTTTGATGATACATCCAGGGGGTGAAAACATGAAGTTGGGAAACAATTTTGGCTTGTTTTTGCAAACAAAACTGCTAAATTTTATGTTTTTCAACTTTGACCTCTTCAAACCCATATCTCCCTTAGGAATTTCAACTTGAAGTAAACACAAATGTTTTAGAGAATTGAATTAGCTTTCTACTCATATTTTTTTTAATTTTTTTTATGGACATATCGTGGGACAAATTTGTTGTCAACAGATAACATATACTTGAAATTTTAGGTATGGATAATGAGTGACCTGTGTTGACGATGGTTTTTTGATAGATGGTTATTCATTTTAGGAAAAACAATTGTAGGCTCATAATCTACACACACTACACTAGATCTTGGACTATATTTTGAGTTTTTTAAGACTTGGGAACTATTTTTTATTATTTATCGAAACAACATATGTTCAAAAAATGGTGCATTATCAACACATGTTTTTGTCTTCACATTTTCTTTCAAATGTGACTCTTATTGGAAAAAATAAAACAACCCTTTTGAAGAGGACGAGCCAATTATGATCTCTGTGAAATTTCAATTTTTTTGGTGTTGTCTTTGTTATGATATTGAATTTTCATTTCGGGTGATTTTCAAAGTAATAAAATTCTTAAGGGATAAGGTTTAGAAAACAAATATTAATAAATAGAAATTCAAGTCGAAATGAAACAATTATTATATCATTGGAAACTAGATTCGGACATGAATCCATTGCTACCAAGTCCGACAAATAATATTTAGAATTTGTAGGGGTTCGGGCTTGCTGAAGTTGCAGGTTCCGGAAAGATGCCATATATTTTCGCAGGTTTGTTGACCATAAACTCTCAATCGAAAAAATATCTTCCAAACTCTCAAACGAGAGTTTAGTTCAAACTCTCATCCGAGATTTTTTTTAAAAATACAGTGCGGCGATTGGTTCAAACGCTCGGCCTAGAGTTTTTTTAAACTCTCGGGTGAGAGCTTGAAATCTCAAAACTCTCGTCCTAGAGTTTTTTAAACTCTCGGCCTAGAGTTTGAGGTTGACTTATTTTCGCGTGATCATCCGCCTGCGCTTTGTTTTTTTCACTCCGTTTGTCACAAAAGTGTTTCCCAGGTTCGCGATTTCACCCATGGTCATCGGGTATTCCGTTTAGTTCATCCACGGGTATGTCATTTTTTTGTTCTACATCTGTCCCTACAACCTCAGATCCTTTTTCATTGGGTATGCCCAGTTTCATTATGAATATTACGCCCACCATGTCCAGTAGTCATGCTAGCTCTAGCCTTGGGATTGGGGGCACTATACTCCCTTATACCGCTTATCAGTTTGGGAGTGGTCACATTCCTCCATATTATCTGAATGTTGGAGGAGGGAATCCTCCTTCATTAGCCCCTAGTGTTAGTATGAATCCTTTCTCGAGTGGAGGTTTCATGATAGGTATTGGATCTACGACTTATATTCCATCCATTAATCTGAATGCCTCTACATATATGCCTACACCGACGAATGCTTATATGATCCCACAACATCCTCCTCCTTCTAGCTTCTTGGTTCCGTGGAGTGGGAACATACCATTTTCTTATGGACATTATTCGACTAGTTTTCCTACGTCGAGTAGTTATATGGGACCCCATTCTTGTGGAGGTAATTTTCATGGTTATTCAACCGGTCCTTACCATCATCCCATTCCATCCTATGGAATCCCTTCCATGCACATACCTGCGTATCCTTATATGGGTCAGTTTGGAGGAGGATATCATCCTTCTGGTCATGGTCACGGTTTCTATCAGAGTTCATCGGCACCTTAGGTGTCGACTTCGATGAACACAGTCTCACCTTCAGTTTCTCTAAGTCAGTCTCTTTTGGGAGATTATAATCAAGCTTCATAGCCTCAGTTCTCGTTCCTTGCTAGGTTAAATTTGCTCGATTTTTCGAAGCTCACGAATGATCCGGTGTGTCATGACCCTACATGGCCCCTAGTCCCCGCCAAGCTCCCTTTAGATGTCCCAAAGTTTGAAGGGAACAAGGGTGAGGATCCAGGTGATCACGTCACCACATTTCATTTATGGTGCTCCTCGATTTCCTTGAGCCACGATTCTATTCGTTTAAGGCTATTTCAACGCACCCTTATGGGGGCTGCCGCGAAATGGTATGTCGAGTTGCCTTGGGGCACATATAGGAGTTTCAATGATTTGGATTTGGTCTTTCTAGACCACTTTCAGTTTCCGTTTCGTTACGATATTGGTACCAAAATCTTATCTACCTTCCGCTAGGATAAGGCCACACATATTTCTGATCATATTCAAGAGTGGCACCAACACAAGAGGTTAGTGAAAGCCAACATTCCTCCAGAGTTTCTCCTAGAATGGTTCCTTAAGTCTTTTCTCCCGTATATTTCGAAGGACATGTCATTGTCCGGAATTATGACTGAGGAACAAGCCATATTCAAAGCCCAGCAGTTAGACCTAGTCTATGCTCAATCTGGGATTTTGTATGACATTATACCTGACGTGCCATGATCAAGACATGAGCCCAAGCCCATTCCTGGACCGCATGCCGATGGCATTGTTGGTTCCATAAGCGCTCGCTCCATGGACATGGTTACGAATTAGATGCACAATATGTCTATTAACCAATCTACTTTTGGACAGGCTCCTGCCTTGTCCGTTTCCACCCAGTTGTCTGATATACATTCTGTACAATCGGAGAACCCATATGGTAACCAGAAACCCGGTGGGAAAAAGAAGGGGAAGAATAACCGTAGGGGTGGGAACTATAAGAACAAGATAGAAAATGATAACCCTCCTCGAGACGGCGGAAATCCTGGTGGGGACCGTAATCCTAGCGTAAGGTGAAGTTTCCTTGTAATCTTTGCTTGGAAGGTCACCTTACACATTTATGTCCTCATATGGAGGAAGCATCGAAACAATTGCACAGAGCCCAACTGTGCTAAAATAGCCCCTTCCTTGTCATCAGAATATGGCTTCTAGTGCTTCCACCGCCGGTCATGGGACTAATGAAACTTTGACTTCTTCTACTCGTGACGACACTTTGGATGCGTAAACATGGTTAAATCTGAGGTTTTTGTTTCTACTCACTCGCGTGATTATGGAGCTCCACGACCTTCTTTGGGGAATGAGCCCCCCCCACACAAGACTCCTTTGCATATCGAGAAGCCCAATTTTATGCCACGAGTACCAAAAGGTGTCCTTAAGGACTCGACACATAATCCTAATGCTCAAGCCGCCCATAACTACTCAATTGTGGAATATTTGGGCCAAACCCCATGCGCTATGTGGGAACTCAAAGTACTTCAGGCTTTTCCTTCTCAAAGGAACACCCTTTTATCTGCTTTAGGATCTCTCGATTTTAATAGCCCTAATGTCATCAAGTTTGACACTACTGACGTTCAACCTCTGTTTCTCTATCATGTGGCTTTCCAAGTTCATGTTAGGTGCGTAGAGATGATAATTAAGCGTATCGTCGTTGATGAAGGTGCGTCTACTTTAGTAATGTCTCTATCTTGTTGGAAGGCTCTCGGATCACCCCCGTTGTCGAAGTCTACGACCTTGCTTACAGCATTTGATGGTAGGTATTTCAAGCCGTGTGGTATTCTCCTCTCCCTTGAGGTCCACTTGGGTGGGAAATTCGTGCCTATAGAGGTCGAGGTGGTTGATGCACCCATCGACTATAACCTTTTACTAGGTCGAAATTGGATTTATGCTATGAAAGCGATTGTATCCTCTGTTTTCGGAGTTATTTGCTTTCCCCATGAAGGCAAGATTGTAACAATCGATCAACTATCCTTAATTTTATATCTTCGCGGGGATTTGTGGTCCCTCAAATTGAAAATTCTCAGCCGGTAACTGGGAATGTTGGTGTAGGATTATATCCCTCCTTTATGGGATCTTTTTATTTTTCCGCACCAATCTCCTTTATAGGATCCATTTCCGATGATAACCCTTCTTCGTTGACTCCTGTACAATTTCGAACATCATATTTTGGTGATTCATGGACCTTACCTTCCACGAGTCCCATGCCAGGAGATACTTCGCACATCAGAATGGCTATGCCCATATCTACAACCGAACTTGCTTATCGTGATATTCAACAAGTCACTGCAGATCCGGATCTCTCTTCTTCACAAACAGAGGAAAAAGATACCGTTACGCTGCCCGCATGGGCAGTCGATTCATCTTGTTCACATGACTACCTTGATGATATTTTACCATCATATGAAGCCATTATCGAGGCCATGAATGGAAATGACAATCCTTGGGAGGACCTACATCATAGATCTTATTTCCTTCCATCCCTTGATCTTATCAAGCAAGATGAGTTTAGATCGACTATAGCCGAGAAGGTTGGTCACCCTGTGGCTCCTTTGGAGTCACACGGTATTTATGCAAAGGAGAAATGGCTAATATTTCTCCTACCATCACGATCAACATTTCTCGAACTCCCAAAAAAATCGAGAATGTATATATCGGTGCAGATTTCTCTCCTAAAGAAATCTTTATCTACACCGATCTATTTAAAGAATTTTGGGATGTGTTTTCCTAGTCATACGAGGAGATGCCAGGTATTGACCCTAGTATTGTCGAACATGACATTAAGGATTACCCCAATGTTAAGCCTATTCGACAATGCCTTCATGCCGTTAATCGTAGGAAGGTAGCCTCCATTAAGGCAGAGGTGGAGAAACTACTTAAAGTTGGTTTCATCTACCTGGTTCCCCTTACCGATTGGGTATCCAACCCCGTTCTTATGGATAAGTAGAAGGGAACCATCCATGTGTGCACCAATTTCCGTGATATGAATAGAGCATGTCCTAAAGATAACTTCCCCACCCCATTCATAGACCAAATCTTGGATGAATGTGCAGGAAGCAAAGTTTTTTCATTTATGGACGATTTTTCAGGCTACAACCAAATCCAAATTAAACCCAAGGACCAACATAAAACTACATTTATATGTCCTTGGGGAACCTTTGCATACCGAAAAATTCCCTTCGGCCTTAAAAATGGCAGAGCTACATTTCAGTGGGCCATGACCTATGCGTTTCATGATCTTAAATGTATAATGGAATTTTTCTTGGATGATCTTACTCCTCACTCTCGTAGTAGGATATATCACCCAGGTCACCTCTGTCTTGTTTTCGAGAGATGTCGTCAATATAAATATTTGTTTGAATCCAAACAAATGCATCTTTTGCATGAGAACTGGTCGTCTTCTAGGGTTCATAGTATCGAAGGAAGGTATTAGAGTCGATCCATTAAAGGTTGAGGCAATACTTCGGTTGCCTCCCCTGCGCAATTTGGTTCAACTTCAAAGCTTCCAAGGGAGGGATACTTTCTTACGTCGTTTCATTGTAAACTATGTCATTCTTACCAAGGGTTTCGCGTGATTATTGAAGAATGACACCCCTTTTATCTGGGATGAGCGAGCCCAACATTCTTTCGACGCCCTTAAGAAAGTCTTAGTATCGGCCCCTCTTCATAGTCCACCCAACTATGCAAGAGATTTTTTTCTTTATGTTTCCGCGTCTCAAGAGATGATTGGTATGGTCTTGGTTCAGGTGGACGATGTGCTTCAAGAGCATGTTGTCTATCATCTTAGTCAAAACCTAGTAGACGTTGAACTAAGATATTCTCATGTTGAGAAACTAGCCCTTGTGACTGTTCATGCATTCCAACGATTACGACAATATATTTTGCTTAGGAAAACCACAGTTATAGCACATGTCAATCCATTTCAGTTCATGTTCTCACGATGCCTAATTGGGGGGGAATATAATAAATGGATTGTCATCCTTCAGGAATTTGATCATGATTTTTCTTCGGCGAAGTCAGTGAAGTCCTTGGTTTTCGCGGAGCTAATGTCGGATTTTCTGAGATTTTATGAGGAAGTGGTCCATGAAGACTCATTCGTTGATAAGCATTTATTCCTTATCTCGCCAACGGACCCTTGGTATGGAAACATCCTTATATATCTCCAATCTCTGAATTTCCCTTCGCATTATTCGCGAGATGAGCGACGGCATGTGAGACACCATGCCAAATATTATGTCATCGTCGGTGAGACTTTGTATCTCCGAGGAAAAGACTCTCTCTTACGTCGTTGCTTAACTCATGAGGAAGCGGAGCTAGTGCTTAATGACTGCCACAGTGGAGCGTATGGTGGTCACTTATCTGGGCTTGTGACAACCCAACATATCTTGCGGGCAAGCTATTTTTGGCCTACAATATTTAAAGATTGTGTAAACGATGTGAAGAGATGCCCCCCTTGTCAGGTGCTTTCTCGAAATATGTGCTCGGATTCTACTCCTATCCATCTGGTCGTCACCGTCGGTCCCTTCACCAAGTGGGGGGTTGATTTCATGGATTGCAACCCAGCTTCGGCTTGGGGGCATCGTCATATCATAATGGTCGTTGATTACTTCACCAAATGGGTTGAGGCCATGCCAACCGTTAAATACAATGGTGCAACAGCAGCCCACTTTGTATTCAATCAAATTATAGCTCGATTCGGTATCCCAAAAGAGATTGTCACTAACCATGGCAGTCACTTTCAAAACAAGATGATGGTAGAATTATCACTTAAGCTTGGGTTTAGACAATATCACTCATCTTCATATTATCCCCAAGCGAATGGCCAATTCAAGGCAGTTAAATATAAGTCCCTGAAGGCCATTCTCCAAAGGACCATTCGACAAAGCAAGAGTAATTGGCATATCATGTTGTATCCTGCTTTGTGGGCTTATTGAACCGCAGTAAAGACTTCCACTAGTTTCTCTCCTTTTCAACTAGTTCATGGTGTGGAGTCCATCTTACCAATTGAATGCAAAATCCCTTCGTTGAATCTAACCAAAGAACTCCTACCTGACACTTCAGAAGTAGAGCAACGTTTAGTCTACCTCGAGCAACTTGACAAGCAATGTTGGGATGTCGCCGCAGCAATAGATGCCAACAAACATCGTGTTAAGGTTCAGTACGATAGTTCTGTCCGTCCTTGGCAATATGCTGAATGTGACATGTTCCTCCTTTAGGACCAAGCTAAGGAACCCTTGGGGGCAGGAAAGTTTAACCCAATGTGAAGGCACGGTCCTTACGTTGTGAGGTGTGTCCTTGAGAAAGGAGACTATGAGTTAGAGGATTATGAGGAGAACTCCTTGAAGGAGCCTAGAAATGGGCTCTACCTCAAGCGGTATTATGCTTGAGCTTCTAGCTCGAGCTAATACTTTTGTATACTATTGTATAGTTTCTGTACATAGTTTAGCTTTCCTTTTATTTTTTGAGTCTGCTGATTCGTTTCCTGTTGGTTGACAGATGTCAGTGGAATCTCTAGTTTTCTTGGGATTCGTGGATGGGGCTAGCCGTCATACGCAGAGACTTGCTTCTGTTGCATGGGTTATTTACTCGCCCGACCATCAAATTGTGTCTTCAGGAGGTGCTTGTCTCGGTCCTACATTGAACAATGTGGCCTAGTACAGTGTTGTTATCGAGTTACTTCGCGATGCCATTTCGCATGGTATCCAGTCTTTAGAAGTCCTCCTGGATTGATGACTAGTTGTGTCTCCATTGAATGGCCAGTACTGTGTAAGGGATCCTACGTTACTAAGGAGGTTCTTAAGTGTGAGACTCTTGGAGCGTCAATTTGTTTTTATTACATACATTCATGTTCAGAGACGTTTTAATCATGTAACTAATTCATATGCTAATTATGTCCTAGATCGGCATTTGTCACATCAATAAAAGAAGCACACAAATAACATTCATACATTTGTACATACATAATAGTAGAGCCGGAAAATCATAGTTTTTCATTATCAAAATAATATGTCCAAAATGTGGTGTCATAATACAAAACTAAAGCTCGTAGCTCTCAAATATACAATCCAATACAAAATAGTGAGACCCCATGTCATCTAATCCCTACGAGGAGGCCTAGTTGCCTCAGCAGGATGCGTCTATATATAATAATGCACAGCGTTGGCTATGCACCGTAGTAATCGCACCCATGTGCCAGGTACCCCTACTACGTGTCTCTACATCGCCTCTAGGAGATTCTCTACCTCAATCACTGGTACCCTGGTAGTCATATAGGTCAAGTTGACCCGTACGGTCTCTAATGTGTGCTCTGCTGCTGCTCCCACCACCTCACCACCCCTGCCCCTACGCCGATGTCATGGGAAGCCTTATGGTCTCCGTGGACCCAATTCTACGAGAAAACAGTCAAACATCAATACATGATACCACACCAAAAATATTTTTGCTTTCACTTAAATAACAAATACAAAAACCAAATATGCAAAACTTAAAAAGAGTAGCTTACCAATGTCTCCCTATGCAGCCCCTGGTGGGAGCAGCATGTCTCAGTCCCCTCGGTAGTCAATCCCTTCATAGGGATAGTCATCGATGGATATCACCTATCGCCCCCACCAGTGGAAAAACTCATCAGTATATGGTGAAGCTTGCCAACCACCCCCCTGCCGTGTCAATATCTCTACCTACCGGGTCTAGGCAGGATCTCGGATATTATGTGGAGGGACTTCAACCCTCGGACTCAAGCCCGACACCCTCTCAAAGAAGAAGTTGCACAATATGCTACCAAAATCGAAGTTTTTGGTCCGCCCTAGTTTTCACTTCGTCAGCTGGTTCTTCATGGTACACAGCAGCGTTGTGCACCAACCATACACAGTCGATCTCAGGCACTCGGCCACATAAAACATCACTGGCCTTGAGGCCTGATGCAGAGAAGCTGACCCTGTTATTCTCCTGAGTGTGAGAATGAAAATTTTCATACTTAAACTCACAATAGCCTTGGTAGGGATTTGGATACCCACTTTCTAGGTGCTCGCAAAGCAGTACATGTCTATATAGTCACTGATAGTGACTCCACCCCCCACGGTGTGAGATCGGAGGCTTGCCACATCCCCTCGGCGAGACAAACCTGTGATGAAATATATGTCTTCAACTTCCAAATGAAGTTGTTTCCCATCCAAGTCAAAGTGTTGTGCTTCCGCATCCTAGTAATTGACCAACTAAGTGAGCAATCGGTTTTGGGCTCTCAAACCCCCGATGCTCCAAAAATTGTATAAACCAAAAGCTTGCAATGCTTTTTGGGTGGCCAAATATTCGCAAACATTCTGATCAATGAGGTTATGCTCCCTTTCTCTCCATTCCAGAACCATCCTGTAAGAAAACAAAGAGTTTTTTAGTGCCCATGTATTTAAAAAACACCACCCTCAGCGCTGCACATGAGCTAATTCGTGGACAGTGAAGGATACACGCGAGCTATTGTTAGTTTGCTCGCACAAACCCAGCCTTACACGTGGCCTGCAAAATTGTAGCCCACGTACAGCGCAGAATGGGTGTATATCATGGAAAAGATTAAAATTTGACCATTAAAAACCAAACTAAAAGCTATATAATTAAAGAGGAAGTTGAGAGCTCTTACCTAGTCCAAACGGCTCGTGATTCCGACGCTCCTAGCTCCGAGAATCGTCGATTGAAGATCAGAGGTAAAAACAACCCAAATGCACTATGTGGAGTGAAAAGTGAAAACGATGTGGTAAAAACAATTCTTTTTACTATTTATCAATTTTTCAAACCCACTTTTATATAGTTTTGTTCCATTTTTCGAGTTTTTTGGACTAATATGTCATCATGAAGTGCCTTTTTGAGCAGTTTTTTCCGACGAGAGTGGATTTTTGAACCTTTTCTTGCCTTCGGCAGGTATGTTCTTCAACTGGCATATAGGTTAGGATGTCATTTCACCTGCATTTTTGCATCGACCTTATGACCACATTCATAAACCTTAGGTGAGACCCCACTTTTTAACTGACACAAAACTTCCATGTTTCTTTAGAAGTGTCGTTATTTGGTGACAGGGCTTGTCTGACCATGGGTTCCCTAGTTAGATCCTTTTATGTCTTTTGACACCCATGCAGACGTTTCTCCTTAGGATTGGGATTCCTTTGTAGTCACGCCATGACATTGCGATGAAGACTCATACTCTACTTTATCTTTATTCTGGCCATCTCCCATAAGGACTCCCCATTTATGTCGAGTTGTGAATGCATTGCATTTTCCTGCTTTCCTTTGAGCCTTGTGTCAACTCCCGCTTTTCTCAGTTATTAGCCATTTTCCTTAGCACTTTGCCTTCCAAGCCAAGCAGAGCTATAAATTATCCTTCGCAGCTTGATGACCCTTACCTTGAGGGAACACCCCCCCCCCCGAGTGTCCACATCTTGCACATGCTTCCTTGCATTGAGCATAGGTATGTTCCACTACCTGGAACTAGTTTGCTTTCCCATGACACTTGTTTCCTCATTTTTGTATCATAAGCAATTTTATTCTTTTCCAAGCTTTACAATATGAAAAAGACCAAAAAAATCATATAACATAAAAAGCCGAACAATAAAATTTTACCACCTTCTATTAGCAGCTGTTGTGTCGCCTTTGAACAGAGCATTCATTTCCACTCCATATATCATGAGTCGGGACATTAGTATGACCTTAGGAAGTTGTACTCATTTCTCAGATCGTACTCCACCGGCTGGTTAAGCTTCCAGTCATTATGGAACCTTTGTCGATTCCTCATGCATCACAAAGTATTATCAATATCTAGTGCTTGAGTCTATGTTGCCTGAGTCTTTTCATCTACTCATGCTCTTGTTCAAAGGAAGTATTGAAACCAGAGTCGGCCACTCCTCAAATCTCTTGACTATTGCATGTCAGTCATCCCTTATGAGTCCATTTCGATCACGTTCTTCCAAATCTTTCATCCTAGCTGCTACCTCGTGCTCGTTGATGGGGGATCCATTAATGCCCTCCTTCAAACGAATCTCATTCCATCCACTCCAACTCATTTATTCTGGAATCGAGATTTAGAGTCCTATTGAGTACCTTGAGAGTTGCAGTCATTAGTGGTAGGTCCTCTCGCCATCGACATTTGGGAATTCATCAATGTCCCCTAATCGATGGATTCATCAGAGTGTTCGACCTCAACACCTCTATTCACACTTTGATGAATGTACTCAGTGCCTTGATGCCCATTTTCATTATTGGTGGGTTATCTCGCGTCTGTTAATGGTATACATAAATGATTGGTGATTAGACGATGTCACGTCAGGTTTGACATCAGTACCCTCATTCACTTGATGGGACATGCACGGTAGACGATTTGTGTAGAAGACCCTAGAGTTCCATGGAAATCAGTATGATACTTGTGATCGTGATTGTACCTATGGGAGACTATTCTCATATATCAGCAGTTTGTACCATCAGTCTGCATCAGTTGTTTCCTCTTCAGCAAGAGGCCATATCTTACTGTATTTGGGTCATGCTTGTGACCATTCATGACATGTATTCATTATAGACTGCCTATTCATGGCCATTGTATCAGATTGCTATGTATTGTACTGATGTGTATATAGAGACATCATTGTATTATGACGAGTGGGATTCTCCTGCCATTTGTGTCTCCATCACTACACTTCTAAGATTTATAATGTATTTCACCCATCATAGTACCTTCTCTAACCTCACACATTAGGGGGCATTTGTTACACCATATTTTTCCACCTTGTGAGAATTAGCAGTCATTGGCCTCCATTTTCCATTTATGGACTCAACCAATTTTTCTCCTCCAGAAACATTTTTTGCCCTATTTTACTCCTATACGTGAGCTGCTTCAATGCAACTCATGCATACGCATGCTACACCATTATAGCCCGCATACATCGAGTTAATTGGTAAAAGAGAGTAAAATATCCCTTGTTCACTCCATAAAGCAGGCCATTGTGACCTTTGGCCCTCCATGTATCTCAAAACGACTCGATCCAACCTTTCACTTGCCTTTGGAGGGTTATATATTGAGCCATTATGCATGGAAGGAGGGAAGAAGAAAGAGAAGAGCATCAAAACTCTATTGGAATTTTTCCATAGCTTGAGTATACATCCATTGATCCTAGTTGTTGTTAACCTTTTATGTTCACCTACCATACTTTTCCATATCTTGTGAGGGATTGCTCCTTTACTCGTGAGTTTTCCATTGCATGGGGGATTGAAGTGGTGGAGGCACAAGTGGAGGGACCTAGTTCTTGGTTCAAATGAGTTTTCGATAGGAGGTTGTATCTTGTACTTCTTGTTCATATTAATAAAAATACTCATTTTCTCGTCCAATTGATATTGTGAATGATTGTTTATTATCATTGGGTACATTCGATTATATATATCATGGATTATGCTATTTTTTATGCTAACATATTTCATATATCATATGCACTTACTTTTGTTTATTGTTGAGACTAAGCTGCAGGTTCAAGTGTGTTGATTTGAAAGCTCAACGGGGATCTTCATCGAATGTCCGGATTGAGGTTAGTGTTTTATTCCACTTCTTAGCATTTACATTCATATAGCATATATTTTGGAATTGATTTGATTTCTGGAAGTCATCTGTCTGTTGTGGTCTACCCCAAGCCATAGGAATTTTTTCTCCGTATAAACACCTAGACAAGAACCCTTGCCAAGTCGACTACAAACTTACTAACATGTTCATCATCTGTCTAGGTAAGAGTTTCTTTGTCTTCATCTAAAATAGTTTTCCACTTGTCTTTAGATGGTTGCATATCATGAGAAAATGTGTGATTGGTCAGGTTGAACCGTTTTGTTTTCTAGACCAACTAAAACTCGATAAAACCCTAATATCTTCCCATTATCACTGGAATAATACGAAGAGAGGGATCTTTAAACCCTAGTTATTCATCGTTTTACATATGCGGTTGTTCAAATATTGAAGACCTAGTTGCATCTCGATTGAGAGAGGTGGCGATTGATCCCTAGCTCTTATATATGTTCTCTTACGCAATTTTTCCCAAGAGAATGTCAAACCCTAGTCTTTTGTATCTTTTCTCAAATGTAGGCTTATTCAAAGGGCATTAAACCCTATTTTTGGAAGTGCATGCTTTTTATTTGAATTTTTGGGGTTACAAATTATGACCATCTTGAGGAGAGATTGGAAGTGTTCTATTGATAGGATATCACATATTCATATCTCTAGTTTTATTCATTGAATTCTTGCTATAACCATTCTTTCATGCATGAGTAAATTTGTCTAGTTTGTAGTTTCAATGGAATTTTTGCAACCAGGTGATACTGCCCTTGTTCCATAGGATTCAGAAATGGAAAGAAGGGCTCTGAAGCGTAATGTCAAGGTGATATCAGATTCAGATGAAGAATTTTCTCCAGAAATGGCCCTAGAAGTTTAGTTTGGTGATACTAAATCCACTACAAGAGTAGTTCCTGATTTCAAGTGGAGTGAACTCTACCATGTGATCAGGGATTGAAACATACCGAAATCTACAATGGAAGAATATTTGATATAAAAAAAATCAAGAAGCCCGGTATTCATAAGGGGACTGCATGCTCTGATTTATTTCCATATGCCTAAGTAACAGGGTGGATTATCCCCTATGTGGATGTCAAATCTCGGATCATTTCAAGTGCTACCAGAAATGACTTCACCTCCTTTCAGCCTACCCACATAGGAAAATCCTACAAGCTCCCAACACCTAAAGTCTTCTTAACAGAAGATTGGGTTAAAAGTTTGAAGATATATCATGTAGAGTGTGCCAAAAAGGTGTTGATCCCTGGAAAACAATTACGTCAAATAACCAGTGGGGATACGAAACTAAGAACATAAAGAATCCATTCAAGGTTGATGCCACTCTCTTGTGCAAAATGTATGGAAGATCCAATTACAACAACTACAAAATCAGTTGGATATCCCTATTATATCATATTACAATGCATGGAATAGTGTTCAACTAGGTCGACATTATTTTGGAGAACATCATGTAGGCCATAGCAGATGCGTGGGAGAGACTTAAGCAAAATAAGGTCGAGTTACAAGGGGTTGGAACAAACTATACAGATGTAGATAAACAAGATTACACATTATTTAAAGTTGTAAAACCGTTCAGACCCTATATTCTTAAATATAGGACCAAGGTCATAGTAACTCATCTAGCTGTCAGATCGCTATTTGTACAAAAGGAATTAGGTGAAAGACACGAGAATTGGGTCACTTCCTTACAAGAATATGACTTGGAATTCAAGCCTGCTAACATCGTCAAAGGACAAGTATTATGCAAATTGTTCACTGAAATTACGACATAAGAAGTTAATGGATGGGATAATGAAGCTAAGATGAATTTAATGGAAGTTTGTTCCATTTATACTGCGCACGATTCTTGGTATCGCGATCTAGTACACTATTTACAACATGGGTATGTTCCATAGCATTGGAATTCAAAGCAAAGAAGAGCTCTTCATTTAAAGTTAGCAGTATATCAAATAATCAATGGAGTGATATTCCGAAGAAATTATGATGGAGTATTTCTTAGATGCTTGTAAAAAGAAGATGCAAAAAAGGTGCTAAAATAATTTCATGATGGGCCTACTGGAGGCCATTATTCATGAGATACTATTGCTCATAAGATCATAAGAGTAGGGTATTATTGTCCCACTGTTTTCAAAGATGCTCATGTGTATGCCCGGAAATGTGTTGTGTGCCAAAAAAGTGCAGGAAGATTAGCAAAACCAATATCACCATTGCAGCTAGCGATAATTTTCGAACCATTCGAGCAATGGGGATTGGACATCATCAGGGAAATTCATCCCAACTCCTCATTATAGCATCAATACATTCTCACAGCTACAGATTATTTCACACGTTCGACTAAAGCTGCTCCTCTGTGAAATATCACCGAAGATGTTGTCATCAAATTTCTGCAAGAGAACATCATAACCAGGTTTGGGGTTCCAATTTCTTTAGTTTTTTATAATGCTTCTTATTTCTCTTCTCTAAAACTAAGTGAATTTCCTATGGAGAAAGTAATTAAACTAAATTATTCTTCTAATTATTATCCACAAGGGAATGGGTTAGCAGAGTCCACAAACAAGAATTTAATTAGGATTCTCAAGAAAATTGTAATTGAAAACCAAAGAAATTGGCATGATGCTCTTACAAATGCTCTATGGGATGATAGGATCACTATGAAGAATGATTTAGGAGTTTGCCCATATACTTTATTTTATGGAAAAGAGACCATTCTTCCACCTAATATTATTTTACCCTCACTACAGTTAGCCCAAGCATCTAGGGGTTCCAATAGCCATGTTATGCAAGCAAGAATTAATACCCTGCTTAAACTTGAGGAAGATAGAGAAAAGGCTAGAAATAAGTTCAACTCACATCATTGCAATATCAAAAGATAGTTTGAAAACTGGAAGGCGAGAAAGAAAGAATTTGATGCAGGTGACTTAGTCCTAAAGTGGGATCAATCCCGCGAGGAAAAGGGTAAGCATACCAAATTTCATCATTTATGGCTTGGATCTTATACTATTGCTGAGAAACTTGGCCCGGGAACGTATAGATTACAAAATTTAGAAGGGGAAGTGGAAACTCTTCCTGTAAACAACCAAGCTCTCAAGCAGTACTTTTCTTAGTTTTAGGAAAACTTTTGTACATAAATGAAATTTCCCTTTTGTTGTTTTATTACTTGTTTTAGCCTAGCTGTTATTTTTTTGAAACAAAATGTTGTGTCTTTATTTTTAACCCTTGAATAAAGTCAGTCCAATACGCAGAGTGTTGAATGGGAAGCTATGATCTAAATATTATTCATGAAATGACTCTTCAGTGAAATATCTTTTTGAACCTTAGAAGGAGTGAGAATTGTTTCAAAGTTTAAAAGTTTCTTCTTATTGAAAGAGTCAGTGGTACAGTTTCAAGCACTATCATTCTAAGGATTTCAACCTGTCTATCTTACCTTATTATTATGTTCATTGAGAAATTTATCACATGATCTGATTCAAACTAAAATGAACTAAATCATGTATATGTTGTTGGGACAAAGACTTCTAAGTTACTATCTTGGGGATCCACTTACATAAACATATAAATAACCTTTACTTGAAGTTGTATATTATGGCTGACCCATGGTAAGGAAACAAAATATTGCAGATGTATGGCAAATCAAAATGATCCTATACCAAAATATTAATGCCAAAAGGCACAAATAGATTCAATTGTTCCCCAGTGAAAACATCCACAAAAGATGGATATTTGAAGAATCAAACAAATACATGAACATACAAAGTCAGATGTGAAAAGCAAACAAAGATGATACTTCTAATAACATTTGAATAAGGCTCTTCTCCTTTCGTGGGTATGATAAGCCAAACAAAATACCCATCACCCACACAAAAGGACATTATGGATGGAAGATCCTAGGATTCCCCTCTGAAGGTAAAAGGGAACTATATAGAAAAGCTGCTCAAGCATCAAAGAATTCTAATTCATCAAAGAAATGCATCTGGTATAGGAATGAGGAACAAGCGTTTACATCTGCTAGGTTTTGTTACTTACCTTGTGGTGTCTTACCTAGTTACTTCAGAAAGATAGGTTCGGTAAATGAACTTCATACATTGGCCTCAGGAGAGTGGTTGTGAAGTCCTAACTAAGTTTCCCTATCCCACAAAACACTAATGATAATACTGGATCAATGTGATACTTATCGCAATTTAAAACAGAAATGTTCCCAACACAAGGCAAATCAATGATGTATGACTCTTGCAATTGGAAGTTACAGATAAGTAGAAATAATTTCTCACCCTACCTAAAATAATCATTCACTAAAGAGTATTTTATGTTTTCCAAGGATCCAAGTTCTCCTAGTTAGTCACCAATTGTTGCAGCTGCAATCACCCGCCCTAGTTTTGTTGAAAAGATGGGGGCCCTCCCTCTATTATTTGAATTCAACTTTTGGCTTGATTTACTCTTTTAGTTTTCTTTTCATAAAAGAGTATTGCTTGGAGATTGGTTGTGCTTGGGAAAGCTGATACTTAGAAATTTTTCCAAGTTTTTGGCCTTTAGATTGTTTCAGAGACTTATTGATAACTCAACAAAACATCGGACACGATTTGTGTTTGGTAGTGAAACATCGGATAGCTTGAGTCAAATTCTCATTTTCCTCTGACACACCCGTCTAGTTTTCTCTTCTACTATGAAATTCTAGGGATATTGGAAAATATTCCTGAATCCAGTCGGAGGAGTCCAAGGTTTTGGCCCGAAATACCAGAAATATTGGCAAGGAGGGCTCTAAAGCATAATGTCAAGGTGATATCGGATTCGGATGAAGAAGATGTTATAGAAATAGCCCTGGAATTTTAGTTTGGTGATACTAAATCCACTACAGGAGTAGCTCCTGAGTTCAAATGGAGTTAAGTCTACCATGTGATCAAGGATCAGAACATATTGGAATCTACAATAGAAGAAGATTTGATATACTAAAATATCAAGAATTCTGGTATTCATAAGGTTGTTGCACGCCCTTATTTATTTCCATGTGCCAAAGTAATAGGGTGGATTATCCCCTACGTGGATGTCAAATCTCAGATCATTTCAAGTGCTACCAAAAATGGCTTCGCTTCCTTTCATCCTACTCACATAGGAAAATCCTACAAGCCCCCAGCACCTAAATGTTAGTTTTCATCATTTAATTCAATATGATCTAGGATCTTAACTGAAAGAACAACATGTACAACATATCAAGCATAAGAGACAAGAGATAAGAGACACAAAGCATTTCATCGGGGAAAACCAAGAAGGTGAAAAATCCCGCAACTTCCTCAGATATAGAATAAGCACCAATACAAAGATCACCAAGATGAATCCCCAAAAGATAAATGTCTGCAACAGGTACTCCTCCTCCACTTGTGTGCACTCCTTCTCTCTCTCACTAATGCAAAGTGAGTGAGTGAGTGAATAGAATGAGAGAGACACACTCTCTATTTATACAATGAATTGACTTGCCTTTAACTCTAACTGGGCCGACCTCATTTAGGAGAGTCTAATAACCCATTACCACTTGTCATTGGGCCGACCCCACTAGGGTGGTCTAATAACCCTTTAACCCACATGGCTCATACATGACCGACCCCACCAAGGTGCTCTAATAACCCATCAAATATGAGTTACGACACTTACAATATAACTTGCAACACTACTCCGGGGTCTAATTCCCTATAATACATGGGAGGATGGACCTCAATGACTTTACAAGACTCAAGTACAATAATGACTTCTCTAACCCGGAGGAACAAACATCTCCGTCAGAGGTGCAACAATAGAATACAAATGACGACACTTTCGATCGGAGGAATAAGACATCTTCGTCGGGGATACAATAAAGTACAAATGTAATACATACAATATACAAGTGAATATATTCTGAAGTTACAAATACATCAACACTAAAGTCTTCTTAACGGAAGATTGGGTTAAAATTTTGAAGATGGATCATGCAGAGTGTGCCAAAAAGATGTTGATCCCTGGCAAACAATTACGTCAAAGAACCTGTGGGGAATACGAAACTAAGAACCTAAAGACTCCATTCAAGGTTTTCGCCACTCTCTTGTGCAAAGTGTATGGAAGAGACAATTCCGGCAAATACAAACTCAGCTGGATACCGCTATTATATCATATTATAATGCATGGCACAGTGTTCAACTGGGACGACATTATTTTGGAGAATATGATGCAGAACATAGCAGATGCGCAGGAGCGACTTAAGAAAAAGAAGGTTGATTTTTATATGTCCTCTTACCAAATTGATTGTATTCTGGTCATGAACCCTTTCCCAAAGCTTGGATGCAAATGTAACCCTAGTGAAACTCCAGTATTTATGACCTACCAAATTCTATGGGTACACAAGAATGCAAGTTTCTACAAGAAAATTTCTAAAGAATTCTTGATTCCATTGTATAGATTGTTTTTTACAAAGAACCCAATTGTATGTCGGATGAAGCACTTACAATAGCCAGAACGTTAGGAGACTATTACTTCACTCGAGAAGGTACTTATCTACAGGTATATGGAGGTTCAAAGATCCCATCATCGCTGCCTAAATATGTCATCGATTACATCATATTAAAGGAAATAGTAAGACAAGTATTCATAAATGGTGTTGGCCACTTCTTATAGGAAAACAAGAAATCCTCGTGGCCACCACTCCCACTCATAGTTGGGGCGTATAAATTCAATAAAGTTAAAGAAGCTGAAGAGTTCGTGAAAGAACTGGATTCTTATCATTTCGGCCAAATGATTTTTGCTAGGAACGAATGCCTTCAAAAAGTTGCCTTGCATTGCCAATCATGTATGATTAGTTATGAATACACAAATCGTTTTTTTCTGGGAAGAGGAAATGTATAGAATATCAAAGAATATTGCAGATCTAGACAAAAGGTTTGGAAGAAGAAAAGGGGAAAGCTCTGGTAGGCCAATTGATACATCAACAAAAGAAGATTTAGAGGAAGCAGTAAGGAAAAAGGAGTTGAAGAAGCTCTTTCAACTGAAAATTCAAAGAGAATACATGAAGAAGAACTGGTCAATAAGATAGAAGAAGAGCAACAAGAGAAAGAGAAAGTTGAAGAAGCACAAACGAAGGCGGAACAGGAAAAGGTTGAAAGGTTGACTGCGGAACAAGAGGAAAAAATAATACAAGAAGAAGAATAGATCAAGAAAGTTGTGGAATCTCAGGATTTGCAAGAAATCAATGGCCAGTGGGACATGGAAATTGATAATCCTACAGATATCAACACTGAATTCCCTCTCACTAGAGGAAATCTTCCTCTAGTTGAGTTAGGACTTACATCGCTCACACCTTTCAAGCAACATTTGGTTGCTAAGCTAGAAACGATAGTCTTCAATCCTGAAAGAAAGACTATCATGAAGAGAATACAAAAGATATTAAAGGTAGCTTCACTACCAAATATTGTTACCATACAGGAAATCCCTGTTGTTGAAGGCACGAATAAAGATCCAAAATGTACTGCATCTATAAATGTTGTTGTTGCTTTAGCCAATGAATATAGCATTCATAAGTTGATGGAAGAAATAGAAACGAGCAAAGAAAAAGTGGTTAAGCTAAAGGATAATTTAGTACCGGCTCGTAGTGAAGGAATTGAAATAAGGTGCCAGCAAGATTCCATAGCGTTGGAAAAAGAAGAAGCCATGCATACTATTCAGAGTCTGGAGGATGAAAAGGACTCACTCAATGTGCAGATGGTAATATTAGAAGAAGTAAAGGCAAACGTTCAATCTCAATTAAGCATATTACAGGAGAAAGAAACCCAGTTGGATCAGCATGTGGAATCACTCACTGTAGATAAAGGAGCTTTGCAAGCTCAAGTGGCAGAGCTAAATAGAGAAAAAGAGTCTCTGGTGGATCAACTAAATTCTGCCCAAGAACAGAAGAAATATCTAACACCATTTTATGAATGTACTTCTGCATTATAAGAACAATTGTTCCATTCCCAAGAATTGCTCACTGAGCAAATGTATGAATTGCAAGGGATGGTAATTAGGCTTGAGAAAATTTCTTAGGAAGCCACTACTACAAAGAAAAAGCTCACAGGAATTTATGATAGAATGAATAAGTTAACTGCATGGAGGAAAAAATCCAAGGAAATTCCTCCACATCTTCCCAAGAGGTCCACTACTGAACTCAAGTTATATTTTACACTCTTGTACAGTTGTTAGAAAGTAGAGAAGAAACTACAATTTGAGGTGAAAGATCCATCACCAACTGTGAAGATAATCACCAAAGTATTTATGGAGCATTAAAAAAACCCCATCTACCTCCTCCCGGCTCATTCGAAGAGTTAGTACCAAAAGAGCAACGCTTGGCGGAACTAAGGACTATCAAGGAAGAAGATATCGTTTCCATCAAGAGTCTAGATAATCTCACTTCAGAATATCTCCAGGAGCGCATTGGACAAGCTACAATGATGACTCATTACTTGTAAAATGGCCATAATACAACAACTAAGTGGTTGAATGCCATGGTCAAAGATTTTCCTTTTCATGAAGTGGCATTAAAATTATTAGAACCACAACAACTAAATGTAATATCTTATGAAAGTGTTCTTTGGAATGATTATATCCAAAGTCAAGAGAACACTCCATCAACTTAGTATAATGTTATATTATGTTTTAATATTTTGGTTATTTATTTTGTAGTCACAAAAGGACAAAATTTTGAAAAGTAGAAGGTTTAAGGAATATGAAGTAATAAGTCACCTCAGGTCTGAGTTTGTAAAGATAAATAGGAGAAACTAGAAGAGGGAAGGGCTTTTGTCTTGTGAAGGATTGTACTAGACTCATATGTAAGAAAATATGTTTTGCTAATGAGAAAGACATTTTCTGTTGGGTGAAGGCATACATGGAATGTTGTATTGAAACATATGGACGGATGTGCAGAACTTATTTCTTCCTTTTGTTCATTAATATGCAGTAAGATCTTTCCTTTTTAGTTGGATTAGTCTAATGGTTTATGAATTATCTCGTTGCTTATGAATGCAAAAATGCAATTATCTGTGTATTTGTGAGTAATGAATTAAATAAATGTCAATATTCAAGCTACCTTTGTGTTGATTTTATTTTGTGACTGTCAAGTATATTACTTTCAGCAGTTTTTTGGAATTGTATAAAGAAGTTTACAATCATTGCTCCCTTTTAAATTTTGCTCCTTGCAAGGATAGATTAACTAGATTAGAATCTTGCATTTAATTAAGTCATTTTCTTAGTTGACTGGTAGTGTAGGGGTGATAAGGCGAGAGGTAAGAACTTGCACATCACTAAGTGAGGCCTCTTTCTACCTGCCAAACAAGTGTAGGTAGGATCATGTGCATTTAGAATTAGTATATGCACTGCATACAAATAATAAAAACCTCAAACGGTGGATTGGGCCATATCCGATAGAACCATCATGAGATCATATCATACGGTAGTTGGGTCGTAAACCAGACGGGTTCCTTATTCCAAATAGTGAAGAATCTAATTGGGACTTTTCATTACGGAGAACCCCTATTGTCGATGCAAGGATTTTTCCGAGCGTCAACAAATCCTTAAGACTACCACGAAATTGCATTCAAGCACACATCCTTCAACCTTGATATGTAGCCTTCATCCTTGTCTCTTTTTGTCTTTAACTCCTGCAATTCGTTGCCTCGGATTACTTCTTTTTCCACTTAAAGAATGATTAAAATGAGGATGCTTTTCTTTATATTTATATTAGTGTTATGCCACTAATATAGGGATGACCTATCTATGCCTTGGTGGGATACAACCTATGAATTGTTAGTTATTTGCTAGCTTTGTGAATACTTTGAAGGTGGGTGACCTGCTATGCATGTGACTCTTTGCCATGTGTTTGTATAGAGGGGGGCGACTCACTATATTCTATTTGTTAAGCATTGTATATAGTTACAAGGGAGGATCGAGCTCATCATTGCATAAAATTTCAATTTCAAAAACAAGTCCATTACTCTAATAACTCCAAGATGGTTGTTAAGGGTATGCTAATATGTTATCACAAAAATTGTATTGCTTCTATAAATTGCTTCAGACTGTTATTAGGTCTTAGATGATTTGTTCATGCCTAGATTTGTTGTGAGGACGGTAATCTTTATAGCTCTCCAAATATTCTTCAAGGCTTCAACTCCAATGTTACTCCTCATCATTAGGCACTTCAAGACTTAAGCTCTTTATTATAGTATGGTATCATTTTAACCTTGTCATTTCATCATGAACGCATAATGTTTCCTTCAAGGTATACTTCAAGATCACATTGCTTCATGGCTTCTTCAAGGATCCTTTCAACACTTCAACACTTGTCATGGATGATCCTTATTATGCAACAATCCCTTGCCAACACTTGTTGACATCAATGACAACACCATAAGTCCAACAATCTCCCCCTTTGGCATTGATGACAACAATGGAGTAAAACAAGATCTGCAACACTGAGTTAAAATTCCCCTGGACCAAAGACTTGTTTTACGCTACTTCTTCTCCCCCTTTGATATCAATGAAAAGGGTTGGAGTGACTTCAAAGCTGCTTGAATTGATCTGATGTCTTTCTCTATCCTATAGTTGTTCACACACTTATTCAAAACTTGATCTCTGTCTAAGTTACCTCTGCTAGAAGTTTACTTATACTTGATGTTGAAATATTTCATGCCCTGACTACTCCCCCTATAACCTACTTTGATCTACCATTTGTCATAATTCATCAAGTATTCTCATTCATTGAGACTTTACTAGAGCTGCAGGTATCTTTTGTCAAGCTTGAACTTGATCATTGTTAAGGACAATTATTGTTCTTGCCAATTTCCTCAAAGACTTTGATCTAGGAAGACTTCATTTGTCTTCTCCCCCTGATAAGATACTTTGGTCCTTTATCTCTTCCTTTGCTTGCTCCCCTTGTCAAGATTCT
This sequence comes from Larix kaempferi, assembly GCA_027924585.1. Taxonomy (NCBI): domain Eukaryota; kingdom Viridiplantae; phylum Streptophyta; class Pinopsida; order Pinales; family Pinaceae; genus Larix; species Larix kaempferi. The sequence goes on along the minus strand of BSBM01001331.1, from coordinate 10,984,187 downwards.
TTCTCTTTGTTGGTGCTACTCCCCTTGTCAAACTTAGGGTCTTGTTTTAGGCAAGACAGGTTCTTTCCTGAAACTTTTGCATATCTAAATCTTCAAGAGCACAAACAATTTCTTACTTCAGGAAATTTCTTTGAACTTTCTTAACCAATGAGTGAATCACTCATCTAATAGGTATTCTCACTATAGACCACACTTAGTTTATTTACACAATAGTTCATTGTTACTTCCAAATGTAGAGTCATGTACATCACTTAGGTCACCTTAAGTCTCTATTGATATTCTCCCATGCCATTGTTCGCATGATACTTAGACTCTTTTCATAGGAGGATTATTGTTTGCAAACATTTGATACTTTTTGTGCTACTACAATGATTCTTCAAGTATCTGGGTTTCCTTTATCAATATATCATGGACTGCTAGGCTTGAACACTTGACTACTTCTCATTGTCATCTAGATGCAAAATTTCTTCCAAATTTCATTCAACTTTTATCACAATGAGATACCATAGTCATTGCTTCTATTCATTTGTCATCATGGGATGAATAGGATCTACTCCTCCTGGGCTTGTTCTCCTTGTTGTTTTGTATAGGCAGCATGGATAATGTCTTCTTGTACCCCTTTCACTTCATTCTTATCAACTTAGAGGTGATTCTGAGCAATCTGAAATAGTCATAGTTAGTGTAAGCACACTCATATTTCAAAATAAGTTTCACACCAGTCGTAATCATTCTTCAACTTTTTGTCTCAAGGCTCTTAGTCTTAAGAAGACTGAGAGGTTGAATGCAAGTTACTGCTACCACTTTACAATCTTGTTATAAGTGACATGAGATGGGCCTTAGTTCAGTCCTCAAAAAGCTGCAAAATATAGATTGATCATTGTACTTCATTTACCCATGGTCAACATTGTTTTCATAGATCAAGGTTGCCTCATCCAACCTGTCCACTAGTCTGCACTATACTCAAACCAAATCCTTACAAACTCTACATGGCTACAACAAGTATACTTGGTTGTCCAATACATTCTTGTTCATGAAAAAAAAAAATCCACACTCGATTCAATACTCCTCAAGACTGTCTCTAGTCATTGTAGAATTTATGCCTCATCAACGTCAAAGAACATATATACTTATATTCAAAAATAGTGTTGCAAGGGTTCTTACTTTATGTTCTTACAAGTCATCACTCACATAAATTCTACATCATTCCATCAGTTTCCACTTGTATATTCTCATTCAAACATTAATCCTATAGCTTCCTTTATGCCATTTTCACATGCATACAGTCATGAAGCTTAACAACAGCAAACTATTATTGCATCCTTTGTTTTCTTGCTCAAACCCATAGCACATTTTCATATTTCTAGAGGACACATGGAAGTTTTTAAGCCCGGCGATATCTTTGTTTTAATTTTGTGATTTGTTCATCTACGCCTTTACGTGTAATCATAGAGAATTAAAAACCTCAAAAAATCCCTTGTTTTATGTGATTTCATCCATATATTGAGAGTCTTCAAGCTCTTTTCTTCTCCATATTTTAGTGTGTTCTTATCTTTCCTTGTAGCTTTTACCGATAACACTTTCTACAAACTGATCGGATTTGTAAACAAAATCCTTAGGTTGTTTGTTGATTTGATCATTAGATTTCCTTCTCCAAACCTTTATTGCACTTCCTTTTCTTGATGGATGACTTCTATATTCCCAAGCCTTATGTGTGGGATTTTTATAGTTCCAACACTTAGTAATGAGCTTTCCATAACCATAATTTCTTCTAGTATATAGTTTGCAATTGAAACCTTTGTGTCCATAATCATTACAAGAGAAACAATAACCATTAAATGGTGACTCATACCTGGACTTATGATTCCATTCTGAATATGCATGATGTCTTATGTTGTTTAGTGTTGTAGAATGTGTCCTTCTAATCTTTCCTTCATTTTTGAGTTCATAGTTTTTCCTTTCTTCATTCTTTGTTTGTAAATATGTAGTAATTTTTCCAATGTCAAAACCAATGCATGATTTGTCAAAAACAGATCCCTTCCTCTTGAGTATTTCATCCAACTCTTATGTGCTCTTGTTGCATTTTTCATTTAGCTCTTCTTTCTTGACAGTTTGTTCAACTTATTCCTTGAGTTGAGCATTTTTAGTTTTCAACTTATGAATTTCTTCTTCTTTAGTTGTTAGTTGTCCCTTCAATTCTTCAATTAGTTTACTCTCTTCATCACAATTAAACTTCAATTATTTTTCTAAGCCATCCTTATCTTTTTTAACCTCTTGCAGCTAATCAATTAGCTTTTAGTTTTATGCAGCTAAATTTTATAGTTCACCTTCTAAGGAGGCAATCTCACACTACCTAGCTTGGTAGGATTTATCCTTCTCCTTTAGTTGACTAGTTAGAACCTCCTTGATCCTTGTAGCTTCTTCAACTTGGAGTTTCATAAAATTATGATATTTTACATGAACTTGAGGAGACTCCAATCTCCAACTTTTATTTTTCAATTGAAGGAGGCTTCAACCCCCTAGTTTTTGTGAGCTACAATTGATCAGGAGCTACAATTCCCTTGTTCTCCTGCTCCAACAGGAAGCAGGCTTTGACCCCCTATACGCAAGCTCCAACTTGTGACAGTTTTTCTTTGTTTTCCAAACAAACAAATATCCATTTTTTCAATTTACCGTCCTTTATTCCCTTGTTGTCAACTGATCACTATCCTCTTACTAATCTACATACTCTGCTCAGATTGCTTTTACACCAATGATCAAATCTGCTGCTATAACTCTTCTAAACTACACATTAAACTATGCATCCAAAAAATTTACCATATTTAGTTGTCACACGTTACTTCCATGTGCTTTTCATTTTGCTTTCTTTATTGTTCACACATCTCAGTCATGTTGTCCCTCTTCTCATGGATCATTACATTTCTTGTCATATCTACCATCATGCACAACATCTGCTCTCGGATAACCCTAGATAGTTCTTTGTCTTGTTGAAAATTGTGGTTTAGAATTACATACATTGTCCACTCATATTTCCCTTTGCACAATGATAATTTCCATTATCTTATTTAATAACTCTCAACTAGCTACTGCAAACACAAGGGTTTTATTCTCTCATTTTCCCTTTTCAATCTACCTTATATAGTCATCATAATGGCCCCAAAAATTTCATTCAAGATCACATACAAGTCCAGTCATGCATTGATCATTATGCATACAGTAGACTAAGTTTAACTTACTATTCACATGGATCACATCTATATATGTTGATGTATATGTAACTTCGGAATGTATTTCACATATATGTATATTGTATTCCTACAGAGATGTTATTATTCCTCTATACGGAAGTGTCGTCATTTATATTGTAAGTGTCGTAACTTATACTTGATGGGTTATTAGACCACCTTGTTGGGGTCGGCCCTGTATAAGTCATGTGGGTCAAAGGGTTATTAGACCACCCTATTGGGGGTCAGCCATGTGGGTTAAAGGGTTATTATACCACCCTAGTGGGGGTCGGCCCAATCAACATTATGTTAAGTGGTTAAGTTGAGGCCGACCTAGTTGAGTAAAGGTCAAGTCAAGTTAGTGTATAAATAGAGAGTGTGTCTCTCTCATTTTACACATTCTATTATCTCACTCACACTTGGGAGAGTGGCACACTTGTGGAGGAGGAGGCTCTACTGCTAGGAGAAGACTATCTCTTGTATTTTGGTTGTATCATTGCTCTATCTATCTCTGAGGAAGTTATTGGGGTTTTTCACCTTTATGGTTTTCCCCAAGTAAACTCTGTGTCTCTTGTGTGCTTGCATTATTGTGTCCATGATTGATATGTTGTAGATTTGTTGTACATGTTGTTGTCTTAGTTAGGATCCTAGATCAGATTGAAGTAAATTCTGAAAATTTAACAATATAAATTACCCTTGATCAGAGCACTATCACAAGGCATTATACTAGCTCTTAACAAGAATCAATGATGGAAAAAGGAACACCTTGGAATCTCCTCAAACTACTTCAACAATGAATAATTCATTCATCAAATGATCCCTAAAATAGTCCTTGTTCAGTGAATACAATCACCTCCTTCACAATAATGATCTCAACTCGGTATTCAACAACTTTTCATGGCATCTCTCAACATGAGTTCATGGCAGCTCTCAATATGAGTTCATGCTAGCTCTCAAACAAACTTAAACAGTCCTGTTGACTGTGACAAAACACCGTTTAACAAAAACAACCCTTGATCATCCCTTACATGGTTCTTAATCGGCCCTTAAGGTCTTCTTGAAAACAATTCCAAATGTGCCCTTAACAATCCTTAAGACTACGATGAAATTACAGTCAAGCACACATCCTTCACCCTTGATCTATAGCCGTCATCCTTGTCTCTTTTTGTTGTATTTAACTCTTGCAATTTGTTGCCCCTTAGCTCCTGCAATTCGTTGCCTCATATTACTTCTTTTTTCCACTTAAAGAATGGTTAAAATGAGGATGCTTTTCTTTATATTTATATAAGTGCTCTACCCCTAATATAGGGTCAACCTGTCTGTGTCTTGGTTGGATCCAACCTATGCATTTGTTAATTATTTGTTAAGTTTGTGAATACTTTGAATGGGGGCGACCTATTATGCATGTGACTCTTGGCTAGGCGTTTGTATAAAGGGGGGTGACTTGCTATATTCTCTTTGTTAAGCATTGTGTAGAGTTACAAGGGAGGGCCGACCTCATCATAGCATAACAATTCAATTTCAAAAATAAGTCCATTACTCCAATAACTCCAAGATGGTTGTCATGGGTATGCTAATATGTTATCACAAAAATTGTATTATTGTTATAAATTGCTTCAGACTATTATTAGGGCTAAGATGATTTTTTCATGCTCGGATTTGTTGTGAGGATGGTAATATTTATAGCTCTCTAAATATTCTTCAAGTACTTCTTCAAGGCTTCAACTCCAATGTTACTCTTCATCGTTAGACAGTTCAAGACTTAAGCTCTTTATTAGAGCATGGTATCATTTTAACCTTGTAATTTCATCATGAATGCATAATGTTTCCTTCAAGGTATACTTCAATATCACATTGCTTCAGGGCTTCTTCAATACTGGGCTTCTTCAAGGCTCCTTTCAACACTTCAACACTTGTCATGGATGATCATTCTTATGCAACAATCCCTTGAAAACACTTGTCGACATCAATGAAAACACCATAAATAGAACATTTTGGACCCTTGGTCTGGTCATGTAAGAAATAGAAGGCAGTCTCTCGTTCTACTACAGAAGCAGAGTATCGTGGCACTGCCAATGTAGGTATAGAGGCAGTTTGGATTTGTTAGCTTCTCAAAGAACTTGGGTTTCTAGTTCAGGCCTCGACTGTTATTCATTGTGACAAGTACTATCCAAGTTGTTGATAATCTTATTGCTCACAGCGAGATGAGGCATATTGAACTTCATGTTCACTATTTGATACAATTGGTACAAGACAATGTTGTCTCACTTATTCATTGCAGGACAAATGATCAGATTGTTGATATATTTACGAAGTCATTGCTAGAATCTAAGTTTGTGAAACTTTGGGTTGGGCTTCAGGAAGTTGAAATTATGGTGGGATGTTCAAAGAACATAATTACATATCCTCAATCTCCAGATCATTGTGTTGATGGGGGGGTGTTGGAACCTAAGGTTATGCAGGTTCATCACACCTTTGGATCTTCTGTAGACAATCAGTCGATAGACAATAGTAGACTAGCAGAGAAATCAACTGGAGGTTCAATTGAGTAGTCAATTGGATGGTCGACACGACTGTGGTTGGCTCGACTACAGCAACCGACTAAACTTTGGGACATTGAAAATTTTGTGGAAATAGTTAGAACCAACGACCCCTATTTGTGGACCAAATCTTCCTCACTTCAAGGGAGTTTATTAGATCTAGAAACTATAAAAGGATGACCCTATGGGTTGTGTTAAGTATGTTTTTTTAATTATATCTTGATAATGCATTGTGATGTTCTAATCATAATGAACTATGCTTAAGTGTTGTAACAATGTCTTTAGACACCACCTCTTTTCTTGGAATATTGTTCCCTTCTGTTATTTTCTTTTTTGTTCTATAGTTTAGCCGAAGAGGTTCCTCAACATAGTATGAACACGAGTCAAGAAAATCCCTATAATTATTGTTCCCTTTCATCCTTGAGCATTGTCATCTTTGATTTTGGGATTCTCAACTATCTAACATATAAGATTTGGTACAATTCCTTGCATCATAATGGGCTTCACCAACCAAAATCTATAGGAATTTTACATGGACTCGAGAAGCAACAAGATCCAAATAATCAAGTATCAATCTCAAAAGGAAGCTCCCACAAGAGCTATCAGAGAACAATATGTATGCGGCCTAATTAATATGTTTTGATGTTTTGTAAAGAAACATTAATTTTGGAAGTTTTATGCAAGCTGTATACTAGCCTTGTGTATGAAAGTAGTAGGGAAGAATTAAGAAAATATCATTTAGGTAGTGATATAGTAAGAAGCAAAAGACTACAAGAGTTTATAAAGACTATTTGTATCAATTTTTCTAATCTATGTTCAAGAATGCTACCCATCCTGGGCGCAATGCCCCACCCCCACCTTTTATAGTAATACAAATACTCAATCTTGTGAAAAAAAATATTATTGTTTATATTAGTACTAGTATTAGAATATATATTATTATTTGTTTGTATATTGTTATTTATATTAAAAATATTTTTATCGATATCTTTATCATTAATTGTTATTATATTAATGTTTTTATTTTGATTTTAATTTTAATTTTTAAGGATGTGAATGACGAGGTGCCAAAATTCTCCTAGGACGTAAATTTAGGTCAGCATCCTTGTTTAAGTTTAAGGGTGTCTTCTCTATCTCAATAGCTTCACAATTTTTCCTTCTCTTGTAATGATCTTCTCTTGCGATGAGTTTGGCATCTTCAATACAAATATGGTGGTTCAAGTTGTGGGCATGCCAAAGCAGACTTCTTATTATGACCATATACTATGTTCACACTATGCTCTTTAAGCTTCACCTGCATCGAACGACTTATTTCTCCAATGTAATTTTTACCACATGATCATGGAATATTGTATACACCCTTATGTTTTTTGGGGTCTGTAATATCTTTTGAGGAATCCAACATTCTTCCAACTAAGTTTGGAGGAGAAAAAGTGACTATAATATTCTTTCTCTTTGAATTTTTTTCTAACACATAAGTTGTTCCCTTAATATATGGAAGGGTGATATTAATTTTATTAAGGTCCTCATTCTACCTTCGAGGTCCCCTACGATCCTATACAAATGTAGCCTTATCCATTGGGAATCAAGAAAATGTGCAAGAAATGGAAGATAAGATAAAAGAACATAAGTGAAAGATAAAAACCTTGGAGAAGGAGATATCAAAGTTGAAAAGTGAAACTAAAATCTTATCAAAATTTAAAGCATGTGCATTCTCCATGAAAGAAGAGCTAGTTGAAGCAAAAGATCATATGTGAAACCATATTCATGAACTACAAAACTACCACTCTCAAATAAATGACATTTTGAAAAATAAAAGGGACCCTGAATGCATTTTAGTAGGTGTGCAACTAGGCTTAGAAGAAAGGATCAAGTGGTACAAGGAAGAAAAGGAAGCACCAGTGGACCTCCCTATAATGACTCTAGATGATATACAACACAACTATGCATAAATTTATCACAGCAAAATAGTAGGCACAACAATTCAATGAGACAATATACTACCATGGGCAAGTTCCAAAAATTATATTAGGTTGTTGCAAGAGTGGTGGAAAAATGTCACTTTCCTCCCCTTAATGATATAGCAATCCTCGACTTGAAGCAAACAAAAAAAAAGTGAGGAATATCATCAACCAAAGGCGTAGCATAGCCTGGGAATCACACTTGCAGTCACCAAAGTTGTTGTAATGGAACATATCTCAACCCCAATTATCTCAACCCCAACTAGGGATATTAACATGTTAAGTTCTTCTACCATCTCTTTAAAGAATTGGATTGGTATTATTTCTATGAAGTGGTCAATCATGTAATGACTTTTGAATCACTTTTAAAATTTTATTTTTTTTGTAACTAGGGGAATCAACAAGTAGGTTCGGTGACACGGGTTCAATTTTGGTTTCTCTACCACTATACCCCTAGGTGTACCAATGTTGCCCCATGCATCATACACAAGGCTAATCGAGGTTTGAAACTCCCACATCACAAGGAGTACCTTAATAGTGCACTCTATCACCAACTGGTCTACACCCTACGGGAAAATTTTGAATCACTTAAGCACCAACGTATTGTTGTAATGTTTGATTAATATGATAGGTGGCATGCTTATATGGCCACAAGGGGCCCACATTGTAACATCCCCAAATTTCATCAAAAATTAAAAATTTTCTAAGCAGTCTTATTTGCTATTAATTGCTATGCGGAATGTAAATGTGAATGTTTAGCATCTTTATTATTGCTTAACTATTCTCTTAAATGTGAGAAATACTTGTTTGCAACTACCGTCAATTATTATTAGTGTCTTAACGACAATTAGCTAGATTTGTGTTCCTATGTCTAAATTTAATATTAAACTATCCATAATACAGTATTATATCTGTGGACATTCTCTTAACTCATTATTATACAAATGTCTTGTGTATTCATTGATTCTATTCTGATATTCATGAATTCGACTATTATCTCACTTGTCCTTAAATCATTGAAGTAGGACTTGAATCTCTTTTACTGTTTGAGAGTATTTATGAATCCATTTGTATCTTTGTCTACAATACATTAAATGTTTGGTTATTACATACAAAGTGTTACATCATGGGTTATTAAATGTATAAAGTAACTATGACGACATTCAAAGCTCAATGTCTTAAGGCCATAACCTCTCTTATATTATTAACGTTGTTATTTTGCTCATCATTCTTATGTCGTAACATGTTTGATCTTAATAATTGGTTATATTTGACTCCTTTTGTTTGACGAGTGATTTTTGGAGCAGTCGTGAGGCTTACTTAGCTTTTAAAGCTAATGCACGCTACCATTACTCTGTCCAGGTTACAGGTAGGAATTTTATGCATAAAAAGGCTAATGATTTCATAGAGTTTACATGGCTAAGGTTATAACCTAGATGCATTATTAAATTGCAAAGAAGTATTTAATATTGTAACCCTAACCAAGGGTTTGGGTGTTCCAAGCCTAATGGCTTTTATCATGGTGATGGCGTAATAAGTTTAACGTTGGTGTTTAAATGTTATAATATAACATTTGTGTTTATAATGAAATAACCAAATTCTTGGGCCCTTTTGTGGAATGGATTTCAAATGGCAAACGACGTGTTTTAAACTATATGGATGTGGTTAAAAATTGCAAACATAGTGGGTGTCGATCAGACTCATTTATGAGTCACGTGAATTTTGGTGAGGAGCTATCACGTAAGGGACAAAGCCCTAACTCCTCGTTGGTCATAGAATTGTTATTGTTGTTTGCCCGAGGGTTTGGAGAGCCGAGCTCTTGCTTGGACGCCATGGCTGAATGGGAACCTCTACGTAGTCTCCAGCATTAAGTAAGGTGGCCTTTAGGGTTTCAATAATGTTCACTGTTATGCTATCGTGGTATCGGTTACTCGGGTGAGCTACACTCATGGCGCTTCATCTTCTCTGCAAGAGGTAAGAATGGTAACAACCAAGGCCTATTTGAAAACTTTTAAATCTTTTGTTTATCAAATGCCAATGTTTAACCATTTCGCATGTTTGGCAAGAGCTTTCTGGTTCCTAACTACTCGTTGTTCTCTTCTCCAGCTTTGCCTTCAACATTCTAAGTTTAAGACAACCCCAGTGGTTTAATACCACGGTAAGCCCCACGATGTCTCCTATGACAACATGTTTGAAAACACTACTTGCATTGATGTTTACAAGTTGTAAGCCTTTAGGCCTCCGAATGGTTTAGTAGTTTGTATAGGCTGGAGTTGGGATTTGACCTGTGTTTTTAAATAAAGGCTACGGTGTTAAGTTGTTCAGTTTGCTTCTACGTCTTTGTCGAGACTGACATTACTTGTCTTTTGTTTATAATATAACGTTAGGGATTGAAGACTTTAGTTGAATTTTTGTCAATGAGAAGTTTATATGAAAAGAATACTGTGTGGTGACATTTGTTAGCTATCCACAACATTTTTTGGGTTTTGCAAATCATATCTCTATTTACAGCATTAACATTTTAAATACAAAATGTTTCAGGTCTGTCTTGGCAGAGATTAATTTGTTAGTTAAAATGAATGGTGAATGTATGAATGTTTTGGGCCAAGCCCTAACTTAACTCTGCATAGCTTATTAATGTACTAGTTTAGGATTTGTAATGTAAATGGTTTTGGTTTGCTACAGGGTTTAAACCCTATACTCTGTCAAAGTTTCATAAATTCATTATATGTAATTAATACGACCGGGTGAGCTCTTTCTCAAGAGACTCGAACCCTTGACCTAATCTGTAAATAACTTGTCTACTAGGTGGCCATGATGCATCATGTAGATGCCATTGAGCTCAGTTCTTTAAGTGTTCTGGATCTCATTCGTTATTTTGGGTGTAATAAGAAATTGGTTCAGTTTTATTTAACGTTTATATTTTGATACAATAGATGTCGGGAAACTGGGTTGTATTAACCTAGTTTGTAATATTTTATAGAACACAGGGTGAGCCCCAACAGGTCTCGAACCCGACCCTCGTTGCATGATTATGATAATGGCATATTTAAATTTGTTTACACTATAGTCTTATGACCGTATAATATATGATACTGGTTAAAGTCTACAGGGTTTCGACCCTTGATTTGGTTGATGATTTTTTTATATATAATGTTGATGTAAATTCCTTATAACATATCGATGAACGCCTATAGGGTTTGACCCTTGACATAGTTTGATATTGTTATAGTTTGTGTACTTGTTACAAGGTTTAACCCTGATAATTCTTTGAACTTGTAATGTTATTTGATTATGGAAATATCAAGCATGTCGATCCGTATGAGTATATCAAGCAGTATCAAAATGATTTCAATATATACTTTATTAGATGTGCTATTGTTTATGTAAAGCATTATACGAGATTTAAAAACTTTGTTTCGCTTTGTATTCTTAAAAACATACTATGTTTATGCAAGAAATACTATATTGTTTTCTAACGTGAACTATAGTATTATAAGCTATTGTTCTTTGTTGATTCTTGTACAGTTCGATAGTATTATAATATTTTTGTATACATGAGTTGTAATGAATGCACAACTAGGGTTTATATTTGTATTTCTATGTAAACCTATGATGTTTTAAATATGGACTTTGCTGCTAGGTTATCAATGTAAATTGTTTATGAATAAACATTTTATATATACAAAAATACATATACTAATGAGAACAATAAACAATAATGAAATCTAAATCTGATATATTATACATAGTTATTCTTTTACTTAGAATCTTCCTATCATCTCTAATCTAAGTTAATTAAACATCTTCATCTACTAGATTACATCACCTATGGTGAAAGGAAAAATACAGGAAGAAATTTATAATCATTCATTCTATATTTTCCAATCTTTATCAGTTCATTCAAAGTACAAAATAAATCTATTAGTTCAGAAATCTACCATTTCTAATAGCTAACTAGTATCTAAGATACATCTGGAAACTATGATAACTTATACAAATAGTTTTCAGAAATGGATTAACAGTTTAAAAATAAATAACATAGAAACAAAGTAGAACCTGTTAACCGATAGGGTGGACAAACACCCAAAGAGGACCGTTCCTCCCAACCTTCTCTAGAAAGCAGCCAATATCACTTGCTTTTGGACCCCCGAGCCTATTCACTGAACCACTAGGACGAAGATACTGTGTAGAAGCAAGGCACTCAGGTTGTACTTCAGCAATCAATAAGACTTGCATACAAACCACTCATATGTACTTCAGCAATCATGGAGACTTGCATACATATCACTCTTATGTACTTTAACAATCATATAGACTTGCGTACATAACTCTACCTCTGCACTTAGAAAGAATAAGATAGTATTACTCTGCAACTCATTACAGAGCTTCCCCTCATCGAATCTCTTGTGGGCTCAATTCTAACACCACAAGGAAAAATTTCTATCTCCCCAGAGAATGTGTGAGATTCCTGCTCAAATTCGATGGATATATAAAGATTGCCTAGGTCTTTTGGGTTAGTTTCACAATTAATGAGCCAGCAGCTCAGTTCCACCATACTTGGGGAACATGACCACATTTTAAGGGAAGTTGTCCCATAACAACAGCTAGTAAGTGAGTGCAGATGCTGCCACTTGTCCATTGCCTTCTACACCATATTCCATTCCTCCTAGTGGGTCAATGAACACTCTTCAACAGTCTCTTTGGGTGAGTGTCTCCTATTTTAATTTATTAAATAATAATATTATTTATTTTAAGTCATCCTTGACCATCCTTGGTCATTAATACAAAACTTTACAATAAAAGTTAAATTAATGTTTTTCCACAAACATAAAATGTTTCAAGTACTAGGTAGGTTACAAACACCCCCTCTTAAGCTCATCGTCCTTGATGTTGCTTATTCATCATCAGAGTCTTCCTGGAACAGAATTGGATATGCTGCCCGCATATGACTTTCCAATTCCCAACTTGTGTAAGAACCTTAAATCTCATAAACCCACTAAATAAATAAAAAAATATTAAATATGCATGCAGATCTCTGATCCAACACAAGAATCTGATAACATGTAAAATGATATAAAATCCAGAGACAAACAAGAACAACATGCATAGAAGATCTGACAAAAGAAAGTGGATCTAATCAATAATAACAGAAAATATGCTATGAAAATTAAGGAGCCATACCTGGATAGATGACCTAGCAGCTACCATTACCTTGATAACTCCAATAGTGCAACTGAAGGTGGGGGGATGACTCTCCACCCAACCAATCCCCAGCCAAAGGTTGAGGCCCCCGAGCCCCCAACAATTAACCCTATGCCAGTGCTATCTTGCTTTCCTCTCCTCCAGAGCTCCTCTTCCAAGATGGCCAAAGACAAAAAGACCCCTCTCTTCACTTCTTCTCCTCCTTTTATCTCCTTCTCCCAATTTCTTAATTTCTTATTTGATGCAATTTGTTTTCCCTTATTTTATTTCATATTCCCAATAATATTATTTACCCCCTTTTTATTTACTATCTTACATTATTTTATATTACATTATATTTATTATATTAAATATTCTCTCTATTTGTATATGAGGGTTGTTACATACTCTCCCCCTTCAAGAAACTTCGGGATATATTCAAGCAATAAATACAATACTTATTCAATCAATCAATTAAGTAAATACTAGAATATATAGGTAGCTAGGTAGCTAGTACTATTGTGAAGCTAAGAGATTTATAAGTGTGGCCACCACATAGAAGTCTCCAAACCAAACTAATACAATCAAACGCCCTTAGTTACAACATGCTCTTAAGTAATTCCCTATGAGTCTAGTATGCAACCATAACAACAATTATGCATCATACATACAAAATCATTAGATAATTAATTAATAATTAATAGTTGTGTATTTGTTTACTTCCTCTTTCCTTACTCACCCTCTCCCTGAGAATCATACCATCCGCCACCTCCAAAAACCTCCCCTTCAACTTCGGATGGTCCCGCTCACCATGGAACGGGCCCTCTACTGTAACCTGTCCATGGATCATATAGTAGGCATCAAAAGTTCCCCGGGAAGTTACCACGGCATTGCCACCTTCCCAACTTCTGGTAATAATACGGCCTCATTGGTATTAACTGGCATCTGGTTCCCGGTACCACGATCCTGGAACCTGTGGGTTATGGGCCCACCACGCTTCCACTGCGCATATCAAGATCATTATACCCCAGGCATCATCATATAGTAGTCATCAGAAGTTATCCGAGAAGTTACCGCGGCATTTTCCACCTTCCACATTCTGGTAATAGTACGGCCTCATCGGTATTAACCGGCATCTGGTTCCAGGTACCCCGATCCTGATACTCCCAGTACACCCGATCCTGATATCAGGATCATTATACCCCAGGCATCTCGGAAGGATAGCCTAAACATCCTCCACATCACCCTCAAGGCACTAGCCCCAGGCATCAGAAGTCCTACATAAACCTCCCTCCCGGTGAGTATGTCTCCAACCGTGGACTCTGGTCACATCAGAAGTTCTCCGGGAAGTATCCGTGGCATTGCCACCTTCCCAACTTCTGGTACAAAATTCAAGTGTTGTTGGCATAGAGCTAATTGTTGGGATTGTCCCCCAGCCCATAATATATTTGTTGTATCCATTCTCATTCGTGGTTATGGGCTCCCACGAAATCATAGAATACTTAGCCTCATCAGGCTACTTGAGTGGATCACCTGGAACAACTGGCACTTTCCATAATGAATAATCATTAGTAACCATTTCTCATAATAATATATCATGGATCAACCTTGAATCATGTGCTAACAAGAATGTCTAGCCACCAGTTCATATTGCATCACATTGCGTCATAAGCCATTGTCACGATAAGTCATGCCAAGTTTAACATCTAATGCATTTAGGTGCTCTATGATACCATTATAACATAACTGGTCATGATACTTTCATAATTTCACTAAGCATCTCATTAATATGCCATGATAAGCTACCGTATTTCAACATTAGTACTATCAACATGGAGTAACAACTCACATAACCCATCATCATATCAAATATGCATTATGACAACCCACATAATCCATCATCATATCAAATATGTATTCTATGGGGAGCAATAAGGGTTAGCATGAAACAATAACATGTCATACCAAATATCTGATATAATATCTTATTCTTCACTAACACATAACATAGCTGTAAAATATCAAAATTAATCACAATAGGATTTCATACCATTTATGTGCCAAATGTCATTTATCTCTAGATGCAATGATAAGCTATAATATCATTTTATGTTCCACACATCATCTATCTTATATAGCACCATAATGTCATGAAATAACATCAAGAAGTATCGCATGCACAACCCATGGCTAGAATTAACAATCATCAAATTTCACATGAATAATGCATGACCATGAAGGCATCATTGTAAGAACAACATGTAATAATACCATATCGTGCACCACATAACTTACTTTTTAAGATGCCACTATAATTTCCAATTGAGTATCAACAATCCGTGTATCATGTACCTCATGTCCTATACATCTAGATACTAAGTATCAACATGAAATATGTATCATGAAAAAAAAACTGAGTAACGACATGAAAAGCAGGGTATTTTTTAAGGATCATAAAAGTATACTTAAGTATAGTATTCTAGGCGATTATTTTAGATTGAAAAAAACATAAATATAGATTAGTAGGCGAATATTAAATATGAAACATACAATTTAATACTGAAACTTGTAAATTTTGGCGAATATTATGATAAAAAAACATATTTTATATAAATATAGGCTATATTAGAGACTAAAACTAACCAAATAGCGAATTTATTTTTTGAAAAAATGTCCAAAAAATAGCCAATTGGCGAAATTTCGCCCCTAAAAATTTCTCTGATGAAAAGACATGAAAAATTGGGTATCACCATGAAATATGCAACATATGTCCTCTAACTTCAGAAACCATAAGATATTATAAATACTAACTCAATATCAAAATTTAGGTAGGATAGGAGAGACAAACGGGCATGACATCACAAGAGTATGATTACACCTTTCAGAATAAGGGGTCACTCTACTTCATCTCGATCATTACCATCATGTCTATACCAACACTATTAGATGTTTACTCCATTGTGATTACTTCATCATTATCATTATTATTCCACCACGACATATCCATACCATCCATATATGTATGCCCTTAATACCTATTTCTGCATGTTTTAGTAACGCTTGTTCATAGCCAATGCCTTCTTTACTTCCCAAGGTTACACATGATTTAGTATCTTTTATTAATCAACAAAATTACCTTTCCTAATTTCTAATTTTATATTAGGTTCTTCAAGTCAAGACATGCACTCCAGGACCTCATTACCTCATTAAGTTACGATGGTTCCAATCTTCAATGTTATTCCTAGTACCATAACTAGGATCCCATAAACTTATAACTTCTCAGACAACCCAAGTATTAGAATAACATATACTAACAGTAACATGCTACATCCTTAATAAGATAGAAGGGCTAATCATGATGTACATGTGTCATTTATGTTTCCATAATGCTTCCATCACATCACTTCCTTCACAATTATCCAACCTAATAGTTCAAATATCACCTATGTGAAATTTAATTTTAGAATCAACCTCATTTCATCACTTGCCATGTATCACTACTTGAGAACCTATGCCATTTTTATTTATTTATTTATTTATCCTATTTTTCTTTTCTTTTTCTTTTTTTTTTTTAATTTTTATAGGACACCTATAATAAGTCAACTATTACATATTATGGAACCTAGAAAATCTTCACTTAGAATCTGGTTTCTAATAGCTTGGCCCTAGGAATGTCCTTTGCTCTTCTGAGCTGCCTTGCCCATTCTTGCCTGAAATTTTCCCATCATAACGCATTTTATACATGAGTTTGGAATCAATTCCCTTAGTATTCTTCTCAAAACAACCAAGTTCAGCATCTTCATTATCAAATTCATCTTCATAAATAGTAGTAGAATCACCACCTTCAATATGGATTTCAAATTTTACAAAAACCGGATAATTTTGTTGAGTCTCATAACATGAGAGAGATACATATACATCCTTATCAATCAAATCACTTCTATTACACATATTATTAAACTTTGGAATCAATTCATTTGTGTCACAAATTACATCACACATCACTTTTTCTCGGTTCATTCTTCTTACACCATATTTTATTTGCTAATAAGTCTTGCTACAATAACTCTTATCATTTCTTATCATGAAGTCTTAAAAGGTCATTTACCTATTTATCCAGTGATTCCAATTTTGTTGGGTCTAGGAAATGCCCCTTTTTGGCCATCCTGATTACGTCATTTTGCCCTGATTTCATCCTACTTTTATAAGCTATATCCATGTCTTTCTCCAAACCAATCGATAATATTGACAGGTATAATTTGTTATTGCTTTATTTATTTTATGCCTAAGATTGTTGAAGATTATGGATCTTAGTCCTTGGTTTATACTGATCTGTGTGATTTTATTTAGCCAAGGTCTAAAGCACAGGTGTATCATCCAAGTGGCGCCAGCTGCTACTCTTCAAAGCACCAGCTCCTCATACCCCAAGGAACAGTGCATCTTCCATGTGAGCTGTAACAAATCCTCACTGTAACAGATTCCACTGAACAGAGCCTAGCTGCGACAGACAGGTTGTATTCCAGTTGCTAAATCTGTTAATCCATTAATTATCAGAGCAACAACATCCTTCACAATTAACAACCTTGTTTAATACAGCTGTATCAGTTAGTTGTAACTCTGCAGCATGAAGATCATAGATGATCTTCATTGCTGCACGGATATAGTGGATCTAAAAACTGTATTTTCCTTGTATAAATTCCAGAAGGCTCTCGTAGCCTAGGGTTGGACAATTACCATTTTACATAAGCTGTAACAGAGCACTGATACTAACGATTTTCCATCATTAATATGAGAGCAGAGTTCTTCATTTTTGTGTCTTAATTCGTTGTGACTCCGGCATCTCTGTTAGAAGGCCAGGGCCCGCCTTCTCATAGAGATAGCCAGTTTAAGTAGGTAGAGTAGCTTAGTTTTACTTCTGTTGTATGGTGTGTGGATTTATTGCAGATGTTATTGGTAGCTACAACAGAGAATTCGCTTTCCTTTTGGTAGTTCATAATTGCATCTCGAATAGCTGTAGCAGATTGGTGTGACAATCGACTGTGTAGGATAATTTGTTCAATTGCATGTGTGTTTTAATTAGCTGTGACAGCCAAGCTCAATTCCAATATCTTTCAATTGTTTATGCTTTCTAGGACTTCCAGTAATTATCAGTTTAGAGTTCAAGCTTGTATTTTAATTCTGATTGTTGTTGTATCTTCAATCGCATTCATAGATTAGACAGATAATGGTAGAGTTACAGTAGCCACTAGATAGATCATTTTGGTAAATATTGAATACTGTAGTTTGATAATTATAGGATTTAACTTATTGCAAAAGTAATCTAGTTCCATTTCATTATTAGATCATTAACTTGCTGGGTTGATTTCTGTAGGAAGGTTGTTTCACTTTGGATTCTTAGATGTATGAATTAGATTAGTTTTCTTATGGAATGAGTTGGCTGAGCATATAGGTAGGGTCATTATCTACATTTATTAAATCAACTGCTTGATCTGTTTATGCATAGATTGTGCTTATTTCATTTGAAATAAAAGACCTTCCTGGGTTTGACAATTTATATTGACCATCCTGTGTGTTAACTTTAATTAATTGACATATAGGGTGACCAACAAATTTGACTTCTAGTTCACTTATACGGTGTTTAGTGTTATCAACAAATTATTTAAAGAAAATTGAATACGTTTAGTATAATTTTCAAGAACACTCACATATAACAGTCAATATTATAACAAGAGAACCCCTCTTAACAACAACCTCTTAGCATTTAATTACATCCTTCTAAAAACATACTAATGAGTTTATCTTGTACTTTTGTATATCTATAACTTCTTTCTCATGTATTTATTAGTCATACTCTATGAAGTGGGCTCGTTAATACAAGACCACCACAAAGTAATTATTACAAATTCAAAAGGATACTTCATAGCCAACCAAATTAATAAGAATACTTCATAGCGAACCACTCAACCCTTACCTTAATTATAATATTAAGGTAATATAAGTCCTAATTGGTATTTCACTTTTATTCAGGATATTTTCACCCAACTTAGCTTTTCAAATAGTATTCCATGACATTGAGGTTCACTTGAATAGGAAAACATGTCAACAAATGTTTATTGGTAAGGAGCTTATCCGTTGAATAGACTAGTTATCACTTTAAATTTACGGTTTGCCTTCCTTCTTATACTAGTTGTGACTAAGTCAATCCTTAGTTTATTTATGGTTTATAAGGTATGCATTTGCTCACAAAAGACAATGATTTCATTAATTAATTTGATCATAGTTTAGAAGCCTACTTAACACGTTTTCTTTAATGTTAGCTTAGTTAACAAATTGAAGTAATTAAAAACAATGAGTCTACCAAACAGTCTTAAGCCGGCTGTAAGCTGCCAAAATCATCTTCGAGTTAAGACCATTTCAAAGTGCCAGAGCATATTTCATGATAAATGTGGGTCATCAATTATCCAGGTGGTCGTATCCTCGTAAATTACTACTAAGGCTTAAATAGCAAAACCTGTTTATCAAATGATAATACGAGGCTGTAGAGGACTGCTGGACTATAATATTATTTATTTACCCAGGTGTTAAGGAGAATCCTAAAATTTAATTTACAGGAACTCAACAAATTCCTTCCTTCTTGATGAGATGTAATTCCATTAAAAGTAAATACTATAAACTTGCTAATAGGGTTGCGTCCCATCCTTGTTAAAGGCGGACATCACACTCTATATACCACACGGCAGTAGGGATGGGCCTGGGCCCTATTTGCTTCTCTGGAGAATGATTGGGAACTACAACTTCTACCTATCATTGCCAAACCAACTCCAGGATTGCTTTCTAGGTTTTTCTAGGTTTCTTGAATTTTGGTTTATATATATATATATATATATATATATATTTTTTTTTATCTACATATTTCGATGCACAATAATGATGTAGATATTGCTCGTCCACCATCCAACACTAATCTCAATACAAAATTGTAAACATGGCTAGATTAAATGATGAGCTATCGAAGAAATGCACATGGAATTTCAAATAACAGGTGAATAGATTGATGGAAGGGTTGTCAAAGCTACGCAAGCGACAGCGTAGCAGAGAGGAAAATTGTGTTCCAGGGAGAGGGGATTGATCACATTCTGTTGAGGAAGCTTGAAGAATGTGCCCAGCTATATAGATCTATAAAATCTTACTGTGTAGATCTATAAATGTTTCCAATTGATTTTATCCAATAAAATATCCACGAAATTGAATGTAGTAAGTAGATATTCAGAATAACATAGGTTGTTAGTCACAACTCCTTTTACTACAGCTAATTGAGATGAAGGCTCCGAAGGAAATTGAGCCTGCATTGAAAAGGCAGCTTATTATCCCTCAAAATGCATACCCATTTTAGGGCCCCCTTTTTTTGCATGTGGTTGTTCTGGAGTATTTCTGGTGCCCTTTTCTTTATGGTTTGAGCACTATTACAACCAAGTATGACCAGCTGCAGAAGACTAGGTTGTAAGAGGACACTTTGCTTGGACTACACCTTGTCAATCTATTCAAAAGTACTGGATCTGACGGCTGCAAGTGCAAATCACACCCATACAGTAGTTTTCTCCCATCTATTATCAATGGAAAAGGTGTGCATGCATTTATTGCATGAATACAAGGCAGATTGTGAAAAAGCCTGTAGAATAATACAGTGGAGTGAATCGGGAAGCTAATAATTGGAGTTGTCTTGATTGTAAACTCCACTCAACAAATATGGACTCCCAGGTCACGAGATTCGAAGATTACAGCGAGATAGAAGCTGTGGGTGTAGAAGCTGCTCTGTTAAGTGCACCACTACAGTTGACTGGTAATATGGATCAATCAATTGCAGTGAAAACGGGTACAGGGAATGGAAAAACAAACGTGGAATGGAAGGCCCAATGTTTATGGGAGACAAAGATGAGCTGAAAATTATCTGTTTGCACCTTAGAAACCAACTCTCTACCAGACTTATCAAAGCAAATTGAACTATAAATACGTGTTAAACTCGAAGGTACCGCAAGTCGACAATGGCGGTATCAGACAAATTCCTTTTCCAGGCTTCTGATAAAACAAAATATGGTGTTCCCTTCTTGAGTTACGGCATGAATGTAAAATAATTCGATGGGTTGAGGAATGTGGAGAAAGTGGAAAGGCTGGAGAGGCGGTGCGAGTAGGGTGAGTGGAAAGGCCCGATCGTCATCACCATCACCATGGATGGTATTAGTGTGAGTGGTGTGGGCGTTGGTAGAGCCTTTTTAACGTAACGTTGGCATGATGGCAGCGCTCCAGGAAGCAGAGGGCACGTCATGGTAAGGCTAGAGAGTAATGGAGTGTCAGCTATTCTTCATTGTAACACTGAAGATTAATAGCCTGTCTTACATACGAGGCCCAACTCAACCGTTACCGTTAACCAAGGTGGCGGGAGGAGGCGTTACAACAGGCAGGAGTGAGAACTGGCAGAATTCTAACGTGCAAAATTCTATGACACTTGGCAGGTGATACATGATAGTGCACAAAAGAATAGGCAGCCTTAGAAAATCATAATGAAAACATCATCTTGCAAACTCTAAATCCTTACAAACCTCACTCCTCAAGCTTTAATTTTCAGAGGAATAGTAAAATACATCATGCTAATCACACTCAGGAGATACCCAAACAATTCACTACAATCAAGACTTTATATTGATTTTCAATCACCTGCCTCATTTTAATCATTGAATTCACTATTCACTTCTAAAAAGACACTATCAAGCTCTTTAAAATATTCTAAGAAAGTGACGCCGGGGAGTATTAAGAAAGTGACGCCGGGAAGTATTAAGAGCAGGGGACATGCAACCGCTGGGGACATGCAAATCGATTTGTGGATAGTTAAACATCTATTGGGTTCAGCTTACAAATACAAATATGGGTTATTATTCAATTAATGTTCATGCCAAACCTAATTTTAGAAGGGAAAACACCAGCTCGGTATTGATTTTCGAATTTCCAAAAATTTGCTCAGTTTTTAATACATATTCCTCTTGCAACGGACTCTAACAAGGTTCTATAAGAACTGAGTGTTTTTCTAGAGATGCCCATACACAGATAATCCCAAAGAAGAATAATTGTTCACCTAGCAGCTGTTATGCAAAGTTAAAAGTCAAGAAAATTATTTTCTTCATACTCTTCTTTGATGGAAGAAATTTGGCCTGTATTTAAATCAAATCCCACGCAGTTTTCTAAGGAAAAACTCTTCCAAATTACTCAGCCCTAAAATTTTACTGTGAGGAATAAAATATTCCACGAATTCTGGGTTAGAGCGCGCTTAAGCTTGCTTGCTCAGGATTATTCATGTAAGGACTCTCATGCAGTATATATTTTTGTGGAAGGGATTATCCCATGAGAATCATTCTCACCAAATTTTAGTTGAATTGTTGTTACAGAATGATAGCATGAATGCATGCTCTTCCCTTTCATAAACTCGATCTGGGATTAGAAACCAGACTTGAACAAACTATAACAAGATCCTTTTTGCACCAAGCCATCAAGCCACCACAGTTCGGGATCTAAGCCACTATTTTAGATTCTATCATAAAATAAATGTTTAACTATTATACGATCTGCTATTGAAATCCATTGATGACAGATTAATTCATAGCAATAGAACTCTGTACAAGTCTATCAGATCTAGATCTACAACCAATCATTCTAAATTGGCTTCAATTTTCAAAACTTCAACCTGGGAAACAATTGATGTGCACATATCCTTTGACGCTAGTTTGAATCTTCCACTTTGTCATCTGGACTAGGATTGGGAGGTTACTGTTGGTCAGATATCACGCCATTCTATGCCAACATGCAGCGCTGCAGTTCATGAATTTTTTTTTGTGAAATAATCTTTTGTTAATATTTTACCCTATTTTAAATGGAATACTAATGATCTATGTGCAGCCAATGGGCAACACTAATCTTCTCCTAAGAATTTTATCTTTTGAGGTGCAGGTGTCAATAGGGCCTAGGCCAGCCATTGGTGTATTACAATTTGCAGGTATAGACCAAGTATTGCAGTACCTCTATTCCCTGGCTATTGATCCTGCTTCTTGGCTAGGGTTTTGGGGAAAGTTACATTATACTATTGCAAGGATCAATTTGCACCTCGAATGCAAGCCGAGTGCTTGACCACTGATGAATCCTTGGGCCACTCTATACAAATTAGTTGGTTTTGGGGAAAGTTACATTATACTATTGCATGGATCAGTTTGCACCTCGAATGCAAGCCGAGTGCTTGACCACTGATGAATCCTTGGGCCACTCTATACAAATTAGTTAAAGAGAGTAAAGATTTCTTAGGGTTTACATTATAATATATTTATGCTGAACCATGGGTGTAGTCTAAGTAAGGCTCATGTTGGAGATCTGGGTTCAAATCCCAGCACCCATTAACCTAAATCTTTAATCTTAGTCTATAAATCTCACAGAGATTTAGTTTTTTTTTTAAGCACTTAACCTAAAGATACAGATCTTCACACTGATTTCTTCATCTGATATGTATCATTCACCACTCAATCTAATGATATTTTCTTGGAGATCTACTTTACAAGATGATCATCAACATATCATGTGTGTGTAGTGAAAGCCCTTAGGCCCAAGCTTTGGAACACAGCTCTGATACCAAATGTAAGAACCTTAAATCTATTAAACCCACTAAATAACAAAATAATATTAAATATGCATGCAGATCTCTGATCCAACACAAGAATTTGATAACATGTAAAATGATATAAAATCCAGAGACAAACAAGAACAACATGCATAGAAGATCTGACAAAAGAAAGTGGATCTAATCAATAATAACAGAAAATATGCTATGAAAATTAAGGAGCCATACCTGGATAGATGACCTAGCAGCTACCATTACCTTGATAGCTCCAATAGTACAACTGAAGGTCGGGGGATGACTCTCCACCCAACCAATCCCCAGCCAAAGGTTGAGGCCCCCGAGCCCCCAACAATTAACCATATTCCAGTGCTATCTTGCTTTCCTCTCCTCCATAGCTCCTCTTCCAAAATGGCCAAAGACAAAAAGACCCCTCTCTTCACTTCTTCTCCTCCTTTTATCTCCCCCTTCTCCCAATTTCTCAATTTCTTATTTAATTCAATTTGTTTTCCCTTATTTTATTTCATATTCCCAATTATATTATTTACCCCCTTTTATTTACTATCTTACATTATTTTATATTACATTATATTTATTATATTAAATATTCTCTATATTCGTATATGAGGGTTGTTACAGCTTGCTTCATCTGGACTAAGGTGCTTCCATTGCACCTTTACCTGTCCAATGGTGCGATTTTGGAGCAAAATTTCCCTCTTGGCGAGGATACAATCCAGTTCCACCTGAAAATCTCCTTCTGGTTCCACCTGTATGTCATTCCAATCGATTACATGAGTAGCATCATGTACATACTTTTTCAAAATAGAAATATGAAATACATTATGTATTTTCAGATTAGGTGGTAAGGCTAACTGATAAGCAACTGGTCCAATTCTTGATAGTATTTCAAATGGTCCACAATACCTGGGTGCTAATTTAGCACAACTCCCAATCTTAAAAGAGCTTTTCTTGGGCTTTACCTTAACAAAAACATGCTCACCTACTTGGAATTATTTCTCAGATCTTTTCAAATCTGCATGACTCTTTTGTCTGTCTTGTGCAATTTTTAAATTGCCTTATACCTACTTCATTGTTAGTTCCATCTATTTTAATAAATCTGGTCCTAACATTAATCTGTCAACGGGATTACTTCAAGAGATAGGAGTATTACACTTTCCACCATACAGAATTTCGAAAGGATTCAGTTTAGCTGAAGCTTGACAGTGATTGTCATAAGCAAATTCAACTAAGTGCATATATTCCTCCCACTTAGTTGGATGATCTTTAACATACATTCTTAACATGTCTTCTAGAATCTGATTTACCCTATCAGTTTGTCCGTCAGTTTGCGGATGAAAAGATGTGCTGAAATTTAATTTAGTATCTAAACCTTTAAACAATGACTTCTAGAAATTTCCAATAAATTTAGAATCTCGATCAGAAATTATTACCTTGGGAATTCCATGCAAATGAAAAACTTGCTTCATAAACACATAAGCAATGTTAGCAGCCTTAAAAGTAGTTTTAACAGGTATTAAATGAGTTGCTTTACTAAGCCTATCTACGACTACCATGGGCAATGTTAGAAGCCTTAAAAGTAGTTTTAACAGGTATAAAATGAGCTGCTACTAGCACTTGATTGTAACCAGAAAAACCGTCTAGTAGAGAGAAAAGCTCTGAGCCTGAAACCATCTGTAGAATTTGCCTTATTGGGGGCACGAGATAGTTGTCTTTATCGGAAGCTTTATTCAAGTTCCAGAAATCCACACACAATCTAATTTCTCCCGATTTCTTCCGGACGGGGACCAGATTAGCAACCCATTCTGAATGTCGAACTTTAAAAATAATCTTTGCATCCAACAATTTCTTCAACTCCTTTTGTATCAAAGGCTCAAGATTCGGATGCATTCTTCTTAATTGCTGTTGAAATGGCTTAACAACTGCCTTCATTGGTATTATGTGTTGAATAATGCGAGTATCATATGTCTTTAGATCCTCATAAGTCCATGCAAAGACGTCCTTATACTGCTGAAAAAGTTTGATGAACTTACCTCTCTCGCCTAGCGAACAACATTTACCAAGATTAACATATTTCGGTTCAGCATCTGTACCCAGATTTACTAACTCATGCTGCATGGAGGAGCTGTGAGTTTTAGCATTTACTGGCCTCTTGAACTTGTTCTGTAGATCGAACAAACTTTCAAGAGATCTTACTCCCTTGGGCATGAAGTTTCCTTTGACTGCATCTTTGCTCTGAAGATCTGAATCATGCTTCTCTTTGTCTATTATGGCTTCTTGGAAGATATCCTCATTTGTTAAGAAGCTAATAATCTAATCATCATCATCAAAAACTCTGAAATTTGTAATGTTATCCAGAACAAACGGCCTAAAAATCAATTCAATAGAACATTTGTTATTAGTAGGCACCAATATGGAAGCAGAGGTAGCTAACAAATCAGCTGCAGCATTTCTTAATCTAGGAATGGAGTTGATATTAAAAGCATCAAAACATGAAATCAAATTCCAAACCTCCGATTGATAACCTTTTAAGTGTGGTGAAAGGCAGTGAATTGTATCTCTTACTTGCCTGACAACTATCTCTAAATCACCAAAGACTTTCAAATATTTAACATTTAAACTGATAGCTTTCTTCAAACCATGGACCAAAGCTTCATATTCAACGGTATTATTATTGCATTCAAACTCTAGTCTACAAGATAAGAAATGTTTGCTGGTTTCAGGATCAATTAAGACACAACCAGCTCCTAATCCTTCTTGGGTTTTGGAACCATCAAAGTATAGAACCCAAAAAACATTTTTTGTTTCAACTAAGTGAGTACCACTATTACTTAAGTCAGTGACTAATCCTACTATGTTACAATCAATGTCATCAGTCCAAGAAAATTGAAGGAGATCGGATTGTTCATCTAAATCATGGCTAACCTCTTCCGATTGATAATTACCCAGTTCAATCTCTAAGAAATAATTTCCCAAAACTGAATATGAGAAAGTTACAGCTTCATTCTTTTCCTCTAACTGAGTTACGTTTTGTTTCATGTGGGGTTCTCTCAGTATTTTAATCTAATTTTGTCTATTCTGGTATGGAAACCACAAGTGCGACCAGTCCATTGCAAAATAGCCATTCAGTTTCGTAGACCAATCCCTGATTAGTATCAAACCATAAGCCTCAGGAATATCGACTACCATTATATCAACAAATTGACACACTCTAGGATCTGCTGATAACCTAATAAGCACATCTTTCATTTCTCCAATGACTTTAACAGCAGTCCTATCTAACTGTATGATCATCTGAGATGGGGATGGAATTGGATGCCCATTAAAGTTTTTGCAAATCGATAGTGGCATGACATTCGAAGAAGCCCCAAAATCTACCAAACAATTATGCACATTATGATTGAAAATTTCAAAAGTCAATAGAAAAGGTAAGGTCTGTGATTTTGTTTTCCCACCAATGCTATCTTCGTTTATCTCGGGGTTTTCCTCAGTGTTTTCTACCGAAGTACTAGCTTGTGGGTCAAAAGCTTCCAGTAAATTCTTTCTTTGCTGGGGAAAACTACACATGTCAAATATAGAGACATTCACTTTCACCTTCTTAATGTCTTCGATTATATCATATCCCATGTCACACTCTTTTGAGACTTTACGTTGATTTTATGTTTTGTTCAAAGTGACCTTTGGCTGTTTAGATGTTTCTGTGTTTGGTTCTTTTGTCACTGCAGGGTTTTCCTTAAGCTGCGGTGGGATGACAGTTATGTGCCTTTTGGGTATTTCCTTTGCAACCTTGGCTTTAGGTGCATCGGTAGTTTGATCAAGCATCGGGCCTTTACTTCTAGTAGTGACATTAATTACTACAGTTTGGAATTCAACAGCTAGATCTTCAAAATAAGGTTCATGCGCGGGTGCCCAATCCCATAGGACCATTGTGGTGTCGGGAGTGGGTTCCTCTTTCTCAAAAATCTGCTCTTCTTGAGGATCCTTTTGATCTGTTATCTACGCATCTAACATTTGATTCATCACTAGGCTCATCGAATGTATCTATTGTGGACAACTTTTTTCTGAGTGTTGTTCTTGATCAAAGGTACAGAAATGGTCCATGCCAACTTCATTTAAATTTAGCACAGCGGAATTGTTTACAGGTGGAAGCGGCTATCCACTTTCTTCCCTTTTCTTATAGAAAGGCTTGAATGGTTGCCGGGAAGTGCTAGTTGTCTTATCTTTCTCCAGATCTATAATCTTATTAGAAAGCTTTTGCATCATTTTGACCATATTTTCCATATATGTTGATCGTTCCTCTTTATTTCTGGTTAACAGAAGTGGCTTCTTAACAGCTGTTGGTTTTTTTTTTAGATCGAGAGAATGTTTAGCAATGTTGTCTACTTCTTCTTCTACCTTCTTAGCTTCCTCAAAGTTTTATATCAAGGTAGTTTTCTTTGTTCTTTTAGAAAACATTGCTATGGGAGGGTCAAGCATTGTTGTATAATATTCAACTGAAGATTCTTCAGCAGGTCTTGCCACATCACTAAAATTATTTAACAATGTAGTGAATCTTTGATTGAATTCCTAAACCTTCTCTTTCTTCTCCATTCTCATGGACAGCAATTCTTTCATGAGTGTAACGACTGTTTTTTGATTTCCATACTTCCTTAAGAAGCATTTCTCGAAATCTTCCCAATTAGATATTGAACTAGATTGAAAACTAAAGTACCAAGAAGATACTTTGGGCTCGAAAGTGTAAGGAAAAATCCTATAGACTACATATTCATGTTGCACATTTAAAATACTTAAAGCCAAGTAGAAACTCTTAAGGTGATCTTCAGCAGAAATACATTTCCCAGAATCATACTTAGGCAAAACCTTTTCTGGATTCTTGGGAAGATCATGAAATGGCCCAGCTAAATTCAGCGCCCCTCTTTCCCTCCAAGCTGGCACCACCATGGCTCTACGTGGAGAATTTGGTGGAGAATCACATGGAGTATGAGGTGGATAAATATGTGGAGTATGTGATTCCTCTAGATCCGTAGGATTTTCAAATCCAATTTCTCCAAGAGGTTCTGTGATTTCTTCCAAAGATAGATCTACCAACTCTTCAAAGTTTTGAACAAGAACTGAATCTCTTGTATACTGTGTTTCCCTTCTAGGGGGCTCTTCTTCTGGGGAGTAAGGGAATTGCATTTAAACCACCAAGCTACCTAACATAAGCACGGGTATGCCTTCTTAAATTTGCTACTTCAGCAAAAGGAACAACATACAGCGTTTCTTGTTGTTCGATCTCAGAATTAGGATCTTCTTGATTTATTAATTCCAGATCTAAATTGTCTAGGATAGCTGTTTCAAGTGAGTCTTCAGTGGGATTTCTTCTAACGGAAGGATCTCCTCTACCAGACATGCACTAGTGTCTCTCCTTCTAGCACCAAAAACTATTGATGCCTCAAAAATCGTAGCATCAATCAGCAAGGAATTCTCCCCGGTAAGCAAGCCCAATTAGATCGCTCACCGTTTGGTGTGGGGAATCCATCCAGTTAACGACCCAGCTACCGTGTAATATTTAAAGATTTGTTTTCTCTTTCACCGGTTGCGGACTGATCCACCGTTTATGTACTTTTATTTTAAAGATGAAATGCAAGTGTTGTAGTCTAAATGCAAGTTGTTAAACAAATCTAATCTAAAACTGTTTAAGCAAATTTAATCTATCCTCATAAGGAGAAAATTTAAAGAATGAGTAATAAACTGGAAATGCAACCAAGAATTTCATAGATAGCTGTTAAATTGACTAGAAGCATTTACAACAGAAACTAAAAGATTATCAAAGATAGCCTTGATAGAGATAAACATTCTATTACCCATTTTACACA
This sequence comes from Larix kaempferi, assembly GCA_027924585.1. NCBI lineage: Eukaryota > Viridiplantae > Streptophyta > Pinopsida > Pinales > Pinaceae > Larix > Larix kaempferi. The sequence goes on along the minus strand of BSBM01001331.1, from coordinate 10,954,754 downwards.
AAAAACTTTGCATAGGAGAGTGAAAACATTCATAACAGAGAAATAATTCAGATGGTTAAGAACGATCTCACAGCCAATGTGTGAATAATGCAGAAGTAATTCAGCCAATCATTCAAACATTCCCATAACAAAACTCCATGCAGTGTTCCTTTAGGCAAAATAGATCTTTCTTTATTGATGCAGTAAAATAGATCATGTACAACATAAGTCTGTCCTTTCACTTGCCAAAAGTCCTTTCTCATCTCTTCTATTCCTATATTTATAGATTTTACAAAACTTGTCTCTTCTCAAAACCCAACCCTAGGGAAACACAAAAGTTTGTCCTCTAGTGCATGAAGAGACAAAAGACATTTCCAGCTGTTTTACAATCATATTTATACAATAAACAAATTCCAGCTGTCTTTTCTCAAAATTACAATAAAACAAATTAAGCTCCAAATGGTCCTGCTACTTCAACTGATTTCTTTACACCTGCTGACTCGCTCACTTCAGTAGGCCCGCTTGCTTCTGCTGGTTTGTCCAACTCTTGAATATAACTGCCCACTGGCTAATTTCTCGCAGGATGGTATTTCCCCATGCATATATTATCACTTTCAACACTATTTCGTGCTTGCGCAAATCTGATTTGACACTTGCTGCTCCTGCTACAGTCGCCTGAGCAACATCTTCTAGGAAATAGGCGTGAATAGCAGTTTTCCCAATGAACTGGTGGAGGTCCTCCGAGGTTAGCGCCTCTATCTTCTTCAGATACTCTAATTATGCATTTAAGTTACCCTGTAGTTCTTCTAAACGTTGCTCCCTCTCAGGAAATTCATAAATGGTCTGAGGTAAAATCATGTGACATTTATCATGGGTTTCCTGGATCTTAGAGTAGAAAGCATGGCAGTTTTTACGGTTTTCCGGATCTCAAGACTTAACTTGGCACCAAAATCCCTGCAAAACTCAAGGACTCCTGTATCCATGTCCAATTCCTCAGGGGTTTTAACACACAGGCTTGAGGGGAATCCAGATCTCCCTTTCCTCCACTCAAATTGTTCCTTTATTTCTACCACGCGATGCGCATACTTAGTCTTCAGCTTAAGCACCTCAAACTCAATGGTTGTCATCCTTGTTATCATTTCCTTCATCCTGCAAACCTCTTCTGAAATCAATACTAGCAATTGATGAGTCATTTCTTGCATGTCGTAGGCTTGTTTGTAAAATGTAGTTAGATCCTGCTTCTTTTCATTTGTTTCCTTGAGTTGTTCTAACAGCTCTGCCTTTTCTTACGTCAGTCTTTCAAACTGAGGCTTGAAGAACTCAATTTACTGAACACTGTTGGCTTCATGATTCTCCAATTCTATTACACGAGCCTTTAAGTCCTTTTGCTCGCCTTCTGAGATTTCCAGCTGCATTTCTAGTGTATTCTTTTCATTCTCGAGCTATCGGATTTGCAAAGTTGTTTCTTCCTTCTCTTCCTGAAGCTCTTTGTACTTCAACCTTAATTCATTTCCTTCTAACACCTCTTTTTGCATGTTACCTTTTATTTTGAAATATAGTTCCCTGTACTTCTTAACATATTCAACCAGACAATCAACATTATCTTTGCTTGCTTGGGCCAAAGCCACAGTGCATGATGACATGAACATGGGGTCTATGTTAGTCCCTTGGACAAGTGTGGTTTCTGATACTCTGATTTCGTATCGGTCCTCTCCAATTTTCATTTTCTTCTCTTATCTGTCAACAATAACCTTCTTCCTTTTATCAAAATAAATGGAATCCAAGTTGGCCACTTGGCGCTGCTTTGAAGGGTTGTATGGGGCAAGTGCTAACTCTTCAGTGGTGACAACCCCTTCATTAGTTATCCCTAATTGGTTTATTGTTTCTAGATCCAAGTCCATGGCTTGCGGGCTAGATGTGCCTTGTTCCGCAGCTCTCTTAGACTCTTCTTCTTCCTCTCTTGCTTGCCTCTCTACTAACTCATCTAGTTCTATTGCTTCCTTATCTTCTTTATCTCTTATTTCCCGTAACTTTTTGGCTTCCTCTTACTGCAATTTGGCCACTTCTTCTTGTAATCTAGTAGCTTCTTCTTTCCAGATCCTCTCCTCCTCATCTCTCTGATCTTTTGCTTCTTGCTCCTGTTGATCTCTAGCAGCTTCTGCATCTTGCTGCTGCTTGACTTCTTGCTCCCTTTTTAGTCTTTTTTCTTCCTCTTTTTCCTTCCTCTTTCACTCCTATGATTGCGATCTTGTTGCCTCTTGCTCCTTCTAGATCAACCCAACAGGTTTAGGGCTAGAAATTGCTCTGATTTTAGGGCGGTAATGTTTTCCCAATTCAGTTAATTTCCTGGCACTTCGGAAAAATTATTCATCTTTGTCCCAAAGATGTGCGTACTCAAAAGAAGTTCTGACATTGGTGCAGTGCTTAGCAACTCTACCATTAGGATCATGCCTCCTAAAGAGCTTTGTGCCGAAATGAAAAACTTCTAAGCCTTGAGAAAAGTTTTCACCATCTTTTGCTTTCTAGAGACTATACGCACTGATGGTGAAGGGAATTGGTGGGTACATACCCTTCTTCCTCTCACAGAGAATCTTGTTGACCCCACTAATGAAAAGTTGCCTTATAGCTTCTTTGTGTACTACAAAATCTGTGACATACCGAGGAAACAAAAAGGGAGGTTGAGATCCTCCACTCATTTGAATATAGGTGCCCTCGGGGGAGAAGTTATAATCCCCGAACTCTTCTATGATAGGCATGGCATTTTCGGAAAGACAATTTGGCTCCTCTTTAAAAATGAGCTGATACAGGGGCATGATGAATTTCTCACAAATCTGTTTATAGTAATTTGCGTATTTGCTTGCCCATGTGAGTTGGTAAGCTACAAAGAGAGGAGACTCCCTTCTACTCCACATGCAACCCAAATCTGGGAAAGGTTGCTTGCTTAACAAGCAATCCATCAAATATGAAGACATGAAGAAATCAGCTTTCTTCTCGGTCAGTCCTCCTTGGGCAGCAGTCAAGTGCAAGACCATGCTGTCTGAAATTATGTCATCCCAATTGAAGATAGTACCAGACATGGCCACATGGACCATCACTGACACCTAGCCAAGCTTGAAGACGTTTCCATTTGGCATGCCGAAATTCGACTCATCATTAAGGTAATGAGTCTGTAAGGAGTCCTTAGAAGAGCACTTTCATACTCTCTATTTCCCCTTTTCCTTATTTTCCTTTCAATTATTAGCATCTTCTTAGCGGATTCCAAGGGGTCTATTGTTTGCCTTGCCAGCCATTCATTGTCCAACCAAGCCCTTGCCTGGGGTAACTTGTAAGTAGCCATGATGTGTTCTGGTGCGAAGGATGCGAGATTAATCCCAGAGTTATGATTAATGAATCTTGTATCAGTTTTGTTATCTCCTCAAATAAACATAGACTAGTCATGGTATCTAGGTGATAGGGTGTCTTTAAATTTTTCATTTTTACATGCATTTGAGTTTCAATTTTATAAGTTTGAAGTAGGTAATGAAGCTTGAAATGACATTTCGAAGTTGCTCCCCTCCAAAAAGAACTTTCTGGTTTCGGTAGCTTAGGCGGACCTAGTGATGGTTCATTAGCTACCGAAAGCCCTGTTTTCGGCAGCTTACTAGATGAAAGACGAAACTCTCCAACTATCGAAAGGGCAAACATACAGCGTGAGTCAGGGGGCAGTTTTCAGTGGCTTGGGAGAATACGATGGTGTTCATTAGCCACCGAAAGGCAGATGCTTTTCACAACCCACAGTTCAAGAACAAAACTTCTACAACTGTCGAAACCAGAGACGATTTTTGTGATTCATGGGACCATTTTCGGTGGCTTGGGAGAATACGATGGTGTTCATTAGGCACCGAAATATAAGTTTATGGTAGCTTACAATTCAAAGGCAAAATTGTTCGAAGCTACTGAAAACAGAGGCATTCTCAACACTGTTTTGGCAGCTTACAAGTCAAAAGCAAAATTGTCCATAGCTACCGAAAGCAGAGGCATTTTCAACACTTTTCGTGTCTTATATAGTTCATACTTTATTTTTTGGCTTGAAGAAATAGGAGCATGAATGACAGACCTGGATTAGTAGATCTACTTCAGAAGTCTGACGATACTAAACTCTTTCAGATCACTTATTTGAATACATGTGTTCCAAAAGCTTACACTAGTGATATGTAAACTAAGAATAGATACATAGTACGAATGCTGAGTAGTACTATAGTATATAAACATATCCTCACAAGTATAGAATAAGAAGAATATCCCGAGCTATAAATAATGATTCAGTTTTGCAGATTTTGAAGTAGAGCTTTCGGTAGCTTAGGCGGATAAGGCAATTGTCCATTAGCCACCGAACACAGAGCTTTCGGTAGCTTACAGATTCGGACTTTGGCTTTCCTAGCTACCGAAAGCTAAAAAATGGACAGAATGTTACCATTTTTGTACAGACCTGATTTTCACTGATCCAAACACCTCGAGGGTAGTTTATAATGTTATATAATAATTAAAGGCATCATGATCAAGGTTCTGTTCCAGATTTAAAGGTGCCAGCAATGTGAGAAGAGGAATCCTCTTGTTTATTTTGGGTAAAAGATGGCCTGTCAATCCTCCAGGTGGCAGTTTCAACCTCACTTGTTAGCCTTGAAGGTTTTTAAGCTTGTCAAAGATTGTTGTAGCTGTCGAAAACATGAAGACTATCAAGATGGAGGCAAGGATATTTGTTGCAAAAATGGCGTTCTTACTATGCAGAGTCATCATTTTCAAATGATGATTCTGAGCGAATGGAGAATATTTTTGAAAAAATCTCAAAGGTTTTTGTTCCTAACATGTCAGAGAACAATAACCTCTCTCTGTTTTCCTACAGGTGTTGCAAATTGAGAGAATCGAATCCATCTCTGAGCCCCAATTTTCGGATCTCAGAATCTACCTGTTTGACACATGTTTTTGAAATACAGATCCCGGGCAAAGGAAAATGAATCTCAAGAAACTGAGAGAGGTTTTTGCTCACAACGAATCAATATACAATAACTTATTTTGGTTTATACACAAGTGTCACAGATTTGGAGATATGAACCCATCTCTGAGCCCCATTTTTCAGCAGTTTGTCCAAATTAATGGCGTTTTACTGTGCAGAGTCATCATTTTCAAATAATGATTCTGAGTGACTGGAGAATCATTCTGCAAAACGCTCAAGGTTTTTTCTTCCTAACACGTCATAGAACAATAACCTCTCTCATTTTTCCTACAGGTGTCTCATATTGGGAGAATCGAATCCATCTCTGAGCCCCATTTTTCAGTAGTTTGGCCAAGTTAAAAAATGATTTTTCCTGGTTTGTTAAAAAACGGTTTTGATCTTCTATCTTTAGGATTTCGATCCAGATTCTTAGGATCTGGGGGAAGATGTTGTAAAGGCTATAAATACTACAGCTTGAGAGAGAGAAAGGGTTGGTTTTTTGGATTGATTATGCTGCTACTGTAATAGAGACTATTTTTCATATATATCCGGGCTTATAAGCTTCTTTCATTTGATGTATCAGACCTCTTCTTTCTTATCTGTTCACACTTATGAGTGAATGCTATTCTCTGTCTATGCTTATATAGTCCATAGGTGACTATCATCTCACCATATGATTGTTAAGCAAAGGATCATAAGTGGTTATGCTAGTTTCCAGACCCATCATACTTATTGTTTTATATGTGTGATCTGGTTAGGTGATTAATTTATGTTCTATTTAATACACAAACCTGTCTAGTTGCATCTCTTGAGAGCCTTGTATTGTTGAAATATCCCTAGATAGTCTTGAATATACAGTCCAGTTAGTTAGACATTCGTCTTGATCCAACCCCTCATTCATAATTGAGTGAACTATTGCAAGATTAGTTAAGTTACTAGGCATCTTTGAAATACAACCTAGGAGAGTTTCCTGGAGTGATAACAAGTTTTCACATGAGGGATTATCCAGCCGATAACTTATGAGCATGGGAATAGCTCGGGGCGAGTTGCTGCCTTGTGAAGGCCAGACTTCTTGATGTTCAAGTAGACCATGGTTTCTTCTAAGGATGCCTCAGGGTACTTCTGATCCCTGATAAACCTATATAAATCACCCCATTGAAATTTTGGGGTAGCGGATCCTGGGGCTACTCCGGTAACATCTTGTGTATTGCTAAACATGGTTTCGAGCAAGGTATCCAACAAGATTTCCACGTCTGAATCTGACTTGGCAAGCTTAGCCTTCTGTCTGGAAGATCTCCGGTGCATGTCAAACCTGTCATGGCGAGGATAACGCAAATGAGGAGTTGAAAAATTCATGAGCAACTGTCGTTAGTGAATCAACACACCATTCAAATTCATGGTGCTAAGCAAAAATTGAGCATGCATGAGTGTTGGATTTCAATTTAAAACCATCTTTCAAAAACAACGGTGACGAGGAGGAGCATTTAAAGTAAAACATCCATGCAACAACTCAAAAAATGCATTTTAAACAATACCGAACACTGCTAGCTTGCATTTGACAATATCTTATGATAAATTCAATTATTCACTGGCACTAGTTCTTTGAAAATATAATCACGCAAAGCGCTGTTACTGTGGGATAAGGAACTTTCCCCGAAACACCACTTGGATTTTTTACAGGTTCAACTTTTAGCAATAAAACAAAAGGCGGGAGGAAGCTTTTTCATAACATTGAGAAAAACAACGACTGACAGGCCATGCTGCATGTGCGCAGAGCGCGGTTCCTTTGGGTTGTGATTTGATGGGAATATTAACCAAAACCTTTGTACTCTGTCAACTTTACGGGAGGTCTGCCTAATAGGCAGAGAATTTCTCACGAATCACATGAAAATGGGAGGGATTCAAGTGTTGTAACAACATGGGCTTGGCCTCAAGGACCATTAACAAAACAGCTTTAAAGCATAAAATTCAATCATTTAACGGAATTTCCTTCCAAACAAAAACAAAGGGGAGGGATCGAGGACCTACCTATCTTCACTGAAGAGGCTCCTTGTGGTCGATGCACGTAAACACAGGATCGATGTCAGTTCGAGCTCCCAATGGCAAGCAACAATGCTTTTCGGTCTTAGCAACAATGGAGTGAAAAACCCCATTCTATGTATATATAGAGTGAGCAATTAATCCCCACGGGGTGTCCAGTTGGAGGTTTAATGGGCATGGGGCTCAACGTGAAAAAAACAATAAATCCACACGGGTCACAATTAAAATCCCTGCCAACTTAACTTCCGCACTTACCAAAAATCTAGGCTACGCCGTGGCAGCAATTCAAATGGTATATCCTGCGCAATGGGCGACGATCTTAAAGGTGGCTCGCGCGATCAAAACCTGCGACAGGGAATTGAAGCGAGGGTCGACGTCTTTAAGCTGAATTTTAGCGCAACGGTCGGCAGATATAGTCTTAGAACTTGCAACCAGGAAGCGCGACGGGGAAAATGAGGCTAAGGCAACAATATTGGCGCAAGAAAGAAGGCAGCGATGTTAAGGCCAAATAGTGCGCAATGAGCGAGCACTTTATCTCTAAGATCCACGACCGATCGATGCAAAGTTAAGATTTAGAATTGGCGCAACCATCGGCCGAGTTAATATTAAGACTTGCGCAACGGCGGCCATTTTAGGGTTAAAATTTGCGATCAACTTGGGAGAGGAAAAGATCAACACGAGAATCTTTGGTCGACAGAGTTAAGCCCGAATGATGCGCATTGCGGTGGCAACTTTAGGGTTAAAATTTGTGCAATGGTCGCAAATTTTATTATTAAGAACTGCGCAACGGTCGGCACTTCTATCATTAAAAATTGCGACCGAAGATAAAAAATGAAATTTGCCTTAGCAGAAAAAATCAAAAATTTTGCTAAAAGAAGGAGAAAACTTGCAAAGTTTAAACAAACAAGCTTCAAAAGACCAAAGTACTTCTTCAAAAAATAGAAGGAGGGGCCCCAATATTTACAAAATTTTGGGGGGGATGTTGCAGCAACAACAGGACTTTTATGCATAAAAAGGCTAATGATTTCATAGAGTTTACATTGCTAAGGTTATAACCTAGTTGCATGATTAAATTGCAAAGAAGTATTTAATATTGTAACCCTAACAAAGGTTTGGGTGTTCCAGCCCTAATGGCTTTTATCATGGTGATGGTGTATTAAGTTTAACATTGGTGTTTAAATGTTATAATATAACATTTGTGTTTATAACGAAATAACCAAAGTCTTGGGCGCTTTTGTGGAATGGATTTCAAATGGAAAACGACATGTTTTAAACTATATGGATGTGGATAAAAATTGCAAACATAGTGGGTGTCGATCAGACTCATTTATGAGCCACGTGAAGTTTGGTGAGAAGCTACCACGTAAGGGACAAAGCCCTAACTCCTCATTGGTCATAGCATTGTTATTGTTGTTTGCTTGAGGGTTTGGAGAGTCGAGCTCTTGCTTGGCCTCCATGGCCGAATGGGAACCTCTGCATAATCTCCAGCATTAAGTAAGGTGGCCTTCAAGGTTTCAGTAATGTTCATTGTTATGCTATCGTGGTCTCAGTTACTCAGGTGAGCTACGCTCATGGAGCTTCGTCTTCTCTGCAAGAGGTAAGAATGGTAACAACCGAGGCCTGTTTGCAAACTTTTAAATCTTTTGTTTATCAAATTTCAATGTTTAACCGTTTCGCATGTTTGGCAAGAGGTTTTTGGTTCCTAACTACTCATTGTTATCTTCTCCAGCTTACGGCTTCAACATTCTAAGTTTAAGACAACCCTAGTGGTTTAATACCACGATAAGCCCCATGATGTCTCCTTTGTCAACATGTTTGAAAACATTTTCCGCAATGATGTTTACAATTTGTAAGCCTTCAGGCCACTGAATGGTTTAATAGTTTGTATAGGCTGGAGTTGGGATTCGACCTGTGTTTTTTAATAAAGGCTACAACGTTAAGTTATTTAGTTTGCTTCTACGTCTTTGTCGAGACTTAAATTCCTTGTCTTTTGTTTATAAGATAATGTTTGGGCTTGAATCCTTTAGTTTAATTTTCATCAATGAGAAGTCTATATGAAAATAATACTGTGTGGTGACATTCGTTAGCTATCCACAACATTTTCTGGGTTTTGCAAATCATATCTCTGTTTACAGCGTTAACATTTTAAATACGAAATGTTTCAGGTCTGCCTTGGTAGAGATTAATTTGTTAGTTAAAATGAATGGTGAATGTATGAATGTTTTGGGCCAAGCCTTAACTTAACTCTGCATAGCTTATTAATGTACTATTTTAGGATTTGTAATGTAAATGGTTTTGGTTTGCTACAGGGTTTAAACCCTATACCCTGTCAAATTTTCATAAATTCATTATATGTAATTAATACGACCGGGTGAGCTCTTTCTAAAGAGACTCGAACCCTTGACCTAATCTTTAAATAACATGTCTACCAGGTGGCCATGATGCATCATTTAGATGCCATCAAGCTCGGTTCTTTAAGTGTTATGGAGCTCATTCATTATTTTGACTGTAATAAGAAATTGGTTCAGTTTTATTTAATGTTTATAATTTGATACAATAGATGCCAGGAACCTGGGTTGTATTAACCTGGTTTGTAATATTTTATAGAACACAAGGTGAGCCCTGACAGGTCTCAAACCTGAACCTCGTTACATGATTATGATAATGGCATATTTAAATTTGTTTACACTATAGTCTTATGATCGTATAATATATGATATTGGTTAAATTCTACAGGGTTTCGACCCTTGATTTGGTTGATGATATATATATATATATATATATATATATATATATATATATATATATATATATATTGTTGATGTAAATTCCTTATAACATATCAATGAACGCCTACAGGGTTTGACCCTTGACATAGTTTGATATTGTTATAGTTTGTGTACTTGTTACAGGGTTTAACCCTGACTATTCTTTGAACTTGTAATGTTATTTAATTATGGAAATATAAAGCATGTCGATCCGTATGGGTATATCAAGCAGTATCAAAATGATTTCAGTATATACTTTATTAGATGTGTTATTGTTTATGTAAAGCATTATACAGGATTTAAAAACTCTGTTTCGCTTTGTATTCTTAAAAACATACTCTGTTTATGCAAGAAATACTATATTGTTTTCTAACGTGAACTGTAGTATTATAAGCTATTGTTCTTTGTCGATTCTTGTACAGTTCGATAGTATTATAATATTTTTGTATACATGAGTTGTAATGAATGCACACTAGGGTTTATATTCGTATTTCTGTGTAAACCTATGATGTTTTAAATATGGACTTTGTTGCTAGGTTATCAATGTCAATTGTTTATGAATAAACATTATATATATAGAAAAATACATATACTAATGAGAACAGTAAACAATAATGAAATCTAAATCTGATATATTATACAGAGTTATTCTTTTACTTAGAATCTTCCTATCATCTCTAATCTAAGTTAATTAAACATCTTCATGTACTAGAGTACATCAAGGCTATGGTGAAAGGAAAAATACAAGAAGAAATTTGTAATCATTCATTCTATATTTCCCAATCTTTATCAGTTCATTCAAAGTACAGAATAAATCTATCAGTTCAAAAATCTACCATTTCTAACAGCTAACTAATATCTAAGATACATATGGAAACTATGATAACTTATACAAACAGTTTTCAGAAATAGATTAACAGTTTAAAAATAAATAACATAGGAACAAAGTAGAACCTGTTAACCGATAGGGTGGACAAACACCCTAAGAGGACTGTTCCTCCCAACCTTCTCCAGAAAGCAGCCAAGATCACTTGCTTTTGGACCCCTGAGCCTGTTCACTGAACCACCAGGACGAAGATACTATGTAGAAGCAAGGCACTCGAGTTGTACTTCAGCAATCAAGAAGACTTGCATACAAACCACTCATATGTACTTCAGCAATCATGGAGACTTGCATACATATCACTCTAATGTACTTCAGCAATCATATAGACTTGCATACATAACTCTACCTCTGTACTCAGCAGGAATAAGACAGTCTTACTATGCAACTCATTACATAGCTTCCCCTCATCGAATCTCTTGTGGGTTCAGTTCTAACACCACAAGGAAAACGTTCTATCTCCTTAGAGAATGTGTGAGCTTCCTGTTCAAATTCGATGGCTATATAAAGACTGCCTAGGTCTTTTGGGCCAGTTTCACAATTAATGAGCCACCAGCTCAGTTCCACCATCCTTGGGGAACATGACCACATTTTAAGGGAAGTTGTCCCATAACAATAGCTAGTAAGTGAGTGCATATACTGCCACTTGTCCATTGCCTTCTATACCAGATTCCATTCCTCCTAGTGGGTCAGTGAACACTCTTCAACAGTATCTTTGGGTGAGTGTCTCCTATTTTAATTTATTAAATAATAATATTATCCATTTACGGTCATCCTTGACCATCCTTGGTCATTAATACAAAACTTTACAATAAAAGTTAAAGTAATGTTTTTCCACAAACATAAAATGTTTCAAGTACTAGGTAGATTACACGCATCCCACATGACCTTTTAATGTTTAAATTTTTTAGGTGGTTCCATCCTTTTCAGAGAAGTATGTTGAAATTTTTAAAAGGGACACCTCCCATGTACTATTGTAATGTTTAAATTTTATAAAACTTTTAAAGATAATTTGAAGAGTCTAAGAGTTCAATTTTTCTAGGAAGGTAAAGCATTAGTCACTGAAGAGTCACTATTGAAGATTATAAAAGAAATATCCCTAGAAAATAGAGGGATTTTGGTGGTGGAACTTCCTTGTAAATTTTTTTTGAGTAACTCATAAGGAGAAGCTTGTTCAAGGCCTGTGAATTTGGAGATTCTTTGGTGTCCAATGTATGAATGCTTGAACTCATTTTTGTTGTTTATTCATTGTAGAAATTTATGTGAGAACATCTTTCTATGTTATGAATTTTCTACTTTATAGCTAAGTATTTTCTCATTGTTGTGTCTTTAAATTTATTTGCTTCATTACTACATAACTTGAATAGAAACTGAGTGGGACTCATCTTTATTGGCTATATTCATGTCATATATATTTTTGTTAGTTTTTGGAAAAGTTACCCAATCTTGAATCTTTGCAGTAATGTATATTTTTTATGGCTTAGATTTTAGTTACTACTCCTAGCTAGGATAGGATGTAATTTCAATATTATGCAACTAGATTAGAAGCATTCATGCATACTGCATTACATATTTTATGAAATCTAAAACCAAAACCATTAACATTTGTCAAGCTAGGATCTAGACATGTTCCCTATTCCAAACAACATAGAGTCTAATTGGGATTTTTTGTTGGGGAGAACCCCTATTGTTGAACAGGGAATTTGCTCGCCTTGATAGGATTCAACTCTAATATTTTTACTATGGATTCTACTATGTAATTTTATTCCTCTTACTTCTTGTATTTTTCCATGGAAAATTTATAACTTTTTATATTCATGAAAGATAAAAAGTCAATCAATGCATAAAAAGGGAAAATGAATAGTCCATACTAATTCTAAGCCAACTAATAGTACACCTTCAAAAGACAATCCAAGTGTGGGAATTTTAATACCCATTACAAAAAAAATCAATGAAAATTGGAGGGTTGTAGCTTCAAACATTGACTACTATATAATGAAAAAATAACAATTTTCATGATGTTTCATTTATCCCTAAAAATATTCTTCGTATTAAAGTAGAAGTGAAAATTTCTAATGTAAAAGGTTTTTAGGGAACATTATGGAAGGTAACTTATTAAAACAAGGAAGCAAGGCTCCCCTCTTCCCTATGTACTTCTATTTGAATCATACCGTATTGTCCCAAAACAGTGTGCTTAGAGAGCTCATTGGCAAGTTTATTGAATTTTCTTCTTACATGGAAGAAAGGATATTATCAAATTGTGTTTTTGTTATCATTATCTTATTAATAAAGGTCTTAGGGTGATATTTTTCATATTAAAGGTTACTTTAACCCATCCTCTCACAAGGTTTGAGTCCCCAAATGCTTACAACCTATTAATACCTTATCTAGAGCAACCTTTTACAAATTAATTAATGCATGTAGCTATGTGCAATTATTAGTTCCCCTGCCTAATCCCAATTTAAAAGATAAGTAGCACCTTTCATTGAGATACAATACTCCTCATGCTCCATAAGGGTCTAGGTTCCCCTGCCTAACTCCATAAAAGAAGCCTGAAATTTTGGATTTGTCAATAATAGGAGGGTCTAATTTATTTTGCATGTTTTCTTTTGGGGGCAAGAAAAGGTCTTCATAAATGCACTTCATCTCGTAAAGCATTTATAAAGGGATAAAAGGTTTATCTTAGAATAATATATTGTTCCTAGTGATCCAAATTGGCCATGAGACAACAGAGGGAATTGCTTTGTCCTCCACCAATCTTGGTTTATCCATCCATCCTTTTATACCATCAATGGGGCAAGGACCTACCCATTTACCTATATCCCTTGTCAAAGTATACACCTTCTTCCATAGCTCCTAAGGAAAGGAGAATTCCAGTACTAGTGTTTGGAAGTCTCTTAATCACCTCTACATAACATATATAGATTTGGTCCTTGCCAAGATCTCCTTTAAAGTACCTCCCAAGTGGGCACCTTATTCTTTGGGGACATCCACATAAGAAGTTTAGACTTTGACGGTGCCTTGATTTTCCACAATGGAATCCACCACCATTATGCCACTAGCTTGGTAAATTCTCCGTTAGCTTAGTAAATTCTCCATTAGGACTCCATGACCATAGTAAAGAATCATCCTCTTCTATCATAAAGATGTAGTTAATATTCATTTACTTACATACTCATTACAAATATCAACATCTTGTGCTTTCAATCTAAGTATCCCAACTTCCATTCATACATAATAAAATGATTTATGTTTGTCTTGAATTGCAACATTAGCTAGGTAAGCTATCCCTTATCGACTCAATTTGGCCCTCATTTAATCTATAAATTTCATCACTACTAACCCAGGGATCAAGTCCAACTCTAACACTATTGTTATTTCCTATATTCCATACTAGCTAGTTTCCCACCAAGGGGAAGGCTAATACTAAATATTTACACACAATGGAGGAATTTGGATATGAATGATTTTTTATAAAAGAATTTTCCTACGTAAATTTCCAAGGGAAAACCTCCCAAACAATTCCCCTCATTTCTAGGATGGAACTTAGGGTAAATCCTAGATTCTTTAGGGCACAAGGTCAAGTCAACAATTGGGCTCGGAGCCAATATAATAATATCCTCATTGTGACCTCACAATGATACTTACAGGAATAGAACCTGGCTGTGGAGGATAACACTCCATTCCACAACCACTTAGGGTAGACCCGATTGATGTTATATGATTTAGATCCATATCTTAATCATTCCTCAATATTGAGAGGCTTATTGTATTTAGATATCATAACACTTTTTCACAAACCAAGTATTTTGAGTCATCTCCAACAACTTGTAGTTGCAAGGGATTTCCTAAAGAAATCGATGTTTCTTCAACCCCATCCACCCATACCTTTGAGTTTTTTTCAATCTTTGTCATTTTTCCAGCGGAATTCCCTTTTTTGTTTGTCTTTCCAAATAAAATTGAAATATTTTCTTCAAATCTTTTCTAGTATACGCATAGGGATGCATGCTAATGAGTACTAATAGACTAGAGTGGCTTATAGAACTAATTTTATTAGTGTTAGTCAAGTCCTCCTCTATAGATACATTGGTTGAACCACCTTAATACTCTTTTTTCCACTTTTTCACATAACTAGTCCTAATTTTTTAATCCATAGCTACTGAGTTTTAAAGCAAAACCCAAGTATTTTATTCTTATATTGCATTCTGAAAATTGGAAGGGTAAGATCTAACTAGTTCCTCTCATTTTATCATTACTCAGACATAAGAAATAGATAGATAATCTTGTCACATTGACTTACATTCTTGTTGTTGTGCTAGTTTATCAAGACCCTCATTTAAGTACCCTAAATCTGTAATATATATTGTTCCAAGAAGAACTACATCATTTACCAACATGAGGTGAGATATGGACAACCTTCTTTTAACTTGAACTACCTTCAATTTTCCATTTCTTTTATAAGCTTCAATAATCCTAAGTAGACCTTCAACAACCAAGAGTAACAACAGGGGAGAAAGTGGGAATGCATGTCTAAGCCTCCCCAGTATGTCTTACTCATAAAAATTTAGAAAGTAATTTCACCAACTTTAAAAAGTAATTTGTCATGATAGTAACTTAAATGCTAAACTAATTGGAGTTCAAATTTTCATATAGGTAGAGAATAAAAGTATAATTAGTGGTGATTTGACAAAGATGTCTAACAACTATATTTAGGAATTATTATTTATCACCATATTTTAATAATTCAAAACAATTAGCCCAAATGGGTTGGGTCCATTGGTGAAGAGCGAGGAGTTATTCACCAGTGGGAAAGGTTCAATTCCAATGAGGGTCGAACCTAAATCCATGGGGGCACCTTGAGGTAATGGTCGAATGTGTGGTTCCACCTAGAGAGATTGTATCAAATGATATCGTGACCCGTGAACACATAAGTGGATCAAATTCCACCCCATGTCCTCCTAACATTTAAATTCAATTCTCGCTAGCTCATTCGGTTAAGGTGTGGGTCTCGTCAGCAGGGTGACCCTAGTTCAATTCCCCTTAGGGGTGCGCTAGTTGGGAGGAGACACCCAAAAATCCAGCCGTCATAAGGGTTGGTGTGGCCTAGGTCGGGTGTGATCCTCGGGTGACTTTGACAGCTTAGATGCCCCCGGATTGCGGTTCTTACCAATGGTTCATTGCTACCCGGCCCCGAGTGATGGGCAATTGAACAAACAAACAAACAAAAAATTCAATATCAAAATCAATATTTCTTAATTTTATCACATTGTATGTAAAATGTTAATAACAATTTACAACTATTATCTTAATAATCAATTAAAATTGTTTTGTCTAGGCTTTTTAATAAATTATGAATCATTTTTTACATGTATGATCCACATGTTTTTTTAAAGATTAATATAAACAATTGGTATCATCATAGCCACTTTATTTTGAAGGTCATTTTTACCTCATTTTATATTTAATATAAAAAAATTGAATTGTTTTCATGATTTTATGATGATTTAATAAAAAAATATTTTAAAAAATCAAAGCATGCAATCATTAATTGAATTATGTGTGTAAATGACTTTAATGAACATATTATATCTTCATGAACAAGAAAGAATTCACTTCAAATAGAGTTAAACATTATATGGCACTAAATGATTTTATGTTTTGCAATCACAATCAAAACTAAATTATTTCATATTACTATAATTAAACATTATATAGCATTATTTACAAGTGAATGTGACATAAATTATTGATAGATCTCAAATTTAAAACAAATAAATCATCAATAATGGTAATCATCAATAATGCTAATCATCAATAATGCTAATAATTAATATACTCATAAGATTGATTTCACATGACTATAGTTAAACATTATATAGCATTCTTTGCAAGTGTAATATTACAATAAATGATTGATACATCTCAAATTTACTATCAATAAATCATTAACATTGATAATCAGTAATGATGCTAATAATTAGCATATTCTTGATACATTTTATAAATCAAACAACATCAACTAACCAGTTAATTAGATGCATCGATAATTAAATAATGTGCAAGACACAAACATCAACTAACCATATACATGATATGAAAAGGTGAAATATAGATTAATGACAACATTCAAATAAATATAAATCTTAATGTATACATGTCGACAATTGTTAGGTCAGCAGATGGTACACCAATCAATGGATTGGTAGGTAGATTAGTATGTTGATCGGTGGGTGGATTGGTAGGTATATTGGTGGTGGATCATTGGGTAGAGGAGGTAGTGGAGGAATGTATCCTTGGGCATCTCATCATCTAAAAATGTAGAAGATGAATAATACATATGAGCATGTTTTGTAGCTCATTGCTCCTTGGTCCTCCTTGGTCCTCACCTTTTGGAATGCCATCGAGATGCCAACAATATGACAAAAAATAATTTCATATATGGGGGAAGGCTCACAAGTCTCCTCCTGAGCTCATGATCTTACAAGATCATTTTAGGTTGAACTAGCCATAATCCATAGCCAATCATCAAAGTACATAATTGATAAGTGATCTGATGACAAAATTGGAGATTTGATCGAATCTCATTGATGTTAAGTTTGGAATTTTAAGTTAACTCTTCATCTTTAACCATCTTCACATCTCGTCGGGGAGTAAGCCTCTCACTGCCATATGAGCTAGTATTTGCAAAATAGTAGACAACAATTAGACAATTTAAACAAAATCTTACAATCAATAACATGAGCATTAAATGCAACAAAAATTTATGCAAGTACACTAATATTCAAAACATCATGTTAATATGACCTCTCTTCTATGGTGGCTTGAATACAACAAATCAGAGGTTTGGATACCCCCACTAGTCTGTCTCTGCATAAATGATATTGTACAAGGTTAAGGATGTGATTGTCTCCACTAGCTATCATATGCATGACATCCTCACCCATAGGCCTACATGATAACCCTAGCTAACCCCTCTTGGGAAACATTTGTCCCACCTATGCGTATGCATGTCGATCATTTGTCTATGAGGATCGTATTCAAATGAAAATCGAGTCACTTGAATACCTCTCAATAAATAAACAATATAATTCAAAAGCAAAGGGGGAGAGTCATATC
The DNA here is from genome assembly GCA_027924585.1 of Larix kaempferi. NCBI lineage: Eukaryota > Viridiplantae > Streptophyta > Pinopsida > Pinales > Pinaceae > Larix > Larix kaempferi. The sequence goes on along the minus strand of BSBM01001331.1, from coordinate 10,936,996 downwards.
CCCTCCAACACGTTATGACATCTATACATGGCAATAAAAACCTGTCACAATATATAGTGAACCACCTGAGAGATGTATGTAAATGAACAAGGCTATATACATAATGTATAAATGAGTAATTGATGCATTTCCCATCAAAATTATGGTGTCCATGAGAAATAATGATAAGGCACAAGCACTTTATAACCTCCTAGTATCTAGAAGAATGCAAGCACAACTACACTTTAGTAACCTGGAACTCACTAGGGTCAATAATTTCTACAGTGACATATATCTAGATATATGCTAATCGGTTATATCCTACAACGCTAGGTGGCACATCAATGAAATGGAGAAAATATTGCCCCCTCCTAGATAGGCCTGTGATAAATGCATATCCTCCTCAATTGGTACCAACCCTAAATACATGTCCCAATGTTTCCCTTTAGGGATTTAACCTCTTCAAAAAAACTTGAGGAGGAAAACATCCCTTAAATAATGTATGTGTAAGAAAATCATTGTCCATCTCCTAGACCTCCCAAACATAGATGAAGTTATATGGATCAACTTATTATTGTTGTCACTGCCCCATATTCATATGCAAACCTCATTAGGATAATAAAAACATAAAGCATACAACTTGTACTAAATTAGCATTCATAAATTCATTCAATATTGAATTAAAAATTTGGTGCATTAAAAATTTCTAAAACTGTGGCACATGTATTTTTACGCCGTAGGCGTTTCACCAACGAGAAGCATAACCATCCATATCAGCTAGATTCCTCGCTCATAGAGCGAATGGAATGCTGCCACGTGGATGGTGTCGTTGGTCCTGTCTTTGACCCTCCCACTATGGTTTCCATCGTTTCCCATATATATCTCTTCGTTTTTTCCTAGCGCAGATGCTACCAGGGGCTGCCAACAACGTTGCAGCAACATGTAGAGGAATCGTTTGGCCGTTCCTGCAGCCACAAGATTTTTCTATGGCATGATTCAAGATGCTCACGGCCTCCAGGGTTAGCGTCTGCTGCATTGTGCGTAGCCCTACTCATAACATTCCCCATAAGCTTCCCGTGCAATTAAATTTAACTGGTCCTGTCTTTGACCATCTCGCTATGGTTTCCATCGTTTCCCATATATATATCTTTGTTTTGATAATGATTCTGAACTCAAGGTGGGACCTCAATACAAGCCAAGACGGAGGTAGCCCAACTAATTTTAATCAAGATCACCAAATTATTTTTCCCTATTGCTTTTATCTAACAAAACATTTCGCTCAATTTTAACTACTAGGTACCATGTTCAGTCACTACAGCTTCAAGAACACCCAAATAATCATTCGAATCCCTTTCAACTTGAACCTTGACTGGATCCATTCCACTATTCAAATTTCCTTGAATCTAGCATTCAACGATCTGCCTTTGCTCCCCTTAGGCTTGAACCGTTGAACGTGAATTTGCTCTACTTTTGGTTATGTTCTACGTGTGGTTTGCACTTTTATTTTATATCCTTAGCCTTTAGATAATAAGAAAGCACAAACCAATGGAAGGCATCAAGATAAACTTGTTACAGCACATGAAACGAGATTCTGCAGGTCGTCGACAAGTTACTCGGACGCGGCATCGAAGAATGATCAAGTTTTCAGGTTAATAAAATTTGCTCAACCAAAGTGAAATTGATAAGTTAAGCTTGGACAACCCTGGATAACAGCTTTCCTTTATTTTGTTTTTTCCTGGCATTCCATTCTAAAAGGAGGCATCAAATCTTGCAAAGGAAACAAAAGCATTACATACGAATGCTAAATGTATGTTAAAAAGGAACATCGTTCATGACATAGGAAACTTTATAAACAACGCATCTAACATAAACGACACGAAATTCTCCAATTTGAACTTTAAATATGAACTTTTAAAGATGATTTCACATGAAGCTAGGGTTTGAATTATGAATTTTCTAGCACAAAAATGAAAAAGAGGCAATTCTAGGTTTTTAGCTAAGAAATTTGCAGAATTTAAAAACATGTACTTACATACAGAAGAATGTTGATTGATGAGGCAAAAATTCACTAGAGGAGGCGTGTAATTGAGACACTAAAGTACGATGTTGACTGTAGAAATGTTGATGTATGCATTTAAAATACAGACAAATGCAAGAATTTGCGTCCAAGATTATATAACCTTCCAGCAAACAACCTTTCTTCTTTCTGCCATTGTGTTTTCAAACAAATTAGAGTGCTGCATTCAGCTAAATTCAATTGTGTTTTTTGTTTTCAGAATGAATTTTGTTCCAGACCTGCTTGTTAACAAACCCTCAGTGCGAATGAATTGAGATGAACACAAGAGACTTAACTGGACAATATTCTTAACTAACTTCTAGATTGCATGTGGCTTTTGCATGGCTTAAACGTGGTCGTGTCCGTTCAATGGCTTTGTCCGAGTGTCCTACATAAACTAGCAACAAACAATACATAGCTAGAATTGTTAGTGGGCCATCGTATGGCTATTCTTGCATTTTGTGCACTTTGGCCTCGATTGCACTCCATCATGAACATTAAAGCTTGAAAGCATAACTTGTCTTTACATCACATGATAGCTGCCTTGGGTGTAACTCTGAGCGATTAGACTCAAAGCCGACATAGGAAAGACTTTGGATTGCAGAAATATCTGTGTCATATGCTCCTTCAAGAAGTCATGTCGCTGTTTCTTTCTACTAGGACTAGAGCTGCCAGCCATACGTTTGGATCCATAATCCCATTGTATGATGTGGCACCGTCGAGGAGTGTAAGTTGCATAGCTTAAACGTGGTAAGTTGCATGACATTGCATAGTAAAAACGCGGTCATTCTTTGCTCGTGATGTCACCCCAGTGCATGGGCTCAATGTGGCATATTTTATTTTGATTTATTTTCTATTTTGATTTTGTTTTATTACAGGTGTTGGTCCTACACAATATGTTTTGACATTGTTGAACAATTGTTGAATAGATGGCTCGAGAGACATTAGTTGTCTCAACGAAGCTAAACAACTTTTGTCCATCTAAGAGATTTTTCTGTGCATCTATGCCTAGCAGCCCGAATTGGGCAAGATCTGAAGTAACTGGTCCACCAGTCTCCAAACTAAACAATCTCAAGTTCCTGCAGACCCTTGAAAGCTAACAATCAATGAAGTTAAACATTTTATTCCTCGACAAATGAAAGTGAAAATTCACCCCAATTTGTTCTAGTTTCTTTTTAGGCTCCTAAAAAGAAACCTATAACCTCTGCCAAGCTTGTCTCTAATTTTTTTGAGACTAATAAAAATTACAATATTCTGGTTATCCCAACCACATCAATCATTATTGATAAATGGAGAATATGCATCTCTCCAATCTATTTGGTTACTTTTGTGGTATCCATTTCAACTCATAAATATTCTCACTAGTGAGATTTTGTTACAGGTTAATTACGTATGTCTGGGAAATATGAAACGCTGGCAATAGCTAGTGGCTTACATTTTTATAGATAATTGAAGACTATTGAAATATGTGTTTTGTGATAACTTTGCTTCAAGCTTCCATGAAGGGATCCGGCTTATCTTTTGATCGTGTTTCTTGTAGCTACTATTTTCAAACAAAAAAATTGGCCAAGCAAGCTTTCATTGAGCTATAATTGTAGCTTTCATTATGTTTTCACACTTTGAACTACTATCGAGTATACTTGACAAAACTTATTTAGAGTTCATTATTCTTTATTGTCATCCAAGTAAAGTCTTTAATACAGTACCCAGGCATGTATGTTTAACAGGAATATTTGGGCCTAGCCCACGAATAGAGTCGCTTGCCTAGTTTTTCTCTGCATCTGTCTGCTGTCAAGGTCTGCAGTACTTTCACTCGGGTCTCGGATGTGGTTTTTACTAGAGCTTTCCCTTGGATTTTAATACACATAAGCAAACGATACACCACTCTTTTACGGACTCTTGATTGTGGCCCTTATTTTTCCCATGATCTTGTTCTCCTTTTGTCAACACAAGTTAATTTAAACTACTTATTGTCTATGCACCTTCTTTAGAGTTTTTGCCCCTATTCTACTTGCCTAACACAAGCTTCACACGCACCGGGTACTAACTAAGATAAAGCAACCTTTGACTATTTTCAAATAGTATTAGTCTTTGGTAGTTACGGTGGCTAAACTGCTCATGCCAAGGTCGACTTTTGGTGTCACCTTCAACCGTCAAGGCACAATAACCTCTGCCTTAGTTTTAATTTCCTACAAATCGGCTTCTATATTTATAGCTATTTCCTTGTAATGGTTCCTTTTGTCCTTTATGACGCACTTGCATTTGTTAAACTCCACTTAGAAGCATTTGTTTGCAAGAAAGCATATTTTTCATAAGACCTAATACAATCTTTTTCCTTGGAAAATACTCTACTCATTTTGTTGAAAAGATAAACATTAAAGAGATTTTGAGGTCAAAAAATGGCCTTCTAAGAGATGTATAAAAAAGTATGAAATATATTAAAATATTATGAGTTAGGGGTTTTATGGGGTAGGTATATATGACAAGTCACCTCCTACACTATTTTCTATGCACAATGTAAATAACCATGGTTGAGTTACTTTTCAAAATTCACTAGAAATAAAATTAATAAAATAACTTTACATTGATGTGACTAAGATTCATTGTAAATTCCCAAAAATTTATTGTCCTTTAGCATTTATTTGTCTTGAACTTGCAAATGAAATTAAATAATAAAAAACATTTTTTAAAAGCTATTTTTTTAATTTATGTTGGTTTTTTATATTTAGTGTTTTTCTCATCAATTTAATATAATGTGATTTAATTGAAAATTTATTTACATGTAAAATGTTAATAATATTATTATAATCCACATTGTATAATTTTTATTATTATTATTATTCTTTATTCATTAAATCTATATTGGTAAATTAATATCAAAATCATAAACTTTTTGGGGATATTTATTTTATTGTAAAGAAATGTTATAGTTAAGTCTCTCATAGAAAATAATATAAGACTAAATTTATTCTTAAAAATTGAGTAATAAAAATATATAATTTTTTTTTAACTATTAATATTATCTTTAGAACATTATTATTTTGTAAAACATGTTTCTTTAAAGCTTTGAAAATTGTGATGAAATTGAATTTTTTAGGAATATTATAATATGTTGTTATGTATTATTATTATTAAAATAAAATGAATAATTTGTGTGTGTGTATATATATATAGTTATAGATAACTAACATACATTTTTCATATTAATATCATTCATGAATTTAATTTATTTTAAAAGTACAAAGATATATATATATATATATTAGTTTGACATTATAATATTAAATAAAATGGAGTAAATATATAATTAAAATTAAAAATATGAAAATAAAATATTATTTTATGAAAAAATGTGAAAGGAATATATATATATATAGTAAATTAGTTTGGCATTATGATATTAAATAAAATGGAGTGAATATATAATTTAAAATTAAAAACATGAAAATGATAAAATATTATTTTATAAAAAATGTGAAAGGACCTTCTTTATGAATTATGAATACTTTACTTTAAAATGACAATAATATTATTTTATGAAAAAGTGTGAAAGAAAAAAAAAATTGTAAAAAGACATTCATTATGAGTACTTTACTTGAAAATGACAATAATATTATTTTAAGAAAACATGTTAAAGGAATTTCATTATGAGTACTTTACTTTATGACTTAAAAGTACGTATACCACTACCTAGGTTAACTATGGGTTTTCATCCACCATAGAAAATTTAACAAATAAACATTCTTAACTCATGGAATGCCACCTCAACCATGGGGGATGATGTCATCTACTAGAATGTGATTGGTTGATTTTTACAGTACATTTTCTTTGTTTTGAGGCCTATTTTTGGCCTCAAAATTTCTCTAATGTGAGTACAAGGACCCAGGTAATCCTACAAACCTTGTTGCATGACAGTTTGAAAGCAGTTTACATTCAATTGTTACTCGATCTACTCAAGATTGGTGGCAAGGGTTATGTTTTGAGTGCATAATGAGCTTTGATGCAAGTGTTTGCATCTGTTGTATGCTATATGCATCTGAATTCTTAAATAAAGATTCACATTTTTTTTAGACATAATGGTGTTATCGTGAATAGCTTGGATCAGTTTGGTTTTACATTCCTTTTCCATAAAAGCACTAATGATATGAAATGCAATCATCCATTTCAACTTTCAAGTCATTCAATGTAATTAATTTTTTTCTAAACTTTAATTTTTTTGTTGGGTGGAAGTGCTAGAAGAATTGTTTGTGCAACCTCTAAAATGGAGATAATTGTAAAAATGTTCAACATGTTGGTATAATATGAACATCGTGAATGCATAATATTTGGATTAGATATCTATTATCGATTCTACAGTAAACCAAGCAAGGGAAACAACATGCAAAAGGGGTACCTTATAGTGCCTACTATGACAAATTACCAGGGAACAAGGTATCCTTTATAATATCGATAGTTAATTTTTGTTGGACATCTGCTTTATGGATTTCCAATTTCCCTTATGTGAGCAGTATAAAGCACATTAGTTGGAATCCTGTAGGAGTAGACATGACAAGATTCCACTTGAATCATTTAAAATAAAAATAAAAATAACAGACTTTCTACAAAGCATTGCCTCCAACTTCCAAAGAAACTACTCCAACTCATATTATTGTATGCTACATATAATTGCAACTATTATACAATATCAAACAAGGAAAAGTATTTTATATATTAAATTAAGATCTTTTTGTTTTTGTTTTTATATTCTTTTGAATATTGCACTTTGATTGCACAGGAATGAGCACATTTGTTGATACTCTGAAACCTTTGAGGTTTAAGAGTACAAACTTTATCACAAGCTATTGGAATCTTAGGCTTATGTCTTTGTATTGTTGGCATTGGGTTTCGAGCACTGAAATTATAGGAAAGAATAGGAAAACACTTTTATGTTTAATTTATTTTTACAAAGTTTCATGTTAAATGGTTTTACTGCAAGCACTTTGCATTGTTTTCTACATATGCTTTCCATATTGAACATTTTACTTTTAACTTATTTTTATAAAGTTTTATACTAAATGTTGTTACTTGTTTTTACTTTGTTTTTATCATTATCTTCTTTCTATAAACCATAATGTTATTCTTCTTGATTATATGGATTATCTTTTGAAAAAACTTATTTATTACCTATACATTTAACTATATTAACTTTCATTGTTTAACATATATTTCCCAACTAATGTTATTCTTCTTTATTATATGAATTATTTTTTAACAAAACCTATACATTTAACTATATTAATTCTCATTGTTTAACCTATATTTCCCAACTACCTAGGTAGGGACTGCGCTGCCATGCAGATGGCTACCAGGGGTACCCAACAATGTCGCAGCAACATGTATAGGAATCATTTGGCCATTCCCGCAACCACAAGCTTCTCCTATGGCATGATTCAAGATGCTCGCGGCCTCCGGGGTTAGCGTCTGCTGCACTGTGCGTAGCCCTACTCGTAACATTCCCCATAAGCTTCATGCGCAATTAAATTTAGCTGGTCCTGTCTTTGACCCTCCCGCTATGTTTTCCATTGTTTCCCATAAATATCTCTTCATTTTTCCTGCCGCAGATGCTACCAAGGGCTGCCAACAACGTAGTAGCAACATGTAGAGGAATCATTTGGCCGTTCCCACAACCACAAGCTTCTGCTATGGCATGATTCAAGATGCTCGCGGCCTCTAGGGTTAGCGTCTGCTACACTGTGCATAGCCCCGCTCGTAACATTCCCCATAAGCATCCTGTGCAATTAAATTTAGTTGGTCCTGTCTTTGACCCTCCCGCTATGGTTTCCATCATTTCCCATATATATCTCTTTGTTTTTCCTAGCACAGATGCTACCAGGGGTTGCCAACAATGTCGCAGCAACATGTAGAGGAATTGTTTGGACGTTCCCGCAGCCACAAGCCTCTTCTATGGCATGATTGAAGATGCTCGCGGCCTTTGGGGTTAGTGTCTATTGCACTGTGCATATCCCTGCTCGTAACATTCCCCATAAGCTTCCTGTGCAATTAAATTTAACTGGTCCTGTCTTTGACCCTCCCGCTATGGTTTCCATCGTTTCCCATATATATCTCTCATTTTGATAATGATTCCAATGTCGTCTAGAGTCTAACAGAACTCGAACTGTGACAACTGAAATGTGTTACGTTGGCAGTCTTCTAATTTCAAATTGATACTAACATTGACGGGCAAATTGCAAAAGTTGACAAGTTCCTATTTTTCGAGGGGCATAGAAATAAGTTGGAGCAATGTAAGATCAATCTGAAAATTGTTGAGTTCTTAGGATCCAGAACTCTATCAGTGCCAAACACAAAGTTTTTGTTGGTTCTTGCCTTTTTTTATGTTTCTTGTTTATGGTAAAATAGGTTTCTTATGTTCAAAACTCAATTTTATACGTATGATATCTCCTAGGGAGTCGGGTAGGGGTTTACATGTCTTATCCTCCCAAAACCACATAGTCATGTTTCTGGTAAAATAGGTTCGGAGTGGATTGATATTCTAACAAGGCCATAACAATTTTTCTTGTCCACATAAAGCAAAGTAAATCCTACAGGTCGTGAGATGCTTTACATTGGGAGAAATTCAATTCATTATAGTAAAATTGTCATGGAAGTTTACGTAGCCTTGGTAGATTTGGGTGAAATCTAAACATTTGTATTTGTTTTCTTTTTTAAATATATTTTTGCAGAAACAAACTTATATGTTTATTACAACTTTACAGTTATAGACAAGTCTCGGCCATTCCCAGTTGGTTCTTGTAGGTTCTTGGGTTTACATCCTCTGTTTACTGAATTGATAGATATAATACTTTTATTACAACTATCAAACCTATATTTTTTTTTTAACAAAAGAGTTGTCATCTTCTTCGAATTTATAAGATTCCAGTATGCTAGACATAATAATGCAAAAACAGACACAGAAATATGGCTTTTTTAACTTATTGCATGGGCACTCATGAGACTCATGAGTCCATTGGAATATGAAAGGAATAGGTTCCCATTTAACAAACCAACTTCCAATTAATTTGTTTTCGTATGTTGACAACCAAGAGAAAGAATTCTTTGTTAGTCGAGAACGTGTTCTTGCTGCTCTTGAATACAAACTATCAAATGACCCATACTACAAAGATGTTCAAGTTAACCCAATTGCATTATTTTCTTTGCCTCTTGAACCAACAAACATTTCATCCCTCCTTCATCATGTCACATCCGATGAAACCCCATTTTCTCACCATACCTCATCTTCTACTGTTCAACCACCCAGCTTCCTTAAATCCCATGAAGTACAGTCCTCCTCCTTTATATCTACACAAAAAAAATTTGGAAATGAGGTTGATGAAATCAAATGGTTCTTAGCCACAAGCAATGCACCAACTCCACCTTGCATTGACTGGCCGCCAATAGATGCTTCCCCTATCAATGAGTATAGCACAATAGGCCTCCTCTCCATGGCCTTCCCAACCTTGTTTCCCACTGGAGTTGCCATGCTTAAACAACCACACATTCAAGAGCTTGGGATGGGCAATTATGCACTGCACCTTCTTCAATACCATGACAATATATTTGGCCAACATCCTCGGTTTTGTTATTACATATATAACCTCATGATGCGCCACCGTAGCCATTCTACTGCTTCTGTATTTTTCAAACAGAACAATGAAAATACATTTCCTCCAACCATCTCAGAACTTGTACATCAATTACAAGACATGCCTGATGCTAGGATCGTTGAACGCGTCATGCGCTTTGGCTCCACCCTTCATGGGACATGTTCCTATTGGAATAAAATCTGGGGTGAACTAGCTGACATGATCAATCAACAAGGGACACCAACATTCTTCTTCACTCTCAGCGCAGCTGATATCAAGTGGCCGAATTTGCATTCTCGGATGCCTAGACAAGCTCCAACCACTTCAAATCAACAACACCAATGGAGGATTCGCAACCTTATTGCCAATCCACATGTTGCATCTCAATACATGCACAATAGATTCAAAATATTCCTTAAAGAGGTTCTTCAAAAAGGCCTTTCTACAAAAGACTACTGGTGCAAGTTGGTAACAAATCATATTCTCATCAAAGTTTCCTATATTCAGAACCTCAAATGTACCTTCCTAATATTTATAATTTCCACGTAGGTATGAATGGAAACATAGGGGATATGCGCATATACATGGATTCTTATGGCTTGAAAATGCACCCAATATGGACACGCTAGATTGGGCGGATGCTACCAAGGTCGAAGATGCAAAAAAGTACTTTGACAAATATGTTACTGCATGGAATCCTCGACCCAACCATTCTACAACCCCGTGCTTCCAACCCTCTACTACAAATGATCCATTTACCATTGGATCACATTCCATACTTGCAGCTAACCACTTGGTTGATTATGAAGACCTTGTTAATTGTGTTCAAAGGCACACAAAATGTTCAAAATCCTCTTACCTCTAGAAAAAAGGATCATCTCTTCAATGTCACTACGGCTTCCCCTTTGATCTACAACCTACTTCTTCTTTGTGCATTGATGCAAATGGCCACAAAACATATAACCCTGCAAGGAACGATTCCCTCCTAAACATTCACAACCCTGCCATGCTCTCAATTTGGAGAGCTAATGTTGATTTCCAACCTGTTCTCTCTAGATATGTTGTCCTCAAATACATTTCAAAATATGCAGCAAAGGCAGAGCCCAAATTAGAAATCTACCATGCAATTCTTTCTCGTCTTGCACATGAAACTCCAAATGATATCCCCATCCTTCAACCAATTAGACGATTCCTGTCAGAAACTGTTGCAGATCGTGACATTGGTGCACAAGAGACTTGCCACATGCTCCAAAAACCCCCTCTTTCCCTTTGCAGTCGCTCCTTTGTATCCTTGAATGTTAGCCAAAGCGTTTTTCGACGTGTTTCCAATGACTCTCTTGGCACCCCGCCAACACCCACCTTCATTTTTGCATACATGAAGTGACCCCCTGCACTCGAGCACCTTACCCTTCTTGAAGCTACACATTCTTGGTCTTTCTCTCCTTGTAGAAAGCACTCCCAATGGAAACCAATATACCCTCCCAAAATTTTCTGTGTCTTTCCTCGCTTCACTACCATTCCATCCTTTACTGCAGATTCCTTTGTTTCATTCTGCTGGAGCGAGCTCCTCCTATACAAAACCTTTCGCACCCTCCCCACCAGTATCCTTCATTGCATGTGCCTATGTTTTTGTTCCTTCTAACTTTCCTCTTTTCCTACCAACGTTCATTTTTTCCCCTCAAGGTGCAAATGCTTGTTAATATCACATTATAAAGTCATATCCATACAACTTGTACTAAATTAACATTTGTAATATTCATTCAATATTGAATTTAAAACTCGGTGCATTAAAAATTGCTAAAACACTGCGACGGGCCTATTTGTAATAGCACAGAGTGAGAACGAGATGTGTGCCCCACTAGTGTAATGACTGAGGATGTTTGTTAGTATCGTTGATGATGCATTAAGTGTAACATCCCGTATTTTCATAAAAATTTAAAAATTTTGTTAATAGCAATAATAGCTTAATTTACGATAATTTATAATTGCGGAAAATAATAATTGATGATTGTAACAACATTAACTAAACAGCTTTTAGTACTAATCACAATAAACTTTTGTTATAAACAATGCGACAATGGCAACTTAACATATTCATAATAACTCTGATTATGATAATTAAATGAACTAATGAATCAGAATTATGATGCGACACTATTTTCTTTCGCAAAGATAAGCATGATTAATGTAATAAAAGAATGACACGTTAGAAATGTGATATGATACTTTTCTTTTGAGATGATACTGACAGTTCGCTTCTTTGTTGTCCAAGGGAGTCCTATGAGGGACCCCAAAGCTTACTTAGCTGCAACGCTAAAGCATTGAACCTGTTCTATGTGCAGACGACAGGTAAGAAGTTTCATGATTGCAATAAATTCCAGTTCGTGTGAGTTCCAAATTCATCGTTTAAAAATAGAATAATTAGAGACTGTTACGATTATAAAAGCATACAGGTATGATTCACATGCTTACACTTCTGCTTTCCAAAGTTCGTCTTGTATCTAAATAAAATCAACTCAAGTTAGCTATTGAATAAGCATCTAAGTAGTAGCAACGTCACTATAGTCGCCATTGTACTAGCTGGTTCTGTCGTCATCAAAGTTGTGATGATAGCTATCTTGTTGTCATTATTTAACTAGTAGTACCAAAGGTACAGTTCTATTGTATCGCATGAATAAAAGTGGATAGGGAATCTAAGAAACTTATTGTTTGAATTTACTGAATTAAATATGATAATATAAATGCTTGCGAGCTTATTCAACACTATAAGTCCCTATGCATAGAAATGATCCTCTATAAAAATTCTATGGTCCAGGATTCCTATCTACCATTATACTTGTTTGTATTTTGTGAGAACAATGTGGTCTTTCCAAGAGACTAAACATTTGTAGCACTTAGATAAATAAACAAATACAAGCCATAGGTTGGTTATGGTGCAAAACAAGACTTGAACCTTTTTAACTATCATCCTATAACATAACATATTCAAGGTCTTATGAATATAGTGGTATAACTATATCGATTCTTGGTTTATTATCAACATTATATATATAATGAAACTATTGCAATAAAATGCAAACATTGAATTGATAACAACTATAATATATGTTGCAAATCATTACCAACATTGTAATATGTCATATTGATGGCAATAAAGTGTAAACATTATACGTAATGTTTGCATAAACGTAACTAATACTATGGTGAAATACAAACATTAATATTGATATGTTTAACATAGAAATTGTATGATTCGTTATCACGTCAAGGTACTGACATGCATTTAACCTGAAACTTGACAGGTTGTTGGTTCATTAAATTGGCACCGGTCTCGAGCTGTGGTAGAGATCACGTATCCAACCTGCAATTAAAGCTTAGTACCAAACACTTGCCACATGGGATTTGCCAATGATCCACGTAGATGTGAACATAACTGTGCTCGTCGATGTGTAAGAGTAATGCACCATGCATTGGTTGTGCTTTCTCCTCCGTGTGCCTTGGTGGCATTGTCAACCTGTAATGTAGGACGGGCATTTATTATTGACGTTGTTTGTACCGAAGCTAAGATCGCTGGAATTGTAGAGACCATTGATGGTGATGAATTTGGGCCGTTGGATTTGTAACCCTACTATCATCGTTGTTTTGGTTTAAGAACTTGGAAAAGTAGTTTATTGTGCTATTGTTTCGGTTGGGGGTGGCCAATAGGCTGTCGAATTTTTGGTAGAAGGTTAGTGAGGGGTTTCGACCCTGAGACCAGTGAACCAAGTTGAAGTTGCAGGTTTTAAACCTCTATAATGGCGTTTTTAGTTGAGATTTAAGTCCCTGGTTCAAAGTGTTAAGTGTTGTTGGTTTCCAAGTCCTTCGTTATGTGTTAAAAGTGTTATGCCATCCTACAAAGTGATAGAGTTCCCTCGTCATGATTAAAACGGTATCTCATCGTCTTTCTAGTATATGCCAAGACTCGGCCACAGGGTGATGAAGGTAAGCGTTCTTCTGTGGAGAAATGTTTCTTTTGCTGCGTTTTGTTTTCAATTTTAAATGTAACGTATAACTAACTCCGAGCTATCATTTGTTACGTGCAGGGTTTTGAAAAGGGTTTGTCGAGGGTTTGGCGAATGGAGAACCGCGTGCTCCTACACCGGTAAGCTTCGGGTCTTCCATACCCTCGTAGTGCTCTTTGTCTGTGGTTGAAATATTTTCACGAGATGAAAAACGGCCTTTCCAAGACCTGCCGTAGCTCTGTCATTGGTGATGGTTGAAGAACTTCAAAGCATGAGTAATTTCTATGGTTATGACTCTTGTTCGCTAAAAAAAATTACTTGGTTCCTTAAACTTTGAAAAAGAAATGGGTGTTGTCGACTGGAGTTGTAGCTTGTTGGTGCAATAAGTTGAACTTTGTTACTGTCGATTCTTTGGTCAAAACCCTGTAGGTTTTTGTTTGCAAACATATTTTAAAATGCTTGTTCTTGAGAGCATCGATTTCGTTTTTGAAGTTGTCCTTTTGTAATGGTTTAAGAGTCTATGAAAAATGACTTGTTTCGTGTTCAGTTGTGACAGTAAGAAGAAGAGTCAAGGGCACGTTCTCTTTGTAAAGATAATACTCTTCTCGGTAATAAAATGTATGCTAAACATTTTGTGTACATATCTGTGCTTGTTCATCTTGATACTATAGTTGATGTCATGTTTCTTGGTTGTCGATGTTGGTAACTAAGTAGAGTAAAAAAAATGTCGAAATGATTTACAAAATGTGTACAGTGGAAACGAATAGGGTTATACCCAAATTCGTGTTTGTTTATATTCGAATGCAACCAAGATGAGAATGGGAAACTAAACCTAACTAGGGTTTGAAATTAAACTAAACAAAAAAAATACGAATGACACTTACAGTTTTGCAGATCTAAGCATGAAATAGATGAGTAATGACAGAGTGATGTTTATAAAGCTTCTTTTAATTATTAGAATGATAATCAACACAATGCTTATAATATGAAATAGAAAGCAATGTGTGTGTTCAGTGTAGAAAATGTAAAGACTATCAATTTCAGCTCTGTCCAAAATTCACTTCTTATAAACGTAGTAATGGTAAAACGAATTCAATGTAAACAGTATATGTGTGAAATGTACAGGTATGAGATCTCTGTAAAAGACTATTGTTTGCAAATTGATATAATAAATGCTTTTATTTGCTTTCAACAGTCTTAATACAATATGCAGAATATAAATTTATCTGCTTCCTATGTACATAATAATGTTCAAATTTAATGCAAGATGATTGTACAGGAATTAAACATTGATTGTTTTCCAAGAAATGAAAGAGCATTATGTATTAGATATTATACAGTACTGTTACTTTTATTTAACTATAGGGCAAAATCGTAAAACATCATTCAATCACTGTTCTAACTATTCGAATCAATGGCATTTGCCTATCTTCAAATCTAATTTTAATTTGTGTATCTATACTAGAGTACAATGCTTCAAACAGCATGTGGAAAAATATGGATATTGGTTTATCAATTCAACTTCACATTACACTTAAACATTCAGTATTTAAACAATTATGAGATGAAACTCTATTTAGAAAACAAGAAACAAAAACATACTAGCTATATAGGACAAAATTATTTACTGAGAATAAGTTAGAAAATCTGTAGAACCTGAGAAAATCTGTAGGGCAACAAACATCCCAAGAAGACTGTTCCACCCAACCAATTCCCGAAAACAGTCAAGTACTGTCTTATGACCCCCGAGTCTGTTCAATGAACCACCAAGAGGAAGAAACTCAGGAATGAGGACTTCTTCTTATTGTAGCAATTCACTTATGAATCTTCAATAGATAGCAATCTAATAGATTTGCACAAACATTTCTGGTTCCTCTCAGCAATAATGCAAACTCAAGATTACAGTCACCACTAACCTCCCTATTCGAATCTCTCTGGTAATCACCTGATTCACCAGAGGAAAATATTCTGCAGAAATATTCATTAAGGGTTTCCTGCCCAATTCGAATTTTCCTTTATAGGCTACCTATGCCTTTTTAGATGTTACTAGGTCATTAAGTGAGCTATCTGCTCACTCCCTCCACCTGGGGGATAATGCCCTATTTTTAGGGGTAGTTGTCCCATAACCAACAGCTAGTGGGGTGATGTAACTGCTGCCATCTGTCCCATACCTTCCAATAGCTTCCATTCCTCCTAGTGGGTCAGTGAACACTCATTCAACAATCCTCTTGGGTGTTTGTCTCCTAATTAATTTATTTAAATAATAATATTCAGTAATTACATTCATCCATGATCAAAACTGATCATAATTACAAAACTTTGTAATTAAATTTAACATAAAGTATTTTGCAATAAAATAATAATGTTCAGAAAGTTGGGTAGGTGACATACACCCCCCCTTAAGTCTCAACATCGTCCTCGATGTTGGCTAATCACTCCTTGAGTGTTCCTGAAATAGAGTTGGGTATGCTGTCTGCATACTACTCTCCAACTCCGAGCTTGCCTCTTCTGGGATAAGGTGCTTCCATTGCACCTTCACTTGCCCAATGCTGCGATTTCGGAGAATAGTTTCCCTCCTTCCGAGCATACAATCTGGTTCCACCGAAAAATCTCCATCTTGTCCCACCTGTACATCATTCCAGTTTACAACATGAGTAGTATCGTGCACATATTTCTTTAAAAACGATATATGAAAAACATTATGTATTTTCAGGTTAGGTGGCAAAGCCAGTTGGTATGCCACTGCTCCAACCTTAGATAATATTTCAAAAGGACCGCAATGCATGGGTGCCAACTCGGCACAGCTCCCCAATTTCAATGAACTCTTTTTAGGTCTTACCTTGAGAAACACATGTTCACCCACCTGGAACTCTTTATGAGTTCTTTTCAAATCTGCTTGACTTTTCTGCCTATCTTAGGCAGCTTTTAAATGTCCTTGCACCTGTTTCATAATTAGTTCTAACTCTTGCAATAATTCAGGTCCTAAAACAACTCTATTTACTAGATCATTCCACGAAACAGGTGTATTACATTTCCTACCATAAAGAATTTCAAAAGGACTAAGTCTGGCCGATGCATGATAATGATTATTCTAAGCAAATTATGCTAAGTGGAGATAATCTTCCCACTTACCAGGTTGATCCTTAACATACATTCTTAATAAATCTTCTAACACTTGATTTACCCTTTCTGTCTGCCCATCTGTCTGTGGATGAAATGTTGTACTGAAATTTAAAGTTGTATTCAATCCCTTAAACAATGACCTCCAGAAGTTTCCTGTAAACTTTGAGTCACGATCTGAAATTATTACTTTCGGTATTCCATGAAGTCTAAAAATCTGTTTCATAAAAATTTCTGCAATAGCTGGGGCTTTATGCATGGTCTTCACTGGTATAAAGTGTGCTGCCTTGCTGAGTTTGTCCATCACCACCATGATAGAATCATGTTGTTTCTGATTTTTAGGTAATCCAGTAATGAAATCTATGCTGATCACTTCCCATTTCCAGGTTTGTATTGGTAATGGTTACAACAATCCAGCAAGATGTTGGTGTTCAACCTTCACCTTTTGACAGTCCAAGCATTTTGCGATGTACTCTGCTACTTCATCTTTCATTATGGGCCAATAGTATTCTTTTCTTAGCATAGTAATGATCTTTTGATAACCTGGATGACCAGAATAGTGACTTTTATGCATCTTATTTAATATCAGAAATTTTATTTCTGGTATATCTGGTACATACAATCTATTTTTAAACAGTAATAGACCGTTTTCCTTCATTCTGTAATCTGCCATACAATTTTCAGAACTGTTGTTTGCTGTCTTTTCCTTCATTTTTCCGTATTCTTCATCTGTTTCACCTTTTTCCAGAATCTGATTTTCCAAATCAATTGAATAATTACTGATTGCTGAAATGAAATTTAGTTTTGCCTTGCGACTCAAGGCATCTGCAACTTTGTTCTCCTTTCCTTTAATATGCTGAATTTCGAAATCATACTCACTTAAGAACATCAACCATCTAGCTTGTCTAGCGTTCAGGTTTGTCTGATCCAATAAATATTTTAGACCCATGTTATCTATTAATAATGTAAACTTTCTGCCAATAAGGTGATGACGCCACATTTTTAAAGCATGAATAACTGCTAATAACTCTAAATCATAGGTAGAGTAATTATTTTAATGTACTTTCAGCTTTCTAGATTCATATGCCACCGCATGTCCTTCTTGTGTCAAGACTCCACCAAATCTGTCATTGCATGCGTCTGTACAAACTACAAAATCCTTGTTGGGGTCAGCTATCCTCAAGATAGGTGCTGTCATCAATAGTTCTTTTAATTTCTTCAAGCTATCAACACACTTCTAATCCCCGACAAATTTCTTCCCTTTCTTCTGCAAGGAAGTTATGGGGTTGGCAATTTTTGAAAAATTCTCTATAAACTTTCTGTAATACCTCGTAATGCCCATAAATGATCTTACATCCGACACATCTTTAGGAACCGGCCAGTCATTAATGGCCCTTATCTTGTCGGGGTCAACCGAGATTCCTTCTGCTGAAATTATGTGTCCTAGATACTCAATTTTGTCTTTGTGGAAGTCACACTTACTAAATTTGGCGTATAGTTGGTGATCTCTTAATACTTGTAAGATAATCCGTAAATGTTCATCATGCTCTTCTTTGTTTTTTGAGTACACTAAAATGTCGTCTATAAACACAATAGAAAAAATTTCTAAGTATTTATGCAAAATATTATTCATCAAACACATAAATACAGTCGGGGCATTAGTTAAGCCAAACGGCATGACTATGAACTCGTAATGTCCATAACGAGTTCGGAAAGCTGTCTTGAAAATATCTTCATCCTTAACTCGTACTTGATGATATCCTAATCTTAGATCAATCTTCGAAAATACTCTTGCTCCACGCAGCTGATCAAATAGATCATCTATGCGGGGCAACGGGTATCTATTCTTGATCGTCATCTTATTAAGCTGGCGATAATCTATACACAGTCTTAATGTTCCATCTTTCTTCTTAACGAAGATGACAGGTGCTCCCCAAGGAGACACACTTGGTCTAATATACTTCTTGTCAATAAGTTCCTTCAACTGTGATTTTAATTCGTTTAACTCCAGTATGTTCATTATGTACGGAGCTTTAAAGTTTGGTACTACTCCTAGTATCAACTCTATGGTAAAATCTAATTCTCTTTTGGGTGGTAATCCTGGAATCTCCTCAGGAAATACATCTTTAAAATCCTTTAGGACAGGTATGTCCTCTAATTTCAGTTTGTCCTCTTTATCCATAAACTCATCATTTACCACGTTTACTGCAAACATTTTGCATCCCTTCCTAACTGCCCTCTTAACTTGCATGGCTGAAATCTATCTAAGGGTTACCTTCCTTGGAATGCCTTTTATTTCTACAATTTTCCCTTCATCATTTAATCATGTAAAACTTTTTCCATATGTTGATGTATATGTAACTTCGGAATGTATTTCACATATATGTATATTGTATTCCTATAGAGATGTTATTATTCCTCTATACGGAAGTGTCGTCATTTATATTGTAAGTGTCGTAACTTATACTTGATGGGTTATTAGACCACCTTGTTGGGGTCGGCCCTGTATAAGTCATGTGGGTCAAAGAGTTATTAGACCACCCTATTGGGGGTTGGCCATGTGGGTCAAAGGGTTATTAGACCACCCTAGTGGGGGTCGGCCCAGTCAGCATTATGTTAAGTGGTTAAGTTGAGGCCGACCTAGTTGAGTAAAGGTCAAGTCAAGTTAGTGTATAAATAGAGAGTGTGTCTCTCTCATTTTACACATTCTATTCTCTCACTCACACTTGGGAGAGTGGCGCACTTGTGGAGGAGGAGGCTATGATGCTAGGAGAAGACTATCTCTTGTATTCTGGTTGTATCATTGCTCTATCTATCTTTGAGGAAGTTATTGGGGTTTTTCACCTTTATGGTTTTCCCCAAGTAAACTCTGTGTCTCTTGTGTGCTTGCATTATTGTGTCCATGATTGATATGCTGTAGATTTGTTGTACATGTTGTTCTCTCAATCAAGATCCTAGATCAAATTGAATTAAATTCTGAAAATTTAACATGGTATCAGAGCTAACCTGAAAGAAGGCATGATATGGCATGTATGACACTTGTTGCACTTACGATGCTAGGGCTTGATATAGCGAAAACCAGTCATCGTAGCACTTTCGCTATAAATCCATTTTGGCGAAGTTTTCGAATTGAAAACTTTTACAGGTCGAATATAAGATCCCCATGTACCTTGTGTATAAAGAAAAACCTCTAATTCGTTGTACTTTGTGATTTATGATCTGTACAATATAGGGTTTCTGCCTCTTCCAGATCTGAGTCAAAATCAGGTGACCTTGGGAAAACGGTCATAACTTGGGCTAGGAATCTCCAAATGAAATTTCGTATAAAGTGACAGGTAGTGCACAGACTGTAATATCTCAGAAAAAATTTTCAAAGGCCGAAGTTGAACGAGTGACATGTGGCACGCCGTACAAGTTCACTCTCCTGTATTATCCCATAAACAGGGCACGTTGCGACACTTGGCATAAATATCTCTCAGAGAATCCAATTGAGGTCAAACCTATCGGGATGGAAAGACAACAGGTCGCGCTATCTCAGTAAAAAAATTTAGAGACCGAAGTTGAACCAGTGACACGTGGCATGCCGTACAAGTTCGCTCGCCTGTATTATCCCATAAATAGGTCACATTGCGACACTTGGCATAACTCTCTCTCAGAGAATCCAATTGAGGTCAGACCTATCAGGATGGAAAAATAACAGGTTAGGATATCTCAGAAAAAAAATTTCAAACCCTGTGGATCGAAACGTTCAGAGTTACACCAGAAACAATCAGGTACATATTTCTGTCAAAACAGAATTATTTTTGAGCACCTTCATTCATGGCTTCCGGAATTTAGGGCTTCGGAGAAAGTTGGAATTTTTGTAATCGAAGACCACGGCTGGATGCTACTCATCAAAACTGAAATTTAGAGACCAAGATCAGATTTTTTGGTTGGGCAGAAGGCCTGGCTTGATCAAACCCCAGTTCGGGACTTTGATCGGAAAGATGGAAAATTAGGGCTTCTACAAAAATTGGAATTTTGGAAATTTGTGACCACGGCTGGAAGCTCCTCAGAAAAATCGAAGCTTAGAGCTTTGAATCAAATATTTTGGTTGGGTGAAGCTTTGAGAAACTCAAATCCTAATTCAGGGTCCTTCCCAGTGAATCCGGAAATCTAAAAGGCAATTTTGAGGGGTGAAACTTTGCAGTTTTCAAATTCTAAATATACCAACTTGATCAGCTCATCAAGGCGCATATTTCTATCCTTTCGGAAGTTTGAAATTCAAAGTTTGAATTTTTGGGGTTTCTTTGACAAACCCTAATCCAGTTCCAGGTCCAGTTCTTGCAAATCAAGTGGATTGGGTTAATCCTAGAAGAAGATGGATTGGTCACCTGCATAAGTGAAGAAGTTCCTGTCTCAAAGGGAGATGAGGCTAAGGCCTTCCATAAGAAGATTACAAGCAATCTTGACAAGTATGGCTTACAAGTATGTTTCATGGTTAAGTTTATCATATGTTTGTCTTCATATCATTACAGTACAATCTTGATTAATTACTAGACTTGTCGTATCACCTTTATAGAAGATATTCATTGATTAAGGTTTTGACACTTATGAATGTACTAATGCATTGTGATGTTGTATGAGATTTATGTTGTTCGCTAACATAAAAGGTACACCAAGAAAGACAAATCATGTTCTACTTCAAGAACATATGATCATGGTGACATGAAAACAAAGATTCATCCATTGTCATGAATCACATAGAAGATCTACTTTCAAGGTATGTATAACTTGGTCCTACAATGGTTAAACTATGAGACATGCAGGTTACTAGCACAAGTCACTGAAGAGAACCAGAAGACATTATGCGGGTATGTTAGACATAACTAGCTAGCATGCTAATCCAGGTATGTTTTTCCTATATCAAGCTAGAATCCTACCTTGTGTTAGGATCTTATACTATTGTGTTGTTGATAATGATTATTCATGGAGTCATAGGTTTGATTAGTCATGGTTGTATGCACATTATGTTTCTTACCATAATTGATGATATGACTAACCGGAAGAATCATGAAGATATAGGTTTGAGTAATCACGGGTTTATGCATTGATGATTTAACTAATCAGAAGAGTCCTAGGATCAAATAAGAATATGCATGAGTAAAAGAAGACTTCCCTGAAACCTTGAATACTAATGTTTATTATCTGTGAATGATCATGACTATACATGTTTAAGATTATTGTGTTTTGATAGTATTAAGATTATACTAATAAATGTGTGATTATGTATGAGACCTCAAGGATAACACAATGATGATACTAATAAGCATTCATAGTGATTAAGGATGGATGTAAGTTCAAGGACAGGTAATCCAGGAAGCAAAGATCAAGAGGGAGCACACTCCAGTTGTTCCTGCAAGAAAGCAAAGGAGCACACTTCAGTAGTTTCTGCAAGGATGCAGATATTCAGAGGGAGTTGACCACTTCTCACAATCCAAATCAGAATGGAGTTGCAAAGAGTTAGAGGGAGTCCACCTAGCAACCATACAAAGATAAGTATTTGGATTGTCATTTCTTACATAATGTTATTCAATGATGTATATGCTTATGTTCCTAGATTTAGGTTGTGTATTATGCATATTAGAATAGTTGCATTGATGAACAGTATACTACTAATATACATGGGTAAGTGGCATATGGCACTGTACAACATTCCATTGCTACTTATGTAGAATGAAACCTCTTTGCTAACATGTTAGGAGTTGTGCACACTCTTAACAATGTTCTGGTAGAGATTGGAAGGCATCTAGAAAGTTATGGAATATGGATAAATGTTGTATTGAAGCATTGGCTAAGATAATTGCATGACTGTATGACATATTTCTTTGTGTGTAAGAATTTGTTTTGAAAACTATGAGATATTTTCTAATCATGCAATTTAACTTGTTGTGTAGGAAATATCATATACCATCACCTACAAAAGAAGGACTACAACATTTTTTCAACAACAAAGTTATCTATTGAAAATATTGAAGATATTGAAGTTCCCAGGATCTGGGAAGAATGTCATGATCAAGGAGTACCAGTCGATCACGAAGATGTTTGGGATGCAGTCCCAAGACCTGAAGGGGAGTCTGTAGTGACTTCCAAGAGAAGCTACAATATCAAGCATGCTGCAGGTGGTAGCATAAAGACTTTTGCTCCTGTAGCCAGATACACTTCCATTAGATCAATACTTGCTCCGGCTGCAGTGATGATAGGGAAGATACACCATATGGATTTCAAGACAGCTTTCTGTAGTTGAAGAAGAAGTGTACGTGGAGCAGCCACTTGGTTCCGAGACACATGACAGGGAGTCATATATGTGCAGAACTTGGTATGGTAGGATAGAGAGCTTTCTATCCAGTTTGGGCTTTACCAAGAGTAAAGCAGATTCCAACCTTCACTACAAGGTTGAGGAAGGCAATCCAATGATACTACTATGTGGATGACCTGTTTGTAACAGGTGAGGATAGATTGATTGCCGACACGTAGAGGAAGCTTGCTGCCGAGTTTGAGATGAAGAACTTGGGGATGATGCACTATTTGTTTTTGGCATGGAGGTGTGGCAGAGTGCAGATGGAATCTTCCTTGGACAAGGGAAGTATACAGTAGAGATCCTGAAGAGGTTCGAGATGATGGACTGCAAGGATATGGCCACACCTATGGAATCGAACCCGAATCTTCTGTGTGATGCTTCATCTGATCCAGTTGATGTCACGATGTATCGTCAGATGATTGGGTCCTCTATGTACTTGACGAACACGAGACCAGATATTTGCTTTGCGGTGAACACATTGAGCCAGTTCCTAACGGATCCAAGAGATGTTCACCTGGTTGTTGTAAAGCATATTATGAGGTACCTAAAGGGTACGGTTGATAATGGGCTCAAGTATGATGTGAATCAAAAGTTTAACCTGCAGGGTTATGTTGATTCAGATTGGGCAGGAAGTGTTGTAGATAGGAAGAGCACATCTGGGTGCTGCTTCAGTATGGGATCAGATGTGATCTCTTGGTTTTGCAGGAAGAAGTCCTGCGTAGCACTGAGTACAGCTGAAGTAGAGTATGTTGCGATGGATGAGCAGGTTTCAGATGTATTGACCAAGCCGTTAGACAGAGAGAGGCTTGGTGCACTTCAGATTGAGGTTCCTTCCAAAGGGAAGTGATGAGTCCGGAAGATGCATATGCACATGAGCTTTCCTGACATGGTTGATGTGTTCTCCCTTGGTCGTGATGTAATTGATGAGCCATTTTTCACATGGTGGTAGATGTGTTCTCCCATGGTGAAAAAGTAAGGGCTGGAGCCTTCCCCGAATGGCGGTAGATGTGTTCTCCCATGTCGGTGGTGTAAGTGTTGAATGATGTGCATCTTGGCTGTGCTTCGTGGACGATGAGATGATCTGAAGAGGATGATGCTATGATGATCAGGAGGATCATGGATGATGAGCATCAGGACGATGCTCCAGTTACTGCTTTGTGTATGCATCATGTTGGATGCTAGATATGATCAGTTGGATCATTTATATGTATATGTATGTACGCATCATGTTGGATGTTGGATATGATCAGTTGGATCATTTATATGTATGTACACATCATGTTGGATGTTGGATATGATCAGTTGGATCATTTATATGTATGTACGCATCATGTTGGATGCTGGATATGATCAGTTGGATCACTTGTATGTATTTTTGTATATGCATCATGTTGGATGCTTGGACCATGTATCTGTATATGTATCAGGTGGATACATTGTATGATCAGGTGGATCATGTATGGTGATATGTATCATGTATTTGTATTTGTATCAGGTGGATACACTATATGATCAGGTGGATCATGTATGATGATATGTATTAGGTAGATACTTGGTATGCATCAGGTAGATGCATTGTATGATCAGGATGATCATGGATGACAAGCTTCAGGATGTTGCTCGAAATGACATACAGTAGGATGTTGTAGTGATGATGATCAGGATGATCATGTGTACATCAGGATGATGTATGGTGAGTATCAGGTTGATACTCTGTGGCCGTGGAACAGGTTGTGGAGATAAGCATGTAATCTGTGCCCTGGGAGATTTGCAGATAGTCTTTCGAGGTTTTGCCTATGGCATGTAATTTGTACCCTAGGATATCTATAAAATTCTCTTTCAAGGTTTTGCTTAGGAGGACATATAATTTGTTCCCTGGGAGATCTGCAGATAGTCTTTCGAGGTTTTTCCAATGGCATGTAATTTGTGCTCTGGGATATCTAGCAGATGCTCTTTCGAGGTTTTGTCCTATGGCATGTAATTTGTGCCCTGGGAGATCTGATAGGTTGAGACATGTGCTCGTAATCAGTCCTGGGATGCTCTTTCAAGGTTTTGCCATGACCACATGTAATTTGTGCCCTGGGAGATCTGATAGGTTGAGCCTTGTGCTCGTAATCAGTCCTGGGATGCTCTTTCAAGGTTTTGTGGTGACCACATGTAATTTGTGCCCTGGGAGATCCTATAGGTTGAGCCTTGTGCTCGTAGTCAGTCCTGGGATTCCCTTTCGAGGTTTTGTGGTGGGGTCACATGTAATAAGTCCTGGAGATCTGGACAGGATGAAAAAGGCCTCAGATGCTCTTTAGGGTTCTTGCTAGTCAAGAGACTCTTTTAAGGTTTTGTGATGCATGTAATAAGTCCTGAGATTTCCACAGTATGGCCAGTGATGACGAAGACCTGCTGGTGGTGAGCTGACATCCAGTATGAAAAAGGACTGGCTCTGTAGAACTTCCTATGATGAGTAGATTCAGATATTGATTGAGATAGCAGCAGCAGTGACGATGATCCAGAGAAGATGACTTGTGCTAGAAGACCTATGTCGAGAAATACCTTCCTAGTTAAGAGGGAGTGTTGATGTATATGTAACTTCGGAATGCATTTCACATATATGTATATTGTATTCCTATAGAGATGTTATTATTCCTCTATACGGAAGTGTCGTCATTTATATTGTAAGTGTCGTAACTTATACTTGATGGGTTATTAGACCACTTTGTTGGGGTCAGCCTTGTATAAGTCATGTGGGTCAAAGGGTTATTAGACCACCCTATTGGGGGTTGGCCATGTGGTTCAAAGGGTTATTGGACCACCCTAGTGGGGGTCGACCCAGTCAGCATTATGTTAAGTGGTTAAGTTGAGGCCGACCTAGTTGAGTAAAGGTCAGGTCAAGTTAGTGTATAAATAGAGAGTGTGTCTCTCTCATTTTACACATTCTATTCTCTCACTCACACTTGGGAGAGTGGCGCACTTGTGGAGGACGAGGCTATGTTGCTAGGAGAAGACTATCTCTTGTATTCTGGTTGTATCATTGCTCTATCTATCTCTGAGGAAGTTATTGGGGTTTTTCACCTTTATGGTTTTCCCCATGTAAACTCTGTGTCTCTTGTGTGCTTGCATTATTGTGTCCATGATTGATATGCTGTAGATTTGTTGTACATGTTGTTCTCTCAGTTAAGATACTAGATCAGATTGAAGTAAATTCTCAAAATTTAACACCATAACAGTCTCCTTCACTGTTGTCACTGGTATAGTTACGCTTCATTTTGCATAGTTCAATAGCATCTCCTGATGAAGTTGAGTTGTCTTTTACTTCGTTGATTTTTATGTTCTGATTTTTATCAGTGTGAGGCATGTCCTCAACTTTGGAAATATCTTCAATGTTTCTCTCTTGTTCCTCTGTTTGGCTATGTTCAAATAGCACTTGATTTAGTTGTTCTTGTGCTTGCAGATTCCTTTCATTATCTTGTTTCACAGATTTGATTTTTGCCTTTAATTCTTGAAAGGCACGTAACAGTTCCATTGAACTGTTATTTAATTCCCCGTGACCTTCCTCTACAAAGTGTTGTCCCGAACTATGACTGTTTGGATGAAATCTGTCACTTAAATGTTCAGCTAAGTTCTCCATACCTGTAACTGAAAATAATTTCAGATAACATAATAATTAAACTTTCAAGTTAGTATAATTTTTTTGCTGCAAAAGAATTTCCTGCTGTATATAAAAATTTTCTACTGCGTGTTTTGGACCTCATTCAGGCCTAGAGTTTGAATATGTGCTCTGATACCACATGTAACATCTCGTATTTTCATAAAAAATTAAAAATTTTGTTAATAGCAATAATAGCTTAATTTACGATAATTTATAATTGCGAAAAATAATAATTGCTGATTGTAACAACATTAACTAAACAGCTGTTAGTACTAATCACAATAAAATTCTGTTATAAACAATGCGACAGTGGCAACTTAACATATTCATAATAACTCTGATTATAATAATTAAATGAACTAATGAATCAAAATTATGATGCAACACTATTTTCTTTCGCAAAGATACGCATGATTAATGTAATAAAAGAATGACACGTTAGAAATGTGATATGATACTTTTCTTTTGAGATGATACTCACAGTTCGCTTCTTTTTTATCCAAGGAAGTCCTATGAGGGACCCCAAAGCTTACTTAGCTGCAATGCTAAAGCATTGAACCTGTTCTATGTGCAGAAGACAAGTAAGAAGTTTCATGATTGCAATAAATTCCAATTCGTGTGAGTTCCAAATTCGCCATTTAAAAATAAAATAATTAGAGACTATTACGATTATAAAAGCATACAGGAATGATTCACATGCTTACACTTCTGCTTTCCAAAGTTCGTCTTGTATCTGAATAAAATCAACTCAAATTAGCTGTTGAATAAGCATCTAAGTAGCAGCAACATCACTGTAGTCGCCATTGTACTAGCTGGTTCTGTCGTCATCAATGTCGTGATGATAGCTATTTTGTTGTCACTATTTAACTGGTAGTACCAAAGGTACAGTTCTATTGTATCGCATGAATAAAAGTGGATAGGGAATCTAAGAAACTTATTGTCTCAATTTACTGAATTAAATATGATAATATAAATGCTTGCGAGCTTATTCAACACTATAAGTCCCTATGCATAGAAATGATCCTCTATAAAAATTCTATGGTCCATGCTTCCTATCTACCATTATACTTGTTTGTATTTTGTGAGAACAATGTGGTCTTTCCAAGAGACTAAACATTTGTAGCACTTAGATAAATAAACAAATACAAGCCATAGGTTGGCTATGGTGCAAAACAAGACTTGAACCTTTTTAACTATCATCCTATAACGTAACATATTCAAGGTCTTATGAATATAGTGGTATAAGTATATCGATTCTTGGTTTATTATCAACATTATATATATAACGAAACTATTGCAATAAAATGCAAACATTGAATTGATAACAGCTATAATATATGTTGCAAATCATTACCAACATTGTAATATGTCGGGTCGATGGCAATAAAGTGTAAACATTATGCGTAATGTTTGCATAAACGTAACTAATACTATGGTGAAATACAAACATTAATATTGATATGTTTAACATAGAAATTGTATGATTCGCTATCACGTCAAGGTACTGACATGCCTTTAACCTGAAACTTGACAGGTTGCTGGTTCATTAAATTGGCACCGGTCTTGAGCTGTGGTAGAGATCACGTATCCAACCTGCAATTAAAGCTTAGTACCAAACACTTGCCACATGGGATTTGCCAACGATCCACGTAGATGTGAACATCACTGTGCTCGTCGATGTGTAAGAGTAATACGCCATGCATTGGTGGTGCTTGCTCCTCCATGTGCCATGGCGACATTGTCAACCTGTAATGTAGGACGGGCATTTATTATTGACGTCGTTTGTACCAAAGCTAAGATCGCTGGCATTGTAGAGACCGTTGATTGTGATGAATTTGGGCTGTTGGATTTGTAACCCTGCCATCGTCACTGTTTTGGTTTAAGAACATAGAAAAGTAGTTTATTGTGTTATTGTTTTAGTTGGGGGTGGCCGACAGGATGCCGAATTTTTGGTAGAAGGTTAGTGAGGGGTTTCGACACTGAGACCAGTGAACCAGGTTGAAGTTGCAGGTTTTAAACCTCTATAATGGTGTTTTTAGTTGAGATTTAAGTCCCTGGTTCGAAGTGTTAAGTGTTGTTGGTTTCCAAGTCCTTCGTTATGTGTTAAAAGTGTTATGCCATCCTACAGAGTGATAGACTTCCCTCGTCATGATTAAAACAGTATCTCGTCGTCTTTCTGGTATATGCCAAGACTCAGCCACAGGGTGATGAAGGTAAGCGTTCTTCTGTGGAGAAATGTTTCTTTTGCTGCGTTTCATTTTCAATTTTAAATGTAACGTACAACTAACTCCGAGCTATCGTTTGTTAGGTGCGGGGTTTGTCGAGGGTTTTGTGAATGGAGAACCACGTGATCCTACACCGGTAAGCTTCGGGTCTTCCATACCCTCGTAGTGCTCTTTGTCTGTGGTTGAAATAGTTTCACGAGATGAAAAATGGCCTTGCCAAGACCTGCCATATCTCTGTCATTGGCGATGGTTGAAGAACTTCGAAGCATGAGTAATTTCTATGGTTGTGACTCTCGTTCTCTAAAAAAAAATTACTTGGTTCCTTAAACTTTGAAAAAGAAATGGGTGTTGTCGACTGGAGTTGTAGCTTGTTGGTGCAATAAGTTGAACTTTGTTACTGTCGATTCTTTGGGAAAAACCCTGTAGATTTTTGTTTGCAAACATATTTTAAAATGCTTGTTCTTGAGAGCATCGACTTCGTTTTTGAAGTTGTCCTTTTGTAACGGTTTAAGAGTCTGTGAAAAATGACTTGTTTCGTGTTCAGTTGTGACAGTAAGAAGAAGAACCGAGGGCTCGTTCTCTGTGTAAAGATAATACTCTTCTTGGTAATAAAATGTATGCTAAACATTTTGTGTAGATATCTATGTTTGTTCGTCTTGATACTGTAGGTTGATGTCATGTTTCTTGGTTATCGATGTTGGTAACTAAGTAGAGTAAAAAAAATGCCGAAATGATTTACAAAATGTGTTCGGTGGAAACGAATAGGGTTATACCCAAATTCATGTTTGTTTATATTCGGATGCAACCAAGATGAGAATGGAAACCTAAACCTAACTAGGGTTTCAAATGAAACTAAACAAAAAAATACGAATGACACTTACAGTTTTGCAGGTCTAAGCATGAAATAGATGAGTAATGACAGAGTGATGTTTATAAAGCTTCTTTTAATTTTGAGAATGATAATCAACACAATGCTTATAATATGAAATAGAAAGCAATGTGTGGGTTCAGTGTAGAAAATGTAAAGACTGTCAATTTCACCTCTATCCAAAATTCACTTCTTATAAACGTAGTAATGGTAAAACGAATTCAATGTAAACAGTATATGTGTGAAATGTATAGGTATGAGATCTTTGTAAAAGACTGTTGTTTGCAGATTGATATAATAAATGCTTTTATTTGCTTTCAACAGTCTTAATACAATATGCAGAATATAAATTTATCTACTTCCTATGTACATAATAATGTTCAAATGTAATGCAAGATGATTGTACAGGAATTAAACATTGATTGTTTTCCAGGAAATGAAAGAGCATTATGTATTAGATATTATACAGTACTATTACTTTTATTTAACTATAGGGAAGAATCGTAAAACATCATTCAATCACTGTTCTAACTATTCGAATCAATGGCATTTGCTATCTTCAAATCTAATTTTAATTTGCGTATCTATACTAGAGTACGATGCCTCAAAGAGCATGTGGAAAAATATGGATATTGGTTTATCAATTGAACTTCACATTACACTTAAACATTCAATATTTAAACAATTCTGAGATGAAACTCTATTTAGAAAACAAGAAACAGAAACATACTAGCTATACAGGACAGAGAATTATTTACTAAGAATAAGTTAGAAAATCTATAGAACCTGAGAAAATATGTAGGGAAACAAAAAGCCCAAGAAGACTGTTCCACCCAACCAATTCCCGAAAACAGTCAAGTACTATCTTAGGACCCCCGAGCCTGTTCACTGAACCACCAGGAGGAAGAAACTCAGGAATGATGACTTCTTCTTGCTGTAGCAATTCACTTCTGAATCTTCAATAGATAGCAATCTAATAGATTTGCACCAACATTTCTAGTTCCTCTCAGCAATAACGCAAACTCAAGATTACAGTCACCACTAACCTCCCTATTCGAATCTCTCTTGTAATCACCTGATTCACAAGAGGAAAATATTCTGCAGAAATATTCATTAAGGGTTTCCTGCCCAATTCGAATTTGCCTTTATAGGCTACCTAGGCCTTTTTAGATGTTACTGGGTCATTAAATGAGTTTTCTGCTCACTCCCTCCACCTGGGGGATAATGCCCTATTTTTAGGGGTAGTTGTCCCATAACCAACAGCTAGTGGGGTGATGTAACTGCTGCCATCTGTCCCATACCTTCCAATAGCTTCCATTCCTCCTAGTGGGTCAGTGAACACTCATTCAATAGTCCTCTTGGGTGTTTGTCTCCTAATTAATTTATTTAAATAATAATATTCAGTAATTACATTCATCCATGTTCAAAACTAATCATAATTACAAAACTTTGTAATTAAATTTAACATAAAGTATTTTGCAATAAAATAATAATGTTCAGAAAGTTGGGTAGGTGACATACACCCCCCCTTAATTCTCAACATCATCCTCGATGTTAGCTAATCACTCCTTGAGTGTTCCTGAAATGGAGTTGGGTATGCTGCCTGCATACTACTCTCCAACTCCCAGGTTGCCTCTTCTGCACTAAGGTGCTTCCATTGCACCTTCACTTTCCCAATGCTGTGATTCTGGAGAATAGTTTCCCTCCTTCCGAGGATACAATCCGGTTCCACCGAAAAATCTCCGTCTTGTCCCACCTGTACATCATTCCAGTTTACAACATGAGTAGTATCGTGCACATATTTCTTTAAAAACGATATATGAAAAACATTATGTATTTTCAGGTTAGGTGGCAAATCCAATTGGTATGCCACTGCTCCAACCTTAGATAATATTTCAAAAGGACCGCAATACCTGGGTGCCAACTTGGCACAGCTCCCCAATTTCAGTGAACTATTTTCGGTCTTACCTTGAGAAACACATGTTCACCCACCTGGAATTCTTTATGAGTTCTTTTCGAATCTGCTAGACTTTTCTGCCTATCTTGAGCAACTTTTAAATGTCCTTGCACCTGTTTCACAATTAGTTCTAACTCTTGCAATAATTCAGGTCCTAAAACAACTCTATTTACTGGATCATTCCACGAAATAGGTGTATTACATTTCCTACCATAAAGAATTTCAAAAGGACTAAGTCTGGCCGACGCATGATAATGATTATTATAAGCAACTTCTGCTATGTGCAGATAATCTTCCCACTTACCAGGTTGATCCTTAACATATATTCTTAATAAATCTTCTAACACTTGATTTACCCTTTCTGTCTGCCCATCCATCTGTGGATGAAATGCTGTACTGAAATTTAAAGTTGTATTCAATCCCTTAAACAGTGACCTCCAGAAGTTTCCTGTAAACTTCGAGTCACGATCTGAAATTATTACTTTCGGTATTCCATGAAGTCTAAAAATCTGTTTCATAAAAAAATTTGCAATATATGGGGCTTTATGCGTTGTCTTCACTCATATAAAGTGTGCTGCCTTGCTGAGTTTGTCCACCACCGCCATGATAGAATCATGTTGTTTCTGATTTTTAGGTAATCCAGTAATGAAATCTATGCTGATCACTTCCCATTTCCAGGTTGCTATTGTTAATGGTTGCAACAATCCAACAGGATGTTGGTGTTCATCCTTCACCTTTTGACAGTCCAAGCATTTTGCGATGTACTCTGCTACTTCATCTTTCATTCGGGGCCAATAGTATTCTTTTCTTAGTATAGTAATGGTCTTTTGATAACCTGGATGACCAGAATAGTGACTTTTATGCATCTCATTTAATATCAGAAATTTTATTTCTGGTATATCTGGTACATACAATCTGTTTTTAAACAGTAATAAACTGTTTTCCTTCATTCTGTAATTTGCCATACAATTTTCAGAACTGTTGTTTGTTGTCTTTTCCTTCATTTTTCCGTATTCTTCATTTGTTTCACCTTTTTCCAGAATCTGATTTTCCAAATCAATTGAACAATTACTGATTGCTGAAATGAAATTTAGTTTTGCCTTGCGACTCAAGGCATCTGCAACTTTGTTCTCCTTTCCTTTAATATGTTGAATTTTGAAATCATATTCACTTGAGAACGTCAACCATCTAGCTTGTCTAGCGTTCAGGTTTGTCTAATCCAATAAATATTTCAGACCCATGTTATCTGTCAATAATGTAAACTTTCTGCCAATAAGGTGACGACGCCACATTTTTAAAGGATGAATAACTGCTAATAACTCTAAATCATAGGTAGAGTAATTATTTTCATGTACTTTCAGCTTTCTAGATTCATATGCCACCGCATGTCCTTCTTGTGTCAAGACTCCACCGAGTCTGTCATTGCATGCGTCTGTACAAACTACAAAATCCTTGTTGGGGTCATCTATCCTCAAGATAGGTGTTGTCATCAATAGTTCTTTAAATTTCTTGAAGCTGTCAGCACACTTCTGATCCCAGACAAATTTCTTCCCTTTCTTTTGCAAGGAAGTTATGGGGTTGGCAATTTTTGAAAAAATCTCTATAAACTTTCTGTAATACCCCGTAATGTCCATAAACGATCTTACATCCGACACATCTTTAGGAACCGACCAGTCATTAATGGCCCTTATCTTGTCGAGGTCAACCGAGATTCCTTCTGCTTAAATTATGTTTACTAGATACTGAATTCTGTCTTTGTGGAAGTCACACTTACTAAATTTGGTGTATAGTTGGTGATCTCTTAATACTTGTAAGATAATACGTAAATGTTCATCATGCTCTTCTTTGCTTTTTGAGTACACTAAAATGTCGTCTATAAACACAATAGCAAATTTTTCTAAGTATTTATGCAAAATATTATTCATCAAACACATAAATACAGCTGGGGCATTAGTCAAGCCAAACGGCATGACTACGAACTTGTAATGTCCATAACGAGTTTGGAGAGGTGTCTTGAAAATATCTTCATCCTTAACTCGTACTTGATGATATCCTGATCTTAGATCAATCTTCGAAAATATTGTTGCTCCACGTAGTTGATCAAATAGATCATCTATGCGGGGCAATGGGTATCTATTCTTGATCATCATCTTATTAAGCTGGCGATAATCTATACACAGTCTTAATGTTCCATCTTTCTTCTTAACGAAGATGACAGGTGCTCCCCAAGGAGACACACTTGGTCTAATATACTTCTTATCAATAAGTTCCTTCAATTGTGATTTTAATTCGTTTAACTCCACTATGTTCATTCTCTACGGAGCTTTATAGTTTGGTACTGATCCTGGTATCAACTCTATGGTAAAATCTAATTCTATTTTGGGTGGTAATCCTAGAATCTCCTCAGGAAATACATCTTTAAAATCCTTTAGGACAGGTATGTCCTCTAATTTCAGTTTGTCCTATTTATCCATAAACTCATCATTTACCACGTTTACTGCAAACATTTGGCATCCCTTCCTAACTTCCCTCTTAGCTTGCATGGTTGAAATCTGTCTAAGGGTTACCTTCCTTGGAATGCCTTTTATTTCTACAGTTTTCCCTTCATCATTTAAGCATGTAAAACTTTGTCCATAACAATCCAGGATGACATGATGGGATTCTAACCAGTCCATCCCAACAATAATATCATAAGAACCTAAAGGTAGAATATTCAACTTGATTCGTGTTTGTAAATGATTCATGGACAAAACATAGTTTTCTATAAAATCTGATATTTTGCTCTTTGTTCCAATTGCTAGTCTAACTAGCCATGATTTACTAAACTTTTCAGTTTTCAGTTTAAGACTTTCCACAACATCTAGTGATATATAACTTAAACTAGCACCTAAGTCAATTAAAATAGTAACAGGATGGTCATGTATCATACCTTCAATCTATACCATAGAAATTTGATGATCTGCTTGCCTGTTGTCAAGTGATGCGTTAATTCTTGGCATCTCCCTTGCTACGTCTATAACTTAAACTAGCACCTAAGTCAATTAAAATAGTAATAGGATGGTCATGTATCATACCTTCAATCTATACCATAGAGATTTGATGATCTGCTTGCCTGTTGTCAAGTGATGCGTTAATTCTTGGCATCTCCCTTGCTACGTCTCCAACAGTAGGTTCGGTTTGTATAGAGTTGATGTTGTTTGCCTTCTGTTTCCTTAAGGGACATTCTGATGCATAATGGGGTCCTTGACATTCAAAAGATTTAATATGTGTCTTTGGCTCACTGGTCTTGGCAGTATTAGGTGCATTTCTGGGTGCTGTAGAATTCTGCTGTGAATTATTTTTGGAATTGTTCCCTTGATAATTCCGGTTCTAAGAATTTTTCCTTTGAAATCCGGAATTTCCACTAAATCTGAAATTTTTCTTTTTCTGCTCAAAATTGTTGGGATTATGATTTTTCCAGTTTGACATTCCTTCTCTTTTCCGATTGGTTTCATAACAGAAAACTGTCTTTCTCATAGCCTCCTCCAATGTTTTAGGACTGTCGTACTCAATTCTGTCTTTAATGCTGAAAGGTAAACAGCTTAAGTACCTTTGAATTTTTTGTTTCTCTTCTATGAGGTATGGTACATATCTTAGTAAGTTCATAAACTTACTATTCATTTCCTTCATATTCATACCTCCCAACTTCAAATCGTAGAATTCTTTATATTTTTCTTCGTAGTACTGCTCAGACAGATACTTCTTTTTTGAAATATCATTTGAAGGCACTCCAGCTTACATCTTTATCTTTGATGCCCTTTACCCTTTTGATGCCTTGCCACTAGATATCCGCTTTTCCAGTCAAGTTATATATAGCCATCTTTGCCTTTAAGAACTCTGAATAGTTGTAGATCTGGAAGTATTTCTTCATCCATGACAGCCAAGCTTCAGTTGTCTCACCTTTCTCAGTTTCTCCATTGAAAGTTGGAGGTCTTATCTTCTTGAATTCTCCATAAATCTGCTCATATTCCTTATGATTTTTCCTTCTTGGTTTGGAGTCTCCTTCACTGCTGTCACTGGTATAGTTACGCTTCCTTTTGCATACTTCAATAGCATCTCCTGATGAAGTTGAGTTGTCTTTTACTTCGCTGATTTTTATGTTTTGATTTTTATCAGTGTGAGGCATGTCCTCAACTTTGGAAATATCTTCAATGTTTCTCTCTTGTTCCTCTGTTTGGCTGTGTTCAAACAGCACTTGATTTAGTTGTTCTTGTGCTTGCAGATTCCTTTCATTATTTTGTTTCACAGCTTTGATTTCTGCCTTTAATTCTTGAAAGGCACGTAACAGTTCCATTGAACTGTTATTTAATTCCCTGTGACCTTCCTCTATAAAGTGTTGTCACGAACTATGACTGTTTGGCTGAAATCTGTCACTTAAATGTTCAGCTAAGTTCTCCATACCTGTAACTGAAAATAATTTCTGATAACACAATAATTAAATTTTCAAGTTAGTATAATTTTTTTGCTGCAAATGAATTTTCTGTTGTATATAAAAATTTTCTACTGCGTGTTTTGGACCTCATTCAGGCCTAGAGTTTGAATTTGTGCTCTGATACCACATGTAACATCCCGTATTTTCATAAAAATTTAAAAAATTTGTTAATAGCAATAAGAGCTTAATTTACGATAATTTATAGTTGAAGAAAATAATAATTGTTGATTGTAACAACATTAACTAAACAGCTATTAGTATTAATCACAATAAAATTCTGTTATAAACAATGCGACAGTGGCAACTTAACATATCCATAATAACTCTGATTATGATAATTAAATGAACTAATGAATCAGAATTATGATGCAACACTATTTTCTTTCGCAAAGATAAGCATGATTAATGTAATAAAAGAATGACACGTTAGAAATGTGATATGATACTTTTCTTTTCAGATGATACTAACAGTTCGCTTCTTTGCTGTCCAAGGGAGTCCTACGAGGGACCCCGAAGCTTACTTAGCTGCAACGCTAAAGCATTGAACCTGTTCTATTTGCAGATGACAGGTAAGAAGTTTCATGATTGCAATAAATTACAATTCGTGTGAGTTCCAAATTCGTCGTTTAAAAATAGAATAATTAGAGACTGTTACGATTATAAAAGCATACAGGTACGATTCACATGCTTACACTTCTGCTTTCCAAAGTTCATCTTGTATCTGAATAAAATCAACTCAAGTTAGATATTGAATAAGCATCTAAGTAGCAGCAACGTCACTGTAGTTGCCATTGTACTAGTTGGTTATGTCGTCATCAAAGTCGTGATGATAGCTGTCTTGTTGTCACTATTTAACTGGTAGTACCAAAGGTACAGTTCTATTGTATCGCATGAATAAAAGTGGATAGGGAATCTAAGAAACTTTTTTTTTCAATTTATTGAATTAAATATGATAATATAAATGCTTGCGAGCTTATTCAACACTATAAGTCCCTATGCATAGAAATGATCCTCTATAAAAATTCTATGGTCCATGATTCCTATCTACCACTATACTTGTTTGTATTTTGTGAGAACAATGTGGTCTTTCCAAGAGACTAAACATTTGTAGCACTTAGATAAATAAACAAATACAAGCCATAGGTTGGCTATGGTGCAAAACAAGACTTGAACCTTTTTAACTATCATCCTATAACGTAACATATTCAAGGTCTTATGAATATAGTGGTATAACTATATCGATTCTTGGTTTATTATCAACCTTATATATATATAAAAACTATTGCAATAAAATGCAAACATTGAATTGATACCAACTATAATATATGTTGCAAATCCTTACCAACATTGTAATATGTCGGATCGATGGCAATAAAGTGTAAACATTTTACGTAATGTTTGCATAAACGTAACTAATACTATGGTGAAATACAAACATTAATATTGATATGTTTAACATAGAAATTGTATGATTCGCTATCACGTCAAGGTACTGACATGCATTTAACCTGAAACTTGACAGGTTGTTGGTTCATTAAATTGGTACCGGTCTCGAGCTGTGGTGGAGATCACGTATCCAACCTGCAATTAAATCTTAGTACCAAACACTTGCCACATGGGATTTGCCAACGATCCACGTAGATGTGAACATCACTGTGATCATCGATGTGTAAGAGTAATGCGCCATGCATTGGTTGTGCTTGCTCCTCCGTGTGCCATGGTGGCATTGTCAACCTATAATGTAGGACGGGCATTTATTGTTGAGGTCATTTGTACCAAAGCTAAGATCGCTAGCATTATAGAGACCGTTGATGGTGATGAATTTGGGCCGTTGGATTTGTAGCCCTACCATTGTCGTTGTTTTGGTTTAAGAACTTGGAAAAGTAGTTTATTGTGCTATTGTTTCGGTTGGGGTTGGCTGACAGGCTGCCGAATTTTTGGTAGAAGGTTAGTGAGGGGTTTCGACCCTGATACCAGTGAACCAGGTTGAAGTTGCAGGTTTTAAACCTCTATAATGGCATTTTTAGTTGAGATTTAAGTCCCTGGTTCGAAGTGTTAAGTGTTGTTGGTTTCTAAGTCCTTCGTTATGTGTTAAAAGTGTTATGCCATCCTACAGAGTGATAGAGTTCCCTCATCATGATTAAAACGATATCTCATCTTCTTTCTGGTATATGCCAAGACTCGGCCATAGGGTGATGAAGGTAAGCGTTCTTCTGTGGAGAAATGTTTCTTTTGCTATGTTTTGTTTTCAATTTTATATGTAACGTATGACTAACTCCGAGCTATCGTTTGTTAGGTGCAAGGTTTTGAAAAGGGTTTGTCGAGGGTTTGGCGAATGGAGAACCACGTGCTCCTACACCGGTAAGCTTCGGGTCTTCCATACCCTTGTAGTACTCTTTGTCTATAGTTGAAATAGTTTCACGAGATGAAAAACGGCCTTGCCAAGACCTTCCGTAGCTCTGTCATTGGCGATGGTTGAAGAACTTCGAAGCATGAGTAATTTCTATGGTTGTGACTCTCGTTCGCTAAAAAAAATTACTTGGTTCCTTAAACTTTGAAAAAGAAATGGGTGTCGACTGGAATTGTAGCTTGTTGGTGCAATAAGTTGAACTTTGTTACTGTTGATTCTTTGGGAAAAACCCTGTAGGTTTTTGTTTGCAAACATATTTTAAAATTCTTGTTCTTGAGAGCATCGACTTCATTTTTGAAGTTGTCCTTTTGTAATGGTTTAAGAGTCTGTGAAAAATGACTTGTTTCGTGTTCAGTTGTGACAGTAAGAAGAAGAGTCGAGGGCTGGTTCTCTGTGTAAAGATAATACTCTTCTCGATAATAAAATGCATGCTAAACATTTTGTGTAGATATCTGTGTTTGTTTGTCTTGATACTGTAGGTTGATGTCATGTTTCTTGGTTGTCGATGTTGGTAACTAAGTAGAGTAAAAAAAATGTCGAAATGATTTACAAAATGTGTACAGTTGAAACGAATAGGGTTAAACCCAAATTCGTGTTTGTTTATATTCGGATGCAACCAAGATGAGAATGGAAAACTAAACCTAACTAGGGTTTCAAATGAAACTAAACAAAAAAAAAACGAATGACACTTACAGTTTTGCAGATCTAAGAATGAAATAGATGAGTAATGACAGAGTGATGTTTATAAAGCTTCTTTTAATTATTAGAATGATAATCAACACAATGCTTATAATATGAAATAGAAAGCAATGTGTGGGTTTAGTGTAGAAAATGTATAGACTGTCAATTTCAGCTCTGTCCAAAATTCACTTCTTATAAACGTAGTAATGGTAAAACGATTTCAATGAAAACAGTATATGTGTGAAATGTATAGGTATGAGATCTTTGTAAAAGACTGTTGTTTGCAGATTGATATAATGAATGCTTTTATTGCTTTCAACAGTCTTAATACAATATGCAGAATATAAATTTATCTGCTTCCTATGTACATAATAATATTCAAATGCAATGCAAGATGATTGTATAGGAATTAAACATTTATTGTTTTCCAGGAAATGAAAGAGCATTATGTATTAGATATTATGCAGTACTATTACTTTTATTTAACTATAGGGCATAATCATAAAACATCATTCAATCATTGTTCTAACTATTCGAATCAATGGCATTTGCCTATCTTCAAATCTAATTTTAATTTGCGTATCTATACTAGAGTATGATGCTTCAAACAGCATGTGGAAAAATATGGATATTGGTTTATCAATTCAACTTCACATTACACTTAAACATTCAGTATTTAAACAATTCTGAGATGAAACTCTATTTAGAAAACAAGAAACAGAAACATACTATCTATACAGGACGGAATTATTTACTGAGAATAAGTTAGAAAATTTGTAGAACCTGAGAAAATCTGTAGGGAAACAAACAGCCCAAGAAGACTGTTCCACCCAACCAATTCCCGAAAATTGTCAAGTATTGTCTTAGGACCCCCGAGCCTGTTCACTGAACCACCAGGAGGAAGAAACTCAGGAATGAGGACTTCTTCTTGTTGTAGCAATTCACTTCGGAATCTTCAATAGATAGCAATCTAATAGATTTGCACCAACATTTCTGGTTCCTCTCAGCAATAATGCAGACTCAATATTACAGTCACCACTAACCTCCCTATTCGAATCTCTCTTGTAATCACCTGATTCACAAGAGGAAAATATTCTGCAGAAATATTCATTAAGGGCTTCCTGCCCAATTCGAATTTGCCTTGATAGGCTTCCTAGGCCTTTTTAGATGTTATTGGGTCATTAATTGAGCTACCTGCTCACTCCCTCCACCTGGGGGATAATGCCCTATGTTTAGGGGTAGTTGTCCCATAACCAACAGCTAGTGGGGTGATGTAACTGCTGACATCTGTCCCATACCTTCCAATAGCTTCCATTCCTCCTAGTGGGTCAGTGAACACTCATTCAACAGTCCTCTTGGGTGTTTGTCTCCTAATTAATTTATTTAAATAATAATATTCAGTAATTACATTCATCCATGATCAAAACTGATCATAATTACAAAACTTTGTAATTAAATTTAACATAAAGTATTTTGCAATAAAATAATAATGTTCAGAAAGTTAGGTAGGTGACATTAAGTCATCCCTAAATGCACCAATGCACATAATAAATTGAAAAAAATCTCTAGAATAATAAAAAGTGGTTTGTGTAAATTTAATGAACACAAGGGTGCATCTAGACCCGATGCATTTAGTCACCAATTTCGATGCATGTGGAATAATATATATCACCAAAAATTGTCTAATAGTCCATGTTAGTGCACCACGGATCATAAGCGCATCCAAAATGTCAAAATGGCATCCTACGTGACAAGGTAGAACCATATTTTAGAATCCGTTGATCCATCCGCACATTCACCACCATCACAAGGCATATGTGACTTGCATTGAGTGGTGTGCATATGTGGATAAAGCACCCCAACAATCGTGCTCCATCAAAAGATAAAATTGTGAAAATGAAAACTAAGATGTAACAAAGAAATTACCTAGTCCAATATTTACTACAAAGGCATGGTTGCCACGAAAATCACAAACTAACATAGATTTGGAAAATCTAGAAATAAAAGGGAATCCATTATAGATGAAGTTTTTTTATGAATTCCAGCAATTCAAAAGCAAATGACAATGGGGTGCTTGTTGAGGGACAAAGAGCATCAATGCTTGGGGGTGTTGGAAACACTAATGGATGGTAACTAAGGAATCCACTTGGTATTTTTACCATAGAGGGCTTTGTATACCATGCACCAGTCGTTGGGTCGGGAAAAAATTTTGTACATTGTGGAAGCATTTTTGGTGTGAACAAGGTCAAAATGAAGTGGCTTGTGAACGATGAAACTACTCCGACAAACCTTATTGAAGTCAAGGAAAACTGACATTTGAATATGTCAAGGGAGGAGTTGGTTAAGTTAGTTAGGATTATGTGTCCACATACATTAATGAGTTGAGTATTTGAGTATTCAAGTAGTGGGAGTGGGGCAAGTTGTGTTTGCCCTATAAATATGTAACGGGTTGGGATTTTAGTGGGATTTTTGGGTCTTTTTGGCACCTAAAAGTGAATCTTAATAGTTTTGGGTCTTATGTCGAAGATAATATTGTATGTTGTGAAAGAGAGAGTCGCATTAGAAGGAAATATCTACAAGATGTGTGCGCAAATCCATTGTGATAGAGGAAGAAGAGCTCTGTAAGTTGTATATGCATACATGAAGTGTGTATTTACCGCGACTCATATATAAAAGAAAAGTGCTTCTGTGGTTTTCTCCTAGTTCGGTTTCCATGTAAAATCCTATTGTTCAATGTGTGTAAATGATGTTATTATGTGTTGTGTTATGTTGTTGCATTCTAAATAATGATGAATAAATGTTGTTTAATGGGGAATTTTATGAATGATAGGGATACTGCATAGTTAACAAACATATGGTGTGGCTAGTTAAGTGCTATGTATGGAATATGTATGATTTGTCGAAGCTACAGGATGCTATGTTTGGTAGAGTTCTGTTGTGCCCCTTCACTACTGCAGAAGTCTCGTTCCTGCAATTCCCATAAGTACCTCAAGTGAGACTTCACCTGCTTCGCAGGTGATGTTGAAAGGGCCGGTGTCTTGGGGTTTGTCGGTGATAATAAGTGAACCTGGTTCAAAGTATATCTACGCCGAAAAATGGTTCTGTTGTCGGAACCAGGATCTGTGTCGAAGGGGGATGTGGCATCCAAGTAAGCCCGAAATTCAAGACTGGATCGATAGGAAGCTGATAGAGTTTGTTGAAGACCATAATAGAGATCCACACCTTAACGGATAAACGTGGTCAAGTAAGTATGTTTTCTCGGACATCCATGAAGTGTTCTTTGGAGAATTTATTGTTATATTAATTGATTGGTTGATGAGGTTAACTCTACAAAAGAGGTGCTTTCAATGGGGGTGAGCCTAAGGTTTGAAAACTAGAGCTAGTTTGAACCCTTAAGGGTGTTAACAATAAGATATCTTGCGTCGTTGATTTTTTGTTGGACAGTATACTGGAGGGATATATTACGAATTTTTCTATAGATCCACTATAAAATATTATAGTGCTGCTAAACGAGATTTTTTCCAAGGACCACAAGGTAAGTACCTGAAATCCTTAAACCTATGGATTAAAATGCTACTTTGTGGAAAAGGGGTCATGAGGAGGGAATCTGACGTGTAAGGTTTGTGTACACGGTGGTTCGATATGTCGGTAGGGGATGGTCTAGGAGTATGTAAAAATCAATGAGATGGCATGAAAAGGGAAAGAAACAGTGAGACGGATGAAGAGTGTGGTCTACTACGAA
This sequence comes from Larix kaempferi, assembly GCA_027924585.1. Classification (NCBI taxonomy): domain Eukaryota; kingdom Viridiplantae; phylum Streptophyta; class Pinopsida; order Pinales; family Pinaceae; genus Larix; species Larix kaempferi. The sequence goes on along the minus strand of BSBM01001331.1, from coordinate 10,893,884 downwards.
GTGGGAGAAGAGTTTGGTCAAGCAAGAGAAGGAAAAATGCGACAAGGAGAGAAGGTTGCAGTGTGACCAAGGAAAGGAACTTCAAACTAGTACCACAGCTCCAAGAAGAGTCTTATAGTACAGAGGAGGATGAAGAGGAAGACCGCTAGCTCATCTAAGAGGAAGAACCTGTCAATCCATTTCAGGCCAAAAGTTGCGACATACCCATAACCCCACATGCATCTCCAGAAACTGAGGTAAGAGATACTAGTTCATTGCAGTCTATACACGCAAGTAATAGTAGTGGTAGTCACAACAATACTTCAACTAGTAGCAAAGTTCCAAGTGTTGGTAATTTATCGTCGAGTCGGTTAGTACCGCCTAGGAGCAAGATGGCTAGGGATGATATAAAATTAAGGACGACAATGTAAAAAGAGTGCAACTAATTATGACTTTCCAAGGTCGTGCTTTAGATTGGTTCATGAAGTTTTCCAAATTACCTACTAGAGCACCAAAGAGGACATTAGTAGAGATTAGGGATGCATTAAAGGATGAATTCAAGAATCCAAAATCCGATTCGCAATGCATTGCGGAGTTAAAGGAGATCAAGCAGTTAATAACAAATTATGTTTGGGACTTCGACCAGAGGTTCAAGACACTGATGGCTCATGTAAGCTTTCAGATGAACGATGCTTAGCACAAGGAATGGTTTATATCTGCTATGTTACCGCATATCTGAGTCCCACTGATGCAACAGAAGATTGTATCATAGACCGAGGCCCTTGAACTGGCCATGAAACTAGAAGCATCACCTGTTGGAGAAACTGGAGCGGTTATGGCTCAGATCTAGTCGCAACTGGAAAATTGATCATTACAAATCCAAGACATCAAGAAAGGAAAGGACAAAAGAAAATAATTTTGGTGTACCAGGTGTAAAGAGGAGGGTCGTTCTAAGGACCAATGTACAAATTTTTAGGAATATATAGTTGTCACAACTCCTAACCCATTGAATCATGGAGCTAGGGTCTAGTGTGGAATATGCCAGACTAAAGGTCATTGACCGGAGGAATGATACATGTTGCAGAAAATAGTAAGTACCCCTAAAAATCTATTTTGCAAATTATGTAGATCAATTGGTCATGATTAAAAAGACTGTCAGGCATATCAATTACTCACAGAACGAACATATGATGCCTATAGAATGAAGGGGGAAGAACAAGGTGAAGGGAGCAGTGTGCAATTCAATCAACAGAGGGGTGGATTTCGAGGATGAGGACGAAGAGGATTTGGTCGAGGTAGAGGTCAGGTCATCTGTTATAATTGTGGATAGCCAGGACATTTTGCGAGGGATTTCCCAAACCTATGCTCGACATGTACCTATTGTAGGGCATTGGATCACACTATTGAAGACTGTCCACAACTCATAGTAAAATGGAAAGCGAAACCAAATAAAAACTAGAACCAGAATGTTCAGAAGATCTTAGTAGATCCTAGACAGGAGCATCCAACCGTTGTTGTTGTTACAAGAGGAGGTACTGCAACAAGAGATGATAGAGAAATATGTGCTAATCCGTGTAAAATATGGCCAGCCATGTAGCAAACTATACCATTTAATGTCCAGAAGGAAAAACAGATTTTTGTGGATGCAAGGAAAGAATTTACGACACATAGCGGACCTTTGACATCTTCTCCACCACCGGTCTTTGACAAAGTTCATGTACATGATATGCCAGTATGCTTCGATCGGTCAGCTACAAAGTGAAGTTCATGAAAGGTACGTGCATTGAAAATTTTCCTAAAAAGCTTCCTAGACCTAGTTAAAGATGAAACTACCTTAAGAGAGCTACAAAGTTTAACTGATGAATCAGAAAGTGAACCATTCAGGAAAGGGCTCTAAATAATTTGCAAAAGAAGGTAAGAATGGGAAGGGAACTGCAACTTAGTGTGTAGGTTGGGGACTTCGACATGGATTTCATTATTTTATATCTTGGGTCATATGTGAATGTTATTACTAAACAGACATGGGAATCTATCGTAAAACCCAAGTCGGTATGGTCACCAGTCTAGTTAAGATTAGCCAATCAACAGAAAGTAATACCATTTTGAAGAATGGTGGGTGCCCCTATCGAAGTAGGTGGACTTTGAAGCTACGCTAATTTCAAAGTTATAGAGATAGTGGATGATACAAACCCATACCCTAAACTACTTAGTATCGACTAGGCAATTGGAACCAGACTATCATAAATCTAAAGAAAAGGTTGATGGCATTTGAAGCAAGGGATATCAAATTTGTCACACCTTTGGATCCTTTGGAGGGTCTGAGGTATGTCAAACCTGTCCCAAGAAGAATAAACTATTGAACACTTAGAAAATATTTATAAAGTAACTTCGAGAATAGATGATTATGTCAATCCAACAAAATATGGTACGTTGAGTTGGGAAAAAATTAGCTCGTGTTCATCAGACTCTAGGGATGCCCTGGAAAATTGGTAGAACATGCTACATGAAGTGTCCACGAGGAGGTGTGCACATGTTACAAAATTTATTCACTGGGTTGGAAAAGAGGTATGTGATCTACCTACGTATGAAGGGTTGTCTGATCCGGATTTGCAGGAACGTAACATAATACAAAAATACCCATAAAAACAAAGATGCAGCTGAAATAACACTTCATTTAATTAATCAAAGAACTGAAACTTGTTTACATATAGGATGGAAATAAACTAGCTAGAGTGTTGGTAGCTTATCTCTAAGAAGAGATGCGGTGGCTACATGCCTCTAAACTCTGTGTTACAATGGGGCTCGAATGCCTATATATTATTGAGAAACAATGGAAACCCTACACATCCAAAAACCTAACCCTAGGAGGTGAAATGCCAAAATATGGGTCCCATTGGGTAACTTGGTACATCAATTTCCTGGGGTCGTAACTTTGGCATACTACCTTCGTTTGATGCACATGATACATCGTTGGAAATATCTATTCAAGGACTACATCCATAGATAGAAAATATTGATTATGAAATAGACTCGCATTTTCCCGTCCATTCAATGCCGAAAAAACATCGTTTAGGGCCTCAAAATGGCTCCGGAAGTTTAGGACCCGAAAACTGCCAAAAATAGTAAATTGTCCTACAATTTAAGGAAACTGAAAAAATGAAGAAACAATGGTGGGGGTCCACGTGGAATAGGTGAGTAGCCACCAATATCCTCCTGGGTCATTCCTCCCCCCTTAGGAAGCAATGGTCCCCATTGCATTGAGTCCCTCCATGAGATGAGGAAACTTTTGTTGAACTTGGTCCCTGGTGAGCCACTTTCCCTGGTGAAGGAGTTGGCCTGCTTTGACAACTCGATATAGTTGGATCTTCTGCTGGCGAGTGTTCTTGATCTATGTGTCCATAATCCGATCAGTTGTGGTTTGTTCCATGCAGTCTGGGTTTAACTCTGTTGGTGTGAGTTGTTCTGTCAAGTCTGATGTGTCCAGTAGAGGTGGAAAGTAGGGTCAAGGAGGTCCACATTGAACACCGGGTGTAGACCAAGGAATGGTGGAATACTGAGCTCGAAGGCATTGTCCCCGACAGCCTTGGTGATGGTGTATGTCCCATATCGGAGCAGGCGAAGCTTGCGGTGGGGTCCAGGGAGGTGCTCCTTCTGCAAATGTAGCCACACTTTGTCGCCCACCTGGAAGTTGTGTTGCACCCGATGCTGATCATGCCACTGCTTGTACTTAGCATTGGCTCTGTCCAATATGTCATGAACCTGTTGGAGAATGTGTTGAATGTGCACAATGAAGCTATTCGCCTTGGAAACTTCAGATTGGACATGAACAGAATCAGTCTGAGTAGCTGCAAATGGCATGGCTACATCAATGGGACATATTAGCTGGAATCCCAAGCCCACCTGAAAGGGGCTGTGGTCGGTTGAGCTATGGAGGGCCCAGTTATAGTTATGTTGTACATAGGGGAGGCTCTCATCCCATGTGCATGGATGCTTTGACTTGTACATGCGCAAAATTTGGACGATCATCCTGTTGACGACCTCTGTCTAGCCATCAGTTTGGGGATGGAAAGCTGTGGACTTTGTGAGCTTGGTGTCTAGAATTGACCATAGGCTGGACCAGAATGTACTAAGGAACCTGCTGTCCTGATCTGAGATGATAGACTGTGGGATCCCAAAGTGTACCCACACTCGTTCAAACAAGATTTTAGCAGTGGCTTCTATTGTGATATTCTTCTTGCAAGCCGCCATTATGGCCATCTTTGAGAATCTGTCGATGACCACGAACACACAGTCGTTTCCGTGCTTAGTAGAAGGAAGGCCTGACATGTAATCCATGGAGATGGATGCCCAAGGTCGACTTGGAGTAGGAAACGGAGTATAGAGGCCTTGCTTCTTGATGGACGGTTTGGAAATGGTGCAGGTAGTGCAGAATCGGATGTACTTCTCGATGTCCTTTCGAAGGTTCGTCCAATAGAAATACTTCTGCAGTACTGCCACTGTTTTCTCAAACCCAAAATGTGCAGCAACCCGACTGTAGTGCGCTTCCCAAATCATCTTGGCATGCTCGCTTGAAGGAACACAAAAGTGTCCCATGTGACATAGTAGTGCATTCAGGAGGTGAAATTTTGGAACTTGGTTGCCCTCCAAGAGCCTCTTGCATGTGTGGCTGAATTTTGGATCACTCTTGTAGAGAAGCGTCCAATCAGAAGTCTCGTGCCGACAAGAGTTGAGCACAGTGGTTATTGCCACGATCAATGGTCGTCTGAGGCAGTCTGCAACATTATTGGTGCTACCCTTCTTGTACTTGATGTTCAAATGAAACTGTTGTAGATATGTGGACCACTTCTGATGGTGATCGTTCTGTAAATTTACCTTGTGTCTGTATGAATTGTAGGGGTCGGAGGTCTGTGTGGATGATCGTTTCCTTCCCCAAAATGTAATGCTTCCATTGTCGATAAGCCTGTACAATGGAATACATCTCTTTGTCATAAGTGGGATATTTGCGGACTGTGTCGGACAGTGTCTCACTGTGATATCCCACTGGATGACCTTGTTGAGTAAGGACTGCCTATTGATGCTTCGAAAATCGTAGCATCAATCAACAATGGATTCTCCCCGGTAAGCAAGCCCAATTAGATCGCTCACCGTTTGGTGTGGGGAATTCGTCTAGTTAACAGTTTTGGCTACCGTGTAAGATTTAAAGATTTGTTTAATTTTCACCAGTTGCAGCCCGATCCACCATTTATGTGTTTTAAATTTAAAGATGATACGCAAGTGCATTAACCTAAGTGCATGCAATTGAAACAAATCTAATCTAAAACTGATTCAAGCAAATCTAATCTATCCTTGCAAGGAGCAAACTGAAAGTATGAGCAATAAACTGAAAGACACATCTAAAGATATCACAGATCGCCATTTAACCGTAAAGATGCAGTTCCAGCAAAAAGTAAAAGATATCAAAGATAGCTTTGATTTGATTAGCACATCTGATTACTCATTTAACAAAGAAATTCTGCAAAAGAAATAAAATCATTCAAAGCAGAGAAATAATTCACAATAGCTAGGAAAGATCTCACGGAATATGTATGAAAGATGCACAAATAGTTCAGCAATTATCCAACACCATCTTAAGCAAAATGTTGTGCCGGCTTCCACAAGCCAAAACGATTTTCTATTCATGTAGCAGAAATAGTTCACATACACAAGGAGAGTCCTTTCACCTGCCAAAAGTCCTTCTAATACTCTTTGATCATCTATATATAGCTTTACAAAAATGCTCCAAGAGCTGCCAAGTGTACCCTGACCTCTTTGATTCTTCTAATTTGTCTATAGTGCCCATTTACAAAAAGGAATAAGTCCTAGAAATATTACAAACGAAGGACGAGAGGAAAACTCCAGCTGTCCTTTTAATATTTAAAAGATAAATAGGCAAAAATAAAAAGCACTTTGTCCTTTCATTAAATATAAAAGAAAAGATTAACCCTGAGCTGGCGCATTTGCCATAGCTGGTGCCTCTGGTAACGCTAGTTCTTCTGCTGAAAATTGTGCCCTTGCTGCTGCTGGTGATGCTACTGAAACTGATGCCTAGTTTGCCTTTGTTGCTGATGCTTTGTCTGCTTCTGCTATATGCTTTACCCAGAGGCTGGTTTCTCTTATGATGTTGTTGGCGAGCATAGGGAGCATAATATTCAGAGATACCTCATGCTTGGTGAGCTCTTCTTCAAAGCTGATTACTTCTGTTGTTGCAACCTGGACGTTTTCTTCAAGGAGATGTGCGTGAACAGCGGCCTGGCCAATACAGTGGTGGAGATCTTCTTTGGTTAACACATCCATTTTCTTTACATAGTCCATTTCTGTACTTAGCCCATCCCGTAGCTCAAACAAGCATTGGGCTTTATCTGGAAAGTATTCTATATCTTGGGGAATCACCATCTGACCATTTTCTTGGGTGGTTCATATCTTAAGATACAAAATTTTACACTGCTCAAGGGTAGCTTGGACTATAGCGTTCAACTTCACCCCACAATCTTTGCAAAACACTAAAAGACGCGCATCTGCCTTGAATTCAAAGATGGATTTAAGAGGGAGGTTCGCAGGGAAACCCGACTTTCCTTCTCTCCACTCAATATGCTTCTTAATGCCCTCACTAATGCGTGCATATTTCCTCCTGAGCCTACTGGCTTCAGCATTGATCTCTTTGATCCTAGCTACTATTACCTTCAGCTTGCAAACTTCTTCCATTATGAGCTCCTGAATTCTGTGGATCTTCTTTAATGTTTCACACGACTGCTCATGAAAGGGACTCAGATCACCAACTTTGCTGGCTGCGAGTTCTAATTGTTGTTCCATCAATTCCTTACCATCTTCCAACTTCTCTATATTTTCTTTCAAATCATCCATCTGCTGAGTAGTATCAAATTTCTCGGATTCTAGCTGCAATTTTTTACCCTCTAGGTCATTCTTTTCTCCTTCCAGGGTCCTTATTTGTATCACCAAAGCTCTCTTTTTAGCTTCTAGATGCTGAAATATTATGTTTAGTTCTCCTTTTTCTGACACAAGGGTGTCACACTTCTCAACCATCAAACTTTTATAATTTTGTTCTTTGACTAGAGTCTGCTGCAAATGGCGAGCTTTCCTCTTCTCTAATTCTAACTCGGCCTCCAACATGTGGACATTGTCTGCAGTTGCTTTAACAGAACCTACAAAGATAGATGCTAGGAGTCCGGGAGCACTATGCGTGCCTTGCATGACTATGGTCTCATGCTTGGTGACGATATCTAGCTGGAAAGGTCTCTTCATACTAGTCATTGTTTCCTTGACAATGGATTTTCTCTTCTTGTTATAAACAAACTTGTGCCATCGGGACACTGTATTATTCTTCGATGGTGTAAAAGGGAGAAGCGGGAGTTCTCTTATGGGGAGATCTGTATCCATGTCTTGTAAGTTTTGGTTCTTTGGTTCAGCATCCTTCCTAGATTTGTTTTCCTCTTCTGCCTTTCTCTGAGCGTCCTCCTCTTTCGCTTTCCTCTGTCTTTCATCTTCTTCCAGCTTGGTAGCTTCTTCCAATCTGATTCTCTCTTCCTCTTGGATTCTTCGAGCTTCTACTTTTTGAAGTTCATCTTCCTTTGCTTTATTTTCTCTTTCATCAGCTGCTCTTTGGATTCTCTCAGCTTCTTCCTTGATCCTTTTCTCTTCTCCGGAAAGGGCTTCAGCAGATTCTGATGCTTCTCTTTATTTCCGTCGTTCTGCTTCTTTTGCATCATGGGGCACAGTAGTGGAGCAAGAATTGGCTCCTCCTTTACCGAGACAAAAAATTTGTAGTTCGGTCATGTTACTGACCCCTCTATATACCTCTTCGTCTTCATTATAATAGTGAGCATACTCAAAGTGAGCATGAATTTCCCTGCAATGCTCAGCGGCCTTGCCCCGCCTGTCATTCTTTTGAAAGATACTTTCCCCAAAATGAAAATCTTTCAATTCCATAATAAAATCTTCAACTGACAGGATCTTTGAGAACTTATAAGATCCAACATAGAAAGGAAAAGGAGGGAAAGAGACCTTCTTTAACCTATACAAGGTACCACCAATTTTGTCAAGGAACACCTGCCTTACTGCCTCCTTGTGGACTATGTAATCAGTAGCATACCTAGACAGGATATATGGGGGCTTGGAGCCTCCATACATTCTTATATAGGTACCTTCCTCCAAAAAATAGAAGTTGCCATAGTTCTCCATGACTTTAATGGCATTCTCAGATAAGCAGTTAGGCTCTTCATTAAACATTAGCTCATGCAATGGTATGATGAACGATTCGCAAATAAGCTTGTAGCTCCACCTATAATTATGGGCCCAAAGTATTTTGTAGGCAATGAACACTAGGGTGTTGGCTTGGTCCCAAAGGAAACCCAACTTTGGGAAAGTAAGTTTCGACAAAATGCAGTCTATTAGGTAGGATGACATGTAGAATTATGATTTCCTTGCCACCAACCCTTCTTGTGCCTCAACTATGGTTGATGACAGACTAACCGAGAGGATGGTTTCCCAATTAAAAATCGTTCCTCTGAATGCCACATAATGGATTATGGGGACCCACTGGAGTCTAAAAACAGTCCTGTCAAGCCTCCCAAAAGTCCTGCTTAGCATGAGGGCAATCATCCTGAAAGGAGGCCTTGGGTTTTGGACCTCGTACTCATCACTCTCCTTCTTCCTTATCTACTTGCCTGTGATTAGCAGTTTTCTAGCCATCTCCAAATTGTCCATTTTGATTTGACTTAACCATTCGTCATCCAGCGGCTGCTGAGTACAAGGCAACTTGTAGGCTCCTACTATATAGGCTGGGTGGAACGATGCGAAGGCTTCACCCTTGCTGTCGGAAAGGACTCTAGTCTCAGCATTTGCATGCTACAGGATCCATCCAATTACTTCCGAGCAAGGGAAGAGTTATGGACGCGTGGCTACTTTAGATATACTAGAGCTCCTGATGTTCTGGTACAAATATCCTTCCTCTAAGAGTGCCTCGGGGATGTCTTGGTCTCTTATCATTTGGTATATGTCTCCCCATTTGACTTATGGAGGAACACCCATAGTGGATTTGGTGTCCCCGAATAGAGTTTCTACTCTTGCATCAACACCAGCCGATTCTGGCTCGGTCATCTTAGCCTTCCTTGCCACCTTTAGGCATCGTGACTTAAAACCTGTCCAATAACCATGCAGAGGTATAAGATAAATTATAACACAACATTGATAATTTAGACTAGCATTATGAATATAACATCATGGCTTAAGCACACCTACAAAATATAGCAATAATGAATTACTATGATGGCAATATGTTCCATAATATAGATGTGGAGTAAAAAAATCGTAGCAAAACATAAACACAAATGATTCTTCCGAAAGGGTAGACAAGACCGTCTCTAACTCCAAAACGCTGGTGATTTCAAAACGGGAAAACGGCACGCCCCAGACCTTTTAACAAAAAGGGTGATAGGCAATTATGGCCTGGGTAACTTTGAGCATATATGGTTTAGGAAAATGGAACTGAGCCGGACATACTTAGCTGGATAAAAACGTGGGTCAAATCTTGGTTATGATGAAAATGGGTGGAACCACACAGTCTAAAAGGCTCAAGTAAGGATTATGCAAATGACTACGGCACTCAATTTAGGAGATCGAAAATGAAACAATCCGATGAGTACTAAATCAATTAAAATATGATTAAGAAACTAACATACCTGGAAGATAGTGATTGTAAAAAGGGATAGAGACAGTGCTGTAAGGCTAGCTGTGTGAAATAGTTGAATGCGGCCTCCAACGGGGTTTCAAACACACCTTAACCTAATGAAAATACAAAAACCCAACCTCGTATAAACCCTAATTATAGCAGCTTGACGCGTGCGGGCATTTAATACGGTGGTTGGAGATTTTTAAATCAGGGTTATGGCAAGTATGGATGGGTCAAATCAGCATGCTTGACATTAAATGTGACCGTCAAAATCGGACAAACATGGCTAACTCACCTGATGGTTGCGGCAAAAAATTGTGAGTTCGGATCGTCGTTGTGACAGGACTGGCTGAGTTCATCCGCAAATGAGACAGGGAAATTCGCTGTAAGCGAGTCCTAATACCATGTCTCGGGTGATTTGGTCGAGTTCTGGTGCCGTTGCGGAGAGACTGAGTGAGTTTGGCTGAAGGAATTCGGAGGAACTGGCAGAGTTCTTCCAAAACAATGCGGCTAAAGAATTAATAAAACTTTCCGCCCATTGTGGCAGAACTCATTGAGTCCATCTGAAAAAGAAGAAGGCTTAAAAACCTTAGCATGGTGAACCACCCTTGCGAAAGAACTCAGTGAGATCCTCCACCATTGCGGCAGGGCTGGCTAAGTTCCTCCGCCATTTGGTTTCACTTATCCATTTTTTACCGCCATTGCGGCCAAACTGACCCAGTTCTTCCATCGTTGCGCCACAAAAGCGTGAGTTTTACTTAGGAAAAAACAAAAAGCAGACTCAAAGGAAGAAAACAAAAATCTTCGTTTTAGGAAACTAAGTAAGAAAAAGGTTTTGATGGGCTTGACTTCTAGGAAAACTTCTTTCTCTAACAAATCAGAGGAGGGGCCCCAACATTTACAAAAAAATTTGGGGGGGATGTTGCAGCAACAACAATTGGTGATTCACTAGCGAACACAGATCTCTGAAACAAACTCATCTCATTGTCAGGAAACTTACAAAGTGTTGGTTACATATGCAACAAAATGTCTTCATATTTCAGCTTCTGAGAATACATTGATCACTCTTATCATAATGGTGATGAGGGAAAAGGCAACTTTGACTCAAACTTCCTTGCAACTCTCCAAGGGCCAAAATGTGAGGTTCATTTTAAAATTATGTCTTTCAGAAGCCTACTGATATAAAAATCCACAGGATCGTAACAATATCTCACAGACATATTCGTTTGTTCCTCCTTCCCATGCTATTTTGCATCCTTTTGGATGTTTCTTTAATTCACGACTTTTTCCATTTTGAGTCTTCCAAAAATAAATGTCTTCTGCTTTCAATAATTGATATAGGTTCTTCAATCCATAATGTCCTTTTGTGTGAGCGAAAGATTTGTTTGATTTTCATGCATCACGGACAGAGAACCTTGCTGGGCTGGTTTATTTAAATGGCTTCTCTGATTTGAAAGTTTATTTGCTTTTCTCGGCCATGCTTTAATTGAGGCGAGAATTTCCGGAAACCAGACTCTTTGATATAAGCCTTTTGGCTTTTACTTGCAGCATGGGATCATTTTAAATACCATACATCTGCGAGACATGCTTCCTCTCCATGGGCCTGTCATAGTGAACTTCCTTATACACTCATTAATGTTAGAGTGAATGGGGCCCTGGGATAGTCAGAAAGAAATGCTAAATCTTAGTTATTTGACAGGGGTTATTTTGACCAAAAAGGAAGAGGATCTCTGCGTTCCAAGAGACCAATCGGTGAAAGCAAGGTCATGCATATTCATTTGCTCTATCAGTAAGTTTCCTCTTTACCATCTTTTTTGAGCTTTGCTTGGAGTCTCATCTTTCAACCACGCCAAAAATCGAGCTGAGCTTTATTTAAACAAAGGACTCAAACAAAGGGAGAAAACAAACCAAAAGCAACAAATCAAGCTAACTAGTAGACTAAAAGGTGATCATAAGTAACTCAAAAAAGAAAAGAAAAGGAAACAACCAAGAAAAGAGAACCAAAACAACGTTTTATTTATGTACAAAAGTTCATCTAGGACTTATGTGAAATATTGCTTCAAGGCGATCCATTGAGAGGGAGTTTTACCTCCTCTCCTTGCAGGTCTTTCAGTTTATAAGTTGATGGGCCAAGCATTTGGGAAATTTGGTAAGGGCCAAGCCATAAGTGTTGAAAATTTGCATGCATCCCTTTACCATCATGTTGGTGATCCCACTTCAGAACTAAGTCACCTACTTCGAAACTTCTCTTTCCAGACTTCTTCTTATCAAACCACCTTTTGACTATGTCTTGGTGATGGTGAAATTGTTCTTTGGCCTTTTGTTGCGACTCTTCAAGTTTTAGCAAGGTATCAATTCTTAATTGAAGGGCTTGACTGCTAGAACCTCGGGAGGCTTGGGACAACTGCAAGGATGGGAGTAGAATATTCGGAGGGAGAATGGCTTCCTTGCCGTAGACCAGGGTGAATGGAGAAATGCCTAAGGAATTCTTGGGGGTGACTCTGTCTTCCCATAGAGCGTTCGGGAGAGATATGTGCCAGCTTTTCTGATTTTCAAGCACCGTTTTCTTGAGGATTCGGATGAGATTTTTGTTATTGGATTCAGCTAATCCATTTCCTTGGGGATAGTAATTGGCTGAATAATGAAATTTAATTCCTTTCTCATACATGAATTCATTTATCTTCATTGACGAAAAATAAGGTGCATTATCGAAGACTAGGGAAATTGGAACCCCAAACCTGGTTATGATATTTTCTTCTAGGAACTTAATAATTGCATCTTCATTAACTTTGCGCAGTAGGACAGCCTCAGCCCATCTCGTGAAGTAATCTGTAGTTGTTAGAATATACCGATGCTGCAATGAGGAGTTTGGGTTTATCTCGCCAATAATATCTATGCCCCATTGTTCAAATGGTTCAAAGATGATAACTAGTTGCAAGGACCTGCTGCTTTTGGCAATTGTCCAGCACTCCTTTGGCACACATCGCAATTTTTGGCATAGGCGTGAGCATCCTTGAAAAGGGTGGGCCAATAATACCCAGCTCTGAGAATTTTATGAGCTGTAGTTTCTCCAGAATAATGTCCCCCAGCAGGGCCATCGTGTAATTCTCTGACCACTTTACTTGCATCTTCTTTCTCTAAATATCTGAGGAATATGCCATCATAATTCTTCCTACAGAGTACTCCTTCAATAATTTGATAAGCTACCTATTTCAGATGGAGTGCCCTTATTTGCTTTGAACTCTAGTGTTCCGACAAATATCCTGACTGTAAATAGTGCACCAGGTCCCTGTACCAAAACTCAGGAGCTGTGAAAATTTGACATACGTCGATCATATTCAGCTCGGGTTCATTCCTCCAATCTATCTCTCCATCAGCTGTATTTTCAGTAAGTAGCTTGCATAAACCTTGACCTTTGATAATAGTGGCTGGTTTGAATTCTAAGTCATACTCCTGAAGAGCAGTAACCCAGTTTCTTCTCCTTTCTCCCAATTCTTTTTGAACAAAAAGATATCTAATAGCGGGATGAGGAACTATGACTTTAGTTCTATTTTTTAGAATATATGGCCTGAAATGCTTTATTGCCTTGAATACTGCATATGCTTGCTTATCCACCACGGGATAGTTCAGTTCAGTGCCTTGCAGATTAGTGCTCATAAAAGAAATTGGGTATTCATCTCCTAATTCTGCCTTTTGGGTGAGCACAGCTACGAGAGAGTTATCAGAAGCAAAGGTGTACATAATAAAATATTTATCGAAGTCTGGACTCCTTAAAGAAGGCGCATTAGCTATGGCAGCCTTAATTTCTTTAAATGCAACTTTCTCCAAGTCTGTCCACTTGAATTGTACACTCTGCTTTACCATTTGTTGCAAAGGTTTAACGATCTGAGCGAAGTCTGGTACGACCTTCGAACAAAATTAATGGTGCCCATAAATGATTGCATAGATCTTTTGTTATGGGGCATGGGAATCTTGTTGATAGCTTGCACTCTCTCTTGATCTATCGAGATTCCCTTCTTTGAAATGATATGACCCAAAAGCTTGCCCTCAAGAATAGCGAAAACACTTTTCTTGGGGTTCAAAGAAATTCCATACTTCCTGCAGCGATCGAAAATCTGCTTCAAGTGGAACACATGGTCTTCCCTTTTCTTTGAGAAAATTGTCACATCATCTAGATAAACCACTACACATTGACCGTTGAATCCTCGGAACGCGATGTCCATGGCTCGCTGAAAAGTAGCTCCTATGTTTATTAAGCCGAATGGCATTCTTCGATATGCAAAGGTTCCCCACTTTGTACGAAAAGTGGTTTTGAGTCGGTCTTCCTCCGCTACCAGAACTTGATTGTATCCAGAAAAACCGTCTAGTAGAGAGAAAAGCTCTGATCCTGACACCATCTGCAATGTTTTCTCCATTGGCAGCACGGGATAGTTGTCTTTATTAGAAGCTTTGTTGAAAATCTACACACAGTCTGATTTCTCCCGATTTCTTCCGCACAGGAACTAAATTGGCTACCCATTCAGAATGTCGGACTTTAAAAATAATCTTTGCTTCCAACAATTTTTTTAACTCTTTCTGAATTAGAGGCTCAAGTGTTGGATGCATACTTCTTAATTGTTGCTGAAATGGCTTAATGCCTTCTTTCATTGGTATTATGTGCTGAATAATGCGAGTATCATATGTTTTCAAATCGTCATAAGTCCATGCGAAAACATATTTATACTATTTAAAGAGCTTGATGAACCTATCCCTTTCGCCTGGCGTACAACATTTACCAAGATTAACATATTTTGGTTCAGCCTCTGTGCCCAGATTTACCAATTCATGCTGCATGGAGGAGTTGTGCGTTTTGACATTTCCTGGCCTTTTGAACTTGTTCTGCAGATCGAACACTACTTCAAGACTCCTTACCACTTTAGGCATGAAGTTCCCTTTAGTAGCATCTTTATTTTGCAAATCTAAATCGTGTTCTCCTTCATATATTATGGCTTCTTGGAAGACATCTTCATTTGTTAAGAAACTAATAATCTGCTCATCATCATCAAATACTCTGAGATTCGTAATGTTATCCGGAACGGACGGTCTAAAAATCAATTCAATGGAGGATTTATTATTAGTAGGAACTAATCTGGAAGCGGAAGTTGATAACAAATCAGCTGCAGCATTCTGTAGCCTAGGAATAGGATTTATATTGAAAGCATCAAAACATGAAATTAGATTCCAAGCCTCAGACTGATAACCTTTTAAGTGTGGTGAAAGGCAATGAATTGTATCTCTCACTTGCCTGACAACTATTTCTGAATCACCAAAGACTTTCAAATATTTGACATTTAAACCAATAGCTTTCTTTAAACCATGAATCATAGCTTCATACTCAGCATTATTATTCGTACATTCGAATTCTAATCTACAAGATAAAAAAATGTTTATTTCTTTTGGGATCAATCAAAACACAACCGGCTCCTGATCCTTCTTGAGTTTTGGAGCCATCAAAGTAAAGTATCCAAAAAACATTTTCTTTTTTAACTAAGTTAGTGGCATTACTATCTAAGTCAGTAACTAATCCTGGTATGTTACAATCAATATCATCAGTCCATGAAAAATGAAGGAGATCAAACTGTTTGTCTAGATCATCGCTAACATTTTCTGATTGATAATTTTCGGGTTCAATTTCCAAGAAATAATTCCCCAAAACTGAAGATGAGAAAGTCACAGCTTCATTTTTTTCTTCTAACTGGGTGACATTTTGTTTCATGTGGGGTTCTCTAAGTATTTTAATTTGGTTTTTCCTATTCTAGTAAGGTAACCACAGGTGAGACCAATCTATTGCAAAGTAACCGTTTAGTTTCATAGACCAATCCCTACTCAAGATTAAACCGTAATCCTCAGGAATATCGACCACCATTATATCAATAAACTGACATACCCTCGGATTAGCTGACAACCTAATAAGCACGTCTTTCAATTCATCAATGACTTTGACAGCGGTTATGTCTAACTGTATGATTTGAGATGGAGATGGGATGGGATCGGTTGTCCATTAATCCTTTTGCAAAATTACAAAGGCATGACATTCGAACTAGCACCCAAGTCTACCAAACAATTATGCACATTATGATTAAAGATTTCGAAAGTCAAGAGAAAAAACAGAGTCTGAGATTTTGATTTTCTGCCAATGCTAGCTTCATTTATTTATGGGTTTTCTTCAGTGTTTTCTAATGGAGTGATTGTTTGTGGGTCAAAGGCTTCCATCAGTTTCTTTCTCTGCTGGGGCAGACTACACATATCGAAAATGGAAACATTTGCTTTTGCTTTCTTAATATCTTCGATTATGTCATAACCCATGTCACATTCTTTCGAAACTTTTGGTTGATTTTCAGCTTTGTTCGGAGGAGCTTTTTGCTGTTTGGATATCTCTGTATTTGACTCTTTAGCCACTGCAGGAGTTACTGCTAGGTTCGTTTTAGGATGGGGTGGGATGACAGTTATGTGTTGGTTTGGAATTTGATTAGCGAATTTAGCTTTAGGCACATCTACTGTTTGATCAAGTACCGGGCCTTTACTTCTGGTAGTGACATTAATAGATGTTGCTTGAACTTCATCAACGAGATTTTCAAAAGATGGTTCTTGGGTAGGAGTCCAATCCCAAAGGATCATCGTGGTATCAGGAGTGGATTCTTCCTGCTCAGGAATTTGTTCTTGCTGAAGTTCTGTCAGCTCGTAAATTTGTGCATCTAACATCTGATTCATTACCAAACTCATTGAATTAATCAATTGTGGACAACTCTTCTCAGAGTGTTGCTCTTGATGGAAGGTACAGAAGTGATCCATCCCTATTTCATTTAAATTTAGCACAGCGTAATTATTTACCGGAGGGGTTGGTTGTTTACCTTCATCCCTCTTCTTGTAGAAAGGCTTGAATGGTTTCCTAGAAGAGCTAGCTATCTTATCTTTCTCTAGATCGACAATTTTATTAGAAATCTTTTGCATCATTTTTGTCACACTTTCTAGATCAGTTGCTAGTTCTTCTTTATCTTTAGTTAACAAAAAAGGCTTATTAACAGCTATTGGCTTTGGTTCTAGAACAAGAGAATGTTTAGCACTACTGACGGCTTCTTCTTCTACCTTCTTGGCTTCTTCAAAGTTTTCTATCAAGGTAGTTTTTTTTGTTCTTTTCACAAACATTGCTAAAGGGGGTTTAAGAGTTGTTGTATAATATTCCACTAAACATTCTTCTACAGGCTTTGTTGCATCACTAAAGTTGTTTAATAATGTTGTAAATCTTTGATTAAACTCTTGAACCTTTTCTTTATTTTCCATTCTCATGGATAACAATTCTTTCATAAGAGTAGCTACAGTCTTCTGATTTCCATATTTCTTTAAAAAACATTTCTCAAAATCTTTCCAACTTACTATCGAGCTAGCCTGTAGGCTAAAGTACCAGGAAGATACTTTGGGTTCAAAAGTATAAGGAAAAAGGCAGCAAACTACATCTTCATATTCTACATTAAGAAGATTCAAAGCTAAATAAAAACTTTTAAGATGATCTTCAACAGAAATTCCTTTCCCAAGATCGTATTTAGGCAAAACCTTTTCTGGGTTTTTGGGTAAATCGTGGAATGGTCCAACTAAATTTAATGGTCCTCTTGCTCTCCATGCAAGCATAACTATGACTCTCGGTGGAGAATGTGGTGGTGTATGTGGTGGTGAGTTATGAGGAGTATACTGTGGAGTGTGTGGCCTTTCTTGATTTGTAGGAGTTTCGGGTCTGACTTCATTAAAAGGTTCAGTGATTTCTTCTAAAGATAAATCCAATAATTCTTCTAGACTTTGAACTAAAATGGAGTCTCTTGTGTACTGGGTTCCTTTCCTAGCAACTCTTATTCTAGGCAGCAAAGGGACAGTAGTTAATCCCCCAAGGCTCCTAACGTAAGATCGAGTGTGTCTTCTGAAACGATTTACTTCTTCAAAAGGGACAGCATATAATGTTTCTTGCTGTTCTGTATCAGAATTGGGATTTTCTCGATTTCTTGATTCCAAATCGGAGATGTCTAGGATAACTGTTTCATGCAGGTCTTCAGTAGGATTTTTTCTAATGGAAGAATCTCCTCTGCCAGCCATGCACTGGTGGCCCTCCTTCTAGCGCCAAAAACTATTGATGCTTCGAAAATCGTAGCATCAATCAGCGAGGGATTCTCCCTGGTAAGCAAGCCCAATTAGATCACTCACCGTTTGGTGTGGGGAATCTATCCAGTTAACGATTCCAGCTACTGTGTAAGATTTAAAGATTTGTTTAATTTTCACCGGTTGCGGCCCGATCCACCGTTTATGTGTTTTAAATTTAAAGATGATATGCAAGTGCATTAACCTAAGTGCATGCAATTGAAACAAATCTAATCTAAAACTGATTCAAGAAAAATCTAATCTATCCTTGCAAGGAGCAAACTGAAAGTATGAGCAATAAACTGAAAGACACATCTAAAGATATCACAAATAGCCATTTAACCCTAAAGATGCAATTCCTACAGAAAGTAAAAGATATCAAAGATAGCTTTGATTTGATTAGCACATCTCATTACTCATTTAACACATAAATTCTGCAAAGTAAATAAAATCATTCATAGCAGAGAAATAATTCACAATAGCTAGGAAAGATCTCACAGAATATGTATGAAAGATGCACAAATAGTTCAGCAATTATCCAACACCATCTTAAGCAAAATGTTGTGACGGCTTCCACAGACCAAAACGATTTTCTATTCATGTAGCATAAATAGTTCACATACACAAGGAGAGTCCTTTCACCTACCAAAAGTCCTTCTACTACTCTTTGATCATCTATATATAGCTTTACAAAAATGCTCCAAGAGCTAACAAGTGTACCCTAACCTCTTTGATTCTTCTAATTTGTCTATAGTGCCCATTTACAAAAAGGAATAGGTCCTAGAAATATTACAAAAGAAGGACGAGAGGAAAACTCCAGCTGTCCTTTTAATATCTAAAAGATACATAGGAAAAAAGAAAAAGCACTTTGGCCTTTCATTAAATATAAAAGAAAATATTAACCCTGAGCTGGCGCATTTGCCACAGCTGGTGCCTCTGGTAACACTGGTTCTTCTGCTGAAACTTGTGCCCTTGCTGCTGCTGGTAATGCTGCTGAAAATGATGCCTAGTTTGCCTCTGTTGTTGATGCTTTGTCTATTTCTGCTATATGCTTTACCCAGAGGCTCATTTCTCTTATGATGTTGTTGGCGGGCATAGGGAGCATAATTTTCAGAGATACCTCATGCTTGGCGAGCTCTTCTTCAAAGCTGATTACTTCTATTGTTGCAACCTGGAGGTTTTCTTCAAGGAGATGTGCGTGAACAGTGGCCTGACCGATACAGTGGTGCAGATCTTCCGCGGTTAACACGTCCATTTTCTTTACATAGTCCATTTCTGTACTTAGCCCATCCCGTAGCTCAAACAGGAGTTGGGATTTATCTGGAAAGTCTTCTATATCTTGGGGCATCACCATCTGACCATTTTCTTGGGCGGTTCGTATCTTAAGATACAAAATTTTACATTGCTCAAGGGTAGCTTGGACTACAGCGTTCAACTTCACCCCACAATCTTTGCAAAACACTAAAAGACGTGCATCTACCTTGAATTCAAAGACGCATTTAAGAGGGAGGTTCGCAGGGAAACCCAGCTTTCCTTCTCTCCACTCAACATGCTTCTTAATGTCCTCACTAATGGGTGCATATTTCCTCCTGAGCCTGGTGGCTTCAGCATTGATCTCTTTGATCCTAGCTACTATTACCTTCAGCTTGCAAACTTCTTCCACTATGAGCTCCTGAATTCTGTGGATCTTATTTAATGTTTCACATGACTGCTCATGAAAGGGACTCAGATCACCAACTTTGTTGGTTGCGAGTTCTAATTGTTGTTCTAGCAATTCCTTACCATCTTCCAACTTCTCTATATTTTCTTTCAAATCATCCATTTGCTGAGTATTATCAAATTTCTCGGATTCTAGCTGCAATTTTTTACCCTCTACGTCATTCTTTTCTCCTTCCAGGGTCCTTATTTGTATCATCAAAGCTCTCTTTTCAGCTTCTAGATGCTGAAATCTTATTGTTAGTTCTCCTTTTTTCTGATACAAGGGTGTCACACTTCTCAACCATCAAATTTTTATAATTTTGTTCTTTGACCAGAGTCTGCTGCAAATGGCGAGCTTTCCTCTTCTCTAATTCTAACTCGGCCTCCAACATGTGGACCTTGTCTGCAGTTGCTTTAACAGAAGCTACAGAGATAGATGCTAGTAGTGCGGGAGCACTCTGGGTGCCTTGCATGACTGTGGTCTCATGCTTGGTGACAATATCTGGCTGGAAAGGTCTCTTCATACTAGTCACTATTTCCTTGACAATGGATTTTCTCTTCTTGTTATAAACAAACTTGTGCCATTGGGACACCGTACTATTCTTCAATGTTGTAAAAGGGAGAAGCGAGAGTTCTCTTATGGGGAGATATGTATCCATGTCTTGTAAGTTTGGGTTCTTTGGTTCAGCATCCTCCCTGGATTTGTTTTCCTCTTCTGCCTTTCTCTAAGCCTCCTCCTCTTCCGCTTTCCTTTGTCTCTCATCTTCTTCTAGCTTGGCAACTTCTTCCAATATGATTCTCTCTTCCTCTTGTATTCTTCGAGCTTCTTCTTTTCGAAGTTCATCTTCCTTTGCTTTATTTTCTCTATCATCAGCTTCTCTTTGGATTCTCTCAGCTTCTTCCTTGATCCTTTGCTCCTCTCCGGAAAGGGCTTCAGCGGCTTCTGATGCTTCTCTCTCTTTTAGTTGTTTTGCTTCTTTTGCATCATGGGGCACAGTAGTGGAGCTAGAACTGGCTCCGCCTTTACCAAGATGACAAATTTGTAGTTTGGTCATGTTACTGACCCCTCTATATACCTCTTCGTCTTCATTATAATAGTGGTCATACTCAAAGTGAGAATGAATTTCCCTGCAATGCTCAGTGGCCTTGCCTTGCCTGTCATTCTTTTGAAAGATCCTTTCCCCAAAATGAAAATCCTTCAATTCCATAATAAAATCTTCAACTGACAGGATCTTTGAGAACTTATAAGCTCCAACATAGAAAGGCAAAGGAGGGAAAGAGGCCTTCTTTAACCTATACAAGGTACCACCATATCCGTCAAGGAACACCTGCCTTACTGCCTCCTTATGGACTATGTAATCAGTAGCATACCTGGGCAAGATATATGGGGGCTTGGAGCCTCCATACATTCTTATATAGGTACCTTCCTCCAAAAAATAGAAGTCGCCATAGTTCTCCATGACTTTCATGGCATTCTCAGATAAGCAGTTAGGCATTCTCAGATAAGCAGTTAGGCTCTTCATTAAACATTAGCTCATACAAAGGTATGCTGAACTATTCGTGAATAAGCTTGTAGCTCCACCTATAATTCCGGGCCCAAAGTATTTTGTAGGCAGCGAACACTGGGGTGTTGGCTTGGTCCCAAAGGCAACCCAACTTTGGAAAAGGAAGTTTTGACAAAATGCAGTCTATTAGGTAGGATGACATGTAGAATTCTGATTTCCTTGCCACCAGCCCTTCTTGTGCCTCAACTATGGCTAATGACAGACTGTCCGAGAGGATAGTTGCCCAATTAAAAACCATTCCTCTGAATGCCAAATAATGGATTATGGGGACCCACTGGAGTCTAAAAAAATTCCCGTCAGGCCTGCCAAAGATCCTGCTTAGTATGAGGGCAATCATCCTGAAAGGAGGCCTTAGGTTTTGAACCTCGTACTCATCACTCTCCTTCTTCCTTATTTGCTTGCCTGTGATTAGCAGTTTTCTAGCCATCTCCAAATTGTCCATTTTGATTTGACTTAACCATTCGTCATCCAGCGGCTGTTGAGTACGAGGCAACTTGTAGGCTCCTGCTATATAGGCTGGGTGGAACGATGTGAAGGCTTCACCCTTGCTGTCGAAAAGGACTCTAGTCTCGGCATTTGCATGCTTCAGGATCCATCCAATTACTTCCGAGCAAGGGAAGAGTTCTGGACGCATGGTTGCTTTAGATATGCCGGAGCTCCTGATGTTCTAGTACAAATATCCTTCCTCTAAGAGTGCCTCAGGGATGTCTTGGTCTCTTATCATGCGGTATACATCTCCCCATTTGACTTCTGGAGGAACACTCGTAGTGGATTTGGTGTCCCCAAATAGAGTTTCTACTCTTGCATTAGTGCCAGCCGATTCTGGCTCGGTCATCTTAGCCTTCCTTTTGCCACCTTTAGGCATCGTGACTTAAAACCTGTCCAATAACCATGTAGAGGTATAAGATAAATTATAATGCAACATTGATAATTTAGACTAGCATTATGAATATAACATCATGGCTTAAGCACACCTACGAAATATAGAAATAATGAATTCCTATGATGGCAATATGTTCCATAATATAGATGTGGAGTAAAAAAATCGTAGCGGAACAAAAACACAAATGATTCTTCCGGAAGGGTAGACGATCGTCTTTGACTCCAAATGCTGGTGATTTCAAAACGGGAAAACGGCACGCCCAGGACCTTTTAACAAAAAGTGTGATAAGTGATTATGGCCCGAGTAACTTTGAGCATATATGGTTTAGGAAAATGGAACTGAGCCGGACATACTTAGCTGGATAAAAACGCGGGTCAACTCTTGGTTATGATGAGAATGGGTGGAACCACACAGTCTAAAAAGCTCAGGTAAGGATTACGCAAATGACTACAACACTCAATTTGGGAGATCGAAAACGAAACAATCTGATGAGTACTAAATCAGTTAAAATGTGATTAAG
Source organism: Larix kaempferi (assembly GCA_027924585.1). Taxonomy (NCBI): domain Eukaryota; kingdom Viridiplantae; phylum Streptophyta; class Pinopsida; order Pinales; family Pinaceae; genus Larix; species Larix kaempferi. Next base: position 10,871,352 of record BSBM01001331.1, on the reverse strand, counting down.
AAACTAACATACCTGGCGGATAGTGATTGCAAAAAGAGATAGCGACAGTGATGTAAGGTTGGCTGTGTGAAATAGTTGAACGCGGCCTCCAACGGGGTTTCAAACACACCTTAACCTAATGAAAATATAAAAACCCAACCTCGTCTAAACCCTATTTATAGCAGCTTGACGCGTGCGGGCATTTAATACGGTGGTTGGCTATTTTTAAATCGGGGTTATGGTGAGTACGGCTGGGTCAAATCGGCATGCTTGACATTAAATGTGACCGTCAAAATCGGACAAACCCGGATAACTCACCCGATGGTTGCGGCGAAAAATTGTGAGTTCAGATCGTCGTTGTGGCAAGACTGGCTGAGTTCATCCACAAATGAGACAGGGAACTTCACCGTAAGCGAGGCCTAAGACCATGTCTCGGGTGATTTGGCCGAGTTCTAGTGCCATTGCGGATAGACTGAGTGAGTTTGGCCGAAGGACTCCAGAGGAACTGGAGGAGTTCTTCTGAAACAATGTAGCTAAAGACTTAATAAAACTTTCTGCCCGTTGCGGCGGAACTCAATGAGTCCATCCAAAAAAAGAAGAAGGCTTAAAAGCCTTAGCATGGTGAACCGCCATTGTGGAAGAACTCAGTGAGATCCTCCACCAATGTGGCGGGACTGGCTGAGTTCCTCCACCGTTTGGTTTCACTTATCCATTTTTTACCGCCATTGCAGCCAAACTTGCTGAGTTTTACCGCCGTTGTGGCCCAACTGACCTATAGTCTTCCTCCGTTCCGGCACAAAAGCGTGATTTTTACTAAGGCAAAAACAAAAAACAGACTCAAAGGAAGAAAACAAAAAGCTTCGTTTTAGGAAACTAAGTAAGAAAAAGGTTTTGATGGGCTGACTTCTAGGAAAACTTCTTTCTCTAACAAATCAGAGGATGTGGCCCCAACATTTACAAAAAGTTTTGGGGGGGATGTTGCAACAACAACATTGCCCCAATAGCATAGTCAGAGGCATATGTCTCAATCTCAAATGGTTGTTGCAAGTCTGGTAATGTGAGCACTGGGGGACAACAGAGGCGATGTTTCAACTCTACGAACGCCTTATGTTGAGTTTCTGACCAGAATAATTTTGCTTTCACTCCTCCCTTGGTGACTTGATTCAAGTGCCAAGTGATATGAGAGAATCCCAACACGAACCTATGGTAGAAATTAGCAAGACCCAGAAAGCTGCGAAGCTCTGTGAGAGTGGTTGGGGCTGGCCAATCCCGAATGACTTGGATCTTGGTTGGATCCACATGCACCCCACACTCATCAATAATGTATCCTACATATTAAACTTGGGTCATGCCAAAATTTCACTTGTCCAAATTGGCACACAACTTGTGCTTCCGCAGTGTTTGGAGGACCTATCGGATGTGGTGGAGGTGCTCTTCCCAAGTCTAGCTGAAGATCAGGATGTCATCCAAGTACACTACTACAAATGAGTTGGTAAATGGCCGCAAAAAGTCATCCATCAGTGTCATGAAGGTTGCGGGAGCATTCGTCAGCCCGAAAGTAATGACCAGCCATTCGAAAAGGCCCTCCTTGGCTTTGAAGGCAGTCTTCCACACATCGTTAGGTTTGATCGGTACCTGGTGATACCCGGACTTTAAGTCGATCTTGCAGAAATATTTCACCCCTTTAAGTTGGTCCAGGAGGTCATCAATCTGGGGGATTGAGTACCTATTCTGGACAGTGATCTTGTTCAGCGCCTGATAGTCAATACAGAGTCTCCAAGTCCCATCCTTCTTCTGTACCAACACGATCAGGCTCCCACAGGGCGATGAACTTGGATAGATGTGACCCTTCTGCAGCAGCTCCTGAATCTGCCTCTTGATTTCATCGTTCTCTAGAACAGAGCGTCGATAGATCAGTCCATTGGACAGCAGCGCACCTAGGATCAGATCGATGGGGTGCTTGACCTGACAGTGCAAAGGCACTCCTGTGGGTGAGTTGAATATGTCTAGGTACTACGCCACGACCTTGTCCATTTGTTGTTGTCGGGCGGAGGAGCCTTGTGTGGAGTTCGTGGCCACGATCTTCTTCTTGCTCTGAGGGCGGATCATCAAGAAAACAAATTTTTCGATTTTGGAAATGAGCTTACTGCATTGTTTTGCAGTAACCAAAGAGATAGCGGTAGGCTGTGGTACCTCTGGTATACTCTACAACTTATTTCCTAACGTAATAATAATAGCGCGAGGCCGGGACTCATACACAGCATGTCGCTTCCATAAGTATGGTTGGCCTAATAATACATCGCAAACATAAAGAGGAGCAATGTCACATAATACCTCATCGGTGAAGGGCTTGATGCTGTAGGGAAGGCTGCACTGCTGGTTGACGCGGATCTCCTATCCTTGATGAAGCCACCCGATGGTGTACGGTTGTGGTTGTGCTGTGGTCGGCAAGCCCAACCGCTTCATGACCTCTATTGAAATGAGGTTCTTTTGTCTCCCATTGTTGACAATTAACTGTAGCGGGGAACCCTTTACCCACATCTGGGAGTGGAAGATACGCTCCTCCTCCTCTAAATCTTCTGGTTCTTCCTTTTGGATCTTCGTGGTGGCAACTGTGGCGTTGGGATCTGCATCGATAATATTCTTCCCTCTGTCATTCCCCTTCTCGGGTTCTGATTCAGTGTCAGAGTATGCATCTGATTCAGAAGCCTTTATCTCGGCCACCAATGACTGCTTGGCCCGACACTCACTTGCGTTGTGAGTGGGGCTCTTGTGGAACTCACACCACTTTCCCGCTTCCTTCTTTGGCTTCGCAGTGTTGCTCTTTACTTGTGGCTTTGGCAAGTTGTCTTGAGTCGCCATGTCTTGGCTTTGTCCTTGGTTTTATGGTTTAGGGGCACCTTTCGCTTGTTTCTGATTCGCAGATCCAAAGTCTCGCTTCTTCTGTTTGAATTTTTGTTCAATTTTGGCAGCATACCGGTATGTCGTACCAAGTGAGGAGATGTCGAGGAACTCCATTTCCTCTTGAATGTATCTATGCAGACAACTGCGGTACTTCAACACCAAATGTTTCTCTGAATCTTTGATACCCAACTTGGTGTGCAGGGTATGGAACAGATTCGTCAGCTCATGCACATCTTAATCTCTTTGCTGCCGCGGCGTAGTCCATTGTATGTACCTGTCCTCGTAGCTCCCCATGGGATAATATTGTTCCTTTATGGCGTCTCGGAAAGAATTCCAAGTGGGTACGACCAAGAACAGAGAGGGTTCCTCCTCGTCCTTTCTCTCACAGTAGGTTTCCCACCAGTCCTTGACATGGGGGGCAGCTTTAAGTAGTGAAAAAGTAATATTTTCCCGATCAGAAAAGTCATGAACCGAGAAATATCCTTCAAATAGATTCAACCATCAATCTACGGTGTCTGCATCTATTCGGCCATCAAATATGGGAATGTCAAAGTTTACTTGTACCTTACATTAGAGGAAATTTAAGGTCTAAAATGGGCCTCCTAAGGAAAATAATAAAATAATAGTTAAAATAATGAAATAATAATTAAAATAATAAAATAATATTTATTAATTTTGGAAGAAAGAAAAAAAACTATGTTTTCGTATTTTCAACATATATCCCTATGTGTTTACTCAATTATCGATTGGGATCACTTGTTGGATGCAAAATTTAATTCCGCATCCAACGAGTACCCACACTGCATAATTTTGACGGACCCTACCGTCTGTCCCAAAAACAAGAAATGCCTGAAAAACATCATGATGATGTCATCATGACATTTTTCAGGTATTTCCAGTTTTTGGGGAAGTGGGGTCCATCATAAGTATGCACTATGGGTACTCGTTGGATGTGGAATTAAATTTTGCATCCAACAAGTGCTCCCGCTCGAAATTTTGGTAAAAACAAAGGGAGATATGTTGAAAATACGAACAAAAAAAGTAGTTTTTTTTATGAGAAATATCTCAAGTCAACCATTATGGTTGACTCATTTTATTGAAATTCCATTGGCTCTTGAATTCCAACTCATCAATAAATTATGGTTGGCTCGTTTTCTTAAATGATGGCTCATTTTCTTATAAGGCCCATTTTAGACCTCAAACTTCCTCTAATGAAAGGAGTTGCGCCTCCAGAGTGGCTGCTAGATGCAGATGCGCCTCCAGTGGGAAGTCGTTGAAGGATCTGGGCGAAGTTATCCATCATCACGTTCCTTTTTTTTTCAAGGGCCTCCTCGAGCAACATTTTGATAGGATCTTCTGCGCCCTTGTCTTTCTTTTTGTCCCCCATGGGCGGGCGTCGGGGTTTGCAAGGTTGATCTTGCAAGGGTTCAACCAGATCGAGCCCTAACTCCTTATACCTCGCCCTCATTGGGGACATGCAAAGAAGGATCGAGAAAGAGCAGATTGCCCTAATACCACTGATGTGGATTTATGCAGGAACGCAATAGAATACACAAATACCCATAAAAACAAAGATGCAGCGGAAATAACACTTCATTTCATTAATCAAAGAACTGAAACTTGTTTATAGACAGGATGGAAATAAACGAGCTAGAGTGCTGGTAGCTTATCTCTGAGAAGAGATGCAGCAGCTACATGCCTCTGAACTCTGTGTTACAATGGGGCTCAAAGGCTGTAGTGTCCCCTCTATCATACCCGCGTGGTAGAGAGGATCACAATGCTCAGTCCGGGCAATTAGCCCTATATTCATTAAAATCAAACTCATTGATACCGGGACATGTACATGTGCATGCTATAGAACACAACAGAGATAAATTAAATCATGCTGATATCTAACATACATTCAGAATTCTGTGACAGTCATTAAATAGAGACATTGGCAGAATTATAAAAGATCATATGGAATGTATAATCATAAGAAAAACACAGCGGAATTTAATTCAATAGCACACCCAGCATTCATTCCATTATTCACCAAATGATAATTGCCAAATTAACACAAGAGAATACTTATCTTATACAAAAGTAGTCCCACGCAACTGGCTATGCAACTGCAACGTTCCACCCAACCGTAGGCCAGTGTGCTCCTCAATCTCTCAGCACCACTGCCACCCCCGAGCTGGGCATGATCTCTACAAGGAACCAGGGAACAGCAGACTCACACATAGCCAAGCATACACCAAGATGATCCAAGCCAATCTGCAATTGGGTTTATCAGGCTGCTAGGAGATGGAAGGGAAGAGTTGCTAAGCTAGTGAGCTCCAGCACAGAGCCAGGGATAACCTTGCAAGATCTATCTAGCTTGGCACCCACAATACCTACACACCCAGCACCAGGAAGTATTCTTTTCACTGCTGTACAGTCCCTCAAGCCATACCTTCCCTATCTAGTGCTCTCAGGGTATGCATAGAAGAGTAACCAAAGCCCTCTTGATCTTCTTGAGAGGTTGCCTCCCCCACTAGGTTTATCAAGCCACTTCTATCCACTACCACTCCAAACTTCAATTCACAGGTTCAAACCAAAAACGAGGATGCACACAACAGCAGAACACCATTATGTGGCAAGATAAAACGTTTTTACAGTGAGATGCATGAGATGGGTTTTCAGCTAACTCAGAAAAACGTGGGAACCCACAAAAACGAAATGGGAAGTTGGGAAACAACCCTGGGGAGTCAATCCATTTTTAGAAAAACGTCCTTGGGCGTTCAGGGGCAAAAACGACCTCCCTCATAGTCCCCAATTCGTGGCCTTCCTCTCCCAACTGTTATGTAATGCAAAAACGACTCCCAGGCATGGAAAAATGGAGGATTTTGATGAAAAACGTATATGGAAAGACCCCAGCTAACTCCAACTGCGTGAATGATCAAAGGCTGCCTGTTCAGAATGGCTTTGGGCACCATTTCGTGGGTGGTTTCTTGCCCCACAAGCAAAAACACGATTTTCCAAGTTGATGGCTTGCCCATGCACAAAATTGGCTGCCATACTCTTTCATTCCCAAGGCATTAACTGCCCCAACCAATTCCTTGGAAGAATTAAATGATTGGGTGCATGAGACAAAAATGGTAGTTGGTGGTTTATGGGTTTCCCCATTGACACATGGATTAACACCATTGGCTCAAGGGTTTGAATAATTTCCCTCCCTTTTCCTTGTAGAGTCATGCCCCATCTCTTTTGTTGCATTGCATAGCCGGTTGTGGGTTTTTCATTGAAAATTCATAATTACATGATTTCTTATATACATTGTGCCCATCTCGCACAAGAACCGTAGGCATCTATTTTTTAATTGCCGATACAAAATGCTAAATCAACGGTGGGGCCTTGGCCTTGAGCTCCTCACCATGATTAAATTACAATATTCACATCATTTATGATTTTATACAAAGGGGGTCAAAATGGGGACATTACATTCCCCTCCCCTTACATTAGCACTGTCCTCAGTGCTCATCAAAATTGAACAAAAATGGATATGCCACCCTCATGGCATCCTCCAGCTCCCATGTAGCCTCATTGGGACCGTAGTGCTTCCATTGCACCTTTACCTGTCCGATGGCTCGGTTCCGGAGCAATGTTACCTTCTTGTCTAGGATGCACAATGGATCGGTTTGGAATTCTCCCTCGGGTTCCACCTGGATCACATCCCAATTAATCACATGGTTAGGATCATGTACATATTTCTTAAGCAAAGAGACGTGAAAAACATTATGAGCTTTAGTGCTAGCAGGCAATGCAAGTCTATATGCAACTGGTCCTATTCTTTCGAGCACTTCAAATGGCCCACAATATCTAGGTGATAGCTTGGCACAGCTCCCAAGCTTCAAGGAACTCTTCCTTGATCTCACTCTAAGATATACGTGATCCCCAACATTGAATTCCCTATGCACTCTATGTTTATCTGCATAGCTTTTCTGTCTATCCTGGGATGCTTTTAAATTTTGCCGGATCCTTGCAACCTCCTGTTCCATTTCCTTAAGCAATTCTGGCCCAAGTACAATTCTGTTCACTGGATTGTCCCAAGTCACCGGTGTCCTACACCTTCTGCCGTACAAAGCCTCATAAGGACTCATTCCCAACGATGCTTGTTGTCCATTGTTATATGCAAATTCCACCAGGTGTAGATAATCCTCCCACTTGGATGGTTTGTCCATTACATACATGCGGAGCATGTCTTCAAGCACCCGATTTACTCTTTCGGTTTGCCCGTCTGTTTGAGGATGGTATGCGGTACTAAAGCTTAGCTGTGTACCCAAATCTGCAAAGAGCCCTTTCCAAAAATTGGAAGTGAACTTGGTATCCCTGTCCAAAATTATTACCTTAGGCAGCCCATGTAATCTGAAAATTTCCTTCATGAAAATATTTGCAATGGCATCGGCTTTATGGGTGGACTTAACCGGTATAAAATGTGATGCCTTCGTTAACTTGTCCACCACAACCATGATGGAATCATGTTGTCTCTTAGTCATTGGCAATCCTGTAATAAAATCCATGGATATTACTTCCCATTTCCATTCTGGAATTGGCACTGGAAGCAATAAACCTGCTGGATGTTGGTGTTCACTCTTCACCTGTTGACATTCCATGCACTTAGAAATGTATTCAGCAACGTCCTTCTTCATGCCTGGCCAGAAATAATATTTCCTTGCTGTAGCAATTGTTTTCTGATATCCTGGGTGACCAGAGTATGGAGCTTTATGGATTTCATCCATAACAATTCTCCTTAAATCTGCCGCATTTGGAACATAGACTCTATTCTTGTAGGTAAGAAGTCCTCCTTCTTCCAAATGATAGCCCTCATACTTCTTTTCAAGGTTTTGCTGCTGCAATTTTCCCTTTATCTGCTCATACACTTTATCCTCAACCATATGGTTAACAATCTGCTGCCTCAAATCTGGTTGGCAAGTACTAAGCGCTGCCACATGCATTTCACGTACCTTCCTGCTGAGTGCATCAGCCACCTTGTTTTCTTTCCCTTTTATGTGCTTGATTTCGAAATCAAATTCACACAAAAATTCCAACCATCTAGCTTGCCTAGCATTTAAAGTTGGCTGATCAAACAAGTATTTCAGACCACAATGGTCTGTCCTTAACTCAAATTTTCTTCCCATTAAGTAATGCCTCCACATCTTTAAGGCGTGTACTATGGCTGCAAGTTCTATATCATGAGTAGCATAGTTCTTCTCATGCTCCTTCAACTTTCTTGACTCATAGCATATCACGTGGTTGTCTTGCATAAGAACTCCTCCAAGTCCTTGATTGCATGCATCGGTACACACCACAAAGTCTTTTTCCGGGTCTGCAATCTTCAAAATAGGTGCACTTGTAAGAAGATTCTTCAACCGTTGAAAACTTTCCTCACATCTTGGTGACCATTCAAACTTTATCCCCTTCTTTTGCAAAGAAGTGATCGGGTTAGCAACCTTGGAGAATCCTTTGATAAACCTCCTGTAGTAACCAGCAAGGCCCATAAAAGATCTCACATCAGTCACATTCCTTGGAGTTGGCCAATTCATAATGGCTTCAATCTTCTCAGGGTCTACAGATATTCCTTCGTCGGAGATGATGTGACCCAAATAATGAATTCTATCTTTATAGAAGTCACATTTGCTCAACTTTGCATACAGCTTATGCTCCCTTAGTAATTGCATTGTCATCCTCAAATGTTCTTCATGCTCTTCTTCATTCTTAGAATAGATGAGAATGTCGTCTAGGAATACCAGAACGAACTTGTCCAAATATTTGCTAAAAACATTATTCATGAGACACATGAATGTAGCTGGTGCATTTGTGAGACCGAATGGTACCACTACAAACTCATAGTGTCCATACCTCGTTCTAAAGGTTGTCTTATGAATATCTTCTTCTTTGATTCTTACCTGATGGTAACCAGACCTCAAGTCAATCTTTGAAAATACCTTTGCTCCTCTCATTTTGTCAAATAGGTCATCAATTCGGGGCAATGGGTATTTGTTCTTCACAGTGACTTTGTTCAACTTCCTGTAGTCAATACATAACCTGAGTGTTCCATCTTTCTTTTTCACAAATAGAACAGGTGCTCCCCATGGGGACACACTTGGCCTAATGTATTTCTTTTCCAGTAACTCTTGTAATTGCATTTTTAATTCTAGCAATTCCGGGGTACTCATCCTGTATGGTGTCTTAGATACTGGTGCCGCTCCTGGCACAAGTTCAATTGTAAATTCAATGTCTCTCTTTGGAGGAAGTCCTGGAATCTCATCAGGAAAAACATCCCTGAATTCTTGTAATACATGATAGTCCTCCAAACTAAGAGTTTCACTCTCTGCTGCCTCTAAAACGTGAGCTGCATACAGTTGACATCCCTTCCTACAGAACTTCTTCAACTGCATGGCTAAAACCTGTCTAACAGAAGTCACCTTTGGAATGCCCTTCACAACCCTCGGGTTTCCTTCTTCGTCCATGCATTCAAATGTCTTATTATAGCAGTCAGGTTTAACCCTGTGTGCTTCTAACCAATCCATTCCAATGAGAATATCATAGGAACCAAGTGGCAAAATATTCAGATATGCATAAGTGAATAGCCCATCCATCTCTAATGGACATTTCTCTACTATTTCACTAACTTTTCTCTTGGTTCCAGTGGCTAGTTGAACTAACCAAGATTTACTATGCTTTAATTTCTTGAAAGCACACATCTCAACAATTCTAGGAGTGACATAACTGTGAGTAGATCCAGGGTCAATTAAAATAGAAACAGATTGCTTAGCAATCTTACCTTCAACCTCAACCACAGTTGACTGATGATCTGCTTGGCGGTCGTCCACTGCTGCATAGATTCTAGGGATTGTCCTCGCCACTTGACCCACAGTTCCAGCTCCTTGGATCTTGTGAACTTGATTTGCATTCCCATTCCTATGTGGACAATTCCTAAGCATGTGGTCTCCTCCACAACCCCAACATTGAAGTGGTTCTCTTGGCTCCTTTGGATCTCTTGGCTTGTCTCCCATCATCCTAGTTGGCTTAGTCACAATCTGTGATGGCTGCCTTTGCTGATTCCGGAATTGAGGAGGCTTGAAACCCTTCTTCCTTTGATCAAACTTCTCATTTTTCTTATCCTTCCATGCCTTATGGAATTCTGGTTTGCTTCTGTTTTGATCAAAGCAATACTTGGCCTTTCTTATGGCCTCCTCCAAAGTTCGAGGTTCATCAAACTCAATTCTATCTTTATATGACTGGGGCAGTCCACTTAAGAAACGCTGAATTTTGACCTTATCATCTCGAATATACTTGACATACCTCAGCAGCTCCAAGAACTTGTTTGCATATTCTTCCATGGTCAATTGTCCCAATCTCAGCTCATGGAACTCTTTGATCTTATCATCATAGTACCTATCAGAGAGGTACTTCTGCTTGAAGTATTTCTTGAACTGCTTCCACCCAATCTTCCTTTCATTGACCTTCTTCACTTGCTTGGTGTGTTCCCACCATATAGATGCTCTTCCATTCAAGTTGAAGATGGCTACCCTTGCCTTCATATTTCCCGAGTAGTCTTGGACTTGGAAGTACTTTCTCATCCCAAGAAGCCAAGCCTCAGCTTCTTGACCGGACTTTACTTCTCCATCAAATGTAGGAGGTTTTGCCTTCTTAAATTCCCCATGTGAATTGTTCTTGTAGTGTTTCTTCCTCTTACTCATGTGAGATGAAGAGCTTGAACCCTCAATGGATTCTTCAGAGTCAGATGATTCATTAGAAGAGATTTCTGGAGTATATGTTCTGTCTGTAGAAACTCTTCTTGGGCTACTGGTCCTCTTTCGGGAATTTCTTCTAAAGCTACTCCCACCCCTTTCGGGATTTGATATCTGATGCCCAGAGTTTATTTGCATTTGGATGTCTGTCAAACTCTGTAGCATGGCTGCATTCAGCTGATTTTGTTCTTCCTGAGCTTTAATCATCCTTTCATTATCTTCCCTACAGCTTTGTAACTCCACCCTTAGGCTTCTCATGGTGGCTGCAACATCTGGTGGGGTCTCTTGATTTCTTCTCCCATTAGATTCTGTTTCAGCATTTTCAACCTGTATATTTTCCCCCATGGCGTCTGTCTCAGGTTCATAGGGATCCTGTACGTCATTCATGATGTTCATTTCTTGGCCCAACCAAGATCCAAAATTTTTCAACTGTATTAACTAGAGTGTTACCCTGCTGTAACTGTCGCTCTCTGAAATGTGTTCATCAGCACAATTGTTAGCTGCATTATATTCTCAGAATTCATAACTTACTTCATGCACATGGAAAAATGGCATACTGACAATTCATCAAATCACAACAACGAACTATGAGGGGAAAAGAAAAAGGGGGTCAAGGGGGCTTGCCCCCTTGTGGCTCGCCACAGCAGGGCGGGTCGAGGGCAGCGCCCTCGTTTTTTTTTTTTTTTTTTTTTTTACGAATCACGCCTCATCGGGCGATTCGCTGAATCCTGCCGCAACGGCAGTTCGCAAAATCCGGCCGCGACGGGTGGTTCACAGAATTCTCCCGCAACTGCGGGGCGGTTGGCCTTCCGCAATGGGCGGAGCGATAAGCTGAAAGCTTCCGCAATGGACGGGGCGATAGCCTGGAGGCTTCCGCAACTGGCGGGGCAATAGGTGGGAGGTTTCCGCAATTGGCAGTTCACAGCATGCTCCCGCAACTGCGGGGCGGTTGGCTGAAGCCTTCCGCAATTGCGAGGAGCTTGGCCCAAGCCTTCCGCAATTGCGGGGCGCTTGGCCGAAGCCTTCCGCAATTGCGGGGCGCTCGGCTGAAGGCTCCCGCGGTTTCGGGCGATTTTTCGCGAAAAGATTTGCGGAACGATTTGCGGAGTGCTTCCGCAATGGCGGAATGATTCGCCGAAGTCTTCCGCAGTTGCGGAACGATTCGGCGAAGTCTTCCGCAGTTGCGGAACGATTCAGCAAAGTCTTCCGCAGTTGCGGAACGATTCGCCGAAGTCTTCCGCAACTTCGGAACGACTCGCCAAACTCTTCCGCATTGTGGAACGATTCGCGGAATCCTTCCGCAATTTCGGAAGAGAATTCCTTCCGCAAATTTCGGAAGAGAAATCCTTCCGCAAATTTTGGAAAAGAATTCCTTCCGAAAAACTTCCCTTCGCAATTTTTCGGAAAAATTCTCGGAACGCTTCCGAAATTTCGGAACGATTCGCCGAATGCTTCCGCAGTTGCGGAAGACATTCGGGAATTCCTTCCGAAACAGTCTTTAAACAGTTTTAAACAAAAAAAAAATTCCAACTCTTAAGAAAACTTAACTTCTTCTCTTCTCTTTTACTATCAGTTTTGGTCCATAGCGGCCCAGTGCTGCAACGCAGCTCTGATACCATAATGTAGTGTCCCCTCTATCATACCCGCGTGGTAGAGAGGATCACAGTGCTCAGTCCGGGCAATTAGCCCTATATTCATTAAAATCAAACTCATTCATACCGGGACATGTACATGTGCATGCTATAGAACACAACAGAGATAAAGTAAATCATGCTGATATCTAACATACATTCAGAATTCTGTGACAGTCATTAAATAGAGACATTGGCAGAATTATAAAAGATCATATGGAATGTATAATCATAAGAAAAACACAGCGGAATTTAATTCAATAGCACACCCAGCATTCATTCCATTATTCACCAAATGATAATTGCCAAATTAACACAAGAGAATACTTATCTTATACAAAAGTAGTCCCACGCAACTGGCTATGCAACTGCAACGTTCCACCCAACCGTAGGCCAGTGTGCTCCTCAATCTCTCAGCACCACTGCCACCCCTGAGCTGGGCATGATCTCTACAAGGAACCAGGGAACAGCAGACTCACACATAGCCAAGCATACACCAAGATGAGCCAAGCCAATCTGCAATTGGGTTTATCAGGCTGCTAGGAGATGGAAGGGAAGAGTTGCTAAGCTAGTGAGCTCCAGCACAGAGCCAGGGATAACCTTGCAAGATCTATCTAGCTTGGCACCCACAATACCTACACACCCAGCACCAGGAAGTATTCTTTTCACTGCTGTACAGTCCCTCAAGCCATACCTTCCCTATCTAGTGCTCTCAGGGTATGCATAGAAGAGTAACCAAAGCCCTCTTGATCTTCTTGAGAGGTTGCCTCCCCCACTAGGTTTATCAAGCCACTTCTATCCACTACCACTCCAAACTTCAATTCACAGGTTCAAACCAAAAACGAGGATGCACACAACAGCAGAACACCATTATGGGGCAAGATAAAACGTTTTTACAGTGAGATGCATGAGATGGGTTTTCAGCTAACTCAGAAAAACGTGGGAACCCACAAAAACGAAATGGGAAGTTGGGAAACAACCCTGGGGAGTCAATCCGTTTTTAGAAAAACGTCCTTGGGCGTTCAGGGGCAAAAACGACCTCCCTCATAGTCCCCAATTCGTGGCCTTCCTCTCCCAACTGTTATGTAATTCAAAAACGACTCCCAGGCATGGAAAAATGGAGGATTTTGATGAAAAACGTATATGGAAAGACCCCAGCTAACTCCAACTACGTGAATGATCAAAGGCTGCCTGTTCAGAATGGCTTTGGGCACCATTTCGTGGGTGGTTTCTTGCCCCACAAGCAAAAACACGATTTTCCAAGTTGATGGCTTGCCCATGCACGAAATTGGCTGCCATACTCTTTCATTCCCAAGGCATTAACTGCCCCAACCAATTCCTTGGAAGAATTAAATGATTGGGTGCATGAGACAAAAATGGTAGTTGGTGGTTTATGGGTTTCCCCATTGACACATGGATTAACACCATTGGCTCAAGGGTTTGAATAATTTCCCTCCCTTTTCCTTGTAGAGTCATGCCCCATCTCTTTTGTTGCATTGCATAGCCGGTTGTGGGTTTTTCATTGAAAATTCATAATTACATGATGTATTATATACATTGTGCCCATCTCGCACAAGAACCGTAGGCATCTATTTTTTAATTGCCGATACAAAATGCTAAATCAACGGTGGGGCCTTGGCCTTGAGCTCCTCACCATGATTAAATTACAATATTCACATCATTTACGATTTTATACAAAGGGGGTCAAAATGGGGACATTACAAAGGCCTATATATTATTGAGAAACAATGGAAACCCTCGACATCCAAAAACCTAACCCTAGGAGGTGAAACGCCAGAATATGGGCCCCGTTGGGTAACTTGGTACATCAATTTCCCGGGGTCATAACTTTGGCATACTACCTCCGTTAGATGCACATCATACATCGTTGGAAATATCTGTTCAAGAACTACATTCAAAAATAGCAAATATTGAGTTTGAAACGTACTCATATTTTCCCCACCATTCGATGCCGAAAAAATGTCGTTTAGGGCCACAAAACGGCTCCGGAAGTTTAGGACTCGAAAACTGCCAAAAATAGTAAATTGTGCTACAATTTAAGGAAACTAGAAAACTGAAGAAACAATGGTGGGGGTCCAAGTGGAATAGGCGGGTATCCACCAATATCCTCCTGGATCATTCCTCCCCCCTTAGGAAGAAATTGTCCCCATCACGTTGAGTCCCTCCATGAGATGAGGAAACTTCTGCTGAACTTGGTCCCTGGTGAGCCACTTTCCCTGGTGAAGGAGTTGGCCTGCTTTGACAACTTGATATAGCTGGATCTTCTGCTGGCGGGTGTTCTTGATCTATGTGTCCATAATCCGATTAGTTGTGGCTTGTTCCATGCAGTCTGGGTTTAACTCTGTTGGTGTGAGTTGTTCTGCCACGTCTGATGTGTCCAGTAGAGGTGGAAAGTAGGGTCGAAGGCGGTCCACATTGAACACTAGGTGCAGACCAAGGAATGGTGGAATACTGAGGTTGAAGGCATTGTCCTCGACAGCCTTAGTGATGGCGTATGGCCATATCGGAGCAGGCGAAGCTTGCAGTGGGGTCCAGCGAGGCGCTCCTTCTGCAAATGTAGCCACACTTTGTCGCCCACCTGGAATTTGTGTTGCACCCGATGCTGATCATAGCGCTGCTTGTACTTAGTGTTGGCTTTGTCCAATATGTCATGAACCTGTGGGCGAATGTGCTAAATGCGCTTAATGAAGTTGTTCGCCTTGGAAACTTCATACTGGACATGATCCGAATCAGTCTAAGTAGCTACAAATGGCATGGCTACGTCAATGGGACATAGTGGCTAGAATTCCAAGCCCACCTGAAAGGGGTTGTGGTCGGTTGAGCTGTGGAGGGCCCGATTATAGCTATGTTGTACATAGGGGAGGTTCTCATCCCATGTGCGTGGATGCTTTGAGTTGTACATGCGCAAAATGTGGACGATCATCCTGTTGACGACCTCTGTCTGGCCATTAGTTTGGGGATGGAAAGCTGTGCACTTTGTGAGCTTAGTGTCTAGCAATGACCATAGGCTGGACCAGAATGTACTAAGGAACCTGTTGTCTCGATCTGAGATGATAGACTGTGGGATCCCAAAGTGTACCCACACTCGTTCAAAGAAGAGTTTAGCTGTTACACCCAAAATCTACTCATCACGAGATTTAGTGTATAAACCCCTGAAGATATCTTGACTAAGTGATCAACCAGAGAGGATTTGTACCCAATTGTGCTAGGTTTTGAAGGGTCGTCGCAGGATGCACATTAGCAACATGCAACGTCGCATCTTGCCCCATTACAGGGTGCGACGAAATCAGCTAGATGGCAAAAATAGCTTCTTCGAGGTCCTTCTCGAAGCTTGCTGACTTGGAACCCTATCCCTGACCTCTTGGAGGAGCTGGCACTCGATTCCTAATACTTTGGAGAGATCCCCTAAGCCTCTCCTACCATCTCTCAACCTATCCTATCCATACCCTATCCACTTAGTCCTATATGAATGAAGCTCACTCCCATCCCAAAGGGAGGAAGTCTATGGTATCTACATGCTGGTGAAATCACCCTTGGAACATCTCCACTCACCTATTGGAGAACTCATACTTCCTTGGAAGGATATGGCAATTGGCTTTGTCGAAGAAGGGTTGCAGCGTTAAGCCTTGGTTGTAGTTCTATATCTCTACTATGTACTCCTCTTTTTACAAATGCTTTCCACCAATATTGTTCATGTGCATAATGATATTGAGTAATTTACTTGCTTAACTCTTTACTTAGATCTCTTATCATATAGATGCCCTTTTACTTGTTTCTCTTGTTTCTTGTCTTGACAGGTCTTGCAGCTTGCATCTGACGACCGTGAGACATGGATCAGCATTCAGGAGAAAGGATTGCGAAGTGAAAGGTAAGACATCTAATACTTGATCCTTAAGTATATCTAAGAAATGCATTGGTAGTCTATTGTATTTGTTCTAGACTCACTTTGAGCTAGGGAGATCCTGCTCGCGTCCGCTCAAGTGGATTGTCCGATAACATTAGCAGTGGCTTCTGCTGTGATATTCTTCTTGCAGGCTGCCATTATGGCCATCTTTGAGAATCTGTCGACGACCACGAACACACAGTCGTTGCCGTGCTTAGTAGAAGGAAGGCCTAACATGTAATCCATGGAGATGGATGCCCAAGGTCGACTCAAAGTAGGAAATGGATTACAGAGGCCTTGCTTCTTGATGGACGGTTTGGAAATGGCACAGGAAGTGTAGGATCAGATCTACTTCCCGACGTCTTGTCAAAGGTTCGGCTAATAGAAATACTTTTGCAGTGCTGCCAATGTTTTCTCGGCCCCGAAATGCCCCGTGACCCGACTGTAGTGCGCTTCCCAAATCATCTTGGCATGCTCGCTTGAAGGAACACAAAGGTGTCCCATGTGACATAGTAGTGCATCCTGGAGGTGAAAATTTGGAACTCGGTTGCCCTCCAAGAGCCTCTTGTATGTGTGGCTGAATTCTGGATCGCTCTTGTAGAGAAGCGACCAATCAAAAGTCTCGTGCCCACAAGAGTTAAGCACGGTGGTTATCACCACGATCGGTGGTCGAATGAGGCAGTCTGCAACATTATTGGTGCTGCCCTTCTTGTACTTGATGTTCAAATGAAACTGGTGTAGATATGTGGACCACTTCTGATGGCGATCGTTCTGTAACTTCCTTTGTCTGTATGAACTGCAGGGGTCGGTGGTCTGTGTGGATGATCATTTCCTTCCCCAAAATGTAATGCTTCCATTGTCAGCAATCCTGTACAATGGAATACATCTCTTTGTCATAAGTGGGATATTTGCGGACTGTGTCAAAGTTAGACAGGTTACAGCCATGTAGCTGAAGAAGTTCTGTAAGAAGGGATGTCAACTATATGCAGCCCACATTTTAGAGGCAGCAGAGAATGAAACCCTTAAATTGGAGGACTATCATGTATTGCAAGAATTCAGGGATGTTTTTCCTGATGAGATTCCAGGACTTCCTCCAAAGAGAGACATTGACTTTACAATTGAACTTGTGCCAGGAGTGGCACCAATGTCTAAGACACCCTATAGGATGAGTACACCGGAATTGCTAGAATTGAAAATGCAATTACAAGAGTTGTTGGAAAAGAAATATATTAGGCCAAGTGTGTCCCCGTGGGGAGCACCTGTTCTATTTGTGAAAAAGAAAGATGGAACACTCAGGTTATGTATTGACTAGAGGCAATTGAACAAAGTCACTGTGAAGAACAAATACCCATTGCCCCGAATTGATGACCTTTTTGACCAAATGAGAGGAGCAAAGGTATTTTCAAAGATTGACTTGAGGTCTGGTTACCATCAGGTAAGAATCAAAGAAGAAGATATTCATAAGACAGCCTTTAGAACGAGGTATGGACACTATGAGTTTGTATTGGTACCATTCGGTCTCACAAACGCACTAGCTACATTCATGTGTCTCATGAATAATGTTTTTAACAAGTATTTGGACAAGTTTGTTCTTGTATTCCTAGACGACATTCTCATCTATTCTAAGAATGAAGAAGTGCATGAAGAACATTTGAGAATGACAATGCAATTACTAAGGGAGCATAAGTTGTATGCAAAGTTGAGCAAATGTGACTTTTATAAAGATAGAATTCATTATTTGGGTCACATCATCTCCGACGAAAGAATATCTGTAGACCCTGAGAAGATTGAAACCATTATGAATTGGCCAACTCCAAGGAATGTGACTGATGTGAGATCTTTTATGGGCCTTGCTGGTTACTACAGGAGATTTATCGAAGGATTCTCCAAGGTTGTAAACCCGATCACTTCTTTGCAAAAGAAGGGGATAAAGTTTGAATGGTCACCAAGATGTGAGGAAAGTTTTCAACGGTTGAAGAATCTTCTTACAAGTGCACCTATTCTGAAGATTGCAGACCCAAAAAAAGACTTTGTGGTATGTACCGATGCATGCAATCAAGGACTTGGAGGAGTTCTTATGCAAGACAACCACATGATATGCTATGAGTCAAGAAAGTTGAAGGAGCATGAGAAGAACTATGCTACTCATGATATAGAACTTGCAGCCATAGTACATGCTTTAAAGATGTCGAGGCATTACTTAATGGGAAGAAAATTTGAGTTAAGGACAGACCATTGTGGTCTGAAATACTTGTTTGATCAGCTAACTTTAAATGCTAGGCAAGCTAGATGGTTGGAATTTTTGTGTGAATTTGATTTTGAAATCAAACACATAAAATGGAAAGAAAACAAGGTGGCTGATGCACTCAGCAGGAAGGTACATGAAATGTATGTGGCAACACTTAGTACTTGCCAACCAGATTTGAGGCAGCAGATTGTTAACCATATTGTTGAGGATGAAGTGTACGTGCAGATAAAGGACAAATTGTAGCAGCAAGACCTTGGCAAGAAGTATGAAGGCTATCATTTGGAAGAAGGCGGACTTCTTACTTATAAGAACAGAGTCTATATTCCAAATGCGGCAGATTTGAGGAGAATTGTTATGGACGAGATCCATAAAACTCCATACTCTGGTCACCCAGGATATCAAAAAACAATTGCTACAGCAAGAAAATATTGTTTCTGGCCAGGCATGAAGAAGGACGTCACTGAATACATTTCTAAGTGCATGGAATGTCAACAGGTGAAGAGTGAACACCAACACCCCGCAGGTTTATTGCACCCAGTGCCAATTCCAAAATGGAAATGGGAAATAATTTTCATGGATTTTATTACAGGATTGCCAATGACTAAGAGACAACATGATTCCATTATGGTTGTGGTGGACAAGTTAACAAAGGCAGCACATTTTATACCGGTTAAGTCCACACATAAAGCCGATGCCATTGCAAATATTTTCATGAAGGAAATTTTCAGATTACATGGGTTGCCTAAGGCAATAATTTCCGACAGGGATACCAAGTTCACTTCCAATTTTTGGAAAGGTCTCTTTGCAGATTTGGGTACACAGCTAAGCTTTAGTACCGCATACCATCCTCAAACAGATGGGCAAACAGAAAGAGTAAATCGGGTGCTTGAAGACATGCTCCGCATGTATGTAATGGACAAACCATCCAAGTGGGAGGATTATTTACACTTGGTAGAATTTGCATATAACAATGGGAAACAAGCATCATTGGGAATGAGTCCTTATGAGGCTTTGTACGACAGAAGGTGTAGGACACCAGTGACTTCGGACAATCCAGTGAACAAAATTGTACTTGGGCCAGAATTGCTTAAGGAAATGGAGCAAGAAGTTGCCAAGATCAAACAGAATTTAAAAGCAGCCCAGGATAGACAGAAAAGCTATGCAAATAAACATAGAGTGCATAGGGAATTCAATGTTGGGGATCATGTGTATCTTAGAGTGAGATCAAGGAAGAGTTCCTTGAAGCTTGGGAGTTGTGCCAAGCTATCACCTAGATATTGTGGGCCATTTGAAGTGCTTGAAAGAATAGGGCCAGTTGCATATAGACTTGCATTACCTGCTAGCACTAAAGCTCATAATGTTTTACATGTCTCTTTGCTTAAGAAATATGTACATGTTCCTAACCATGTGATTAATTGGGATGTGATCCAGGTGGAACCCAAGGGAGAATTCCAAACCGATCCATTGTGCATCCTAGACAAGAAGGTAACATTGCTCCGGAACCGAGCCATCGGACAGGTAAAGGTGCAATGGAAGCACTACGGTCCCGATGAGGCTACATGGGAGCTGGAGGATGCCATAAGGGTGGCATATCCATTTTTGTTCAATTTTGATGAGCACTAAGGATAGTGCTAATGTAAGGGGAGGGGAATGTAATGTCCCCATTTTGACCCCCTTTGCATTAAATCGTAAATGATGTAAATATTGTAATTTAATCATGGTGAGGAGCTCAAGGCCAAGGCCCCACCATTGATTTAGCATTTTATGTATTGGCAAATAAAAATAGATGCCTATGGTTCTTGTGCTAGATAGGCACAATGTAAAATAATACATCATGTAAATACGAATTTTTAATGAAAAATACCCACAACTAGCTATGCAATGCAACAAAGAGATGGGGGCATGATTCTACAAGGAATAGGGAGGGAAATTATCCAAACCCTTGAACCAATGGTGTTAACCCATGTGTCAATGAGAAAACCCATAAACCACCAACTACCCATTTTGGGTTATGGACCCAATCATTTAATTCTTCCAAAAATTGGTTGAGGCAGTTAATGCCTTGGGAATTAAGAGGTATGGCAGCCAATTTCGTGCATGGGCAAGACATCAACCTGGGAATTCGTATTTTTGCTTCTTGGGCAAGAAAACACCCACGAAATGGTGCCCAAAGCCATTCTGAACCCACAGTCTTTCCTCTCTCACGTAGTCTGAACTACTGGGCCTTTCCCCATCACGTTTTCACCATTTTTCCTGCATTTTCCATGCCTGGGGAGCTCGTTTTTGCATAGTACAGCAGCTGGGAGAGAAGGGCCACGATTTGGGACTGTGATGGAGGTCGTTTTTGCCCCAAAATGCCTCCAGAGTGGCTGCTAGATGCAGATGTGCCGCCAGTGGGAAGTCATTGAAGGATCTGGGCAAAGTTATCCATCATCGCGTTCCTTTTTTTTTCAAGGGCCTCCTTGAGCAACATTTTCATAGGATCTTCTGCGCCGTCGTCTTTCTTTTCGTCCCCAATGGGTGGCCGTTGGGGTTTGCGATGTTGATCTTGCAAGGGTTAAACTAGATCGAGCCCTAACTCCTTATACCCCGCCCGCATTGGGGACATGCAAAGAAGGATCGAGAAAGAGCAGATTGCTCTGATACCACTAATCCATATTTATGCAGGAACGCAACAAAATACACAAATACCCATAAAAACAAAGATGCAGCGGAAATAACACTTCATTTCATTAATTAAAGAACTGAAACTTGTTTACATACAAGATGGAAATAAACTAGCTAGAGTGTTGTTAGCTTATCTCTGAGAAGAGATGCGGCGGCTACATGCCTCTGAACTCTGTGTTACAATGGGGCTCGAAGGCCTATACATTATTGAGAAACAATGAAAACCCTAGACATCCAAAAACCTAACCCTAGGAGGTGAAACGCCAGATTATGGGCCCCGTTGGGTAACTTGGTACATCAATTTCCCGGGGTCGTAACTTTGGCATACTACCTCCGTTTGACGCACATGATACATCGTTGGAAATATTTATTCAAGGACTACATCTGCAAACAACAAATATCTAGTCCGAAATGAACTCATATTTTCCCCACCATTCAATGCCGAAAAAACATCGTTTAGGGCCTCAAAACGGCTCCGGAAGTTTAGGACCCGAAAACTGCCAAAAATAGTAAATTGTGCTACAATTTAAGGAAACTGAAAAACTAAAGAAACAATGGTGGGGGTCCAAGTGGAATAGGTGGGTGGCCACCAATATCCTCCTGGATCATTCCTCCCCCCTTAGGAAGCAATGGTCCCCATCGCGTTGAGTCCCTCCATGAGATGAGGAAATGTCTGTTGAAGTTTATCCTTGGTGAGACACTTTCCCTGGTGAAGGAGTTGGCCTGCTTTAACAACTCAATATAGCTGGATCTTCTACGGACGGGTGTTCTTGATCTATGTGTCCATAATATGATCAGTTGTGGCTTGTTCCATGCAGTCTGGGTTTAACTCTTTTGGTGTGAGTTGTTCTGCCACGTCTGATGTGTCTAGAAGAGGTGGAAAGTAGGGTCGAAGGAGGTCCACATTGAACACTAGGTGTAGACCAAGGAATGGTGGAATACTGAGCTCAAAGGAATTGTCCCCGATAGCCTTGGTGATGGTGTATGGCCCATATCAGAGCAGGGGAAGCTTGCGGTGGGGTCCAACGAGGCGCTCCTTCTGTAAATGTAGCCACACTTTGTCACCCACCTGGAAGTTGTGTTGCACCCGATGTTGATCATGCCGCTGCTTGTACTTAGCATTGGCTCTGTCCAATATGTCATGAACCTGTTGGCGAATGTGTTGAATGCGCTCAATGAAGTTGTTCGCCTTGGCAACTTCAGACTGGACATGAGCCGAATCAGTCTGAGTAGCTGCAAATGGCATGGCTACGTCAATGGGACATAGTGGTTGGAATCCCAAGCCCACCTGAAAGGGGCTGTATTCGGTTGAGCTATGGAGGGCCCGATTATAGCTATGTTGTACATAAGGGGGAGGCTCTCATCCCATTTGCGTGGATGCTTTGAGTTGTACATGAGCAAAATGTGGAGGATCATCCTGTTGACGACCTCTGTCTCACCATCAGTTTGGGGATGGAAAGCTGTGGACTTTGTGAGCTTGGTGTCTAGCATTGTCCATAGGCTGGACCAGAATGTACTAAGGAACCTGCTGTCCCAATCTGAGATGATAGACTGTGGGATCCCAAAGTGTACCCACACTCGTTCAAAGAAGAGTTTAGCAGTGGCTCCTGCTGTGATATTCTTCTAGCAGTCTGCCATCATGCCCATCTTTGAGAATCTGTCGACGACCATGAACACACAGTCGTTGCCGTGCTTAGTAGAAGGAAGGCCAGACATGTAATCCATGGAGATGGATGCCCAAGATCGACTCATAGTAGGAAACGGATTATAGAGGCCTTGCTTCTTGATGGATGGTTTGGCAATGGGGCAGGCAGTGCAGAATCGGATGTACTTCTCGACGTCTTGTCAAAGGTTCAGCCAATAGAAATACTTCTGCAGTACTGCCACTGTTTTCTCGACCCCGAAATGCCCAACGACACGACTCTAATGCGCTTCCCAAATCATCTTGGCACGCTCGCTTGAAGGAACACAAAGGTGTCCCATGTGACATAGTAGTGCATCCTGGAGGTGAAAATTTGGAACTTGGTTGCCCTCCAAGAGCCTCTTGTATGTGTGGCTGAATTCTGGATCACTCTTGTAGAGAAGCGACCAATCAGAAGTCTTGTTCCCACAAGAGTTGAGCACGGTGGTTATCGCCATGATCGGTGGTCGGCTAAGGCAGTCTACAACATTATTGGTGTTGCCCTTCTTGAACTTGATGTTCAAATGAAACTATTGTAGATATGTGGACCATTTCTGATGGCGATCGTTTTGTAACTTCCCTTGTGTCTGTATGAACTGCAGGGGTTAATGGTTTGTATGGATGATCGTTTCCTTCCCCAAAATGTAATGCTTCCATTGTCGGCAAGCTTGTACAATGGAATACATCTCTTTGTCATAAGTGGAATATTTAAGGACTGTGTTTGACAGTGTCTCACTGTGATATTGCACTGGATGCCCTTGTTGAGTAAGGACTGCCCCAATAGCATAGTCAGAGGCATCTATCTTGATCTCAAATGGTTGTTGCAAGTCTGGTAATGTGAGCACTGGGGCACAACAGAGGTGATGTTTCAACTCTACGAACGCCTTCTGTTGAGTTTCCGACCAGAAGATGTTGGTAGAATTTTTCCCTACGGATAAGTCAAAATTCTCTTAACTCAAAGCAGATTTTTACTGACTCTAAGGTAAGAACAAAACAAAACAAATGCTACCTTGAAATTCCTGAACTAACTTTCACAACAAGATTACATGTATTCAGAAACAATGAGAGATATGACACACCTTTCAATCTGACGTTTGTCCCGCTTCTATCTCTTGATCCAAAGCTCCAATGTAGAACCTGTTGAGATCAAACAGAGAACAAACATACAAGCTTCCAAATACCTTGAAGTAAATATTAGATTCAAATCCAGATTAGATACATTCCATGCTAAAGATTTGTACAATACACATGAAATGGGAAAAACAAGACAAGTTATCTTAATTACAAACTTGAAGAATGATTACAAAGGTTGCTTGATGTCCAAGCTAATCCTCCAGCTCCAAGTGCTTTCTCCTCTAGCTATCTCCACAATGCTGCAAGATCATAAGTTTGGTACTTCTAAGAGTCCTCCCCTTTTCCAATGGAATGCCTCTCCTTTATAGTGTATGGTAGGGTTAACCAACAAGAGAGATGGGTGGATCTAGGGAGAGATAAGTGGATCAAGGTTTCTAATCACAGAAAATGATTTGGGATCGAATCAGAGATCCCAATCCTCCAATATCTCTCGAAAATCCAAAATCCCACAAGCCATGGAAAAAAGGCTATAAAAGGAGTATTGCACCCTGCAATCTGAGCATAACGCGGTAGTACCGCGTGTCAGGGACAAAGCATAGCGCGGTAGTGTGGACTACCACGTGCCTATAACTGAGCAAGGCGCAGTAGTTAGGGTAAATAAAGTCTCAGCTGGGTGAAAACTTGTCAGGGTAAGTTTGCCTTCAAGGTTCTCTCATCATTTTTTTCTTCTGAGTCGTTTAAAGCAGTAGGGGAAGTGTCGTCAGCGCTTTTTGTGGTGGAGATGCGACACTGTGGAATATAGAGGTATAATAGATGCCCCCTAAAGTGTGAGGTCAGAAGGAACTGATGGCCGAAAGACTTTATGAATATAGTGTGCAGAGATAGCATTGAGGATTTTACTAACTCTAAGGTAAGAACAAAACAAAACAAATGCTACCTTGAAATTCCTGAACTAACTTTCACAACAAGATTACATGTATTCAGAAACAATGAGAGATATGACACACCTTTCAATCTGACGTTTGTCCCGCTTCTATCTCTTGATCCAAAGCTCCAATGTAGAACCTGTTGAGATCAAATAGAGAACAAACATACAAGCTTCCAAATACCTTGAAGTAAATATTAGATTCAAATCCAAATTAGATACATTCCATGCTAAAGATTTGTACAATACACATGAAATGGGAAAAACAAGACAAGTTATCTTAATTACAAACTTGAAGAATGCTTACAAAGGTTGCTTGATGTCCAAGCTAATCCTCCAGCTCCAAGTGCTTTCTCCTCTAGCTATCTCCACAATGCTGCAAGATCATAAGTTTGGTACTTCTAAGAGTCCTCCCCTTTTCCAATGGAATGCCTCTCCTTTATAGTGTATGGTAGGGTTAACCAACAAGAGAGATGGGTGGATCTAGGGAGAGATAAGTGGATCAAGGTTTCTAATCACAGAAAATGAGTTGGGATCGAATCAGAGATCCCAACCCTCCAATATCTCTCGAAAATCCAAAATCCCACAAGCCATGGAAAAAAGGCTATAAAAGGAGTACCGCGCCCTGCAATCTGAGCATAACGCGGTAGTACCACGTGTCAGGGACAAAGCATAGCGCGGTAGTGTGGACTACCGCGTGCCTATAACTGAGCAAGGCACGGTAGTTAGGGTAAATAAAGTCTCAACTGGGTGAAAACTTGTCAGGGTAAGTTTGCCTTCAAGGTTCTCTCATCATTTTTTTCTTCTGAGTGGTTTAAAGCAGTAGGGGAAGTGTCGTCAGCTCTTTTTGTGGTGGAGATGCGACACTGTGGAATATAGAGGTATAATAGATGCCCCCTAAAGTGTGAGGTCAGAAGGAACTGATGGCCGAAAGACTTTACAAATATAGTGTGCACAGATAGCATCGAGGAGAGCGGCAAGGAGCTGAAACAGAAACAAAGTGTTAGATATACCACCAAGGCGGGCATCCCCATGCTCGGAAACAAATGACTCAAAGCATGGCTGCCGACCAATACATTGCAGATCCATGGGTATTGAGATGATATAGACTGTGGACAGATCATGGCTACTATGAACAAGCGTAGATCCATGAGACAATAAAAACACAGCCACGACCAATACAAAAAGTGGATATGTGTGACAATACAAAGGACATCTCCATTGAAATCTGGACGCAATCAAGATACAAAGGTGCGCCCAGGGTCTTCTACCCGATCGTAACTGATACGAATCTAGCCATGTGATTACAAGGTATTGAAGTCGAACATGGTAGAAACCATTTGATTACCGGTCAATGATGTGAACCGTTAACAAATGCGAGGAAATCACCAATGATGACAATGATCCCCAAGGTATCTGAAGTACATCTCAACGAAATGTGAATGTATGAGTTGATGTCGAGCATTCGAGAGATTGTTCGATCAGAGGTCAGTGATGTAAACCTACTGTCGAACACGAGGAAGCCTGTTGTTGAGGCATGCAGGTACTAATGGTTGATCTCTAAGTCCAATTCCCGGATAATGATTTGGTGTTGACAGGAATAGACTCGTCGAAGGTGGGCCATAATGATTCCCACATCATCGACATGAAATCGGCACGAACAATAAGATGATGAAACAATGGAGTATGTACTGACACAGTAGAGGCCTAACACAATGAACGACTCTGAACAATGCAACCCTTTGAACATATAACAGCATGTAACAGGACTTGGCAGCAGGGATTATTAATAACAGAGGATAGACACCGGATGAGTAGGCTCGTGGCCAGGGAGACGACTCAGGATGATGACCATAACTCAGTGAAAAATGGATACCCAATATAGACAAGAGACAGACACATGCCATGTTCAAAGGTAATGACTGACAAGCTGCCAAAAATAAACTTGACTTGTTCCCCATATTCCCCCGACATGATAGACGAGTACCTCTTTGTTTTTTTTTTAGCATGAAGAGGATAACAGATGCTCGGTGTAGCTCATCTTATAGATGAGTCCAATCTCACATGTTTTACGAACTTGAGAAAGGAGGGGTTCGTCCCAAAGTGGGTCCTTCAATGTTAATTTTTAACGAGTCCAAGGAAGGAAAACTCGGTAGTTTTTGCATTTAGAGAGCCTGAAAAACTTAAAGGAGGCTCCACAATGTACTTTTTCGTAAATTTAGTCCCTCGATCCCGAAAAAGTGTAAAACACTTCCCGAGAGAACTCTCCCAGTCAAGATTGACTGAGGTATACCTTTCTCGTAAATAGTCTAGACGGGCCGAAAAAGGGGTAACCTATCACCAAATAGACGACCTTTCAAATACTTTTACAAGTGTGAAAGAGTCAAGATCACTTGGCAATCTTTTCAATTTTAAGGAGTCTGAAAAGAGCTTAACTATGGACTCCAATGGTCTTTTTCGTAATTTTTTAATTATTCTGGTCCGAAAAGAATAAAATATAACCAGGATAATACTTTCCTCATCGTTTAACGATGAGTAAAGCTGACCGAACTCGACACCATTTACTTGAGTTTGACAAGCACGACATGGGTGTGAAAAGCGCTTGGAATCTTTTTCAAGTTTTAAATCCAAAGCACGAAAAAGATAAAGTAGGCTAAAAAATGAAGGTCAAACAATGAATAAACGCCAGTGTGAATATATCGCTTTTTACAGGGGATCCTGTCAATAAGTGCTCATAAAACTGGATATTAGCAATGTGAAATGGATTTTTATTTTAGCCATATAAAATAATAATTTAAAAAAATAGGTGAAAAAGCTATTAAAGGATGGTTAAAAATAGAAATTTACCATTTCATTTGTGTTTTTACCCAAAGAGGAGATTTTATCTATTTGAGGAGCAAGAACTTCAAGGATCCATATCGGGAGTTTCGGGACACCGTTTCAACAACCGTCTGCGCCAGGTAAGAGCTCTCAAGCTTCTCTTTCATTTGATGTAGGAATCATCTGCTTTCAGTAAGAAAAAATTATTTTTTGGGCGAGCCCTACTGGGAAAAAATCGCCCTTCACAGTACTGCGTGGGGCCCATATCGGGAAACGCGGTACTGTTCGACAGTACCACACGGTAGCTTTAAACCAAAACGCGGTACTGTGCAGTACCGCGCGGCAAGGTTTTCCCCAGGCGCGATGAAGGCGAATTTTAAGATAAAAAAAATCAAATTTTCTCAAATTTTTTGCTGAAACTAAGTTGTTAAATGATTACTAAATGTTTTCCTTGACCTTTTGCAGGAGTTTGCAATTTGTTTGGGTCAAAATGGTCCATTGGAAAGAAAGAGAACATGAAGCGGGTCATTTGGCGGCCGAAAATGACCTACCTACTATGACTGCATTACGGGAGTGTGGTTTATTGAAGTTCTTTAATACCAAAGGCATTTGTCAGCAAGCCAAACTTCTTACCCATCTTATCCAATTGTGGGACCCTGACATTCAAGCTTTCCGAGTGGGAGAGCATGTTCTCGAAATTCAACTCGAGGATATTTATTTCCTCACGGGCCTCTCGAAAAGAGGGGCCCGGGTGAACTTTACTGGATACACAGCCTCAGAGACGAGCACAGATGCTCTGATTTCTCGGTATTGCCGTCAGGGTTCGAGTAAGAAAAGTGGCAAAGTGGTCATAAAATATGTTATAGAACTCCCTTTAAAAACCATACTGTTCACCATCACACGTGCAGCAGGGAGTGTGGGTCCGCATCAGGCGTCCCGTACACAAATGAATCTCGCAGCGGAGTGTATGGCGGGAACAGTATTTAACTGGTGTGAAGCGGTGTTGGCAAATCTCAAAGAACAAGTGCACAAGTGTAGGGTTGGAGAGAACTCCCAATTTGGTTATGGGAGTATCCTAGTCACCTTCTTTCTAGCAAGGGTGCCATTGCTGCATCCACAGATATCTATGCCCCGCCATCCACCTACCGAGCCATGGATGGCTCGATGGAGTGATTATGCAGGGCGTCTTGGGGGACCTCAGCGCTTGGCGTTTGGTGAGGATTTCTTCTCCTGTCTCGAGGAGCAGATAATCATGATTGATGACTACCCCTATGCAGGGGTGGACTTGCGCGAGGACATCGACTTGGCACTGCCAGAGGATGAAGATTGGGACAACTCAGGTATGACCTTCATGGATATGTATTTTTTCCTTTTTGAATATATAATTTTTATTGCTTTTTTAGAATATGTAAAAGACTTCTAATGTATGTTCGCATGCATGTCGCAGATCGTGGACCACAGAGACCAGCTGGGTATTCGCCCTTACGTCGCAGTGGTGTTGATCGCCAAGCTGTTCCTGACGAGGAGGAGGACGAAGATGAAGCAGGAGGCGTTCGGGACATAGAGAGGAACTTACAGGGGTTGACTCATGGTATCCCTGCTATGAGGATGGATGACGTCCCTTTACATCTCCAGCGGCATACTGTAGGTGTGCCTAGTTGTATTGGTTGACTTCTTGGTAGGGTGGCTCGAGCTGTAGTATGTTACCACCAACAGTGGGAGGAGTCTGACGATGGACTTGATAGATCTCCCAGATCTCCATAGATGGTATTTTTTTCTTTTGCGGCATGTATACGATATGTAGGCTTTGAGAGCCAAATTTTTGTATGGGATTTGGTCCCAAATTTTGTCTTTGACACAAACTTTATGTATTTTGGAAAAACACTCTTATATACAGTGATGTGGACCTATTTTCATGATCTAATTTATTTACAATGACTTGTGTGTTTTATCTTTTATGATGTGTTTATGTATGGGCAAGATGCCAATCCAAAATGTAATTAACCAATGAATCAGTTATACAATTGAATTCTCTCGGTATGTGTTGATATGTAATGAAATTAAATGATCGTTCCAAGAGGCATCCTCTCCGAAATAAACGAAGTAGTATAAGATCGCGAACTGTGTAAACACGGTTTAGATGAGAAACCACGAGTTGGGAGTCTAAGAAGACTGATATGGAGTCAATTCCGAGTGAAGCAACCTCCGTCAAGAGACCAATAACTGCATGGTACTCCGCGATATTGTTGGTTGTAGGACCTAAACAATTGGCTCCTGAAGAAATCAACTCGCCAGTGGGGGAATAGATTACCCATGCTGCGGAAGCGAGATTCCGGGTATGTCGGCTTGCATCGTCGGCGAATTCGAAGTAGGCAGACATCTGCGCATAAAACCACGAGTCAAAGTAAGAGTGGATACATGAGGTCCACGCGCACACCAAAAAATGAGTAAAAGCAAACTAAGTACATTATGTACAACAAGTAACCCGTGTAGGGAAACCTTACGCGTAGAAGCGTTTGAGGTATAGCCCATTGCGGGGCCGTGCCAATGGCGTACCATCACAATCGATTAGTTCATATGCTCCTTTTTCCAAAACACATTTTACAACAAAGGGGTCGTACCACATAGATTCAAGTTTTCCTTTTCCAAGCTTATCATGCATTTGATCATATGTAAGTACGAGATCACCTTCATTGAAAATCCGAGGTTGAACGGATTTGTCATATTGAGCTTTGACGCGTTTTTTGTGAGCTTCATTAGCTAAAGTAGCGTCGCGGCTGGTTTCATCTAGCTTAGCTAGGTATAGAAATCGTTCTTCTTCGGAAGTGGTGTGTGGAAGTAGCTCTATGGCTATCTTAAGTGATGGAATTTCACATTCAATCAGCAAAATGGCTTCTAGGCCATACACCAGTTGGAATGGTGTAAACCCAGTAGCACTTTTCACTGAGGTTCGGTATGCCCATAGTGCTGAGAATAGAGTTGAGTGCGAGTTGGATTTCTGGGTACCCATAATACGCTGAATCATTCGTTTCAGGACTTTGTTAATGGCTTCAACTTGGCCATTAGCTTGTGGGTAATACGGGGTTGAGTTTTCATGGCGAAAACCCAGTTTGGCACTTAGTTCTTCGATCATATGGTTTCTGAAATGGGAGCCATGATCGGTCACAATGGATTGTGGGACACCGAATCTAGCTATAATATGGTTGAATATGAATTGCGCTGTTGTTTTGTCGTCCTCAGCATACGTAGGCATCGCTTCAGCCCATTTTGTAAAATAGTCGACAGCTACTATGACATAGCTATGCCCCCCGGCTGAAGTGGGATTACAGTGCATGAAATCTATGCCCCATTTGGAAAAAGGGTCGATGGAAATAACTGGATGGAGTGGAACAGGATGCGAGCGTGTTTTTCTATGAAAGAATTGACATGGTGGACACTTCTTGACTGTTTCAATGCAGTCTTTGAAAATTGAGGGCCAGAAGTATCCTACTCGCAGTATTTTCTGGGCCGTATCCATCCTAGAGAGATGACCACCACATGCTCCAGCGTGGCAGTCATTAAGAACGCGTTCCGCCTCATCTAAGGTCAAACAGCGTTGAAGAACGGTGTCGACACCACGTCGATAAAGAGTATCGTTGACTATGAGGTAGTATTTTGCGTGGTGTCGGATGCGTCGTCGTTCATCGCGAGTGAGGTCGGGGCGGAAGCGTTGGGTTTGGAGATATAATAGAATATCCCCGTACCATGGATCAGATGTGCTAATGAGGAACAATGATTCGTCGGGAAGAGAATCAATGGGCTCGAATTGCTCAGTAGCATGGGGCAAGTTACAAATTAACTCAGCAAAGACCAGAGTTTTTTGGACTTGGATTTGAAAAATCCCAAGTTGAACTCTTGAAGGATGACGATCCAACGAGAATATTTGCCCCCAAGCACCTGACGCGTGAGGATATAATACATTGGATTGAAATCAGCTATAACGGTGGTCTGGCGGAGTAAGATGTAATGACGGAATCTCTGGACAGCAAATACTGTTGCCAGAGCCAGTTTTTCAACATGTGAATAGCGAGATTCGGAGTCGAGAAGACTCTTACTGAGATAGTATACCACATGTTCTATGTCGTTGTGGTCTTCCTGGACTAGCACCATACCGATGGTGGAAGTCGAAGCTGCGAGATAAAGAATATAATCCCGTGTGTAATCGGGGGGTTGGATCACAGGATCTTTGGTTAAGGCTGCCTTTAGATTGTCAAAGGAGCGTTGGGCTTCGTCATCCCAAATAAAGGGAACATTCTTTTTGAGAAGCCGCATGTAGCCTTTTGTTATCTTGGACAGATTACAGATGAAATGGCATAGAAAGTTTGCATGCCCTTGCAAACATTGAAGTTCTGGAATGTTGGTGGGTGAAGGCAAGGCTATGATAGCTGCTACCTTTGCAGGATCTAAACGTATCCCGCTTTTGGTGACTATGAAGCCCAACATTTTTCTAGCTTCTACACAGAAGACGCACTTATGCGGGTTCAAACGTATATTGTAGCGACGGCACCTTTCGAAAATGGCACTTAAGTGGTCTGGATGCTCTTCCCGGGTTCGAGAGTGAGTGGGAAGGTCATCAAGATATGGTTCTACAATATGTTTGATGTCGTGAAATGCGTATGACATCGCCCGTTGGAAAGTTGCCCCGGCATTTTTAAGGCCAAAAGGTAACTTTCAGTATGCAAAAATCCCCCAAGGGCAGATAAAGGTCGTTTTGTGCTGGTCGGCTGGGAGGATATCGATCTGATTATAGCCAGAAAAGCCATCCATGAATGAAAATATGACACTTTCGGCACAGTTATCGATGATCTGGTCGATGAACGGAGTTGGGTAGTTGTCCTTTGGACAAGCTTTGTTCAAATCACGGTAATCAACACAGACTCTAATCGTTCCTTGTTTCTTAGCTACGGGAATGATGTTGGATACCCATTCTGTCAATGGGACAGGATAGATAAAACCAGCACGCAAAAGCTTTTCAACTTCTGCTTTAATAGCGGCTGCCTTACGAGGATGGACGGGTCGAATTTTTTGCCGAACAGGTCGGGTGCCAGGGAAAGTTGGAATTTCGTGGACCACGATCGAGGGGTCTATCCCTGGCATTTCTTCATAACTCCAAGCAAAAACATCGCGAAAAGTTTTGAAGTAGGCACTATAGAACTCCATTTCGAGGGGAGTACATGTTTTACCGATATGTACGTTTTCCACGATACCAGGCTTCACTGAAATATCGATGGGAGTGGTTGCCATAAGATTAGCCAAGTTTCCTTCGGAAAATACCTCGTCGAGGGAAGTGGGGAACTTGGTTTGAACCATCCCAAGTGAAGTACTGGATTTTGTATCAGGCTCAAGTGGCTGAATGGTGGGGAATGAAGATCGATGATGAAAATCTCCCCATGGTGGCTCATCACCGCACATAACCTCCATAATTGATTCGTCAGTGGGAAAAATCAAATTGAGAGGATCGAAAAGTGGTGGGTATGGATGAGTCTCAGCCGAGAGCTGTGCCACGGAATGATGAGTAGAACAGTCGACCCAATCGGTGGCTGATTGGATCGCGTTATATGCTGCAAGGTTTCTGTTCAGAGGCATAGAGTTGCCGTAGTCTTCAATCTAAGAGGGACTCGGAATCACCCATGAATCATTGGAAGGGGTGACATTCGATGAAATCATGTTGACTGGTTGAACATGGGTTCCCAGCTCTGGAAAAACTCCAATAAGGGATGAATCCTTCATGAGACCAACACCAATGTCTTAGAACCGGTACCAAGGTTGATCCAATAACGGGACGGTGTTGGCGGAGTTTGGATGGGAGTCTGGGATACAGTAATCCAATTGATCAATAGTGACAATTTTCCCTTCATGAGGAAATTGCACAATCCGGAAGACTGTAGATGCTATGGTGGTCATGGCGTAAAACCAGTTCCGGCCAAGGAGGAGATTGTAATCCAATGGTGCATCTACGACTTTAATGTGTACGGATACTGTTTTGCCCCCCAGTTCAACACCAATTGAGGGAATGAGTCCATAAGGTTGAAAACCGTGTCCATCAAACGCCCTGAGAGTAGTAGGAGAAGTCGTGACTTCGGGTGAGCCTAAGGCTCTCCAGCAGTTCAAAGACATGATCGACGTGGAAGCACCTTCGTCTAACACAGTGCGATGGATGATATTTCCACGGATTTTTGTGTGAACCTGGAAGGCTAACTGGTGAGAAAGCCTAGGTTTGGCGTGTTCCAAGTTAAACATGATAGAGTTTGAAGTATTTGGGTCCATTGCCCCTAGTGCTGAAAGTAGGGTTCTACGCTGCGTGGGGCAGTGTTGGAGAACCTCGAGAGTCGACATGGCGCAAGGTGCTTGAGCTAGATCCTCAATAATATTGTAATTTTGGGCGGCTCGAGCGTTGGGATTAAATGTTGCCTTTCATATGGTGCCCTTGGGTGGGCGTAGCACTGTATCCGTAAGCGGTCTCTCAATATGGAGATGGCCGGTAGGGGGGGAATAGGAGTTGGATCTTCAACGGGAGATTTGCCTTTGGCTATCTCCGATTTTTTGTTTGAACTTGGAGGATTGTCATACGTCTTTGAACGAGTGGTTATATGAATTTCTTCATTACTAGTCATCAGGATTTCGCGGTTTGTGGACGTCTCTCCGCAGGTGGGATTGGTCAGGTTGCCCCCTTGTGGGGTTTCTTGGGCAACCATTTGCTGTTGCTGTTGGGGGAAAGGGTCAGTTAACACTGCCGGGCGAGAGGATCCTTTAATGAACTTGTTGACCTCATCCTTGTAGGGAGAGTCACGCGTGTAATGATCATCTTGACAAATTAGGCAGGGAAACTTAGCCTTTCGATGTGGTTTCTGGTCATTCTGGGTGGGTTGTGGCTTGGGGTTCTCCTGCTGGTTTTTCTTGGGTTTACCACGATGTTTTTCTTCTTTCCCCCGGATGGTTGTGACGTAGATTGAACTGTGTTCACTTCGGAGGAAATAGCAGGAGAAGTAGTTGTTTTTGAAGCAGCCTGCGGTAAAGCGGGGGAAGCAGAAGCTTGTTGTCCCGTCGAGTTGGTAGTAGGTTGGGTCTTGACTGAACTGACGATACCATCAATGGGAGGTTCAGTGGTCGGTTTGGTTGGATCAGTGTTAACGTGGGCGGCATGAGGAAGAAGTTCATGTAAAGTATCGGATTGAGTGTATACCAAATCCATGTACTGGGCTGCCGAGATGGCTTGTTCTTCTGTAACCGACCCGCGCATGGCGATATCTCTGGCTATGGGAGGCAAAAAGGATTTTGTGAGCCAATTAGCGAGTAGCTGATCTGGAATGGGTGCCTTAATTAACCTACGGCGTCGTCGCCACTCATGGATGTGATCCGAAATATGCGTAGACATGGTTTGACGCAGTGAGGTTAACAGTTCTGTTCCAATCTCATACCGGATGGGGAGCTGGAAATGAGTCAGAAACTGCATAGCCAAAGTGTTGAAATCACGGAAAGAGTGTTGTGGCAGCTCGATGTACCATTTTGTTGCTGTACCGGTAAGCGTACGTTGGAAGAGCCGAAGTTGAATGGAATCATCCATCAAGGAGTTGGATGAACACCAAAGATGGAAGGTCATCACGTGGTTCTTGGGGTCTTCCCTGGGCTTAGCATCGAACTTAGGAATGTCCGATGGTAGTTTGGCTTGGATAGGTGGCCAGTGAGGTTCATGCCATATAGGATCGTTAATAAGCCTCGACAAATCAGGTAAGTCAAGTGTGGCCAAAAAGGGAAGTTGACAGTTAGTCTGCGAGTATGAGTAATAACCATGTGGTGCAGAGAAACATGAAGGGCCCTACATAGCATACTGCTGCGTGTTATACCCATATGTGTTTCCCGGGGGGTACTGCTGGAAGTTCTCTGGGTAGTAAGCCATCTGGTTAACTGGTTGATTGTAAGTAACCGGTTGGTGGGTGTTCTGCTGAGTGGGTATAGTACCCTGGGGTTGCTCAAACCCAGGGATGCTTGCCGCTCCTTGTTGGGAAAAATTTCCTTGGAATTGTTTTGTTCCAGGAATGTTACCACTGTATTGAGTAAGTGGAGTGTTTCCCATAGCAGGGTTGGGGGGTGGCTGCGACGGTGGTGTCCATGGAAGGCTCGTTCCTCCTTGGGGAGCAAGTGGAAATTGAAGTGATGGGTTCCATGGAGTTGTAGCAGCTGAAGGGTAAGGGAAGCCAGAATTCAAGTTGGGGGGAATCTGGGATTGCCCCCCAGCTTGGTTCCAGTTTCCAAAAAGTGAGTAACCCCCACTCTGTGGGATTTGAGAGTCCCAAGAAGGAAGCATACCTGATGGGGGAGGTTGAGAATGAGGTCCGGTTGGAATACCGGAATAAGGTTGCCCGCTGCCAAGTGTGTTGTACATACCACACTGAGCAGATGCTGCTGGTTGGGAGAGTTGTTGGATGGAGCCAATGTGTTGTCCGCCAGCAGATGGGTTGGATGGCCCTATAGGAGGAGGCTGTTGACTAGGAACAGGGTTCCCAACAAAAGGTTGTCCTCCAACTAGTTGGGTTGATGGCCCTATAGGAGGAGGTTGTTGACTAATAATGGAGTTCCCAACAAAAGGTTGTCCTCCAGCTGGTTGGGTTGATGGCCCACCAGGGGGGGTTTGCATGTTGGAGTTAGGGACCACTGCAGTCGGTTGTCCACCTCCTGAGATAGTGTAAATGGTGGTTGAAGGTGATCCTCCGGTCAAAACGGAAGATCCAGCAGTATGACTAGGTGTTCTTCCGCCGCTAGCCAAATATGATAGTGTGGATTGGCCAACGGCGCCAAAAGTACTAATTTGCGAAGGGGCTCGTCCATATCTCACAGGCGAGGATGGAGAAAAAACTGGGTTATCCCTCATAGAATGTGCGCCAAAAATGGGTGATGGCAGCAAATGTGGGGAATTTAGCCCAGGGGTATCGGCGTCGTCCATAACGTGTTCAATGATAGGAGGACCATCGAAAACTGGGTCCGAGTTCATGTCCTGAAAAGGGTTTTGGGGATCCGGCGGGAACCTAGTTATAGTAACGTCCGAAGGTCCGGAACCGTCTGCATAGGAGTGACGAAACTCTGTGCTAGACGGGATGTTGGGATCCCTATAGTCAGAAGGACGAGTAACGGGGGGATATCTGGATGCTGTCGAGAGCATTTGCTCTATGTCGTGTCTATACCGTGCCGATGCTAACGGGGAGTTTGCTAGACTAACCATACTAGACTGGATGGAAGCCATGATTTCATGTCCCGGAGGGAGGTTGGGTAGAGATATAGTACGAGGTACGTTGCTAGAAGAACTTGTTTCCTGTGGATGAACACTGGGTGACGTAGTGATAACAGGCGGAGGCTCCGCCTGGGAAGTGATGAAGCCATAATCAAGTTCAAAAGGTGTGTCGGGAAGTCGAGTATCTTCAACGATTTCAAAGTACCCGCCTGGGACTGAAATCAAGCCAGGTATATCCTGGTCGGACCCTTCGGTGGTGCCAACAGATCCGTCTGTGTCATCGTGAAAAGTGTCTGATGGACGGGAAGTGCTGACATCAGGTAGAAGGATGACCTCTGGTCTAGTACTTTGCGTTGTACTAGGTTCAGCCGCTGTAATGGTGTCCACTGTGGCATATATATCTGGAATAACAGTGGGTGAAGTGACAGTGGAAGTCTCAGATATGCTAGTGGTTGCAGAAGCTGCAATAGATTCTGAGACTGTGCTGTGAGTAGCAGTTACAGGCAGAACTGAATATGTTGTACGTATCGGCGGTGGAGTATTGCCTCGACCAGCATCGTGGCCAGGAGGAGCGAGAATGCGTGATGCAGGCGGACCGGAAGTCCGTGGCGGTGGTGGTGGTGGAGGGATTTGGCCCTGTATTCTTCGTGATCTCCATGGTTGTTCTGACATGATGACAGGAAAATGAAAATCGGGAGTAGTTTCATAACAAAGAACTCAAAAACTCTAATGCAGCCGAGTGTGCAGAAGAGGAGCTAGAAAAAGCAAGGCTCGCAGGCCAAAAAAACAAGCTCTAAAATCTATACTGAGACCGGTGTCTCAATAAGCGAGCTAATACAAAAAATGGCCAAAATGCCAACAAGCAGTCCCTATAAAGAAAAATGACCCTCTGCAAAGATGAGATAACAAGCAAACTCCTAACTAAGAGCTAGAGACCTCAACAGGCTGTATCCTTCGCAAGGTGATGAAATCCAAGTCGAACAATACAACATGAGAGACCGATATAAGAAGGATATCCCTCTACCGAAAGGGATCCTGGGTAAAAGAGCCCTAGTAGAATAGTCACTAAGCTACCTCGTTCATGACACGTTGGAAAAGGTTTTGGGCACTTCAGCCTTCCGAAGAAGATAATGATCGATGTTGCCTTAGGGCTAAGTGGAGTGTGGCATTCCATAGAGTCCGTCCGGTTCTCAATCTCGCGGTCGTTTAACCCCTGAAAGTTAGAAACAGTCAGGAGGCCCCTCCACAAACTGGTTGTGACCGTGTCAATAAATACTAGAGGATTTTAGTTCCCTAAAGACAACGACTATGTCTCAGATGAAAATGACAAGAGGGAATTATTTTGATGCCTATCCCCGGTGTCCTACCTAACTACCAAATTCTTTTGATTTCCTCAAGTGAGGTTAATGTTGGTTTAATTAGGGAGATTAATTTTAGTGGTTGTCTTACTCAATCAGGTAAATGGACATGAAACTTGATGGTGTTATGACGACTCAAACCATGCAAATGAGAATGAATCAAAAATAAGCCT
The DNA here is from genome assembly GCA_027924585.1 of Larix kaempferi. Taxonomy (NCBI): domain Eukaryota; kingdom Viridiplantae; phylum Streptophyta; class Pinopsida; order Pinales; family Pinaceae; genus Larix; species Larix kaempferi. The sequence continues at coordinate 10,832,945 of BSBM01001331.1, read as the reverse complement.
TTGTCTTTGATGAAATCTAGCTATGGGAAAGAGAGAGTTCTTCGATCAAAAATGCATGAAATTTTTCACAGGCAATCAAAAACCAAAACAAGAAATTTTTGTTTTTCTTTTTGTAAATAAAGCCAAACTGAAATAAACACCCTTTTTAATTCACTGATCCTACAATCTAAAATGCTTCAAATATGAGAATTTCTGTGGCAAATTCAATGGTTCATTTCCTAATGCACAATGATGCTACTAGACTTTTTCAATTCAAACAACAGAATTGTTCTCAAATGATAATTTTTTAATTACTGAAAATGATGAACACAATGTGACTATAAAAGTTACAGAGTTCAGTAAAAGAGAACAGCAGTGTTGGGTTGGTTGTGGTGAAAAAATCAAGTCAATGCAATCAAACTGGAAAAATGACCCAATATGCAAATCATGCCACTAATTCAAACAAATCAAGTTCACAACAAGGAAATAATCACACCACTCAGACTGTAAAATGACTAGGATGATAACAGGCAACAGTAAACACTACCTAAGGCAGAGAGAGACTCAGGAAACCAAGCAAGGATAAAAAAATTTAAAAAAATGCAGACACTACCGCGGGGCAGAATGAGGCTAAAACGCGGTACTGCTAAACTACCACTCTGGTACTAACACAGGGAACGTGGTACTACCGCGCTGTAATCAGTGTAGAGGGCACGGTACTGTGGCAAGGTAAGAAAAAAGCGCAACTTGAGAAAAGAAAATGAATTTTTCAGGGTTGTTGCTAACCCAGGGGACTCAGTGATCACACAAGGAGAAAAAATACAGCGAGGAGAGGTGAATAAAGGTCAAAAAAGACCAAGATTCAAAACTGGTTTGAAGTGCAATAAAAAATCACAATCAAAAGATGGATGACAGTGAACTGAATCAATCAAGCAGAAACCAAAACCAGCGGAGTCGCCATTCTTGTTGGTAGAATTTTTCCCTACGGATAAGTCAAAATTCTCTTAACTCAAAGCAGATTTTTACTGACTCTAAGGTAAGAACAAAACAAAACAAATGCTACCTTGAAATTCCTGAACTAACTTTCACAACAAGATTACATGTATTCAGAAACAATGAGAGATATGACACACCTTTCAATCTGACGTTTGTCCCGCTTCTATCTCTTGATCCAAAGCTCCAATGTAGAACCTGCTGAGATCAAACAGAGAACAAACATACAAGCTTCCAAATACCTTGAAGTAAATATTAGATTCAAATCCAGATTAGATACATTCCATGCTAAAGATTTGTACAATACACATGAAATGGGAAAAACAAGACAAGTTATCTTAATTACAAACTTGAAGAATGATTACAAAGGTTGCTTGATGTCCAAGCTAATCCTCCAGCTCCAAGTGCTTTCTCCTCTAGCTATCTCCACAATGCTGCAAGATCATAAGTTTGGTACTTCTAAGAGTCCTCCCCTTTTCCAATGGAATGCCTCTCCTTTATAGTGTATGGTAGGGTTAACCAACAAGAGAGATGGGTGGATCTAGGGAGAGATAAGTGGATCAAGGGATAGTGTATGGTAGTACCGCGTGTCAGGGACAAAGCATAGCGCGGTAGTGTGGACTACCGCGTGCCTATAACTGAGCAAGGCGCGGTAGTTAGGGTAAATAAAGTCTCAGCTGGGTGAAAACTTGTCAGGGTAAGTTTGCCTTCAAGGTTCTCTCATCATTTTTTTCTTCTGAGTGGTTTAAAGCAGTAGGGGAAGTGTCGTCAGCTCTTTTTGTGGTGGAGATGCGACACTGTGGAATATAGTGGTATAACAGAAGAATTTTTCTTTCGCTCCTCCCTTGGTGACTTGACTCAAGGGCCAAGTGATATGAGAGAATCCCAACACGAACCTATGGTAGAAATTAGCAAGACCCAGCAAGCTGTGAAGCTCTGTGAGAGTGGTTGGGGCTGGCCAATCCCGAATGACTTGGATCTTGGTCGGATCCACATGCACCCCACACTCATCAATAATGTATCCCAGATACTGAACCTGGGTCATTCCAAAAGTGCACTTGTCCAAATTGGCACACAACTTGTGCTTCCGCAGTTTTTGGAGGACCTGTCGAATGTGGTGGAGGTGCTCTTCCCAAGTCTGGCTGAAGATCAGGATGTCATCCAAGTACACTACTACAAATGAGTTGGTGAATGGCCGCAAGATGTTTTCCATCAGTCTCATGATGTTGCTTGAGCATTCGTCAACCCGGAAGGCATGACCAGCGATTCGAAAAGGCCCTCCTTGGCTTTGAAGGCAATCTTCCACACATCGGTTGGTTCGATCGGTACCTAGTGATGCCCGGACTTTAAGTCGATCTTGCTGAAATATTTTTCCCCTTTAAGTTGGTCCAGGAGGTCATCAATCCGGGGGATCGGGTACCTATTCCGGACAGTGATCTTGTTCAGCACCCGATATTCAATACAGAGTCTCCAAGTCCCATCCTTCTTCTGTACCAACACGATCGGGCTCCCACGGGGCAATGAACTTGGCTAGATGTGACCCTTCTACAGCAGCTCTTGAATCTGCCTCTTGATTTCATCGTTCTCCAGAACAGAATGTCGATAGATCGGTCCATTGGGAAGCAGCGCACTTGGGGTTAGATCAATGGGGTGCTTGACCTGACAGTTCAGAGTCACCCCTGTGGGTGAGGTGAATATGTCCTGGTACTCTGCCACGACCTTGTCCATTTGTTGTTGTCAGGCGGAGGAGCCCTGTCTGGAGATCTTGGTCATGATATTCTTCTTTCCCTGAGGGTGAATCATCAAGAAAACAAATTTCCTGGTTTTGGAAATGAGCTTACTGCATTGTTTTGTAGTGACCAAAGAGATAGCGGCAAGCGGTGGTACCTCTGGTATCCTCTACAATTTATTTCCCAACGTAATAATAACAGTGCGAGGCTAGGACTCATACACGGCATGTCACTTCCATAAGTATGGTTGGCCTAATAATACATCACAAACATCAATAGGAGCAATGTCACATAATACCTCATCGGTGAAGGGCTTGATGTTGTAGGGAAGGCGGCACAGTTGGATGACGTGGATCTCTCGTCCTTGGTGAAGCCACCCGATGGTGTACGGCTGCGGGTGTGTTGTGGTTGGAAAGCCCAACTGCTTCACGACCTCTACTGAAATGAGTTTCTTTTGGCTTCCACTATCGATAATGAACTATAGTGGGGAACCCTTTACCCACATCTGGGAGTGGAAGAGACGCTCCTCCTCCTCTGAATCTTCTGGTTCTTCCTTTTGGATCTTCGTGGTGGCAACGGTGGCGTTGGGATCTGCATTGATAATATTTTTCCCTCTGTCATTCCCCTTCTCGGGTTCTGATTCAGTGTCAGAGTATGCATCTAATTCAAAAGCCTTTATCTTGGCCACCAGTGACTGCTTGGAACGACACTCACTTGTGTTCTGAGTGGGGCTCTTATGGAACTCACACCACTTTCCCACTTCCTTCTTCGGCTTCGCAGTGTTGCTCTTTGATTGCGGCTTTGGCAAGTTGTCTTGAGTCGCCATGCCTTGGCTTTGTCCTTGGTTCTACGGTTTGGGGGAACCTTTCGCTTGCTTCTGATTCGCAAATCCAAAGTCTCGCTTCTTCTGTTTGAATTTTTGCTCAATTTTGGCAGCATACCAGTATGCCGTACCAACCGAGGAGATGTCGAGGAACTCCATTTCCTCCTGAATGTATCTTTTGCAGACAAATGTGGTACTTCAACACCAAATGTTCTTTGAATCTTTGATACCCAACTTGGTGCGCAGGGTATGGAACAGATTCGTCAGCTCATGCACATCTTGATCTCTTTGTTGCCGCAGCGTAGTCCATTGTATGTACTTTTCCCCATAGCTCCCCACGAGATAATATTTTTCCTTTATGTCATCTCGGAAAGAATTCCAAGTGGGTATGACCGAGAACAGAGAGGGTTCCTCCTCGTCCTTTCTCTCACAGTAGGTTTCCCACCAGTCCTTGACATGGGGGCGGCTTTGTCTAGTGAAAAAGTAATCTTTTCCTGGTCGGAAAAGTCATGAACCGAGAAATATCCTTCTAATAGATTCAACCATCTATCTAAGGCATCTGCATCTATTTGGCCATCAAATATGGGAATGTCAAAGTTTACTTGTACCTTAAAAGGGGTCGCACCTCTAGAGTGGCTTCTAGATGCAGATGCGCCGCTAGTAGGAAGTCGTTGAAGGATCTGGGCGAAGTTATCCATCATCGCGTTCCTTTGTTTTTCAAGGGCCTCCTCGAGCAACATTTTGATAGGATCTTCTGTGCCCTCGTCTTTCTTTTCGTCCCCCATGGGCGGCCGTCGGGGTTTGCGAGGCTAATCTTGCAAGGGTTCAACCAGATCGAGCCCTAACTCCTTATACCCCGCCCTCATTGGGGACATGCAAAGAAGGATCGAGAAAGAGCAGATTGCTCTGATACCACTGATCCGGATTTATGCAGGAACGCAATAGAATACACAAATTCCCATAAAAACAAATATGCAGTGTAAATAACACTTCATTTCATTAATCAAAGAACTGAAACTTGTTTACACACAGGATGGAAATAAACTAGCTAAAGTGCTGGTAGCTTATCTCTGAGAAGAGATGCGGCAGCTACATGCCTCTGAAATCTGTGTTACAATGGGGCTCGAAGGCCTATATATTATTGAGAAACAATGGAAACCCTAGACATCCAAAAACCTAACCCTAGGAGGTGAAACACCAGAATATGGGCCCCGTTGGGTAACTTGGTACATCAATTTCCCGGGGTTGTAACTTTGGCATACTACCTCTGTTTGACGCACATGATACATTGTTCGAAAGATCTATTCAAGGACTCCATCTCTAAATAAAGAACATGAAGTCCGGAACAAACTTCTATTTGCCCCACCATTCGATGCCAAAAAAACGTCGTTTAGGGCCTCAAAATGGCTCCGGAAGTTTAGGACCCGAAAACTGCCAAAAATAGTAAATTGTGCTACAATTTAAGGAAACTAAAAAACTGAAGAAACAGTGGTGGGGGTCCAAGTGGAATAGGTGGGTGGCCACCAATATCCTCTTGGATCATTGTCCAGTTTAGATGTTTTCATTTCTGATTATGGAATCAAGGTACATGAACAACAAAGAATGTTAGCTCTATATGTAGCATAAAATCTACTCCGTCTAGGTGGTGGGGTACCCATAAGGAGAAGGTATTGGGTTGGTCGCAGTGTAATAAGTTGATAGAAGTCATATTTGGAGAAGGAATTTATTATAATAGAGAAAATTATATTGGATTAATTAGTCCTTTAGATCAGCTAGCATCATGTACTAAAGAATGGGAACATGTACCTAAGCAAGAGTGGGTCCATATGTGTATCCATACTCTGGATAGTATACCCCGTAGTTGGTATACAACGTTGGAACTGGGACAAGGCACAGCATAATGGGATGACATGGCCATGAATTTCAGGAGAACGTTCACTTATGAAGATGAAAACACGTCGGTGGATGCAACTTTGCATATTATTAAGGCCAACATTTATGAAGAAGTGCATGTGCAGTTACCTAATCTGCCACAATGGAATGCGACACTCGAGCAAGCGATGGAATGTTACAATATTACTGGGGATCTGGATGACGATCAAAGAGATTTGCATATCCCAAAAACAAAAGGAATCTGAGGTCTGGAGGGTCCTGAGGTCACATCTCGTAAATTTTTGCATCCATTGAAGTCAAATAAGGTAAATATCGGCCCAGCTGAAAATCCTAAGTTTATTAATATTGGAGACTACTAGGATGATGAGACCGTAGGTAAGCTTACTGACCTATTTCATGAATATCAAGATTTATTTCCTACTAAGTTCTCATAAATGAAAGGTATTGCTGGTGATCAAGGACAGATGAAAATCCCATTAAATCTTGATCTGAAACCCATTAAACAATGCCCATATGGATTGAATCCAAGATATAAGGAAAAGGTAAGAGTGGAGCTCAACATGATGCTAGATGCAAGAATTATTTGAGCATGTCGAAGAGTCTAAATGGATTAGTTTGTTGGTTGTCCAAGATAAAAATACTGGTGAGATTCATATTTGTGTAGATTTGAGGAAGTTGAATGATGCTTGTCCACATGACCTATTCCCGATGCCTTTCACAGATGCAGTACTAGAGAATGTGGGTGGCCAAGAGGCTTACTCATTCACGGATGGATTTTATGGGTATCATCAAATCAAAATCGCTAAGGAGGATTGACACAAGACCAAGTTTGTGATGGAATGGGGTTACTATGAGTATACAGTGATGCCCTTCGATCTAAAGAATGCACCAGCTATTTTTTCTTAGGTTGTGATCGTAGCATTTAAAGAGTTCATCCATAAATTTCTGGAGGTATACTTCAATGACTAGACAGTCTATGGACTACTGAAAAATCATATTAAGAACCTCATATTGATGTTGGACCGTTGTAGACAGTACCAGATATCACTAAACTTAAAGAAGTGTATTTTTGGTGCTCCATTTGGTATATTGTTGGGTCATGTGGTTTGTAAATAGGGATTGTTGATGGATCCTGTGAAGATCACCATTATATTATATTTACCACGACCAACATCAGTTCGACAACTGAGAACAACTTTGGGCCATACAAGGTATTATAGGAAATTTATCAAAGGATATGCACAGATTACAACACTAATGGAGAAGCTGATTAAGAAGGATACTAAGTTTCAGTGGAATGAGAAGTGTCAGTAAAGCCTCAGCACATTAAAGGAGAAGATGGTGACAACACCGATTTTAATGTTACCTGAATGGAGAAAATAGTTTCTTGTTCACTTTGATGCTTCATCCATTGCATTGGGAGCAGTTCTGGCTCAACTAGGTGAGTGATCCATTGATCATCCTCTTGCATTTGCAAGTAGGAATTTATCCACTGCAGAAAGAAATTATACTATGATAGAAAGAGAAGGATTGATGAGCTATGGTTTATGAAATACAAAATTTCAAGCATTATTTGTTAGAGGGTCATTTTAAAATGTTTACAGATCATTCTGCTTTGAGATCCCTGATCACCAAGCCAGTGTTGGGGGGAGAATTTGCAAGTGGCTCTTATTATTTCAGGAGTGTGATTTTGAAATTATAGTTAAACCGGGAAGGGTAAATGCGGGACCTGACCATCTGTCAAGGTCAGAAATAGGGGTAGAACCGGTTAACTTGGATGACAACCTTCCAGATGCGTAGTTGTTTTCGGTTAGAATGGTGGATGAATACTTTGAAGACATTGCAAACTTTTTGACCACAGGTATGGCACCCATAGGGTTAATTGCCAATCAAAAGAAGCACTTTGTTGTCAAGGCAAGAGGCTATCAACTGATAGCAGGTCAGTTATACAAGTTGGCACCAGATGAAGTATTAAGATGTTGTGTTACGAAGCATGAGTGACCAATGATTTTGGTCAAAGCTCATGAAGGTATTGCAGGAGGCCACTGCGCAAGAAAGGCTACAGCACAAAATACACTCAGAGTGGGGTTGTGGTGGCATACACTCCATAAAGATGCTAAGGAATATTGTCAATATTGCGATGTATGTCAAAGAATAGGGAAACCAACTAGGAGGGATGAGATGCCATTAGTGCCACAGGTGACTTTGCAAGATTTTGAGAAATGGGTTGTTGGTTTTGTGGGACCAATTAACCCACCTGTGAGGCAAACAGGGACACGTTACATCATTACTGCGACAGATTACTTGAATATATGGGTTGAAGATGAACCGGTGAAGGACTATAGTGCTGCAACTGCTGCGAAGTTCCCATTTCAGAATGTAGTTACTAGATTTAGTTTCCCACGAATGTTATTAAGTGATCAAGGGTCTCACTTTGTTAATAAGACTATTGAGGCACTTACCCAAGAGTTCGAAATTTATCATCGATGGAGTACTCTGTATCATCCACAAGCTAATGGGATTGTCGAAGCTTTTAACAAAATTATGGAACATGCATTGAAAAAGGTCTGTAATGTGAACCGTGATGATTGGGATCTAAGGATCCCAGCAGTATTCTGGGTATACAGGACAACTTGCAAGAATTTGACAAGTCAGACACCTTTCAGGTTGGTCTATGGTCAAGAAGTTGTTATGTCGGTGGAGTACATCGTGCCAAGTTTGAGGGTTATTTCCTTCACAGGTATGTTGGACACGAGTATTTTCAAGGAAAGGTTGTTGCAACTGCTTCAATTGGAAGAAGACATATTTATTGTGGGATTCTAGTATCAAGTCCAAAAAGATTGAGAGAAGGCATGGAATGATCACAACATCGCAAAGAAGCAGTTTCAGCGAGGAGATCTAGTACTCCTATATAACAGTAAGTTCCTTAAACATCCCGGTAAGATAAGAATGCATTGGTTGGGACCCTATGTGATTAATTATGTGATAGAAGGAAGGTGTTGTACAATTGCAAAAACTAAAAGGGGAGGCCCTAAAGGGTTTAGTTAATGGAAGTCATCTGAAACCTTACAGGGACATCCGCACATTCCTACATTGAGCATACATGTAAATATGGAAGAAAAAAAGGGAAACCCCAACTTATTTTTGTGTCGAAGTCTAGTATGTGTCAAAGTTTAGTTGTGTCGAAGTATAGTCTAGGTATAGTCAAAGTTGTTTTTGTTGCAGTAGGTGTTTGTACATAGTTATATTTCTGTCAAATTTATGTTTTGTCAAAGCTGCCTGAATGTTCATTAATTGCTACATTTATGGCACACGAAGTGATGATGTTAGTGGGGAATCTAGCAATAAATGTCGAAGAGACCAACTTGTGTGAACATATTTTCCACCGAAAAAGGTAATTATTGCAGAGGATTTGATTTGATTAACTAAATCTTGGGAGCAACATTGAAAAGACAGGTTGAAGCTTCATTTAGAATCCTACCAGGTTGGGAAGTGGAGTCATTGTTTCCTGAGTGATTAAGCGAATTGAGAGAGTTATCACCCAAAGCGTTCGCATGTTGAAGAGATAATAGGAGAGGTATGTAGCAATGGAGGTGGATTTGTCTAAAGTTAGTGTTGAGCAAGTATCTATTGAAAAGGTCACAGCAGAAGCAAACATTCCAATTACACAAGAATAATCGGAAATCATGTTGTCACAAGTTTCGATCGAGCCATTGAAGAAGAAAAGGTCATCAACCCACTTGGAATCTACATAAACAAGTTTGAATAGGAAGAATGACAAGGAAGCATCAGGGTTTGGCTCTACCTCCCTGTTTCCACAATATGTGTGACCTAGGAATCCAAATGCAAAATCAGACAAGTTGGAAAAGAATGCCAAGTATGTAATAGTACTTCCTGCGATACCGAAAGGTGTCATTATTCAAGGGGATATTATGGGTAAGATTGCAAAGTTATCCTATGAAGACCATAAACTTCGGAAATTCCCAGAGTTTGCTTCGACAAATTATACGCAGTCGATATTACTGCCAGGAACTCAAACGACTTTTCTTGAGCCTATACCATGGGCTCTAGGATTGCAGTGATCGGGTGTTTTGTCCTGCTTGATATACCTCATTTTGGGAGGAACAATGAAGTGAATGCATGCATTAAGAAACTGTTACTATGCATGCATGGTGGATTTTTATGGTTGGACAAGAAAATTTCCATTGACTCCAACTTGATTACACAAATCACGAGCTTGTTGAAAGCGAGGGTCGACCCTGCCACATTCTTTGTGGGAAAAGAGAAAGGAAGAGGGCGTGCGAACGAAATGAAGGCCAAATACATCTTAACGAAGGATAAGAGGGGTTATGAGATAGCCTCTATTAATGACCAAGGTGTGTGCTTCGCAGCGAAAGAATTAGCTAGCAAAGTGTTGAGGAAGTGTCGTCCAAACCAAGTACCTGCGACGATTATTGCAGTAGCAGAGCAATGCATGCAGGGTGTGTATATGAACTGGGCTACTTTTATCTTGAAAAAGTTCCTCAACAACTGTCAAGATGCATTGGACAAAGCTAATCCATTTCATTATTCATGGCTTATCATTTTAATTTCATTTGTCACTTGGGCAGAACCAGAGGAGTATCAGGCAATGGACAGTCAAAGTGGTCAATGTTTGGCCACAAGGTATGCCAATATATGGTACAGTGACAAGACTAAGAGGCAGATCGACAACAATATTGAATTCTACCCATAGTAGCATAATTCGGATGTATTGGTAGTTCATGTACGGAAATTCGGAACAACTTCGAATTCGTCGAATATTAGGTGCAAGTGTAATATGGATACGGATTTTTACTGTGTAATACGGATACGGATTTTTACTGGTGGAGATTCAAATTTTGAAAACCAAATTAAAAAAACAAACTTTAATTATTTATTAAACAATAAAAATACGATCCAATTTCATACAGTTTTATTAAAATATTTATTAATAACTAATTGTCGTCTCTCACACTCACCATATCTCAGATTGTTGAGAATTTATATTTTTGTTTTTATAATCATATGTTTAATTTTACTATATAAATGTCTATGTACATTTATGGTATATTTTTTAATATTTGATTAAATTTATTATATATAAGTAGTCTACTTCCGTATTTTATTCGTACTAGATTTTTTCATTACGTATTTTTTCCGTATCAAATCGTATTTGTATCCGTATTCGTACATGAATTATGCTACTATGATTCTACCTGCATAAAAAAGCAATACAATACAATGTTCTAGTGGTTTCGTGCATAAAGGCACACGCCCTTTCTAGATTCAGATGGGTTATCAAGTTTTAAGTAGGACCTTATCATTTGTATGTGTAAGCAAGGAATGACCCAGATAAGTAGTGGTTAGTGACCAACTACAAGCTGTATGAACAAGATGTCCTTCATATCACTGTTGAATGGACCTTGGAGTGGAAATTTCCTATTGAAGTTGAGCAGATATCAACAGACGTGTCGCAACAGGATCTAGGACAGGGAGGGACCCCCTGTAAGACTCAAATTGGAGCTCATGGTGAAGAGATAGGGACTCCCATCCCGCTGGAAGCACTGGGGGTAACAATCATGACCAAGAAAATTCATAGGATGAAGGCCAAGAATCAAGCACAACAAAGACAGACCCTGGTTGTGGTGAAAAAAGGAAAGCGTCAAGTTTGATCCATGGGCAAAGAAATAAGTTAAAAGCAAAAAAAAAGATGTAATGGCGCTAAATGAGGATGATATCAATATCATGTATGATCGAATGATGGAAGTAGTAGAGGAAACATCAAAGTTGGTTGAATAAATGACTCTGCATTTGTTTGGAGGAGTGACGAATCAGTTTGTCAGACTCCGATGGGCTATTCAGGGACTCCAAATTGCTCCAATTAAATTTGGATTTGTGCAACAAAAGGAGGGAAGGTCAGATGAGGATGGGGTGCCCCAAGAATCCACTACTACGACGGGCAAGGCACTGTAATTGTTTCCACAAGCACTAAGTTTTGGTGAAGCAAGATTGCAGGAGAAATCTCATCAGTTGAGCTATATACATTTGAAGTTGTATATGTTACCTATGTTTATGTTGTAGAACATTCAGCAAAATTTCATGGAAGAAATCAAGGTACATGAAGAAAACACATATGGTGAAATGATTAAGTATCATGCACAGCATAGTACTTTGCAGGAAAAATATGAGAAGTTGCAGAAGGATCGCGAAGAAATTGCTAAATAAAAGGAGAAGTTGCAGAATGTTGTCACGATAGATTGTCATGGAATACCAGAAGCAAAGGTAGTTGAAGACATGGCTATTGAGGAAAATATGGTGCAGTTAAGCAGAGCCATTTCAAGGTTTCGAGAGAAGATTGTGGAATTGGAAGCGAAGCTAGTGCCTAGTACCCCGCCAAAAGTTATTGCACAGTGCAGCGAGGATGTAACCGAATCCATCAAAGCAATTAAGGGTTTAGAAGGAGAATGTGTAAAGCTATTTGAGGATGCTACACAAGCATGGGAAGAACCACTAGATGATGCAGAGCTGCAAGATATTAATAGTAGGTTAGAGGATAAACAAAGTAAGATGTGATGTCAAGTCTGAAGAGTCATCTCGAGACTCTATCACCTATCGAGAAGATGGTAAAAGTCGCAGAAAACAAAGTGTTGTAAAATGCAGTCGATTAGCTAAGGGTTGAGCAACAGAAGCGGGTTGAGAAGGTCGAATAACTTCATATCGAAACAGAACATGTGCTAGAATTCATCAGTGGCACAAATAGTGAAGTTCATAAAATGGTGGAATGGAGTGAGCAGCAAGCGCAACAATATCTGACTAGAGAATTGGTACAAGAAGGGTGCCAACATAGAGACAAGATGCAGCATATTGTTGAAGATGTAAAGCAGAAGTATGCAAATTTCCTGTTGAAGTCAAAGACACCTACATCGTAACCTTGAAGTGGCTCGGGATGAGCCACATGTGAGTGTTGGGGGACTGTTGGGACAAGAAAAGTTTTGGTACATTCTGGAAGCAGTTTTGGTGTGAACAAGATTAAATGAAGTGGTTCGTGAATAAGGAAACTACTTTGACGAACCTACCAAAAGTCAAGGAAGAGTGGCATTTGAATATGTCAAGGGCGGCGTTGATTAAGTTAGTTAGGATTTTGTGTCCACATACATTAATGAGTTGAGTAGTAGAGTAGTGGAAGCGGGGAATGTTGTGTGCACCCTATAAATATGTAAGGGGTTGGGATTTTAGCAAGCTTTTTGAGTCTTTTTGGTACCAAAAAGTGAATCTGAAGAGTTTTAGGTCTTATGTCGAAGCTAATATTGTATGTTGTGGAAGAGAGAGTCTCATGAGAAGGAAAGATATGCAAGTTGTGTGCTTGGATCCATTGTAATAGAGGAAGAAGAGCTATGTAAGTTGTAACTGAATACATGAAATGCTTATTCACTATGAATAATCAATAAAAGAAAAGTGCTTCCACGGTTTTGTCCCAGTTGGGTTTCCACGTAGAATCCTACATTTTGTTATGTTGTTGCATTCTACATAATGATGAATAAATGTTGTTTAATGGGGAAGTTTATCAATGATAGGGATATTGCATAGTTAACGAATATATGTCGTATCTAGTTAAGTGTTATGTATGGAATATGTATGATTTGTCAAAGCTCTAGGATGCTATGTTTGGTAGAGTTTTGTCATGCCCCTTTGCTACTACAGAAGTCTAGTTCCTGCAGTTCCCATAGGTACCTCGGGTGAGACTTCACAGGTGATGTCGAAAGGGTTGGTATCTTGGGGTTTGTTGGTGATTAATAAGTGAACCTGGGTTGATGTAGATCTACACCAAAAATAGAATGATTATAATTTTATGGCACACTGCAAATATATTCTTAAATAGAATATTTTACAAAATTCGAGCACAATTTGGTAATTTTTATTTAACCCTATTATCATGTACCTTGTATTGTGATGGTTGGTGCCAGTGATAGGTAGTCAACCTCGAAGCAAATTTTGTAATGTTTATATAAGTGCATCTACACATGTGTTAACATAAAGCACCAATACATTGAAGTATGTTTATGTGCACCGAACATTAAACCTTTTCCCACATGCCTCGACTAGAAATCTCCACAAAACCTTGTTTTCCTTATAGTCTTAGGTGCACTACTCTACACCAATGGGTTTACTATGGATGTCATTGACGAATGTAGGGAAGCATCCTTTGGGTTTATCCATGAGTTTTTTATTGGAAAAAAAAATAATATTGTTGTAGGAAATAGAATGTTACATGTAAATTTATAGTCTAAATCCAATGTTGTAGATAACAATCATCTTCTCCCTCTTTCTTTATACATTTATCCTTCTTATAGGGAATTCCAACTCAATGGAAGTTACCTACATAGCTCTTAAAGTTGTCCTCTCTCCTTCAAAGAAGTATGGGATTCTATAAGTAGAAGCTTCAAGAAGAAGATAAGAGAAGAGAATAGATATCGGTAGAGGAATGCCAATGGTTAGTGACCAATCCTCTCGCTTAGGTTCCCCATTGTATTTAAATTGATTATTCCTATTAAATGTTGATGTATATGTAACTTCGGAATGTATTTCATATATATTTATTGTACCCTTATAAGAGATGTGTTATTCCTCTATAAGGAAGTGTCGTCATGTGGATTGACAAGTGTCGCAAGTGTGTGTACTTGCCGATGGGCTATTAGACCACCATGTGTGGGGTCGGCCCTGAAATATATATTATATTGTGGATGTATCTAGATAGACAAGTCGGCCCCATAGTGTAACTGGGAAAACAGGTTAAGTATAAATAGAGATCGGGAGATCTCTATTTGGATCATTCGAAAAGACACACTTCTCTCACTCAGAAAGTGGCGCACTAGTGAGGAGGAGGATCATCTGCTCTAGGAGACTATCTCAAGTGTATTTTGGTTGTACTTTGGTTGAGCCATTGCTCTCTCTATCTCTGAGGAAGTTGTGGGGTTTTTCACCTTAGGGTTTTCCCCACGGAAACTCTGTGTCTCTTGTCTCTCATGCTTTTGATTCTTGTGATGCTTGTCATGCTTATTGTGATTGTTATGCATTGATATACTGTATATGTTATTCTCTCAGTAAAGATCCAAGAGTATTGTGAATTAATGCTCAAAATTTAACATTAAATTCTAAAAAATATAGAAGAGCATGAATACTATAGTTAAGGGAGAATTTTGAAGGTAAACTTTATCAAAGACAAATAGTAGGTTATGAAAGCAAAACTTGAAAAGAATGATAATGAAATTCATGTTATATAATAATGAGAATGAAGTTTGGTTATCAATAAAAAGAGAGAATGGTAAAATATTACCAAAATTATAACAATTCTTCTTCGCTTTCACGTCAGGTAGAAAATAAACATAGATATTAAGAGCATGTATGTGGAAAATTGATGGATGGATTAAACTCAACTCTAAAAATCAAGAATCAATCTCTAGGAGTGAAACTATATACCTTCTTCGAGATAAGTTGAATATATAATTTGTTGCATTAATAAAGTATATATAATTTGTTGCATTAATAAACTATATATGTATATATATATATATATTGTACATTAAATCCACAAGAGGGAGTTGAACCCTCTATTGCCTCTAGAAACGCCCCCAACATAGTCATTGCAGCATTTGTTCAAGTGTGGTAGATGCAAGAGGAGAGTGCCCAAAGGGTGGCCAACATAGATCCATCTTAAATCTGGCTCTATCAAGCACCAAAAGGGATCAAATCCCTTGAGTTTCAAACCCTTTTTAGAGTCCTAAACTTGACGCCCTTTTGGGTGAGATGTGTCACGTCTTTCACGCTTGCACCTCAAGAGATTTGATCCCTCTTGGCACTTGATAGAGCTAGAGTTAAGATGGATCCATGATGGTGTATTGAGAGTCTTATCCCATTGGATAGACCAATGGGTTCCACTCACTCGTCGTTGGTGTGGCAATGGGTTTTACTATGGAGACTCATAGTAAAAACTCTGTTAATTTAATTTAATTTATTTTATTGTTATGTTCGAATACTATACAATGTACTCAGATTCTAACATTATCACACATCTATCACACATATTTTTGAATCTTTGTTTTCCCCAAAGTGTAGAATAGAGACCCGCATTGAATTTCTTGCAAGATTGCACTCATATATGTAAAGATATAGCCAATCAGGCCTCATAGGGTGTTGCAGTCTACAATTTTCCCAATTTTTCCAGCTTAGGGTTTATTTTACAAAAGGTTTTTAGAGGGCCAACCCATAGATGTCCAAAAGAACTCGTCTTGAGCTAGATCTTGTGTGGAGAAGTCCGATTTGAGGAATGCATTATGAGGGATTTATCATTTATGAATATGTTGTCATTAGAAAAAATAATACTTGGCTTTAATATATGAATGCCCATTTGTTCAATCCATACTAGTTCAATTGTTTCTTACACATGAGTGTGCTTATGAAAAGAGTCTTGCCTACTAGAAATTGTCCAAATATACCTATAATTTGAAATTGCTAGCCTAAATATACAATACTTTGGATTCTAAAATTGTTTAGGTATTGAATCAAATGGAATTTGATATTGAAATTCAAAGAAATCTAATATATAGTATATATATATAAAGTGTTTTAAAATGCTTATTTAATACTTTTTTGAGCCGACTTGTGCCACGGAAGTCTGACAAATGTGACACATCTCACACACTCGGGTTGTAGAAAGTGCCTCACACATCTCACCCACGTGAGCTCGTAAGAATCGTTTGGGTGGCCCATAAGGGCGCCCATGGATAGCTAGCAATGACACCTAAAGAGTTGGCCTCAAGCACTCCCCATCAACACATTCATATTTTCATCAAACAAGTAAAAAAAATATTTTATTAGAGAACTCCAATAATGTCCTCTAGTAGCTAAGCCATCCTTTGTAGCTATTTAAGTCCTCCAAACAATAACTTCTAAATATAAAAAGTAGAAAGAAACCATTAAATCCATCCATGAGTAACTATGTCTACGAGAGGAAAATATAAATGAGCAAGAATCATTAAATTCTTCCACACAAAAAACTATGTCTGCAAGAAGAACATAGAAATGAGCATATGGTCATTAAATTCTTCCATGATAAACTTTACATGTAAGAAGAAGATATAAATGAGCAAGTAACCATTAAATTATTCCATGAGATACTTATTTCAGGAAGAATATGGAATGAGAAGGAAACCATTAAAACTTCAAATAAGCAACTCAACCTACAAAAATATATAGAATTGAAAGTAAACATTAACTTGTTGAGTAAATAAGAAGCACCTTTAACTTGAATAAACAATACTTTTAATCTACCTTAAGTTGCACCAAATCCTTACTCTCTATTAATGCTTGGAGATCCTTGTTGAGAAACCCTAATGTAAAGAATTGAAAACCTATTAAGATAAATGAAAATACAAAGAGCTACAAGGTTTTAAATAAGTGATTTTTAACCTAAAAATAATAATAAAGGAAATTTTCCCTTTTGTATTATAGAGGAGTTATATAAAGGGAAATTGATGAAGGAGTTAGATTCTTTAAAAAAAAAAACATTTTTAGTAAATAATGATTGGAGTAAAATGTTTAGGAGTAGTCTATTTATTCTATGTTTTCGACTTTACGGTAAGTTTTGATCGGAATTTAGTAATTTTTTGGGGATAAAATCCAAAATTCTACGTGTGAAAATTGTATTTTTGAATCCATAAATAGATTCAGCACCCTCAAATACCCCATGGCATCCAAATTATGCAATTTCCATAGCTAATATATGTGATTTTAAGATTTTTTAAAGATTTCCAGTCGACAAAATTAGACAGAAAATATGCTCGAAAAAAGTTGAAAACATAGAATATTTAGACTACACCAAATGTTTATATTTGTATTAAAGATTATAACTTATTCTTAATGCTCGATAGATTGATCTTGTGCTAGAAATGATATACTAATGTTATATAGTAAAATTGGTGTTGAATATATGTGTGTGGGAAAGAGAGACTATTTATTAAGATTCAATTAAAAAATTTGATTAATGTGAGGTCCAATAAGTTAGGTGAGGTAGTTTCCATATAACCAAAGCTCTAAATAAAGTAATGACTTAGTTCCAATATTATAAGTGCAAGCATTTGATTAACAATTCTAAAATGAGGATTGACTTAGTTCCAATGTTAGAAGTGGAAGCATCTGATTGATAGTTCTAAATAAAAGATTGACTTAGTTCCATTGTTATAAGTGCAAACATCTGATTGACAGTTCTAAATAAAATATTAACTTAGTTCCAATGTTGTAAGTGCAACCATCTAAACCAATTATGATGGTACTATGTTAAGGACGTTCAATTTCAATCCTTTAAAAGAACCAATAAATCATCATTTTAGAGCCCTTGAGGTGTCTCTTGAGTTCATACTTCATATTCAACTAACCAAAGACTTGACTTCCTATCCTAAACCACTATAAGCATGGATTCCAATTGTTGTCATTATTAAAAACTATGCATGTTATTTCACATGGAGTGAAGCCAAATATTACACCTTGTGATTGTGACAACTACAATTGGCATTGTTGAAAGATTGCCATGTGGGGAGGTTGATCAACTAGATCATTTGGAGATATGTGTGAGGGTGTGTACCATGATGGGATTCCATGCATCGTGATGATAATATATTGCTAGAGAGAAAGCCATCTGGCAAATTTACTATCAACTCCCTAAAGATTAAGTGTGCTAAAATTTTGGATAAATTGGCATAGTGTAAGGAAGTGTTACAATAAATCGAGGACATTATTGTACCTAGGCGACCTTAAAACTTAAGCGCAAGTGGGAAAGACCCTTGACCTGTGTTAGTTTTGAGTAGAGTCTACAAGAATGTATATTGGGGTCTAATCGCATTAGAATTGCTTTGTCACTATTGACCCATAAACAAATGTGATTATTCCTTGTTTTAAAAAAAATCACTTTTATGTACTTTCATAGGTAACTCGTAAGGGGGTTATAGATCATGGTATTAGAGCACATGTACTAACCCATGGGTCTATAGGTTGTCATGCTTATTTAATTATTGTAAAATAAATGGTCTTTAAATATAATAGTTAATGAAGTGTGTTGACTAAGTTAATGTTGTCCTAAGATATACGAGGGAATAATGGTTAGGACAAAGAAGGGTCTAGAATCCCCACTATCCTAATCTCAGCAGAGGAGGTTTAGAGTGATCATAGTAACACTACTCAAGGGGTCCTTCAATCCCTTTTGTTGTTACGTGTGAAATTAGCGAAATCATTCATAAATAATTAAAGCTAACAGTCATGAACACACTCAAACTGGTCACTAACAGACTTCAAGTGGTAATTAGGGAAGTTTTACAGACAAATACTTGTGGTTGTGTGACCCATTTTTGCAGATTTAGACATAGATCAATCAATGACTCCTCCTAATTGACACAAAATCTTTAATAAAAGCTCCAAATCAACTTGAATAGACCCAAATACATGTGAATGACTCTCCAATCGACTTTATGGGACTGATATTAAATTTTTACACACATTTCATGAGCAATGTAAAGCCACAAGAGTAGATCTACGCATAGGATAACAAACACTGGGATATTGAGCACAATATGAAGGAAAAAAATTGAGACTTTTATTAATAGATCGAGCAGTACATTCAACATGATAATGGATGCTACAACGGCTAAAAATACTTGAGACAAACCTGCTACAATAGTTTAATAATGGTTGCAAATGGATAGCAAATGAGAGAGGGAAAATGGCAGCTCCAAATGAGTAATTTCCTCCAACTAGTGCGCCCTATACAAGCATGAATTCAACCCCAATATTCATATATTCTCTCTTAGGTGTGACCTCAAGTAGATATGAGTCCCATACAGACTATAGAACAACCACCAAGAGATACAAGCAACCACAGGTGTGCCCCTCCTCAACCAAGATCTACCACAACACAAGTTGCCAATGCCGGAAAACTCCAATGAACTTTCATTGATACAAGCTAAAAATCAAACACACAAACATGAACTCAAACCAGCTTATTAACATGGACCCGATCTCCTTCATTGAAGCTCCATAGAGAAATTAGAGTGACTTCTCCTCTCATGCTAGCTAGGGTGAAATCTTTCATCACCGAAACTAGTTACAATAGCAAGGGGCACATCTCCCAAGCTTGAAAATATCACAAGCTCTCCATTTCGAATTACAAATGATCAAAATATTTACCCTGTGGTGCCTGCATCCATTTTATAGACTTATTGAGGCCCTTCCCCCTTATTCTTGAAATTTCTTCCAATAATAATGATAAAATTTGAATTAGTTGAGAGAATGATCATTCATGCCATTTTTAATTCCCTTCTAATGTTGTTTGTCCACATGAAACCTTAACCAACCTTTGGAATTCAAATAGGAAGGGAGTTACACCCACCTCGTGGGCCCATTCCACCTCAAGCTCTCACCTTAGTTATTTTTAGGACCTACCATTGTCATAATTGTCATAGATGTTGTCATAAGTGTCATAGATGTTGCCATAGGGTGTCGTAATTGTTGTAATAGATTCTTTGCGGGTTACACTTCACTAGTGCACCCTCTTGGTCTATTTTTAGCCTAGAGATGATTCATGAGATTCTTTGGGAGTTACTCTTCCACTAGTGCATCTTCCTTAGTCTATTTTTGGCCAAGGAAGTTACAATTCAAAAGATGCCTTCATGATTGGGTTCCTTCCACCTTGGATGTGAGTTACTCTTCATGTGGATCCCAATCATCCTCCTATGTGCACTCCTAGGATGATTAAACCCTTTCCACCTCACTAATGAATATTTGACCATTATTATCGCAAAATTGAGACCCGCGTCACCCCTTCTTGATTAAAATTTAAATGTGCATGTTGACTATAGGTCAAATAATCCCCTAGTTAATTTTATTACCACTTGAACCCATGGGAATTGGATGGGTTAGTGGAATGACCATAGTGGAATTATGGAGGGGACATTACAGTCCTTCCCGCCAAAGGTTGCTTTTCCTCAAGCAATTTCAATCATGGGTGCAGCAATCCCTATTCACCTTCACATGTAGCATCTTCACTTGCTAAATATTTCCACTAAAATAGGTACTCTCGAATGGTTATGGTCCTCAATATCCTCTCTCTTACCTGCAAGATTCTTTTTTAAACCAATATCAGTTGTCCTTAATCATCTGATGGAGGAAGCTCTGTTGTTACTTTCACCTATTGGCCAACTGCTTTCTTGAGACATGAAACATGGAATACATTATGTATCTTTCTCCCTTATGGAAGCTCCAACTCTCCTAACAACTTTGTAAGGCCCATAGAACCTTGGTTTCAATTTTTCAGCCCCTTTTTCCTTGAGTGATGATTGTTTGTATGGTTGCAATCTCAAATACACCAAATCATCCACCTGAAAAACTACGCTTTGTTATATTCCGGTCTACATATAATTTCTGTTGAATTTGAGCTATTTGCAAATTATCTTTGAATGTTTTTTAGAATGTATTGACCTTCTTGAATCCAATATTTTTCTTTAGGGGATCTACAATCTCCAAAAAATTTATCAACAAAGGTAGGAGCTTCATAACCATATAATGATTTAAATTGAGACATTCCAATGGGCATGTGGTAAGTTGTATTGTAATAGAACTCACCCAAATGTAGCCATTTGATCCAATATTTTTGTTGTCTTGTCACATAATTCCTCAAATATCCCTCTAACCATTGGTTGACCCTCTCTATTTTTCCATCAGTTTGGAGGTGGTATCTAGTACTGAGAGTCAAATTTGTTCCTACCAATTTAAATAATTCTTGCTAAAATGCTCCTGTAAACTTGCTATCTCTATCACTAACAATATTTCTTGGCAAACCATGCAATCTAAAAACTTCTCTAAAGAACAATTCAGCCACTTGGGCAGATGTATAAGTAGATGGAAAAACAAAGAAATGAGAAAATGTAGCGCTCATGTCCACTACCACAAATACACAATCTCTACCATGTACCTTGGGTAAACTGGTGATGAATTCCATTGAGATGCTTTCCCATTTTTGTTCCAGAATGGGAAGAGGTTGTAGTAGGCCAACGGGATGAGTATGATCTATTTTATTTTGCTGAAATGTGTTGCATTCCCTCACATGCTTCAAGATATAAGTTTTCATCCCCTTCCAAGTGAACCTCTCTCTTATTTGTCTATATGTCTTCAAGTATCCCGGATGGCCTGGTAGTGAGGAGTTATGATTTGCCTCCATAATATTATGCTTTAAGGTTTATTTAGGCACCAAATAAATCATGTATTTATAGTAAATAACCTCATTGATAACTTTGTACTGATCATCATGTATCAAGCCTTCCAACATCTCACAAGCAAACTTGTTTTTGGAGTATTCTACTAAAAGTTGAGCCTTCCAATCTGCTACAATTTCCATCAAAGAGATGGTTGGTTTACAAGAAAGAGCATCTTCTACGACATTCCTTTTTCCTTTCATATATTTTATTTCAAAGTCATAGGCTTAAACTTTGTTGACCCACTTTTGTTTCCTATCATTCATCTCCTTTTGAGTCAGACAATGCTTCAAACTATTGTGATTTGTTTTCACCACAAATTTGCTTCCCACTTAATATTATCAGAATTTGGCCAAGGCATGCATAATGGCCAACATTTCTTTGTCATATATGGAGTAGTGGCGCTCATGGGGATACAACTGTCTACTTTCAAATGCAATTGGGTGTTGGTTTTGCTGGCATTAGGAATAGCTCTAATTCCTTCTCTGGAAATATCACACTCAAGCACAATTAGGTGAAATCTTGTAAAGCAAGAACTGGACAAATACTCATCACTTCCTTCATCATATTGAAATATTTTTCAGCCTCCTCTATCCAACAAAAGGCCCCCTTATTTGCGAGATCATCCAAAGGGGTTGTCAACAGTGAGAAGCCTTTGACAAACCTCTTACAGTATGTGCATATTCCAATGAATCCCCTCAATTCTGTTACATTTTTTGGAGTTGGAAAATCAAGGATGGCTTGGATTTTCTCCATGTGAACATTAACTCCTTTCCCAATCACATGACCAAGATACAACATCTTAGTCATCCCAAACTCACATTTGGACAACTTTGCATACAATGATTGTTCTGCCAAAATAGTTACGACAACCTCCAAGTGATGCAAATGTCCATCCCATGTCTTGCTATAAATCATAATATCATCAAAAATACTAACACAAACATGCATAGATGCTTGTTGAATATTATGTTCATGCAATATTGGAATGTAGCAAGTGCATTAGTCAATCCAAAAGGCATGACTAGGAATTCAAAGTGACCATAATGACAACTGAAGGTTGTCTTTTTCAAATCCTCCTCCCTCATTCTAATCCAATGATATCCAAAGCGAAGATCAATCTTGGAAAATAGCATGGACCCATGCAACTCATCAATATGGGGTATGGGGTACTGGTTCTTGATAGTTTTCTTGTTCAAGGCCCTATAGTCTATGCACATTCACATTATGCCATCCTTCTTTTTCACCAAGACCATGGAAGATGCAAATGGACTCAAACTTGGCCTTATGAATCCCAACTCAAGAAGTTCTTTTATGCCTCTCTCAATTTCATCTTTGAACCTCTTGGGATGCTTGTATGGTTGGGTGATGATGGGTTTAGTTCCCACCTCCAATTCAATGGTATTCTCAACTCCTATGTCTGGTGGCCTAACAGGAGGAAGGTCTCTAAAAACCTTCTCATGCTTTTGTAACAACCTCCTTATGTCTTCTGGATACTGAGAGGTGTCTATTGTAGGCTTCTTGATAGTGACCAAACATTATGCTACCAATTCTATGTCTCCATGCCACACGATAGCTTTCATATTATGTGCAGAAACCCCTTATTGGGATAAGTCTTCATAACCCTTAAAGTCACTTGCTTTCCATCATGCCCCTTAAAGCTCATTTCTAGAACCCTATAGTTCGTGGAGTGTTCTCCAATGGCAAACAACCATTGTGCCCCCAAAACTAATTTTGTATCAGCTATATCCACTACATAAAATCTATATGTCACCATATAATTACCTATGGTGAGCTGAAATTTTGAAATCCACGTACAACAATCCATAGAATTGTTACCTGGGATGATCGCAATGAATCCATCAAATGTTTCAGTTGGAAGGTTCCTTCTCTCCACTAGTGCAGCATCAATAAAGTTATGGGTAGCTCCTCCATCAACAATATTGTCGCCTTTTGATCTTGCACCACTCCTTTGAATCTGAGGGTGTGAAATCTAGGAAATCCACCTAATAGTACAACAATGACACTCTTTCCAGACTCAGGTTGGGGTTGCTCCTCTTCTCTTATCTCGTGCCCTTCTTCCCATGTTGGTTCCTACTCCTCACCATCCTCCTCCTCCTCACTATCAGAGAAGACTTATATGTAGTAGGCCTTCCCTTTTACACATTTGTGGCCTAGAACCCAAGGCTGTTGGCATGTGAAACACAACTTCTTTCTCCTTAGATCATCCTAGATATTACTATCCTTCTTGTTTTTCCAAATTGAATCCTTTTGGAGAGGCTTCTTGTCCTTAAATTTGGTTGGAAATTTTATTTTTGGAGGAAACCTTGTTTTGGGAATTGCATCCCGAAGGTCTCGAGCTCTACTAATGGAATCTAATAGTGTTGCAGGTCTATAATCCTTCACCAATCCTCTCAATGGCTCTGGTAGTCCTTCTATAAGCAGAAGTACCCAAACGAGCCTCTAAGATGTATGTGATCATCACTACAAGCTTTTCTGAAATATATGCGTATGGTGTGCCTATCTGCTTCAATTGGGAAAGCTCTATAAATGGCATCTTTGGGTCTTTTCTATCAAACCTATCAATGACCCTCATTGTAAAATCTCCATATGACGTAATATTGGCATGTCCCAAGGTACTCATGCCATGGTACTACCAGTCATTTGCTTCTCCTTCAAGATGTAAGGTATCCATTTTAATAGCATATGCTTCTGCCATGGGGTTTAATTGGAAGTAAGTGTCAAGTTTATGCACCCATGATCTGGCAGTGCATTTGGAAGATCAATCAAAACTTGGAAGGGTGACCTTCCGAAGGGTGCGCTGCAACTCAAAATTATGCACATGAGTTCTATTGAATCCCTTTGGTCTATTTCGATCCTTGAAGTTGTAGCACTCATATAAAGACATGGCTTCCTTGAAATCTCCACTCATAACCCTATACTCTTCAAAATAATCCTCCAAGGATCATCTTGCTCATTTGGCACTACTGCTCCCACTGCTTGTGATTCTAGGAATTTAGGCATTGTGGGTCTAGGTGTATCTTTGAACTCATATAGACGATTATGTGGACTAGTTCGAGAGAAAATTGTTTCTCCATGGTGTTTCCTAGGTTTCTGTCATGTCCCAAAATTTTGCATTGGGTCACAATGGCCTAAGCCCTTGGCCACACTCATGATAATTTGTCAAATGGATGTTAAGGGTCAAATAAATGGAAAGAATGAAGTCCAAGTTAGTAATAATGTGAAATTAGATCCAAATGGACAAGGTGGGTCACATTAAGAGAAATTCCCAATTCAAAGTTGTAATATACCCATCCAAATGAACTGCCATGGAGGAAAATTACTAGTTCCCTAGGTTGGGGGTGGAAGCCTTGGGATTTGAAATAAGGGGGATAATAAATGTTGTTTGAACATTAGAATGGCATAAATATTTAATAAAGGATCTAAATAAATAAATACAAGGGAAAATCAAAGTGGAAATTGATCATGAAGACACATGGACGATGTGGGACCCACACAAGCTAGATTTTCTATGTCACATGGCATCCTCCTCTTGTCATTTCTAATCCATTAGAATACCAAGGTTCTCAGGATGAGTTGGAAGGTCAATATACTTGGCATGAATCAATTAAGGTCGAATTGGAGTGGAAGAGTAACTCCCATGGAAGAGGAAGAGGCATTTTGGAGCTAGTGAGACACTTGGACTAGATTCCTTAGCTCTATGACAACAATGATGAAGATACTATGACACCTATGACAAAAATCAGACCTAAAGGCTGACATTTGACATATTTGACATGTCAGGGCTTAAAATATCCTCCAAGAGGGCGCTCAAGTGAGTTAGGGCATCCAAAGAGACACCAATTCGAATTTGGAGAAGGAGAGGGATAGAATTGGAAGTACAAGTGGCATACTTGGGAATCTCTTCCCAACTTGAGTTGGCATGAATCTCTTGGAAGGAATTCGACCCATGGAGGACCTTAGAAGTTTATAAAAGATAATAACAAAGAAGGATATGATTTTTCATCATTTTAGAATTTGCATTTTGCATTTGGAGAGGAGAGCTAGTGGAGTGCTACTCTACTTGCCTTAGCACCAATTTCGAGGGTGAAAGATTCCCATCCTAGTTGGTAATTGGAAAGGCCATTCAGACCTTTAATTTGGAGCTTTAATTGAGTCTTTTGTTACAGGTTGAAGCTACAGGGAAGCTCATGGTCACATCTCTTTCAGCTTGCTTCTACAACCATTCTTCTATTTCTTGGGATATTCATTATCCTTGAGGAATTGCGCACTTGGTGAGCTATTGTTCTATTTGGGGGAGCTTCTAATGCTTAATTATTTTATGATATGATGTAAATTCTCTGTTCTTCATGTTCAGCATATCTTCAATTCGAGATTCCAAGTGGAACTATCTAAATTTGATTATTAATGAGTAAAGGATGCCATTTCCCCTAGATCTTGTTGTTGGAGTTTGAAGAGACACTATTTCGAGTTATATCAGTTATTATCTGTGATTTTGTTGATTTATGGAGTGTTATTAAATTTCTGAATAATTTTCATTAACAGAGCATAATCCCTTGGCACCTAAAATTTGAATTTCATAAGTCATGGTGAAAATAACTAGCTTTTCCCCCTATATGAAATCTTGCCTATAAACATATGATTTTAAGGAGTTGAATAAGGACATAAGAACTAATTAAGGATACATTGGGGAGCTCATTAAATCCACTTATCAGTACCATACCTTTTTTCAGAAATTTGGAAGGTTTTAACATCATTTGGGAAGCCATCTTTGTCCACTACCCTTGGGGGATTTGAAGCTCGAATTTACTAGTAATCTTCCCTACTTTGTCCAGATTGTAAATTAATGTTGCAGAAGTGTTTTAAGGGTTTTTAAGAATCCATAAGCCTCTTTTATATGTCTTAATACCTCTCAAATACCTTCATGCCCATTATACAAGCATTTGGAGACCAAGAGACCAATACTAGTCAAAGAGAAATTGCTAGTCAAACTCCCTACTTTGGACAGAACTTAAAGGAGAGTTGCATAAGCTTATTGATGTCTTTAAATCATCCATGAACCTCATATTTATGCACTAAAATAATTCATACACCTTTTGTAACAATTTGGGATCATTTGGAGCCATTTGGAGCTCAAGAACCCAAGACTAGTCAAAGGTCGAACTAGTGGAAAAAGTTGAAATTCACCATTTTAATAAAATTCAAAAAAGGGACATTATAGTAGTATTAGTGCATGATCTTGGCACATGATGTGCTCTGATATTCATGAGGACAATAAGTCAAAGAAATCAGCCCCCCACCCTTAGAAATTGAAACTAAAAGTACTTTGGTGAAAGGGAAGAAGTAGGAGAAGAAGTGCATTCTTTGGTAACCATGAGTAAGGATGAGAAAGGAACCTTAGAGGAGAATTAGGAGCTTAGGAAATTACTAAAACCATTATTTGAAGACATGAAAAAACAACTAATGCAATGGTTCGAATTGTTGGCTAGTCAATTTGGAAGCAAATTGGCAATAGGAGGGAGCAATGGTTCTCCCTTCGAGGAAGAGAAGGCAATGGATGAAAGAATTTATGTCACAAAGGAGGAACCTCATGTAATGGTGGAACATGAGGTACATGTTGATATGCAGGTGGTTGAATATGCTACACTCAAACAAGAATAAAGACAATCACTTGTCCTTGTTCAGAGGGATTATGAGTTGCCTCATGGAGAGAGTTGCAAAGCCTTGGAGGAGGCGCATGATCTCACAATAGTTGGACCAGCCAATTATGGAGAAAATGAATTAAATATTTGAATGGGTAAGAATTGTAAAGATTTAAGGTTGGTTCTTAATTCCTCACCCCCTACTTTTTCAGCCACATCAATTGGGGATGAAAATTGGGTGAAAGGTTTTTTTTTCTAATGGTGCCACATGAGGGGTATGAAACTCCTACCTCTCCTTTTGATGATGACATGACTAGAGCACCTCATTATTTACATTTGCAGAAGCATTTTTTTTTACCTTATGATGATACACATATTAATGGATGCACAAATGGTACTTCTGTGAGGCCCTCGAAGGCTCATTGTTTTCTTTGCACCCTACTTGGTTCAAATCTTAGTGGAGGTTCTTCATTCACTTTTTGGATGAAAGAACACATGGCTGATTATTTTGATGCATCTTACATCCTTTTGGAGCAGCATTATAGGACATGGGATCCTCACCTATGTCATTGGATCAGATTTGGTTGGTCACTTGAAGCTTGTATGCACTTGGAAAATGGTGGTCTACTTACTTGTAGGTATAAGCACTTTCATGATTCTTTAATGAAGCACCTCCTTGATGTACATTTTCATTATGTTGTTATGTACTTTGATGATATATATTGTGTACTCATGATGTTTGGGAGAATGCATACAAGAAAATGGGATCCAGGCATTCTCTTACCTGATGGTATGAGTTGGAGAGCACTCCTAATTGTTGGAGTGCAATACAAGCAATGGGACCCTGGGATAATATTTAGTCTCATTGGTTTCAATTTTGGGGGGAAACAAGTAGTATGGGAGATGGATTCCCCACTTAATAAAGTGATTTTAATCAAAGTAGCGCAGCAACAAGCATGGTGGTTCCACTCTAAAATCTTCATGGAATCTTGAAGACTCAAAGTTGGGCAACTCAGTGGCAACTTCAAAGAATTATGCAGTGGTATCAGAAAGGGTTTCCAAAATATGAAAGAGGTAAAGAGTAAATGTGAAAACATGGTTTTGATGGATTTAATTAACATTTTTGTTGTTAGTGGTGATGTTACAGTGGATATTAAAATGAAAAATAAAATCGACATCTCCTTGCTTTTGGAAACACACAATTGTAGTGCATGGGTGGCTCTACTCAAGGTTCCAGAAGAGAAGTTTTGGGAAGCAAAATTTTGGAAAGAAAGCAGGTTCTTCCACATACATGTGTTGAAATTGCTTGAGGACAAGCAATATTGGGAAGGGATGATTTGTCATGTCCCAAAATTTTGCATTGGATCACAATGGCCTAAGCCCTTGGCCACACTCATGATAGATTGTCAAATGGATGCTAAGGGTCAAATAAATGCCAAGAATGAAGTCCAAGTTAGTAATAATGTGAAATTAGATCCAAATGGACAAGGTGGGTCACATTAAGAGAAATTCCCAATTCAAAGTTGTAATATACCCATCTAAATGAACTGCCATGGAGGAAAATTACTAGTTCCCTAGGTTGGGGGTGGAAGCCTTGGGATTTGAAATAAGGGGGATAATAAATGTTGTTTGAACATTAGAATGGCATAAATATTTAATAAAGGAGATAAATAAATAAATACAAGGGGAAATCAAAGTGGAAATTGATCATGAAGACACATGGAGGATGTGGGACCCACACAAGCTATATTTTCTATGCCACATGGCATCCTCCTCTTGTCATTTCGAATCCATAAGAAGCCCAAGGTTCTTGGGATGAGTTGGAAGGTCAATATACTTGGAATGAATCAATTAAGGTCGAATTGGAGTGGAATAGTAACTCCCATGGAAGAGGAAGAGGCATTTTGGAGCTAGTGAGACACTTGGACTAGATTCCCTAGCTCTATGACAACAATGATGAAGATGCTATGACACCTATGACACAAATCAAACCTGAAGGCTAACATCTGACATATATGACATGTCAGGGCTAAAACTATACTCCAAGAGGGTGCTCAAGTGAGTTAGGGAATCCAAAGAGACACCAATTCGAATTTGGAGAAGGAGAGGGATAGAATTGGAAGTACAAGTTGCATACTTGGGAATCTCTTCCCAACTTGAGTTGGCATGAATCTCTTGAAAGGAATTCGACCCATGGAGGACCTTAGAAGTTTATAAAAGACAATAAAAAAGAAGGATATTATTTTTCATCATTTTAGAATTTGCATTTTGCATTTGGAGAGGAGAGCTAGTGGAGTGCTACTCTACTTGCCTTAGCACCAATTTCGAGGGTGAAAGCTTCCCATCCTAGTTGGTAATTGGAAATGCCATTCAGAAATTTAATTTGGAGATTTAATGGATTCTTTTGTTACAGTTTGAAGCTACAGGGAAGCTCATGGCAACATCTCTTTCAGCTTGCTTCTACAACCATTCTTCTATTTCTTGGCATATTCATGATCCTTGAAGAATTGCGCACTTGGTGAGCTATTGTTATATTTCAGGGAGATTATAATGCTTCATTATTTTATCATATGATTTAAATTATCTGTTATTCATGTTCATCATGTCTTCAAGTCGATATTCCAAGTGGAAATATGTAAATCTGATTATTAATGAGTAAATGATGCCATTTCCCCTAGATCTTGTTGTTGGAGTTTGAAGAGACACTATTTCGAGTTATATCAGTTATTATCTATTATCTTGTTGATGTCTGGAGTTTTATTAAATTTCTGAAGAAGTTTCATTAATAGAGCATAAGCCCTTGGCACCTAAAATTAGAATTTCATAAGTCATGGTGAAAATAACTAGCTTTTCCCCCTGTGTGAAATATTGCATATAAACATATGATTTTAAGGAGTTGCAGAAGGACATAAGAACTAATTAAGGATACATTGGGGATATCATTAAATCCAATTATTAGTGCCATACCTCTGTTCAGAAATTTGGAATGGTTTAACAGCATTGGGGAAGCCATCTTTGTCCATTACCCTTGGGGGATTTGAAGCTCGAATTTACTAGTAATCTTCCCTAGTTTGTCCAGATTGTAAATTAATGTTGCAGAAGTGTTTTAAGGGTTTTTAAGCATCCATCAGCCTCTTTTATATGTCTTAATACCTTTCAAATACCTTCAGACCCATTATACAAGCATTTGGAGTCATTTGGAGACCAAGAGACCAATACTACTCAAAGAGAAATTGCTAGTCAAACTCCCCTTTTGGCCAGAACTTAAAGGAGAGTTGAAGAAGATTATTGATGTCTTTAAATCATCCATGAACCTAATATTTATGCACTAAAACCATTCATACACCTTCTATAACAATTTGGGAGCATTTGGAGCCATTTGGATGTCAAGAACCCAAGACTAGTCAAAGGTCGAACTAGTGGAAAAAGTTGAAAAATTCACCATTTTAATAAAATTCAAAATAGGGACATTACAGTTTCTTGTCTCCATCATGAGAACCACTGCTACTCCCATCGCCATTTTTTCTTTCTAAATTCATATGTTGCCAGTTTGTCGATAAACTCCCTTGTCTCTTCTTGGATTTTCCTAGTACTTTATTGACCCTTAGCCAATCTATCTAAGGTTTCCAGGAGACCCTTCATAAAAACATCCTCCTTCTCCTTAGTAGTAACTTTTCCAAAAACAGTATCCATACTCCCCCTTACTCTTGATTCTTCTTTGATTACACCTTCAGTGGAACCTATTTCCTCTTCCAACCAAATATTTTCTCTGCTCTTATGGATTATAGGGGGAATATTTTGAAGACTTATTTGACTCATTTATCTACTTCAGATCCTACAACTATCGAGGAACATGCTTTGATACCATTGTAATATCCCAAATTAAAAATAAAAGATATTAACTCAACATTTAACTGCAAGAAGAAACTAGTCAAAAAAATTAACTGAAAACCCCTTGATTCGAGCTTTCTCAAAAACATCCCAACCTACTCAAATTTGCCCCAAATATCCTTGAATGGACCTTGACAGTCCTGAACACACTCAAACTTATCACTAATAGACTTCAAGTGGTGGTTAGGGAATTTTTACAGACAAATACTTATGGTTGTATGACCCATTTTTGCAGATTTAGAGATAGATCAGTCAATGACTCCTCCTAATTGACCCAAACTCTTTCCTAAAAGTTCCAAATCAACTTGAACGGACCCAAATACATGTGAATGAATATCCAACAGAATTTATGGGACTGGTATTAAATTTTTACACACATTTCATGAGCAATGTAAAACCACAACAATAAATCTATGCATAGGATAACAAACACTAGGAGATTGAGCACAATATGAAGGAAAAACACTGAGAATTTTATTAAATGATGGAGTAGTTCATTCAGAATGCTAATGGATGCTAAAATAGATACAAATACATGATAGAAACCTGCTACAATAGTTGAAGAATGGTTGCAAATGAATAACAAATGAGAGAGGGAAATGGCATCTCCAAATGAGTGATTTCATCCAACTAGTGCGCCCTCTACAAGCATGAATTCGACCCCAATATTCAGATATGATCTCCCAAGTGTAGCCCCAACTAGATATGAGTTCCATATGGACTATAGAAAATCCACCAAGAGGTATAAGCAACCATAGGAGTGCCCTCCTCAACCAAGATCTGCCACAACACAAGCTTCCAATGCAGGAAAACTCCAACGAACTTTCACTACTACTAGCTAAAACTCAAACACACCAACATGAAATCAAACCATAAATTAAACATTAATCTGATCTCCTTCATCGAAGCTCCATAGAAAAATTAGAGTGATTTCTCCTCTCGTGCTAGCAAGGGTGAAATATTTCATCACCAAAACTAGTTACAATAGCAAGGGTCACACCTCCCAAGCTTGAAAAGCTCACAAGCTCTCCATTTCGAATTGTAAATTATCAAAATCTTTCCCCCATGGTGCTTGCATCCATTTTATAGACTTATCGAGGCCCTTCCTCCCTTATTCTCGAAATTTCTTCCAATAATAATGATAAAATTTGAATTAGTTGAGAGAATGCTCATTCATGCCATTTTTAATTCCCTTTTAATGTTGTTTGTCCACATGAAACCTTAACCAACCTTTGGAATTCGAATAGGGAGGGAGTTACAACCACCTTGTGGGCCCATTCCACCTCAAGTGCTCACCCTAGATATTTTTAGGACCAATCATTGTCATAGTTGTCATAGATGTTGTCATAAGTGTCATAAATGTTGTCATAGGGTGTCATAATTGTTGCCATAGATTCTTTGGGGGTTACGTTTCACTAGTGTGACCTCTTGGGAGTTACTCTTCCACTACTGCACCTTACTTGGTCTATTTTTGGCCCGGGAAGTTACAATTCAAAAGATGCCTTTATGATTGGGTTCCTTCCACCGTGGATGGGAGTTACTCTTCATGTGGAGCCCAGTCATCCTCATATGTGAGTTACTCTTCATGTGGAGCCCAGTCATCGTCCTATGATCCCTCCTAGGATGATTAGACCCTTTCCACCTCATTAATGAATATTTGACCATTATTACTATAAAATTGAGACCCACATCACCCCTTCTTGATTAAAATTTAAATGTGCATAGTGACTATAGGCCAAATAATCCCCTAGTTAATTTTATTTCCACTCGAACCCATGGGAATTGGATGGGTTAGTGGAATGACCATAGTGGAATTATGGAGGAGACATTACAGAATGTAATATTATACCGTGTTGTGGAGTCATAATTTTATAGATATATGTAGACATATGTTGTAGACACTAATGCTAAATAGATTAATGTGGTTAATCGTGCACTTTAAATCCATGTCTTCAATTAAGAGACCCTGTGGGAGGGCATCGTTATATTAGTTGTTTCTTATGTTAGTCAATCTAGTACATTTAATTCATTACATGTTGGCATGTGGTCACTCCAATGAGAGTGTAGGGTTGCATTCAAGCATGGTTCCTATTGATCAACTAACTACAAGTTATGGACCCCACTAGGGCCTAACCAAGGTAACAATAGTGATAAGGATATCACACCCACAACATAATCATGTATTACCTTACATATAAATTATTTTGATACTCTAATATATTATCTAGCAAGTTGCAATGTGCAAGACATGTGTTTTCCCACGTAACATTTATATTATATTGGACACGGTTGAACAATGAAATATAGATGATAAAGGCTTGTGATTTGAAGAAAATTGTTTCAAAGCAAGGATTATATTTCCATGAGAGGTGGAGGTCCATTCCCACCCAATTTGTTTTCCCTCCACCAACCTTATAACTGAGGGACTAGGTAAGGAGGCCTAAATCTCCAAATGAATGTGATGGATTCCAAGATGTTTGTTGTGAGTTGAGTAGGCATCACGACTTCCACTTCCTTACATATACCACTATATAGAGGAGTATGTGCAATCATTTGAGTCAGGTAGAACATGCAGGCTTAGGGCTAGCGTAACTCTTAATCATTATAATCTAAAAACTTAGTTCTTGTCTAATAACTTTAATTTTTCCGAAAAGGAAAATGTTGATTAAGCATGGAATGACTTGGACCTTTATCTAGAATCTCAAAATAGGTTACCTAGCTTGCATAAAATTGCATCAAAAAAAAATATTTTTCTAAGACTTAATTTAAAAACATTAAATGAATGTGGAAGTTTTTGCATTTAAGTTTATAGTTTTTTTTGTTTGCTAGTTTGTCCATGACTAGCAGAACTAGCCTATGGTCTAAGAAACCATGACCCAGGGGCATTTAGGCTGTCACAAAGGGATCGCACCCGGTCTAGGCCACACCAACCCTTAACATGGTTGGATTTTTAAGTGTCTCCTCCCAACTACCCTATGGGATTCAAACTCAAGTCGCCATACAGAACGAGGCCTCTCGAAACCAGCAGTGCTAGCGGGGTTTGACTCATTTAAATTTATAGTATTCTTAAAGTTGAATAAATAAATAAAAATGAGTAAAACATTATTTTCCATGAAAATAACATCTTATTTGATATTTCCTAGGAGAAATCAAAACATACATATACATGTCTTATCAACAGTTTTAGAGCCAAGGGTCTCTGCTACATTCAATAAAAAAGTACTTGTAAGGCTTTTCTAAGTTTATCACAGTCATCCTAAAGCATTTTTTACCCTTATTTGTGCTCAAAAGCACCAAAATTACATTAAGATCTTGTCCAAAACCGGGCCATTACACAAAACAAATCAACATTTTGACATATTATGAACCAAGAGAAAACTATAATTTTCTACGTATCATTAAATATAATGAATATATTTTGGAAGTAAATCTTCATCCTTAAATTTTTGTTCAGACAATGTCCTTTCCTACATTGATAATGCTTCTTTAGATGATCTATCTACTTGTTCATTAAATTCTCTATAGACACGAGAAAAAGAAATCTTTAAAAATTTCATTCTTACCTTAGAAGCCTTGTTCATGATTGAGATAAGCACCATATTTTATATGTGGCTTCTACCTTTTTCCCAATCTATAAGCAATTTTGAATCATGCATTACCTTAATACGTTTTGTAATTGCACCTTTAAGAATTAACCATAAGGCATAGATTTCAACACTATTATTTGTCCCCTAACTTGCTACATACTCAAAAGAAAATAATATATTTCACTTGAAAACAAAATGCCATTAGCACCACATTTACTTGGGGTTCCTTTACAAGCATAGTAAAAAAAAACTCCCAAGCCTTATTTTTGTCAATCTCTAGAGCGTTTAGAATTCTTTTGGATTTGACTTTTTTTTTATGTTTCCATGACCCTCCATAGGCCTATATAACTTGATGGAAAACCTATAGGGTTAATAACCTTTTCTTGAAAAATGATATTGTTTAATGTAAGCCAAAACCCCCACAATACAAAACAAGGTGGGGCCCTATGAGCAGCTATAAATTTATCTCTATACCAATTCTTGAAAATGTTAACTAGGAGACTTCTCTCCACCCATTGTTACCCTTTGGTAACGTTTTCGATTTATTCCAAACCTCCCTAGCATATGGTTATTGCACAAACAAATGATCCACAATTTCCTCATTCTTTTTACACATAATACATCTTTTCATATCATGCCAATTTCTCTTATCTCCATTGTCCCAACTTAGAATTTTGTTTGACATTGCTAGCCACAAGAAAATCCTAGTTTTTAGAGGACTTTATTTTCCATATTTTTTCCACCGTCACCCCCCCCCCCCCGCAACTTCTTCCTCCATTCTAGTTGTGTACTCTAATTTAGTAGTACAAAGTATACAAACTCTAGTTTTATAGCACTATATATTTGGAAAAATATTTCTACGTGTTTAGATAATTTCCACTCTTCCAATATTGTATCCACTGAATGGAATGACTTTGACACTTTTCTCCTACGAACCGAAAATTCCTTTTTTAAGAGGAACATTTATCAAAGGGCCTAACAACCTATATTTTATAGAGCATCCAATCCAGGGATCTTCCTCAATCTTGATCCTGCTCCTTTACCTATATTCTAGGCTAACCACTTGCCAAATAAAGGAAATACCTTTATCAAGGTTTTCCAAACTATTGAGGCTTGTGCATGTGGATTCCTCTCACTCCTTATCTAGTCCTCTATTGTTCCTTCTGCTAAATATATTTTCATCATCACTCTTCATAAATTATAATAGGCCCTCATTAGGAATCCATATCCATAAACTCTTTGCAACCAATTATTGATTGGAAAAAACTAAATATAAATAAATAAATTCTTAATACACCATCCACCTACTTCTTTCTGTCTTGGCAACTTGGTCCATTTCACCCATGGTATCCCCTCCTTTTTCTAGCTTCCCAATCTACAAGAAAATTAAACATTTACTTCTCATTTTTTCCAATACACCCTTTTGAAATGTGATCCGAGGAAAAATAAGTAGGTCGAGATACTTTCCAAGGTTGATTTAAACAAAGTCAACCTACCCCTCCAGGATAGCTATTTGCAACATCAATTCGTCAACCTATCCTCTAATTGTTTTCACAACCAAAGTCAATTAGTAAGTTTGTTGTCATTGGTTTTAAATGAAAGCCCAGGTACTTGGTTCCTTTATCCAAATAAATTAGATTAAATGGAATTATTTGTAAAATTTGTCTTTCCATTTCTTCTTCCAACCCATTGAAGAGAATGGAATATATTTGAAAATGTACATCCATGTTAGATTCTTTGCAGTACAAGTCCAAATTTTCATTGTATTTGCGCATCTCATGTAATGTTCCTAATCCAAATAGGATTACATCATCAAAAAAAGAAGACGAATCAATTTGTTTGAGCTTGATACCTTTATCCCCTAAATAGACCCTTCTATTTTTTAGGTTGCAACCAAGTTATTCAAACCCTCTACAAACAACAATAAGAGGAAAGGGGACAATGGGCACCCTTATATAAGTCCTCTTGAAGCATAAAAAATTCTTGAACAAGAACCATTGTTAAGAAATACAAAGGCTTTTGAAGAAGGTAACCATAATCCAATTCATTGTTTGAATATTCATCTCTATTTGAATAAGAAGTAGACTTAGGTACAACCAACAAACCTTAGTGTATTCCTTTTCCAAACCATTTTTTAGAACCATTGTTAGGATTTTACCACCTTTGTGGAATGTAGTACATCCTCTTGAGCTATAGAGACACCCAAATTGTTCTTTTGATATAACCCATTATAGAAGTATTTTCAATATGTTTGCCAATATCTTTGTTATGATATTATAAACAAAATTGGATAGAGACATTGACCTATAATCATCAAAAGAATCAAACTCATTCTTTTTATAAATCAAATGAATGAAAGTTGCATTGAGAACCCCAAGAATAATTCTAGAGGTTATAGACTCTTTTACTGTTGTTACCAAATCCTCCTCTAACATATCATAGAAACCTAGATAAAATTATGTTGTCCACATGTTTGGGCCTAGGATTTTTGCCTTCTTAAAAGAGCTCATAACGAGTATAAATTATTCCTTACTTATTTCAGCTCCAATTTCTTCATTATAATGTTCATAAATGAGCCCTAGAAACATAGATACTACCTTCATCTCCTCTACTAAATTTGTAATGGTTAGCTCCTCAAACAGAGATTTGAAGTGTCTTCTACCTTCCTCAACTATTTCAAAAGGATCGTCTTGCTTCTAATCCCTTTAAGTAGTAATTACCCGTATTGTATTGATATTTTTCCTATGCTTAGAATAATTTTGTTAAAAAAAAAGTGTTTTCATCACCTTCACCCAACAACCCTACTTTTAGCCTCAATTCTTCCACTTTCTTTCCCAACAATCCCTTCTTCATTCTTTCTAGTGTTTTCAAGTTTTGAATTTCTTCATCATAAAAAATGCCACCACCATTGTTCTCAAACACCCTACATATCTCCTACTCTACTTTTCTCAATTATTTTGGCCTCTCCTTAGGCTTTCTTCTTGCCCACAAAACTACTATTCTCTTCACGATTATTATATTCTTGACAAATTGGAACATAGCTAATTCTCATGTGTTGTTTTCATACTTATACAAATTTTATACAACCAATTCTTTAAATTATTCCTCCTCTAGCCAAGATTAATTGAATTTGAAGAGAATGGGGGGTTTTCAGCTTCTAATTCAATTTGTAAAAATAATAGGAAGGTGGTATGAAGACCCCCCATTATCCACCCAATACTTCATTCTTTTAGCATCTTCTACTATTCTTTCAACAACTAAAAACTTGTCTAGTCTTTTTTATATTCCATTTCTCAAAGTAGGGACTACTCGAACATGCTCTACATTAATTAACTTCGATTCTGAAAAATATGAATAAAATAGTCTACTAGTGGGTCTTGTTTGGCTTATCCCCCCCACGCTTCCCTATCCTTCAATATTAAATATAAATACCCCCCAATGATTATATTGTCTCCTCTTAGATTTCCCTAAAGAAATAGATTATCTCATAATGTCTTTCTATCACCATATAGCCCACGTAAATTAATTACATTGTACACCTTCCTTGATTCCTTTGGTATACATTCCAATATAATACCTGCAATCAAGATGGAGGTAGATGAATGGTCAGTATTATTGTTCCAACCATAACCAAACCGCTTGAATGCCCTTTTACATCTAGTGAATAGAAGGCTCAATCCTTTAAGCATCATAACAAAAAGTCTACTACTTTTTTCTCTTCACTTAGTTTCTCAAATTAATACAATATTAGGCATGTAGACATAAAATAGTATCTTTAGGGATTACCTTTTGTGGGCACCCTCAACCCCTCTCACATTAGGGAAATGATAATCATTTGGCCACCTTTTCTAGGATCATTTGTGCTTTATGGACCATTTTGATTGCTAGTTGTTTACCCTCTCTTACTTCTTTGATTGCTCTTATATTTGCAACATGCACATAGGAATTCCTACATGCAAAAGTGGCTTGGCCAATATCTATAGCCAAACCACCTTCTATCCCTTCTCCCTCCTCCACTTAAACTTGTCTTATAGGTCAAAGACTATACCTTGATCTAATTCCCCCCTTAGGTTATACTCTCCTTCACTCTTCAAATATTCGATAGAGAAGTAGTTACAGAATCTAGATGGGTTAGAGGGTTCATGGATTACTTCTTGACATGGATTTTAATAATAATAAAATGGGAACCATAAGTTTGCGGACTCCATAAAATTCCACATCTATTCCCTCGGAAGGAAGAAAATAAGGTTCAATCAATATATAAACAAAGCAATTTTCAAGGCTCTAAAAGTTCATACCTTGATTTGTAGAAGCTCTTATGTAGGTTTCCCACATACGAACTACGTGGAGAAATTTTTTACAGAGAACTCAATACAAAGGACCAACTATCAATATTGTCAGTGCAAAGATCTTCAGCCTTGATTTCATCATCTTCATTTCCTTCGATATTTGACATTCGCTTACTTGATGGCATCTCCTTTTTTTCCTCAAACACTTAAATACCTTGGGTGTTTTTCCCAGTTATCTCCTTCTTCTTGCAAACCCATTTTTCTTTGTTTTTAATGTAATCCTTCCTTACATGCCAATGTCATGACAACAAGGACATCAAATGGGAAATTTCCAATAACCTAGGTGTTGAACATACTTCCATTGCCCCCATTCATTGTTAATTTTTGAAGATAGACCCTTATGCAAGTTGAGTTCAACTAAAATTTTAATGAATTTATTATGCACGTGATTCTATAACTTTTTTTCAAAATCTAAGAACTTGCCTTGATTATTACCCAATGTTTCTATGAAGTCCTTACTCTAGAGCTCCATAGGAAGCCCTCACATCATCACTCAAATCAACTAAATGTATAGGGGTTCATTTATAGGATCGAATTATAGCCTCCATTGCTTTATAAATAAAGCTAAGGGTCCCTAATATCATCACTTGCTTTGTATCTCCAAAGAATTCTTTTCAATATGAACTTGAAATGATAGCGACCCACATAACAAGATGTGGTATTTATATATAAACCTTCAAACTTACCCAATTTTCCTTTAGCCATATTCTTGGTGGTTTATTGTTAACTTTATTGACCATGAAAGGGCATGTGAGGGATTTTTATATCATCCTTTTTACCACTTCCATCCTTATGTCTCTGCCAAAAAACAATTTAGACCACTTTTTCCTCAACTCGATGCACTTTGGCTTCCATCTCTTCTTAACCACCTTCTTTTTTTTCCCATTATATGAAAACTCTTCACCTCTTTGTTAACACCTAATTTTTTTCCACCTACCTTGTCATTAGCCCCATCACACATATACATCGTTAACTATTTCATTTCCACCCCCTTGGACCTTCACGGAACCAAAAATTAAACTTGCACAAAAAAGGGTTATTTTACAAAATTAAATTGCTCAATTATCTAAAAAATGAGCAACTTGTGCCCTGACTTGATTTTTGCATGTTTCTCTCTTTTTACCTTTGACAAAAAAAAAGAAACTTGGCATAAATCTTATGATAGACCAAATTGGAAAAAGGATCAAAAAAGTGAAAGGCACAAAATCAGAAGGCAAAATCCAAAAATAACAAATAAAAAATAAAAAGTCAAAAATCAAAGCATGATCCTTATCCTACAGCTATTCGTTGTGCCTATAAATGAACACTCAAGGTCCATCACTCAATACTAATTCTCCATTCATTGATCAAGCAGTCACTCTACACAAATCTCCTCGATATCCGAACTCCTAGTGTTCCTTTCTCACCTTGCCAGAGATTGCATACGTGACGTGTGGCTAGAGAACCGTTGATTGTTAGGAGACCAAGAAAACCCTCCCTTGGATAGGTGTAGGGGCCCGTCTACTTCAACTCATAGGTGACCCTGAACTCTTGTAATTCCATTTTTACAATGAAATGAGCATTCTTTATTCTTTGAAAATATGTTTGTATCTATTTGCTTGATAAGGATGTTTGGAAATGTTAGTTTAGATTTATTTTCACTATCATTTAATTCCGCATACTGATTAGATTGATTGTTTTTGTTTCATTTTTATTTGCTTTCCGTATTTTCCATTCAAAACTCTACTAACTTTATCACAACCCTTAGTAGGTGCCTTTTGGCACATGCCGGTGTGAAAACGCTAGCAACAGTTTTTGGTGACCATAGCGGAAGAGATCTCTTTTGCTCTTCGGTTGTGCTTATCCAACTTTTCTTGCCTTGATTTGAGTTTCATTGTTCTCTATTTGACTTGCTTTCTATTTGATTGTTGTTGCCTAAGCGATTTGAGTCAAAAACCTGGCCTGAATCTACCCTTTTTTATCAAGTCGAGCCTTTGTTTCACTGTTTATGAGTTTTACGAGCCAGGTCACACCTCTTTGGCACTTTTATGCGACATGGGTCGCACCTTTTCCCCCCAAAAGAGCGACCTACTTCAGAAATTGGCTTTTCTTCCAGAGTGGCACTCATTCAGCCTTTCTGAGTGACCTAGATCGTGCCCTTTCCCCCGATAAGTGTGGCCTAATCCTATTTTTCTAATTTTCAGTAGTTCTCAGCTCCCAAACCCTTTGTTTGAACTCTAGCCCTTACAAACAACTTCGATTTTTCAATTTATGATTTGTTTCAGTTCCCTTTCAGTTCGGTTAGCAATCATTTGCTTGCTATAACAGTCTTTTTAGTTTTATTTTTCAGTTCTTGTGGTGAAGAAAGAAATATTGCTTTTGAGTATTTGTTGCTTCTATAGTTCTGTTAAGGATTCTGTTGGACTGCATGCCTATTGTTTCAGCGAGTGCTTATTGAAAAATCAATCTTTTTTATGCTTTGAATGATAAATGCTTAGTTGTAGCCTTTCTACTTTGAAAGGATGTTTTCAAGAAAAGTTTGGACTTAGTATTGGCATAAGTTCATTTCTATTAAGAATTTACTTTCTCAGTTAGCAGTTGTACACACCACCAATGCACACAATCACTCCCTAAATCAAACTATCGTTTGGTTCATGCCGCCAATGAATCCTTAAAATAAACCATAACTTAACACACTTTAACCTCACTTGAGGACAAAAAATAATCATGTAGTTGAGTTAGGACACTGGGGATAGGCATCCAAACAATCCCCCTTTGTCATTATACATCTGAAACATAGTGGTTGTCTATTTAGGGAGACAAAATCCTCTAGTACTTGGGAAATGGTTTGAGGCCAATTTATGAGGTGAGTCTCTCCCTTAAGATGTCAAATGGAAAGACTGGAACCAAATGTCTGGGTGGTGCACTGTCCCCACTCGGAACTGAAGATAATCCGTATCGTTGGCTTCGGACTCAAGCTACGGAATACTCATATTGATGTGACCCAAAAAAGGTATCCTATAGACCATTTTTCTTAGGTATCTTACCCATAGGCCATCCCCTTCGGTGGGTAGAGACCCAGGACAGACGGAGTCGGCTCTGACTCCAACTCTGTAACTTTCCTTTCGATCTTCACTTACCGGGTCCAGATAGGATTGATGCCCCTATTGCTTTCTGGTTATTAGAAGGGCAGAATTAGCTCCTTACTTCTTTTTATCTGATGGGGAGGTGATGACCACACAAAGGAAAAGATTTGAAGAAGATTATATTTGTTGTTTTTCTTTTTTTACTGTGTAGACATATGTTAGGTTAGTGAGTCTTTTTATTTTATAGGATTGTTTCTTATGGCTTGTTTGTCATTTTTTTGAGCTCACATGTTGCACACTTGGGTGAATTAGGTTCTTTGAGCTTCTCTTGGCTTGTTTTCCATTTTGTTATGCTCACCTGCTGCACACTCAACTGCATTAGGTTTTTTGAGATTTCTCTGATCTTGAGCAGTACTCGTTTAGCCTTACATCCTTGAAATGTTTTAACTAGGATTCTACCATTATTGATCCCCCAAGGTTCTCTCAAAGGATTCAGGGCCAACCTCATGAGTATGGTCTCTTAAACCCTACGGTCCGCTCCTCACACCAGACCTCAATTTAACACATTACATAATCACTAGAGCACCTCTCTGAGTCACTTGATTCCAACTCCTTATAGTCAAGATCATATGCACACTAGCGGCCCCATGGCTACTAGCATCCCACCTCCTTCGAACCCTCCTCCTTCGAACCCTCCTCCCTCAAACCCTCCGTTAGGGGGGCCCTTGACTGCAAGCTTTCCATTTATGGATAACCTCGACCTCCTTGATTTAGCGAGGCAGAACAATGATCCGATCGTCCATGATCCAAATTGGTCCCCTATTCCCACCAAACTCCCATCAAACATCCCAAATTTTGAAGGGAAGGTTGGGGAATACCCCCCCAAAATCATATCATGTTGTTTCACCTATGGTGATGATCAAACAATATCATAGACGATTCTACTAGACTCCAACTCGTTCAGAGAAACCTCACTAGTGTTGCTGCCAAGTGGTATATTGACCAACCTCATGGGACACATCCCAATTTCATGTCCTTAGATTCCACTTTACTATAGTTCTTGCAGCTTCCCGTCCAATACAACGATGGAATAGAAATCTTCCTCTCTTGTCGGTTGAACTTCGCTACCCACATCACTTACCATATCCATGAGTGGCGTAGGAGTCAGAGTTTATGCAAGATCAAACTTGATGACGTGATATTTTTAGACTGGTTTCTAAAATACCTACTCCCAAACATTGCAAAGGATCTGGCCTCTTAACGACCCCAAATCGAGGAAGAGGTTATCCTCAAATCCCGACAGTTTGACTTGATCTATGCATTGTTCAGGTATTTATATACCATCATCCAAGATGCTTCTCGTGGAGATTCCTCCCAAAGAGACACCAAGGGTATTCCATGTGTTGGATGGTGTCATTGGCACTATCGCATCTCGACCCAATCCGTATGTACCCTCTCCCAGTGAATGGTTATGCATATGGACTTGTCCCCAATGTTGTGCATCCCCATCGGGGCCTTATTGCCACTCTGAGCTACAACCTTGATTTATCACATGCTTCATCCCATTCAGGAGATACTATATCATATCAGTCTCCTACCTTAGCTCCTCATGTTCATGGGCCCTCTTGTAGTGGCACCATATGTGGCATTGCTTCTACTATCTTTGTGGATCCTCTAGCCATGAACCTATACCATCCTTTTCTTGACCCTCCATTAGCCCATCTAGTGCAGCCACACCTTGTTGCTCCTTATTTCCCACAAGGGCAAGTGTTCGATCAACAAAACATGTCTGCCCAACTTGCACCTAATAACCAACAAGCATAGCCTAAGAAAAATAATAAAGGAAATAATCAATCATAGGGAGGTGGAAACCAACCTACCACTCTACCTGATAACACTGGCGCAAACCCCGTAGATTAGGACCCTAACAAGCTGCCTAAACAACCCAAAAACGCTCAACTACGGCCAACCATATATGTTCTTTTTGTGGTGTGTATGGGAATTATACCCATCACTATCCTCATTTGGATAAGGCATGCCAACTATGGAATAAGTCAAACCAATACGAAGCAGCTGTTGCCCCACAAGGGAAAGCAAACCCACCTCTAACTCAACCCCCACAACCCCAACCTGCGGTCCTACAGAACTCCTTCTCAGTGCAAGGCGTAGTAACACGACAACCGTTGGCACCTTATCCACCCCAACAAACTTCGTCGAGTGAATTATCTAACTCTAGGGTCTAGCACCCCCTCATGCTATTTGCCAAGCACCCCCTCATGCTATCTGCCAACGTGAACCTTCAGATGTGATGAAACTAGTATAGTTCAGCCGTCGAATCCTCCACTACTGATAAGGGAAAATAAACCAC
Source organism: Larix kaempferi (assembly GCA_027924585.1). Lineage (NCBI taxonomy): Eukaryota > Viridiplantae > Streptophyta > Pinopsida > Pinales > Pinaceae > Larix > Larix kaempferi. The sequence continues at coordinate 10,788,288 of BSBM01001331.1, read as the reverse complement.
CCTAGTTAACGAAACCATGCACATCCCTAAACCTCCTATCGATGGGATCCCAAAATTTCCCAAATTTCCTTTGCATCACATTGACAACAATCCCAACACTCAAGCCGCTCTAAATTATAGCATTGTAAATGACTTGGCACAGTCCCCCACTGCCATATCAACTCTGGAAGTTCTTATAGGGAACTACCACATGCAATGCAAAGCCTTATTCTCGGTGCTAGGTGCGATCGATCCTCCTAAATCCCATTTGATGATGTTTGATTTAGACCAAGCAGAGCCACTAATGCCCTCATTAATAGCCTTCCAAGTCCCAGTGACTGTCCGTAACCTGGTGATTCATCAATGCATTATCGATGAAGGTGCTTCTACCTGTGTCATGTCAACACATGTTTGGAAAAAGGTAGGATCCCCCCAATTTGTGTCATCCTCATGACATTATGCGCCAATGATGGTCGCACAACTAAAACTCAAGGTCTTCTCTTGAATGTCCCTATAGAGTTAGCTGGTAAAACAATGTCGATCGACATTGAGGTCGTCAACGCCTAGTTAGACTACAACCTCCACCTTGGGTGTAATTATATGTACGCGACGAAGGAAATTGCATCATTTGTTTTCTGACTTATGATGTTCCCCCATGAGGGGAAGATCATCAAGTTAGACCAATTGACGTACTACAATCCCAAGGGGCCGACTTGTACAGAGAATGTTTTACCCACGACAGACAGTAGTATTGGTTGTGCATCTATCCCGACTTTTACGAGTGTTGGGCCTAGCATCTTTCACAATGCCCCCATGATCAAAACCTTTCAGGTTCTTCCTCCTCCACCCCCAAAAGTGGAAATATCTTAGCTCTATACAGTTTCCTCGTGTAAAGTTGCAGCACCACCTCACGCCTAGCCTCAACCTCAACCCCAGCTTGCCTCTTCTCCCATCCAGTTACCTGGGAACCAATGGGGAGCCATGCCTATTTAGCAGATCCCCTTTATGTTTCCACCTTATTGAATCATGAGCACACTATCCATGGCAACTCTTAATCTCCTGGGTTTGATGTTAGGCCTCCATGTTTGGTATCTTACCCCTCTGAATCAACCTCCCAATACACATGTTGTTTTGACGCGTGTGCAGCCTATTGGTACCACCAATCGTCCTCCTCTCGGAGCCTCAAAGGTAGCGACCAACAACCCACCCCCTCCCCCGAAGAAGAAAGTCGGGGGAAAAGCGACAAATGTGACACCACCAACAAATCTAAATAAAGTTGTGAACCCTCCCTCTACTGCCTCAGTGCGATGTTTTGGGTCACGCTACCCAAAACTGTCAGAAATTGCCTATCTTGCGCACTCATATCCAGTTGTTGGAGAATGACACATGTTGTTTGGTTTTGCAACCAAGCTTGTGCAATGGGCACCTGTCAACAATGTGATAGCAGTTTCAATATAGAAAGCAAAAACGATTATGAATTAAATCTAAATCTAAACTAACATGTGCATATAACAAATAAATCTAAAAATGATTCATAGAAAGAACAAGAAATAAAAGAATGTTTTGTATTATCATACCTCAAATGGTGAGGATTTGTGGTGTTGAGCAGCTCCAAGGTTGAGATGCTCCAGGCTCCAATGGTCTCTTCTCCAAGATTGCTACAATGGTCAAGAACTCAAAAGAGATTTTGACAACATGAGGATAGGATGATGGATGGATGGAAAGTGAGGAGTCCCTGTCACCTTTTTATAGTTTTTGGTGATGGGGAATACCATTGTGGTTTTGAGGAAACCAATGGTATTGACCAACATGATTTAGGTACATTTTTCCTTCTTTTTTTCTTTTTTGAATATTTTTAATATTTTTATTCCCTTTTAATATTTTTGGGAATTCTGGACCCTTTTTGAGGGCTTTTTGTGTTTTTTGAGGAACAATATATATTTTGATGGGAAAAAATGTGTATTATGGTCTTTTTGGTGACCTTTTGATGGCTTTAGAGGCTCAAATGGTGGAAAACTGGACAAATGGGTCATGTGAATAAGGGAATGAGCTAGTGAGCACTTTTTGGGTGTTAACAGATTACCCTGATGTGTGAGGGCAGGAGCTCATTGTATGGCCGATAGACATCATAGTTCTTTTTTGTTTTTCCTGGGGTTTGGAGTAGAGAAGAGACCGGTTGGAGACCGGATCAACGACCCCTTGGAAGCTGCAAAAACTGGAAAAAAAAAAAATATTACATGGCCTCAATATGAATGAGGAATAATCTCTGATAATGGACGAGGCGGGCATACCCATGCTCGTATCAAGACATATACATAACAAGTAGTCCCAAGAAGGGGGACCTAGATAATACATAAAAAAATATGCTGGTACATCATAATGGTCCAAAGGGGACACTATTCTGGGATGTACTCGTGATCACAACATGACTGATCTCAATAACTGATACACTGGAAATGCAACAACCATTCCGAATAAGGTTTCAGAAGGGTTGATGAACTGCTGAAACTGAAGGTATCCGACATCTGTAGGGACTCAACAACTGTGAGTCAACTCTGAGGAGTATATGTAACTGTATACTCGAGGGAGTATAAAATTGGGGTACATCTGAATACTGTCGCCATGCGCAACCCGGATATCTATAGGAAAATGTAACTGGTTGTTTCCATAAGTAGACTCTCAAATGTGGAAGGGTCGGGTGGTATCCGGGGTCTTCAACAAATAACTGAAACGACCAATACCCTGTGCGAGTCTCAACGATGCGATCAAGGTGTTGAAGTCGAGCATGTGAGAAACAACCATTTGGAGAGGCACTAAGGACTCTTCTTGAAATGATTCATAGGCACTCATCATAAATGGTGATGAGTTGAAGTCGAGCATGTGAGAAACAACCATTTGGAGAGGCACTAAGGACTCTTCTTGAAATGATTCGTAGGCACTCATCATAAATGGTGATGAGTCCAAGGCATAGGGACCTCTAGGTCTATCATCTAGAATAAATTTGGTTGGTGTCGACAAAGGGAGACCGGTAACTATCAAGGCAATGATGTTTCCTTGATAGGAGCACGAGGTGTACAACTAAAAGGTGGTAGTACTGATGGTAGGACTGACATACTATGGGGATGGGAAATAACTGGGGTCGCAGAGTGGGTGGACTCAAACTTCCTTTGTTCAGAGTATGATGACATGGTTGACCTAGCAACGTAGGAAACTGACTTGTAGGTGTGGGGATCATAGTTTTAAGGACTGAAGGGTATGTATTGAATCTGGGGGAACAAGCTGATGGATGCTATAGAGGGACTCTCAGGGTGACATACTGCAGAATACTCTGAACAAAGGCGACCAAAATGGGGAAGCTGCCATATGAGTAGACATGATTTGTTGTAGCACCGAGAAGCACCATTGGGTCCTTCTTCGTAGTTTTAATGAGCTCCAAGAAGGGATAAATGTGTGCTCTGAAATGGTATTGTCCCGTGGATTTTGTGAGCCCAGGACTGTTCGTGCTCATGATTGCTTTCATTTTTAAGGAGTTTGAAAATGATAAGAAGACTCTGCAGTGGTGGTGGAGTACCGTCCTGTGGATTTATACGATCCTAGGATGGTGATTGCTCGTGGTCTCTTTCATGTTTAGAGAGTCTGAAAGCGGTAAGTGGACTCCATTGGTGTTATTTTTTGTAAGTTAGTCTCCAAGGGCCGAAAAAGCATAAAATGATGCAAATGGAGAACTCTTCTAGCCGATGTGACTAGAGTATTCATTTTTCGTAATTAGTCTACAAGGTCCGGAAAAGGGGTAAACTTATACCAGGTAGACGCCCTTTCAGATATGTTTATCGAGCATGAAACGAAGCAAGGTTGCCGGTGATCTTTTCATTGTTTTAGGAGTCATAAAAGAGCTTAACAGAAACTCCCTAAGTGCCTTTTTCGTAAAAGGAATTGCTCGGCCCGAAAAAGGGGTAAAACTATACCGAACAAAAAGGTATTGATGAGAGCGAGAAATGGTCTCGAGCGTTGTCATGAGTGCGAAAAACTGAATCCGGTGACATAAAGATTGTAAAAAACGAGCAACGGCCAATGTGGCATGCAAACCGAGGTGATGAGTGGCATTTTGAAAAAATGCCCGAAAATAGGGGGTGAGAGCGAGAAATGATCTCAAGCATCATCACGAGCATGGAAAACTGATTCCAGCGGTATAAGATTCGTTAGAAACGGAAGACGGTCGATGTGGCACGCAAACCGAGGCAATGAGGGGGTATGTAAAAGATGCCCAAAAAATTTGGGCGTGAGAGCGAGAAAAGATCTCAAGCGTCATCATGAGCGCCGAAAACTGAATCCAGCGGTATAAGATTCGTCAGAAACAGACGACGATCGATGTGGCACGGAAACCGAGGCAATGAGGGGGCATGTAAAAGATGCCCAAAAAATCTGGGCGTGAGAGCGAGAAATGATCTCAAGCGTCATCACGAGTGTGGAAAACTGAATCCGGCGATATAAGACTCGTAAAAAATGGACGAGGGTCGATGTGGCACGCAAATCGGGGCGACGAGGGGCATGGAAAAAAATGCCCGAAAAATCTAAAGGTGAGAGCGAGAAATGATCTCAAGCATCATCATAAGTTTGGAAAAAAGAATCCAATGGTATAAAATTTGCCAATAAACTGACAACAATCGATGTGGCACGCAATTCGAGGTGGCATGGGGCATGCAAAAAATGCCCGAAAGTGTTTGGTGAGAGTGAGAAACGATCTCAAGCATCATCACGGGCATGGAAATATGAATCCTGCGATGCAAATGGTGCGAAAAACGGAGGTCATAAGGACTCCGAAATGGTCAAAGGAAATAACCAGGTTAAAAAATGGCTACAAATAAAGGTGAGCCCACCAAGCCAAGGATGTAGTGGTGGGGAGAAATGATGACCCGCGGGGGGAAGAATACTAGGTGTATCAAATCAAATCAAATATACAAGTGACATTTGACCTCAAAAATGGTTGAGATCACGAATGTGAAAAAGTGAGGAGGGTTAATGACTTGCCCCCATGCGATGTGCATGGGGTTTGTGATTATGGATCACATATGTGTTGGTTTGAACGATGGGCTCATTAAGGTGTTGAGATAGAGATGATGGGGAAGGTTCAAAATGATTGATCGTGCCCCCTATCCTGGGGTCGAGGTAATCTATTATGCCTCCTAACTCAGAGGTGTCAATGTGGTGCAGATGTTGTCTCAGGGAGAGATCAATAGGGCATTGAGCAACTGTTGGCGAGGGGCTATACCATGAGGCTGTGGGCTGTGGTGGCATACTGAAGTGATGATATGATGATGGGGGATTCCCTTTGTGGGGTGGATGCCCCCAGTATCTCCGACGAGAATCACGATGATGATGAGTGGGCAAGGTTTTGGGCCTGCCCCCATGTTGTGGACATGTGGTTTCCTCATCGATTTGAAAGGGTTGAACATGTGTGTCAAAGGGATCAATGGAAGGGGCCGACCGGACAGAGGGGTATCCAGTGGAAACCGTGTAAATGGTGTTAATTTCTTTCGAGGAGGAAGATGGTGGGGGATGAATTTCCTCAATTTGAGGAGGGGATATCTCTAGGTCAGCATTATTCAATTCGTATAGAGCTGCTCTATAATCTGGGAGATCAGGGCAGTGATGTGAGTAATGGCCGTAAATCCCGCATATCGCACAAGGGTGATTGGTACGCAACGATTTGTTGCGAGGTTGAGGAGGTGGCTCAACTATTATCACTGGGATTCCGGTGTCGTCATCCAACATATTCATGTGTTCTTGGAGTGCAGGTAATTGTGGACATTGATGAGTGGCATGGCCTACGTCGTCACACAACGAGCACTTAAGGGGAATGCGAATAGTTGGGGGGTTCTTGGCTACCTTGGGGGTTGCTGGGGGGTGCGAGTTATGGGTCCAGTGTTATAAGTTTGTGAGCCTCTGCCACCTGTGTTTCGTAACGGAGGTGGGGCATTTCTAGATGTTGATGCCGTAGTCACTATTGGGGGTGGTCTATTTTGCAGATGAGTGACAGGAGGGGGTGGGCGGTTGGTAGTAGCGATAGGTTGTACCGGTTGTAAAATAACAGTCAGAGTCGGCGGGGGGCTCAGAGCAAGTAAGTACCATACCGGAAGTCCTAATGTTAAACCAGGAAGGTTGAGTGTAGCCATTACTGGTGAACTAACAACTCCTGAAAACGGGAACAAGAAAGGGATAGTGTGAATTGGCGTTGTTCCGATATGAGTAGGAACTATGGGTGTTTGTGGCAGTGACGAGGGCTGTTGTGTGGTGTGCGACAGGGTGCACAAATCGGATGTTTTTGTTATCGGTAAAGGTGGTGGGATCGATGGAAATGTGGAAGTCATAGGTGACTCGGTGTAGATTCCAGGACCAATTGACGAGACAAGTGATGTCGGTGCAGTTTGAATGGTTTGTTCAATTATTGGTAGCACATTTTGAGGGGTTGCAGGGGCGTTAGGATCATAATATGTGAATTGATCAATCTTGATAACGCATCCTTCATGTGGGAACATCATGAAGCAAAACTCAGATGAAGCGATGGCTTTCATTTTGTACGTATAGCTACATCCAAGAAGGAGGTTGTAGTCGAGCTGGGCATTGATCACTTCGATGTCAATGAGAACCAATTTGCCGCCTAGTTCTACGGGTACGTTCGCTAAGAGGCCTTGTGGTTGAGCTAAGCGCCCGTCATAAGCTCGTAATGTTGTGGTGGATGGTTGTAAAGTGGGGGAGCCAAGTTTCTGCCATACAAGAGTGGACATAACGCAGGTTGAAGCTCCTTCATCGATGATGCATCGATACACAACAAGGTTTCGAATGTTTACGGATACTTGGAAGGCCAAATTTGATGGCAATCGAGGTTCGGCTTGGTCTAAGTCGAAAGCCATCATATGTGTATCGTTAGGGTCTACTCCTCCGATGACGGATAATGGTAGTTTTCATTGTGCAGGGCATGTTTTCAATACCTCTAAAGCAGACATAGCAGCGGGGGATTGTGCTAAATCTTCCACGACATTCTAATTGGATGCTGCTCGAGCATTAGGATTGTTATTAATCCTTTGCAGAGGTATGCGAGGGATTTTAGGTCCTCCGTCCAACGGCATATTTGGTATGCGTAGTGGTTGATCTGATGGAAGGGAGGTGGATGCGTTAGTGAGAGGAGTTTCTGGGGGTGGGCCGTACTGATTCCTGCGAGTCTGGAGGTTGGTATCATTGGATGACGTCATTAATAAAATGATGTGTGCCTGAATCCGTATGCTGATAATCAGTTGCGGCATAGGTGATTTGTTGCTGAGGTGCAGCAGATCCTTGTGGGGGATCCATTGGGAAAGCATTTACTACTCCCTGGTTTGGCAATGGGTTTTGCAATATCATGGGTTGCGGTTGATTAAGTGGAGCTGGCTGTCCAGCGTGGCACTAGCGTTGGGAATCGTCAGCCCAAAGCTTACGTGCTTTCTCTAAATGGGGGCAGTTGTGAGTATAGTGGCCATAGACTCCACATATAGAACATGGATGGTTTGTTCTCAAGTTATTGTTTTTCGCCTGTTTGGGAGGACGATCGGGATTCTGGTTGGGGGGAGCAGCGTCGTTATTATTTGGAGGATTGGGTGGTGGTGGACCTTGATTATGTTGCTGGTTGTTTCCGCGGTTTCATCCTCTTTCGTGGTTTTGTTGTCCGCCCTGGTTGCGTTGGTTGTTTTGGTGCTGGGGATGATTGTGTTGTGTGTACACTTGCCCTTGAGTAGTGGGAGGATTTTGGGGTGTTGCAGGTGCGGGAGCAGGTTACGGTGGATAGTAAGCTGGTGGGGTTGGGGGAGGTCCAGTTGCCTGCTGGGGTTGTTGGTAACCTTGAGCTATTGGAAGTGTTGGGTTAGCTGGTATAGCCTGCTGGGGGTAATACATTGGTTGGGCCGGTAAGTGAATTGGATTCTGGGTGGCCGGTTGGTTATAGTATGTGGGTGGTACATAGGTCGATGGTGCTTACCCATAGCAATGTGGTGGACAAGAGGGTCCATGAGTGTGATGAGTCTGATTCGTTGGAGCGTACGAAGTCGTAGCTCCAGAATTAGATGTAGCCCTAGAGAGGTCTGGGGTGTTTATGGTGCTCACCATGCTAAAAGGTTCATTTTGTGTCGTGACTTGGCCGATAATACCATCAGCGGCATGTGATGCCCCCCGAGCGTCACCGCGTGAAGAATCACCTCGTGGGGCGTCTGGTATGATGGTGTAGAGATAGCTTGACTGGGCATAAATCAGGTCAAACTGTTGAGCTTTAAAGATAGCTTCTTCTTCTGACTAGGGTCGTTCGGAAGCTACATTTTGCCTATGAGGGGTAGGAGTGATTTGAGAAACCAATCCAAAAATATACGGTCATCCAATTTTATCTTACAGAGGCTACAGCGCTTGCGCCACTCATGGATATGGTCGGTGATGTGGGTAGCCGTGTTTTGTCTACAATACAACAATATTTCAACTCCTGCATAATAGTGTACAGGTAGCTGAAAAAACTGAAGGAAAGTGGTGGCGAGGGACGTAAATGTATCGTGGGTCCCATGTGGTTGCTCAATGTACCACTTGGCTACATAGCCAGTGAATGTTCGTTGCAACAGTCTTAGTCTAATGGAGTCATCCACTATGGAGTTAGATGAACACCATAGATGAAATGACATTATGGGGTTTTGGGGATCTTCCCCAGCTTTTCCTTCAAACTTTGGGATGTCTGAAGGATGTTTTGTAGGCATGGGTGGCCATGTAGGGTTGTGCCTAATAGGATCATTGGTTAACCTTGCTAGGTCTGGTAAGTTCATACTAGCCATGAATGGTAGATTAGCAGATGGGTGTGGCGTAGTCACTGGGACATAACTGTTAATGGTGGCATTATGTAGTTGTCATGTGGCCCCTAAGGGTATGCTAGGTATTGAAGGTACATGTCCTCCAACCGATGTGGTGTGGGAAGGACCTGCGCTCCCAAGTGCAACATGGGTTGCAAAGAGGTTAGGAATAGTGCCAGGAATTCCTGGGATGTGGGTTGTGGTAATGAGAGGGGGTGTGACCCCTATGTTGGGCATACCCATAACAGGTGGTGGCCTTGTGTTGGGCATACCTAAAGGGGGAATGGCCCCTATATTAAGCATGCCTAAAGGGGTTGTTGTTACCGTGGGTGGCAGAGTAGTAGTAGGGTTTGTCGATGTATCTCAAATAGTACTAGTCAAAAGAGGATCGTATTGTGATCCAACCATGGTGTTGGTTGGTGATGTTTCAGTGGGGTGTTCGGATTCAGCCTCAGAATCAGATGTGTTGTGAGGCGCGTCAGAATCGGATGACGGTGTTCTATGCTGATGACGTGTCGAGTCAAGGGCGCCGAACTGAGGGGGTTCACCCTGAAAACGGCGAGATCGTCTTAAATTCTCAATGGTGAGAAATGTATAAAAATTCCAGTGGATGGTGGTGATGTAAAAGACTCGAAACCCTAGTGCAACAATGTGTGCAAGAGGGGAGTGAAAAAATAACGGTTCTCATGCCAACAACGAACCTCAAAAGCACTTCTTATAACAGTTGTGCTATAATAAGTGGAGGGATCCAAAAAATTGGTCAGAATACCAAAAGTCAAACAGTTCCTAGAAAAAGTGGTGCTCACTAGACAAAAGGTGGGTATTGTATCATGCAAACACCTAACTAGAAGTATTGTGAGTCAACAAACGATATTCTCTGCAAGGTGATGAAATCCAAGTCAGACAATATAGAGTGTTGAATCAACGGCTAGATATCCCCCTACCGGGAGGGACACCGGGTAGACAATCCTAAAGAGTGGCAACTAGGTTACCTCGTTCATGACACGTTCGGTTGGGTGAATCTGCAGTTTGGTTCTATCGCCACTGTACCCCCATACAGGTGTACACTGAGAACTTTGAAAGGTATCCTCCAGTTACTGAATGGATTGCGGTATTCCACTCAGGCTTCCGGAACCAGTTTGGCTACTTCAACTCTCCTAAGGGAGAGGCCTTCCCGATAAATTGGTTGATAACCGTGTCAAAATTATAAGGGATTTTGGTACCGTAAAGGACAACCACTATGTCTCAAATGTAAATAATTGAGGGGTGTTATTGGAACACCTATCCCCTCAATCCTACCTAACTACAAGATTCTTTTAAGTGCTCCCCAAGTGGGGTTAAAAAGTTGGTTGAGTTAAGGTAGATTTTAAGGCTCAGTTTAAATAATGTGGCAGAGTGGGTGCAAGTATGATTATTAAACTGAAATTGATTTGCCTCGCTTGGGCGATTGATTACAAATGAAAAAATAAGACTTTTCCATTTTGCAAAAAATAAAGGCACTTTCGAAACGTAAATGCTTGAAAAAACTATTAAAAAATAATGGATCTTTGAAATAATTTAAAGGGAAGTAAATAACATAAATATTTCAAGAAATAAATAGATCTCTTAGAAAATTGCTTGGGCAAACTATTGAGCAAATAAACAGTGAAACCTATGATCTAAATAGAATGCAGAAAATCTTTCTTTCAATTACTGAAATTTTTTAAAAAGGCTTTTCAATGGAGCATATGTAAATAGAAAATGATTCGCTATCGCTGTAAATAATGCTGGAAAGTAAGCTAAATGGGCAAAAAATACAGCAAATATTTTTTCTAAAAAATCGGTCAAATTCAAAATAACAACATCGCGGGTTTTAGGGCAAAAGCCACGATGTGCAACGCCGGTTTCGGCCGCAAAGTCACGATGTGCAACGCGGGTTTCGGCCACGAAGTCGCGATGTGCAGCGTGGGTTTCGGCCGAGAAGCCGCGATGTGTAGCGGGGAAAATGGTCGCGAAGCCGCGGTGCCCCATGCGTAAAAAGGCCGCGATGAGCCGCGCGACTGTCGGGCGAAAAGCCATGAGGCGAAAAAAAAAAAAAAAAAAAAAAAAAAAAAAAAAAAAAAAAAAAAAAAAAAAAAAAAAAAAAAAAAAAAAAACCGAACCCGAAAATTGAAGTTTCAGGCTGTTAATGGCAACAGAAAGGGCCAAGATCTAAAGCAACAATAGATCTGTTGTCTAGGATGGCAGATCTATAAATTAAAAGGATTAAAAACTAACAAAAACTAAGATCTAAAGCAAAAAACCAAGATCTAAGAATTCGAAGCCAGCGGAGTCGCCAAAAACTATTGCTTGGTTTTGCAACCATGCTTGTGCAATGGACACCTATCAACAATGTGATAGCAATTTCAATATAGAAAGCAAAAACGATTATGAATTAAATCTAAATCTAAACTAACATGTGCATATAACAAATAAATCTAAAAACGATTCATAGAAAGAACAAGAAATAAAAAAAACGAACCCGAAAATTGAAGTTTCAGGCTGTTAATGGCAACAGAAAGGGCCAAGATCTAAAGCAACAATAGATCTGTTGTCTAGGATGGCAGATCTATAAATTAAAAGGATTAAAAACTAACAAAAACTAAGATCTAAAGCAAAAAACCAAGATCTAAGAATTCGAAGCCAGCGGAGTCGCCAAAAACTATTGCTTGGTTTTGCAACCATGCTTGTGCAATGGACACCTATCAACAATGTGATAGCAATTTCAATATAGAAAGCAAAAACGATTATGAATTAAATCTAAATCTAAACTAACATGTGCATATAACAAATAAATCTAAAAACGATTCATAGAAAGAACAAGAAATAAAAGAATGTTTTGTATTATCATACCTCAAATGGTGAGGATTTCTGGTGTTGAGCAGCTCCAAGGTTGAGATGCTCCAGGCACCAATGGTCTCTTCTCCAAGATTGCTACAATGGTCAAGAACTCAAGAAAGATTTTGACAACATGAGGATAGGATGATGGATGGATGGAAAGTAAGGAGCCCCTATCACCTTTTTATAGTTTTTGGTGATAGGGAATGCCATTGTGGTTTTGAGGAAACCAATGGTATTGACCAACATGGTTTAGGTACCTTTTTTCCTCTTTTTTCTTTTTTTGAATATTTTTAATATTTTTATTCCCTTTTAATATTTTTGGGAATTATGGACCCTTTTTTAGGGTTTTTTGAGGAAAAATATATATTTTGATGGGAAAAAAGGTGTATTATGGTCTTTTTGGTGACCTTTTGATGGCTTTAGAGGCTCAAATGGTGGAAAAGTGGACAAATGGGTCATGTGAATAAGGGAATGAGCTAGTGAGCACTTTTTGGGTGTTAACAACACAGATGAAACATTTTGGTCGTCCATCTCCCTAGCACCAAAACATGGAATAAGTTTTTGCGCACCAATCATCCTTGTGTCGTATGTGGTCTTCACGGCCACTACTCGCACCATTACCTTGATCTGCCTAAGTATCAATCGGTACTCATTGAATTGCGTCGACTCTCTACCGAGTCCAAGTCAAAGTTATCGAAGAATTTCACCCTCCCTTCACTTCTTCGATCGAGACGAACACCATTTTTTTATCTCATCGTCTAACGAACCTTATGATGTATCTTGCAGTACCATCTCGATAAATCCATGACCCCAAGACTTGGCGAGTAATTCCTTTTGAAGCGACGAATAAATCCTAGAAGCGCTCATGGAACCTAACTTTCCATGGGATGACATGCACCATCGTACGTATTTAATTCTTGTTGAACCCGTCGTTTCGTCCTCGTCTGCGGACAAATTTTCCATTGAGCCAAAAGATTTCACACCGCGCAAAAACGTCAATTGGTTCAAGAACCCAATCCTATCCCCTGACGCTTTTGAAGAAGGGAACATGGCCAACATCTCTCCCACCATCCAGGTGGATATATTGGTTAAACCAGGCGTCATGAAAAATATCACCTTGGGCGCCTCTTGTACCCCCGAAGAGATCGCTGCCTATAAAGCACTCTTCCAAGAATTTCGTTATGTGTTTGCTTGGTCATACACCGAGGTGCTCGACCTTGATCCTGCCATTTTTTAACGGTGTATTGACACATGGCCTGATGTTGTGCTAGTACACCAAAAGCAAAGACCGATCTACCCATCAAAAGTGTTAGACGTCCAGGCCGATACTGAAAAGTTAAGCAAATTCGGGTTCATTTATTTTTTTGCTTATACTACCTGGGTATCTAATCTAGTCCTTGTGAAAAAAAAGCAAGGCACCATTCATGTCTCTATATATTTTCATGATTTAAATCTAGCCTGTCCAAAATACAACTTTCCCACCCGTTTTATAGATTAGATCATCGACACTTGCCCCGGACATGAATTCTTATCCTTCATGGACGGTTTTTCGGGGTACTACCAGATTTAGTTCCGATCCATGCCATTTGGGATTAAAAACGTTGGAGCCACTTTTCAACACGCCATGTCATATTGTTTTCACAACTTGGTGCACATGATCCTTGTCTACTTGGACGACCTTACTTCATGGTCCAAGAAGTGCTCACAACACTTGGATAACCTCCGTAAGGTGTTCCTTTGATGTAGAAGATACAACATCTGCTTGAACCCTCTCAAGTGTGTTTTTTGTGTACCTGTAGGCCGACTGTTGGGATTCATTGTTTCCTAGAAAGGGATCATTGTCGTTCTGTTATAGAAATTCCCCCCTACGGATAAGAAGAAACTCTCTTAGGTTAGACTAGGATGCAACTAGTTCTAATCTAAGGCAATTGGGAAACAAATGCTACCTTGAATCCTAAACTAAGCTTTAAAACAAGATTAAATGCATTCAGAAGTGATGGAAGGATGAAACTCACCTCCAATCAAATGTGTGTCCCGCTTCCAACTCTGATCTCGAAGCTCCTGAGTAGAACCTGTCAAGGATCAAACAAAGAACAAACATACAATCTCCCAAATACCTTGAAGTAAAGGTTAGATTCAAATCTAAACTAGATACATTTCATGCCAAATATTTACACACAATACACATGAAATGGGAAACAAGACAAGTTATCTTTATTAAGAAGCTTGAAAAGCACTTACATAGGTTGCTTGATGTCCAAGCCAAATCCAGCTCCAAGACTTATCTCCTCTTGCTATCTCTACAAATCTCATAATATCATAGGTTGGATGCCCCAAGTAGTTCCCCCCATGGCTCATGGATGGCCTCTACTTTATAGCACTTGAGGGGTTAACCATAAGGAGAGGAAGGTGGATCTCATGAGGGTTTAGTGGATCAACCAAGCTAAACAGAGAGAGGGGGTTAGGATCAAATCAAACAGGTCAATCCCAAGGAAATCTCTCGGAAGGTAGAGATCCAAGTTCCAAGGCCAAGGGATAAATTAGGATTTTTGCACCCCAGACACAGAGCGTAACGCGAAAATTTGGAGATTTTCGTGGGGCAAGGGTTATGCAGAGCATGAAAAAGTGAGTTTTTGCGGGCTGGTAGAAGTGCAGAGCGCGAAAATCAATGTAATCAAGGTCAACTTGGAGTGACACTTGATTAAGTAGGTTATGTCTCGACCAACAAGGGGTGAATTTGCCTCCAAGGTATCCAGATGAGACCAAGGAGGGTACCGACATCATGTAAGAGTCATCAGGGAGAAATGTCGCTAGGTCACATGGTACAAAGATGCGACACTAAAGCTCGAAGTGTAACTTTGAGGTATAACAGATGCCCCCTAAAGTGTCAGGTCAGAAGAAATTGATGGCCGAAAGACTTTACTAATAAATTGCGAGAAGATAGCATCGAGGGAGTCAGAGAGGAGCTACAAGGAAATAAGATGTCAAATACCACCGAGGTGGGCATTCCCATGCTCAGAACAACTAACTCAAAGCATCGCTGCCGACCAATACATTGCATATCCATGATAACTGAGATGATACAGACTATGGACAAGTCATGGCTACTATGAACAATCATAGATCCATGAGACGATAATAACACAGCCACGACAAACACAATAGTGGATCTGTGTGGCAATACAATACTCACCATCGCAACCTGGACGTGGAAACGGTATCAAGAATGTCCAGGGTGTTCTACCCAATCCCAACATGATACCAATCTGACCATGTGATTACAATGTCTTGAAGTCGAACATGGCAGAAACTACTTGATTACCAACCAATGATGTAAGTTATTAACAAGCATGAGGGAAATCACAAATGATTACGATGATCCCCAAGGAAATGTGAATAGATGAGTTGACGTCGAACATTTGTGAGATCATTCGATCAGAGGTCAATGATGAAAACCTATTGTCGAACGCAAGGAAACATGCCATTAAGGCATGCAGGTACCAAGGTACTAAATGTTGATCCCTAAGCCTAATTCCTGGATAGTGAGTTGATGTCGACAGGAATAGACTCGTCGAAGGTGGGCCATAATGAATCCCACATCAGCGACACAAAATCAGTGTGAGAGAGAGGTGTGAAGCAACAAATCAAAAGGATATGTATTGACATAATGGACGACTCAAAGCAACGTTGACCCCTTGAACATATAACGGCATGAAGCAAAGCTCGGCAGCAGGGATTCAATTAGCAAAGAACAACCACAAGACGAATAGACTCAATACCAAGGAGGCAATGCACAACTGTGATTAGAACTTTATCAGAAAGGACTGAATACCCAAAAGAGGACAAGGTGTGGATGCATGCCATGTTCAAAGGTGACGACTTTCAAGCTGCCAAAAAGGGTAAACTTGACTCATTTCCCATTTTCCCCCATCATAATTGACGAGTACCTCTTTGTTGTTTTACGAGCTTGAAGAGGATAACAGATGCTCGATATAGCTCAACTGACGGATGAGTCTGATCTCACATGTTTTAAGAACCTCAGAAATGAGGGGTTCGTCCCAATGCGGGCCCTTCTATGTTGAATTTTAACGAGTCCAAAGAAGGCAAACTCGATAGTTTTTCATGTTTAGAGAGTCTGAAATAACTTAAAGAAGACTCCAAAATGTACTTTTTCGTAAAGTTAGTCCCTCAGATCCGAAAAAGTGTAAAACAATTCCTAAGAGAACTCTCCCAGTCAAAAGTCGACTGAGGTGTACCTTTCTCATAAATAGTCTAGACGGGTCGAAAAAGGGGTAACCTATCATCGAATAGACGTCATTTCAAATACTTTTACAAGTGTGAAAGAGACAAGTGCACTTGGCAATCTTGTCATAACGAGGGAGTCTGAAAATAGCTTAAAGAGAACTCCAAAGGTCTGTTTTCATAACGTTTAATCATCTTGGCTCAAAAAAAGGAATAAATAATACCAAAATGATACTTTCCTCATAGTTTTACGAGCACCAGTAAAGTCGACTAAGCTCGACATTGGTTTTCTTAAGTTTGACAAGCATGACACAGGTGTGAAAAGACGCTTGGAATCTTTTTCAGGTTTGGGTCCAGAGCACGAAAAATATAAAGTCAGCTCGAGTGAAGATCAAATAGCGTCATACCGCCAATGCGAATAGCTTATGGAGATACTGTAAAAAATGGTTTAGGAACCTTGGAAATAGGACATTAGTAACATGAAGAATTTGACCTAAAAAGGATTTTAAAATAAAATAATGAGCAAAATAGTCATGTAACTTGTATAAATAGAAGGTAAAAGAAGAAGTTACCCATTTTAACTTGGTCATTTTTACCCAAAGAGGAACTCTCACCTATTGGAGGGAAAATCTTCAAGCGACCATATCCGGAGATCCAGGGCACCATTTCGACCATCGTCTGAACTAGGTAGAAGCTCTTGAGCTCCTCTTTCTTTTCATGCTTTTATTTCTCAATTTCATACCAATTTTGGGGTTTTTTTAGGAACACTAGGGCATAAATTTCGCCCTCTGAAATTTTCATGGCCTCTCTACATCGAGAAACACGAAAATTTCGCTATTTTCATGCGGCTGCCTTTATGAGGGACGCAAAAATTCACAGTTTTCGTGTGGTCGATTAATTCCCAGGCGCGAAAATCACGCAAAATAGGAAAAAAATGCAAGTTGGTTTCTCATGTTTGGCATAAAATCAGTTCTTCATCTTCTCATAAATGTTTTCTTTGGTGTTTTACAAGAGTTTGTAACTTGTTTGAGTGAAGATGGTTGAGTTGAAAGAGAGAGAGCATGAGGTTGATGATAGAGTGGCCCTAAATGATCAAGTCACATTAACCGCGTTGCGAGAATGTGGTCTACTAAAGTTCTTCAAAACAAGGGGGATCCGCAAGCAAGGAAAGCTTATGAACTACATAATCCAAATGTGGGACAATGATATTTCAAGCTTTTCGTATTGGGGAGCATACTCTCAAGATAGAGCTCAGGGACATTTAATTCTTGACCGGCCTCTCTAAGAGGGGGGAAAGGGTCAACCTATCTGGACACAGGACCTCAAAAGAGAGCACAAACGAGTATATTTCTCGTTACTGCAGATAGGGTTCCCTAAGACAAGCGGAAAAGTGCCCATAAAAGATGTGATAGAGCTCCCGTTGAGAACCGTGTTGTATACCATCACACGCGTAGCAGGTAGTGTGGGTCCCCACCATGCAACACGGGGATAAATGACCCTTGCAATGGAGTGTATGGCACCGATGTTGTTCAACTGGTGTGAAGGGGTCCTGGTCAACCTCAAGGATCAGGTCACCAAATGCAGGAATGGAGATATCCATCAGTTTGGGTACGGGAGTATCTTGGTTACATTTTTCCTAGAGAGGGTACCTCTATTGTGTCCTCAAGTGAGTATGCCGATCCGTCCTGCATCCGAGCCTCGGATGGGGAGGTGGAGCGACTATGCCGGACGGCTCAACGGGCCACAGGTCTTAGCTTTTGCGAGGACTTTTTCTCGTGGTTGGAGGAGCAAATCATCATGATCGAGGACTATCCCTATGAAGGGGTGGATTTCCATGAGGATATCGACTTGGCACTTCCTGAGGATGATGATTGGGATGAATCAGGTATGTGACCTTCACAGTTGTGTTTTTGGTATTTTTATAATATATGATTTTTTTGTGATTTTTCGATGCGTGGAAAGATCTAACGTATGTACATGTTCATGCCACGGATCGTGGACCGAGGATTCCAGCGGGCTATTCACCACTACACCGAGGAGGTATTCAGCATCACGTCGCCGATGAGGATGAGGAGGAGGAGGAAGAAGCAGGAGGGATCCGCAATGTAGAGCGGAACCTTCAGGGTTTGGCCATGGGTGTTCCTACGAGGATGGATGAGATCCCACTCCATCTCCAGAGGCATACTATAGGTGTGCCAGGGCGTATCAACCGACTACTTCGTCGGGTGGCTAAAGCAGTGGTGTGCTACCACGAGCAGCGTGAGGATGATGACTAGCATTAAGATAACAGTTCTTTTTTTCAGCGACGTGTACACGATATGTAGGCCTGAGAGACAAATTTTGTATGGGACATGATCCCAAATTTTGTATTTGGACGCATATTATTATATGTACTCATAAAAAAAAATTGTATGCGATTTATATACATATGGACCTATTCCTGTGTTTGCTTATTTACAACGACTTGTGTGTTTTGTTATGATGTGTTTTATGTATGAGCTAAGTGCCAATTTGACTTCTGAGTACCTCCAGTGCGTTGGATCATACGTTTCAAGACCTTATTTATGGCCTCTACTTGACCGTTTTCCTGTGGGTAGTATGGGGTTGAGTTTTCGTGACGAAAACCCAACTTGGCGCTTAGTTCATCAATCATGTGGTTCCTAAAATGGGAACCATGATCGGTCACGTTAGCCTATGGAACTCCGAACCTAGCGATAATATGGTTGAATATGAAAAGTGCGGTTGTTTTGCCATCCTCTGCGTAAGTAGGCATTGCTTCAGTCCATTTAGTAAAATAATCCACGGCTACTATGGCATAGCCATGCCCCCCGGTTGAAGTAGGCTTACAATGCATAAAATCAATGCCCCATTTTGCGAAGGGGCCAATGGCAATAACAAGGTGGAGTGGAGCAGGATGGGAACTCTTCTTATGATGGAAGAATTGACATGGAGGACATTTTTTCACCGTTTCGATACAATCTTTGAAGAGTGTGGGCCAGAAGTATCATGCGCGTAAGATTTAATGGGTTGTATCCATCCTAGAAAGGTGACCACCACATGCTCCGGAGTGGCAGTCATTAAGAACGTGTTTAGCCTCATCTAGAGTTAGACAACGTCGGAGAATGGAGTCAACACCACGGCGATAAAGAGTATCGCTAACTATCAGGTAGTACTTGGCGTGATGTCGGATACGACGACGTTCATCTCAGTTGAGGTCTGGCCAAAAAAGTTGGGTTTGGAGATACAAAACAATATCTCCATACCAAGGATCAGACGTGCCAATGAGAAACAACGATTCATCAGGAAGAGAATCAATGGGCTCAACTTGGTCAGTGGCACGGGGCAATGCACATATATGCTCGGCGAAAACTAAGAATTTCTTTGCTTTTGCCTTGGAAAGTTCTAAGTTAAATTTTTGATGAACCACAATCCATCGGGAGCATTGTCCCCCTAGCGCTTGACGTGTCAGGATATAATACATGGGATTGAAGTCCGCAATTACGGTAGTTTTCTGGAGCAGTATGTAATGACGAAAAGCGCCATAGTTTCTGTCAGACTGGTCAGCCACCGGGATAGACTTGAATTTCATGTACCACAATGGACGGGTCTATTCCTGGCATTTCGTCATGTTTCCAAGCGAAAACGTCGTGGAACTCTTTAAATAAAGCAATATAAAATTCTATCTCTATAGGAGTACATGTTTTTCTAATATGGATGTGTTCCACGACACCAGGTTTCACGGATATGTCAATGGGGATGGTCTCCATGATGTTTGCTAAGTTCCCTTCAGAGAATAAGTCAAATGTGTGGGTGGGAGTCTTAGTGTTGACATTATACAGTGAAATCGTGGATTCAGAATCAGGGTCTATCACTCGAATCAAGGGGAAATATGACCGATGGTTGTGATCTTCCCAAGGGGGTTCGTCCAAACTCATGATCTCCAGAATAGATTCGTCTGTAGGAAAAATTTGTGCGAGTCACTGTAAGGTAAGGATGAAGGGATTCGAGACGACGAACTAGCCACTTGATGGTGGTCAATTGTGTCGATCCAGTCGGGAGCCGACGAAATCGCTTGATAAGTTTCCAAATTTTGGTTCAAAGGCATAGCAGTGCCAAGGTTTTCGAACTCGAAAGGACTCGGTATCACCCACAAGTCGGTAGATTCGTAGGGTAGAGATGTGCTTGTCGAAATCATGTTAATCGAAAAAACCGAGGGTGGAACTTCCGGAAATACCCCTATGATGGAGGAATCCTTCAAAAGACCAACTCCAATGCCCTCGAAGTGAGGCTGGGATTTTGCCAGCAACGGGACATTGTTGGTGGAATTCTGATGTATGTCAAGAGTGCAAAAATCTAGTTGGTCTATTGTAACGATCTTCTTGTTATGGGGGAATTGCACCAAGCGAAAAACGGAGGATGCTACGGCGGTCATGGCATAAAACCAATTGCGACCGAGTAAGAGATTGTAATCTAATGGAGCATCCATGATTTCCACGTGAATAGACGTTGTTTTCCCCCCTAGTTCTATGGCAAGCGATTAGATGAGTCCGTACGGTTGGAAACCACGTCCATCAAATGCTTTTAAATTAATAGGAGACTGGGCCACTTTTAGAGAACCAATGGCTGTCCAACAGGCCAAAGACATAATCAAGGTGGAAGCTCCTTCAGCCAAAACAGTACGATGGATGTTGTGTCAACTGATTCGAGTATGAATCTGGAAGGCTAACTAGTGGGAAAGCCTAAGTTTGAAGTATTCCAGGTTAAACAAACTCGTGTTGGAAGAATCTGAATCAACAGCTCCCAATGCTGACAACAAAGTTCTACGTTGTATAGGATAGTGTTGGAGAACTTTTAGGGTCGACATGGCACAAGGTGCTTGATCCAAGTCTTTAACAACATTGTATTTATGGGCTACGCACGCATTGGGATTAAAAGTTTCCTTCTGAATGGTGGCCTTTGGCGGGCGCAACACAGTTTCAGTAACAGGTCTCTCAATGTGGAGATGACCATTAAGGGGAGGTGTCGAGGGAGATTCGTCTGAAGGAGACTTGCCTAGGTGGTCTCAGTTTTGTTCGAGCCTGGGGGATAATATGTCTTTGTATGTGTAGATATGTGAACCGTCTCATTGGTCATCATGAGGACTTCGCGATTCGAGGATGTTTCTGCTCGGGAAGGGTTGTTTTGGTTGCCCCCTTGCGGGGTTTCCTGTGTGACCATATGTTGTTGTTGGTGAGGAAAAGGGTCTATTAACACTGTCGGGCGGGAAGAACCTTTTACAAATTTGTTGACTTCCTCTTTGTAAGGACAGTCTCTAGTGTAGTGATCTTCCTGACAGATAAGGCAAGGAAACTTTGCTTTTCTTCTCAATTTGTTATCATTGTTGGTCTATTGTGGTTTGGGATTTTCTTCCCGCATAGAATTTTTCTTAGGTTTTCCTATGTTGTTCTTCTTTTTTCATCTGCATTGTTGTGACAAGGATTGAACAGCGTTCACCTTAGAGGTTTGAGCAAGAGAAGTAGATGTTTTGGGTGTAGCCTGAGTTTGCGATGGAGTAGCAGAATTTTTTTGCCCACTCGGTTTGGTTGCAGGCTAGGCCTTTACTAAATCGACAACACCGTCGATGAGGGGTTCAATAGTGAGTTTTGTTGGATCAGTGGTGGTGCGGGATGCATGAGGAATAAGCTCGTATAATGTTCCAGATTGGGTATATACCAAATCCATATACTGAGCACAGTAAATCGCTTGTTCCTCTGTAACAGGTCTGCCTATAGCAATATCCCTGGCAATGGGGGGCATAAATGACTTGGTTAAATAATCATCCAGTAATTGGTCCAGAATCGGTGCTTTGATTAATCTTCAGCGTCCCCGCCACTCATGAATGTGATCGGATATGTGTGTGGCAGTAGTTTGGCGTAACGAAGTTAACAAATCCGTTCCAGTCTCGTATCGAATGGGGAGTTGGAAATGTGTCAAGAACTGCATGGCCAGGGTATTGAAATCTCGAAAGGAGTATTGTGGCAGCTCGATATACCATTTTGATGCCGTGCCGGTAAGCGTACGCTAGAAGAGCTGTAGTCGAATGGAATCATCCATCAATGATTTTGATGAACGCCAGAGATGGAAAGTCATAATGTGATTCTTAGGGTCTTCCCTGGGCTTGGCATCGAACTTTGGGATGTCCAATGGTAGTTTGGTCGGGATGGGTGGCCAGTGTGGTTCATGCCAGATAGGATCGTTGATGAGTCTAAACAAATCAAGCAAATCTAATGTTGCCAAGAATGGAAGTTGTCGATTAGGCTGCGGGTATGAGTAATATTGGTAGGGTGCAGGGATACCTGTGGGACCCTGCACAGCATATTGCTGCATATTGTACCCAAACATGTTACCCGTAGGGTATTGTTGAAAGTTTTGTGGGTTGTAGGCCATTTGGTTAACCGGTGGTATATTGGGAATCATAGGATTAACCGATTGATTCGGGATCAAAGTAGAGACCGGTTGTTGAATGTGTTGTTGAGTGGGGATAAGGGGTGTAGGCCCCTGGGATTGTTGTGTCCAAGGGACGTTTCCAACTCCTTCATTGGGTGGGTTACCTGTGCCTGAGGTAGGGGGTGCCTGAAAAAATGGATCCCATGGAATGTTTGTTCCACCCTGATAAAAAGGTAGAGCTTGAAGAGGTGGGTTCCATGGAGTATTCGAGGTGGTGGGATAAGGAATTACGGAATTCAAGTTAGGGGGGACGAAAGCTTGATGTTGGTTAGGTTGCCCCCCAATTTGATTTGGGTTTGCAAATAAAGAATACCCCCCACTTGATGGGATTTGAGGTCCCCAGGAAGGAGTTGGTCCTGAAGAGGGAATTTGGAAGTTAGTTCCGGTTGGGATAATAACATGAGTTTGTCCGCTGCCAGGTGGATTATATGTTACCCACATAGCAGATGATACTAATGGAGAAGGTTGTCGGATGGCGCCTGTTGGGCCACTAACAAATGGTAAACCTCCAGAAGATGTGGTATGTGGGCCCCACTGAGCAGATGAAGTGGATGGAGGAGGTTGTCAAGTAGCCCCACCTGGGGTAGAAACAAGTAGTTGTCCTCCAATAGATGGGATCGGTGGTACCCATGATGTAGATGGTCCAACCGAAGGAGGTTGGTTGTTGGGACCAACGGTTCCAGCAAACGGTTGTCCTCTGGAAATGGTATATATGGTGGCTGAAGAATGACCTCCAATCACGTTACGCGTTCGAACAGTAGGAGTGGGTGTTCTTCCAGAAATGACACTAGAAGAGCGAGGTGGCACAAATTGGCCAACTATACTAAAGGTGTCGATTTGTGAAGAGGATCTTACGCCAGTTCCGGATAACGGTGGTGACGGTGAAAAGATTGGATTATTCCTCGTAATAGGTTCATCCCCTGAAGATAAGTCGAACATGTTGTGGCGACAATAAGTGTGGGCACAGTGGTTGAGGAATTCAGGCGTCACATTCATAGGAATTGAAGCGGTGTAAAGATCGTTGAGGGCTTGGCCTGGATTTGTATCCCATAAAGTGGAGGCTAGATAATAAAAAATGTGGGCTACCCTGTCGAGGTCTGGAAGGACTTCTAGTATAGTCCAGTCTGTGGGTCCGAATCGACCTACGAATGATTCATGATATTCCGTGTTAGATGGAGGTCGAGAAGCTCGGAAACCAGGAGTATCTGTCATTTGGGAAGTAGGTGCAGGGGGATATTATGAAGTCGAAGTGAGCATCGAGTTGTGTCACGTCTAAAGTGTTCCGATGTCAGGGGTGAGTTGGCCAGAATAACCATACTAGATTGAATTGATGCCATAATCTCAGGTCCTGGAGGGAGATTAGGAAAGGATAAGCTGAACGGTACATTACTAGAAAAGCATGTTTCATAATTATGTGTAGTTGATGATGTAGTGGTGACAAGTGGAGTTTCCAGTTGTCCAGGATATACAAAATCAGAAGGAGATAAATGAAACGGTATGGGAGGTATAGGTTCAGATTCGTCAATGATTTCCATGTCCTCTTCAGGTTCTTCAATGGTTTCAAAGTACCCTTTGGGGACATCGAATAATGTTGTTGATTCAGGTGTAGTGTTAGTCTCTGGGCGGATGATGACTTTCGGCGTGACATTAGGTGGAGTACTGACTTCAAAAGTTAACATAGTGTCCATTGTGGTGTGAGTTTATGGTATAACAGTGGATGGTGGTGCTGCATGGATCTCAGGTGCACTAAAGATGTTGTACTGGTAGATGGTGGAACGGTCCCCCGACCAGCTCCTTGGCAGGTAGGGGCAGGGATACGTGAAGTAGGCGGACCAGAAGTCTGTGGTGGTGGCTTGGGGCTTCTCCCCTGTTGTCTCAATGATCTCCTTTGATCAACCATGTGATAGGATTACAAGTTCTGGGGACAGTCTCATGAAAAAAGAACCCAAAATTCCTAGAGCAACTGAGTGTGCAAAAGGGGAGCTAGGAAAAGACAAGGCTCGCAGGCCCAAAAAACAAGCTCAAAAAAATGTACTGGGACCAGCGTCACAGTAAGCAAGCTGAAACAAAAGTGGCCAGAATGCCAACAAGCAACACTAAAAAAGAAAAAGACCCTCTACAAAGATGAAAAAGCAAGCAAACTTCCTAGCTAGGAGCTGGAGACCTCGACAAATCGTATCCTTTGCTAGGTGATGAAATCCAAGTCGAACAATATGAAACGAGAGACCAAAGTGGAAGGATATCCCTCTACCAAAAGGGATCCTGGGTAAAAGAGCCCTAGAAGAAGAGTCACTAGGCTACCTCATTCATGACACGTCGGAGAAAGTGAACTGGCACTTCTGTCTTTGAGCCCAAGTATCACCTATACGGTAAATACAAGGAAGACAATGGATAGATATCCTTAGGCGCTAAGTGGAGTGCAGCATTCCACAAAGTCCATCCGGAACCTGTCCTTGCGGCTTACCCCCGTAGAACGGGAGGCCCTCTCGATGACCGTGTCAATAAGTACAAGTGGATTTTAGTACCCTAGAGGACAACAACTATGTCTTAGATGAAAATGAGAAGGGGGGAATTATTTGGATTCCTATCCCCGATGTCCTACCTAACTACCAAATTATTTTTATCCTCGAGCAAGGTTAGAGTGTGTTGAGTTAGGGAGATGAATTTTAATGGTTGTTGTATTACTCAATTGGGTAATGGAAGTGCAACTTGTGGTGTGATGACTGACTCAAACCATGCAAATGTGTATGAATCAAATAAGCCTTTCCTTTAAATGAATGCTAGCCAAAGTAAGGAGAGAGTTCTTCAATCAAATGCAAGCACGAACTTTTTCAAAAAGATGAAAAAACCACTCAAAAAATTTTCTTTTGATTTTTATAAATATGCCAAACTAATGTTACTTCTTTCAAGATGGATCTGATCTACCACTGATTCTACATTTAATGAGTATAACTATGTGACAAATAACGATGAAAATATGCATCCGAAATACAAAATATGACTTTGATCCTTTCAACAAAAAGGAAAAGAGTGTCTCAAAAAGGTCTTTCAATATCAAATTTGATGAAATAGATAGAAAGATGTGATGTCGAAACAATTAACTCTTTCAATAATGTAATCAAGGAATTCAAATATATATGCTCATAAGACCTTGATTATTCAGAAATGAACAAATCTTTTGCAGACTATGGTAAGGAAGCAAATAAACTAGTTATGATGTCACAAGACTCATAAAATCCAAACTCAAATAGTGAATGAAACAAACCAAACACACTAAAATGCAAGCGATGTACTGTAACCACAGGTCACAGAGGCCTAACAAAATGTCAGCAAACCAATCAGGAGCATAGGACCAAAAATTGAAGTAAAATCAACCACTCATAATTTAAAAAATGATTTTCTCAGGGAATTTTCGCGGGTCATCTAGCAGCCCATGTGTGAAAATAAAGGATTTTCGCGTTTCACAGAATGTGAGGGGCACGAAAATATGCAGATTTTCGCTTTGGTAGAATATTCAGGCCATGAAAATAAACAGAGAGCAAAAGGAAGGGCGAAAGTTTAAGAATTTTTTTTATTTTTCTAGGGTTTTCCAACCCAAGGAACCAGATGTTGAGGTGAAATTGAAAAACGGTAATCCAAAGCAGAGAAAAGAGGTGTGAATGAGGGTAGAAAGACCTAATTCCACAATCAAATTGAATGGAAGTAAAAGCAAACTTCACAATCAAAAGGAAAATGGATTCAAACCAGTGGAGTCACTAGTTTTTGTTATAGAAATTCCCCCCCTACGGATAAGAAGAAACTCTCTTAGGCTAGACTAGGATGCAACTAGTTCTAATCTAAGACAATTGGGAAACAAATGCTACCTTGAATCCTAAACTAAGCTTTACAACAAGAATAAATGCATTCATAAGTGATGGAAGGATGAAACTCACCTTTGATCAGATGTTTGTCTCGCTTCCAACTTTGATCCCGAAGCTCCCGAGTAGAACCTGTCAAGGATCAAACAAAGAACAAGCATACAATCTCCCAAATACCTTGAACCAAAGGTTAGATTCAAATCTAAAGTAGATACATTTCATGCCAAAGATTTACACACAATACACATGAAATGGGAAACAAGACAGGTTATCTTTATTAAGAAGCTTGAAAATCACTTACATAGGTTGCTTGGTGTCTAAGCCAACTCCAGCTCCAAGACTTCTCTCCTCTTGCTATCTCTACAAATCTCCTAAGATCATAGGTTGGATGCCCCAAGTAGTTCTCCCCATGGCTCATGGATGGCCTCTTCTTTATAGCGCTTGAGGGGTTAACCATAAGGAGAGGAAGGTGGATCTCATGAGGGTTTAGTGGATCAACCAAGCTAAACAGAGACACGGGGTTAGGATCGAATCAAACAAGTCAATCCCATGGAAATCTCTCGGAAGGTAGAGATCCGAGTTCCAAGGCCAAGGGCTAAATTAGGATTTCCGCGCCCCGGACACAGAGCATAACGCAAAAATTTGGAGATTTTCGCGGGGAAAGGGTTATGTAGAGCGCGAAAAAGTGAGTTTTTTGCGGGCTGGTAGAAGTGCAGAGTGCGAAAATCAATGTAATCAAGGTCAACTTGGAGTGACACTTGGTTAAGTAGGTTATGTCTCGACCAACAAGGGGTGAATTTGCCTCCAAGGAATCCAGATGAGACCAAGGATGGTACCGACATCATGTAAGAGTCATTAGAAAGAAATGTCGCTAGGTCACATGGTACAAAGATGCGACACTAAAGCTCGAAGTGTAACTTTTAGGTATAACAGTTCCCTTGAAGGTTCGAGCCATCATCAACCTTCCTCCTCCTCAAACTTTGCGCCAACTGAAGAGTATTAAGAGCAAGGCCAACTTCCTATACATCGTTTCATTCCAGACTACGCAATGATCGTCCATGGATTCTTACGCCTACTTCAAACCAACGTTTCTTTCGTTTGGTACGAGTAGTCGCGAGCAGCCTTCGATGCGTTAAAATAGGATCTAACTTCCGCACCTTTGATCTCTTCTCCTGATTTCGCGAAATATTTTACCCTTTACATTTCGGCATCTGAATATGCCACTACCTAAGTACTAGTCCAAGAAGACATGGCTTGTCAAGATCACATCATTTACTATGTTGGTCCGAACTTCTTAGGTCCACCACTTATATATCCTCACGAGGACAAGTTGGTCCTTGTCATCATTTTTTCAGTTCATAAACTACATCATTATATCCTCCTGATCTGAACAAAAGTAGTCATCAATTCGAACCTAATGTTGTATCTTTTGAGTTGACGCCTTATTCAAGGTTGTATCGCCAAATGGATCATTATCCTTTAAGAATGTGACCTTGAGTTTGTGATCTCGAAGAGCACTAAGGATTTGGCTTTGACGCAACTCATCACACACTTACCAACTAAGTATGATATGTCCCCTATCATCAATCATGTACTCGATGAGCATATGTTCACCATTTCGTCTAATGATCCTTGATACAGGGACATTTTGGTGTACTTACGCACCCAAAAATTCGGCCCTCACCTTAGTCACGATGATCGTCATCGCATTCGTCACCAATCCCCTCATCATTTACTTATCGGTGATGTCCTTTTATCACCGAGGGTTTGACACCATTATGTGGTGATGTCTCACTCATGAAGAAGATGAAAAAGTCCTAAACAATTTCCATAGCGGAGCTTGCGGTGGTTATCTCTTAGGGATGACCACTTCCTAGAAATTCATCTGCGCTAGTTATTTCTGCCAATCTTGTTTTCCGATTACATTGAGGCAGTTAAATACTGCCACAATGGCCAATTTTTTGCCCCAAAAGCAAGAACCCCTCCCACACCACTTCACCTGGTGGTCACCGTTGGCCCTTTTTGCAAATGGGCGCTTGACCATATGGAATGCAATCCCCCGTCGTCCAGTGGCCACAAGTACATCATTGTGTTCATTGATTACTTCACCAAGTGGGCCGAGGAAATTCCAACCTTTAATTGTACCGGTGAAACCCCGTCATTTTCTTTTTCAACCATGTTATTGCTCATTTCGATGTCCCACGCCAAATAGTGCCTGACCATGCTTCCCATTTCGAGGACACCATCTGGAAAGAGTTGTATTACCTGTCAAAGTTTGAACACCAACTATCCTCCTCCTATTACCCTCGTGGTAATGGACAGGTGGAGGTTGTCAATGAAATCTTTAAACCGATGCTCCAAAGGACGATGGATAAGCACAAATCAAATTGGCAGCATATGCTTTTTCCATCCCTTTGGGCCTATCACACATCAACAAAAACCACGACAGGGTTCACCACTTTCCACCTCGTGCATGGTGTGGAATCCATTCTCTTGATTGAGTGTCAAATCCCATCACTACAACTCACTATCAAACTTCTACCAAAGACCACCGCTTTGGAACAATGCTTAATTGCTCTCGAACAAGCCGATGAGGATCATCGTGTGACACTCCAAATGAATAAAGATGCTAAGAATCGATCAAAATCCCATTACGACTCTCATGTCCACCCTTGCACTTTCAAAGAGGGAGACCTTGTCCTCATCTATGACCGAACTCACGATAAACATGGCAAGGGAAAGTTTGAATCTATGTGGCAAGGACTATATGTTGTCAAACAATGCCTCGACAAGGGGGCATACATCCTTGCCTATTCTGAAGGTCACCTATTGAATAACCCGCGCAACAGATTGTACCTCGAGAAATTTTATGCTTAACTTGATTGAACCCCTTATTCATTGTATTATAGGTTTTCCCTTTTTGTTTTATCCTCTTTCGAAAAAGAGCCTCATAATTTGTTTCCTTAACTTATAAGATGTATCCTTATCCTGCCATTTACGTCGGTTATGCTGAAGGCACAAGCATACTGCCTGAATCTCACCTCGGCTACATTAATACTCTATTCCCCCTCACACATCCTCATTCATATCAGTATCAGTGGTGCATGCGTTGGTGTAGCCACCAATAACCGGGTGCAATACAATGTCGTGATCAATCTCTTATCTGATGCCCTGCACATGGGCATTCTTCACCTTCATGTTTACCTCGATTCCCAACTACTTGTCACGCAGTTGAACAACTGCTATTGGGTATGCAATCCTTGCCTCTTTAGAAATTTCTTGCACACTAAAAAATTGGTTAGACTGTTTGAAATCATCACATTCATTCATGTCCCCAGGCGTCTCAACAGTTTTGCAGATCAAATGGCTAACGATCTTCTAAAGTGGCACATCAATCATCAATAACAACGAAATAAACCATACATTTGCATTTCATATCATTTAGCATTCACATGTAAATAAACATCACATCCATCACATAATCGAGAGGCTCAAAAAATACTTACAAAGTTAGCATCCATGTGCATATGCATATATATGTATATAAAGTCACATGTTAAAATACAATTGTGTCTACAACAAGGAGCCCCAACAACTCCGTAACATATTATAAGTACAATGGTAAAAAATACACATGCTCACCAAATGGGGGGTATCTCTCTAGGTCAGAGAGTACTCAGAGGACTAATCCTTCATCTCCTCCTCACTAGTATCATCATCATCATAGGGTACATCTCCTCATGACATCCCCCGCCTAGCCTCAACCGCTACGACAATACGACGCATGATAGGGCATCACTTGCTTGTCGCCTGGAAGCAGATAATATTCAGTTCATTGTTGAGGTTCTGCCATCCGTCATCCACAACACCCTCTAGTAGTCAATATATGTCCAAGTGTGATCCATCCATTACCGCCTCCGTGGTGCGAGGGGGGCGGGTTCAATACCCTCAACTCTGTGGTGTCTCTGTTAACCTGCTGAAGGAGTCGGTCCCACATTTGCAAACACATGTGACAAGTCATCAATACCGATGTAGTATAAATATCTAACTATCAACTATGCTAGTGCTGTAAATACAACTGCAATCACAATGCATACATACCATCTGGTCCCCAAGCCTGGCCAGGAAGGTGGGCCATCTCAGGATCTCCCCTGAAGTACATGCTTGCATAGGAACAATCATCAATGACAACTGGCAATTATCGCCACTAAGCAAAGAAGTCTCGTCCAAAGACTCTCCCAACCTCGCGAATCATCATCTCCCTCCAGCATCTCATCCGGGGCTCCATCGACCGCCATCCCTCACTACTATGTGGTCGTAGTGTAGGTACTCTCTCAAATAAAAAAGAGAAAATGAATGACGCGAACTTGAAGTCACCCCCCATCCAACTTACCTGGTTCAGCTCCCACTAAACCACCTTTCAAGAACATTTGGGCCCTCCCAAAGTAGTCCCATCCATCACTCTGTCAACTAGCATCATCTGTCTGCCATGGACCTTGTGCATACTAGTAGACCCCAGGATCCATACCACAGCTGTTGTAACAACCCACATCTCTAAGCTCTCAATGTCACATATCATGATATAAGACTTATGCACAACGACAGTCCCTACACAGTCATGGTCCAAGATGTCATACATGCTCACATCCCACAAACATTTGGGTTGCGTATCACTGATCACTCCCACTCACCCTGTACGATAAATGCCTCAACATCCCAATCGCAAAACTCAACAATCTTGTTGAGTAAGATTCGATCAGTGCACATCAAAGGGTTCTCAAGAAACTTGAGAAGTCCATATCTCGCCAAGTTATCTCTCACAACCCAGTTCCCATGTATGTCTCGGTGGATTTCAGCCACATCTCGCTCGCACCAGTTGACCCTCGACATCCTGCAAAAACAGAAAGCACCCAAGGTCAGTTCAAAATAAAATTTCATCAAAACTGTCTTGGTCGCACCTTTCTAAGGGAGTTGTGCGACCCAGGTCACACCTATTTAGCAGAACTGAGTGACCCAAGCCACACCTGTTCACCAAATATGAGCGACCCAGGTCACACCTGTCCCCACAAAAGGTGTAACTTGGGTCGCTCATTTCCCCACAAAAAGTGTGACCCGACAAAGAAACCCTCATAGGGTTTGCTGGGGTCCCTCTGGTGCCCAAATTAGAAAACCAAATGCATAAAAAATGAATAGCAGAGTGAGACCACTAACCTGAAGGTTTACAAATCAAATATGGCAATCAAATCAGAAGAAATCACTAACTGAAAATCAGGGCCCTACACACCACTCCAAACATCAACATTGAAAATGACATGTGGCATGGTGGACCCCACTCTATTTGAAAGCCATTTAGCCCCAGTTTTATTCTGAGTATTATGGAATCATCCGATGTCCATTTTTTATGTCATTCACACCATTGGAATCAGCATTATGTTCTCTTCTTGATTGCATAAACAATTTTTCCTAATCATTAAAGTTCTTTCGGGCCATTTTTTCCACCCATCTTGATTTGCGTGCCCTCATGTAAGTCGTTAATTTTTTTTTGTACTTGTGCACTACATTTGATTTCCAAAAGCACGTTTATGCTCGGGTATCGTTTCCACGTGTACAGGTCTACATCGCAATGAAAATCATTATTTTAAACCCACGACCAACCTCTACAAGTATAATATTTCTAACTGGCATATAGGTAATCACCCCTATGGAATATCTTATGCATCAACCTTTTTTCCCTTTTACGCATTTAGGACCCCCCTTTATGTTTGGGTAAGTGGCCAAGCCCAACCATTCATGCATTCACCCTTACTCGACAATAGAGCCTACCTTACATAGGTGACCATTTAGTACCCCTTGTCATTTGGCACCCATGCTATTTTAGTATCCATAGGTTTGGGAGTCCATGTAGTTTGTGATTTTGCATAAAGCCTCATATATCTCTATCATCGTCACTCATTGGCCTACCCTATGGACTCCCAAGCTTATCATCTTTAAGGCATTATGATTATCTACATTGCACATCCACGATCCCACCACTCCATCCATATTGCAAAAACTAACTTTATTATGCCACCATTCATCACCCCGCAAGGAGGTTACCACTAGTGTCCTACCCCCCATAGGAGCTCTCATCTGCCATCATTTTGCCAATTCATTGGACACTTATATCCTTTCCCATCTATTTATCTCGTTGAGGCGACCCTCCACTTCAACAACCATGATACAATGGTGCTTTTAAGCACCCTATTTTTTCAGATGTCCACACATCTGAGAAGCTATGATTATGAAGTATAATTCGACAACCACTCTTCGGTGCCCCACGTACCAAAGAAACCATTTATAAATGGTGCTTCTCAGCATCCCTGCATATCACATATAATCCATATTTACGACAACATTCCTGGTCACCTTTGTTCAGAGTATTCTATGATGAGTCACCCTTGGAATTGGTCTAATATCATACTCTTTGAAAGTCATATACTAGTACCCCCCCTCTCTGAGTTTTTCCCATTGCAATCATCATTCCTGGTATCCCAATTTTGTCCCTCACTGAGATTAAATTCACATATGTTGTCAGTTCATCCATGCCATCATACTCTAAACAAAGGAAGTTTGAGTCCATCTTACTCATTTATCCTCGTATTCCCCCAACAATGTCTCAAGTCCTATGTCCAAATCTATTCACTCCTTGGTTGTATCCCTCATGCTTCCATCAAGGAAACATCATTGCTTTGTTGGTAATAGATCTCCCTCTGTCAAACTCAACACATTTATTCCAGAGGATAGACCTATAGGTACCCTATACCTTGGTCTCATAACCACCATTGATGAGTCCCTTGGACCACCCGATGGGAGACCCCAGTTCCCCTTGGAACGGTTCTTTCTCGTGTGCTTGACATCAGCTACATTATCGCACTGATGAGATTCATACAAGTTGATAGTTCACTCGCTATTCGGTCGAAGACCCCATATGTCCCTTGACTCTAGCATATTGGTGATTCTATATGGAAACCCCATGATATTATGCTTCCAATGACAGTTGGGATGCTTTGGAGACAATGTTTTGGAATCCCTCCAGTCAGATGCTTCCTATTGTATTCAGTTCAAATGCAGTTAATTGTACCTGTTAGATTCAAACTCTCAGTCGTTTGAGTCATTACAGATGTTGGACCCCTTCGGATCCAACAGTGCATTAGTTATTGTGATTCAACATTCCATGAGAATGCCATTCTTCTAGTGCTAGTTTTTCAGATGAGCCATGGTTGGACCATGATTACACTGTTATGTACACAACATTTTTCCATGTATTGATTGGGTCCTCTTTGGGCCTTGATCCACCTTTTGTTTTTCGAGACATTGATATGAGCATGGGAATGCTCGCCTCATCCATATATTCAAGATTATATGCACCTCATTCGTGTTGAGTATTGTATCTACAGGTAAGGGCCCGTATAGTACCATCGAAGGGAGAACTGCCTCTTATGCAATCTCCATTCTCTATGCCACCATCACATTTATCCCCTGTAAAAGAAGATCCTATGATGTATGTCGACCATATAATGAGCTCTTGAGCTCACACATCATGGGGCAATCTATTAACACCTAACTTTTGTCCACCTACCTTGTCATTCACCCCATCACATGTATACATCATTACCATATTTCATTTCCACCCCCTTTGACCTCCATTAAACCAAAAATTAAAGTCACACATCAAAATGGGTTATTTTACAAAATTAAATTGCTCAATTATCTAAAAAATGAGCAACTTGCACCTTGACTTGATTTTTGGATGTCTCTCATTTTACCTTTCACAAAAAAGAAGAAACTTGGCATAACTTTTATGATAGCCCAAACTGGAAAAAAAGATCAAAAAAGTGAAAGGCACAAAATCAAAACGCAAAAGCCAAAAAAAAAACCAAAAAAATCAAAGCCTGATCCTTATCCTAGAGATATTCGTTGTGCCTATAAATGAACCCTCAAGGTCCATCACTCAATACCAATTCTCCATCCATTGCTCAAGTCATTACTCTGCACAAATCTCCCCGAGATCCGAACTCCTCCTGTGTTCCTTTCTCACCTTGCCAAAGATTGCATACGTGACATGTGGCCAGAGAATCGTGGATTGTTAGGAGACCAAGCAGACCCTCCCTCAGACAATTGTAGATGCCCTTCTACTGCAACTCAGAGGTGATCTTGAACTCTTGTAATTCCATTTTTACAATGAAATGAGCATTCTTTATTCTTTGAAAAGGTGCTTCTATATGTTTATTTGATAAGGGATGCTTGAAATGTTAGTTTAGATTTATTTTCACTGTCATTTAATTCCACATACTTATTAGATTAATTATTTCCGTTTATGTTTTATTTGCTTTCAGTATTTTCCATTCGAAACTCTACCAAGTTTAGCACAACCCTTATTAGGTGCCTTTTTGCATGTGCTGGTGTGGAAACACCAGCAACACTCTTAGTTCCGATTCATTATGTTCTCCCAACCCTAACCCTTTATGAAATCCTCACTCTCATACAAAACCACAACTTTCAGGTTTGCAAGTAGGGCTATTGTAGGGATCGATACTTGAAGTGGAAAACCATCGACTCCTCTCTAATGCTCATAGCGACTATACCTTTGAGATATTTCCCATTTGAACTTACATACTCACATGAACCTGTTGAACCCACACAATAGTCATTCTTCACACTTATATCAGTGTAATCAAAGCTACGGGTTGTCCTTGTACTGCCAATAGGTTGAGCTTTACTCCTTTATAAGCCTCTACTTGATGACCTTGCCCCATCTTGTCAGGACTAGATTCCAATTAGCATAACCCAAAACCTAAATGCCTCTCAAGGTTAGCCATGTTGGCATAGCTTGGCATTAGTTGTTCATTGTAAACCATCTATCCCCTTCTTATCTCCAAAAGGTCTTCCTTAGATTCAAAAATTGACCTAGGGAACTCTTCATCTTCACCATAATCTACTTGATCTATCTCCATTGTTTTGGTTTCCACAAAATCATGAATATGAATAAAAAGTTGTAAACTATATGAGTTAAATTTTTTGGTTGGTTAATAATACTGCGAGATAAGGTGGTTGTGCATTTGTGATAGCAGATCCCTCGTTCATGAAATAAATATGTGCATTTATGTTATGACATGAAAATCATCATGAGATCAACACTTGGTTAGGATAAGGAGGAGGTTTCCAAAGGTAGGCAATGCCCTCACACTTCTCTATTTGTTAACAATAGAAAGAATATGGAATAATAAGGAGGTTATTTACGCGTATACACGAGGAGGTTTAGGATTAAGAAATTTATTTTTTCAATGTGAAGAATTTTAGAGATAAAAGGACTTATCATTTGGATTTTGGGTTTGAACTATAGGACCAGGGTCACAAAATCAAGGGAATCTCTTGAAAGGCAAGGTGGTGAGCTTGTTGTCATGGGGGGAATCTAAGAATCTAAGACATGAAGGTTGGGAGAAAAAGTGGGATTTAGACAAATTGTTACCATGTAATGAAGCTAGCTACAACTACATGTATTCTTCATTGTATAAAGTATCTTCCTCATCACTTCAATTGATTAATTTTTTATTATGTACATTCATGAAAATTCTATTTACATACATGCTATGATATTGTGTGTAAGCATATTTGATAGCTGAATGTTAAATCTAAGAATTGACGATTAGATGCCCATTGAGCATATTGCAAAAATAAATAACATATAATAAATTATTTTATTTCAATAAACTAGAAGTATATATTGTACTTAGTCTATTTTGTAGTTGCTTGGAGCACCTCGAATGTTGCTTGAAGAAAATCTTAAATATGGTAGGCTAATTCTTAATTGCAATCCAAATTCTACCTATAGGAAAACAAATAGAATGGACCTTCTAATGAATCAATATTGTTGTTGGAAATAAAAAGTTAAATGTAGATTTATAGTTCAAATTCAATATTGTATATAAGACTTTTATTCTCCTTTGTCTATATGATTTTTGTTTTTTTGTAGGGAAGTCTAGTCCAATGTAAGTTACTTGCAAACCTCTTGAAAGCTTGCCTCTTTATTTTAAGAAAATATGGGTTTTGCAAGTAGAAGGTTTAAGAAGAAGACAAGAGAAGATATTGGAGAATGACAGAGGAAAGTTGGTGGTTGGTGGGCAATCCTCTTGCCTAGGTTCTCCCTTGTCTTTAAATTTGTGATTCTTCCAAACATGTAGAAGAAAGAAATCAACGTGAATATTGTAATTATGGTGAAAATATGAAGTCAAACCTTATAATAGATAAATAATCATGAAAGCAAAACTTGCAAAGAATGAGAGTCAAATTCATGTTAGCTAAAAATAGGAGTGAATATTGGTAAACAGTGAGAAGGAAACTTCAAAATAATTAAATCTTAACAAAATTATGAATAATTATTCCTTTCATGATTGTAAGTCATTGAATAAAGTGATTGAGAGCACACTGATAAAAATCGATAGATAGATTGAATGCAATCCTAAAAATGAAGAAACAATGTCTGGGAGTGAAATTCCATTCCTTTTTTGAGATAAGATAAATACACAATTTTAATTATATCGATAAATGATAGAGATTGTAGACTAAATCCATGTGAGAGAGTTAAACCATATGTTACCTTGTGACAACACACCTTGGTTCCTTGGTGTGGTTGTGGCAACGTTTGTGGAAGTATGGTAGTGCTATGAGGATGGTGCCCAAAGGGTGACCCTCGTGGGTGCTTGTGACAACCCATTGGGGTGCCCAAAGGGAGACCCCTTTGAGGTGCCCCATAAGAGGCCCAAATGGAGGTCCTCGTAAGCATCTTTGGGTGGCTCACAAGGGGCCCAAAGGAAAACCTTTGTAGGTTCATGACTAGTCAACGATGGTGCCTAAAGAGGTGACCTCAAACATGTCCCATCAACACAATGACCCCTTCTTTAAAAAAAATAATAATTACTAAATGGCTCCAATATAGTTCTCCAATAGACAACCCATTATTTTCAACCATTAAACCCTCCAAATAATAACTTCTGTCTACCAAAAGAATATAGAAATGAGTAGGCAACCATTAGATACTTCCATAATAAACTCTATCTACAAAAAGAAGATATAAATGAACATACAACCTATTAATTATTCTATGTGATACTTTATCTACAAAACTAAGATAGAACTGAGTACATAGCCATTATATTCTTCATGAAAACTCTCCCTATAAAAAGAAACTAAAACTAAGTAAGTAATTATTAAATTATTTTTAAAAAAATGTGTAAGAAATAAATAGAATGGAAAAGTAGCCATTACAATTTCCAATAAATTATTTTAAGAAAAATAATGTGTATACAAGATAGATAAAATGGAAAAGTAACCATTACCATTTCCAATAAGAAACTTATATATTGATAAACTCAATATTATCTCCCCCTAATTCCTTTATGGTTATACTTGGAATCTTAACTTTATAATCTATTTTTTTTTTATAAATGTTAATAAATGAATCTTCTTCTTTTTTTCTCGCGAAAAAAAAACATATTATTGTTATCCAGTGCTGAATCAAATAGTACATGATAAAATCAGACAAGACTGTCTTTCCTAGTATATCTCTTATACACAAAATTCTGCTAGATCCCCCACAATACATAGACAAGATATTACAAGTTCATGTTAAAAAAGACAAAAATAGTGTCCAAAGAACTAATCCAGAAAAATATAAAGTTCCATAATCTAAAGACTGATTTTCCAAAAGTTCTTCCCACTGCAAGTAGCCAACTTCGCCCTCCAAAGCATCTTTTGACAACTGATCAGCTAGTGAGTTGTATTCATAGTATATATGTTCCATAGTAAATGAACAAAATGTACATAGTTCATTCTTAATTCTAGTCACCATTATCTAAACAATGATTTTTTCTCGCTTTTTCAAAGTCTTTTAAGATTTTTCTTGCCCATCTCAATCGTCACAAAACTATATCCTAAGTTGTTCAATCGAACCAGATCTGGAGTCTTCGTGGAGCCATCAATCTTTAAACAAGCAATATAGCCTTCAGGATTGTGGGCATTTCAGAAAGAGTGGAATGTGGGCATTCAAAACTGCGGGTATCAAAGCTGGTCTTTTTTCAGGACTGAGGACATTTCAAAGAGAGGACTGTGAGCATTTATCTCCTCTTCTTTTCATTTTGGCAATCGATGGGCTCAACAGGCTCATTCTGAAAGCTAAGTAAGATTGGCGCATTAAAGCGGTAAGCATTTCTCGAGCCTTGCCCATTACTCATTTGTTATTCGTTGACGATGTTCTGATCTTTGGTGAAGCTTCGGCGGGAGAGTGGTTAATGTTTAAGGATATCTTCGATCCTTTTTGTTTGGCATCGGGGATGATTATCAACATTGGGAAGTCCTCCTTTTTGTATAATGGGGTGGAGGAGGATGACATCAATGAAATGAAGGAGTTGTTCCCTTTTGGTTTTTCCCATATCGACTTCAGCATCAAGTATTTAGGCTACCATCTCAAACCAAACTGCTATGGGAAGGCAGACTGGGGATGGTTGATACAGAAGATTGAATATAGAATTCATTGTTGGACTACCAAGTGGCTATCGATCGGGGGAAGATTGACCTTGGCACAATATGTGCTTCGAATTTTACCCTTATATTGGTTTGGGTTGAGGGGGATACCTGTTTCGATCCTTAATGGATTGAGGAGCAGGCTAATTCACTTCATTTGGGCTGGGAAGCCAGAGCTGAGAAAGTGGCACCTGAGCTCATGGCAAAGCCTTTGCTGGCCCAAGTCTCGCAGAGGATGGGGCCTCAAGAACCTGGGACTGTTCAATTTGGCTATAGTGGGAAAAAGCCTGTGGAGGGACTTAACAGATGGAGGCCTCTGGAGCAAGATTATTCGGGTAAAATACCTCAAATCTTACAACACGACTCAATGGTTGCGGAATCACCAGAATGGGAACTCACAGGTCTCTGCGATTTGGAACAGTTTGTGCAAGTCGTTCTGCCACATTGGCCTTGGATAAAGTGGAAGATCGAAAAGGGCTCGGATTTGGTTGTTGGGGTGGATCCCTACATCAGGGACGATGGCGAGTACCGGCTGCCCCCTAGTCTAATCGAGGAGTTACAAGGTAAACAAAAGACGATGCTCTCTCAATTTTTTGTTGACCGCAGTGATGTTCATAGACTGTGCTGGCTTATAGCAGTTGAGCTAAATCTTTCGCCTCATTGGCATTCTGTATGGAGTAACTACATCTCCAAGCTAGTGGAGGTAGGGATCATACTTAGAGAAAAGCCCGATGAATTGACCTGGGATGGTCCTGGCTCGAAGGGAGTACTTACGATGGCCAACTTATATCAACACCTGGCATCGACCGCGCCTGATCCCCCACAACCGCGATGGTGGCACAACAGGCTGTGGGGATGGAAAATTCCTCTCAAGCTTAGACTCTTCCTTTGGCTGTGTTTTCGAAATAAAATTCTCACCTGGCACAATATTCAAAAGCGGGGCTTCTCAGGGCCGGGTAGATGCATTATGTGTCTTAAGGCAGACGAGGACATCAACCACATATTCATCCATTGCAGATATGTGCATGAGGTATGGCAGGTTCTTCGAGAAAGGCTACACATCCCCGACGAATGGAAAGGACCCGAGCTAGAAGAATGTGTGCATCACTGGCTCAACTGTCAAGGTAATAACAATACGCTTCCCTTCTTTTTGATCACCGACATTTGGTATGCCAGGAACTTGGGGATTTTTGAAAACAACCTCCTGGATATTCAAACCATTGTGTTTCGCATCCCTTTCCATTAGAACGGTTTTCCAGAGAAGCAGTGCAGGGTTAAGATCCGCCGGGTAACTCTTCCAGAGTTGAGAGAAGAAACCACTTACGGGTTCTTTGACGGGGCCTCTCAGCAGGGCTTGTGCGGAGCAGGCATCATGATAATTTCAAACAACACCCACCGTTACAGGATTAAGATCGGTATAGGTGGAGGCGATGGTTTAAAGGCGGAATTGATGGCGTTCAGATGCCTATTATGGTTCTCCAGGCAGAAAGGAATCTCCAACATCATCATTTTTGGAGACTCGCAAGTCGTGGTTCATTGGGGAACATGCAATTACAAACACCTTCCTTGAGCCATGGATGGAGGAGATTAGAAGCATACAACAAGCCTTCAACACGATTAGCTGCCAACACATTTTTCGAGAACAAATAAGGAAGCCAATCTCCTCTCGAAGCTGGCCATTGGCCCCATGGATGGTTTTCTACACTATTGTGAATTCCGGGAGGATGTCCTCGTCGGCTATGGTAGAATGCTGACGTTTTAACGTCTGTATGGACTTCTTTTTGTTTCTTGCAGTTTTGCATCTTTGCACATAATGTTTCGAACCCTCTGTTTTTTATGACACTTGCATTCTTGCGTAGTTTGGTCAGGAAAGTCGACAGTCAACAGGTTGTTTAGAACCGCAAATTAGCAATCTTTCTGGCTTTTTTAACAAGCTCGTCCAGAAAGGGCGGTTCATTGCTATCCTCTTTGCATCTAGGGATTTTAAATGCTTTTTGTTTTAAGACTACAGTATCTTAGATCTGCGATGTAATCTTGCAATTATTTCTCATAATATCAAGCTTACATATTTTTTCTGTGGAAAAAATGTAGGCCTTGCGAAAAATAGGGGACTGCGAACATTCAAGACCGTGGCATCTCAAAGTTGGGTTTCATTGTGGGCATCTTTAAAAGAGTAGATTGTGGGCATCATAAAAGTGTGCTCAATCATGATGGTTTGGAATTATAATTATACTCACCACTTGAAAATGGGGTGGATGATATCATGCGACCATGAAGAAGAAAGAGTACTGCGGGATTTTAGGACATGTGAAAGGGACTGCGGGCAATTAGGACTGTGGGCATTTCATTATAGATATGATCTCAAAGCTGGGCTCTTTTCACTTCAGGCATAAAGACTACAGGCGCATCTTTAAAAGAGTGGTTTGTGGGCAGAAAAAGTGTGCCAATCATGATGGTTTGTAATTATAGTTATATTTCCCACTTAAGGGGTGGATGATATCATACAACCATGAAGCAGAAAGATTGCGGGCATTACTCATGACTATGAAAGAGTGGTCAACGGGCATTCAGGAATGCAGACATTTTAGGACTGCGGTCATTTTTATATGCTTTTTTTATCATTGGATTATTGGGTATTCAACACTGCGGTTATTCAGATCCTATGAAAAACGCTTTTCATTTTAGCAAGTATGTATTTTTGTTTCAGAACTATCTGAAAACATGATTATAAAGGGTTGGGCTTAAGTAACCAAATTTTGTTTTGGTATTATAAATATGTAAGAAGGTGTTTATGATTATGCACTAAGTCCTTTTCTAATTGTTCAAACAATCTATATATAAAGTGATAAAATGTAAAACACCTATGATAAATGTACTTTTAATTCAATTTTAAATAAAAAAACACGATTTTTTTTGAGAATAAATAAATAAATTTAAATTTAGATTTAAATTTAAGTGAGTGAATAAAACAACTTTTAACATAGATAAATAATAACATTAAATAAAAAATGATATTGAATAAAAACAACCTTTAACCTAAATAAAAAATAAGCAATGATATTGAATCTCCCGTGCTTAATGTATTGAATCCCTCCTCTCCATTTATTGGAGAAACCTTATTACAAAGAAGTATAAATCTCCAAAGTGAAATGAAGATACAAAGAGCTACAACGTTTAAATGAATGCTTTCAAAAATTAAATGAAGCAAAGAATTTTCACTTCTTTGATTGAAGAGGAATTATTAAAAAAATATTTTAAAAAATAATTATTATTAAATAATAATGGGAGAGTAATGTTTATATATGTATTAATGAATATAATTAATTATGGATGTTTAATAGGTTGATCTTCAGGTTTTTGGTGATTCTCGGGTAACTATCAAATGGGCATATGGACATTATTCCTTGTAGATGGCGTCTCTTATACATTGATGTAACCGGATTAAGGCTTTATTGAACATGCTCAGAAATGTTAAATTTTCTCATATTTACAGGAAGCATAACTATGTGGCAGACAATCTATCCAAACTTGCTATGGATGGAGAGGAAGGCTACATTTTATGGGAGGAAGTTCATGATGGTTGCAAAGTAGACAAAGGCTCTGTGTATATTTGTGAACTCTAGCTGCCTTTTTGACCTCTTTTTTTTGTTGGTTCTTTCTGATAGCTCTATGATATATATTTTGGACTGTCCTGGTTATGTAATTAGTCATAATTTTCTGTATTGTATTATTGAGACAAAAATGCCCTGTACTATTTGATTCTTTTTTGAATAACAATAGTATGACTTTTTTCTATAAAAAAAGCTACATAATAATATTGACTATATATTAATTTACAACCATTTATCAAGTTAAGTTATCAAATTGATTAATGTGAAGGTTAGGTAGAATACTTGCTAAGTCATGTTTAAAATAAAGAATTGATTTAGTTTTAGTGATAAGTGTATTTGATTGAAATCATGCACCTTCATTAGTCGATGGCGCGAGTGCAGGTATTGAAGGAAGCATTCTACCAGATTTCTTTCAAGCACATCTTTCAGGAATTCAACATGGATGCAGACCGACTTTCTAAGGATGCGGTGGGGCAGTTGGATGGACTCATTTTCTTTGAAGAATTTTTGAACAATGTCTGTTTTGATTCGGCGTCCTACAACATTTTCTAGTGTTGATCTTTCTCGAATTTATTTTTGCTTCTTGTCTTCTCCTTTCGCGAGGTTCTTTTGTAGCTAGTGTTCAGCTATGATCGTTTCTCCAAGCTCATTTGGCTTCTGGATATAGCTGCGGCTAATAGTTAAAATGCTTACAGTGAATATCAATACTGATCCAAGGTTGTAATTGTGGTTTCCACACTTTCAGAATCTTACTGCTATAACTTTGATTCCCCAAGAATATCAAGTTACATTTTTTCGGCTTGAAAAAAAAGTGTATTTGATTGAAAACAATGAAATATTGCATGTTTTGAGTTAATTATGATGATACGTTAAAGATGTTTATTTTTTAGTGTTTTTGGTAAAATTCTTAAATCGTATTTTTATATTTTTTTATCAACTTCTTGAATTCATGCTTGATATTCGTGTAACTAAAGATTCAATTTCTTGTTCAGAACCATGATAAGTTTGGATTCTAATCGTAATCATCATGAAAGGTGAATCACATTATTTTGTATGGAGAGAACCTCGATATTGCAACAACTAGTACAATTAGCATTGTGAGAAGATTGCCTCGTGGGGAGGTTGATTGACTGTAGTGTTTGGAGATATATGTAGAAATGTGAGCCAATGATTTTGCATGTCACGATGATAGGACATCGCTAGAGATAAATCTAGTTGATGAGTTTATCATTGACAACCTAAATGAACTATTGTCAGATTTTTGGAGAAATTGATGCAGGGTGATAAGGCAGAGTTATGATATCTTAGGAACGTTATTGCCCTTGGGATGCCCTAGAGATTAAATGTGGACATGAAAGAGCCTTGATTTGTGTTGGTTTTGTGCAAAGTTTGCCATAGTGTACACTATGGGTCAATCACATTGGAATTGCTTTGGTCAACATTGACTTGTAGACACCATTCCTTAAATGTGATTATTACTTGTTGTTTCATAATAATTTTATTTACCTTTGTAGGTAACCCGTGAAGGGGTTCTATGTCATTAATCTTATGCTAACAATGTCCGTAGTGGTAGTGACCCTCCTAATAACATAATGGTTGGTTGATTGTGGGTTGACTATGTTTACTTACTCAACCTTATTTTTTCTCCTTTCTGTAATCTATTTGTTGCTGTGTGTGTGTGTGAATAATGAAGTCAGATATGCCATGATTGACATTGTGGAAGTGTTTCAAGGATTTTAAAATCCCTTATTCCTCTTTGTTTGTTATCCCGCTTTAGTTGCAAGCATAAGTCTCTAACAACATAAAAGCTCCAATATACCATGAACTTTATGCCGATGGGGTGTCCACAGTGTT
Organism: Larix kaempferi; assembly: GCA_027924585.1. Classification (NCBI taxonomy): domain Eukaryota; kingdom Viridiplantae; phylum Streptophyta; class Pinopsida; order Pinales; family Pinaceae; genus Larix; species Larix kaempferi. Next base: position 10,743,987 of record BSBM01001331.1, on the reverse strand, counting down.
AAGCCACCTTACTACAATATACTAGTTAATTAGTTGCAAAGTGACTATGCTTGCTTGCTCAACCATACCCTCTCCTCCTCCTCCACACAACGAATGCATATGCAAATAATAAAATCAATACACCACAAATAACTCTTTAAAAATGTTTTGAAGAGTATTAAGTTCTTATCTAGACCAACATATATTTTTTATTATAATAAATCTATTAATCACAATAAAAGAAATAAAAACAAAAAGGTCAATGTATATAGATTGTGATAATTGGGAAACTACGATGTCTATGGTTAGAAAGTATATGAACTACCCTTCTCTTGAAAGCATGGTCTACCAAAATTTTTAATGTTGTGAAAACAAATACAATGTACAATGTCTACACATAACATGTCTATAAAAATAAAAATAATTAATTACATCTCAGTCAAGACCCAAAACAAAAAAGTAAAGGAAGCACTTCCGAAACCGTGTTCTTTACTCTTATTTCGCCCCTCTAAAAAGCTCCCAAATGCTTTTACTGAAATGAAAGGAAATTTATATGAAATGCCCTTGTATTTTAGCCATTTTCTCATCTGTGTATGTTGTAGGTGAAGCTCGTGTGATGCTCTGCGTTTCCCTCGCGGTGAAGTAACGAATCGTTCAGGTAAGGGGTCAGTTTGGGGTTCATGCCCTTCCTTGAATTCATGGAAGGTACCCCGATTCTCGTATCTTCGACTAGTCCCGACATATTTACAGTAGAAAATGGTGCATTCCAGGTTTAGCGAGCAAACCCAGGATGGCTACTCAAGACGTCGAGATGAAGGACTCAGTAGCTGCGCTCTCCAATTCCTCTACGTCGTCGCCTCCACCGGTGCTCACGCGTAAGTTCTATGAGATTTCGCCATTACAGGTTTATAAGATTGGAGGACTGCCTGTTTTTTGTGGGGCTTTGCCTGTGTTTTTGTTTGGAATTGAGGCATACTTTTGGGTATTTTCGGGGTTTGCAGATCTGAAGAATGTGGCGGCGTTGATCGAGAAAGGGGTGGTCACAAAGGAGGTGCGTCTGATGATCCGCGCCATTCGTCACATTATGACGCTGAGGAGGAAGATTAAGGCGCCCCACCTGCTAGCCTTTCTGAAGCAACTCCTTCCTCCTGGTTCCGAGGTCGCTTCTCGGCTCTTACCGTATTTTCCCAAGGTACGATGTTTGAATCTCTTGTTGCTTCGCAGAAATGAAATTTATTAATGTACACGGATGGCTAAAATAGGTCAATAGGATTTGGAAGAACAACTTTTGACAACAGCAATAAGGAGTGCCCATAGCCTCTCCTGCGTAGATCGGGCTTTGATACTGATGTCGTTCTTGGGCTATGTATTCGATTGCGGATCTTTGTATTTCATTTTGAAACCCTCCGTTTAAAATAGTAAATGTTGGAATTCTGATTACCGGGGCTAGATGAGTTATCAATGACCGGTTCCTAGTGCCTTCTGTGCACACCAGAGTTAGCATTGGTCATTTACTCTCGTTTTGGAATAAGTCTACAGGATTAGGCTTGCAGGGGTATCAACAGCTACGTTTTTGTCTCTGTAATGATATTCGTAGTTGATGTTAGTCATGTAAGCTGACAGGTATGTTATTATCACTTTTAAGTTTTAACCGTCTATTTTTGCGAAGTAGTTTATCCCCATTTGATCTAACTCTACTTGTAATAGAGAACTACTTTAATCAATCCGTAATGCTGATTTTATGACCATTTGCAAACCTAAAATATGAATTGGATTGTATTGCTGTCGCAAAACTTTGCCATGAGACCCAAGTTGACAAATTTTGGCCACCTCTGACTTATGTTTGTTCATTATTTTGTCACAGAATTGTGAACCTATTTTTTAACGTAGTATATCGTATGGTTCACCTTGTGTTATGTCTTAAATCAACATGTAGTGAGTTCGTTTTTCAACAACATACAAAGACATGCTAGAGATATTTTAAACTTTGTAATCATATATTGAAGGTTCTAACATTCCTCCTTTGGTCGTCCAACAGTGGTGATAACAGCGGATTTTCAATTCCCTTAGAATTGCTCCTTATTTGGCTTTTTGAAGAAGTTTTTGTTGTAAAGCAGCTTTTGGCAACATCTGAATATACTGGCTTCTGAAAGCAGTCGCAAAATCAGCCCAAGTAGTCATTTCCAGCCGACCACCTCCATTCCATTCATGTTTCTTCATTTTCCACCAATCAAATGCAGATCCTTTCAAGCGTGGGGCGGCGAATTGTATTTCCTGATAATCCTTCATTGGATTTAATTGAAAGAAAGTTGACAACTTGCCTATCCAATCCCCTTGCTCTAATCTCTTTTCTGACCCCATTGAACTTGGGAATGGGAATTCTTTCAAGCAGCCATAATTGACATGACTTCCTTCTTGATTATCTTGATTGTTGGTTGAAGATTCCCATGATTGACCATTCTCCCATTAATGATTCCTGCAAAAGGTTTCGATCATGATCATTTCTATTCGCTCCACTTTTAGAGTCTTGGGGTTTCCACTGGCCTTCTTCACCACTACTCTTGCCTCACTGTCTCTTTCTGTCCATTGCTATAATCAATGTACACAGGGCTTGGTTTACTTGTTCCATGGTATGTCCCTTGTTCCTTTCAAGGGAATCTTTAATAGGTTTTCCATTGATAGTGCAATTTCTGACCTCCAGTTATCTTCCCATGAGTAGCTGAGAGTGAATTCTGTCAATGTCCACCCCTAAGGCCAAGAAAGTGTCTCTGATACCACTGTTATGAAACTAACTCGAGATCTGTTTTTATTTTAAAAAACTGTAAGAAACTCACAGCATAAAACTGTAACTTGGAAACTAATATCTATATTCTGAAGCTAATATGATGCTAACAATAGTAAACAACAGAAAAAATATCAGCAGTAAAGTCATCACCAGCAACAACAATGCAATAATAACAGTAGAAATTCTGTATTTTGCATGTGGGATAACTGGACTCGACAGTATATAAATCTCCATTAACAAACATAAAAAGTAAAACCAACTAACATAAAATTTGTCTTAACATGAAGTTCATTAACTGACATAATTATAAATGACTCAAAATTTCCAATGATTCACATAAATTTATAGTGATCCACATAGAGCACCAATAACTAACACTAAAAACGGGTTATCTTTAGACATCGTAGCAGTGCATATGCAAAGTCTTTGTTATAATTAAAGCCAATGGTCTTAATTGATGCCTTCTTTCTCTGCAAAATTGCAACTAGCTTGCCTCATGTTTGTCAAGTGAACCATCTGTGTTGTACTTTGTCCTGTATCACTTACATCCAATTGCACTACCTTTAGGCAATGTTCAAAGGTATTTGTCATAACCAAAGATCCTTGTCATAATCAATGCCTTCTTTCTTTGCAAATTGCAAAACCTTTTGCCACTATCCTTGCATTGTGCTTGTCAAGTGAACCATTTGTGTAATACTTACTCTTGAGAACTCACTTGCATCCAATCGCACCACCTTTAGGCAATTTGACGAGTTCTTATGTCCGATTTTTTGTCTGTAATTTTATTCTATCAACACTGCTTTGTTCTATTCCCTTATATGTGTATCCTCAAGCGAAATGGGTTCATTTGAATATAGACAGCAATTGAAGCTATATTTATGAACTGTTAAGGACAGCTGTAATTGTAACTTTCTTGACTTTTGTCCCTTCACTCATAGTTGTTTGGATGAGCTATGTAAAGTCCATGTTTTCGAGATCAAAATAGGCTTTCTGGAATGACAAAACAAAGGGTATGATAATCAAATCCAAAATGTTCAGTTATGCTAATTATATATACGACAATAACAACTTTGAGTAAGTTACTTCATATATATATCTTGGTGTCGACCTTCATCACTAGCTTAATTAGAATTATAGCATTGAGAAAATAATTTATGGAGGGTGGAAATCCTATTTTGGTCTTGAAAACAATCGTAAATTAATCGGAAAAAAGAGATTCCTTGTTGAGACTTGTCACTACTATTATCTTATATGGATGTGAAGTTTGGGACCGCAACATCTCTAGAGAATCGTAGAGAAAGGTCCAATTGATTCAAAAGTGTTTTATATGGTGTTGCATGGGTACCGTTCGTGATATTTGGAGAGCCTGTACTCGTCGTTTCCTTGCTCTTGTAAGCATTGGAGCGGGTACAAAATGCTCCAAAACCGCACGAAGTGGTACTGAGAGTCGATGGAGCTTTTTGGGAGCATTCCCACTGGGGGTGGCTGCTCCAAACCATGTTCCCAGGACATATTGTATGTAAAATAATCAAATCTTTAATAACGGGGCTAATTTAGCAAGTTAAGTGGTCCTTCGATAGAAATTGTAGTTTATAAGTGCAGCGACAAGGTTATATCCTATTTCATGAGTTCTAATTGTCTTTGGTCAGCATTGTTCTATTCTAATCAATACCTAAAAGTGGAGGCATCATTTTATTAATGGAGTCATCGCTTGATTACAATGTTTTGGTATTACATTATTATGGTGGTAATGTTAAGTTGTTGTTAATGTTCCATGCCGCATTGTTTTAGCATTCACACTATTCTCATTTCAAATCAATAAAAGTTTTGATTTGCCATTATCATAACTATTTGGTCTATCGAGTTGTCGAGTGAATTTGAGGATGAATGGTTGTAGGACAGTTGACTTGACTCGAGGGTTTTGTGGGAAATCTCGGACACAAAGGCACAACATCAACATTTTCTAACCATTTTAGGATCAACTCAACAATTCGCTCACTCATTTGGTATTGATGTTTGTAAATTTGAACCTATTGATAATGATTATGTTTGGTAAAAAATGAGACTCCATTGTCTCGTTTACTTTCATTGGACATTTTGGTATTCATATATATTAATAATATACATTATTAAAGTTAATATTGTATATATATATTTTGTAAGCTAGTATTCACATTAATTCATAGAGATAAAAGTACAAAAAGATACAGAGTTTCTGGGCCTCCCATGCGCAGGCCTCCCTAGAGGAGAAAACAACCTATTAATGTAACCAGTCATACATGTCTTAGGGTGGATAAGTTTTTATCAAAACTATCAACCATAAAACTAAAAGAGAGACAGGATGCTCAATGGCCAGAGCTGGCCTAAAATATAACTCAAAAAGAGATGAAAACATAGCAGCAGAGAGAACTACTTGATAGGTGGACTAGTGCAAGGCTGCGACGTGGAGGCTTTGGATGCGTCCTCGCTCTTGACAGCTTCAGGATTGTTGCGTTTGTCACCAGTGGTGTCGGTAGTTTGATTCACCAATTCAACCTTGACAGCTGGTTCCTTGTCCGCATTATCAGCTTGAGACCCGTCGAATCCTTCAAAGAGCCCATGAATTGTGTCGTCCGCATCAACGGTCTGGAGTAGCGGCGAAGGTATACGATAATGAGCGACCACATCTGCACACCAGTTCACAAGTGCTTGGACTCATTCTCTCAGCTCCAGAATATGCGCTTGAAGATCTTCTTCGGCCTTGCTAAGATCATTTCGAAGGAGAAGCACAATGTTGGTCATTCTCTCAAGCTGCCCAGGGAGACCAGAGTTGGAGTTGCCTTGGTGCGGTTGAGTGGTGCTGCCACCCCTCCTGGCTTTGCGCCCATGATGCGCCATGAGGAAGGCTGCTGTAGCAAAAACTATTAGAGAATAGTTCTTCCAGCGTAGACGGAGGAGCCAGGGTTTGCAATGTCTGTAGGAGTAGAGCCACAGGCTCAGAGAGGAAATGAGTTCCCCTGCCCGTCTCAATGTCGTTAAACAAAGAACCTCAAGAGCGATGAAGGAGTTAAGTCAAGCCGTCATGTCATAGCAGGTTACAGGGTGGAACAATGATGGCAGGCTCCCTTGGCATATGCGCAACCATGTCTTCAACGCCACTGTGTGCCGCGTTTCCCTCGCCATCCCATCGCCATTAATACGCATTGATATGTTGTCAATTACCCCATCTAGAGAGTTAATATTGTATATTAATAAAGTTGGTTTTCTATTTTAATAATGTAGAATATATATAACTACCCCATAGGTACCAAAAGGACTCTAATATACCATATCAAGAAAAAAGAATGGAAGCATTTGACTTTATGCCAAAAAGTAGCCATGTTACAGAGCTTAATAACTATAGAAAATAATCTTGTTGAAATTCAAAGCTTACACCATCCTTTAACTCTAGAATAAACTAGTCCCCTCCAAGGAAGGTGAAGAGCTTCCTTAGACAAAGCATCCATCTCTTGGTTCCACCCTTGGAACATGTGATTTAAAGATAAGTTATTGTAAGTATTTGCCAGGTTAATTGTCTCATTTGATAGAAGTTGTTAATGAAAGTTCCTCATCATATATTCTCCCTTTGTCCATTTGATTACTGGCATCGAATCACCAAAGACTTGTAGAGAAGATTGCCCATATTTGATTGCCAATTTAAGAACTAGCCTTAAAGCCCACAACTCAGTTAGATTTTTAGAACCTTACCAATCCTCACTTTGAAACTAATAGAGTGAGTCTCAAAGATGAGTAATATTCCATCGACACTGCTTATTTGAGGCTCCATCAAAATGGGCCCAAGCCCTGCTTTTCTCAACAGTCTCTTCCTTGATCACTCTCGGATTTTACTAGTTCTTTGTTGCTTAAAATAACTCATTTAGATTAGGGGAGGCAAGTGTGGGAGGGGTCGTCTTTGACCCTGGAGGAAAAAAGATTCAATCCTTTGCTTGGGGTTTGGGCAAGAGGACAAATAATCAAGCTGAGTGGGCGGCATTAATGCAAGGAATAGAAATGATGGCAGAATTAAACATTGGAACCTTTCAAGTTTTCGAGGACTCTCAGATTGTCATTCAAAAGATGCAAAACATTTACTCTAGCAAAGGAAAAGAGGTTGGGAGAGTTCAAAAGAGAATCTTGGCTCACATCCCTGATATCTCAAAGGTCCAATTCTTCCACGTCAAACGTCAGAATAACAAGGAAGCTGATAGACTTGCCAATATAGGCTCCAAGCTAAGGTAAGGTGAAATATCGATAAATAGCTCTAGCCCCCTCATCAAGTGGACTTCATGTTTTCAATTCTAAGTAGTCGCCCCTGTAATACATCCAACCCAAAGGTCCAAGCCCATTTGAAATTACAGTAGGTCCAACCCAAAGTTTCTTCCACATCCAACCCATAGGTCCAAGCCCATTTGAAATTTGGAACCCTACCTATTTTCTTAATTAACCAGTTTCCCACTAAGGGTAAAGCAACAATCAAAGCATTCCAAATTGTAGATGCATCATGGGAATTATTTGTGGTGCTTATCGACTACTCCTCCATCAAAATTGGGTGGATATATTTCCTATAGACCACTCTACGTCAAAGACCTTTTTTTTTATATATTTTTAATTCTGGATTAGTCTCCACACTCCATTTGTAGTCAATGCCTTAGAGAACATAAATGCGTTCTTCAAGCCCTCTCTCCTTGAGCTTTAGGGGTGGACAATTTTTTATCCTTATCCCTTGACTAAATGAATCTAAAACACAACCTTTGATTTGTGCTAGAACTCCTTTTGGGATTCAGGACAATGACATCTAGTATATTGACAATGCTTTCGACACAACATTCACAAGAACCAACCTGCTTCTCTTGGACAGCCATCCGTTGCACCATAGATTTAACCTCTCTTCCAGTATTGTGATTAACTAGTGCTAGTCTCTTTTTTTGTAGTCATTTGCTTTTGGGATTAAAACCAAGGTATTTCTAGTTCAACTTGTTGATATGGAAGCATAGTTGCTATATAATCCTTATCCATCTTCTCAAACCCAAAGAACGAAATGGTTTATTTTTCCAAATTGATCTTCATACATGTAGCTAAACAAAACAATCCAATAATGCCTTTGAGCTTGGCAATATCCCTTTGATCCCTAGCACAAAAAAATGATGTTATCAACAAACAAAAGGTATCAAATAGTAAGCATTGGCTAGTTTTATACCTTTGAAGTTACCAACCCAATGAGCTTCCTTTAACAATGTAATCAAACCTTCTGCTACTATAAGAAAGATAAGAGGTGAAAGGGGGCATCCTTGTCCGAGACCTCGACTCGGGTTAAAGAACTGTGTAGGTGATTCATCAACTAAAATTGAGTAAGATATTGAAGAAATGCAATTCATAACGCAAGAGACAAATTAGCACAAAAACCCAACTGATTCAAAATGAGTTTTAGGTACAACCAATGTTAACATATTTGATATAATGTATCTTTTTCCAAGAAAAATCTATATATTTGATTCTTTTAGTGTTTGAAATCAAAATATACATTTAGTTGTTTTGGATGAACCCAAAACCAGGGACCAAGAACTATCTCTACATTGCCTTCAACAAAAATAAACCTAAGTCTACATAAATACAATCTTCCTTTAGATTTAGTAGATCATACATTATTAAAATCATTTTATAATAACTAAGTATATTGCATTATTATATTAGTTATTATAATTATATTATATAAATTTATGAAATTGTCCAAAATCATTTATTATTATTATATTAATTAGGGATTTTGAATTTTTCAATTTTTTTAATATATAGTATCATTCCTCCCAACTTGCTACTTGTAAATTTGGGTGAAACTTAACCATACTAGATACTCGTATCCCTACTCTTGCATATCAGAAACTCGTGCACCATAGGTTTTATAATTTATTATCTTAAAATTAAAGCAATATACTCTATACCATTTTTCTCATATAACTTGGTCTTTCCTCCATTGAAATTATGGCTATGACTAGGTACTTAATGTACAAGTTCAAGGCAACTAGCATGAAAGACAAGAGGTTTCCTAAGATTGCTTAAAACTACAATCAAAGCCACCTGCAACTTAAGAGGGGTTGGCGTACAGATGTTAAGGCTTGTCTAAATCATTAGAGAATAGAGGAGGTCAATCTGCAAAATATTGACACCAATAAAAATACTCACATCTAAATTTAAGAAAAAATTGTGATGCGATAAATAATTATAGTATAAGAGAAAATTAAGATACTATAAAGAGGTCATTAACTTAATCTAGAAGATAAAAAGTATCTCTTTTATAACTAGCGTAAAGAGGAAAATCGACATTGATTAAATAAGATAGAATTCTCATGAGGTGCATAATGACATAGGGCATTGGACAATTCCTAAAATGTTGTGGGATGAAAGAATTTGTCATTTTAGTGATACTAAGAAGGTTGAGGATGAAAACACTATCTTAGAATTTCTTGTGTCTGTTCACATTAGATCTCAATTTCAAAATATTTGTAACAAAATAGGCTTTCCAATCCTTTTAACCCATCAAAATTATGGAGATTTAGGAAAGCTTTTGTCTAATATTTTCGAGCATAGAAATAAAATTCTAAAGCAAACCAATTAAATCCAATTTTTCTTAAGGTTTAGTATATCCAAAGTTGGTCTCAATGGACATTTAGTCATCATCATCATCATAAATCAAAATGGAAAAAGGTTAAATCTATAATGGAAAAGGAAATATAAAATATTTTTTAATTATTAATTAAGATCTATTTTTTTCCAAGGAAAACTTCATAGGGAAGCCTAAGGAATGCCCCACTTTCATGAGTTGCATCCCTAGTAAATCCTTCTATGTAGACTAATGCACACATGATCGAGGGGAATTTGAACCACACACTTGTGGGCACAAAACTAGTCAAATACCTAGCAATAGTGGCGACAATTGGTTGATCGAACCCCATATATACTAACATAGACCCATCTTAACCTTGGATCTTTTAAGCACCAAGAAATTTGCACTTTAGTTCCCTTTTGATTCCTCTTAGTGCTCAATAATTTTGAAGTTAAGATGGATCTATGTTGTTGTATCTTTGAGTCTTGCAATGGCTTCATTATCATTTTTGGATTATTTTGGTCTTTAGTGTCGTCCACTCACTTCTAATTTTGTTGTTATTGTTTCTCATATGGCCAAATGTTTCCTTCTAAACCCCAATTCTCATCTCACTTCTGCATTTGCCAAATATGATTGTTTTTTATTCGTCGTTTGGAAAGTAGCCGTAAAGTCCTACCACCACATCACTCTATCCACTTTCCATTTCCCAAAAACTGGCTTATCGAGGATATGATGCAGACTACAAAGCTCTCCATAGCGAGCTTTGACATGCCTTTTCCCATGATTGCCATTCTTACCCTAGCTTGAAATCTCTTATTGTTGCCTCCTTTGCCACAAAAAACGCCTCTTCATTTCATAGAGAATATATGAATTGCATGCTTCCCTTATCCATTCCCCCAAAAGCTTCTAGCCCACTATCTGCCCCCCCCCCCCCCCCACATTACCCCTCATGCCTAATCTAGATCTAGATTTAATGCTCTCCCATACCTCTTACTCTAAATGATGTTCCTGGGCAATCCTCGATTTAGGTTACCTCACCCACCTGTCTTGCTACTTATTCTATTATTGAGATATCCAAGAAGCAGTTTGGGTGATGAATACCACCAAGTCCGTGAATGAGTAAGGTTTCAAGTAGGGTTTTTTAAACATGGTTTTCATGCCTTGGATAGTCACTTGGCTGACCCGTTTAACCATATTGTATGACTATGTACAAGTTTTCTGCAGTCTTGGTTGCATCACACTCTTCACCCGATCCATAAATTGGGCCTGAGCAATGGATGCAAACAACTATCGAATGATCATGGTGGGCCACACATTTTCCAAGCTCTGTGCTACGATCCTCCATATGAAGCTTTCTATTGAGCTTAAGGAGAGACTCCTTAGAGTTAGGGGACAATTGGGGTTTTGACGTACACATTAGACTATCAATCACATCCTTACACTTCATGCCATTATCGAGGAGGTACGCCATTGCTCTTGTGGATTTTTGGAAAGCATTTGACTTTGTTCCTCATGAGGTCCTATTCCAAAGGATCAATTGCATCAGCATTTTCATGGCACTCTCGTTTGCCATCATGCGCCTGTATGAGTCGGTCCTTGGTTGTCTCTAGGAGTACCATTGGGGTCAAGTAGGGGTGCCCTCTATCCTCCACTCTCTTTAGTCTCTACATTGATGAGTTCGGGTCCTTTCTATATGATTTTATCCGTGATGACAATGGGTGCCACTTCCACAGGTCTTGATATCTATCTTGCTCTTTGTTGATGATGTATTCCTCTTGGCATCATCCTCAGAGGACCTATGGAGATAGTTGACGATTTACATGGGTAAAACAAAGGTTACGATCTTCAACGAGTTGAAGAAGGTACTCTTGGCTCACCACTTCTTTTTCAAAGAAGAGGAGATAGAGATCATTGACACCTATACTTATTTGGGGGTACAACTCTTAGGTCCTTGCTTCAATTTGTGACATGCTCTTCAACCACAAATCAACAAAGGTTATGGATCCTTAGCCGTACATGAGAGACATTGTTTTTGACACCATTTTCAAGACATCCCATCTAAGATGTCCCTTATGGATATCCTTGTCTGGCCCATAGTTCTTTATGGCTTAGAGGTGTGGGGGCCTTGTTTGCTTGATTGATCGGGCCTTAGTCGAGGGAGTACAGACTCTTCTCCTTTGATGCATCATTAGATGCAAGCAAATAATACCCCAACACATCATTCTTGTAGAGTTCGAAGCTTGACCCTTTCAGCTTGAGACTATTTTCCTCCTTGTTTCACTCCTGCAGTGTATTCGGAGTTTTGTTGACTTGATGAGGGGGTGAGATTGCTATATGTACTTGGCTTATCATTCATCGAAGTTCATTGGCTCGTTTAGCCCTTTTGGCCGTACCTGCTATTGGTTTGTAGGGGTCCCAGATCCTTTGGAGTTTGTTGGTATTTTGATGGATCATATTCCTATATTCAGGTACTTTTTGGATGCACTAAGCCACCTCTTACCATCCAGGCATGAGTTGAACATGATCATCCAAGATGACATTTATAGGCAGTTTGTACAAGTTTCTTGGACAAACCCCAAGAGCGGGTTACATATGAAGATGGCCTTATATGCTAAGCACTTATTGGAGGTGAGGGATGGACTTATTATCCAACTCCCATACACATGCTATCATTGGGCACACTCTCTTCGTATTCCCTTGGGCTAGTTTCGAGTGGGCTTGCATGGACTTTAAGTCGAGATAGATCACTAGACTATATGGTTTGAGGATTTGCCCACTGTTTCATCAGCATGAGTCCGAGATAGAGGAGCACTTCATCTTTCGTTGTCCCATCTACTATGGGATTTGTGGTTGGTTCCATTGCCTATTTAGGGGGGACCTAGACTCTTTCTAGCATCTTTAGGTTTCTCGACCAGATATGCTTGGCCTTATACATGCTGGAGGCTCTTAGGTTTCACACTTGTATTCCCCATCCTCCTCCTATACTAGACCCCCCTAGAGGATTACTTCCTTCTCTACAATGCTCCCATTAGCTAGGGGCACCAAGAGATAGACTAATAACAACATGACCTTTGACTTCAAATCAATGCGGACTTGAGAGATCATTCCCCCTCCCTTGAGATTTTAGCGACATTGATAGACCAAATTCCTCACCACTAGGTATATGGGATCACCTAGGCTTTTGGAATGGGTTTTGGATGTTTGGAGCCTATTTAAAGAGCTTCAAGGCTATGAAGAGTTTTGTCAAGAATTATTGTAACGGAGTTTTGCTCAAGTGAATGGTTGCCCTACCACAAGAGGCCTGTGAACATTGCTTCCGTAATAACAAAGCTCTTTTCCTGCTATATTATCTTATTATTGTCTCATGTTTCTAGTTTTGTTCTACATATTGTTGGTTTATTGCATCCTGATCTTGCTATATTTTGTGTGATTCTCAAGTTTTCAGGGGTGAAAGAACACCACAGATCTAGTAGATTGTGATATCCCTACCTCATCACCTATGTATTCTCTAGGTCTTGGAACCATTCCTTTTGTACATCTCCCTTCGGTGCAATTAACCGTGCTCAAAGTTGATGGTTTTTTCATGCTTTAGCATAGATCTCATGCTTTGCTTTATCTTTTGTATCTTGCTCTTTATAGGAGACATTTCTATGCTCTCGCTTTCTAATGACATGATTGTATTCAACAATCCCATTGCCCTACTTTTGTGGTCATTTGTTGGACATCAATAAAATTATCTTATCTTATCTTATCTTATCTATCCCCATTTGACTCTGGAATTTTACCCTCTTGACTTGGACCACTATCTTCAACCATCTTCTTACCTTGGTCTTCTTGAGTTGCCATTTCACTTGTAATTCTTGTAGTTTCAAATTCTACTTTTGTGACTTGGGCTATCTTTGGCTATCATCTTACCTTTGTCTTTGATAGGCCATAACACTTCAAATTTATCTGAATCACCTTGGTTGTGTTCTGCATCAAATATGACATCCTTGGTGACAACTACATACTGATTATCCTAGCCAAAGAGTCCATATGCCCAGACTCTTTATTGTAGCCCAAGACGGTAAGCTTCTTGCTTTGATCCTCCATCTTTTTTTTCTTTTTTCTTTTGCAACAATAACATTAGTTACATGCAAATATTTTAAGGTGAGGTTTCATAGTACTTTATGCTTCTACTTGCTTTTGTTGGACTTTTGTTCATTAGATAAGTTAATGTATGCATTTTTTTCCAATTAAATTTCTCGTGGCAAACCTCTTGGGCACCTGCCCTCATTTTGAGAATGGTACCCAAGGTAAACCCTAGATTCCTCAAGGCACAAGGCCAAGTCAACAACAGGGCTTGGAGCCAATGCAACAATATACTCATTATGAGCTCATCATGCCACTTACAAGAATAGAACTGGGGTGGGGAGGATAACACTCCATCTCACAACCACTTGAGCTAGACCCAATTGACAAGTTGATGTATGCATTAGTTCAACCTAGAATTCATTTGTCAGATTCTTGTAATTGAGCATAGTTTTTGTCATATCCGTAATTGTCCTATTCTTCGTCTCTACAAGACCATTCCCGACATCTCTTTCCTGAATCTCTTGCTTCCTTGACAACTCCTATTATGCATCATGATGAGTCTCCTTGTGAAGGGATGTAATCATTGAACCTAGTGAAGAAGAGATCAACATCACATACAACATTGTCCAATAGGAGCTTCCCTTCTTACAAATTATTAAGGCCACAATAGCTACAATACCTTCCTCTTTAGCAAAGGAGAATCACAAAGATTGGTTTAGGGTTTGTACCACTATGCATTTTCAAGTGTAACGCTTCTAATTGGTTTCTGTTCATTAGATAAGCTGTTGTATGCATTGTGTCAACCCACAATGCAGTTATCAGATTCTTGTAGTTTAGCATAGTTTTGTCATCTCCAAAAGTTACTGACTCTTCCTTTCTGCAAGACCATTCTCTTGGTGTCTCTTTCCTGAATCTCTTCTTCCCCTAACAAAAATCCTATAATGTGTAAGGTTGAATCTCATTGTGAAGTGATACTATCATTGAACCCAATGAAGAAGAGATCAGCATCATAGACAATATTGTCCAAGAGGAGCCTCCTTTTTTAGAACTTGTCAAGGCCATAATAGCTACAATACCTTTCTCTTTAGTAAAAGAGAACTATGAAGATCAGTTTAGGGTTTAGGGTTTAGAGAATGAAAATGGCGTAAACAGGGCCCAAGGTCCCATTTAAGTCATGGGCGGAGGAGATAACGTAAGATAAGATAATTTTATTAATGTTTGACAAAGCCTATTGGACTAAAAGTACATCCATGAACACAAAAGTTAAATGTGGGAGTGCAAGTTGCCAAAATCAGAAGAATCAGAAGATCTAAGCTCAAAACTACCTTCTAAACAGCAAGCTAATTAAACAAGAAACTAATAATGCTAATGCAAAGGAGAGAATGTAGCAGTACAAGTTTGGTTGTTTGTAGGAAATGACATTAGCTTTCAGTGCCGGAAACTGCTCTACTTAGCTCTTCTTGCTTCAAGATCAAGGCACTTCAGGAAACAAGGGAATGTTGTGTTCATAACAAAGCCAATGATGAGAAGACTTATGGACACAATGTATGTACTTATTGTATTAGTTAGGTGTTGGGTTCCATAGGCTATTCATGGCTCATTAGTCAATAAAGGCAATTTGGTTCATTAGGCTAACTTATATTAAGTGATTAATAACTGATTAGTAGTAGGATTAGAGAAAGCTTTGGGCCAAAGCTTGTTAAGGGCAAGGGCACGTTATGTACCTAACCACAACATCCATATAGGGAATTAGACTCTATGTATATGAGTTAATTTGTGTGTGCGTGCTCATCATTATGTAATAATGTTCTAGCATTAGGAATTTATTGTTTCATGTTTCAATATTGATGCCACTGTTATATAATAACTATAAGGGCCCAATCACTCTTATTAGTAGTTACTTAAGCTTTAAGTTTGTGGTTTTACCTATCTTTTGATATAAATAGGGGTCCACCCCCTCTCATATTTTATATCATTTTATAAATACAATCAACCAGCTATAATTGATGTTTGTTGGAGACATCTTCCCCCATTACTTGTATTTGCAGGTCACAGGTGCAACCCACCCTTGGGTGTGCAAGTGGCCAGACTTTTGTTTTGCTTTTAGGTTCTTTAGTTTTGTTCAGTTATTCAATAGTTGTAGTTGTAGTTCCATTTTAGGTATTGGAATGCTGCATCAAGTCCTTTGATGCTCTGAATGAAATTGGAGAGGTCATGCAGTTGTAGTTCCATTTTGAGTATTGGATTATTGGTTGTGGTCCAGTGAAGAGCATTTTTTGTAAATTGAGTTAGTCTTTTGCAAGATGTAGACAGTTTATCTGCCAAAGGAAGAATAGGGAGTATTGTCCTTGAAATAACTCTTTCTCAATGAAAGAAACTTATTGTGGGGAAAAGTTTTTTAAAGGTGATATATCTTTTTAGTCACACAAATCTCCCATTCTCTCATATACCTGGCCAATTGCAACTTTTGTCACACTTGATTCTTTGTCTCACTTCTTATGTAGGTAGTGATACTCATGATCTTAGCTCGTGACATATTGGTTGTGGTCCAGTGGAGAGTAGAGGATTTTTTTTGCAAGATGTAAAAAGTGCATCTATCAAAGAAATAATGAGTGGTATGCGGAATTGATTCAAGTGCAAAGTTTTGCAATTTGCAAATTGATATTGCAAAT
This sequence comes from Larix kaempferi, assembly GCA_027924585.1. Classification (NCBI taxonomy): domain Eukaryota; kingdom Viridiplantae; phylum Streptophyta; class Pinopsida; order Pinales; family Pinaceae; genus Larix; species Larix kaempferi. The sequence continues at coordinate 10,727,858 of BSBM01001331.1, read as the reverse complement.
AAGTCATATTAAAGTTGATAACTTGATAGAGATGTCCCTTCCAAAGTCATATTTTTTTAAGATTTATTGGTTGTCTAGGCCATTTAAAACATTGTAGGGGATCATTGATTTGATATTAATGTAATCGAATTTGTATTTTCAAATGCCATTCAAGTTCTTGCAAATAATGCAATATATTTTAAGCAATGTTATTGATTTTGGAGGGAAGAGACATGGCCACATTTTGTGCTTCTTGTGTGGTCCACAGTTTTAATCTTGCAATCAAGGAAATTTACACTATGATTCCATGAATTTGAAGTTTTCTGATGAATGGAAGGAGACAGTTATTCTTCATGGTCCAATGGTCAATCGGCCATGGACAGTTTCAAAAGAGAATTTTTGTTATGCATGTACACAGTGCACATACATGGGCCCTTCTAGCTGTGCCTCTTTACGGTTGTATGCATAATTGGAGACCTTGTTCCTGCCCATTGTCTACTCTCGAATGTGTGCAACCTTCCTCACATTCTTTATGAAGACATTACAGAGGGAATCATTGGGTTGGAGATACTGTGCAATTCAGATCTCTGCGCTCACAACTAAGGAAATTTTAACTGGTAACAAAAGGCAGGTTGAGCAAGATTGAACAAACAAAGTTTGAGATGCACCTGGCATTTTTTTGAACTCTGAGCGGTTACAAATTCCTAAGTAATTCTGTCCATGGTGGGGTTGGATTCTGTTTGTCTGCCTTTGGTGGAGTCAGTATTGGTTACTCCTGCCCCACATTCTGAAGGGAAACCTTAGGTTACTATTGTCGATATTCTTTTGAACCAATGTGATTGTGATTCATAATAGATTCCACCAATGTCTTTGCTGTAAAACATATACTCCTACAATGGGAGATAATTGAAATCCTTTTCAGACACCTTTCCAGGTGCCTACCTGTTTGTTGCTGCTGCATAAAACTTAAAGTGGCAATTGGAATATGATTCAAAGCGGTGGACGATTAATGACATGTTAGAAATATAATTAAAGGAGATCAAAAGATAAAAAAAATCCTATTGTGAAAGAGGTTCTATTGTGTGATGGCTGGGCTGTATGGGATGTTGTCTCTTATAACATAATGGGTGGCATGGGTACTGTCTAGCTGTTTTTTTCCAGGGAGAAACTCTATGGGAAACCCAAGGAATGCTTCCCCGCATTTTTGGATGGCATCCCCATTAAACCCGTCAGTGTAGACTAGTGCCTCACCAAGGGGGAATTTGGACTGGGCACCTGCTGGCATGAAATTAGCCAAATGCCCAACAGCATCAGCGACAACTGGTTGAGCTAACCTGGTTGGGCTATAACTGTCTAACTGTATTGACTGCTGTCAATATTTGAATTTTGAGGGGTGCTTTTATCGAGATCCATATGCACTGCTTTTTGGAAATAGGTGGTAACAATTCTCTGAGCTGTAATGTCTGGCAGAAGCTCCAGGCTATATAACTGTAAATTCTTAATTTTCTGAACTGATTAAATATGAGCACCACTTACTAAATGTCTGTCTACATCTTTGCTGGACTCCTTTACCTTTTGTAGGCGCAATTACTAAATAGGAGTACCACTGATCTGTTTTTTTTTTCAATAGTCTATTAGCGACTTTTTGCTACCAATTTGATATACTGTTTAAACTTCTTATTTGGGATGAATGTTGTCAAAGCTTGTGGCTTATGTTGTATTTGCTTGTAGGATCTGCCCTTAGTTATGGATTTCTAGTGTCAAGCAGTGTGTTGATCTGGTGGGAGTATGAACACTGCCTCTCACTTGCTTTCTGCAGATCATTCTCTGGGATAATCAGGGATCTTGGATATTTAATACCCTTCACTCTATATTGCATTTTAGTATTTTGTAGTTTGCTCCTCCAGGGACATTGAGGCTAGACATATTGCAGTGTATTTATTTGCATCTCCATTTTAGATTTCTACATTTAGATATTTCATCAGCCTTCAGGTCATTTAAATGTTTATGTTATTTCTTCATCTTGATATTCTTCATAGATTGCACAGCCTCCAGGGTATCTTTTTTATTTTTATTTGTTTAAATTCTCCTCTTTGATGTACTACACTAAATTTGATTCATATGGATCTTTGATGGTCATGTATGGACTTCAACAATTGTGTTTTCCTCATTTCTGAAATTTCAGCTGCACAGCTTTTGGCATGGAATCTAAGTTCTCACCGTTGAAGGGTTTTGACATATTTGTACTTGAATAGTTTTGCCGGATATTTTTTCCATTGCATACTATTTTGTTCTTAAGGAAATTTTTTTTGCTATGCAAAACTTTTGTAGATCCATTTAGAGAGTCAAGTGAGGAATTTAATAATTTATTAATATGCTCTTTAACTGAATAAAATGAAAATAGGATTCAGTTCTTTCTAGATTTGATCTAAGTTTTTTACTGTAATATTTGACTAGTTTGAAAGGTTGTCTCATTAGAACTGACACTACTGTCAAACTTATTCGGATCGGGATTGAAGAGTCTTTGTTGCAACATAGTTAATAGTGCTCTCTCCTATTGTTTTACAAAGTCTGTGAGAGGAATAATTTTTGGTCAGTGACTCAGTACTTTGTAGGCATTATCATTTTGATTAATACGAAGATTCCTTGTTTCTAATTCTTGGTGCATATGTTCTCAAAACTTTCCACTGTATGTGCTGCCAGGCAAGAAGAAATTATGGGTTGTATTGAGTGCTTCTCATGTGATGTTATGTCTTTGTTCATGTGTATTGATGTCATTTTTCCTTTACTGGCTGTTATTTTGTTGTCCAGTTTCCTTTATTGATGGATGTGTGTTCTTTCTTCTTCATTTGGTAATCCTTTGATAACCTAAAAGCCCACCACAAAGAGTTAAAATAAAGTTTCCTTATTCTTGAATCTTTTTCAGTAAACAGCAAAGGGAAACCACTCCCATAAGTTGGAGAAAGACATGTTCTTTCCTCTCTGCTGACTTGTTTTGTCACCAAAGGAGCAGGAGTCTGAGACTCTGAACATAGGTCCTTGTTAAACATTATTGTCTGTTGTTATTTAGGCCCTTAGGGCCATATATCTTAATGTCCATAGATTGTTCATTGCAGGATTCAAATGTCCTGCTTTATTCAGTTCAGCAATAGATGAGGTTGGGTCCACAAATATTGTTCATGTGATTACAGATGCAACTCCAGTATGTAAAGTTGCGGGCATGATTTTTCAAAAAAAGTATAGGCACATCTGTTGTGCACCTTGTCGTGTTCATCCCATGAACAATGTCCTGTTGGACATTAGGAGATTTGATTGGATATCACCTTATACTTCCTAAGGTAGAAAAATACAGATGTTCAACAAAATAACACCAGGCCATATCCATTTACATGTATTCTAGGTTAGATTTGCCAAAACTTCAGACATGCATTTTCCAACCTATTATATGCTAATTCAGAGGTCGTTTGACATGTGTGGGTGTGGGGGACACCAAGTTCCATGGTCATTAGTCACATGTGGGTTCAATGGAGGTAGTCATCAAGTTAAGAGGCTGCTTAGGAGGTTAAGAGATTGATTCTACATGACATGATTTGTTTTGAAGTGAAATTCACTGTTGATATTGGTCAGCCTATTGTTGATGTAATGCAATATACAAACATTGTTTCTCCTTGTTTGTGAGAAGCATATGGGACAACCAACAATCCATTGTATTATCTATACAATGGCAAGAGAGGATACATTGCAGGTGGGATTGCCTCGACACACTTCACATTACAGCTCATTGAACCCAAAGTGGTATTAAATGACAAGGAAAAGGTCACCCTTTTAGTGATCTGGAGGTGGCTTGTGGTTTAATACATCGTGTTAAGAAGGTATTTGGAAGGAGAAAGACTTCATGAAACTTTGCGAACAATTAGTACTGCCTTATGAGTTCGGGTCCAAGGATGCAAAGGTGAAAAATGAACTTGAGGGGTCCTACAGATTGATGGACTATACATGGCTGAACATGTCTCAAGACAAAACGATATGCCATATGTCTATTTTTCAAGTTGGTGATTCTGTTTGCTTGTGAGAGAAATAGAGCACTTACTTTTCTGCTCTCGATGTGAAGTCAAACCATTTGACATCAAACATAGTAGAGAACAAAAACATGCAATTTTTTCAAATGTAGAATATATATCATAGTTTCCAAGAGTTGGGGGTATGGGTATGCGTGAACCAATTTTGAATTCTGGGTATAGGAGGCGTGTGGGTATGGCGTGCACCAATTTTGAATTCTGGGTATAGGAGGCGTGTGGGTATGGGTATGTCAAAGGAGACGTGGGTACATTAATTACATTTTAAAAAATTAATTACAAATTGAAATCTCAAATTTTTAAATAATAAAATCATAAAATGATGTACAAGAACATTGAACAATGTTACAATTGAAGTTACTAAGATTTCCAACTACTAATGAGAATATTAATTTATTATAGTCTACGAGTCGTTACAATTACAAATTGTCAAGACTCAAAAAAGTGATAATATCCGAGAAACATAACAATGTCACAAAACTAATAGTAACTTAGAACTGTATATAATAATTAGAACATATTTCAACTTCCAACATTTCAAGTCAAAAGTTAGGTATCCATCTCAATAGCTGCTTCAACCTGTTTAGGTTCACTCTTAGCCTTTGCATCTTCTAAGTCCTCTATCAATATGATCTCCAAGAACTCATTACTCTCCATCTCTGGCTAGGGATTGTTTATAATAGGAGGTAGATTAGTGAGGCCATCTGGTTCTATCTCTCCATACACACAAGTGACATCATCATTTTATTGGTTCTATTATTAATGCAGATTTTGGGGAGATGTGGGCGCTCACGCATGAGATGTCAAGGGACTTCTGGGAGATGTCACTGGCGTCTCCTGAGGTGTCTCCATGTATCTGGTACTTTAGGAGATGAAGAGATGCATCTTTGTGCAACTATGTAAACCTTGTTATTTGTTAAATATATTTTGTTATATGATTTATAGTTTATATTTTTTTCCAAGGTAAACATTGCTGGATAGCGCCCTATTCCCCAAGTTATCCAGATGGAGGGCAACTCAGCTGCCTACCGCAATAGTGGCTAGTAATGTCAAGGGACTTGACCAACTTTGAACTTGTGACCTATGCTTGTTGGTAACATGCCTTGCATTGATGGTACAACTGATTGATCCTACTCTTGGGGCTATCATTTATAGTTTATATATATCAACCATAATATAATTAAATAAACACTAATATCAAGTTTAAACTCTCCCCTAAACATTAATAAAATAAAGTTTAAACTTTAATATAAAAACTATGTAAAGTTGTGAACTCATCTGTGCTTCCTTCTTATGAATGTTGTGTCTTCAACCACAAAATCATGCAGAGACATTGTTGAGTTTATTCTCAACATGCATAGTTGATCGATTAGGACTGATGCCACGCTCTCTAGGGCCCTTGTGATTGAGGTATGTCTTGGGACCTAATGGCTTTGTGGGTCTCTTTTGCAATATTTGTCTACTCTTGAGTGATGAGTTTGCAATTGGCTGCTTGGACTGACAATGAACCTTTTCTGTCATATGTATTATCTCTTATAGTCTTAATACTTTGAATTGGTTCTTAGCCCAACGCACTGTACTGTAATGAAAAATACATCTGAATTTGTATTGGATCATTGTCAACATGCATAGTTGATCAATCATGACTAGTGCCATGCTGTTAAGATCTCTCGCAATTGAGGTCCCTCTTTGCTCTAAGAATTTTGTGGACCTCTTCTGCCATATTTATCTGGAGTGATGAGTTTGCGGTCGACCACTGATTTCGACAATGAATTTGTTTTGCTGGATGCATCATCTCTCTCTAGTCTAAAGACAGTGTTAATTGGTACTTGATGTGTGTCCACATGAACTTGGTCACGTTTTGGGGCTAAATCATATCACATCGCGCAATAGTGCAATATATAGTTGAATTCATATGGGTGTTGTATTTTCATATAGAATGACCTTGCATGATTGAATTTGGTAATCAGGGTCTACAACTGCTCCCACTTAAAGATATTGGCTACAAAGAGGGGTCTTTTAAGGATTATAATGTGCATCTTGAAAGTATCACTTTTCACGAGCGTCTAGAGAAGATGGGCTCTTATAGTTGACCATTGGTAATGACCCACCAGTACCACCATCTGTTGACGCTGAAAGTTGGTGCAAGCAGTTCCTTCAAGAGAACTTGGTCGATGATGATGAGGATGTGACCTCTTTAGATCATCCATTGGGTAGCCTTCTTTGTGTTCATTGATGGTATTAACCTGTAGTATGTACCTTACTATTTTCAGTTTTGTAAGGGCTTCAAAGTACCGTAGCTCATGAATCACGACTCATAACAAAATTTTATAATGTTGAAGAATAAAAGCACTCTAAATGTTCAAACATGATTTGGTTATGATTCTATGAATGATATAGATGATTTGTTGTGTCTTTATGTAATTACACCGATAGGTGTTTAGAATCTTAGATATTATCTGAGATTTTGGACGTCCTTGAGTGGATCAACAAGATTAACCCAAGTGTAACAAGTGCACCGTGGGGATTCATTTCATGGTCGTCGTATCTTGGTATGCTAAAATGCATCGTGATTAAGATTTAAATTTTAAATAAGATTTAGTTAAGTTGTTGTTAAGAAAAAGGGTATGTTTATTAAATAGTATTTCTTTTTATGTTTATATTAATTAGTTTAATATTTATGTTACTTTAATGTTTATATTAATTAGTTTAATGGTTAGTCTTTGTTTAACAACCAGTCATCTCCACAAAACTAAGTGGTTGGCTAGGCCTATTGGTGTTCACTGGCCACTTTACTTGTGGCTGTGCTAGTTGATAGTAATGCATATTTTATTTGTTTTAAACAATATGCATTTTTATTCCATGAAATACTTATGGCAGAGAAACCCACTGGGCACGTTCTATTATTTTGAGGATGCTACCCATGGTAAACTGGATTTTCCAGGTCTCAAGGCCAATACAGTAATATACTCATTAAGAACTCAAACATGTCGCGAGAATTGTTCCTGGGTGGAGAGGATAACGCTCCTTCAACTGCCCAAGTTACACCCGATTGACAAAACAATATGTATTTTCTTTTATTTAAAAAAATCATATATACATATATTTAATGTAACATACCCTTACCCAAGATGCCCTATTTTTGGAAGTTTGTACTGAGAACACCATACCCATATTGGAGACTCCTGGCAACCCTGCTTTTGAGACAATGTAGAGATTGGCATAGGGTAAGTTCCAATGGTATATGTTTGTTAGTCAATAAGTTCATAGGTAATTTGATGCAATGAAAGCTATGTCATTGTTCTTTGACTCTCTTATAGCTTCTATAAATCTGTTGTAATATTATTGATTGTGATCTAAGAGGTTTTCATTGCTTGACATTATTATGATATTAAACTAGGCTCACTTGTTGCCTAGACAATGCAAATGGTTGAGTTTGGATAAATGGTAAATCTGTTGAAGAGCGTGGAATTTTAGGGCCTTTTGTGTAAGTAACAAGCTAGATTTGCATCCTACAGAAAATATGATGGCTAAATGTTTAACGTACTAGTATGTAAAAGTTAAGTTTTATGCATGTTCAAGGGACATCCGGTTTACTTTAGGAAGTATCTAGCATGATTGGCAAATTAGTGCCGCATGCGACATGCCACATGCATGGTTTAATGGAAATAATTGGATGATACAGGATTCTAAATATGTGGAAATGGATAAAAGATCTCAAACTTATAGCTGAGAAATCATCTTGTGCTTTGGTCTTAAGGTTACTTGTACACTTTCCATTATCCAATCTGGATGATCTGTGAAGTATGCTCTTAGAGGATTATCCAAACATCAAATTGATTTTAATTATCCATCTCACATGTGTATAGCTTCTTCATAGCTTCTGGTTCATGGATTCTTCTCAGCTAGACAACATCTGTAAGCATTTAAATTTTAAATAAATATTGCAAAAGCCAAGGAGAATGTGGAAATCCCAAATGATAACTTTTCTTTTGTACCTTGAGATTAGGGTCAGTGAAGATACATTTGTTTCTGTGAACATGCCTGTCAGTACAACCTTTTTTGATCCTTCCATTTGTTTTTATCATTATATAGCCATAAAATGTTCATATGTCTAAAACACATGCAAATTCCAAGATTGCCCCAGAGATGAAATGAAATTATTCTAATATCCAGAAATTATACTAATATCTACTATTTACCAAAATAGGTCAATGGGACTTAGTAGAGTCATGTACGCTTTTGCTTATTGGATCTGAATTGTGGGATCTGTTATCGTGGCAGGAAGATGAGAAGGATATGGAAGTTGATAGTCCTTCATCGACAAGTCAAACTGTTCCATCTAAGCACACCATTCTTCCTGAGTTGGAAATTTTTGCGTACTTGTTAGTATTGATATTCTTGATTGACCAAAAGCAGTACAATGAGGTGAGTTAAGATTTTCACGAGATAGTATATTGAACTAATTTTTCAAGTTGCTTTTGTAATTCATATTTTATTTTTGAAGTGTTCGTTAATATTGTTTTAGTTTGAACTGTCTCCTCGTAGTATAATAGCATGGATTATTCTGCAGGCCAAAAATTGCTCTTCAGCTGCAATTTCTAGATTGAAGCAACTGAACCGAAGAACACTTGATGTTTTGGCTGCTAGATTGTACTTTTATTACTCATACAGCTATGAGCTTACAGACTCCCTTGTTGAAATCAGAGGGTAGGTAATACCATTGGAAATGTTCAATGCCCTTTGTGTTAGCTCTTTGTAATAATGAAAAACTGATTCACACGTAAATGCCATCTTGTGGTGTCAGTACACTTCTTGCATTGCATCGAACTGCGACACTGCGACATGATGAACTGGGCCAGGTATGGCTGATTTGTAATGAGTATTTCTGATTTAAGTTGATTCTTTTCATGGTAAGTAATAAATTTGGTGCTGTACTACTATTCATTATACTGAAGTTGATTGCTTTGTGGTGGGTGTTCATGTAGGAAACATTGCTGAATCTCTTGCTTCGAAATTACTTACACTACAACCTTTACGACCAGGCAGAGAAATTACGATCCAAAGCTCCACGGTTTGAAGCCCATTCAAATCAACAAGTATGCAACGACTTTGTATAATTTTCATTTGTACATATTTGATATTAGATCAGTGGAGATCTTCTTCTAACTTGTATATGTGGTCTTTTAGTTTTGTCGGTATTTGTACTACTTGGGTAGAATACGAACAATACAACTAGAGTACACAGATGCAAAAGAGAGTCTATTGCAAGCAGCTCGTAAAGCTCCAGCATCAGCTCGGGGTTTCCGTATTCAGTGCAATAAATGGGCTGCAATTGTTCGTCTGCTTCTTGGTGAAATTCCAGAGAGAACGACTTTTATGCAGAATGGCATGAAGAAAGCCTTGAATCCCTACTTTGAGCTTACCAATGTAGGTAACCTTTGGATATTTGATTTCTGCATTCATTCTACTCTTGTAGCTCAAGCGATTATAGGGTTGCTTTTTTAACTGTGACCTGCATTTGATGCTATTTCTAAATGACTTAAATGTACTGGTACAGGCTGTTCGTATAGGTGATTTAGAACTTTTCCATAATGTGGCTGATAGATATTCAGAGACATTCACTGCAGATAGAACACATAATTTGATTGTACGGTTACGGCACAATGTGATAAGAACTGGACTTCGGAATATCAGTATTTCTTATTCCCGAATTTCTCTGGTTGATGTTGCTGCCAAATTGAGGCTCAATTCAGCCACTCCAGTGGCAGACGCCCAGAGTATTGTTGCAAAAGCAATCCGTGATGGTGCAATTGATGCAACCATTGACCATGCAAATGGATGGATGCTCTCTAAAGAGACTGGTGACGTCTATTCCACAAATGAGCCTCAACTAGCATTCAATTCTCGAATAGCTTTCTGTCTTAACATGCACAATGAAGCTGTGAGGGCTTTACGTTTCCCTCCTAATGCACACAAAAAGGAGAGAGAGAGTGCTGAGAAGCGCAGAGAAAGGCAACAGCAGGAGCAAGAACTTGCAAAGCATATTGCTGAGGAAGATGATGATGAATTTTAGATTAAGGTATTCAAAAACTTCAAATTGCAGAGTTGTTTTTGTAATATTCCAAGAATTTTGGGATTTATTGGAAGTGCTTTACAGCATAACTTGTGGAAACATGAGTAATGTTTCGACCTACATGTTTCACTAGCCTGTGATAGACAGCAAATTGTTTACTTTTGTTTGACAGCGAAAAGCCTTCATTGTTGTCGGCAGTTAGTTTGGATAGAGAAATTCAATATTTATGCATTTCCATGTTTAGCTAAACTTATTTATAGATTCAACATTGTTTGTTTTATTATGTTTCTCTATTCAAACCTTCTGATGAGTTTGGTAGTGTGGTTTTTCCCTGGCCAAGCACGTTCGGACTTGTTTTTCTACAGATAAATATTAGTTTTAGTAGATAGTGTTGCAGAATCTATAGGAGGAATAACTGTAGAACATTTTTAAGAAGAGTCAAAGCTGCCAAGAAAATGACAATACCTGTAGCCTGGAGTGCAGACTTTGGTCATAATTTCACAGATAGATAGCTGTCGTCACTCCTATTTACCATCAAATACATGACTACTACTTTATAGATGAATGTTATAAAATGTTTAATCATTTTTGCATAACATATGTTGCATGGAAAAATGATTAACGAGTTTTGACCTGCTATAAGCAACGCAATCAAGTAACTGCCACTCTATCACAAACAAATAGCTGTGTTGTAAGTTATCTCAATGCGAGACATGCTAAAGTCAAGCCTCCAAAACATGAAACTATATAGTGTTAGGTCGGCACTGCTATAAACTGTGTGGCTCTGCAGCCTCCCTTATCATCAGTACTAATATCTTCTTCTAGATTCCAACATGGAGCTAGCTTGGTCAAAAACCTTCACAAATTAGCTGTTGCTTTGGATGTCCCACGATTCCCAATCTTAATTTACATTGAGTATATTTATAGAAACGACCTGGTGCACGAGATATTTGGTCGTTTTCTAGGTGGAAATCTTTATAACAATTCTTGGCAAATTACTGTTTGAGCTATACATTGTGCTTGCCGCCTACTTAGAAATTGCAATATAAAGAAAGAATTATTTAGTTGCCCGACAGTATGTCCTTTCCCAATTTCACTTGATCAAATTGGAATTTCTTTGTCGACAACAAATGTTGGTCATTATGGGTAAAATTCTTAAACAAAAAATTATGTGAAAAATATGGTGTTTAAAATTTCTGTTGCTTTCAGATGCACGTCCCATATTTTCTGATCGTACCATGCAGCTATTGGGATTCATCAATTTTCTGATCTTACTTTCTATTTCTTTAAAAAATATGAAAGGAAGAACGAGCATGCCCGTTAGATAGTTCTTGATTGATACCGCTGCAAGCTGTTAGATATTCAAAATTAGTGGTTGTGTGTGCCAGTTTTACATGTACAGGAGTTTGTTAGTTGAATGGGAATTATGTTTATTAAGTGCAAGTGTCTGCAGTGTTCTCTTGATGCAAAGTGTTTTTTTAGCTTTTTCAGTTTTTCTGGAGTACTGCACTGTATCTTGATGCATTGTTTTGTTTTTGCTTTTCCTGTTTTTATGGAGTACTGCACTTTATGAACGCTTGATACAAACTTGGGCTACAGCTGAGATGATAGTTATGCTGGAGCAGATGCCCTGTTTTGAATTTGATTTATTAGATAGCTTATTTGAATTGACTTTTGCTCAGATTAAGAAAAATATGGTTTCTTCAGAGGCTCTAATCTCATCAATAATGTTAGCTTAAATCATTTGTACCACGGTGGCATATTACCTAGGGGTGGGTACATCCTTGATCAAACTAGGGACATCCTTTATGGTTTAAGTTTAGATTGGGAGTTGTCTCTAGGGGATGACGCCCCCAATGTTTTGAGGAAAGTTATGCTTCGGGAAATAGGAAAAACGAACATTTTAAAGGTCACCAACAAGGCCTCTTCAACTAGGAAAAATGAATAATTTATAGAGATATAATCAACCCCCTTCCAGTTTTGGAGTACTGTAAACTTTGCAAAATGGAAAAATCAAAGAGTCATGATAGACAAAACAAGAGGTCATAAATCACTAATTTGTAGTGTCGAAAAGCAAATGCAAAATGAAAAAAAGGGGTCATAAATCGCCAATCTGTATGGTGAAAAACCATAGCAAAATTGGCCTTGTAACAATGAGATTGGCTTCACAAGCGCATTTCACCTGATGACAATGTTGCATCCAACATATGTGACCGCAATGATTCTGGAGTTCAGTTGCCACACCTACCTCATCTTGGTGACTTAGCAATGTCATGTTTCGTAGAGTGCACATTCCTTATTGGTTTAGTGGTTTTGACCTTGTACCCTGATTGATGTCTTTAGCAGTTTCCTTTGTGAGCTTTTTTTCACCAGTTTGCTAGGTAGGCTCACCTAAACACGCTAGTGGGATTTGTATGACTGTTCACTCATATGCCTCTTTGTGTGTTACGCTCTAGGTGTCACCTTAAAATTGTGCAACCGTGCTCAGATAATGCTATCTCTGTGGTGTTACAAGATTCCACGAGGCAGCAACAAAAATATGAGCCCTTTTTGCCACCAGGTCAGGGAACAATTGAAGGATCTAAGTTACTGCTACAATTTCGAGGACAGTTGTGTTTTAGTGTTGCTCAAACCTTTGTGGTTGTGGGAATGAGAGAATATACACCAGTATCCAATAGGTTTCTTGCTTCCATGGCAACATCCGTGACTCATGCTTACAAATTGGCTACTAGTTCATGGAAAAGTTTAGGTTAGTTGGGAATTGTCTAAAATCAGAGGGGAAAGTTTTGGAGGTTAGTTGTGTTGTCTAAAATGTGAGGAATTATCATGCAATGATGTCGTGTATGAAGAATTCCCTTGATGATATATTATGCAAATACGGCACAAACCTCTTACCATGCATTTACAATAAGAATCTGTCACTGATTTGATTTTGTTCAAAATGAACGCCCTTTTAATAGACTCGCCTTGTGGGAATGAGAGAAATATACACCAGTATCCAATAGGTTTCTTGCTTCCATGGCAACATCCGTGACTCATGCTTACAAATTGGCTACTAGTTCATGGGAAAGTTTAGGTTAGTTGGGAATTGTCTAAAATCCGAGGGGAAAGTTTAGGAGGTTAGTTGTGTTGTCTAAAATGTGAGGAATTATCATGCAATGACGTCGTGTATGAAGAATTCCCTTGATGATATATTATGCAAATACGGCACAAACCTCTTACCATGCATTTACAATAAGAATCTGTCACTGATTTGATTTTGTTCAAAATGAACGTCCTTTTAATAGACTTGCCTGATTAGCCACCTTCTTGTTTCACATTGCAGCATGTTACTTCATTACAACTGTATAAAATATCAATTTGCTGTTCGAGTTGATCTTCATTGTGCGTTTTTATAAGAGAATCTGCTTGTTGCACCTAGACAAGGGACGTGCATTCCATAGCCCAGTATTGAGGTGGTTGTAATGTCTACCTGTTGGTCGAATGTAATATGTTATACAAATCTGAAGATATAATAATAATTTCCTTATTAGCCATCCTCTGGTTTCACATTGTGGCATGTTGTTTCATTACAACTGTGCAAGATTTTAATTTGCTGTTCGAGGTGATCTTCATTGTGTTTTTTTATAAAAGAATTTGCTTGATGCTCCGAAAGAAGGGACATGCATTCCATAGCCCAGTATTGAAAAGATTCTAATGTTTATCTGTCGGACCAATATCAAATCTAAAGATATTGTAATATTAACTCTAATGGGTGCTAAAATCATTCACTAATATTTGTATATATAAAAATAACAATATAAAAACAAAACCATATCCACTATTACAATAAGAAGAATAAAAGGCAATTCTGTTGTTAAAATAACAATATAAAAACAAAACCATATCCACTATTACAATAAGAAGAATAAAAGGCAATTCTGTTGTTGGCACCTTCTTGGCTGTACTTTTCAATACACAGCACACAGACCTGCACATATATAGCACACATACTAGATATTTTATTTGGTTAATTTTTTTATAATAGTATTCACATAAAAAATACCTGAAGCATAACAATATCTATATAAGTTAACCATTTAAAAATTTAAATGCCACCATAGATTCATAAAAGATTCGAGGATAAAGATAGATTTATGCGCCAAACTTATTTTTATCATTTAACGAGTTCAAAAGTAAAAAAATAAAAAAGTCATACATCATGCTATTTAAATATATTTTTATGGATGAAAAACCATTTTTTAAACTAGCTAAAAAAATAAAAATAAAAAAAGTCATACAAGGTTGGCACATGGTCCGTTAGGTGGTGTATTGAATGGTTGTGTTTGCGTGCCTATGTTCTTTAAAATTTTATATTTTTAAAATTTTTATCCAGAGGTTTCTTTTACCGCTGGAACAATGGAGAATAATCTAGGTTGAATCATTATCTGAAAGGTGGGGCAAGCTTCTCTAGTTTCACATTTCCATTTGCCCTGGAGTAATAGGAAGGATATGAATAGGCACTTGGATTCGGTGGTGGCTGCTACAGATGCCTCCCTAGGCAAAGTTCATCCCATTTCTTACTTTCAAAGAGAATCCCATTTCTTACTTTTAAAGAGAAAGCTTGCTTGTTTGCTTGTTTGACAAATTACATCATAATTTTTCCCAAAGAATATGTTCGTGGTTTTGATATTTGGTAACTATTTTTCGGCAGCCTGCCTTCTGATTTTAATTTTTTTATTTAAATATATATTTTCCCTTTTTATTGGATGCAAAACCTATTTCTATCATCATTTAACAAGTTTAAAACATAAAAAATAAAAATTATGGCATACAACATCATGTGATTTAAATATATTTTTTTTGGATGAAAAACCTATTTTCGAACTAGTTCAAAAAATAAAAAATAAAAACTAAGTCATATGAGGTTGGCACACGGTGTGTTAGGTGGTGTTAAATGGTTGTGTTTTGTTTATTTATTTTCTTATGGAGGTTTCTTTTACTGCTGAAACTATGGGGAATAACCGAGCCACATAATGCTACCAGGTTGAATCATTATTTGAAGGTTGGGGCAAGCTTCCTTAGTTTCCCATTTCCAATGAAGAATAACCGAGCCACATAATGCTACTAGGGTTGAATCATTATTTGAAGGTTGGGGCAAGCTTCCTTAGTTTCCCATTTCCAATGGAGAATAACCTAGCCACATAATGCTACTAGGGTTGAATCATTATTTGAAGGCTGGGGCAAGCTTCCATAGTTTCCCATTTCCATTCGGCCACATAATGTTGCTAGGGTTGAATCATTATCTAAAGGTTAGGGAAAGTTTCCTTGCTTTCCCATTTCCATCTGGCTTGGAGTAATAAGAAGGATATGAATAGGCACCTTGATTTGGTGGTGGTTGCCATGGATGACTCCCAAGCTAGAGCTCACCCCATTTCTTGCTTTTGAAGAGAAAGCTTGTTTGCTCGACAAATTAGATCATAATCTTTCCCAAAGAATTTGTTGGAGTTTTTTAGATTTGGTAACAATTTTTTCAATAGACTGTCTTTTGAGTTGGGGAAAAAAACTGCATCCAACCCCTTTACAAGGGATCTAAAACTTCATCCAACCCCTTTACAGGGGATCTAGTAGTTGTTCGAGGAGATATTCAGGTCATACTTTTTTGAGTAGTATAAGCACTAGCAAAAGTGTACCTTTCATGCAATTATGTTGAATTGTCAAGACATTGATGTGTACGAGGCATAGTTCATGAGGTTCATCCATTATGTAGATTACATGGGAAGTGATGGTAGATTCGGTAGAGATGTTCGATCATGGCCTTGATCGCTTAGTATGAGTGCATTGTGGATGTGGAAACCTATTACTTTGGTAGAAGCGACGAGTTTGGCCCCAAGTTGTTAAATATATGTTAGATATGTCAAGAAGACCAATAGTGACGAGTTCCACTCCCACTAGAGGATTATTTTGGGATAGTGCTAACTAAATGGGGGGTCAAAGATTCAAGATTGGTTGATGATAGATAGAATTAGTTGGTTTAATGAAGGGGGTCAACCTTGCTCTCAAGGGATTCATGGCCTTAATGGGGGTTGCTAAGTTAATGTTAGTTACCAAAATGATGGGCATATACAAAAGAGGGTTCCACATTAGCTGGAGTGTTGGACTTCTGGTGCACCACATTATTAGAGGAGTTGTCCCAAACAATAGTTTGGGGTCAGATAGCATGATTGTAAGCCGAATTTGGTCAATAACCAACAAGTTGAGCACTAAGCTATAATGCTAGAGTCATCTAGTATGATTAGTAACAAAATATAAATGTGGAACCAAACCATAATGAGGAGCAAGGGGAATAAGGATCAGGGGAGAATTTGCATTGACATGTGGATCCAAATAGGGGGGAATTAGCTCCCCTTGATATTACCAAGGATATCGGAAAGACTAATTGCCATTGTTCCAGGGGCAGATAGGGGAAGAGAAGGCATAAGCCTGGATGAAAGGAATTAAGATGTACCTCGTTTTCAAGTAGTATATCACCCTTCCATGTTGACGTTGATGAGCCTCCTCAGAGATTCCACTCTGATATGACTAGTACACTAGTAAAATAAACTACATCTAACTCCTTTACAAGTGATTTGGGAGTAGATCAAATACTTTTTTGAGGTGTACAAGCACTAGCAAAAGTGTGCCTTTCATGTAATTATGTGGAATGGCCAAGATGTTGGTGTGTATGAGACATAGTTCATGAGGTGGGTACATCATGTGATTATATTGCAGGTGATGGTAGACAGGTAGAGATGTTCACTCATGGCCTCTATTCCTTAGTATGAGTGCAATGTGGATGTGGAAACCTATTACCTTGGCAGAAGCAACGAGTTTGGTCTATGTTGTGAAACATATGTTAGGTATGGCAAGAAGATCAATATTGATGAGTTCCATTCCCTCTAGAGGATTTTTTAGGGACAATGCTAACCAAATTGGGGCTTAGAGATTCAAGATTGGTTGAAGACAGACTGAATCAATTAATTTAACCAAGGGGGTTAGCCTTGCTCTCAAGGGACCCGTGGTCGTAATGGGGGTTGTTGAGGTAGCATTCATTATCAAAATGATGGGCATAGACAAAAGAGGATTCCACGTCAGGTGTAGTGTTGAACTTGTGGTGGGCCACATTATTAGAGGATTTGTCCCAAGCAATAGTTCAGGGAGAGATAGAATGATCCTAAGGCCAAATCCAGTTAATAATCACCTAGTTTAGCACCAAGCCATACTAGTCATTTGGTATGATTAGTAACACACCCTTTTCTATTTCAATTGACCTTGGTGCTACTTATAGTTTTATTTCTTGTTTGCTTTATTGGGACATGATTGGCAACCCATGAACATAATTTTATTGTGATTGAGATGGCATCTAGGGTTAGACAGTTTGTAGGACATATTGTTGAGAGTTGTCGTGCAAACCTTAAAAGTTGCTTAACTAGGATGAATTTGTATAGTACAACCCTAGGAAACTACAACTTGATAGTGGGTATGCACTAGCTAGAATCGCATAGGGCCACAATTGATTGCTACGATAATACAATTATTTGTTGTTATGACCCATGGGAGTCAATGTTGATCACAAGGATTAAACATAAGATTTCTCTACATTTTATCTCAAAAAAGAAGGCTAAGAAATTTATGAGGAAGGGTTGTAAGATTTATGTAGTCAAAGCTATCAATGTGAATAGTGATCCTTTTGTGTAGTGAAATTAGGTGTTGTTTGAAACCATGAATGGGCTTGAAATTATGGAGGCATTATAGGGTGCAAAGAGCACCTCAAAGACGATTCCAACGATGCAAAGAGCACCTCAATTAGAGTTTGTATGAGGAAGTTATGCCTCCCGCATGTTGACCTATCCAGTTGACCACCATGGTATCGAGTGGATTCCACATCATCTCTCATTACCCACACAAGCAGAGCTAGTCACATGTGGAATTTCAAGAACATTCTAGTCCAAAACCCTAACCCTAATAAGGAGTTGAGGCATGTACAAACCCTAAAACCCTAGATGAATATTGAGTTATGTTAAATACTGGGCCGTTAGGAGAATGTGTTTCATTATGATGATGTTATTGTATTGTTCCATAACCGAGCAACAATAAGGGAGTGGATATTAGAGCATAATAGAGAAAGTAGGAGATCCTGTAGCAATCGTGTAGGCCACAGTGTTAGAGGTAATTCCATAGTGAGTACCACTTTGTTTGTATTTGAATTGCATATTGGAGAAGAAAAGATCAAGGCATAGTCCTCACTTTTGGTTGGGTTTTCCCATGGTATATCTTGTGTTATTTGTGTGCACGTGTTATTTTTATCTAGTTATTTTCCTTTCAATTCTAGTTTATTTATCATTTTGTAGAATCCAACTAACACAATGAATTAAGTTGTAAGATACGTTGTGGAAAGCTGTTCCAATGGAATATCCACGACAGTTGATGAATCATATTGCTATCATAACAATTTTCTTTTGGATTTTGTGGAAAATTGTGGGATTTAGGAGTTGGCGGAATAAATAAAAAGTCTTCAAACCCTTGCCATGGCAGATGACTGTGGAGAAGAATTGGGGGTGAATATGAACAATGATTTACAAAGCTAGAAATACATGTCACTGATATCTTGCACAAAATGTCAATCCTCATGGCGGCTCTAGAGAGCAATTTTGGAGGCTCTAACTCAAAGATTGGATTAGAGGGGAAATCGAGAGACAAAAGCGACCCATAAAAGGAGCCAGGGAAAGATCTCGAGAAAGAGCAGCCAAGTTCAAGTGCCATTACCACTTCCCAACTGTTGTTTAAGATGGAAGCAAAAGTGGATATCAAGCCCTTCCAAGGTGAGATCGATTCTTAAAAGTTGAACCATTGATTGTAGCAATTAAAGGTCTACTTTTAATATCCACAACATAGATGAGGAGCGGAAGATTTTATTTGCTCGATTGAAATTAGAGGGCCACATTAACCTGGTGGTAAAGCCACATGGAGGCACATAGGCTGGAGGGTGATACACTAGTAAATAAGTGGGAGGATTTCAAAGCCGTCATAAAGTCCCAATTCTACCCTATCAGGTATGTAGAGGACCAATGGATCCATTGGCATTGCTTTAGGAAAAAAAAAGGGCAAAGTGTGCAAGACTAGACCACTGAATTCAAGAATATGGCTATTATGTTGGGTATCTCACCCAGGAATCCAAATGTACTCCTCAAGTATCTGGGGGATTTACATAATCATTTATGAAAGCAAGTGATGTTCTTCAAGCCCAATAAAATTGATGAGGCATGTGTGCAAGCACAATACCTAGAGAAAATAGGCCACAAGAAAGGACAACAAAGTGGTTCCAAATAGAAAGAGAGCCAAGACACTTCCAAGGAGGGGTCATTATAACATTGGTGGTCACACTAGTGTTGGAAATTGCATCTAGAGTTTAACCCTAAGAACCACAAGAAGGATGCCAAGAAGAAGAACCTTCTAGCCACAAGTCCAAGCCAACAAGTAGAGAGCATCTCAGATGTCGATGATAATATTGTCTACAATTCAGTGTAGAAGGAGGTGAATCTGAGTAGCCTTCATCATAAGGAAGAGAAGATGGAAAAACTCTTCCATATCAAGATCGAGATCCAAAAAACCAAGGTAGATGCTCTATTTGATTATGCTTCACAGGCCATTCTCATAGCAACTGATCTGGTCAACAAGATTAGGTTGGAGGTTCATGATCATCCTAGCTCTTATCCATTGGGATGGGTAAATAAGGATACATAGATCAAGGTCACGAAATAGTGTAAGATCAAATTTGTTGTAAGTGCAGATTTTATTGATGAAGTGGAGTTAGATGTAGTACCCCTTGATGCGTGTGGTGTAGTGTTTGGAAGCCCCTACATGTATATGAGGGTGTTCTTCACAAGGAGAGAAAACCGATACTTCCTAATAAAGGATGGGGAATCGTTCATCATGAATGCACATAAAGGTAAATCAAAGATATCAATGGCAAGTGCCAACCAAGCTATGAATTAGTCAAGTGATGAAGAAATATGTTTTGTTTTTCTTATGAGAGAATCAGTTAAGTGATGAATCGATAAGAGTAAAGGCATCCCTAGAGGGGTGTACCAAAGAGAAAAAAACATCAGTTGGAGGAGTTTCTGTAGGAATATAGAGGAGTGTTCCAGAGGCCCAAAGGGATACCACATAAGAGGAAAGCAAAACATGCAATATAGTTGTTTCCTAGCTCCCCATTACCAAATATTGGGCTGTATAGACAGTCTATTTTGGAAGTAGATGAAGTGAAGAAGCAATTGCTGGAGCAAGGGATGATTAAAGCAAGCACCTCACCTTGTGGGTCACCAATTATCACTGTACCCAAGAAAGATGGGACTTGGATGATGTGCATCAACTATAGAGATTTAAACAAGATTACACTTAAGAATTAGTACCCTTAGCCCAATATTGAGGATCAAGTTGGATCTCAAGTTAGGATACCACTAGGTATGTGTCAAAGAAGAAGACACTTGGAAGATCGCCTTTAATAAGAGGCAAGGTTTGTATGAATGGTTGGTCATGCCTTTTGCTTTATCTAATGCACCAACTACATTTATGAGACCGATGAATGATGTTTTGCACCCTATTTAGATTCATTTGTTATAGTGTATTTGGATAATATACTAGTTTATAGCTCTACCTAGGAGGAGCACATTTCACATGTCAAGCAGGTGTTAGAAGCTTTGAAAAACACCAACTGTTGGCTAATACCAATAAATGTGAGTTTTCTCAGCAACTATTGGTGTATTTGGGGTATGTGATCAGTGGAGGGGAACTCAAGATAGACCCTGCAAAGATGGAGACCATTATAAGATGGCTAGTTCCTACTAATGTCACTGAAGTTAGGATCTTTGTTGGGGCGACATAGTACCTACCATGAAGTTTATCGCTTCCTTTTCAGTGGTGGCCACACCACTCCATGCCATAACATCGAGCGGTAAGAGTTTCCAGTGGGGAAAGAATCAACATCAAACTTTTGATGAGCTAAAATGATAAATTACTCAAGCACTAATTCTTGCATTTCCTAACTAGTAGAAGCCTTTCGAAGTGGAGACATATGCAAGTGGGTATGCCATGGGAGCAATTTTGATGCAAGGAGTTAAGTTGGTATGCTAACATTTTGAAATGTTTCATGGGGGAGTCTTAAACTACCCCACCTATGATAAGGAACTCTATGGATTGATTCAAGCTGTTAAGAAGTGGAAGCACTATTTGATGGGTAAGGAAACCATTATCCACACAGATCACCAACCACTGCAGTATTTGTAGACCCAAAGTAAGTTGCAAAAAACTATACATTTCAAGTGGATCGTTTTTTTGCAAAAGTTTCATCTAGTCATCAAGTATAAGAAGGGAAACACTAATAAGTTGGAAGACATGCTTTCAAGGACTCCCACATCAAGATTACAACTTTGGGAACTCTTATGCACATGGAACCTTTTACCCATGATGCATACAAAGAGGGATACACATAAGATGATGAATTTAAGGAGGTGTTTCAATACCTACATGACCAATTTCATATAGAAGAATGTGATAGTAAGGGTGAATACCATCTCCAAAATGGGTTACTCTACAAGCTAGACAAGCTTTGTGTTCCTAAAAGTTAAATATTGCAACTTATAATTTAGAGAGGCACATATCTCCAAAGTTGCAAGGCATTTTGGTGTTGGGAAGATAGTTGCTAGCTTACAAAGGCATGTGTATTGGGCCAGCATGCAAGAAGATGCAGTGCAGTATATTAGAGGATGCATACTTTGTTGTACCAACAAGCCTAGTAATAGAAAGCAAGGTCTATACCATCCCTTACCTTTACCCACCAAACTTTGGGAAAGCATTTCCATGGATTTTGTGGGTGGGTTACCAACCACCAGGAAGGGACATGCCTAAGTTATTTGTGGCAGTTGACAGATTCAACAATATGTGTATTCTTATGCCTTGTAAAAAGACCATCAAAGGACAATAAGTAGTGCACATGTTCTTTGAGCAGGTTTGGGTGCACTTTGGGATACCAATGAGCATCATCTTAGACAGGGATACTAGATTTCTTAATGCCTTTTGGATTACACTTTGGGAGAATATGGACACTAAGTTGAAGAGATCTACATCCATCCATAGACAGATGGAAAGACAAAAGTAGTCAACATGAATTTGGTGCAACTTTTGAGGGGTTACAATCATAAGCATTTGAAGACTTAGGATGAAAATTTGATCTATATTCAACATTGTTATAATATAACAGTCCACACTTCCATTGGTAGGTTCCCTTTTGAAACTTGTTTTGGACTACCACCTTCACCTCTAGATGTTGTATATGGACAACAAGGGGGAGCGAGGGGAGAGACCACATGTGAAGAATTAAGAGCTGAAAAATTCATTGATGAGATCATGAAAATCCATTTTCAAGTACAAGAGAAATTGAAGGAGTTGCAGGAAAAGTACAAGGCTAAACATGACCAACACAGGTTTGAGAAATTATTCAAAGTGGGGGATAGAGTTTGGTTACAATTGAACAAGGAAAGACTACATGGTATTGGTAAGAAGATCAAGGCTCAATGGTATGGCCCTTTTGAGGTATTGGAGAAGGTGGGATATAATGATTACAGACTCAGTCTACCTCCATACATGCGCATTTACTCAGTTGTGAATGTGGAAAATTTGAAACTCTATGAGCCTTGCATGTTAGATCAGGAGGAGGAGTAGGTCCTACCTGTCATAGAGGAACTAACACCTGATGGTCAAGCAGAGTTGACAAAATACACAATTTGTAGAAGAAGTCCAGGACTACCAAACAAGGTTAGCATGACCTTTGGGAGATTGAGTTGAGAGGACAACTTCCAAGCAAGGTTGAATGGTACTCCGAGGAGAAGGTAGAGGGAAATTTTCCTCACCTCATTTAGTAAAATATTTAGGGGACTAAAATCCTCCCGAAATGGGGAGGTATGATTTGAATTGGATCAATATATAATTTATCATCTATTTTGGTGTTTTCTGGGTGGAATGATTGGATGAATTTGCTTGTAGAGACCATTTTAGGGGCAGGTCTTACTTTGTATATTTGGGGTCCAGAACCTTCTCGGACCCATTTGAGGGATTAAATGATGTTTTTTGGGGGTTCAAACTTCATAGATTATGTCTATGATACCCCTCGACATTATTCGACACTTCGATACCTTTCCAATGGTGCAAAGAGCACCTCAATTAGAGTTCGTATGAGGAAGTTATGCATCCTGCAAGTTGACCTATCTAGTTGACCACCATGGTATTGAGTGGATTCCATGTCAACTCTCATTACCCACACATGTGGATCTATTCACATGTGGGATTTCAAGAACATTCTAGAGGGTTCAAAACCCTAACCCTAATAGGGAGTTGAGGCATGTACAAACCCTAAAACTAACCCAAGATGACTATAAGACTATGTTAAATACCGGGCTGTTAGTAGGAGAAGGGGTTCCATTCTAATGATGTTATTGTATTGTTCCATAACTAAGCAACAATAATGGAGTGGATATTAGAGTAGAACATAGGAAGTAGGAGATATTGTAGTAGTTGTGCAAGCCACTGTGTTAGAGGTAACTTCATAGTGAGTATCACTTTCTTTGTATTTGTGTTGCACATTGGAGAAGAAAAGAGCAAGGTATAGTCATCACTTTTGGTTGGGTTTTTCCCATAGTGTGTTTTCCTAGGGTATATATTGTGTTATTTGTGTGGATGCATTATTTTTCTCTAGTTATTTTCCTTTTAGTTCTAGTTTATTTATCATTCCGTGGAATTCAACTAACACAATGAATTAAGTTGTAATATCTGATGTGACGAACTGTTCCAGTGGAATATCTGCGACAGTTTATGGATCAATAATTCCCTCTTTAATAACATAAAGTTACATCATCATCATTTTATTTGTAGGAGTTAATATGAAGCGTATGCAACCCCTCATGGAAGATTTAACAAAGTCCCTTGATCATTTCTATTATATGAAAACTTGGCTCTATCTATATCCTGCTACGTTGCACTATAGCATTTTGGAATTAGTGATTAAAAAAGTGTAAATATGTAGAGTTATTACAACATTTCCTTTATTTACCGTATGAAAATTATTCCTCAAATAATCATATTGTCTTAAATTTGTTTTTTCTCATAATCTATAAACCTAGATTTATTATGTAATATATAATATATTTCTCTATGATAAACCTAGATTTATTATGTAATGTATTTCTCTACCTTCATAAGGAGGGATGGATCTAATATTGGTTACAAATCACAAGTGCAATTACAATTCAAAATATGAGAATAATGTTATGCTCCAACAAATAACTTTCCAAAGAAGGCCGATATTTTCCCGTTCTCACCCTCAAACTATATTATATCAATATCAAAATAATTTTGTAAGATTAATTATTACCATCTTGTATTCATTTTTTTAAGAAGTAAAACAATATGTGATTGATGAATCACTTAGTTTGTTGGCTCACTCTGTATCACTACATTATATTTGCACCAAGATTTGCCAAACAATTTGCTGAACAATTCCATAGTGTGAATATGAATAGAAATTAAAAAAATAATTCATTAATAGAGTAATATCTCTGGTGTCAATTCCCAATTTGAATATAGATAAAACCCATCTTTCCACATTTTGATTCTTTTCAAGTTATGATAGGATAACTTTCTTCAAATATAAAAATTTACATATAAGTTTTTACGGATGATTAGTTTTTTTTAGAATAATGATTTCTATAAAATTGTTAGTATATTAAAAGACATTTTAAGTAAATTTCTTATTGAAAAATCTATATAATAATGATAATTAATTTCCAAGTATCCATTTTTCCAAATAAAATTAAAATTATTGAAAAAAATTGGTGATTAGAAGACTACTATTTATTTTAATAATTAATTTCATTTTAATTGAAAAATATATTAAATTTAATAAAGCAAAATATTTTAATTTCGTTACTCAAATGTATATTATTAATTTAAATTTCCCTACAATCCTTTTCTTTCACTCTTTTCATGAAATGGTTTCATTAATATTCTTAAATTTGAAATGCTATTTTTTTCGATCCCTTTAAATTTATTATATTTATTTAATCAAATATTATTTATTATCATATCTATACTCATAACCAATAATCTAACTCATTTTAAATTAAATTTGTATTAAATTAAATACTAATTAAAAGTAATATATTTTAAATCCTTTTAAACTTATTATATTTGATTTTATGAATTTATCATACCTATACTTATTACCAACAATCTAACTCTTCACAATGTTTTTCATTATAATCTAACTCATTTTAAATTAATATTATATTAAATTACTGATTACCAATAATCTAACTCTTTCACAATGTTTTCCATTATAATCTAACTCATTTTAAACTGATATTATATTAAATTAAATACCAATTCAAAGTGATATTTTTTAAACCTTTTTAAATCTATCATATTTTATTTTATGAGTTTATCATATTTCATTTTATGAGTTTATCATACCTATAGTGATTGCCAACAATCTAACTTTTGGTTTTAGAAATTATTTTAAAGAGGACCTTTCATCCATTTTGTATTTTTTAAAAGGAAGATATATTATTTAAGTGTTTTTTTTTCTAGTTTGTTTGTGATTTGTGGGACCAGAATGTGGTTTAATAAATTGTGAACTAGGGGCATCTAAGTCGTTAAAATCACTTGGGGATCGCACCCAGCCTGGGCCACACCAATCCTTATCATAGATGGATTTTAATGGTCTCCTTCCAACTACCTTATGAAGTTCGAAGTTAAATCGCCATACAACTAATGAGATTTAACAAAGATATTATCTAAAAGTTACAATACCCAAAATACTTTCTTAGAAATATTGCTAAGAGCAAATTATTCTTTCCACATTATATTATATTATGATTCTACATAGTTAATTTATAATTTAATTACTGTCATAAAAACTTGATTGTTAATACAATAATACATACTTAATTTATAATTTATTTATTGTAGTAAAAACTTATTGTTAAGATAATAATAAAATATTGGATTTTAAGAAGGTTAAGCTTAGTTACTTTTGTTAAGACAATAATACATACTTCATTTATAATTTAATCATATTAATTTATAATTTATTCATTGTAATAAAAACTTACTTTTAAGATAATAGTAAAATATTGGATTTTAAGAAGATTAAGTTTAGTTACTTTTTGGAATGTAATTGGTTTTTTCTAAATTATTAAAAATAATTTTTTTATCCAAATAAAGATTTCGTATAGAATATATTTTTGAATTTTCTTTATAAAATATATTTTTGAATTTTTTTCATATTTTATAATTTCTTATAAGAATATTAAATTTTAAAAATTATAATATTAAATAAAATAAAAATGACCAAGTTGGAAGAGTTTATATCCTTTCAAAGGAGACCTTTTATGACAACCCCTTCCATTATGGGGAAATAAAGGCGTGCCCAAATGTTTTTTTGGAAAGAAGATTTCAAGATATTAAGGTCCAACTAATATGAACTTGCATCATCAAGGAAGGGTTAAAAGAAATTTATTAGAGATTTGATGCTTTGAAAAATATGAAAGATTTTTATTTTTTTTTTTATAAAATTATATTGAAACTAAATTTAAAATATGAATAAGTTTAATCTTTTTAATTTAATATTAAACTTGAAAATCTTAAATCTTTGATGGATCTAACCAAGCCTACAACCATCATGATAAATATGTATCGGAAAGTATATCTTTATCTAATTCCTCTTTTTGATTGAAAATGTGTCAAAAGCACCCCTATTCAATAAACTTGAGAAAAGAATGATACAATACTATGGATCTATATATTTAAGAATTAATGATGCTAATACCCATCTTTCATGAGTTGTATTAATAAATTTCCAGCTAACCATATTACGTGATTTGTACAAATCTAGATTTATCATCATTCTACCTATTTACATGAATAATTTCTTAAGTTATGAGTATCTTATCTGATATTTGTTTGTGAATAACAAATCCTCTTTTCTATTTAAAAATGATTCATGATAGAAATTTTTTTATGACTTTTTCCATGATTTTAGAATTAATTTTGAAATTATATTACATAAAGAAATTGCCCTAAATTGAATAGCCAATAACACATAATTCTCTTTGGAGATAGACCAACCAAGGCTGTAAAAATGCTTGAAGTTTTCCGTAAGTCTTCAACTAACTCTAATGTATCTTTATCTCGATATTAATATTTAAAAAACTCAACTAGAAAAACATCTAGATTAGGGGATTTATCTTTTTCCATGTCTAAGACTACCATATAAATTCTTTCTTTAGATACTTCTTTACATAAATTTTAGTTATGATCTAGTAATAGTAGTGGGATACATCAATCAAACTTGATTGATGCATTTTGGTTTTGGAGGTTCAAGAAAATATGTAATAAATTATATCTTGATCTCCTATTGAGACTCCATCTTTTTAGAACAACCGCTTTAAAAGAAATTATTCTCTGAGTTTATCTCCATATTCAATAAAAGAAGCTCATGATCAAACCTTTATTGGTTTAGGATTCCATGAGCAAGAGAGTGTTCACCTTCAAAAGAGTTTGAATTTTATGTGGCGTTGACAATCCAAATCCCATCAACTAGAAAGGTGAGTGTTCACCTT
This sequence comes from Larix kaempferi, assembly GCA_027924585.1. Lineage (NCBI taxonomy): Eukaryota > Viridiplantae > Streptophyta > Pinopsida > Pinales > Pinaceae > Larix > Larix kaempferi. The sequence continues at coordinate 10,700,037 of BSBM01001331.1, read as the reverse complement.
TGCTAGAAAATCCCATCGATTCCCAATCAATTGTATTGGATCCTACACGAGCCTTTCGAAGGATGGAGGCATTTAATTACCCACCAATCAAATTAGTGGGGGTAGGTTTCATGGATACAAGGTGTTAGGAAGGTTCATTTAATTCCATAAATTTTTGAATTTTCTTACAGTTCGTTGAGCTTGGGGACTCTTCATGGATACAAGGTGTTAGGAAGAATTATTTAATTCCATTAATTTTTGAATTTTCTTATAACTCGCTGAGCTTGGGGACTCATATATGCAATGATTACCAGTGACTAGGGGGAATTCTTGCATTTTGTTCTTGACATTGTGAAAGGCTACCCATTCTCTCAAATGATAGCCAACACTCTATGGAATCCTACTTCGAGTCTTTTGAAAGAGGTTTCAAATCCTAACTAGTTATCTCTACATTGTAACCCTATTTAATAGGTCCTTTTAATAGTGACCAAGAAAGTTAGGACTAAAGGAACAAGCTCAACATTGAATAAAAGCTAAAAGCTAAAATATAGTACCTTATTATATAGGTTTACAAAATTATAAAAAAATTGGAGAGTTTTTCTGAACATTCAAAGAGGTTATTGAGAAATTGTTGTCGCTTAAAAAACTCATTGTCCAAAACTTCAAATCAAATTTTGCAAACCATATAAATGACATATTTGAATGCAGGAAGTGGATCATACATGTTTATTGGGGTCACCGATTATGCTGGAGCTGACATAACCTAATTCATAGTTGCAAAAGTATGAAAATTGGTTTTTGCTCGTGAGGCCCACCATGGGTGAAATTTTGCTTATCGGCCAAATGCAGAATTCGGGGGAAATATATAGCTTATACAAGGTTTCTAAGGTCACTAATCATGTTCAAGTTGACATAGTCTAATTCAAGGCTGCTCGAATACAAAAATGCAGTGTGGCCCACTTTAGGCCACTTTGTGCATACATGCAAAGTGACCTATTTAAAGGAAAGGGTTGATTCATATATGTTTAAGGTCATTGAGTGTCATGATAGAATTCAAGTTTGACCCTTGAAAGTACAAAAACATAGCATTAAAAATTCCTGCTACGATGCCAACCTTCTCATTCTACTTTAAACAGTACATTAGAAAAACATCATAGACTATTGTGCAATGAGTCATTGGAAAAATATTGTGTCTACTGTGCATTGCTTCTAATAATGTGCCATTTAGACTTTTTATGCAGGAGAGAGTGTTATGATTTTCAAAAACCAAGGAGACACGTTTTTAGTGGTTCTTTGGCTTGTTTTCCATTCAAGTTTCAACTTGATAGTGCTCTCTCTTTGGTTTTCCAATCGAGAAACCATTTTAGGATATTGTTAATAAATTCAAGGGCTACATATGGCACAGTTAGTTTGGCCCCATGCAAAGCACACATGTGACAATAAATTTACAAACATGGGCCATGTTTGTGTGCTAAAAAATCGAGTTTTTGTGCTTCAAAACCGGAATTGAAACATGTTTTTTAAAGTTTGGGCACAAGGATCATTTGTATCTATTTTTAGGATTTAAAATGCATCATAGCATGAGAACATTGTAATTGTAGATTTGATAGTGGCACTTTTCCCATGAACTAACACCACAAAATGATCTCAATCTACTGTGTTATTTAAGAAATCTTTTGGAGAAAGTATAAGTTTGTTTCAGACCAATTTATGTCTAAATTTTCATGATGAAATTGAACACAATTTCAGTGCTAGTTAAATGAACTTTGCAACCAAGCATTTTTTCCTCCACACACTACACAAACTAGAATACACAGATTGCACAATGTATTGTTTTTTGTGTTTCTAGGTTTAATTGGCACAATCTTGGTAGGGGAACATCTCATTGCAATGGGTGATGGTTTCTGTTGCATAAGGGGCAATCAATTTCATTTAGTGTAATTGCAAAAATGTGTTGAACAGGGTTGTGCAAGGGAAACGAGTGGTGGTCCTCCTTTCGATGAAATCGATCACTGCAATTTTTTTTTAGGGTTTGAGATTGAAGGGGTGGCCGCAATGGATGTGTGAGGAGGAGGGGGAAATAAAATATATCCCTACAAATGGTGGATGGAGCCCCACTTAAAACCATCTAACAACTGAAAAAATTCCAGGGATTATCTTCTCTCCATGCAAGGATTAGTTGACAATGGCTCTCTTAATACAATGTTTTGGTGCAGTCTTTTACTCCATGTACCTTAAGTGGAATGCACGGTAAAGAATACAATGCATAACCTTAAAACCATATGCTTATCTCCCCAACTCTCTAACGTAGGTAAAACCATATGCTTATTCCCCTAACTATCCAATGTAGGTATGGGTAGTGGGTCCTTTGGTCCATTAAGATAATAATTATATTATGCCTCTTAAGTGTCTAATACAAAATGATCAATGGAAATCATTTTGTACTTCATAAAGAAAAATTATATCATAAGTTTAAGTGGGTTTTTAATGTGAAATTTAAAGTAGGTTTACATGATAAAGTATAATAAGACATTATAAGAGTCCAAAGATATATTGGGTTTTATTTCTACCCTTTTCAAGAGCTACTACAACCACATTGTAAAAGCTAAAAGAGATCAAATGAGCATCAAATCAGTGCATTCCTTCGTCATTTTGATTCTTTTTCGTCTATGGATGTTGTATGTAGCATTACAAGTGTTGAATTTGTGACTAATTTGGGAAATCGATGAATCAAAACTTGGGATATGTTACCAAGAAAGCCACTACAACGAAAGGGAAGAAAAACACAACTTCAAATTAGCTCCAAATTAAGCCATGGGAAATCGATGAATCAAAACTTGGGATATGTTACCAAGAAAGCCACTACAACGAAAGGGAAGAAAAACACAACTTCAAATTAGCTCCAAATTAAGCCATGAATTTGGGGGAGGGATAAAAAGCTCATTTCTAACAAAACAAAAAATAACAAATGCTCTCATTGGTGGAGAAATAAAATATTCTAACTTAATTTTGGGGCTCACATTCCTCTCCTTAATAGAGATATTTTTCTCATTTGTAAGGTTCAATAGAGGGGGTAAAATAAAGCAAAGAGGCCATTGGAAATTGAAGTGATGCCTGGAGCATCACTATTTTTGCAAAATCAAGTGATTCTTCTTCTTAATCATTTTCTTCTTTCATCCTCTCTCTTTGCAAGGATTATTTAAGGAATAAACATTGTAAAGGGATGCAATGAGGTCTAGGGATATAATTTTATAGTCCAAGCCTTAGTACACTTGCTATATAAATGAGTGATTGTTTTAGAATTGAGATTTTATAGTCCCCACCCTTGGATCCGCTCTTTTATAAATGAATTGTTGGATTTATTGTGTAGTCTGAACTAAGGATATTGCCACTAGTGAAATAATAGACTCAAGCAAGTTATTAGTGTTTCCCTCTCCATTTTATATTTGACATAGTGTTGAATAAACTAATGGATCTAGTCTTATCTTGCCCATTTGTTTTTCTTTCTAATGAATATGTGTTAGTAAAGTAGTATAGGCCTCCTCCTAAGCTCATAATTGTTCCTTTTTCTCTAATTTATTTTGTCAAGTAGAAGTAGATTATGGTGCCCATGGTTAAGAAGATTATTCCTATGGATAAAACCTATTGAATCCTCTTGTTGTTTGGCTTCCTGGTCACCCCAAAACAATAAATATGCCTTTTTGTTTTGTTTGGCAACACCATGTAGCATCTTTCCCTTGCAATAAATTCAGTCATAGCTTTATAGACCAAGTTGTTCTTGTGTGATAGCTAGGAGTAATAACTTTAGGATAAATCGAGGTTATCCCCCTTTGGTTAGGACCAAATCAAAGGATTATAGTGGCACAAGAATGTGCTCCTTCACATTACAACATCATGAGTCATTCTCCAGGTCAATCTCGTGTGTCAAGATTGAGCCTTGTGTGTCGAGGTAGTGCCTTATAGGAGCTTGAGTTGGAATCAGGAAACTTGGAGAAGAATCTTGAGTTGGACTCAAGAAAGGTTAAGATTCATGTGTTGAGGAAAGTGATTTGTATGCCAAAGTGATGATGTTGTACAATCTTGCTAGTCAAGGCTAAGGTCTTGTGTGTCAAGACAAATCCTAATGTGTTGAGGTGGTGCCTCATGTGCTGAGGTGATGCTTTGCATGTCGAAGCATGTATGGTGTGTGATGTACTACTAACCATGGTTGAGCTATTAAGTCTCCTCTAGAGACTGGCCACCTCTAGAGTGAATTAATTTAGCATATAACCACTTGGAACGACAGTAGAACAATATGATACATCATTGGGAAATCAGGTAGCTCGGTTCAAGGTTCAAGATGCGTGGATACTTACTTCCCGTAATAGGTGGTCTCCTTTGCGCACTTAGTTCTCCTGACTTCCTGTCAGAACCTGAACCTGACTGTCCCAATCCCATGTGGGCTACCATTTTCTTGACCTCCTCCATAGCTTGGATTATGGTCAACTGTAGTTGTTCTTTCCCGGCTTCTTTCTCAGCACGAGTCTCTTCCCATGATTCCTGTACTTTTGTTGCGATGGTCTCGCAATCATCTAGGTGTAGCTGCGGTCCGAGCTTGGGTTTTTCAGCCTTCCTCTTTGTGCGTCGGCTCTGTGATTGCAAGGGGCCTTCAATGGCCTTCCTCTTTGCTACTGATGAGGCGGTGTGTTGACTCTGCGCGTCGTCCTTTTCTTTCTCAATGGGCATGCCAGCCGGTAGCCCACCCTTCTTTCCCTTCTTTGCCGTTGTTTCTTCCTTGTCTTCCTGATCTGTGTCTTTGTTCTCTTCATTAGTGTCTTTCACATTGATCTTCTCCCGAAGAGGTTCTACGTTCTGCTTGTAGTCTAACGCATCATCGCGTGAAGCAGGAACGTTCCATTCTGGCTCCCATCGCTCCATCATTCCTTCGATCGCCTGCTCATCCAGTCGGTAAAAGCCTGGATACCATAAGTCATGCTCTGTTATGTCACCTCTTGGATGAATGAATGATTGGTGCCTTTTCGCGCGAAACCTCATAGTGCAGGTGTATGCATCCGTTAATGGATTGGAAATGCGCGGTGTTTCCATAATTGCGTCACGCAACTGGTGATAGTAAACATAGAAGACTTCGGCCGTTTGCCGTTGCCTAGACGCCTTTGGGCTTGCCCAAATATTCGCAAAGCGCATTCCTCGGCCTTGCCCTGCTAAAGTTGTAGCTCCCTGATATCCCTCAGGCTCCTTCCAGCCTACAAAGGCTATCAACACTAGCAGCCAACTAAAATGGAACATTGTTCCATCATCTTGGGTATCTTGAACATCTGCTAAGAACTCGTTTAATAAGAACTGGCACCAATTGTAAGTTTTTCCACGCAATACATTAGCGGCTGCCCTGATTATGACCACATGTACTTCAGGCGGTCTACACTTGCGCAACAGCTTGCCTCCAAGTAACTGGGTCGTAAACCGTGTTGCGCGGTCATTGATGTCGACCGTTGGGAACCCACGTCCCTTGCGCGCTACGCCGAACTCTTTTGCTACTTCAGTGCTAATGGCTCTATCCTGCGCCCTCTTTATGATGAGGTTAGCAGGATCCTCTCCTCTCTTGTTTAGTCCGGTGATGTGATGGATCATATTGATACTAGTATCAATGCGCGTGTCCAACCATAGGAATCCTTCATGCACGCAAGTGAGCAATGTGCGCACTATGGCGTAAAACTCAACACTCTTAGTAAAGTGCGGCATTTGTAGTAAATTTAATAAGCTTGATGGCCGGATGGCCCTTAGCCATTCTTGAACTTCCAGCCTGCCGGTGCTGGTCTGTGCGTCCTTGACCCAATTGATATAGGTGTCCGGTCTGAATTGTGGGTAATTTTTCGGCGTTACAAGCGTATTCTTCAGTAAGTCCTGGTCATCTAGCTTGCAACCTGGTACACCACCCATCAAGTTCTCCTCAATCTTCACCCTGGTAGAAATAGTGGGTAGAGGGATTTCGCATTTGAAATTATTTTCTACGTTGACTAGTGGGGCATTAGGCTTCCTTGGAGGGATGTAGTCGGGCATAGGATAAAACGACAAGTTCTGAGCCGAAGCTGACTGCTGTAATGGCACTTCGGAGCCCCCCTGCTCTGAAGTTGTTTCTTTGCCCTTGCTTCTTCCTGCAGCCTGCCGTGCTGAACTTCTAGAGGCACCTTCTTTCGTCGTTGTCATTGTTGCTAGAATCCCTGCTTGCTCAAATAACCAGGAGATATCTGCCAGCTCAACCTGTTCACTCATACATGCTCTAATCACTCGGCTCTGGAATAGTTCAAACACTTTGTAAAAATGGTTAAGTAGCCGAGCGGGGTCTATTTATAGCTGCTGCTGGTCTGCTACGTGGCCTTCTGCAGTTGCCGAGGCCCTAAAATCCATATTTATTGCCAGTTCGTGCGTATTATCTTGGGCCTGTCAGCCGATCCTTCTCCTGATGTGAATGTTGTTTCCTTAAATGCTAAAAGGTTTCCTGGCAAGCTAGCTTGTCAACTCTATCGAATTCGTGTTAATGGCTTAGCCTGCAAGCCGGACTTCGATATGAACTGGTCACTTCTGTCTTTAATAAGTTCCAAGATGTCACATCTTCCCTTAAATGTTAAACTTTTCGAGTGCCGCCAGTTTGGTTAACGGCCCATTAACCGGCCGACAATGTTAGGATATTTAGACACATATGAGTTAGTTAAGATCAACTTGTGTAATATATCCGTTAGGGATAGTGTGTTTCTTTAGTATGCATTTGTAAATACTTAATCCAACGGTCACGATATGTTCCCGACATAGAGTGATCCGACGGCTCAACTTCTCTTAGATCAAACCTAAACTTGATCCGTGGCTTAACACCCGATTGGTCCATGATCTCTATTTAAAGAGCATGGAGGGTCATTGTTTAGTTGATCGATTATGAGAAGCTCATTTGTAACTTTCTTTCTTTGCATAATAAATTTTCCCGTAGAAGCTATTTGGCCGAGGTTGTGGAGTGTTTCCCTCAAGAGGGTTTAAACCACGTCAAAACATCGGTGTGTTGATCTATGATCTGTTTGTGTGAAGTGGTTTCTCTTGGTGTTCGGTCCTTTGGTAGTACCTTGTGTACCCGAACAGATAGATGTCATGGTAACGGTTTCCATCATAATGTGCCGACGGTCTAACAAGATGTTTGCTTCGGGATGCGCGCTTGGTGGCATCTTCTGCACGACTATTGTCCTGTCTTTTCTACGCGATCATTATCTGTATTTTCTCTGCGCAGGTGCTCTCTTCTTCTTCTTCTTCTTCTTTTTTTGCGCGCAACTTCAGCAGTGTTGTGCGGTACACTTGCCTGAATCATCCAGAACTCTGCGCAGCCGGACTATCACGGTAAAGCTTTATTCTTCTACCATTGATCAAACTTGGTAAGGTATCTCCGGCTAATATAGCTAACTAGACTGCGCCACTGTTAGTAAAATGCATTACAGTATATGGGCCAAGCCAATGCATCTTAAATTTTCCAGGAAATTTCATGAATTTTCTATCATACAGGAGGACTAGATCACCTACCTGAAAGCTCTTGTTCTTGATGTGGCGATCATGCCATGCTTTTTTACGGTCTTTCTGTACTTGTTGGTGGAAGCCTGCGACGAAGTGATCTTCCTATAGCCCAACCAAGTGTAGGAGTCTTTCTTCAAGTGCCGTGCGATCTACCATGCCTGTAAACGCTGCTATTCTCAAGCTGGGAACAATGTACTCCATCGGCATTATTGCTTCTCTCCCATAGGCCAATCGAAAAGGTGTATGGCCAGTCAGTTTCTTGCAGGTAGTCCTGTATGCCCATAGTACAGATGGAATGCGCAGGTCCCAATCATCCCGATTGACGTTGCATATCTTGGTTAGCGCATTCTCCAACACTTTGTTAAATGCTTCAATAGTTCCATTCGCTTGTGGATGATAAGGCGTGCTGCGCTGGTGATGAACATGGAACTCTTCGGTCAAAGCCGCAATGGTTTTATTCAGAAAGTGTGTGCCTTGATCACTCATCAATATCTTTGGGCATCCAAACCTTGTAAGGATATTTTCGTATATAAACTTTGCGGCTGTAGCTGCGCTACAATCTTTAACTAGCTTTGCTTCTGCCCATCTGGTGAGGTAATCGGTAGCGGTAATGATATATCTCGCACCATTTCTTTTCCCTGGCGGGTTAATAGGACCCACAAAATCAATGGCCCACTTCTCAAAGGCATGCAATGTCAGCTGTGGATTTAAGGGCATTTCATCTCTGCGTGATGGCTTACCTGTTCTTTGACAAACATTGCAATTCTGGCAATGTTCCTTCGAATCTTTATGAATTGTAGGCCACCATAGCCCTGCGCGGTATCTCTCCCTGCATAATGGCCTCCTGCGACTCCTGAGTGCACATCAGCTAGTATGAATGGTTTCTCATGCTCGAGCACACATCTACGCAGTACTTCATCCGGTCCTAGTTTGTATAGCTGACCTGCATTTATAGTGAAGTCTGTTGCGTGCACTACCATCTCCTTTTTCTGCTGTGTAGTGAACTTTGTGGGTGCGAACCCAGTAGTCAGAAAGTCAATGATGTCTTTATAGTAATCATCAGCAACTTGTATAGCGAACAACTGCGCATCAGGCAGATTGTCTTCCAGATTCGTCGATTCTTCTCCTGACTCAATCCTTGACAGATGATCAGGTCCCAAATTCAACCTTCCTGGATTAACCACAATTTCAAAGTCGTACTCCTGAAATAGTAGTAACCATCTGCATATGCACCCCCCTAACATTGGCTTATTGACTAGGTATTTCAAGGTAGAATGGTTAGTGAACATGGAGAAGTGTGCACCAAGCAAGTAGTGCCTGAACTTCTGCAACACGTATACCATTGCGAGTCCTTCTCTTTCAGTGGTGGTATAGTTCTTCTCAGCGGATGATAGCTTTCTGATGGAAAATGGAATGGGATTATCAATGCCTGCTTCTCCTAGCCAAGCAAGAACAACGCCCAATGCGATACACGAAGCATCAACATGGACATGGAATGGCTTTTCCCATTCCGGAAAAACTAGGATCGGTGCAGTGACCATCTTTTCTTTTAATGTGTCAAATCCTTTATCGCAGTCCTCATTCCAAATGAATGGTACATCTTTCTTTATCAACTTTTCCATAGCTGCAGTTATCTGCGCATACCCTTTTATGAATTTCCTGTAATATCTGGTATGTCCCAGTGTGGTGCGCAATTGATTAACTGAGTTGGGTGTAGGCAAGTTTACAATGACTGCGATCTTAGCAGGGTCAACCATCAAGCCCTATTTGCACACAATGTGCCCAACAAGATTCCATAGGGAACACAGAAAACACACTTCTTCAAGTTTAATGAGATTTTATGCTGTCTGCACTTTTCTAGCATCATCCTGAGGTTTGCGGCATGGTTCTTCAATAAACCGAAAATGGTCCAATCATCAAAGTAAACCTCTAAAAACTTATGTATAAAATCCTTAAATGCTGCGACGACCACTCTAGAAAATATGGTGGGTGCATTCTTCAGACCAAAGGGCATCACTGTGTATTGGAATGACCCCCATTATGTAGCAAAAGTCGTCTTGTGCCTGTCTATGCAATCAATCCTAATCTAATGGTAACCAGAGAATCCATCAGTAAAAGAATAGGCCTCATTCCCTCCAACATTATCTAGCACTTCATCTGTAAAAGGTGTAGGAAATGGGTCATGCATTGAAGCATCGTTCAATTTTCTGAGATCCACACAAATTCTGATCTCGCCCTTTGTTTTCTTGTCCTTGATAACTATCGATCTTATCCATTCAGATTCTTCGACTGGCTCAATGATCCCGGCATCAAGCATCTTATCGAGTTCTTCCTTAACTCGTTCTTTATAGCGCGGATTCAATCTATACGGTCTTTGCTTTATAGGCTTCGCGCCAGGCTTAAGAGGAATTTTCATCACTCCTAAGTCTCCCAGTATACCTTTCATCTCTGTGAATTTAGTGGGGAACAGTTCGCGATACTCCTGTAGTATACCCGCGACTTCCTCGACTATGTCTTCGTCCCAATAATCTCCGATAGCTACGAACTTTCGCTCTTCACTAGTGCCAATGTTCACTTTTCTTGTCTTTACGGGTCCGCTCATGTCTGGGATTTCTAGTGGAGGTCCTTCTACCTCGCGCGCTCCCTCTGATTCAGGTATATTTATGTTTCGTAGGTCGTCCTCATCACTATCTTCCTGAGCTTCAGATTCGTCAGCGATGTTATAAAATCAAGAGCAGGCTCTAATTGCTCCTACCATTCTGGGTGTAAATGTGTAGGTATGCTTTCTGCACCAAAGAATTCTTCTAGGGTCATATTTCCATCAGCGTAGTCTGGTCTGAATATTTTTTTTCTGAAGAAGCTGCAATGCATCACTGATGCTCGGGTGTTCATCCTCGAAACTGAAATCTATCTGGAAACTCACGGTCAGGGAAGACCAATCTGTTGTGCCCCTGCACAGTTCTAGGTCTAGGTACCATTTCTTTGGAATTGGTTCTTCCAATGTATGCACAAACAAATGCACCCATTCTGTTTTTGGTCTTTCCACCCATGCTTGTGAGCAAGTTTCGAGGTGATCTCTTGTATCTCTCTGTCCATTATATTTTGCAAAAGGTAATGTAACCTTCTCTGCGAATCTGATTTGCATCTTAATTTTGCATTGATCCCATGTAGTCAATGTCTGCTTGTGCGCAGCCCACCATCTGGCAGGTGTCGCGCGCAATGCTACATCTAATGCTTGTAAGTGGTGTTCATCTGCAATTGCTGCAGTATAATCTCTGATGAAAGAATAAACGTTAGATGAACCATCATATGTGGGGATTGGGCTTACCTGCTTTCCAATCCAGCGTATCGACTTTGTGACCTACATGCATCTCCTTGCAGATACTTCATGCATTCGATTTTGCCAGTTCTCCAAACCTGCATCCGAGGTTGAAATGCAAGAGTTGTCGCATCTCCAGCTAAGTGTACCATCTTAAGTAGGGTTGATGTAATCTTCCTGGTTTGTGGTCAGTTTGTACAACTGGTCCAAATCCTGAGCTTGAGATTCCTCTTGAATCGGCTCACTGTATCTGTTTGCGTCGGCAGGGTCTAGTGGTGCAATCACTCTGAGATGTTTTCCTTCAAAGATCATCTTCCAGGTCTTCAGATTTATGATTGAGAGGTTATCAATAGCCCAGTCAATCCCTAGTAATGCCGGGAAAGGATGACTATCATCCACAATCTCAGTAACCTCGAAATCGGCATGACTCTGTACTTCATCAATGTCAACAATCACATTGGCCAACCGTCCAAACGGTATGACTTTTTCCTAATTGGCCATTCTCAATTGGATAGGTGACCATGATAGCTTTGGTCGCCCGAATTGCTGCCATATCTGCTTAGTCAAGACATTGACCTATGATCCCAGGTCAAGAATGATTTCATCCATTTCATAATCTCCTATCTGCGCATTGAGTCTCATCTCTCTACCTGTTCTCTTATGTTTCTTGATATGATGAACTGCGCTATCAGTAGTGTCTTCTCCACTATGTGGTTCATACTGATCTATGAACTTCTGCAGTTTTATTATAGCATTCGGGTTCTTTAACAATTTCATGCAACTTCTAAGGAACTGCACAACAGAGGTGCATGTCTCTGCTGCAGCGCTTGCGTTGTCATAAGCAGCCGGTATGTCTTCCACATACTACATTTGACTGCGCAATGAGATCCTCGGCGACCTCGGTGCCGATTCTCTAAGGGTATCCCGTGCTTCCGTGAACGCTCCTTTGTTCTTCGCCAGGTCGAAGGCAAGTGTCTTCTCGACATCTTTTCTTATCCATTGTGTCTCAAGGGGTGTTTTCTTAGTTCCAAAATCGCCAGAAGTCAAAGCTTCTGTTCCTTGATCGCGCCCTGTCGCAGCACCGCTGCGCGTTACTACATTGAAGCTTGGATCTTCAGGTCTCCTTTCTGGTACAATCCACTGAATGTTTGGAGTCGGTGGGTCTATTCTTCTGCGTTTCTGCATCTCGACCTCTAGTATGGGGCGATATTCAATAACATGCTCAAAATATTTACAGTAATTGCACATAGTGCATGGGTTGGTACAATCCCTAGAAACATGACCTAGTTGGCCACAATTATAGCAAATTACCTGACCGCGGTCTCTTCCTTGCGTCGGGCCTCTTCCTCTTCCGCGGTATCCACCACCACGGCCTCTATATCCCCCCTGGTCATACTGCAGATTCTCTTGCTTCGGCTAGTTGTCTTCTTGGACGCGGTATAGTCCGGCACCTTGCATTGCTTCCATATCGCGCTTTCTTTCATTCATCAACTCATATGCGCAACAGTTGGATTCATCATGTCCAACTGATTTACAGAAATTACAATACAAGATCTTAGGTGTTTTTACATATTTCTGTATGAGATAACAGTCTTCTGGTCGGTGTCCTCTGCATCTGCAAATTTCACACCAGGGTGCCTGGTTTTGATTAATCGGGTTTGGTGCTCCGCTGTTAAGATAGTCTTGAAACAAAGGGCAATGTTCTCTGGTGTGGCCTTCTCCCTTACAACTTGTACACCAGACGTCATGCCTTGGTTAATATCTTTGTTCCTTTCCATTCTTCATGCTTTGCAGTTCTAGTGTCAACGTGGTCAACTGGTTCTGGATCTGTGACATCCCAGAACTAGTCTCACTGATCGGCGAAGCTTCTAGCTTCATCGCAATCTCTAAGGCCTCTTCCTGCGATGCAACCTTCTGCTGCATCAATGTTTGTCTGATGTGGGGTAGCAGCGTAGCAATGAACCATTCTTTATGATGTTGCGGAGCTATCACAAATGTTACTTGGTCTAGGAGTGTTTTAAACTTCTGGTCAAATTCCCAGACCATTTCGTTAGGTTTCTGCTTAATCTCTTTCAGCTCTGTGATACACTGGGATTCGGATTTTGGTTTCTTAAACTCTGCTACCATCGCAGCCTTTATTTATGCTAAGGTTCTTGGCTGTGCTTGAGAATATTTCATAAACCAATGAAGGGCTCTGTCCCTGAAAGTAGTGACGAACTCTCTTCACAGCATCATCCTGAATTTTCTTTACACTCCATACGGCTTCACATAGAAACCAATGCTGATCAGGGTCTTCCAGACTCGTGCCTTTGAATATCAACAGTTTTATGTTGTTATCTGTCATTCTCCTTCCTGGTGGCATATTGGTGTTCTGATTCTGGGTAGGGTTCTGAGCGGAAAAATTAAAAGGGATATTTGGAATAGTGCTAGAGATACCACTCTGTGGACTATTCTGAGGATGTGTGTTCTGGACTGGACTAGTATTAATATTCTGTGGATTGGGCTGCGCAACGTTCGTAGCGGGTGGGTTTTGAGATAGGGGTGGCACGGTATGTGCAACCAACGGGTTCTGCGGTGTAATAGGATGGATGGTGGCTGATGACGGTGCGGTCTGGTTATTAAGGTCACACGGGAGTTCTGTATTCACACAGAGTCCAGGTCCTCTCGGGTTCTTTTCTTTATTAAAATTATATCTCTTTCCACTTCTCAGGTTATGTGTCTCTTCGTCATAATCACTATGTATGCTATTGACCATGACAGATGCTAAAATATTACTGCATTCTTAAAACGCCTTTTTCAGCTAAAATCATTTTAATGTATAGGCCGAGGTTGTTCAGGAACTTACCTCTGAATCCTTCGAAGAAGTATGCTTCGGCTTGACTGTAGGATTTCAACATGTTTACAACAAATTCCGTGACAAATCCTTCAAGTATGTTATCAACCCAGAAGTCGACTGCTCGCATCAGTGGGCTGTCTATTGCTTTGAGCTGTGCTGTGAGCCCTGGAGTCCACTCTGTAGGTACTCCTCCTTGAAACAGGTTTTCTTTTCTGCGAGTCGCAAGATCCACTCGTGCAACTCGTTTTCGAATGAAGCCTAGAAAATCTCGTGAATCTCTCTCCACAAGTATTTGTTCAACAACTGTATGTCGGTGAGACGCGGATGTCTGTTCTCTTTCTTTGCAAAATCTCTTTCAATATTGTCACACCACTCCGAGATCTCTTTCTTTTCAGGATGTCAATTGTCTGAACCCAACGGGAACTGGTATTCTTCTTCACACATTACTTTTCGATCACACTATCGCATCACTGGTCTTAGTTGGGCAACGGAACCATTTGTTTCCTGTAAATAACCTTACGGAGGTTTTCAACATAGACCCAGGTACTTCGCGGTTCAAGGAACCAACAAAACCCCTATTCACTGGCCCTTTCGGCAACAGACTGCGCGTAGCTTGAGGTCTCACCCAAGGTGAAGCTGAGGGGGTGGTTGCGGAATCAAGTTTCCACAACTAGGTAATGCGATGGCAGAAAGGCTGATAAGCAGCGCAACACCTTATCGGCCGCTGTTGTGGACAAACAACTGCGTGAACCTTTTGTTCCGCGTCGGGTATTTTGACGCACAATGTGCTTGCACACTTGCACCTTTAATGACTGTACGATACAGGATGCCTTTGTGTTATGACAACAAGCTATCAACAGCTTACCTCGCAACAATTCTCAATGACTCGGCGTGTCAACTAGACTGCGCGTCCCTGCCAGGATGATTAATGCTAACCAATCCTACTTAGCATTCTTTATCCCTTCAGCCCGTTCAAGTCCTTATCATTACGTTACAAGTGATTGTATAAACATATAATTACTGCGCGCTCCAACGCTGCGCTAAAAATTAATGTTCAACGGAGTGGCTAATTGGTAGATTCATACATTCCCAAACTCATAAGTGTTGAATACTTAACATTCCTCCATGCATATATTACTTAACATATTATTCCCAGTCTCTTCGGCCAATACATATAAAAGCAATCATATAACTGAAGTCTTCAGCATTAAACATTCATACCAAGTAAATGAACAATCATAAACACACAATAGTCACATAACACAGAATTTAATGTGGTTCACCCCCCGGATGGAGGCTACGTCCACAAGAACAGTTGTTAATATTACTCTTTATGGGAAGGGTACAACCGCTCTTAGTCTGCGCACTCAACTGCAGACTCTCTTCTCTCTCAGATAGGTCTCTGCGCACTCAGCTGCAGAGCCTTTACAATGGTTTTTCTGAGCTTAAGATTCTACAATACTCAAATACTTAACCAAAACTGAAGAGTAACCCTTCCCTTACAACATTGTGCCTTATTTATAGATCATGCCCGTAGGTCATGTCTTTACAATCATTAGTCCAAAACCCTAAGGTTTCCAAAACAGGCGTGCCTAACTGCCACCCTAGCTGTCGTCGTTGACAGCCTGCTCCGCCTGCTCCAGCTGGGCCACTTGTGGCTCACACGCTCTTCTGACAGCCGCAGTCCTCAAAATGGTTACAACTGCATCATGGCCTGTCCCTTTCCACTCCTTCACCTGCCTGTCACCATCGACGTCGTGGCCTAGCTTCTTAACTGCTTACCGCCACACGTTCGAATAGGTCGCTTTCATCTGCCATCCACCTGTTCCTTACCCAAAATAGGTCATATCCTCGTCTGACCTTTAACCATATTCTGACCCAAAAATAACTCATGCGCATCGTCCTGCTGTGCGACTGTGCCTTAGCCATTGCCGTCGCGTGACATACGTAATTTCTCGGAATTGTCTATCGCCTGTCACCGCGCGCAATGTGTACTTAACAAAATTGCTTCCTCTTCCTGCCGTAGCGCGCAATGCACAATTATCAAAATTGCCTTTTCTTTTTGCCGTAGCGTGCAATGCGCGATTTTCCACACTTGTATGTTTTTCCAACCCAATTGGGCCCCGCCCAACAAACGCTTATTACCTGTGTGTGAAATGATCGTGACCATACATGTTAAGATTATTTAGGATCATAATGTTTTTATAGTATTGAGATTATACTAATGTATGTATGAGATCTTGAGGATAACATAATGATGACACTAGTGCACACTTAAGCATGCATAGTGGTCCAGGATGGATATAAGTTCAAGGACAGGTAATCCAGGAAGCAAAGATCAAGAGGGAGCACACTCCAGTAGTTCCTGCAAGGAAGAAAAGATTGAGAGGGAGTCCACCCTACAACCAAAGATAAGTATTTGAATTGTCATTTCTTGTATATATGATTACTTAAATGATGTTGTCCACTCATGTACATACTTATGTTCCTAGGTTTAGGATATGTATCATGCATATTAGAAAAGTTGCATTAATGAACAAGATACTACTAATATGCGAGAAATGGGTAAGTGGCCTATGATACTGTACAACATTCCATTGCTACTTATCTAGAATGAAACCTCTTTGCTAACATGTTGGGAGTTGTGCACACTCTTAACAAATGTTCTGGTAGAGATGGAAGGCATCTAGAAAGTTACCGTGTGAATACCGGATATGGATAAATGTTGTATTCAAGCATTGGCTAAGATTATTGCATGACTGTATGACCTATATTCTTATGTGTAATATTTTGTTCTGAAAACTATGAGAAGTTTCTAATCATGCAATTGAATTTGACTTGTAGGAAAGATTGTGTACAGTCACCTACAAAAGAAGGACTACAACATTTGTTCCAACAACGAAGTTCAAGAAAACTATCTATTGAAGATATTGAAGAATCTGAAGTTCCCAAGATCAAGGATACAGTAATAGAAATATGCCATGATCAAGGAGTACCAGTTGATCATGAATAATGATGTTTGGGATGTGGTCCTAAGACCTGAAGGGAAGTATGTTGTGACTTCCAAGTGGATCTATAAGATCAAGCATGCTGCAGATGGCATCATAGAGAAATACAAGGCAAGGTTTGTTGCTCGTGGCTTCTCCCAGAAAGAAGGGATAGATTATGAAGAGACTTTTGCACTTGTATCCAGATACACTTACATTAGAACAGTACTTGCTCTGGCTGTAGTAATGAAGTGGAATATACACCAGATGGATGTCAAGACAGCTTTCTTGAATGGTGTAGTCGAAGAGGAAGTGTATGTGGAGCAGCCACTTGGTTTTGAGACACATGACAGGGAGTCATATGTGTGCAGGTTAAAGACAGCCTTGTATGGATTGAAGCAAGATCCTAGGACATGGTACGACAAGATAGACAACTTCCTATCCAGTTTGGGATTTACCAAGAGTAAAGCGGATTCCAACCGTTACTACAAGGTTGAGGAAGGCAATCCAGTGATACTCCTATTGTATGTGGATGACCTGTTTCTGACACGAGAGGATAGGTTGATTGCCGATATGAAGAGGAAGCTTGCTGTCGAGTTCGAGATGAAGGACTTGGGGATGATGCACTATTTTCTAGGCATGGAGGTGCGGCGGAGTGCAGATGGGATCTTCCTTGGACAAGGGAAGTATGCAGTAGAGATCCTGAAGCGGTTCGGGATGATGGACTGCAAGGCCATGGCCACACCTATGGCATCAAAATTGAAGCTACTCTGTGATGCTTCATCTGAGCCTGTTGATGTCGCGGTGTATCGTCAGATGATTGGGTCCTTGATGTACCTGACGAACACGAGACCAGATATTTTCTTTGCGGTCAACACATTGAACCAGTTCCTGACGGATCCCAGAGGTGTTCACTTAGTTGCTGTAAAGCATATTCTAAGGTACCTGAAGGGTATGGTTGATTATGGGCTCAAGTATGATGCAAATCAAAAGTTTAACCTGGAGGGTTATGTTGATTCAGATTGGGTAGGCAGTGCTGTAGATAGGAAGAGCACTTTGGGGTGCTACTTCAGTATGGGATCAGGTGTGATCTCTTGGTTTAGCAAGAAGCAGTCCTGCGTAACACTGAGTCTAGCCGAAGCAGAGTATGTCACAGCTTGTTCGGCTAGTTGTGAGGCAGTATGGATTAGGAAGCTACTGTCTGAGTTATTTGATCTCCCGTTGGATGCTACTTGTATCTTCTGTGACAACCAAAGTTGTGTGAAGTTGTCAAAGAACCCGATGTTCCATGACAGGTCGAAGCACTTCGAGATCAAATATCACTATATCAGGGATATGGTGCAGAGAGGAGTAGTGAAGCTCTTGTATGTTGCGACAGATGAGCAAATTGCAGATGTGTTGACGAAACCACTAGCCATAGTGAAGTTTGAATACTTCAGAGAGAGGCTTGGTGTTCTTCAGATAGAAGATACTTCGAGGAAGAAGTGATGGGACACATTTGCAGGAGCCATTCCAAGCATGGTGGTAGGAGGATCCTTCCCATGGCTGTGGATGTCAGCGTTGTGTGATGAGCATCAGGACGATGCTCAAGTTGCTGCTATGTATGATGATAAGGATGATCATGTGTGATGAACATCAGGAAGATGCTCCAGATGATATGCATCAGGATGATGCTGTGACGATGATCAGGTTGATCATGCAATGATGACGTGCATCAGGACGATGTTGTGATGATGATCAGTATGATCATGAGTATCAGGATGATACTCCATGGCCATGGACAGATTGTGCAGGTAGCATGTAATAACTCCCTGTGAGATCCTATAGTCTGTGCTAAGATGATCTTGCGAGGTTTTGCTATAGGTTGGTTGCAGACAGATTGTGCAGGTAGCATGTAATAGCTCCCTAAGAGATCCTATAGTCTGTGCTAGGATGCTCTTGCGAGGTTTTTCTACAGGTTGGCCGTGGACAGGTTGTGTAGATAAGCATATAATAGCGCCCTGGGAGATTTGTAGATACTATTGCTAGGATTTTCCTATGGCATATAATAGCTCCCTGGGAGATTTGGAAAATGCTCTTTCAAGGTTTTGCTTGGGAGGACATATAATAGCGCCATGGGAGGTTTGCAGATACTCTTTCGAGGTTTCGCCTATGGCATATAATAGCGCCCTGGGATATCTAGAAAATGCTCTTTCGAGGTTTTGTCCTATGGCATATAATAGCACCCTAGGAGATCCGGTAGGTTGAGCTGTGTGCTCGTAATCAGTCCTGGGATGCTCTTTCGAGGTTTTGCCATGACCACATGTAATAGTGCCCTGGGAGATCCAATAGGTTGAGATGTGTGCTCGTAATCAGTCCTGGGATGCTCTTTCGAGGTTTTGTGGTGACCACATGTAATATTGCCCTGGGAGATCCGATAGGTTGAGCTGTGTGCTAGTAATTAGTCCTGGGATGCTCTTTCAAGGTTTTGTGGTGGTCACATATAATTTCGCCCTGGGAGATCCGATAGGTTGAGCAGCAAGCTCGTAATCAGTCATGGGATACTCTTTAGAGGTTTTGTGATGCACGTAATAAGTCCCGAGGATTCCACAGTATGTCCAGTGATGATGAAGACCTGCATGAGGCTAGGCCTACACCCAACATGAAAAAGGGCTGGCTTTGTAGAACTTCCTATGACGAGAAGAATTGAGAGATAGCCCAGAGATCGAGATGACAAGTACAGCAGCAGTGACGATGATCCAGCTCCAGAATTGAAGATTTGTGCCTATATTTATTGGTGACTTGTGTCAAGAGAATACCTTCCTAGTTAAGAGGGAGTGTTGATGTATTTGTAACTTAGGAAGATATTCACTTGTATATTGTATTTGTACTTTATTATATCCCCAATGGAGATTTATTATTCCTTCGATTGGAAGTGTCATCAATTGTACTTGCAAGTGTCGAAGTTATATTGTAAGTGTCGTAACTTATACTTGATGGGTTATTAGACCACCTTGATGGGGTCGGCCCTGTATGAGTCTTGTGGGTTAAAGGGTTATTAGACCCCCTAGTGGGGTCGACCCAGTTAGTATTATGTTAAGTGGTTAAGTTGGGGCCGACGTAGTTAGAGTTAAAAGGCAAGTCAAGTTAGTGTATAAATAGAGAGTGTGTCTCTCTCATTTTACACATTCTATTATTCACTCACTTTGCATTAGTGAGAGAGAGGAGGAGTGCGCACAAGTGCAGGAGGAGAATGCTACTGAAGATATCTATCTCTTGGGTTTGATCATTGTGATCCTTGTATTGATGCTTATTCTATCTCTGAGGAAGTTGCGGGGTTTTCCACCTTCTTGGTTTTCCCCAGTGAAATGTTTTGTGTCTCTTGTTTCTTATGCTTGATATGTTGTACATGTTGTTCTTTCAGTTAAGATCCTAGATCAGAATGAATTAAATTCTGAAAAACTAACAGCTAAACCTCCTAATCAACAACAGGGATTGTATACACCTATACCAGTTCCTAGTCGACCATGGGAATCTATTTCTATGGACTACTTGACGAGTTATCCTACTACCAAACATCAGCATGACGCGATATTAGTAGTAGTCGACCGATTTTCCAAGATGTCCATTCTCATACCATATAAGAAGACCACGACAGCACAACAGACCGCTCAACTCTTCCTTACACATGTTTGGAAACACTATGGTTTACCCACAACCATTATTTCTGACCGAGATGCCAAATTCGTCAGCATCTTTTGGAAAACCCTCTGGCAATTGCTAGACACACAACTCTCATTTTCGACAGCTTTCCATCCTCAGATCGACGGACAGACGGAAGTTGTGAATCTCTTGGTAGTACAACTGTTTCACATGTACAATCACCAGCATCGATGCACATGGGATGAAATTCTTCCATACATCCAAGACAACTACAATCGAGCTCAGCACATCTCTACAGGCAATAGTCCATTTGAAGTCTGTTACAGATTTCAACCCTCAGTGCCTATCAACTTGACCAGCTCCTCGACACAGTCGAACTCCTACACCGACTACAACCAGCGAGAAGTTGATAAAGCAGTCAAGTTTCGAGAACAGATTTGCGACATCCAGCAACAAGCACAAGAAATGTTGCACAGAGCAAACAAGAAATCTAAGGCCCGACATGACAAGCATCGTATTCCTCATTCATTCCAAATTGGGGATAAGGTCTGGTTACATCTCAAGAAGGCGTGCTTCACTGGCCCATTCAACTTTGCGATATGGTCCGTACAACATTCTTCGACAGAGTGGTGAAAACACTTTCCAGCTCGGCATTCCTGCATGTTCGGGTTTGCATCCAATCTTCAATGTGGATCTACTTTGACCATACCATGCACCCTTATTGGAACAAAACGACTTATCAACAATAGAACCTGAAGACATCCATCCATATGTCAGGAGCCTCTTCCTTGCGACACCATTGTGGGACGACGAGTATGCCTTACAAGGACGAACACAATTCCCTTGTTTCAAGTTGCCAAAGCTGGCCAACTCCCATCTCAAGGAAAGTGGTACTCTGTTACTGAAATAATCGACAAGTTTACTCACCTTTGCAAGCAAACAATGGGGTCCATTGTTTCTTAAGGAAGGAGGTATGATCCGCATCATAGTTGGAAAGTCATCAATGTCAAAAACTTCGACAAGTTTCGACTCGACATGACTTCGACAAGTTTCGATTTCGACACAACTCCGATGAGTCTCGACTTCGACAGACTGCAACACACTCCGCACCTTCGACATGTTAAACAACCTCACAGTTCACGACATCGACAAGTAGCGTTGACATGCGACCAATGACTGTTGAAATTCGATGTCTTCCAGTCGACTGTAATAGTTGAACTGTTGAAACCGTTCTAACTTCTTCCTTATAACTGAACGTGATGGGCCGACACCCAAGTGTCTCAAAATTCTATATAAGCATGTATAATATTGTAACATACATTAGTTTTTGATCGGTTTGCAAGTAATAGAAGAAAAGTTCACATTCCTGCATATTGTGTTTATCTGTGTTGCATAATCCTACTTTTGCTCATTCTATTTATTAAGCTTCCGCCATAATAGAGCCGACTCATCTAGTCGAACTGTTGTACCCCTCGTGCTTCCTAGACCACGACCCGGATCAATTGAACCTTTAAGACAATATCAACACCACACATTGGGATAACAATCATTGGACTATTCAATAAATATTCTCTCATAGCAATATTGATATTATGGCATTTCCCTAAGCAATTGATAGTTCCTTTATCTGCAATTACTTGAAACTCTGGTGCTAGATATATAAAACAATTGAAAACTTTGGATAATTTATAGTGAATGAAATTATGAGTACTACCGAAATCAATCAACACTGTTACCTTTTTCTATTTGATATATCCTTTGATATTAAGAGTTTAAGGAGTGCCAATTCCAGCCAATGCATGACAAGATATGGTGGGAGTAATCTCTTCTATTTCTTTAGCATGCGATGGTTCATGTTCTTTTGCTTCTTACTCTTCACAATCTATGAAGAATAATTTATTCTCACCACACTTATGTCCATTACTATACTTGTTGTCACAATTAAAGCATAGAAGATTTGTTCTTCTTTCATCCATTTGTTGAGATGTCAACCTTGTAGGTTGAGGTGGGTTAGAAGAAGGGACATTATTCTCTCTATAGGTGTTAGAGGTGATCCTTTTAGTATCCATCACCATGTTTTTTATTTCAACCTTCCTTTCCAACATGAAAGCCTTCTCTAATTATGTTGGTTCGAAGAGACACACCTTCCTTGCCAACATGAAAGCCTTCTCTGAGGATTTTTTTTACTTTCAAGCTTCCTTGCCAACATGAAAGCCTTCTCTAAGGATGTTGGTTCGAAGAGACGCACCTCATGTTGAATGCTATCCTAATTCAAAGTTCCCATAAAGATATCCAACAAATTATCTTTTGGAATATTCTTCACTCTAAGTCTTAACTTCTAAAACTGCTTGATGTGCTCTGCAATTGAACCTTTTTGCTTGAGATTTATCAACTAGCTAAAGAATGTGTCGATCTTAATATACCCACAATGTGTAATCAATTCCTCCATGAATATAGAACAATAGATAACATAGTCCTTGTTACTATCATAAATCCATTGGTACCATACAAATTGATCAAGCTCTAAATACAAGGATGAAATAGTTACCTTTTGCAACGTTGGCACTTGGTGTAGATAAAAAAATTGCTCCATCTGGAATATCCATGTTATTGGATCGTTTCCATCAAAATTTCTCATGTCAATCTTGGGAATGGAATAATTCTTTGGGCTTGAGTTGAACTCATGATGATGCAGTGGATCATCAAATTTAGAGAAATCATACCTCTTATTTTCTAACCGCTTTTCAATTTTCTCAATATGTGACTGGAATAAGTCACTCTTTTCCTCCTTATCCTCTTCTTGAGTAAACAAATGAGGAAGAAAGCTATGTTTTATATCATTCATCAGCTCCTTCAACTCTTGAATATCTTATTTACTATCCATCTCATTGGCCATTTACTAGATCCTCTTTGCTAGCCATCACCTCGAGATCCCCTTTTCTATCCATCACCATGAGATCCTCATTTTTAGCCATCCCCTTGAGGTCCTATTTACTGGCCATGTTTTATATATTATTTTTCAATTCCTTCTCTATATCACTTTTTTTGTTTATCAATTGAGTAGATGTCACTTCCCTTTCATTCCATTCATCAAACTTTTCACTCAACTTGGTCAAGTCATGTCTTAATTCTTAATTTTATTCATAAGTCATGGTTGAACTTTTATGAGGTTTATTGGGTGTAACATTTTTTGATTCACCTTTTTCAAATTGATCCCAATGATTTTTACTATAATTATTCTCTATTTACTCTTTATCACTCATTGTAAATCACCCAAACTAGATATTCCAATCAAAAGTTATGCGAATTTAAATTAACATACCTTTCAAAACCTTGATTTGAAGACTTTTTGTTGACCGACCTTGCAACTAAGGTAACTCTGAAATTTCGGTCCCTTCGAGTCTGAATTTTTTTTTTCTGCAGTAGCTTGAGTTGTCTTCTTTGGAACGCCACATGTCTGACCTAATTCTGATGTTCCAATATTATGGTAATTTTTCCAAATCTTGTTATTTTTTGCCCTTTTAGGAGAGCGAAAGCACATAGCCTACCACATGTCCAGTTTTTGGTATATGGTTCTGAAATTTCTACCACAGATACTATGGCATGTCTTCTTTTTGATGTAACTATTTTCACTCAATTTGGATCTTGAATGCTTCAAATATAACAATTTCCCCTAGAACACATGTTTGATACTAGTTTTCGGGCTAGTGAGAAACTCGAGGGTATAATTATGAACTCTAATGAGCTAGTATCTGAAACTCAGATCCAATATAGCTCATGATTTCCTCTATATTCCTTGCAAGTTTTGCTATCTGAAACATCCTAGAAAAAAAGTTATAGCGAAAATGCCACGATGACTCGTTTTGGAAGCATCCAAGCTCGGATACCAAATGTTATGCAACAAATCCCCTAAAAGAGCATAAATAGAAAATAAATAGTATTTTGTGCCTTAATAATGAAGAAACAAGATGAATAGAAAGCCTCTTTGAGGAGGAAACCTCCTTATACAATGTACTGAGTACGCAAGACAAGGTAAGGAAAGATGATCCAAATGAAAAGGTCTCCTTGATATATATAGGAGACAAAGAGGCACAATTACCACTAATGGACTCAAGCCAACACCAATAACATAACAATATTAATATAAAGTGCACCAATTTAGGGGGGAACGGGCCACAGTTTAGGGATTAACATTTTATATGTGCATTTACTTAGTAGTGAATGTGGAAAATCTGAAACTCTATGAACATTCCATGTTGGACCATGAACCTGAGCAGGTCTTACCTTTTGTAGGGGTAATAATACTAGAGGCTCAAGTAGAGTTAACATAAGGTGTAGTTTTATAGAAGAAGTCCAAAAAAACTAGACGATGACATTATGAACTCTAGCAAGTGGGGTTGAAATGACAACTTCCATGCAAGGCTGAATGGTACTCCAAGGAGAAGGTAGAGGAAAAATTTCCTTACCTCATTCAATAAAATATTTTGGGGACCAAAAACCTCCCAAGACGAGGAGGTGGGATTTGAAATGGACCATTATATAATTTTTCATCTATTTTGGTGCTTTCTAGGTTGAAAGATTGGATGAATTGGCTTGTAGGGCACATTTTAGGGGCATGTCGCACTTTGAAGATTTGGGGTCCATAACCTTTTGGGGCATATTTGAGGGTTAGACCATCCTAATTTAATCCTTTGTGATATTGTCCTAATATAGGGTCCTTAATATGAACTTCTATGTTGAGACCCAATTGTACCGATTTTAATATTCTTTGGAATATTAACCATTTTCTTTTGTTCATAATGGTATTTATACTTTGATGGGTTAAATAATCAACTCTTCTAATTTGGATGTTGATAAGCTAACCTTGTAACTTGCTATTTTTTTCTCATGCTTGTAGTGACTTCTTGTTTCACATTTGATAGTATGTCTTCTTTGCATACTTGTGTTGATTTGTTATTCATGAAATGTTTATGGGTAGAGATACTTAGATTTCCGTTTGTTTATACTTCAATATTTGACGATATATCTACTTCAACTGGATCAATCATTGTCTCTCTATCGACTAGTGGTTCTTTATTGACATGTGGATATAACTTTGGTTGTGTTTTATTTTCGTCCTTCGGCTTCTTGATTTTCAAAAGCAAACTTTGATTAATATGCTTCTTTAGATGAGAAAGTCCTTTATCATTTTCTAATTTGTCGAATTTATTTTCAGCTCTCTGATTCTTTGACCTCTCATCCTTTAACCTTTTGATTTGTTCAAGATTAAATCCTATTTAAGGGTCCTTCCGATAGAACCTTTTTTTCTTTTCTTTTCTTGAGACCTTGATTCTTTTGTTCCAACTTCTAAATGCATTGCTTCTTATCCTTTGAATTCTTGATTTTTGCAATTAGGTTTTTATTATGATTTTTGAATGAGAAATTTCTTCGTCCTTATTAGTGACAACATTGCCAAATTATTTTTTCATATTTTGTATCGAATTTTGATTGTCACGAAGGATCACATTTGAGATATCTTTAAGGTCTTTTGATGAGGGTGCTTCTGAGCATGGCTTCATTATACCGTTTTTTACTGTTATCTTCTTTTTATTATAGGAGAACATTAAAATCTTTTTCTCGATGTTTAATATGAAAGTACCCAATGTTTCTATCCAAGGTGAACCTAGAACTATGTCAATACCTTTATCAAACACAGATGAAACATTAGATCTGGATACAAATTTATAATCATCCATTATTAGTTGTAAATCCTTAACTTCATATTCTTTTTGCCTAAAGTGTTTTTCTTTTTTATTATAGTTATCTCTAGAATTAATAATCTATTGGATATAACAACACTTATATAATTTCTCTTGTTACTTGAATAAATAAAAATACTAGTATCCTTTTCTTGAATAATCCATTTAAGTTTTAATAAAGAATTCACACATCTTGGATAAGTACAAGGGAATCTTCCTTTTAAAAAAAATCAAAATCCATTAAATGAACCATTTTGTAACTTCATCGAGTAATTGTAAACTTAAGCTTAAATATACCCTTTTAATCAAACCTTACTTTTGGTAACTTCTTGATATACTAAGTTTTGATTAAAGAATTAAAAACCCAATAACCTTGAGACTCTTTATAAACTTAAGAATATGGACGTGGTATTTTTTTTACACTTCTTATATAACAAATGCACCTTTAGCTTCTTGTAACCTAGTGCTTTTAGCATAATATTCACCTTATTTCTTAATTAAGTTTTGATATTTTGGAGACTCGTGACTTCTGCGTTTAGGTTTTCAGATTATTATTTGCCACAATGGATTAACATTCTCAACTTATATTTTCGAACCCTCTACTTAGCCTGAAAGCAATTCACGTTATTCAGTGGCGAAAACGATATGTAATGTTTAGCCAATTGATTTATGTAGACTAATCGGATAAGTATTGCGGCTTGGGCACACTAATATGTGAAGTATAACGATGTTTGTAACCCTAGTCACGACTTTTTTTTAATTCACTTTTAATTGGCGTGTGATAACTGGCACTCAAACATGTCGACGACGGAAAATTTTTCGGGCGAGGCACAGTTCCACCCTTTCCTGCTATTTTTTTGGAATCTCGATGATCTGGGTCGTCTTAAAATGAGCCAAAACCCTAAGGGGCATAGTTCCGCAGTAAATGGGGTGGAACTACGATTCCGCTGGTTTTTATAGCCGGATCTCAGGAACAAATCATCGGCAAAGCAGGGCGATTTGAGTGCCAGTTATCCCACGCCCTTTTAATTTAGTCTCCAACTATCATGATGATGGTCAGAAAGTTGTGGTATTCAATCAGAGGCCCATAGTTTATCACTTTATTTGTTGGTATTGACTAGATTATCAATTCCTTTGTTGGTAACAACTCCATTTGATGAGAGATGGGCAAACATCCACACGCCCTATCAGCGTTTGACCCCTTATTCATATGATTCTTGATATTAGGGTTGGAATTTTCAAATCAAGTTCACCCGTCAAATTTGACAGATTGTAGAACGTTTTTTACATTTTAAAGCATTTTGATGATGGGTATGCTAGTATGGATGTCTTATTGGACAGCTAAATAGCCTTGTGGCAGACGATTTACCCATCAAATTCCATCTCCACTTGTGACCATTATGCACTAGATTATTCCCACACAAAGATGTTGACAATAATTCCAATGACACTCACAATGGGTGTGTCTTTCAAATTCTTGATTTAGATGGTGGGTGTGAATTGGATTCCTAATTTATTCTCCTTTTACCTTTTTAACTGCAAAAATCTATTCGACTTTGTATTATTTGATTTTCAAGCAATAATATTTTCATGAACTTCACTTTGAAATGGAAAGATCTATTTTTGAATTTTTAATATTTTTGAATTTTTAATTTTGTTTTGGAAAATGGTCGAGGGCCATTCTTTTGGGGTCAAAAACCTAGGAAATAGATAAAGTTTAATAAGATGAGTAGCAACTAGTAAAAGGTCAAGTCAGACAATGTTTGAAAAGATGTGGCCAAAGGCTGAATCAACACACAACTTTGATACCAATTGAAACGAATAAGGTTCATTTCCTAAACATGATCATATTCATTTATTGAATATCTAATACAAGAAGGATAATAAGATAAAATCCATAAAGGACGAATATAAAATAATTGGATAATGAATAAGAGAGAAGATTACAATGCCAAGCTACAATATACTTATATATGCATTGGCTTTTCATCATGGTTGATATGTCATGTCCCATCATTATGTTGTGCGTTTCATTCATTTTTAATCATTATTTATGCTTGTTGTTATTATTATTATTTTGTTTGTTCGATTGTCTGTCACTTGGGGCCGATATCAATGAACCATTGGTTCACAACTACAACCCATGGGCATCGAAGCTGTCAAAGTCACTCTGGGATCTCACCCGGCCTGGGCCACACCAACCCTTATGATGGTTGGATTTTTGGGTGTCTACTCCCAACTAGCTCACCCCTAGGGGGAATTGAACTCGGGTCGCCCTACTGACGAGACCCACACCTTAACTGAATGGGATAACGAGAATTGACTTATATTAGGAGGACATGGGGGTGGGCTTTGATCCACTTATGTGTCCACGGGTCACGAGATCATTTAATACAATCTCTCTGGGTGGAACCACACGTTCGACCACTGCCTCAAGGTGCCCCCATGGCTCCAGGTTCGGTCCTCATTGGAATTGAACCTTGCCCACTGGTGAAAAACTCATCGCTCTTCACCAATGGATCCAACCCCTTTGGGCTATTATTATTATTTATTTCTATATGTGTTTATATATTTATGTTCACTACATTTATACTATTGGGTGCTAACCCATAATTCTTTTAGTAAAAGATACTCTTGTATCTTCAAAATTTCAAATTTTGTTTCACAATGTCATAAAAGGGAATTCCCACTTCTAACAACTTAAATTTAAATGAATTGGTTATTATGACACCCTTGAACATAAAGATAATGGTCTTCTTATTAATATAATGGTTGATTGGATCACTTTAATATGTTTGTTTGCTTATTGTTCCCTTCCTCCTTTGTATCATGTAGCTATCAAGTGTGAATAATAAAAGAAATTACACCATGAATAACATCTTGAAAATGTTTCTACAACTATAAAATCCCTATCATGTCCTATGTAAGTTAGGAAAAAATGTTGAGCCATACATCAGCCTAGATCCAAATCCTAGGCTCTATCAAGCGTCGAGAGGGATCAAATCTCCCGAGGTGCAAACCTCTCCTTGAATAGCTCCTTGAGTGCAATACCTGAGCCACCTAATCCTAAGCTCTAAAGTCTCTAGTTTAAGTCTCATATTTACTTTTTACTTTGTATTATTCTTTTTTGTTTATGGCCGACATAATATTTATTACTTTTTACTTTGTATTATTCTTTTGTGTTTACTTTGTATTATTTTGTTACTCGACAAACTCGACAAACACTCTAAAGTCTCATATTTACTTTTTACTTTGTATTAAAAGTAAAAGGTAAAGTCTCTAGTTTAAGTCTCATATTTACTTTTTACTTTGTATTATTCTTTTTTGTTTATGGCCGACATAATATTTATTACTTTTTACTTTGTATTATTATTTTTTGTTTACTTTGTATTATTTTGTTACTCAACAAATAATCGACAAACACTTACATGTTACAAGATCTCCCTCATACTGGGCTGTAGAGCACCTCTCGGCGCAATTATTGAATAGGTGTTGATAAGAACTCTATGGATTTTATTCTATCTTTAGAACTCTTTGTGTGCATATGTGTGATGCAGGAGCATCGGGGCCTAGGAAAAGCAGTCGAAGATGATCGACATGAGGAGTCGACCAGGGGGATTTTCGACGACCACTGGTGCGAAGGAATATTGGCTATCGAAGTCAATAAGTCAGCAGAAGTTGTCGAGGTGCGTCGAAAGAAGGATAAAGAGGTCGAGAGTCGACATGTCATAGGTCGACAGATGACAGAGTTGCATAGGAGATGTCGAGTGTCGACAGGTTGTCGAGGAGCGACACCGATAGGTTGAGGTGGAAGCCAAGCGTGGAGGAAGGGGCGGACCGGCAAGCCGTAGAAGTGAAGGAAGCCAATAGATAAGTCGAAGGATGATGGAAGATAGTATGGTCAAGGCCAGTAATGGGACCGACTATTGTAGTAGAGTCAGGGTGGCTCAGAAGTCAAGCGGAGTACTTGGAAGTCGTTCAGGGTTGCTAAGGAAGTTATGAGCAGTTAAGAATGTGGTCGAAGACATGCCAGATGTCACCACAGATGGAGGTTTTGCAGCACGGCCAGAGGGTGCTGACAACTGCAGGTCTGCAGGATTGGGGAGGATTCGGCAGATAGAGGAAGAGTGTCTTGGGGATTGGAGTGGACCTTGGGATGAGCAGCAACAGTAGAAGACCATTGCGCAAGCACAGGGGAAGGGATTAGTCACTCGGGAGTTGATCAGTAGATTGGAGAGAACAATCACTCATCAGTCAAGTGCACAAGAGATCAGACCCATAGCTCAGAGTTCCGCAAGTGAACCAGGAGAGGGTGAAGATCGACACGCACAAAGAGCATACCATTACTTATGTATATTGTAAAGGCCAAGGCCGACTAGTTAGTCTTTTACATTCCTTGCATTCGACATTGTAACCGCAATTCAATTGAAGTAATAGAAGCCAGCTTCTGGCATCTTGTTTACATCCAATTCATGTGAACGTGTGTGTGTCGTGTGTATTGTTAAGCAATAAGGTCCGACCTACCCGCCTTGCGTTTAGTTGGTATCAGAGCGAGAAAGAACCGGTAATATCAGAACCTAGAAGCAGATTCCGGTTGAGTTGAAGCATCCTGTGAGTAGGGGAGCATCAGTGGATATCACTGAGTCCAATGTTGAGTGTGTAGAACAACTCCAGCTGCGGTTGGGTAGAGTTGTGCACGACTTGTGAAAGTCTGGTTGCGATTGGACGAGTGAGAGTTTCAGGTGTGGTTGAAAATGGATCACAGAGGCGTTAATGTCCAAGGAGTTGGACGAAGAGTGGGTGGCGCTGCAGTCACGGTTGATCGTGAAATGTTCGACGAGTGCATGTGAACAATGCGAAGTTTGACTAGTGAAGTCGTAGCGATCAAATAAATCCAAAGGTGTGGATGCGTTAGACCACACCGACGAGGAGGTCGAAGAAGTGGAAGCACGAGAAGTAGTAGGAGAAGAAATAGAAGATAAACTTATCAAGCTTCTAACGGAGATGAGAGGTTGGACAAAGATAGATGTATGTACCTACTCAGGAAGTCTGGATCCAGAAGACTTGATAGACTGGTTCAGAGAGATGGAGAAATACTTCGACATAGAGCAGATCGAGGATCCTAGACGGGTTAAGACTGCATGTATGAGGTTGAAGGGTCATGCCTAATTCTGGTGGGACAATGTACACGCTGATAGAGTTAAGGAAGGCAAGGAAAAGATCAAGACTTGGGACAGGATGGTCGCCAAGATGAAGGGGAAGTTCTTGCCAAGTGACTATGTGATTTCCTTGTTCCGGAAGTTGCTGAACTTTCGACAAAAAGAGATGACCGTGAAGGAGTACACGAAAGAGTTCTCCAGATTTTCGATAAGGTTGGGACAAAATGACGAAGGCGAAGAAGCTGTCGCGAGATACGTAAATGGATTGAAGTATGCCATACAGGATGAGTTGAGCTTGTCAAGGTTTAGAGCGGTCAGTGAAGCCTACCAGTTAGCTCTGAAGGCAAAAGAGAAACTGTCAAGGAAATCCGCATCGACTAGAGGTAGGATGACTGGTCGTGGTGCGAAGACTGTTTCCGCGAAAGGCCAAAGTAGCGGAACCAGGAGAGAAGGTGTTGAAGACAACCGATGTGCATAAGGGACATCGAATAAGGAGAAAGCACAAGAGAACCGACGCGATGGTCAAGAGAACCGCGGTCGAGGTGCGTATGGTCGAAGTGGTCCATCCAACAGAAAAGGAGCTCACAAACCAGCTGTGGTTTGTTATAAGTGTCGAGGAGTCGGACACAAGGCATATGAATGCCCAGAGAACCTACATGCTGCAGAGGAGTCGAAACCCAGACGTCGAAGGGATGAGCCAGTCGACGAGAGGACGGAATCGACATCCGACAGCAGTGAGGATGGGAAAAGAAAGGGTCGAGCCATGATGACCAGGAGGACATTGGTTCAGGATGACCGACGCGACGAGAAAGAGCCAACACAATGGAAGGCTATCTTTCGAACCAGAGTGCGGATCGAAGAGTGGTATTGCAAGACCATAGTTGATGGTCGCAGTACAAAGAATCTTGTGTCGATGGAGGTCATTGAAAAAGCGGGTTTGAGATGTCGGGAACATCCACACCCATACAAGATCTCATGGTTGCAGAAAGGACACCATGCCAAGGTGACCAGACAGTGCCTGATTAACTTCAAGGTCAGGAAGATTGAAGACAGCTTACTGTGCGACGTAATCCCAATGGCATCTGTTGTTAAGGATACCATGGCAATATGATTAGAAGATGATCTATGATGGTCGAGCCAACACAGTCACAGTGTGGAAAAATGACACTTTGGTCCTCGGATGATGGCAGCGAGCAGGAACTTGAAATGACTAGTGGTTTGGATGGCTTCTCCAACCGTCTTCCTCCTCCCGGGTCGAATGCGTCAAAAATTTTGGGTAAGTTGGAAGCAAACAACCCCTCTTTCTATCATTCTTTAAATGATTTGGAGATTTCCTTTATAAAAACTTTGGATCTTAATAAGGAAAATGTTGGGATTTTTGGTCGCCACTCTGTCTCGTCTATTCCCTCCTTGGATTCGGGTTCTGCTAATTCCATTCCTAGCCTATCTGAGGACTCATGTGATAATCCGGGGTCTCCTACCCTTCCTCTCTCGGTGCCATCTTCGGCATCGACCATCCACATCTCCTCTGATAACGATGAGGTTGTTATTCCCTCTATTGATAATGTGGTTATTCTTGTCGAGGGTGGGGGTTCTCCTCCGTCGGTATCTGCTAGGATGCCCAAAGTACTTTTTATCCCCTCCTATTGTGAAATGGTAAAAAAAACTCCTATCCCTATCTATTACAAGAACCGAGTTTTGGAGGCTAGCTCGCACACATGTCCTGATAGTCTTCCCGACTCGATGACGAGGTCTGACAACATGATTCTCGTGGTTAATACCTCTGCCGCTCCCCTAGTCCCTAACCCCCTCCCTACACTGGCCACTATTGAAGTTGAGAAGGGGGCTCGGTCCAGCGGTCTAGCACCAGATTTCTCTCCGTTGAAGACTCGTAGTGCTCGAAAGAGTAAAAATGTTTTACCTCCGGTGGCTGACTTGTAGATTTCTGAGGGACTTCTCCTATCTCCTGATTCTAGGGTGCTTAGAGGCATTAAATCCCTTCCCAGGGGTCGTAAATGATTTTCTTCTCTTTGAATATCTAGGGTGTGGGGGGCCTTCCCAAGCAATTGGCCCTTAAGCGAATCTTTGAAATTATCTGTCCGGATTTGGTTCTACTTCAGGAAACTATGGTTTGTGGGGAGAAGGCTCATTCCTTTTTTAATAACATCAAACCAGGTTGGCTGATGTGCACAGTCGATTCGGCCAACATTTCTGGTGGTTTGCTGGCAGCTTGGAATCCACGGGTTCTGGATTTGAATCCCTCTCACATCTCTTTGGGGATTCTCCTGTCTAGCAAACTTAGAGGTTTTGACAAATTTATCAATATTGTTAGCTACGGGCCCTACTGTAATAGGGTGGCTTTTTGGGAACAGGGGTTTTCTGACTATTTATTGGATTTGGAAAATATGGTTCTTGTTGGTGACCTTAATTTTACTCGGGGTGCTGTAGAGACATGGGGCTCTTCGGCCAAAATCGATCCTCTAGGGGTCTTCTACAGGGATCTTTTCTCTTCGAAGGACTTAGTGGATCTGCAACCACGCCTGCTCGGCCCAACTTGGTCTAATGGCAGGAAATTAGGTGATTTGGTCTCGAAGCAGTTGGATCGTTTTCTCATTTCAGAGTCTGTTCTGGATTGTTTCTAGACTCATCGATCATGGATACACTAGACCCATATTAGTGATCACCTGCCTATTATAATTCAGTTTGATACAGAGGTTTCTCATCAAACTTATCCTTTCAAATTCAATTCAGCTTGGCTTAAAGATCAGTCATTCTTGGCGGAGGTGGCAAAGCATTGGTTAAGTTTGGATGTTTCGATGGAATGCTCAGCGATGAACAAACTCGTTGAAAATTTGAAATCCTTGAAAATTTTTACGATTGCCTCGGAAAAGAAAAAGAAAGCCGAGATGTCTGTTGAACTTGTGAGCATCGAAAGGCAGTCAAGTGACTTGTTAAAACTCTCTTTGCTGGGAGGTTTAGGTCCCACAGATCGATCTAAACTTTCTCTACTTGAGGAAAGGAAACTTAGAATTTTGCAATTTCAGGAGGATTCTTGGAGATTGAAGAGTCAGGCTATTTGGTTAAAAGCTGGGGATCTGAATACCAAATTTTTCATCACTTTGCAGATTCTCGCAAAATTCAGAACACTACTTGGGATCTCAATGACAATATTGGCCGTAGGATTTCTGGGATGGTTGGCTTACAGAAGGAGGCTAATACTCATTTCCATGATATCTACCATGATCCTAAATCTACGACATTGAGTGACCAATTTAAGGTTATCAAGGAGTATTCACGAATGTTCACTGAGGCGGAGGGGGATTCCATATTCACAGAGATTACTTTGCTGGAAGTTGAAAATACCCTGAAGCATTTTGCAAAGGACAAAAGTCCCGGTCCTGATGGCTGGACGATGGAATTATTTATTTCTTTCTTTGATATCACGGGTGAGGAGATCAGGGCAGTTGTGGAGGAATCTAGGCGATTGGGTCTGGTATCTGGGGCCCTTAATTTGGCATATAAAATTATCTCTAAGATAATTGCGAGGCAGATTAAACCTGGTCTTTCAAAATTCATCTCATCTGAGCAATTTGGTTTTCTAGAGGATCGTCAGATCCTGGATGCGGTGGGTGTATCTCAGTAGTTGTTTCACAGTATCAATCAAAAGCGTTTAGCTACTCTTATTGTTAAATTGGACTTGGTCAAGGCTTATGACAGGGTGGATTGAACCTTCCTTCGGCTAATTCTCATTCAAATTGGTCTGCCCTGGGGGGTGATGAAATGGATTATGGCTTGTGTTACTTCTGTAAATTATGTTGTTCTCATTAATGGTATGCCTTCTGACTTTTTTAAGGATACTCGTGGTCTAAGACAAGGATGTCCACTCTCGCCAATAGTTTCTTCTGGTTATTGAAGGTTTGAGTCGTTTGATCCGCAAAGCTAAGGTGTAGGGCTCCATTAGTGGTATCAAGGCGACGGCAGGCATTGCGGTGTCACACACCCTTTTTGTTGATGATGTAATGTTGTTCGGGCTGGGTATTTTATCTGAGAGGATCCAATACAAAAACATTTTGGATCTATTTTGTAAAGTTTATGGTATGTTGGTTAGTTATGTTAAATCATGCTTTTTGGAACACTCTTTCGATAGCAATGTTAAGCTCTCGATTGCTTTGCACCTTTCCTTTGATTTCAAGGCATTGGTTGGAGGGAGAAAGTACCTTGGTTTTTTTATTAAACCATCTAATTATCTTGTCTCGGACTGGTTATGGCTTCTAAAGAGATTTGATAACAGGATCGGTCACTGGAGTCTGCGGTGCTTGTCCCTAGGGGGTCGACTTACTTTAGCTAAATCGGTTCTACAAAACTTGGGAGTCTATTGGCTTTCATTATGTAAAATTCCGAAGGCTATCCTAAAAAGTATGCGCAGGAAGATTTTCCGATTCATTTGGTCCGAGGGTTCAGACATTGTGAAGTTTCATCTGATCAATTGGCGTTCTCTAGCTCTCCCCAAGGGTTTGGGGGGATGGGACTTAAAATTTTTGGAGTACTTTGCCTCAGCTCTTCAAGCTAAAAGTTTATGGTGGACACTCTTTTCCAATTCTATTTGGAGTCTGATTGTTTGGGGGAAGTATATAAAAAAATCATCGGTGGTTGATTGGTTCTGGAAGGGTCTCCCTAACTCTAAGGGGGTTTTGAATTATTGGAATGATCTCCTTGGATATTTTGGATTGTTTCTTCCTGGCTCACTTGGTTACCTGGTAATGGTTGACAGATTCGTTTAGGGGAAGATTCCATTGTGGGGGGTCCTCACACTTTCAGATTATCTGTGGCACTTATCAGTTTCTTGCGAGCTAATGGATTCTACAACTTGTATCATGCATCTGCTCTAGGGGTTGATGTGGGGAATCATTCAGCCTGGATTTTGGCTCAGCAATTGGATCTTTGTGGTTCCTTGGGGTTGGAGTGGTCTTCCTATATCTGTGACCTGCGGCGTTAGAATTTCACTTTATCTACGGTACTTGATAAACTTGTCTGGTCATGGGATGTATCTCTTGGTATTGTTTCCGCTAAGTCAGCCTATGATTCTATATTTGCTTATGAGACTTCTCTGGTTCAGTGGTGGCATTTGACTGTCTGGAAGCTTGTCATCCCGCTCAAAGTGAAATGCTTTATTTGGCTCGCCTTGAGCAATCGAATTTTGACTTGGGATAATCTTTGTTGTCATGGGGGTTCTGGTCCTAATCGATGCCCTCTGTGTTGCTGTCAGGAGGAGTCTGTGGATCATCTTTTTTCTGGCTATAGTTTTGTTCAAAGTCTTTGGATCTTGATCTGCAGCACTGTGGGCATGTCCGGGAATTGGCGATTTGCCACCTTAGTAGACTGTCTGGGCACTTGGTTGGAGGGTGCTATACTTTGGGTGGAGCTCCCATGCTTTATGATCTGGGAGGTGTGGAAGGCCTGGCATTGGACGATTTTGATGACGTCCTTCCAAACCTTAAGCACATTGGTAGCAGGATTGTTGCGGCTTTTAAAGAATTTCATGCTCTTACCGTGGGTAATGGTCCTACTATGGTCCGTCCTCTTTGACGTCTGGCCTTACCTGTTTTAATCTATCCTTGTGGCTTTTTTGATGGTGCGGCCCAGGTTGGGACTGGCAACTGTGGAGCCGGTGCGGTATTGTTTCTTTCTACTACCTGTTTTTTCAAGGTTTGGTTGAACATAAGTTTGGTCTCCAATACTCGCAGTGAGCTTTGTGCTCTTTGGTTGTTACTCTATTTTGCTCGTTTAAAACGGGTTTCTTCTCTTCCAGTGTTGGGAGATTCCAAGGCTATTATCTCGTGGGAAATGATGCATACTCCTCTCAATGTGATGGTCCTCTCTTTTTGGTTGGCTGAAGTTCGGCTCTTCATTAACGCCTTTGAACATATCTATTTCTCTCATGTCTTTCGTGAGTGCAATCGGGAGGCGGACTCACTCTCTAAGTTGGCACTGTCTTCTTTGGTGGGTTTACTCTTATGGGAAGAGTGGTGGGATGATCATCGACTTTCCTATGGCTCTGTGGACCTTCTTTGGTCCTAGGTATTCCTTTATTTTTGCATCCTTCAGGTTTTATATATTTATATTGCGGCACTTATTTCTTTGTAGGTGATTAGCTCATGGTCTTTCAACATCCTGTTGGGTTTTTGTTTTGTGGGTGGTCGCCACTTTTTTTGGGTCTCTTGGCTTCGTCGTTCTTGGCCTCTCGGATGTTATTTGGCTCTATTGGTAGGCATGATGTGCCCTACCTTGGATCTGTTTTTTTTTCATGTTGTTTCTGTTCTTGCTATATTTTGGACAGTCCATTTGTATTTGGCCATTGGGTATGGTGGTTCGGTTCCTTTTATGGGCTTTTATGACTGGATGATGTATTTGTTTATGGCCTTTGAGTATGACGGTTGGAAGTCCTTTTATGGATTGTTTTTGCCCGGTTGTTGTAGTGTTATTTACTATTTCCTCTATTAATAATAAGTTATATTTTCGATAGAAAAAGTACAAAGGAATCTTCCTTTTTTAAAATTAAAATCCATTAAATGAACCATTTTGTAACTTCATCGACTAATTGTAAACTTAAATATACCCTTTTAATCAAACTTTACTTTTGGTAACTTCTTGATATACTAAGTTTTGATTAAGGAATTAAAAACCCAATAACCTTGAGACTCTTTATAAACTTAAGAATATGGACGTGGTATTATTTTTACGCTTCTTATATAACAAATGCACCTTTAGCTTCTTGTAACTTAGTGCTTTTAGCATAATATTCACCTTATTAGTCCCTGCTCCGCAGGGATTATAGCAATCGTTTGGTCGCTACATCCTTTGACTTTTTCTTGTTTTAATTTTTAACGCTAATGTTTACTAAAGTTTTTAAAAATTTTGGTTTAAAATTAATTTTTTTTTAATTTTTTTTCTAAATTAGATTATGTAATTTTGTGATTGGTGAAGTACACGGATTTGACTAATTTCTCCTGGTGTGAAAAATAATTATCAAATTATAAAAATAATAAAAATTGAAAAACTTGAAAAAAAACAAAATCACACCATGTTTACAATCATTCATTAATGAAATGACTGAAGTGTAGCATATTCATTGGTTGATATGACCGATATCATCTTTGCCATTATTATTTTGCAGTCATTATCAAGGTTTTCAGTCATTATCACTGACTCACTCAGTCATTATCCCTGATTCCAGTCGTTGGTTTGAGCGCGCATTTACTTCGCATCTATCGTTGCGCATTTATCGTTGTTATTGCTCCTCAGGCTTCTTAGTATAGCTAAGACTCAATGATAAATTCTGTTATTGCTCCTCGGGCTTCTTAGTATAACTAAGACTCAATGATAAATTATGTTATTGCTCCTCGGGCTTCTTAGTATAGCTAAGACTCAATGATAAATTATGTCCGCATGCTGCTTTGTTCCTCTACCAAAATTGGTTATGTTCCTCTACCTCTGCTGCCAACTACCATGATAACTTTCTCCCTTGGATGGTCGCATAGGGGGGCTTACTAGTTCAGGGTGTGTCGGTGCCGCTGGTGAAGTGGCTCATGACAATTCGGCTAATATTTACTGTTCCTCCGGCTGAGTTTCTCCTGTCGAATTTCCCATTAAGATAAAATAAATAAAGATATTGCGAGTTTAATTATTCTACTGCAATATCTTCATCACAGTGCAATGAAAACCTTGTCACTCTACAATGAATTCAGTCAAAATTTAACATCTTTTAAAAAACAAAACATTTTCTAAGTAATGTGCTAAATGACTAACAATTCTATGAGTGTGTCTTATTATTATTATGTTAAACAAATGCCCATATTTTCATGTTTTTTCTTGGAATTTAAAAAAAAAATCTAGACGCAATTCCACTCGAAATTTTCTATTTTCTACTTGTTATAAACTTCTTCTATGTGATTTTTGGATTACCTAATCCCTTTATGCTCTGTGCTATTCTCCCCCAAGGTCTTCACGTGAAAAATTCTTCCAATTGCTCAATCTATGCAAAGCAACAACGTAGATGACCTAGTAATCCAACCACTCTGACAGAGAGTGCAGAACGAATGTTGTCTGAACAACATTGTAAACAACGACCAAAAGATCATGGGAATCTCTTTAAGTAGAACCTTGCCATGATGTTCATTTGCTTTGTTTTACACCTTAAGGGCCTTCCAAAATGAGAGCCTGAAGTTGAACATCAATGGTTGTCGCAGGGGCCTCATGGACAGAACGTAAGAAAGAAATGAGTAAAGTTCCGAGTAGAATTCCATGGTTAGAGTGCTAAGATATCCGTGCATGCTCAATGTATTCAAACTCTGTACTTAGCTAGGGGAAGAAATTTTATTACCTTCATAATTTCATTAATGGATTCAAATTATGGACCTAGCAAG
This sequence comes from Larix kaempferi, assembly GCA_027924585.1. Lineage (NCBI taxonomy): Eukaryota > Viridiplantae > Streptophyta > Pinopsida > Pinales > Pinaceae > Larix > Larix kaempferi. The sequence continues at coordinate 10,660,406 of BSBM01001331.1, read as the reverse complement.
GGAAAAGCTTCTTTTAGTACTGTGAGCATATGCCACACTGTAGTGGATTGAACTCGTGGATTTGAAGATGCCACAGCTCTATGGCTTCCTTTTCTTACTCTGGGACTGTTGTATTTGGATCAGGTCACTGATAGACTTATGTTCTACATCCAGTCTCTGATTTTCTTCTTCCCGGATAACATATTCTTTCCTTTGTTTTTTCGTAATTACTATTTCTGACTCTCACACACCAGGTTACAGGTTGGTTTTCTTCGCCCTGGCTAACATATTCCTTCCTTTGAGTTCGGACTGTCACACACCACATTGCAGGTAATAGAATGCAATGTGTCATAGAGACCATCTTCCTTCCTTTGAGTTCGGACTCTCACACACCACGTTTGAGTTTAGACTCTCACACACCACCATGTTGCAGGTAATAAAATGCCATATGTCATAGAGACCATCTTCCTCACACACCACGTTTGAGTTTAGACTCTCTCACACCGCCACGTTGCAGGTAATAAAATGCGATATGTCATAGAGACCAGTGCAAGCTCAAAAATAGAGACGGGCGCCATGTGGAAGCACCTTGTAAGAGAAATTGCCAACTTGATGAGATGTGGCCATTATGCAGTGAAAATGACGTGACTGGAAAAGGTGCCATGATTTTGGCTCATTGGAATGGGTTATGGATGGGATAAATAGCCGACTACGGGTAGAGACAACGAGATTGTTTACTGGGGTGATAAATCCTCGAACAAGTTAATTGATGATCCAACGTTGCCAAAATAGGAAGCCATTACTGCAAACAAATTGATTCGCACATCTATACAAGTGTGAATTGTGTTATATCTCTTAGTTAATGCGTGACCGTTGATGCACTATTGACTGCCTTTGCAGATAGCTTTTTTAGGATCTGTTTATCAGGATTAATGGGTGGCAGGTAAGCTATTTGAATTGCTTATTATTATTAAATTACTTATTCATGAGTTTACCTTGTTGATCCTGTAGCAAAGGCATAGGTTTAAGATCGAGACCCACCCATAAGAGAAGAGGTAGCAGCACCGCTAGCTTAAACGTTAGTAATAAGTCATCCATCAGGCAAGTTGGCAACCTCTACGGTTCCTACCACTGTGGGATAACGTGTAACCTCGGACATCGTGAGAAAATGCAGTGCGGGTATGGTTAGTCTGTCATTGACGTTTTTTATAGGAAATAGGAATCTACAGGATATGTGAAGAATCTGCAGGATATCATCATTTGTTTTCAACATTTTTTGTGTGCCTTCACATTGTGTCATAATGATTTCAAGGTGCTTCATTACAAACCTCACCTTTTGGTTGATTTGAAGTTTGTAAAAAAGGACTCCCTAGTTCCATTTTTCCCAGATTGTTCTCAACTTTTTTATTATATCAGAGCTTGGATATGTGTATTTTGTTCTTCAAACTGCATATACCAAACAACATAAGTTTGCATTGTTTTAGTTATGTCCAAGTTCCATATATTTCATTTAAGACAAAGTGAAATGCAATTCCTTTAGCAAATTTGGGTGTTTGTAGTCCCTTTTCAACCTGTGTGGACCAAATAACAAGAATATATATCGTCGTGGTTCTGGATGATAAATTTTTTTTTAGTGTTCAACGGATGCAATGCAGTGCTTCTGCTTGTATTTGGAGGTATACAATTTCCCACAGATGACTCCTTGCTAGCAAAGGTTGACACATTAAAAGGTCCAAGGCACGAAGGTCATCAAAGGAAGGTTTGTAGCTTACAAAGATGTTGTCTATGCCCATGGAAGATTTTTTTTTTCCAGGGAAACAACCATAATATCTATTCATAGTTGAATTGATGATTAGATTCCTTAGGTGCTCTTAGCACTTTTCATATACCATATAGTCCTTCAGGACTCCCCCCAAAAAACCCTCTACGTACTCTGACAATATATTGTGCCTTCAGCAGTCATCTAAGAAACTAAGACAAAAATATAAATGGTCTCATAAAGTTTTGTAAAGTTACTTGGACTTTATACAGACCCAAAATGAAACATACTTAAAACATCATCCTCAGAAAGATCAGTCTCTCTGGCATTTGCATCTCTCTCCTTAAACATTAAAAGATTTGTTGTGATGATACAGAGAGAAAACCATCTAAAGTTTCCTCTAGTATCATATTTCCAACTTTGAACTATTCTCCTTCCTTGGAGAGGCCATCAGCCACAGTGTTATGTTCTCTGAAATACTTTGAAACAATCCTGAAATCACTATTAACTGGTTAGTGAGAGGCCTGACTAGAACATTTTGTATCCGATAATCCCCTTTCATGATGAAATCATTATTCACTGGTTAGTGAGAGGCATGACTAGAACATTTTGTATCCGATAATCCCCTTTCATGATCAACCAGTTGATGATAAGAAGAGAATCCCCATAATCCTGTAGTCGATCAATTCTCACCCAGTGGACATGGGTGAGAATAAAGCATAGTAGCATTCAAATGCAGGAAAAATTAAGTAATGAAAAAAATCTAGTAACATAAGTAGATAATGTAGGATATCTAAATTTAGTGTAGTTAATCTAAGATCTCAGAGACATGGCATCAATCAATTAAGATAACCTTTAAAATTAATATGCAAAATTTTTTGTGTGTTTTATCCAAAATCTTAATGACATCAGTCCATTAAAATAATAAAATAATCTTCAGAATTAATATACAATATTGAAATAAGAAAAAAATAAAATATTTGAATTATTTGAATTTAAGGAAATGCAACTTATTATCTAATGAAATAGATAATATAATTATAAAGACAAAATATTTTCCAAATACCATACAAAATCTTAAGCATTTAAGAATAAGAATAAGTGATGAGCATTTCGAAGGCTGGGCTCGACTTGAAAATATAGTGTTTGAAGGTCTTTGAGGATATGTTCTAACCCATCCCTGTTGCTTTAATCACCGACCCTCACCTTCCCGAATCTTCAGCTTCCAACATTTTAATTATGCCCTTTCATTACTCTCAAATTGAGCCTCTAGGCTATAACTTGTGCTACTGCATCATCTTAATCGAATCCTCCATGACTTGGGACCATTAAAGAAATCATAGATCACAACAACTACAAGTATGCATAATTTTTAAGATAGACTCACTTGTCTTTATTTAGATATGCTGGATCTATCACAACTGTGAAGAACTTCATTGACTCAGCTTAAAAGCAATGGCGTAATTACAAAAATATCTTGATATAAAAATCACCAATATTATCTATCCAATAACTACATTATATGTTAAAATTGAATCATATTATCTACCCAAAACCACATCATATGTTAATGTTGAACTTAACCACATTATTTGTTGTTAAAGTTGAATCATATTATCTACCCAAAACCACATCATATGTTAATGTTAAACTTAAGACATGATAAAGTCTTGATAACCAATTAAACGTAAAACTTCAACTATTTGAATTAATTCAACTTTGAAGTACATTTACAAAAAAAATTATCACTTTAAATTCACAAATATTAATTAAGCATTGCTCCAAAACTCATTCCCCATACTGTATAGTAGTGAATGTAAAAAGAGTGGTAATCAAACTTGCACCCAGTTGTGCAAGTAATCAAATAATTTGGAGATCAACTACTTTTCCCACCTAAATTTTCTCTATATTGAGGTTGAAGAACTTCCAATTTTTATAGGACTTAGTGAATTCAAACTATGCAAACTTTTTAAAATCCTTTCAAAACAAGTCAGAAACAATCAATCACAATTCTTCAAAGATACGAGGAAAGGTGATCATACAAATAAACAATATTTATTCCTATAGAAATCCCTTCTTTCTCTTACAAAATCTCATCTTTTATTCATATATAACCCTTCTTTCTCTTATCATCTCTTGAGATCCATCACGTTGAAAAATTGAATCCAATTATAATCTCCTAAATTTGGGTAGTCACAACAACAGATTCAAAGTTGTAAAATGAAATTAGTCACCCCAACAAAAGTCTCACAAAGACAATTATAATCAAACCTCTCACTCCCAAATTGGGATTTTGATGGCCATGATTATCATCGCAAGAGCCAAAATGTGATAAGGAAGTAAGAAACTCATCTATACCAGCATTGTAAGGAAAATGTGTGGATATACAAATCAGTTTGACGGCAGCCATGGCTGTGCAAATAACTTCAAAACGGATGCGTGCTCCAACCTATGAATATGAAGGCATACATTCGTCGAGGCTTGTACAATCGAAATTCATATTCAAATGAGTACAGGGACTCGGGAGCCACAAGATTACAAGTAGCTGATATATCAAAGCATGACATCTGACAACATTAACATAGGGTGGATGCCGAGTACGTTGTTCCACTAACCTAAAATCATAAGTAAGGCTTAATTTTTTTTCTCTTCAAAATCATTCTTTGTAAAAATATTAAAAACATTATTTGAGTTTAAGGTACTTTGATAATAGCATTTTAATAAATATTTAAAAACAAATAGAATTTTAATAAATATTCAAAAATTTATGTTATAAAAAAATTACAATGTTATATTTCATTTTACTTAAAGAGCAACGAAACCGCGAGAGGAGTGTCGTAAGGAGAGTAGCGAGGAAGGAAGAAGGACGAGACCCTCATTAAGGCATGCGTGTATGAAGGTCAAAGCAGGTTCATTAGATCAATAGATCATAACAATTTGCGTAAAGAGAAGTGCTCAAATTATAATATTAAGTCAAATGATTATTATTATAAGTTAAGAGAACCTCAATGCCAACAACTAAGATTAAGTCAATTTGTTCATACCATGCAATTTGAACCATCTACGTAAAGGTTAGTGATCAACCTTTAATACAAGGGATCGTTGTGTGAATTACCTAGATTTCGGGGTTATCGATGAGTAGTTTCTCTTCTAAATGCAAGATGAGCACCTATTGTTCGAAATGCAAGTTTGCACTTATTTAAAAAAATGAGCACTCATTGTTCAAACAATGTTGAACCGTTATTTTGCTTAATAGCCTTTTTTCAGATGGAGTAGATTTGTAGATTTCATATGTACAAGGTCTGCACAACTTGGCAAGTAAGGTTTTTCTTTTAATTGGAAATCTTAGTATTAATAATTATTATTCATTTTGACCAAAACTATGAAAAATATGAAAATAAACATAGACTATCAATACTTGACTTGGATTGCTCTGCACCTATGATTGTCAGTGGAAGGACAAAACATAAATTATACAAGTGATATTTTTTTAAATTTTATCTGTATTTTAAAGTATTTGCATTTATATGAATCAACTTAAAATAAAAGAAAAATATTACATTATTTATAATTAATTTTTAAATTTTATTTATAAAAATATATTTATAAAATTTGAAAAACATGATAAAAATCAGAAGATAATTCACAAATCAAATGGATTTATCAAGAAGATACTACAGTATAATCTATAACCGGTTTGAAATATATTTAGGCATTATAGTTAAAGATAAGGAATATATAGAAAGATAAAAATATATTTATCAATTAAAGGTATAAAATACTATATTTTAAATTATACTAGGGTACAAGTGAAAAAGTACACGATTCGATCTTCAACGTCAACAACTTTGACCATGGTGTATGTTGGAAAAACTTCTTCATTTTTTTTGCTACATCAATCCTTTCTCGCTATAGTTAATTAGTGATTTGAAGATCTTTCTTAATCTATATAATAGATAGTACACTTATCTCATCCTCGTGCAATCTATTATCCACACAGATGGACTTCTATCACAGATCAAAATATTTACTTCATTTAATTACATGGATTTACTTAGAATATATTTTAACATAGATTTCTTTGATATGGATTTCATCAAAAGCTTGCCAAGATTAATATCCACAACCAACAAGAATACTTCTTCGTACATTTAATGATCAAAATAACATTTTAATTTATTAATGACATTTTTTATGATGGAATAATAAAATTATAACTTTATCTTCAACATTAATATATAAGGTAAATCCAAAACTTTTGTTACAAAATTTACTTTGAACTTTTAATTTTTCGTTGATATTTTTTTAATTATAAAAGCAAGGACTTCTGCATTGAATATATTTTTGTACTTCACTCCTTCTACGAGCGAACACAATTCAAACTTTTGATGCTTCTATTAATCAACAGAGTTCAAACTTTTGAATTTTCTGATAGACTTTTGTATTTCTAAAATTTTGTAATGGTCTAAACATTCAGGATGCATAGTGTAAAGGACATGTGAAATATGTCTTTTTTCGTTTACTTTTTTGGTAAATTTCCCATAAATAATTTTTAAAATTTCTATAGAACATGTGAAATATGTCTTTTCGTTTACTAATGTTTATAGAACACTTAAATATGTCTTTTTGTTTACCACTTTTGGTAAATTCAAATATAGAATTTTTATAAATATATTTTGAAAATTCCATATGAATAATTTTCAAATCTCTATCGGAATATTTAATATCCTATTGACAAACAAATTCATTATGTTTTTATTAATTTTAATATTAAATAAAAATTATAAACAAATTTAATATTAGTGAATAATTTCTAAATATCAAAACCATTATAAACACTTGCAACATGTATTTGAAATTGTCTTCTCCACTTGAAATTCAAATTGTTTCAAATTATTTGTAAAAGATATTAGACTTCAATACTCTTAGGATTTCAATTCTTTTCTCCAAGTTTAAATTGATTCAACAACATACCCACCTTCATTGTTAATAGAATCTTCATATTATTCTCCAAGTTCAAATTGATTCTGCAATATATCAACCTTCAAAGCTTCTATTTGGGATCTCATAAGCATATTATTAGTCCTGCCAATCCCAATGAAAAAACCTATAAAGAAAATATAGAAATTAAACTACAAACAAAATGTCTAAATGCTTCCTCACAATGGCATGCTATTTCAATATATATGGAACTTATACATGTCATCCAAGGAATGTTTGATGATTGACAAAGTGCCAAAAATAAATTTCTGTTATAACTACATGAGAGAGAATTTTTAGGATTCAATGTCAAAACTTTGGCAATCAAATTTTAGGATCAATGAGTAGTGCTTAAACTTAAAACACCAAACCAACAATAGTCTAGCTTAAATTTTAATTAAAAGATTTGAGTAGAGTACTTTGCATTAAATGCATTAAATAGAATAGTGAGAAAATTCTAATGTTCTATTTCAAATAATGGAACAATTCAAATGTTCTATTTTACATTTGAAGCAATTGCAAACACTTAACTATTTTTTCTAATAATTTTTAAAAAAATTTGTAAACAATTAAACAAATCATAAACATTATTTTAAAACAGGAACTAGCTACTTTGCAGCGATCATGCATTTGATATTTTGGAGAATCGTGACTTCTGCGTTTAGGTTTTCAAATTATTATTTGCCACAATGGACTAACATTCTCAACTTATATTTTCGAAACCTCTAATTAAATCCATTCTCAACTTATATTTTCGAACCCTCTACTTAGCCTGAAAGCAATTCACGTTATTCAGTGGCGAAAACGATATGTAATTTTTAGCCCATTGATTTATGTAGACTATTGGGATAAGTATTGCGGCTTGGGCACACTAATATGTGAAGTATAACAATGTTTGGAACCCTAGTAACGACCTTTTTTCTAATTCACTTTTAATTTAGTGTCCAACTATCGTGATGCTCGTCAAAGTTGTGGTATTCAATTGGAGGCCCAGTTTATCACTTTATTTGTTGGTGTTGACTAGATTATCAATTCCTTTGTTGGTAACAGCTCCATTTGATGAGAGATGACCCCTTATTTCATATGATTCTTGATACTAGGGATTGGAATTTTCAAATCAAGTTCATCTGTCAAATTTTATAGATTATAGAACGTTTTATATATTTCAAAGCATTTTGATGATGGGTATGCTTGTATGGAGGTCGTATTTGACGGTTAAATAACTTTGTGGCAAACGATTTACCCATCAAATTCCATCTCTACTTGTGACCATTATGCACTAGATTATTCCCACACAAAGATGTTGACAATAATTCCAATGACACTCACAATGGGTGTGTCTTTCAAATTCTTGATTTAGATGGTGGGTGTGAATTGGATTCTTAATTTATTCTCCTTTTACCTATTTGACTATAAAAATCTATTCAACTTTGTATTATTTGATTTTCAAGCAATAATATTTTCATGAACTTCACTTTGAAATGGAAGGATCTCTTTTTGAATCTGTAATATTAATTTTTTTGGGGGGGAAATGGCCAAGGGCCATTTTTTGGGGTCAAATACCTAGGAAATAGATAAAGTTTAATAAGATGAGTAGCAATTAGCAAAAGGTCAAGTCAAACAATGTTTGAAAAGATGTGGCCAAAAGCCAAATCAACACACAACTTTGATACCAATTGAAACGAATAAGGTTCATTTCCTAAACATGATCATATTCATTTATTGAATATCTAATACAAGAAGGATAATAATATAAAATCCATAAAGGACAAATATAAAATAATTGGATAATGAATAAGAGAGATGATTACAATGCCAAGCTACAATATACTTATATATGCATTCACCATGGTTGATATCTCATGTCCCATCATTATGTTGTGCGTTTCATTCATTTTTAATCATTATTTATGATTGTTGTTATTATTATCATCATCATCATCATCATCATTATTATTATTATTATTTTGTTTGTTCGATTGTCTGTCACTTGGGGCCGATAGCAATGAACCATTGGTTAAGAACTACACCCCATGGACATCTAAGTCGTCAAAGTCACCCAGGGATCTCACCCAGCCTGGGCCACACCAACCCTTATGCTGGCTGGATTTTTGGGTGTCTCCTCCCAACTAGCTGACCCCTAAGGGGAATTGAACTCGGGTTGCCCTGTTGACGAGACCCACACCTTAACCAAATGAGCTAACGAGAATTGACTTATATTAGGAGGACATGGGGGTGGGATTTGATCCACTTATGCGTCCACGGGTCACAATATCATTTAATACAATCTCTCTAGGTGGAACCACACGTTCGACCACTACCTCAAAGTGCCCCCATGGCTCCAGGTTCGACCCTTATTGGAATTGAACCTTTCCCACTGGTGAAAAATTCATCGCTCTACACCAATGGATCCAACCCCTTTGTGCTATTATTATTATTTATTGATGTATATGTGTTTATACATTTATGTTCACTACATTTATACTATTGGGTGCTAACCCATAATTCTTTTAGTAAAATATACTCTTGTATCTTTGAAATTTCAAATTTTGTTTCACAATGTCATAAAAGGGAATTCCCACTTTTAACAACTTGAATTTAAATGAATTGGTTATCATGACACCCTTGAACATAAAGATAATGGTCTTCCTATTAATATAATGGTTGATTCGATCACTTTAATATGTTTGTTTGTTTATTGTTTCCCTTCCTCCTTTGTATCATGTAGCTATTGAGTGTGAATAATAAAATAAATTACACCATGAATAACATCTTGAAAATGTTTCTACAACTACAAAATCCCTATCATGTCCTATGTAAGTTAGGCAAAAGTGTTGAGTCATACATTATTGAATAGGTGTTGATAAGAACTCTATGGATTTTATTCCATCTTTAGAACTATTTGTGTGCATATGTGTTTATATCATGATGATCCTAGGAGCTTCTAATGTTTTATGGTGACATAGAGCTTAAGATATCCCCAATATGGAAGAAAACGATCTAAACTATTTTTCAACACAAGAAGCAACCAAATTTAAACTTAAATCGATTAACAATTATTTAATAAAACTCAAAACCATATATTCAAAATCCATATGCAAGTGACTAATGATCCACAGTATGCAGTTTTATGAAAACACCTAATAATTGCACCGATAGAATGTTGTGAAGGAGGAATTCACCAAATGAAGCCATAAAACAATAACACAATAGATAATGGTGGATAAGGAACTAGAGACTGAAAATACATGGGAGAGTTATCACCACTATAATGACCTACAAGCAAGAAAATGGTTGTTGGTTCCATATATGAAGTAGGAAGGCATCATAAATGAAAAATATAGCCAAATATGATTGAATAGCTCAGTTGCAAATGTGTAACATTCATATAAATCTCCCCCATTTTATAAGAAAACACTACAACTCCCAAGCTTTACAACAACAAAAAACTCACTCCCAAGTTTTTTTCTATCTCCCTCTCCCACCTTTTGTTAACATCTTGGGAGAGGTGAACATTATTTTACAATGTAATGGGTAGAGGTTGATGGTATTGAGTTTCATCATGTATTTGGTATGGTTGGTAGACTTTGAGAGGTCGATGTTGGCGACTTAGCTACTCATTTAGTGACATTTCAATGTGGACTGTGATCGATTGTCATTTTGTCTTTTCTATATCTAGTGCTAAAATGGGAAGCTTGAGGAATATGGGTTTTAAACTTGATAAAGTCCTAAGTAGAGAAGAATTGACTTCTCTACAATTACATGACTACTATGTAATCAATACATTTCATCTCTCACAAGTTTATAGATGTTGGGTGCTAACCAATGCTCCTTTTAGTAATAGATGTGCTTGTCTCTTTAACATGACAAATTTTGTTCTACAATTTCGTAGAAGGGAATCCCTACTTCTAACAACAAAATTTAAATGAACTGATTATTATGACACCTAAGAACATAAAGGTAATGGTCTTCTTATTGATGTAATGGTTGATTGGATGTAGCTTTAATATGATTGCTTGTTCCACATTTCTATCCCTACTTTGTATCATGTACCTTTTGAGTGTGTGTGAACAATATAGGGAAATACACTCTAACATCTTGAAAATGTTTCTACAACTCTAAAACCCCTATATTTTCCTACCCGAATTAAGCAAAAGTGTCGAGTCACATTAGTGAACAATCATTGATAAGAAATGTGTTTTTATTCCATCCTTGAACAAGTTTGTGTGCATATGTATTTACATCATGTTCATATTAGGAGCTTCCAAGGTCTTATGGTGATATAGAACTTACGATATCCTTAATAAGGGAGCAAATGGTCTTAATTCATTGCACTGAGAGTAGCGAGGTACTTACAACCCAATATGGGGGAAATGTTGTCACGTTTGTCATGTTAGTCTCGTTACATAACGTAACATTCCCATGTTGGCTCATAACTTGTAAAAAAAAAAAAAGTAATTAAAATTTTTCATGTTGGCTCATAATAGAAAAAGTAAAACCAGCATAGATCAATCTTAAACTTGAATCTATTAAGCACCGAGAGGGATCTAATTTCTTGAGGGGTACATTTTTTCTTGATGTGTAAAAAAATTAAGATAAAAAAAAATTACACCTCAAGAAATTGGATCCCTCTCGGTGCTTAATAGTACCGGTTTTAAGATGGATCTATGTTGGTTTTCAACACAACAAGCAACCAAATTTGAATTTAAATAGACCAACCATTCTTTACTAAAACCTTAAATCATATACTAAAATTCCATATGTAAGTAACTTTGGATCCAAAGTACATGGTTTTATAAAAAAAACTACTAGTTGCACTAATATAACACTATGACGAAGGAAATTCATCAAACGATGCCATACAATTATAGGCACAGCGAATGATGGATAAGGAATTAATGACACATCAATTAATAATGGTTAAGGAACTAAAAGGCTAAAAATACACGGGATTATCACCATTGTGATGCCTTACAAGCAAGGAAATGGTTGTTGGTCTATTATCTGAAGTAGGGAGGCAATATAAATGATTAATATAGCCAAATACCATTGAATATCAAAGACTCTTCTCAACTTGCAAATGCTTACCATTCATATAATCTCCCACGTTTTATAAGAAAACCTTACAACTTCCAATCAGGGTTGGAATTTCAAACTTATGTCACCCATCAAATTTATAGTTTTAACCAGATTGTTGAAACTTTTACACATTTCAAGCTATTTGTGATGTGTTTGCTGGAAAGTTGGTGGTATTTGACAGCTAAAGTGCTCCGTGACGAGAAATTTACTCGTCAAATTCCATCCTTGCTTCCAAGCTTTATAAAAAAACTCACTCTCAAGTTTTCTCCGACTCCCTCTACCACCTTTGTCTACATATTGGAAGAGGTGAACATTATTTTGCAATGTACTAGGTAGAGGTTGATTGTATCAAGGTTGATTGTGCAATTAATATGATTGGTATGACTTTGGGAGATGGGCACTGACCACTTGGCTACTCATCGAGTGGCATTCCAATGTGGTGATTGATTGTCATTTGTATTTTCTATATCTAGTACTGAAAGAGGAAGCCTGCAAAAGATGGTCTCTAAACCCAATAAAACCCTAAGTACCAAAGAAATAATATTATGGAAAGTTGATTTTATCCACGTTTTAACATACTCCAGACCATTGATCAAATTTAAAGGCTTGGTCTTAATTTAAATTTGAAGGGTAGATATTCAGGTAACCCTTCAACGATGAAGGGTTATATAAATGATTGTTGAGGAAATTTTCTCTTTTTGATAGGCTTCCTATCGAATTAGTCAAGTTAAAATTGTAATTTTAACAATAAAACTTTGTAATTTTATAAATTTTGAGATGTATAAAATTATATTATAATTTAATAATTAAAATTTATAATTCTAGCGATTTGGAGAAAATCATATCATCATAAAGTCACAATTAAAAAGAAAAATGACTTAACATGTACTTCCCGAAACAAGATAGAAGAAACTAGGTTATGGTGTAACATGGAAATGTGAACCTGTCGAGAAGTGGGATAACAACTTGCATATACTAGGTTCAATATGGCTTGTTAAGATGAGCCTGGGGCATGAACGAAATCACATGGGGTTCTCACTTGAGTATCTAGAACAATGGTGAAAGCAACCCTTTACTTACCCGATTTTGAATAGAGCTTAGAATATATCTTCTCAAGATTCTTACTCTGGACTACATGGAATGAGCATAGCCACCAAATATTCAAAGAGCAAGAAAGAGAACCCGACCTACTATGGAAAATCATAGAAACAAATACAAGAATCAATAGCATCCACAAGAAACTAGAGTAGTTAATTGATGAAACTTGCATAGTGGAATCATCAAATGAAAGTGTGCAATGCGTGAGGAAAGGCATGGGAAAAGACAGCAATGAATACCTAAGCAACCATTTGGCACAAGAAGCATTAGTAGAAAAATTTCTTGGAGGAAATGCTGGAGAGGTTGAGGTTTAAATAGACGTTGATGACCCATGAGTCAAGGACACGGGAATTGGCATAATTAATGCATAGAGTTCACAGGGCTCAAAGATAAATTTAGAAATCCTGACTGCAGATATGCTACTGTAATCAAATCAACAAAGTCTCAATGAGTTAGTGGCGGCGCACATCGTTTGTTTGTAGACTATAGTTTCAATAATAAAAATATGTCGTATTTTATAAAAAATATTGTGATAAAAGTATAATGTATGAATGCAATAATGAATGAAGGATTAAACAAAGCAAAGTTCTAAGGGGTTTTCAATGCTAAGGCCAAACTTTGTTCACACTGAGTACCATATTAGAGACCCAAAAAAGTGTATGAAAATTTTCTTTCAAAGAACGATTAGAGTCATGGTAGTGTAGACATTAATATTTAAAAAAATGGAATTCCAATTGAAAAAAAAAGCAAATAGTAAGGACAATCCATTCATGTTTTCCATATAAATTTTTATAACGTTAAATTCATATGAAGTTGAGTGTTGTTTTTGTTGTATCTCTACTAAGTAAACTAATTGTCAGACCCACCCACATATTGAGTTTTCACTTCTAAGTGACACCCATAGATTTAATTATTCAAATTGATTTCACAAGTAGTTATGAACCGTGGGTTTTAGAAAAACTATATAAACCATCTTAGATTGTTCATTATTATGTCTTTTGGTAAAATTTGTGATTATGTAATATATCATTTTTCATACCAGATTAACTTGTTTCATATAATACCCTTATAGAAAATAGTTGCCCCTCGTTAATATGTAATACATTGACATTTTATTATTATTTATTATACAATATATGCAATGAGAAGTTTAGTGAAGTTGAACCATCAAGAAATTGTAAAAAAACATAATGGATTCAACTCAATTTGTGGATAGATGGAATATGGTTTTGTCCATTGAATGTAGCTTGGGTGGTTGGGAGGAATGATTGTTACCCTTCCCACCCACGTTCATTTCTTGTAAGTGACATGATGCTCTTGTTGAGCCCCTATGCAATGAATGAGTGGATTATGTAATTGTGGCCATACCTTGATTCTCTAGAATAACTGGTGTTGGCATATTTCTTCGAAGATGTGGCCCTTTGATGAATATGACTTTTTTTGTTGAAGAATTAAGGATAAATTTCATTCTTTTTCAATTTTGGGAAGAATTTTGTTGTACCAAAGTAAAAGTTATAATTCTTCTTTTGAAAGTCCAATAGCAATAGAATTGTATAAAATCTAACAAAACTTAAATTCTTTACCAACCAAATCCTTACACTAATGAAAATTTCAAAACCACTATCAAATTTGCCATTAAAAAAAATTTAATAATATGGAAGAAATGGTCCAAATTTGTAAAATAAAATTCTTAATATGTATCCAACTAATGGATTATTACCCAACAAATTTATCCAAAAATAGATATTAACATATTATTTAAAAAATTACCTTCGTTTAAAAGGTTTACATCTAGTCTTCCCTTCTTAATTAAAATGAAGATTTCAAATTTTAAAGAAAATTTCAATTTTTTTGGAAGGACAATTTATAGTTTGAGATTTATAAAACGAGTCACAATTATTTAGAAAGGAAGTTGTATAAGGGCTAACCAAAATGCCTCCAATTCAAAATTGGACAATTAATCTAAATTAGACAATCCCCATTACAAACATACCAAAATTAGAAAAATAACAATTTCCACCAAAAAATTTAACCGGCTTTTATCCCAAAATGGCCGAAAAAACGGGGCGTGAAGGTAATTACTAATGAACGAGATAAGGTCTAATGACCAAAAGGACATGATAAATGACAGTTTCAATCTAACTTATTAGTTAGGTACACAAACTCTCATGAACATCCCCATAGTTTATGATGAATATAATAATAATGGAAAATGTGAGATGCGTTTAAGGACACGCCATGTGACCAGTAGGGATGCTGCTTTCAAAATTCAAACTCACTCTTTAATGTTTCTCGAAGTACGAGCGTGCGCGTTACCGTTGTGAATTTTCATTTTCTTTTAGTGCACGCATGACCGTTGGAAGGAGCCTACATTTTCTTCTGCCGTTGGGGATCCATTTCGAATTTGAATTTGAATTTTGAATTTTGAATTTTGAATTTGAACTTGAATTGAAAGAGCAATTTTGAATTTTGAATTTGAATTGAAAGGCACGTGTAAGCACCAGAACCAGACATACCGGATAACGGTCAAACTCTCACGCTCTCCGACCAACCGAGTATTTATGAATGCACAGGTCGACCGATCGACCTTCAATTTCTGCGTTTTTTGTTTGGAAGTAGTGGTAAACGGTTTAAGCTTAGAACAATAAGAAGAAGAAAGAAGAAAAGAATACGCCTTCACCCTTTGCGGCTGCCTGGATCTTACAGTTGAAACGATTTTCTCGCAACAGGAGGTATGTCTACTGTCTCAGATCTGCAGTTACTGTGATTTCTCCGATCTTTTTGGTCTTAAATATGTTTATCAAACTGGACTGTGTGAGTATATTTAGTTCAATCGTTGGTTTACATAGCTTTTTGAAAATTGTAATGCCGGCAGAAATATTGTGTTTCAGTTGTGTAAATGGTGGGTGATGTTGGAATAACTTATTTGAAAAGTTTGCACATTTGGGTATTTTTAGTTTTTGGTTTCTGTCAATAGTCTTGGCGTGACATGGTGTGATGACAGGGTCAGGGTTTCTCTGAATGCGAGAGGGCAGCATATTTATCATAGAATACGTTAAAGATGGATTATCACAGTCTTCCCCGCAAGCAGTTGCAGGCCTTATGCAAGAAGCACGAGATTCCTGCAAACTTGACAAATCTGCAAATGGCGGACGCCCTTGCAGCCCTATTGAATGTAAGTGAAAAACACTTTTTCATTCTAGATGTTTTGTTCACAGTTTGGTCTTTCCATGTGAGTGATTTTGAACTTTGAAATGGATGCGTTATTGTTCCATGGACAACTCTGAGTAGAAATATCCCTTTTCATGCTGTTCGTTGTAGGTGGAAGCTGCAAAAGGAGGCAAGAAGCAGAGTACAACAGGGAGAGATGATGACGAGAAGCCTGTCTTGACAGAGATCTCCAATGTGCCAAAGCTATGCACCAGGTCAAAGAAAGGGGTTAAGGCCGTTGAAGAAGAAAGGCTTGAGGAGCAACCACAGTCTACTGACAGTGAAGGCGACGGAGGGGCTAAGACTGGAAAGACAAGGACAAGAGTTCCTCCCAAAGCGGGATTGAAGACGGGCAAAGGAGATGAAGTTGTTGAGGAAGCAGTGAAAACCCGTAGAGGGGTTTTCACTGCAAAAACCTCAGTAATTTCTGCACCTGAGGTGAATGTGGAGGTCGTGGAACAGAAGGTGGGTAATAATAAGAAGAAGAAAAGCGTTTTGGTGAATGAAGTTGTCAAAGAAAAAGTTGAAGAGCCTGCTGAAATAGAGCAGGGCTTGCAGAATGATCTTTCCCTACAGCATGGAAGAAGAAATACAAGGAATCCTAGAAAGAAGGCTGAATTAGTGAAACAGCCTGAACTTAATGTTGGCGGTGCTGCTGAAGAAAATAGTGAGGCTGAAGCAACATCGCCTTGTAAGAAAACCGTGAGGACTAGGGCTGGTAAGGTCACACATGAAGTGGACAGCCGTTCTGTTACTGCCAAAAAATCCTCTGTCAGGGTCTCAGATGGAGATGAAGAAAATATGACAAAAGCTACTGAACTGAGTTCCGACAATGGTAATAGTAAACCACATAAAGCAGCAAAATCACCCATAATAATAGATTTGGTTGATGACAGTGACGAAGAAGAAGAGGGATCAGAAGAACAAAATGGTGATGGTTCTGTTCACAGTACATCTGTGGTTCCTGCTGAGAAAGCCGCTGCAGCAGAGCACAGAAAGGAGGGCGATAAAATAATGCCTACCCAGAGGACTTTAAGGGGTCGTCAGGCTAATGCTTCTGTTGTAGAAGGCAAAGCAAAGCTTTCAGAATCGTCTAAAGATACGGTCATTTGTAGAGTGCAAAAGGGTGGGAAAAAGGAGTTGGTCGTTGAAGCTTGTGCTGAAGGGAGCAAGAGTATTGAAGCTGATGCAGCTGTTGAAGCCACTGTGAATCCTCCTCAATCCCCGAAACAAATAGCCACTCGCAGAGGGCGAAGGGGCGGACAAAAGGAGGAGGTGGTGGTGAATGCTTGCACTAGCGGAAAGGTCAATGTAGTTGATGTTTCTGTTGAAGCCCCATCAAATCCAGTTGGTTCTTCTCTCGAGACCACTGCCAATCTTTCTCAATCCCCCAAACAAATAGTCACACGCAGAAGTAAAAAGGTTGGGCAAAAGAAGGGGGTAGCAGTGAGTGCTAGTGTTGAAGAGGATACTGTCAATGTAGTTGATGTTTCTGTTGAAGCCACAGCAGATCCAGTTGATGCTTCTCTTGAAGCCACAGCAGATCCAGTTGATGCTTCTCTTGAGGAAACTGCAAATCTGTCTCAATCCCCTAAACAAGTAGTCACTCGCAGAAGTCGAAAGGTTGGGCTGAAAAAAGAGGTAGCAATGAGTGCTAGTGCTGAAGAGGACAAGGTCAATGTAGTTGATATTTCTGCTAAAGCCACATCAGATCCAGTTGAGGCTTCCCTCGAGGCCACTACCAATCTTTCTCAATCCCCTGAACAAATAGTAACGCGAAGAAGTCGAAAGGCTGGACAAACAGAGGAGGTAGCTGTCAGTGCTAGTGCTGAAGAGGACAGGGTCAATGCAGTTGATGTTTCTGATGAAGCCACAGCAGATCCTTTTGAATCCTCAAAACAAGTGGTCACTCGCAGAGGACGAAAGGGTGGGCAGAAGAATGATGAGAACAAGAATGGGACTGCAAATCCTGCTGAACCTCCAAAACAGGTAGTTGCTTGCAGAGGGAAAAAGGGGGGGCAAAAGGAGCTAGTGGTCAATGCTAGTGCTGAAGAAGATAGGGTCAGTGCAGCTGATGTTTCTGGATCCTTGAAACAAGAGATCACTTGCAAAGGACGAAAGGGTGCGCAGAAGGATGATTCAGTGTTGACTAAGAATGAGGCAGCCAATCCTTTTCAATGCTCCAAACAAGTGCTCACCCGCAGAGGCCGAAAGGGTGGGCAGAAGGAAGAGCTAGAGGTTAATGCTGACACTAAAGAGGGCAAGGTCAATGCAGGTCATGTCTCTATTGAAGCCACTATAAATCGTGTTGAATTGCCAAAACAAGTTGTAACTCGCAGAGGTTGTAAGGGTGGGCAGAAGTCTGAGCTAGCGGTGACTAAGATGGTTGAAAAGGACAAGAGCAAGGTGGTTGATGTTCCTGTTGAAGTGGTCACCGGCAAAGGGCAAAAGGGAAGGCAAAAGGAGTTGGAGGTAGACTCTAGTGTTGAAAGGGACAAAACTATTCCCGGTGAAGAAGCTGAGTCACATGAGGACCATGAGCTGTCAAGTTTTGAAGCAGCTGAGTCACATGGGATGGAAAAGATGGCTCATCCCAAAAATTCAGAGAGGAAAATCCATGGCTCAAAAATAGAAACAAGAAGAACCTGCCAAAAGCAAGGGATACCTGAGAATGAGGGTCATAAGAAGGCCAACATAGTGAAAGCATCTGATGAGAAGCAGAAGCAATCTAGTTCTGACACTGATGCAAAGGAAACTATGCCCACTCAAGATTTACAAAGAAAGGCAAGAGTCTCTAAATCTAGAAATATCTGTGGTAAGCAGGATGGTGCTGACATTGAGTATCCTGCAAAGGAAAAATCAAATATAAAAGAAAGTCACCAGAAGGCCTTGCCTTCACGTAGAGCTTCTATAAGAAGAGATCTTAAGCCTGTAAGAGTTGGTAATTATGAAGAAGTTAATGGAGGGGAGGCACTTGTCAACAATCAAGCAATGGAAGAGGTTGGACCTGGAGAAAGAAATATTCAAAGAATGGTTGAGAATGAACCAGACGAAATGGGTGTTGTAGGAGTCCCTGTTGGAAAGGATTTGAAACCAAGAGGAAAGAGCATAAGGAAGCCTTCAATGAGAGGAAGCCAGTCTACAACCAATGGGGCTGAGCAGAAGGTTGTAGCAGAGAAAAAGTATGAAGACCTTGCTCATGAAAATAACAAAGTTGCTCTTGTTGACGAAAGTGGAGAACAAGGAGTCAGTCCTAAGGAAGTGAAAGCACCTATTGTGGATATGGAACTTGCAGAAATGTTTGAGTCAAGAGAAACGGTCATAATCCAGAATGTGCCAGTACAGTCTGAAGAACATCAGAAGAAACCTGGAAAGCCTGCTGAAGATGGCATCCATATGGACGAGAGAATAAATATGGAGAATGAAGAGGGAGTAGATGCAGCTACCTGTGAGAAACTGGTTTTTGATAGTGAGAAAAATTTCAAGGAAGCTGCAGTTGAACTAGAACTGCCAGAAATTCATGAAGAAGAGCAAGATATCATCAAGCCAATATCACCAACAGATACTGGTGTTGCGAAAGATACCATCCATATGTATGAGAGAAGAAATATGAAAGATGAAGAGGGAGCAGATGCAGCTACCAGTGAGAAACTGGATTCATTACACGTGGATAATGAGTCAAATCTGAAGGAATTTGCAGTTGAATTAGAAGAGTCAAATATTTATGATGAAGAGCAGCAGATCATCAAGCCAGTATCACTAACAGATACTGCTGTTGTGAAAGATGCCATCCAAATGTCTGAGAGAAGAAATATGCAGGATGAAGAGGGAGCAGATGCAGCTACCAGTGAGAAACTGGGTTCAGTATGCATGGTTAATGAGGCAAATTTCAAGGAATCTTCAGTTGAACTAGAAGAGACAAAAATCCACGATGAAGAGCAACAGATCATCCAGGCAGTGGCACCAAAGTATCTGGAAAAAGACTCAGACCCAGAGTTAATAGATGGTTACAAGCCAAAGGCAATTGGAGTTGGAAATGATTTGAAACATTGCCAGTCTGTGATTGAAGTGTCCTCAACAATCATTCAAGTTGAAGACAGGCTTGACAGTTCATCATTGACAGAGCAAGCTGATTCTCAGTTTATATACAGCCATGAAGTCCAAGACAAAGGTCTTCTTGGTCTTGTAAATAATGAGACTATGTATGTTGGTTCATCCTCTACTGCTGAAACTGATGAGACTATAGAGAATAAAGGTTCTGTTGCTGGAGAGAGTCTAACTGATACAGATGTAGATTCTCAGAATGATAGCTTATCTGAATGTTATGAGCCTTTTGAAGAGGAGTTGAATGAAGAACAAATTAGTGAGTCTGATAGTCACCGAGAATATGAAGGACACGGAATGTTCGCTGATGCATCCCATCTGAAAGAAGAAGATAATGAAGGTAAGATATCTTATGATGAGGTTCATATCATTGACCAGTTTTAGATGTATGCCTGCAAATTAATTACTTGCGTCTTCAGTAATGAAAAATGTGGTGTGGAAGAGAAGATTCCAGTTTCAAATATAGATTTGCAAATTCATTGGCCACTTTTTGCAGACACAGATGAATCACAGGATTTAAGCATTACTGAAGAAACTGCCGATGAAGAAAAGATTACAGAAGAGGAAGAAGATGAGGAAGAAGATAACAAAGGTAAGATATCTTACTATGAGGTTCATATCATTGACCAGTTTTAGATGTATGTCTGCAATTTAATTACTTGCTTCTTTAGTAATGAAAAATGTGGCATGGAAGAGAAGATTCCAGTTTCAATTATAGATTTGCAAATTGATAGGCCACTTTTTGCAGACACAGATGATGAAGATGAATCACATGATTTAAGCATTGCTGAAGAAACTGCTGATGAAGAGAAGATTACAGAAGAGGAAGAAGATGAGGAAGAAGATAACGAAGGTAATATATCTTACGATGAGGTTCATATCATTGACCAGTTTTAGATGTATGTCTGTAAATTAATTACTTGCTTCTTCAGTAATGCAAAATATGGCATGGAAGAGAAAATTCCAGTTTCAAATATAGATTTGCAAATTGATAGGCCACTTTTAGCAGGCACAGATGATGAAGATGAATCACATGATTTGGACATTGCTGAAGAAACTACTAATGAGGATGCTATTACAGAAGAAGAAGAAGATAACGAAGGTAATATATCTTATGATGAGGTTTATATCATTGACCAGTTTTATATGTATGTCTGCAAATTAATTACTTGCTTCTTCGGTGATAAAAAATGTGGCATGGAAGAGAAGATTCCAGTTTCAAATATAGATTTGCATATTGATAGTCCACTTTTTGCAGACACAGATGATGAAGATGAATCACATGATCTGGACATTGCTGAAGAAACTGTTGATGAAGTGAAGATTACAGAAGAAGAAGAAGATAACGAAGGTAAAATATCTTATGATGAGGTTCATATCATTGACCAGTTTTAGATGTATGTCTGCAAATTAATTACTTGTTTATTCAGTAATGAAAAATGTGGCACAGAAGAGAAGATTCCAGTTTCAAATATAGATTTGCAAATTTATAGTCCACTTTTTGCAGACACAGTTAATGGAGATGAATCACATGATTTGGACATTGCTGAAGAAACTGCTGATGAAGAAAAGATTACAGATTCAATTGCAGGTATGCAAAATGGCAATTTGCTAGTAATTATAAAACTGATGAAAATTGGTTAGTTGATGCTGGTAGTAGTTTGCAAAATAATAATTTGCCTTTTGAAGATGAAACTAGTGATCAAGAATCAAGTGAATCAGACAATAATGAAGAATGTGCTACTATGCAGAATATTGTTGTTTCAACTGGACTTTAATTTTACTTGGCAAATCTCATCATGCTGAATCAATGGATTTCAGCGTAACCAAGAATTTTAAAGTTTAAACCTAAATATTAATGCAGGCAATTGGGATGAAGTCGACCAATCTGAACTTCTCCATAAGAAACAAGATCTGGAAATTCTACCACAGCAGGTATCATACAATGAAGCTCGAGATGGTGAAGAATGCACCATACAGAACATTTCAACTATTTGTGTTCAGCAAAACCCCATCTCACTTGTTAATGATGAAGCTCATGAAAATGGGTTGAATGATTCAGAAACAAATGAAGGATATCATGATTCTGTAGTTGAAAAACAACAGCAAAGTGAACAGGTTTCCAAGAGTGAAACTCATGATGCTCAAGAAACAATATCACTTGGGAACCAATCTGAACTTCTCTGTGAAAAACAAGCTCTGGAAATTCTACCGCAGCAGACATCTTACAATAAAGTTCAAGATGGTAAAGAATGCACCATACAGCAAAATTCCATCTCACTTGTTAATGATGAATCTCATGAGTATGGATTGAATGGTTCAGAAATAATTGAAGGATATCATGACTCTCTAGTTGAAAAAGAAGAGCAAATTGAACAGGTTTCCAAAAGTGAAACTCATGATGTTGAAGAAACAATATCACATAAGGATTACAATGGTGACCAAAATGATGGATTTCGTAGGTTGTCTGATGCAGTTTGTCTGAAAGTTGAAGATCATCAATTGGTTCTTGCATCTTACCATCATGCTCAAGAGGCTAGTGAGAATATTCGAGTTTCAGATGTTGATCTTCCACATCATAACACAATTAAGGATGAAACTCATGAAGGCAAATTTTACTGTTCAGACAATGATGAACAGTTTTATGGCCTTGATGATTTGTGTGGTTCAGAAGTAGATACTCTCTATAGTATGTCTGAGCTAGTGCCGAGTCTGTCCCAGCATGCAGGTGAGTCAGCTGATTACAAGGTAGATGTGATTCATGTCCACACACAAACAGAGAGTGATACTGCAACGAACCAATTAAGCTATGCATGTATTTCTAAAGAAACAGAAGCAGACACAGCTGAGGAGATTGTTGATTCTTCAATCAGTTTTGAAGACAGTAATGATGTGTTCACTAGTTCAGGTATGCCTAACTCTGTTGTAGTTCCCCTAATAATGATAGTAATGATTCCAATACTCCATTATACAAGCCCAAGCTTACTGACAGTAATGATGTGTTCCATTGTTCAGGTATGGATGAATCTGTTCAAGAAAGAGAGGCAGACACGGCTGAGGAGACAATTCACACTTCAATCAATTTTAAAGACAGTATTGATGTGTTCCCTTGTTCAGGTATGGATGGGTTCCCTCTGTGTTGTTAGTAATGAGCTGTTCTCTCTTCATTAATGAATTTATTACTCCATTACAAAAGCCCAAGCTCACCAAAAGTAATGATGTGTTGCCTTGTTCAGGTATGACTGATTCTGTTCTTGAAACAGAAGCAGGCACAGCTTCAGTCAACTTTGATGACAGTAATGATGTGTTCCCTCATTCAGGTATGGATGATTCTGTTCCAGAAAAAAGATGGGATCCCTCAATAATGATAGTATGGATGTGTTCCCTCTGCTGTAATGAATCTAGTACTCTATTAAACAAGCCCAAGCTTATAGGCACTAATGATGTGTTCACTTGTTCAGGAATGAATGATTCTGTTCTAGAAAAACTCCCAGAGATTCTTACAGAAGAGGCCAGCAAGCATGAACTGTCCCAATTGTATACTCCATCAAAGACCCCTGTGATTACTGAGGGATATAATATATCTCCCTGTTTAATCACCTTATTTGGAATGGACTGTAGTGCTGCATCCAAAAGGACAGAGCGTAGACACTGTGATATGGAAGAGAAGAGTCCAGTTTCAAATATAGATTTGCATAATAGTCCACTTCTAGCAGACACATATGATAGAGATGAATCACATGATTTGGACATTGCTGAAGAAATCTTTGATGAAGAGAAGACTGCAGTTTCAATTGGAGGTATACAAAAGGGCAATCTGCTAGTACAGGATCAAGTAGATGAAAATCAGTCAGTTGATTCTGGTAGTAGTTTGCAAAATGATAATGTGCTTTTTGAACATGAAGCTAATGATCAAGAATCAAATGAGTTTGCAAACTATGAAGAATGTGCTACTGTGAAAAATATTTTTGTTTCAAATGGACTTTTGCAAAATGATTCACTTTTACTTGAGAAATCTTGTCAAGTTCAATCAATGGATTTTAGCAGTAATCAAGAATTTCAAAGTTCAAAACTAAATCTTGATGCTGGCAATTGGAATGAGGGTGATCGATTTGAACTTCTCCCTGCGAATGAAGTTCTGGAAATTCCAGCCCAGCAGACATCATACAGTGAAGCCGAAGCTGGTAAAGAATGCAGTAAAGAGTACATCTCAGCTTCTTATGATGTTCTGAAAAATCACATATCACTTGTTAATGATGATCTAGAGTATGGATTGAATGATTCAAAAATCATTGAAGGATATGAGGACTCTGTAGTTGAAAAAGAAGAGCAAATTGAACAGTTTTTGAAGAGTGAAACTCAGGATGCTCAAGAAACTGTATCACCTAAGAACTATGATGACGACCAAAATGATCTTCATTTGGTTCATGCATCTTACGTTGAAGCTCAAGAGGTCGTGAAAGATGAAGCTCGTGAAGACAAGCTTTATTATTCAGACAATAGTGAAGAGTTGAATGGTTCAATGCTTCAAAAAGAGAAAGATGGCGTCCTCAATGAAGCTCATGAAGGTGAATCAATGGATTGTAGCAGCACTCCAGAATTAAAAAATAAGCTTAAATTTGATGCAGACAATTTGAATGGTGCTCATCAAATTGAACTTCTACCTAAGAATATATCTCTAGAAAATCTGTCACAGCTGGCATCATATGGTGAAGCTCAAGAGCCTGGAGAATGCAGTAAAGAGGAGATCTCAGTTTTAGATGAAGTTCAGCAAAGTCACATCTCACTGGTTAATGATGAAGCTCAAGAAGATAAATTAAGTGATTCAAAAACTAGTGAAGGATTTCATGACTTTGTATATGAAAAAGAAGATCATTCAGAACTTGCTTCAATGGGCAAATCTCAGGATGCTGAAGAAATCATCTCTCCTAAGATCTACAATGGCAATCAAAATGATGATTCTCCTGATTTACTTGATGCAGTAGAGAATGTTCAAGCTTCAGAATTCTGTCTGCAATACTGTAACTCAGTTACAAAGGATGAAGCACATCAAGACAACTTTTCAACTCCTCAAAAGGAGGAAGATGTAGTCGAACAGATCTCCAAGAATGAAACAGGGGATGTTCTAATTCCCTTAACAGAGGGCGATCAGGTGGAGTATGGATCTTACAGTGTAGGCGTGGAAAAGATTGAAGTTGAAGATAGAGCATGTCAGGAAAGCAGTAGTATTGCTGATGGTATAACTGATGGAAGTCCCATTAAAGAACAATTGTTTGATATGGAAAACAATGGAGAGCATAAGGGATTCATTGGCTTACCTGACAAAATTGAGGGAAAAGAGGATGATCAGGAAGAGCAACCAGTACAGAACAAAGCTGAAGAGGCCCAAAAATGCAAAGTTGGAGAAAATATACAACTTGTGAAAGTAGACACTGTGGCTAGCAACCAGGAACCTTCTGGCTTGGATACTCCATTCAAGATGGCCAAGCTAACAGAGGGCCTTGATGTATCTCCTTGCTTGAATTCTTTGTTTGGGCTGGATAGTAGTGATGATGTATTCCATTGTTCAGGTATCGATGATTCTGTTCCACAAAAAAGCCCAGCGATTCTTACAAAAGAGACCTGCAAGCAGGATCTTTCCCAATTGGATTCTCCATTGAATGTCCCTCAGGTTACAGAGGGATATAACATATCTCCTTGTTTGAGCACCTTATTTGGACTGGACTCCAGTATTCCATCCAAAAAGCCAGAACTTAGAAACAGTTACAAGAAGGATGTCTGTGAAACAGATTTGGCTTATCAGCAACTTTCCCTGGATACACCATTGAAGAGGATTGAACATGCTCCAGGACATGATATATCTCCTTGCTTGTACACCTTATTTGGACCAGAATATCATACCCCAGTGAAAAAGCCTGAGCATACAGAAAATAATGTTATGTTACCTTCTTTGCAAGTTGTGTCTGGAGAACAAAATAGGGATGTAACCAGCACATCATTTGAAGATGCTCTGCAGCAGAGATTAGTGACTGAACATTTGTTACCAAAGGTCTCACTTGGAGATCATGTGTCTCTCATGGAGAAGGATGCTCCGGTATTTGAAGGGACAGAGCAGTCAAAAAGTATTCTCCGCACAGAAAAACCTCAAGAATCTGGAGAAGTAGCTGAGGGGGCTACTATTTTGGCTGATTTGAATGGTCCTAGTAAAGGGGATTCAAAAAGCACAAAACTTGCAGACAGAATACTGACTCTGAGCAACAGATTACAAACTCTGCAATTGGACTTACAACTGCCAGAGTCATTCTATGCTTCACCTTCCAGGAAACAGATGAATTCAAAAGGTACCGGATCCACAAAGAAAACCAGAGATCCCATGTCTGTTTACAGGCCAAGGCAATCCATAGAAAGCGATGAG
The DNA here is from genome assembly GCA_027924585.1 of Larix kaempferi. Lineage (NCBI taxonomy): Eukaryota > Viridiplantae > Streptophyta > Pinopsida > Pinales > Pinaceae > Larix > Larix kaempferi. Next base: position 10,633,782 of record BSBM01001331.1, on the reverse strand, counting down.
GCTATGCACAGTACTGACCCAGCACAACTTGGTTTATGGAAGCTACAGAATCTACACAAAGAAACAGAAGCAAAGGATTCTGAAAAGGTAAGCAAAATGATGTAACCACTTTTTATTTTTCCATGTTTTTTCCAGAATCAACTTTTAAGGAACATAGTATGCAGTTGTTGCACCGTCTGATGACATTTTTCCATTTTTTCCATTCAGGTAATGAGTAAACAACCTGGTCTACAAAACTTGTCATTAAATGCACTGGAACAGAGGGTGGAATCCCTGGATACACCACTGAAGATGCTTGAGCATACCGAGGGCCATGATATATCCCCTTGCTTGTATACCTTTGGAACAGAATATAATACCCCATTGAAAAATCATGAGCTTACAGAAAATACTAATATGTCCCCTTGTTTGCAAAATCTGTTTGGAGAACAATATAGGGATGTTACTGACAGACCATTTGAAGATGCTCTGCATGAGCCATTAGTGACTAAACGTGTGTCACCAGAGGTCTCACTTGGATACCATGTGTGTCTCATGGACAAGGATGCTGGGGTTTTTGAAGAGACAGAGCAGTCAAAATTGATGTTGGACATACAAGGACAACTGCCAGAATTATCCTATGTTACACCTTCCAGGAAACAGATGAATTCAAAAGGTATTGGAAGTGAAAAGAAAACCAGAGATCCCATGTCGGTTTACAGACCAAGACAATCCATTGGAAGTGATAAGGCTCTGCACAGTTCTATGAAGGAGAATCCTACTGGCCTGGCACAATTTAGTTTACGGAAGCTGCGGAGTCTATGCAAGGAAAATGAAACAAAAGCAAAGGATTCTGAAAAGGTAAGCGAAATGATGTAACAATTATTATTATCATTTTTCCGTGTCTTTTCCAGAATGAACTGAAGGAACATATTATGTAGTCAGTTGGTGCTCTGTGTGTATGACATTTGTGCATTTTGCTGTTCAGGTAATGAGTAAACGACCTGCTTTACAGAACTTGTCATCAAATGCATTGGAGCAGAGGCTGGAATCCCTGGATACACCATTGAAGACGCTTGAACATACTGAGGGCCATGATATATCTCCTTGCCTGTACACCTTATTTGGACCAGAATATAATACCCCGTTGAAAAAGCCTGAGCTTACAGAAAATAATGATATATCCCCTTGTTTGCAAATTCTGTTTGGAGAACAATATAGGGATGTAACTGGCACATCATTTGAAGATGTTTTGCAGCAGCCGTTAGTGACTGAACCAGGGCAACCAGAGGACAAAGATGCTTGTGTTTTCGAAGGGACAGAGCAGTCAAAATGTATGCAATTGGACTCACAAGGACAACTGCCAGTGCAGCAGCCACCAGTCACTGGACCAGAGCAACCAGAGGGCCAATTTGGATACCGTGGGTATTTCACGGACAATAATGTTAGGGTTTTTGAAGGGCAGTCATTGGACTTACAAGGACAACTGCGGGAGTTATGCTATGTTACGCCTTCCAGGAAACAGATGAATTCAAAATGTATTGGAAGTGCAAAGAAGACCAGAGATCCTATGTCTGTGAACAGGCCAAGGCCGTCCATAGACACTGATAAGGCTACGCAGAGTTCTATGAAGGAGAATCCTACTGACCTGGGGCAACTTAGTCTACGTCAGCTCCGGAATCTATACAAGGAAAAGGAAACAAAAGCAAAAGATTCTGAAAAGGTAAGCACTATGTTGTAACAATTTTTTTTGCTTTTCCATGTTCTTTCCAAAATCGACTTAAGGAACATAGTATGCAGTTGGCACTGCGTATGACATTTGTGCTCTTTTGCTGTCCAGGTATTGAGTAAGCGACCTGCTCTAAAGAACTTGTCATCAAATGCACTGGAACAGAGGGTAGAATCCGTGGGCTATAGTCCACAACCCTTCCCATTGGAGGGGAGATTCCAGATTCTTGAAGAAGACTGTAGTTAGAAGCCTAGGCTTGTTAGGCAACAACTTGTTACTTCAAGTGCCTGGTAATATACTATGTTAGTAGCTAAGCAGTTTAACCATTTATTAAAGAATGTTGGAAGTCGCATATGCTGTTTCAATACGCAGAAACAGTTTTGCGGCTTGTAAAATTAAATCCGAACAGAACTTTTGTTACTGTTCCTTAAATGCCTGTATTTGCTTCTTTGAATCTCTGATTTGTTAATTAACATCTTACTCTGTAGATTTCAGAATTCAGTGTACAGTTAATATGAAGTCATTCTAAACGTGAACACTTTTCTTCAAAATTCAGTTTACAGTTTACTTCAAAAATATGATTGTCTAGGCAATCTGAAGTCACGTGATTATTTTTGTAATGTTTTTTTGTTCTGGAAAGTTATGAATCCCAACTCTGTATTGACAGAGAGCTATGAATCCCAAGTCTGAGCTATGAAACCCAAGTCTATACTAACACAGTATAGACTTGCGATTTGTGACTAAGACAATAGAAAGCATCAACATGTTGTTACCATAATTAATACTTCAACCTTGTCCACCTTAGCATTATTTACTTTTTCCTAGTAGTTGATGATGTTGTTAGCCCCCTAGTGGTGTGCAATGTCATCTATGATCCATTAGCGACTTGATGCATCCTGCATGCATGATTTTAGGACCACTAGAGTCCGTTCCCTACATTTTAGGATCTAACTCAGTGATATGGTTCAGTCCAACTAAGTTCCACCTGACTTCCTGACTCTAGTGGGTTTGAGCTCCGATCACTACTGATTGTGATCTAATGCGCCATTTTCTGGCAATCTTTCATGACAAACTCACTATTGTGCCCTCCTTGATCAGTTAACTAACAGTAGCTTCAGTTAACTGAGATTTAGTTGAGTTTGGAACCTTCGGAGCACTGTAGTGGTGATTATTCCTATGCTAGACTGATTGGGATTCGAATTCTCTCTGGGTATCCATTTATGACATGCATTTTTGTGCACATCTGAGTTTCAATGCATGATTAATTTTATTGTTCATTCTACTACAATTTTCATTGTGATTCATCATTTTTCCTAATTCTTTCACTGTGAGGTTTTCTCAGGCTCTAAGTTTTATTGTGAATTTCACACCACATAAATAATGAAACAAACACAATATTTATCTCAATGATGCCAAATACTAATAGTAATGTGTTTTTAGCTTTCAACAAACCATGACAACTACACCTACTATTCCTTGAAATTGTCACATTGTTTTCAAGTAAGTTCTTCAAGATATCTCAAAACCAAATCTTGGCCACCTAAACTTGGTGCTAGCAAGGCAAGAGTCTACTCCCCTAATATAATACAAAATTGGCAAACTTTGACCTACTACTATGAAATCCTTGGATTTGGGAGTCCACTCACATTGTCCTGCCAATATTGGGGTTCAAAACTAACTTTTCACTCCAATCTATTAGTTGGGTGGGTGATATAGATATAGGCCACTTCAGCTACAAAATGACCAAGGATTTGGATGCCTACTTTGCACCATGCTCATAATGCCAATGTCTCTAAAGCCCTTAGATCTCACAACACATATATACTCAAGCATGAGCATCAACACTAGCAACAATCTATCATTGGAAGATTCAACATAACACTACTACCATATCACAAGGCCCACAATGCCAACATGTGTACAACACCAACATTTAAGCATGAATAACACCAACAACATGAAACTATCATAGAATAATCCATGATGGATGGCAACACTAACATAAAACTACTACTATAAATGCCTTAATTTCAATAACATAAGTTACATTCAACAATTATAGATCCATGTTAACTTATCAATTGGGTCTTGCTTTTGAGTGGTTGAGAGGAGTGTTATCTTCCCTACTTAGGATCAATTCTCACAAATGACATGTTGAGCTCTCAATGAATATATTGTTGTTTTGGCCTTGAGGCTTAGAGAATACGAATTACCTTGGGTACCATCCTCAAAACAAGGAGAATTGTTAGGGGGTTTCTTTGGGATATGTATTTCAGAAAATAAGGATCTATGTTGACCTTGATTTATTAGGAGAGAAAAAACAAAGACATAAATCTGATGGTGCTTAAAACATCGATTGCTAAGATAGCTCTATGTTACTTTTTTATTATTATTATAATCATTCTTTTTTATATTATATTGTGATTTGGCTTTTCATTTTTCATTTTACATATTATTTTTTGACATTGTTATTTTTATTTTTCATTTTTAAGTTATAGACGTTTTGGTAGAAACGTTTGGAGAATAACTTGTGTTGAAGTTTTGAAATGTTCTCAATGTTTCAAGTGGACACTGCATCCATCATTAGGGGGGGAATACAGTATATCTACCTATCAAGTGCCATTAATATAAAGGAAAAGATGGACCATTAGATTGCTTTATGTCTAGAGCACAATTGTAACCAATGGATTACTTAGTTACAAAAGCACACTAAAGAAACACACTTTACCTAAGACACATTAGACCAAGTTGAACTTAACTAACTCGTAAGTGTTTAAATATTCTAATATCCCCCTTTCAGAACAACTTGGAATAGGATTGAGGGATTTACAAAGCCTTGACGCAATAGGAAAAGGAAATAGGCATGATTGCCTATCAAGTGCCATTATTATAAAGGAAAAGATGGACCATTGGATTGCTTTATGTCTAGAGCACAATTGTGACCAATAGATTACTTAGTTACACAAGCACACTAAGGAAACACACTTTACCTAAGACACATTAGACCAAGTTGAACTTAACTAACTCTTAAGTGTCTAAATATCCTAATATCTCCCTTTAAGAACAACTTGGAATAGGATTGAGGGATTTACAAAGCCTTGACGCAATAGGAAAATGAAAGAGGCATTATAGCCTATCCCCCCTTAATGACAACTTCTTGAACTCCTAACATAGCTCAAAGATTTGAATACTTGGCTTCTGTAAGGGTCTTTGTAAAAATGTCTTCTATATGACAATAGAGCACTTTGAGGATATGATCTTGAAGAAGCTTTCTAATGAATTGTACGTGTAGCTCACTATGTTTGCTGCACTAGAGTGTGGTCAGATGCTAATGTTGGAATCCAAACTTTGAAAGGATTTATCGAAGCCACATGGCTTCTTGATTGCACAAATTGTTGTTCAATACTATGCTTCAGATGAAACAAGAGGAAGGGAATGTTGCTTCTTACAAGCCCAAGTGATAGTTCTGGAGCTAAGATTGAAAACATGATATGTAGCAGGATTGTACTAATTACGGTTGTTGGCCTAATTAGAATTAATGAAATAAACCAACAACAAAGTCCTTGAATTGTAATGTATCCCAAATTGAATTGCACTCTAAATATATCACCGTGTCCTCTTTGTTGCTTTCCAATGGCTCTCATGGGGTGTTTGCATATACCAAGCAACAAGACCAATGTCAAAGGAAATATCAGGATGAGTATGAGTCAAATACAAAAGGTTACCAATTAACTAATGATACGGAGTGGTATATGCTTTGGGTGTAGAACAAGAGGCAACAAGTTTAACTCCAAATTGAAAGGGAGACGGGGTTGGTTTACAATCTTCCATGTAAAAATGACGAATCTTACATGCATACTTAGACTAGGAAAGGGAATTTCCTTCCTTGGATTGTGAGACTTGAAGTTCAAAATAATAATGAAAATGTCCCAAGTTTGTCATGTCAAATTTCTTCTTAAGAGGCCAATTATATCAGTCCACTTTGAGATTTATAGAGGCACCAATGATGGTGTGTCTATATATATTAAGTGCACCACTAATATACAAAATCAAACAAAAATTATGAGGTAATCACTGTAGTTTGGAGTGTGTTGACCCTTTGCATGTGGTGCATCTATTTATGTGAGGTGCATTAGTTATCAAGGATATTAAAAACCTCACACATTTATCCAATGCACTTAATAATATATGAAATCATTATTAATAGTGCTTCCTACTATTAGAAACACATTAGTAAAATGTATAAATATATCATACACAGGAGGTTGTGTGGTGCATTTCATGTTAGATATGTGTTAAATGCAATACATATCGTCATTATAAATTCACGGTTCATGATGTTGCATGTGTGGTCAAATATATTGGTGCGCTTTGATATGTATAGAGGCACCACTGATGGTGCGTCCATATATATTAAACACACTGTTAATTGTGTCGAGAGGTGCATTTCTACAACCACAGTGGGGGGAAAGTGTCTGCCTGTCCAAAACATTAAATCATTTTTTTTTCTTATGTCGGCCATAAAAAAATTAAATAAATAAAAATAAAAAATAATAATGCAATCGTTACGTTGGTTAAATCAATCTTATATAAATAAAACAAAACAAATATGGATAGAACAAACAAATTAATTCACTAATACGAATTGCAATTGTGAAATTGTAAATTGTCACTGACTGTAAATCTAATTGTAATTGTAAATTGTAACTCTAATTGTAATTGCAAATTGTATCTCTAATCGTAAATTGTAAATTGCAAACCCCTCAAGGGATTTGATCCTAAAAAAAGGGGTTTGCACATCAAGGGATTTGATCCTTCTCGGCGCTTCGTAGAACTAGAGTTAGATGGGTCTATACTAGTATTAAGTGCATCAGTGATCATAATATGCATCTTGACGACACATTGAGATTTGATTATAGTGCACTGTCTTTCAACATCGCTAATGGTGCATTTTTTTAAAGGCATTAGTAGTGTTAGAGATTTTTTTTACGAAAAGAAATAATTTCATTTTTTAATAAATAAAAAGGCCATTTAATCAATTTTTGTAATGTTTTATGTATGTTCCTAATGAAAGTTGTATGTGAATCACAAGCAATGGCGACAACAAAGGCAGGAGCAACAATAATGGGTCGACTCATACAAATTTTTATAGGAGTGGTAGGATTGAAAGAGGGAGAGGGATTTATACCCTCGTCCTATTACAACACAGACTCACCTCCTCTTAATGAATGCTAGCCTTGTCAAGTTTTATGCGGAGGCTACATCACTTAGGGTGAACAAATTTCTATTGAGGTAGTTTATTTGTCACTAGGGTGATGGTAGACATGCATTTAGGGTTAGTCCTAATCTATGGTGCCACCTCATAGATGAGTACATATACTTCATAACTTGGCTATCTAGGAGAGGGGAGGATTTTATCCAACTCCCTGATCTCTCACATGGGATTGCAGGAGAGGGTCACCTCACATATGTTCAAAGATATGTTAGTGATGACATCACTAACCTTGGTTAGTTCCAAGTTGTTGGTGGCTAGTTGGATTTACATTTGTTCAATGCGATTGAGGTTAGTTCTCTCACTTTTGGTCTTGATAGTGGAACATTACTCCATTGATGGGTAGTACATTTGTCGCTCTCTATTGTACTATGCATATTTTTTAGTTCAGAGACCTAGATGTATTGGGTGGTTTGCGATTTTTTGCGGCAATTTTGTTTAGCTTTGGATCACTATTGTTCTATTTTGGGTGTCCCGTTTGGTTCATAGTTATTTTGTTTATTTTTTTGAGAGGATTTTTGTCACTAGGCCGTCATTCGACATCCCCCCTTGGATGAGGACTAGTGTGCATATGCACATGTGGGGGAAAATGTTTCCCAAAAGGGTTTAGTCGATGTTCCCATGTAGTCACTCTAGAGGTACTATAGATGCCTTTCTACTTAGGAACATGATACCTTGGATCTTGTGCAATAATCATAATCAAGGATATACTAGCGAGGACATATAAACATCCTATTTACCTAGGATGAATCACTAAATGCCAGAGGTAATATTAAATTTATGTTTTGATTAATCTACTTATATTTCTTTGTCTTATTTAATGCACATATAATTCATTTGATCATTTTCTTTAAATTGTCTAATTATTGTTGTTTATTATTTGTAGATATTGGCATGTATGTTGGGGAGGTTCCTCCACAATAGGATGAGGAGATGGAAGAGTCATATGAACTAACTAACTAGATCATATGGAAGAGTCATATGAACTAACTAACTAGATCGTATGGAAGATGCATATGAACTAACTAACTAGGATGAGGAGATGGAAGAGGCATATGAACTAACTAACTAGAGACTTGGACAATAACACTAACTAGATCATATATTCCACCAAGAGCTGGTGGATCAGTTATGTGTAGTGATGGCTCGATACAAAGTGCATCTTGTATGAGTTACACAGATCTTATAGGACATAGATATTTCTAGTATATGAGAAACCCTTCTGCATGATATGATGTTATTGACGCAGTGTGGTTAAAATTCTAGAGAGGATGAGGGATCACTATCACCATCAACCTTATTCCTCTAATTCATTTGTTAAGGATGGTGAATCTCCACCTTCTTCACCCCCTCCTCCTCCACCATCCGAACACCACCCTCTCCTCCTCCATAATCCAATCAATCACTCTTTCCTCCTCACTGAGCCGACCAACCACCATCTCCTTCTCTAGTAGTCGACCGAACACCATCTCCTCCTCTACAATATGATCAACCACCCTCTCCTCCTCTACAATACGATCAACCACCCTCTCCTCCATAGTCTGATTGACTAACCTCTCTTCCTCACCTAGCTAATCAACCATCATCCCCTCCTCCACTATCCAATTGACCATTGCTTCTCCTCCAATAGTTGACCAATTGGTTGCGATTCCCAATTACATTTTTCAGTACTACAAACGAGATGGTCACATTGAGTGATATAGCTTCTAGTGGAGAGATATACTAGCTTCTTCATTCTATGTTTTTTTAAGCAGAGGTACAAATGCCTTTGGCTCTAGTGGCAGAGGTACATTGGCATATTTGATTGCTCACATGTATATATTTGATTGCTGCTATATATCTTTTACATTGGCATATTTGACTTGAGATGTATGTTTGAATTATATATTGATTATGATATTATCTTCATATATATGTACATTTTCATATCATGTTGATGTTGATGTTGTTTGATTTATAAAATATATTGCGTGTATACTAATGATTTATATTATTAATGATTTTTTCTATTTTTAAATTAAATTTGAGATGTATCACTCATTCAAATTTGTGATGTATATCTGGCATATTGATTTTGATATTGACATTCATGTATATTATGCCTTTTCATATCATATTGATATTGATCATGTAGCACTCCCTCTTTTGCAATAATAGTTATTGCGGGCTTATCTCTTGATAAAGTCATTCCTAAAATCAGCCCACCAATAATGAACAACCCACCATGTGATGCCAATTAAAGAAAATTCAATTTTAGTAAATGGCTCTAAGGAGGGTGAGTAGGGTTTATGCATAGGATAATGAAGCTCAAATAAAGAGGATGTAATCTCATCAAGTAAGATACATTAAGTAAAGTTTCATGAAGACCTCCCAAAGCACAATTTAAAAAAAAAACAATGCATGTAAACCTCATGCAAGCTCACAAAATACCCTCTCACCATGCCCAAATGCAATAGGTCCTTGAAATTCCAAAGTCCCATGCGAACTTCACCTTGGTTAATGTTAAAGGTTCTTGGGAATTAAATTAACTATGAAGCTCCAACTCAAAGACTTTGACACAATAAGGAGCAATTTTCATAGCGACAATAACAATATCAAGAAACAAATATGTTGATTAATTGAAAGTAGCTAGTAATGTCAAAAGCCGAAATTTGAAAAATATTTAGAAGAAATGAAAAAAATTGGATGAAAGAACTAGAAAGAATGAGAAAGTGTCACCCTTCCCTCACAAACATAATTTGAATTCAACCAAGACTCCTAAGTACACCAACATAGATCCATATTAAATCCATATCTACCAAGCATCGAGAGGGATCAAATTTCTTGAGGTGTAATTTTTTTTCTTAATGTGAAAAAATATTTTAGATAAAATTTACACCTCAATAAATTTGATCCCTCTCGGTGCTTGGTAGATCCGGATTTAAGATAGATTTATGCTGGTTTTATTTTTTTATAAATTTTGTAAAATTTAAATTTAAGATGGATAATAGGGCCAACATGTTATTCTTTTTGTGATGTGGGTTATAGTTGCCACATCACATTACCCATGTTAATTTTTTTTGTTTAAGCCGACATCTAATTTTTAAAATTATTTATTTATATTTTTGGTAATGTTACGTTAAACCATTACAACATCTCCCCCATATTAGGTCATAGAGAACCTCGCTACTCTCGATGCAAAAACAATCATTTAAAAAACATTTCCTAAGTTCAAAGACAATGTCATGTGCATATGAGAAATCATAATGCAACAAATTATACTTTCAAAATTCTCAATTCTTATTTAATTGGACCAAGAGTAGTGAGGTGATCTACATCCTGGTATGAGGGAGATGTTGTAATGTAATGTAACATAATGTTACATTACCAAAAAAAATAAAAAAAATAAAAATTAAAACAATTCATGTCTGCTTATAAAATAAAAAATTAAAACCAAATAAAAAGTAATTAAAATAATCCATGTCGGCTAATAAAATAAAATAAATTAAAACCATCATAGATCCATTTTAAAATCAAAATAAATTGGATCCCTCTCTGTGCTTGATAAATCCATGTTTAAGATGGATCTATGTTGGTGTATAAGAGTTCTATATTTTGCAATAATATAGAAAAGTTCGGTGATGAATCTATGTTGGTGTATAAGAGTTCGGTGATTGATATTGATCATGTAGCACTCCCTCTTTTGCAATAATAGATATTGCAAGCTTATTTCTTGATATGGAAAAAATCTCTATAAAAGTGTTCTTTATAAATTCATTCCTAAAATCAACCCACCAATAATGAACAACCCACCATGTGATGCCAAATAAAGAAAATTCAAATTTAGTAAATGGCTCTAAGGAGGATGAGTAGGGTTTAGGACTAGGATAATGAAGCTTAAATAAAGGGGATGTAATCTCATCGAATAAGATAATGAAGCTTAAATAAAGGGGATGTAATCTCATCGAATAAGATACATTAAGTGAAGTTTCATGAAGACCTCCCAAAGCACAAATTTTCAAAAAAAAAGCAGGTAAACCTCATGCAAGCTCACAAAATACCCTCTCACCATGCCCAAATGCAATAGGTCCTTGAAATTCCAAAGTGCTCATAACCATGAGAACTTCACCTTGGTTAATGTTAAAGGTTCTTGGAAATTAAATTAACTATGAAGCTCCAACTCAAAGCCGACACAATAAGGAGCAATTTTTATAGCCACAATAACAATATCAAGAAACAAATATGTTGATTAATTGAAAGTAATCACTAGTAATATCTAAAGCCGAAATTTGAAAAATATTTAGAAGAAATGAAAAAAAATGGATGGAAGAACTAGAAAGAATGAGAAAGTGTCACCCTTCCCTCATGAACACAATTTGAATTCAACCAAGACTCCTAAGTACACCAACATAGATCCATATTAAATCCATATCTACCAAGCACCGAGATGGATCAAATTCCTTGAGGTATAATTTTTTTTCTTAATGTTAAAAATATTTTAGATAAAATTTACACCTCAATAAATTTGATCCCTCTTGGTGCTTGGTAGATCCGGATTTAAGATAGATTTATGCTGGTTTTAGTTTGTTATAACTTTTGTAAAATTTAAATTTAAGATGGATAATAAGGCCAACATGTTATTCTTTTGTGATGTGGGTTATAGTTGCCACATCACATTACCCATGTTAATTTTTTTGTTTTAAGCTGGCATCTAATTTTTTAAATTACTTATTTTTATTTTTGGTAATGTTATGTTAAACCATTACAACATCTCCCCCATATTAGGTTGTAGAGCACCTCACTACTCTCGATGCAAAAACGCAAAAAACAATCATTTAAAAACAATTTCCTAAGTTCAAAGACAATGTCATGTGCATATGAGAAATCATAATGCAACAAATTATACTTTCAAAATTCTCAATTCTTATTTAATTGAACCAAGAGTAGTAAGATGCTCTACATCCTGGTATGAGGGAGATGTTGTCATGTAACGTAACATAATGTTACATTACCAAAAAACAAAAAAAATTAAAACAATTCATGTGTGCTTATAAAATAAAAAATTAAAACCAAATGAAAAGTAATTAAAATAATCCATGTTGGCTAATAAAATAAAATAAATTAAAACCATCATAGATCCATCTTAAACCCAAAAGAAATTGGATCCCTCTCGATGCTTGATAAATCCACGTTTAAGATGGATCTATGTTGGTGTATACAAGTTCTATATTTTTAATGAATGTCATATGTTACTTTCAAATATAATTAAGGGAATTTGATTTGTGAATATTTTTATGGAAGCTTTAAGTATAAACATACATAAAAAATTCTCTAGAACATCTATCATTAAAGTGGAAGATTTTTGTGAATATTTTGAATAGGTTTTTTATAGGTACATTTTTCTCAATGAGTGGAAGTTTTGTGACTAAATTATTTCATTATCCCTTGAATATGGCACACTCATGCATTAGCTATAATGAAGTATTGACACACTTAACTAAGACTATTGAGAAAGGAAATAACAAATGCTTAAATATTAATAGTAGAAATTAAAATATCTTATCTATTAACTTAGACAATCTCATTTATTAGCATGGTTATCCAAACCATCCCTTAACCATTGTCATGATGAAAGGAGGTTGATTAGGCCTTATTCTCTATCATGGTCATATGACATTATGATATTTCCAATTATTTTTTATCTATATTGAAATGTTTATTTTATGCCTATGGGGGGTAGAGTAATTGGTAATGAGTAAATGAGATGAGAAAGTTGTAAATAGAAGGTCATAAATTCAAATCCCCATGAATACTAGGTTACAAAAGAACGAAATGTCTATTTTATCCATAAATGATAAGTTTATATGCTATTCGCTTCACCGACACGGATTCTTGAAAAATTTCCAATCTCCCTCTTTAATGATCCCACTCAGAAGTAATAATCTCAACTCATAACAATAACTTCCCCATCTACCATATCATCTACTTACTTTGTGAAAGGCTCACTTACAAATTCAATGGGTTTATAAACCATCTCCATCTACATACTTTGTGAAAGGCTCACTTACAAATTCAATGGTTTATAAACCATCTCCGGTTTAAAAAAAACGTTCATAAAACATATATATGAAATGACAAATGAGTAAACCACAAATCATGTATGAGATGATAAACAATTAAACCATGTAACATCTCCTTCTTCCATTAAATGTGGGGAAGGAAATATTAACCACACACCGGGGCTTTTGGCAAGCTTGGTCCCAATATTTTTCATAACATAAATACATAACAATTAAAAACTTCTCTATACAGATGCGAACTTCAATAAAACACAGCGGAATTAAACATAACAACACACATAAGCACAACTAGAAGGTGATTCCATATGCAGGGATTCAATCCCATTCTTAGGCTATGCACAGACCTCATTACAAAATCGATCTCATGAATAAATCACATTCAGATTTAGCACATTGCAGAACACTGAATATATATATAAATTGAAATCACAGAGAGTACTTATCTTGCAACGCAATTGTCCAACGACTGGCTACGTGAGAGCAACGTTCCACCCAACCATAGATCTCTATTCAGCCTGTATTCTTTCAGCTGAGAGATCACCCCTGAGCTGGGCTGTGTATCCACTAAGGAGGAACTAGATGGCTCACTCACAGCCAGGGTTTCACTCAGACAGTCATGCTAAGCCAACACACAGTTGGGTTTTTCAAGCATATAATAGGAAATGGGGAAGGATGCTAGTCCACTGAGCTCAATCCCAGAGCTAGATACACATCAAGCTAGACTCAACGATCCCAACCTCCATTCAAACATCCGCACTTGGATTTCTCACAACTCTGTCACAAATAATCCCAAATCCGTCACTGATTTTCTGGGCAGTTAAAACTGGGTTTCCCCATGGATTTTGGGGTAGCTATTGCTCCCAAATTCGCCCCAAGGCTCATACCAACGGATCCCCCATTGGATTTCACTGTCCAATACCCATTCTGGGCGTTTTTGGCTTCCCAAAACGTGGGTTCATTCCAAGTCGCGATTTCTGGTTTTTCTCACTGTTGGGAGCTCGTTTTTGGATGGAGAATGAAGCTCCCCCTTCACCATGGAATGGGGATGAGAATGAAGCCACCTCCCATGAGGTAGAGTGACTTGTGGGACAAGTAAACAGAGCCCATACCCACCCATATGAATTTCAGGGCTACCCATGCTCCATTGAAGCCATGGGATGAAATCTCAACCACTTCCTTACAACAGGCATTAATGTCACCTAGGGAAGTCAATGGGTTCTCATAATGACATATGGCAACCTATGGTTCACTCCCATAGCCCCCTCACCACTCCCTAGTGGATACACGTGGCCCCTTCTCATTCGTTGCCTCCGTAGCCAGTTTTGGTATTTTATATTGCATGATGTTTAATTACACCCTTTTACAATGTTCCATGGCTTCAGAGCTCATGGTATCAAAATACTTGCCCTTTAAATAAAATTCGGGCTTTCACTAGCGGGGCCTTGGCCTTGAGCTCCACGCTAGGAAAACATACATCACATGTACACATTATTTACATTAAAGGCTAATATATCCTAAGGGTCGAATTGGGGGTATTACATTCCCCTCCCCCTTAGAACAACACCGTCCTCGGTGTTCCAAGACTTAGGCATACATATACAATTTACACATGTCCAAAACTTCAAAAACTTTGCAGATTTGCTCTGCATTCTATCCTTTACTTTGAACTTTCAGGACCAAGTCCTTTGATCTTCACGAGTTGCTCCTGCTGATTCGGATCTTCCAGCTCATCCATAAGTCTAAAAACTTTATGGATACAATGATCCCCTCCACATTTCCAACACTTCACGGGTTGCTTCATCTTTACCTACTCAATTTCCTCTGAGTCTTCCCACCTGGAGCGTTTCTTAATCGGACGATTGGATGAATGCTTCTTCATTGATCGACTTTTCTTTCCCTTGCTGATTGCTTTCATAATGCTTTTTACCTCTTTCTGCAGATGAATAGAGTCCTACAAGACCTTGTGGTTCATCTCGTTCTGCTGCTTTTGCATCTTGAGCATCTCTCCAAGATTTTCTTGGGTCTTGGCAATTGTTTGAAGAAGACTTCCAGCCAATTCTAATAGCCCTTGGTCTGCCGCCATGGTCAATGGAAACAACTGACCACACTTTGCTCACTAGCAACACTTTCCTGCACCGGCTGCAACCAATTGATTCAATTTCCACCTGTGAAATTCATCATTACAATTCTTGTTAGGCCAAGCATAACCCAAACATTAAAAATCAGTCAATGGTTTTTCCCCCAGTTGACATGGATAGTCCATGCTTTACTCAGGAGACTTCCACACTTTTTATGCTTTCCCAACATACACATGAATTCCTTCGTGTTCATCCATTCACAGGAAATTCATTAATTAGCATTCACAATTCACTTTAATCAAATAAACACACTTTTACTTTCAGTCATGCATGCATTCCGCAATTTTCTAATTCTATAAATGCATCAATAAAAAGGAAAGAGAGAGAGCAGTAAGAGTTTCTCCTCTTAGTTTTGTTCCGTTCTGGAACCCACACAACCACTGTGGTCTTCATGCTCCTGTCCTCTTTCACTTCACGTGAATGCTCGACTTTCCCTCCTTGGCTATGACACGTAGTGTCTATGGTCTATTCCAGATCTCTCAACCATGGAGTTCCTCCACTTGGTTGGTCTAACTCTTGGCTGCTAGGACTCACACAGTTCCACTAGCCCCATCTTTCATTACTGCTCATGCTGAGCTCTTTAGGGTGGTTACATGTCCACACGCATCCTTGAGATGCTTTCATAGTCATTGCTTCCAGCAATACCTACACTCAAACATTGAATTAATTCACATGTTTAGTTTATTTTCATAGGAAATCATAACCAAATCATATACACATGTATATTCATAAGCAAGAATTACAAGATAACCAAATACTTATCTGCACTAGATGTCTTCACTTTATTCCATAGGGTCCTTCTTTGCTTTACAAGCCTTGGAATCGCCTATGGATTTGGGTGCTTGGCCAGCGCGCAGGCTGCCCTTCAACATCTAATAGTCTTGTATGTTTGTTCAGCACGCAGGCTGCTCCACAACATCAAATAACCTTGTATGTTTGGCCAGCACGCAGGCTGCTCCAAATTATCAACAATCTCGCATGTCTGGCCAGCATGCAGGCTGCTCCAAATCATCAATAAACTTGCCCAAACAGCCACTCTCTGGATTTACCAAGCAATTTATAGTTCTTTCAGGGTCCTTGCTTCCTGTATGAACAAGGTTTCCAACAAAGAAACAATAGTGCATCAGCTTAATTGTTACAAGACTTATACTTGTAATCTTCATTATTCCGAACAAGAAATAAATGAAATTGAATACTTATCTGTATTGTGCATTTCTTCTCTGGTCCACAGGGTCCTGCTTTTACTTCATAAGCCTTGGGATCCTCCTGCGGACTAGGATGTTTGGCCAGCACGCAGGCTGTTCCAAATCATCAAATAATTAATGCCCTACCAGTACACCTTCACGCCGACTGGGTTTACCAAGCATTTGGTGGTGCCCAACCAGTCCCATACCTGGTTGGCCCTCTCCATTGCCGAGCCAGCACATACGTCTGGGTCATCGGCCAATGGAAGGTAACTGCGCCACCGACCATTACAGGTCAAGGCTCCACTACTCTGCCTTAGGCTTGCATCAGCCTTTCACATGTATCACAATCCCTCAATGCGCATAACAATTCTTCACCCACACAAGGGTGGCACTTCCTCTCTTGTGTAAGCCGACGGTTCCATTTAGGAATTCCTTAGGTGACTTTCTTATCTGCAGGCTATCATGGCCCCATGATACCCACTCACCCTACACAAGGGTTACTACTGTTCATACAGTCCTCTTGAGTATTCTCTTCTTCACTTTTCCCTTTAATGTGCAGCACTGAATTTCATATGTATACTCTGTCAACACAAAATGGATAGCAAGCTCATTAGTATCGCTGCTCTAGTATTGTAAACATATTTCATAACATTCACTATCCAATATTGAAACACCAGGAATGCGTCCATTCCCTTAGGGCGTAATCAATATTGGCATCCCTAACATAACTCAGCACCAGAAAGGCGTGCACTCCTTACTGATGTGAACTATGCAGGTCCTACTCATACTTCAAGCAGTTTGCCATAATGGAAATAAAATCAAACATGCTCTGCATATTAACTCCAATAATTAGACATGCATGCATGTATATATATATATATATATATATATATCAGCCAGGGTTTATAGAACACTTATCCATTTTGCAGATGTTATTTCTCTTCATTAATGAGGAATGGGGGCTCCTTCTCTGAGTTGACAGTCCCTCGGTTTGCCATCCCAATTCCTTTTGATGTTACATCACCCTCATATGTCTTACTGACATAATCTTTACCATCTCACTCATATTGTTTACCAATCATGCAGTGCAGATGAGACATTAATAATGTCTTATGGCATTTCACCTGAAACCCATTTTCAAATCATGGAATCCCTTCCCATGAAGTTTGGCTTCTGCAGGACCTCTCTCATGGTCTTACTACAATGTATCTTCCTGGCACACTTATTGAACAGCCAAACAGTTAGCAACATTTAATCAATACAATTCAAATCCGATTGTTCCATAACCAATCCATGGCACTAATAATTAAATTCAATATGAATTTGCAACTCTGTCTACTACAGAAATCAGTTTTCTTATCCATGAGGCTATCCTCATATTATTTGGCTCCTATAAGTGATACCAATCTACCCGTTATGGTCTTATGCCCGCTGCCATACATGAGCATCCACTTACAGCATGTCCTCTTGACACATTTCCATATAAGCCAAACAATCATTAGCAATTATTAGCAAAATTTCAAATCCGAAATATTTACAAATCTGAGATTTACAACTGTTCTTACTAACAGAACTTAGATCTCTCAACCATTAGAACCTTCTCATAACCTCTGGCTTCTGCATATGGTAGATCCCAGTAGATCCCAGTCTCTAATATGGACTTATCCTCATTGCCATATCTAAGACTTTTCTACCTGAAACTAAAACTTCAATCAGCCAATCATGTCGTGAGCATCTATGCATATTATCATTTCATTGCCACAACTGTCACTGAAGTGATCTCAGAATTATAACACTCAATAATTCAAACACCTTCAGCTGTTAACATTTGAAATGCAACAAAATATATACACTTCTATATATGCATCATTATCACAATAGAATTTCAAGACATAGTCACACTATCCATGCAGCTTAAATAAATCGTAAATACTGATTACTTCACATTCCATGAAATTCTGTCATTCCAACAGAGTGATCTAATAGCCCATCACATGTCTACCTTCTTCATGCCGTTTTCCCCCTGCATTCCTAGTAGCTCATGAAATGGTATCATGATTAACAATAGTCCATCATTCCATCTATTATCTAACTGCATATATGTATATCACAACCATGCATTCACACAATGCATAACTCCTCAATGCATCATTGCATTAATCCATGAGTACTATGCATTCCAATATATTATGATCGAAACATGACTATCTCATATAACTTGCATTACCATAATCAGGACCACCAGTCCTCACTTGCTTTGGATATTAAGCACATAACCAACATACACATGGCATGATATAAATTCATATGAATGCATTGAGATTTCTAAACAGTCATAGGGTGTAAGGATCATTTCCTTCACCCACCCACACCTCACCAAGCTTGGTAGGTTAACAGTCCCAATCGAGATTCTATATCACATGCAAACTCAATCAACATAGCTCAAACATAGTTGAAGAGATCTCACCAAATTCTCTTTCCTCATTCATGCAATTTGGCACCAATAACCATTACCTGCATGGTTGTCATTAACATCGCCTGATGTTACCTGATCAGTTGGCCTCTTACCAGGGCTGCTCAGTCCTTCTGCCAACTTTATGATCATAGATTTGTTGCACCATCCTTTCTGCATAAGGTTGTTGACTTCATGTAACAACATCCTCATCACATTTAGCCATGCTCTTTGTTATCTTTGGTCCTACAGCCAATACCAACATCAATAGTGATTATCAACCACAATATTCTCCATTAGTGGCTCATTGCCTATGCAGACTTCATTATTCTACCAATATGCAATATCCCATTTATGCACAAGCATTTCCATATGCACTATGCAATGTTTGTTAAGATGCCATCTAGTGCATATACATCTATGTAATCCCTTACATTTTTAACATTTTTATGCCATATGACAATTTCATAATTATAAGTATGATAACAAACAGAGGTTTAAAGAATTCTTCCCTTTTCGATCCCTCCTCGTAACATGGAATTCCTCTTCCATATCATGCAATTGTAGAAATTGTCCACATTGACAACAAGATTTGTTTGTCAAAACAGCCGCTGGCACTCTTCTGCACTAAATATCTATGATATATGTAGACCTCATTCAAACTATGGACATTCATCATTGTTCCCTGCTGGGAAAGCTTTCCAATTCCTGTCTTCATGCTCCATTCCGACATCGGGTGCGGAAACTGCATCTCTTCAAAAATGACAACTTTCACTCCAATTCTGCACATTTTACACAGTTGCATTTTGGTCCAGAATGCCAACTTTAGCCACCTGTGGAAGAACATCTATGAGGAATCACAAAAAATTATCTATCGGGCGAAGTTAGTCCCTATAACAAGGAACACTCAGCAATTCACGGATTTCAATTCCGATGCACCATTCATCTTCTATGAATTTCTGGGTTTTACTACTTCTCACTTTTCACATTTTTCCAAAATTCCAAATTTTGGGCCAAAAATGGCTATCTCCCAAATAGTGCATTTCTGGAAAATCTTCGTCTAACGAAAATTGTCCGTCTTAATGAGAATATGAAATGTCTAGTTCAGTAAAATTTCTGATTCCCACATCTAGGGTCACTTTTACTGCCCACAAGCTTTCCAAAATCCCGAAAAAGTGACCCGGAACAGTGCTTTTTGGCCTTCATGCTCACCCCGACTCCACATCCTTTGGAGTTTGGCTCCAAGATTCTGAAGTTAACACTGTGCCTGCTTCATGGCCGCGCCTGATCAATTTCAGCTCAAACTGACCTTCCGTCAAGCCTCGGGACTCCGTCCTTCAAAAGTCACTGTTATCCATTTTCTGTCAAATCAGAGTGTAATGGGCTAGGGGTCTTCACTGGTTCTTTCATGGCCTTCGTCAATGGCCTCCGAGCCCCACAGGAATCATTCCATTCTGAGTTCGGATGCTCCTGCTATCCAAAAATCAAGTTTTAGTCACTTTACTTTCTGAGTTCGGATGCTCCTGCTATCCAAAAATCAAGTTTTAGTCACTTTATTTATTTTTTTTTTTTTTTTTCGGGAATCTCTCCGCAACTGCGGGCCGGTTCACCGAACGCTCCCGCAACTGCGGGGCGGTTCACCGAATGCTTCCGCAACTGCGGGGCGGTTCACCGAATGCTCCCGCAATTGCGGAGCAATTCGGCGAAGGCTCCCGCAGTTGCGGAGCCATTCAGCGAATGCTCCCGCAACTGCGGAGCCATTCGGCGAATGCTCCTGCAATTACGGAGCCATTCGGCGAAGGCTTCCGTTGCGGAGCCATTCGGCGAATGCTCCCGCAATTGCGGAGCCATTCGGCGAAGGCTTCCGTTGCGGAGCCATTCGGCGAAGGCTTCCGCCGTTTCGGAAGACTTTCTCGAACTCTTCCGCAAATTCGGAGCCGTTCGCGGAATCCTTCCGCAGTTGCGGAAGAGAAATCTTTCCGAAAACTTCATCTTGACGCCGAACACTTAGAGAAATTTTCAGCTTTTTCGAAGCATTTCACCGAATTTTTCTGCGTTGCCGGACAACTCACGGAATCCTTCCGCAAATTTCGGAAGAAAATTCCTTCCGCAAATTTCGGAAGGGAATTCCTTCCGCAAATTTCGGGGCGACTTCCCGAACTCTTCCGCGTTGTGGAAAAACTCGCGGAATGCTTCCGCAGTTTCGGAGCAATTCGCTGAATGCTTCCGCAGTTGCGGAAGACATTCGAGAATTCTTTCCGAAACAGACTTAAACGGATTTTTTTCAAAGACACTTAGGAAAAATCTGCAAACTTTCTTTCATCTCACATTCAACAATCCAACCAATGGATTCACAATTAATCTCTGTACACACAAAATACAAAATACAAAATGCATGTACACACAAAATGCATTTTAGTTCCAAATACAAAATGCATGTACACACAACGATTTATATCTCTGTGAAGGGCCCAACAGCCATAGTGTTGAACCTAGAGCTCTGATACTACTCTGTAACATCTCCTTCTTCCATTAAATGTGGGGAAGGAAATACTAACCACACACCGGGGCTTTTGGCAAGCTTGGCCCCAATATCTTTCATAACATAAATACATAACAATTAAAAACTTCTCTATACAGATGCGAACTTCAATAAAACACAGCGGAATTAAACATAACAACACACATAAGCACAATCAGAAGGTGATTCCATATGCAAGGATTCAATACCATTCTTAGGCTATGCATAGACCTCATTACAAAATCGATCTCATGAATAAATCACATTCAGATTTAGCACATTGCAGAACACTGAATATATATATAAATTGAAATCACAGAGAGTACTTATCTTGCAACGCAATTGTCCAACGACTGGCTACGTGAGAGCAACGTTCCACCCAACCATAGATCTCTATTCAGCCTGTATTCTTTCAGCTGAGAGATCACCCGCGAGCTAGGCTGTGTATCCACTAAGGAGGAACTAGATGGCTCACTCACAGCCAGGGTTTCACTCAGGCAGTCATGCTAAGCCAACACACAGTTAGGTTTTTCAAGCATACAATAGGAAATGGGGAAGGATGCTAGTCCACTGAGCTCAATCCCAGATCTAGATACACATCAAGCTAGACTCAACGATCCCAGCCTCCATTCAAACATCCGCACTTGGATTTCTCACAACTCTGTCACAAATAATCCCAAATCCGTCACTGATTTTCTGGGCAGTTAAAACTGGGTTTCCCCATGGATTTTGGGGTAGCTATTGCTCCCAAATTCGCCCCAAGGCTCATACCAATGGATCCCCCATTGGATTTCACTGTCCAATACCCATTCTGGGCGTTTTTGGCTTCCCAAAACGTGGGTTCATTCCAAGTCGCGATTTCTGGTTTTTCTCACTGTTGGGAGCTCGTTTTTGGATGGAGAATGAAGCTCCCCCTTCACCATGGAATGGGGATGAGAATGAAGCCACCTCCCATGAGGTAGAGTGACTTGTGGGACAAGTAAACAGAGCCCATACCCACCCATATGAATTTCAGGGCTACCCATGCTCCATTGAAGCCATGGGATGAAATCTCAACCACTTCCTTACAACAGGCATTAATGTCACCTAGGGAAGTCAATGGGTTCTCATAATGTCATATGGCAACCTATGGTTCACTCCCATAGCCCCCTCACCACTCCCTAGTGGATACACGTGGCCCCTTCTCATTCGTTGCCTCCGTAGCCAGTTTTGGTATTTTATATTGCATGATGTTTAATTACACCCTTTTACAATGTTCCATGGCTTCAGAGCTCATGGTATCAAAATACTTGCCCTTTAAATAAAATTCGGGCTTTCACTAGCGGGGCTTTGGCTTTGAGCTCCACGCTAGGAAAACATACATCACATGTACACATTATTTACATTAAAGGCTAATATATCCTAAGGGTCGAATTGGGGGTATTACAAACCATATGTGGGAAGGCTGCTTTGAACCTTGATATGTCCAAGAGGGAGTATCCACTTAAAGCAAAACATTTCCACCACATAGCTCTCTATGCAATATTCCTCACATGCCCAACTGAATATACACACGATCAACCAATACTCACATGCCAATCTTTAGCTTGTGCAACCCCAATGCGTATGGATTGTATGACCCATATACGCCACCAAGCCTCTCTCAACATGCACGCATGGCCTTTAATAGGCCAACGTTCAACCATGGAAATAAAATAAATTGTTTTGTCTTCCATCAACAATCACTAAGATCGACAGACATAATTGGAAGCCCCCTAGAAAATTGCAACAATTAATTAATGGTAATCATATATATCTAATCATATAAATAAATGAATGGTGGAGGATAGAGAGAAATTTAGATTCTTTAATTGCTTAGTGCAGAAAAATCCTCAACTTGGAATGAATTCTCATAATAAAACAATTAGACAATCATTAAAACACAAAGTATCTTTTATTTCAATTGACATACAAAAATAAAACAATATATAGAGATTCATCACGCAAGAACATAATATTTAACTTGGAAACCCAAATGGAAAAACCAATATTCAATTGACTTTAGCTAGACTCTTTATTTCTCAACAAATGTGCAGGTTAATGTACCATCTAACTCTATAGTTCATTCTTAGTCTTTACATTGGAATTTTGGAAACAATTCCTCTCACTATCAACCAAACAACCTCTATTCCTTTGTTGTGCAAGAATAAATAGAAGAATGCCTCAACTAGGGGTCCGTTGGATGTTCAAAAATCCACAACTTTTTAGTTTCTCCCAAGTCCAACGTGATTCTCCTCTATTGTCTTTTTTTTTCAATAAACTCTTAAGGAATAGTTTCTCATGTTTTATTTCTTAAAATACTTTTTTTGTTTTCTTCTCACTTCTTTTTTCCAATCATTTTCTTTTGATATATTTAAATATCCCACGCTTACATTAAGAGTGCTATACTAAGTTGGGATGGCATGGGTTCCTTCATGCCATCAACGATGCCTCCTACCTTTGAGCCAATATCCAATTATGTTGTAGTGTGGATTTAACTCAAATCGCACTTCCCCATTGGGAGGATTTTAGTCCCCAAAAGATTCCAAGGACATGTGAGGGAACTTTCCTTCAATCTTGTCCCTTTGATACCAATTCACTTGGAGTTTGTTTTCTAAGGCTAATATGCTTTATCTCTTATCATCATCTAAGAGTTATACATTCCTTCTACTATAGAATGGTATCTTGTTTCAATTCTTCAAGAGCATGGAGTGAAAAGTCTTTGACAACGGGGAGAACCTGATGGTCATCTTCTCCATCTAGTATGTAGGTCTCGGAAAATCTCAGATACTCCACATTCACCACAAAACTAATCTACATATATAGAGGAAGTCTCAATCTAGATCCATTCTTGTTCACTTGCTCAATGATGTTAAAAGGTCTATATTTGAGAGGATTGAGTTTTTTTGCTTCTCCTTGCATTTTCTCATTATGGAGGTAAAGCCACACCTTATATCCAACATGAAACTTATGATATTCTCTATAGTGGTCATGTCTGGATTTATAACAATTTTGATTTCTCTCAAGATGTTCTTGCACCTTTAGATGTATTTACTTTCTCTTGTCCACAAATGTGCTTGCGTTCTTCTCATCTCCTTGCAACTCTGCTTCATCCTTCTGTTGTCCATACACAATGTCAAATGGAGGGGGAGGAAAAAAATAGTAAAGAAAGTCCCAAAAGGCTATTTGTTGGTGGAAGACTGAAGTGCTCAATTGTATGAGTATTGGACATACAACCATTGCTTGTCCCATGTCTTTAGCTATTTTCTATTATAACCTCTCGACAACTATAGCAATGTTTAGTTGAAAACTTCCATTTGTTAGTTGGTTCGGGGATGCAATACAATGGAATACCTAAGCTTGGTATTCATTCTCTCCTAAAGAATTGTCCGTAATCTACCCAAGAAATTTCTATCTCGATAATATATGATGGATCTTGGCAATCCAATGTACCCAAACATGACTGAATAATAACTTATCTACTTCTAATCCATATATCATATTTTTACATGGAATGAACACACACATCTTGTTGAAGTGGTATACCATGGTTAACAAGTAGTCATGGCCTTTGGGATACATGGAAAAACCTCCAACAAAGTCCATGGAGGTTCAAATAATACAACCTCTATTGCTTTCTATATACAACCCAAGATTTTTTGTTGTTTGGCTTGCTTCTATTGCAAATAAAATTTAATAAATCCCACCACATGATCCTTCATTATTGGCCAATACACATGCCTCTGCAAATTTTCCACTTTCTTCATCACACAAAAATGGGGCCAACAATTCTAGAAGTATAATCCTCTCATAAGTTGAATCCTTGTATCTAGTGATATGCACAAGTTGTCCAAGTTGTATAGAAGCCCATCTTGGAGGTGATATTCATTTCCTTTCATGGCAAGCTAGTCTCTCCTTCAATTGCTTGTATAATCCCTTGGAATCTTCGTCTCCCTCATAGTCTTCACTTAGTAGATCATGAGTGAAAGGGTCAAGTTGCATTATCACACCAACTGTTGCAATCTTCTTTAGTGGGGGTTGTGAAAACATGTCCACTAGCTTGAGTTGTAGCTCCTTTATTGTACTTTATCAATAGGTGGAATTGTTGCAACAATCCCAACCACTTATAATGCCTCACTTGATGCATATTTCTTTGATTTTGTAGGTTCTAAAGGGGTTGATGATCAATGTGTATGATGGTCTCTTTTACTAGGAGGTAGTGCTTCCACTTCTTCACCACTTACATAATCACAAAGAGCTCTTTATCATACATGGGGTGGTAAAGTATTGTTCCATGAAACAATTCTGAATGGTAGCACACTAGTCTTTTTCCTTGCATAAGCACGATCCCTAATGCATATCCATTGGCACATGTCACTCCATTTCAAATGATTGTTGTAAATTGGGAATGGCTAGGACTAGAGCATTATTGACATTCCTCTTCAAGTCTTCAAATTCTCATTGTTGTGGATTACCCCAATGAAATATTTCCTTTAATGGTCATGGCATGCAATGGTGCTACTACTGCTAAAAGGTTTGCAATGGAATTTCTCAAGTATTGAGTTGCTCCCATGAAACTCTTGACCTATGTCAAGCTAGTGGGAATAGGCCGTTTGATGATGGCTGCAAACTTGTTTGAATCCATCCTCAAATATCTTCCACCAATCATGTGTCTAAGATAGATCAAGGAATCCTTTCCAAACTCACATTTCTTTGAATTTTCAATCAATTGATTATTCTTTAAGGTCTCTAATAGATGCATCACATGGGAAATGTGCTCTTGCCAAGTATTATTGAAGATTAGTATGTCATCCATGTACACTATTACAAATGAGTAAATAAAATGACATATCACAATATTCATCAATCTCATGAAGGTTGTGGGTGCATCAAATAAACCAAAATGAATCATTAACCACTCATACAAACTTTGCCTTGTCTTCAATGTTGTCTTCCACACATATTCTACTTTGATTCTAACTTGATGGTAACTTGTTTTGAGGTCTATCTTGGTGAAGAACTTGGCTTTTTTAGTTGACCCAATAAGTCATCAATCCTTGTCAAAGGATATCTATTCTTGAAGGTGATTTTGTTCATGGCATGATAATCAATGAACATTATTCCACTTCTATCCTTCTTTGACACAATGATGATGGGTGGACCAAATAGTGATGCACTGGGCCTAATGAATCCATGATCTAACAACTTCTGCAATTGCTTCTTCACTTTGTATGCTTCTATGATGGACTACCTATCCAACCCAATGTTTGGCAGTGAAAATTTCAGCAACAACTTAATTTTGTGCTCAACCTCTCACTTGGGTGGTATCCCTTGGGATCTTGGAACACCACCTTGTAGGATTCAATCAATTGTTTTAGTTGTTTGTGCTTCTTGCTACTACATCCTTCCAAGAATGCCTTCGTTTCCACTTCACTGCCTTCTCCTTGTTGCTCTTCTTCTCTAAAAAACAGTAAGACAAACTTCTTTGTGTTGACAATTATCCTTCTTGCTTGATGAGCATTGATCAAAGACAATTTAGATTTGTCCCTATGTGCATTTATGGTATATACCTTCCCATATTTGGTAAGCCTATACTAGTTTGTTGTCTTCCTAAACATGTCATATCTCATGTATAGGTATGGGCTTCCCAAGATGACTCCACACACATCCAATGAATCAAATTTGCTACCACTTCATCCATGAAGTTGTGGTTAATGAAAAACTTGAATTTGCATTTTTTTTCCACTCTTAATTCTATGTCTTGTCTTACCTAGCCCAAGGTATATGGATACCGGTGGTCATGAGTCTCTAGGACAAGCTTCTCAACCACTTGCATATAGATAAAATTGGATTGTGAATCAAGATCAAACAAGAAATATACCTTTCTTTGTTTCATGTAGATCTTGATTCAAAAAAACTTTGCCATCTCCTTCTCTTCCTTATGACTGCAACCAATTAGTGATACTTACTTTTGAAGAGTAGTACACCTGATATTCCCTTGTAGGTTTGAGGTACTGTCCACCCTCTCCTCAACATCTATGGTTATCAATGCCTTCTTCTTCTTCATCTTCTAGAAATACTTGGGGAACTTATCAGGTACAATTTCCAGTAGTCTTCCTCAGTATTTTCCTTTCTATCACAAGCATTTCATTGCTTGACATAATGTTTTACTTCCTGCATAAATACCATGATCTTCTTCTCCATCCACTTCTTCATGTTCTTCCCTTTTCTATGCTTCTTACGTAGTTCTATTTGCTTATGCATGCCAAAATACTAATTCCTCTTATCTTCTTCAAGGTACTATTCTTGAACACTTTCTTCATCAATTATCTTAGGCTTGAACATCATCATTTGTCACCAAATATAAGGAAGCATTTCTCCCAAATTCTCAATCAATATATCTAGTCTTTTGCGAGGGACACCTAGCTAAATAGTTCTCTTCTTGAACTCTATATTGAGCTCCCGAACTGATTCCCCTGTCTTTGCCTATAGTAATGCCATGTAATATATTGGTTCTCCTCATATCCATTTGGGTATATATAATTGGTATTTGATAATTCCTTAAAGGCCTCCCAATCAATGATTAATGGATCATTTCCTAGTGCTCCACCAGCTGTATCACTCTCCCACCATACCGAATATTGGCCTTTAAGACTCAACTAAGCAAATGTAATCCTATATTTCCCGATGACATTGTGCATGCTAAATGACACCTCCATCTCTTGTGGCCACTTGTTCAATTTGATGGATTCAAATTTCTTACATATGGCTTGATGTCTACCTTTTCCTCTACATGGAAAGGTACTTGCATTCTTCTATATTAGTTACATTCTCCCGACTTTGTCTATCTTGCACTCTATCTCTAGATCTCTCTCATTTTTCTTTGAATATTCTAGCCCAACCTTGTGTTGTGAGGGTGTTTCCATACCCTTCATTACCAACAATTGGGTGGTAATTCTCTTGTTTAGTTGATCCAACCTGACCCTGCGATCTTCTTCTTCGTATTATTCACAATGACCCTTTGTCATTGTTGGTTCTCTACTTATTTGTAGGCATGGAAACAATTCTTATCCACTCCTTCTATTGTCACTATGGGTGTTTACGATACATGTATCAACAAGTATATTCAAACTTGGTCTCTGATACCATATGATCCATAAATGGTGGTGTTATATCCTACCCCCTTCACCAACACAAATCCCTAAAAATTTTCCAATCTCCTTTAATTGCTGCAAGTGTTGTTAATATTGTGAAGCAAGAGGTAATATTATTTTCTTAGTAAGCTTGTGCTAAGATTGTATGGTTATGGAGTGTTTAGATGCCAACAAATAAACTCAAATTGATGCCCATTCATTCATTAGGATATTATCCCCTCTATGAGTATAGAAGGTAATTATCTTGACTCATAACAATAACTTTCCTATCTACCATATCATCTACTTAGTTTGTGAAAGACTCACTTACAACTTTCCTGTGTTTATAATCCAGCTTTGATTTAATTTAAACATCATTCATCCAACATATATGAAATGACAAATAAGTAAACCATAAAGCATGTATGAGATGATAAACAATTAAACCATATGTGGGATGGCCGCAAAAGTAAATGAGGAAAGACTGAGCTATACCATATTAAACATCTGAGAGAGAGGATCCACTTAATGTTGAAATGTTTCCACCACCCAGTTCTCTATTCGATTATCCTCACATTCCTCACTAGATATGTACACACCCAACTCAATAATCCCATGCCCCACTGGCTAAACACACACCCAATTGAACTCAATACTCACATGCCCACCTTCATCTTTTGTCACCCTAGGGAAGAGAAGGTAGCCTTATCCACAATGCATACAACCTATATGGTCCACGTATGTCCCCAAGCTTCTCTCAACACATTCATACAATCTTCAAGGAAGATGAATATGCTAATGTGTATCCATGACACGTAAAGAAAGTGTCATGTTTTCCCTCAATAGTCACTAAGCTTGACAAACAAAATTGGAAACCCTCTAGAATAGTGCAATAGTTAATTAATGGTATCCATAGATATCTAATCTTGAAATAAATGAGTGTTTGAGGATAGAGATTTGTTGGGATTCTTTACTTGTTCAGGAAGAATGAAAACATGGAGGAAAATCTGAAACCTACAATGGGGAATGGATTCTTATCATAAAATAGCCAAGCAACTATTAAAATACAGAGTAGCTTCCATTTAAACCTGCATATAGAAAATAAGACAACATATAGAGTGATTCATTACATAAGAACACAATATTTATCCCAAAAACTCAAATGAGAAAACAAACATTTAATTGCCTCAATCAGGCTCTTTATTTCTTGGTAAATGTCCATGTTATAGTACCATCTAACTCTTTGGTTCATTCTCACTCTTTACATGGGAATTTGGGCAACAATTCCTCTCACTCTCATCCAAAGAACCCCTATTCATTTTTTGTACAAGATTAACTAGGAGAATGACTCTGATGAGGATTAACTAGAAGTCCATGTGTCCCTAGCTCTTCATCTCCCCCCAAGTCCAATAAGCTTCTCCTTTTTTGTCTTTTTTTTCAATAAACACCTAGGAATAAATTTTCATGTTTTATTTATTTTTTAATATACATATTTTTTCTTTTCACTTTCCTTTTTCAATTCACTTTCTTTTCATCTATTTACATTTTCCATGCTTAAATGAAGAGTACTATATTGGTGTAGGAGTGGAAATTGGTTGAGATGACAAGGGGACCTTCACACCATTAAAACTATTTCCTACCTCATCCATAACATTGAACCTTGCCTTTATCGATCTTTGCAAAACCTAAGTTGATAGCCAATTGTGTTGTTGTGTGGATCCAATTCAGATCACTATTCATTAGAGGAAATTTAGTTTAAAAAATGGTCTCCTAAGGAAATTACTGCATTACAATCATGTATCCCACATCACACTACCATGTAAGCTCGATTAATTTATAATTACAAGATGATAGTTAAAGAAAATAATGGGAAGTTAAGGTTCTTATATTATATAATATATAAGTGGTCTAATTTCACTCTAATTTATTATATTAATAAATTATGAAAGTGACTGTTCACATTATAATAGTATATTATATTAATGTTAATTTGTTATATATATAAAATTGGGGAATCAACAACTAGGGCTGGGCTCGTACTTTTGTAACATGGAGTTGATTTCACTCCGCTATCACTATATACAAGACACCTACAAAGCCCCACATGTGGCACATAAGACTATATATATATATATTCAACAAATAGGGTTGGGCTTGTACTTGTATGACATGGAGTTGATTTCACTCCGCAATCACTATATACCAGACATACCTACAAAGCCCCACATGTGGCACATAAGACTAATTGACATTTAAACCCATGACATCACAAATAGTACCTTATTAGTACACCCTATCGTCCAATGATTTACACATCGAGAATGATATTAATTTGTTATATTATATTAAAATAGTAATTTGTTATTATATTATATTATATCATTATTATAATATGGAGCACTACCATGTGCTCTAGTTACATGAACAAATATGTGAATTTCATCCCTTTCATTTCTTTTTTTTCCAAAATGTCATTTGGGAGAGTGAGTAAAGTGCTCTAGTTAGATGAACAAATATGTGAATTTCATCCCTTTCATTTCTTTTTTTCCAAAATGTCATTTGGGAGAGTGATGCACACACTTTTTTGGGATTGATGTTCATTATTTTTGGTAAAAGGCATTAGAATGCCTATCTTTACAAAATTTGAAGCAAGCAAAAATGCATGATTGCCTTTTTTGGGATTAATGTTCATTATTTTTGGTGGAAGGCATTAGAGTGCCTATCTTTGTAGAATTTGAAGCAGGCAAAACACATGATTTCCTTTTTGGAAGGCATAAAATTGTCTTATTACATAATTTGAAGAAGGAAAATTTTTAAATACCTTTGGGTATATGACATATGAGTAGTTTCTTCAGTCTATGTTTTGGACTTTATGGTCGGAATCTGGTAAATTTGCTTTTGGTAAAATCCAAATTTGGAAGTGTTTAAATTGTGTTTTTGAATCCATAAATAGATTCAACACCCTTGAATACCCCATGGCACCCAAATTATGCAATTTTCATAGCTAATATATGTGATTTAAAGATTTTTTAAAGATTTACAACCGTACTTCTAACAAAATAAAACGGAGAATATGCTTGGAAAAAGTTAAAAACGTAGAATATTTAGACTATACCTATGACATATGTAATTTTGTTTTCATTTAAAATAAAATTATGTAATTAAAAAAAAAAATATATTAAATTCTCCTTCCTTCATCCTTGCTTTTGAAGACTTGGAGCTCTTCTCCTTCCTTCAAAATCTCCTCAGCATGCCTTTGCTCTTTTTCTCTCTCTTTACCATGCCTCCCATGCCTTTCTTATATAGCATTGGGAAATGAGCCTTAGGTTTCTCTTTTGAGTGTGGGATTATTCATTTTCCTCATTTTGATTATTTTCAAGTGAAAACCCACTTTTGAATAGTTTTTAGGATTTTTGCTCCACTTAGGATGATTTAAACACAATTAATGCATTTTAATGCATTTCCTAGAGAGGATTCTTCTCTGATTGAATTTGTGTCATGACTTCCTATCGCGGGTGCATGGTAAACATATGTTGCTCCTTCACTTAGTTAAGGGTGTCAATTTGATTGTTAACATATGCCCCCTAATGTGTGAGGTCCGAAGCAGAGCTAAGGGCCGAAATACATTACTGAAATTTATACTCGGTATACTGATACTCGGTATACTAATACTCTTTATACTGATACTCTTTGTATTGATACTCTTTATCATTCAAAGCAAGGATAAGGGAAGGAAAAATCACGGGCGTAGGATTGAGGATCACACCTGCAAGACATAGCAATTTCTCAAATATATAATATTTTCCTGAGGCAGGCATACCCATGCTCAGCAGTAAACAAGCATGGCCACGAACAATACATAGTGGATCCATGTCAAAAGCAATTTTTTTCTGAAAATGTTTACATGCACTTTGATGAGTGCGAGAACAAAGTCTTTATTGAACTTTTTGACATGGCCGTCTAATCTTGCGCAGCTCAGGCAGTTCATCGATGAGTGATACAGATATTTTTCCCAAGGTCTTCAACACAAACTGACGATAGTACGAGTTTATATCATGCGAAATAACTGATTTGATGTCGAGCATAATAAAACACCATTTGATTACCGGTCATTGATGTATATCATTAACAGATGCGAGGAGACCCACTGATAATGATGATGGACTCTAAGGTACTGAGTACAAACTAACAAGTGTGAATAAATGATCTGAAGTCGAACACTTGTAGAATCAAGCAATCAGGGGTCATTGATGTATACCCATTGTCATTTGTGAGGAAACCTGCCACTAATGACTGGAAGATCCAAGGTACTCCTGGGTTTCTAGATCCATGTCCTAGATGATTATTTGATGTCGATAGGAATAGATCCATCGAAAGGAGGGCATTAATGCATCCCACACCAACTGATATGAAACAAAAATCAATAGTCTAATATAATTTGGTAGAACTGCAAGATCTAACACTGTATACTGACACAAGGAAGGCCGACATGATTGGTTAGGAATATTTGAGGAATGGCCGACTCGGTTTGGACTTCCCTTGAACACATGACACGATGCAGAATGGACACTTGGAAACATAGGACTTTGAGTAAAATACCTTAATGAAATCCACTAATGCCAGATGCATTAACAAAAGTTCCATTGGTGACGGGAAGGATAACCCATCGGTGGAGATCTGTTCAAAATATTGGTACAGTTTCCTAAGGCAAATACAGATGGTGTACTGAAAGAGGATACAAAATTATGTGCCGTGTTCAAGGGCGACAAGGACTGACTGTTGCCGTTTTCTTTAGAGTTTATAATTTGAAGTGATTCAAGTCTCTCCCATTTTGGATTTTTGTGTTTTCCAATATTTTTTAACCTTTTTCATTTATTAGCTTGAAAAAAGAATAAAACATGCTATGATACATTAGAGGAAACGAGTGTCTCAAGGGCATGCGCCTAAATGGAAAGGGCATGGGTCAGGCCAAGGCAAAGATCCGTATTGCAAACAAGGGCTGAGCTAGTTATGTACACTCTTATAGATGTTTCCTCCATGGGTATGGGTCAAATATACATAAGCAATGGTTTATAGGCATCTTGTAATAGAAAGTGACTATACAGGCAAATAAGCAACATAAGCAATAAGAAACGAAGTAGTTTGCATGGATGTTCAAGTGGATATTTTAACACAAGCTTATGTAAAATGACAAAAAATTGGGAGCCCATCAGGATATGGTCAGAAATGTATGGAAGAGAGATATGTGGTCTCAAACTCCAAGTCATGATGGGACTAATAGGGCTCCCGAGCCTATAAGAATAACCCAGCATGGGCACCAAAATGGCAATGGGGTGCTGACTAGGGTGTCCCATATTCGGTAGGCTCTGCTGTCGGAATGGTGGAAAATACGGATATGAAGGGTTGACCCACCAATTCCCAATAGGTTCGACCCTATGGTAAGTTTGGGTTGCAAAAGGTTCAAATGCATTTTCACAAAGGGATGGCCTAAACCTATATGCAAGTTTCCAAATATACCAGATAAGATCGAGGAACATGCACATCATACTCCTATACTTGGGTATATTTATATCAAGTATGCTCCCAGTGGCCCCACAAAAGATGGTCTTAGGTGGGTACAATCAAATGTTTACAACTTCAAGGATATCTTCATGTGATGATAAAATGTAATCCAAGAAGTCATGTGAGCTGGGATATCTCACAACCAAAATGGGCCAGGTAACCGAATCATATTCCTCCATCAAGGGAAGATTTTGATTCGAATCTGCCGAAGCTATTTGAGTAGCTTGGTTTGAAACTTCTACGACAAATAGGGGTGATCCAAATGCTCGCCAACATGGAAATGACCTTACACAAGCTGAGGTCCCTTCATTTACTATGGTTAGATAGATGTTCTTACCATGAGTCATTACTTTAATATGAAAAGCAACTTCGGGAAGGATCCTACATATTGAATGGTTTATGTCTGATGTGATCAAAGTCTCATCGGATGGATCAACAACACAAATAGTATACAATAGTTCCTTTCTTGGCACAGAATGACATTGCAATACCTCCAAGGCCGACATGGCACATGGTACTTGAGCTAGGTCCTCAAGAACATTACTGTTCTGAGCAGCTTGCGTGTTGGGATTATGCATTGTTCTACGTAGAACACCTTTGGGTGGGTGTGGTACTAAGTATATGGTTGGTTTCTCAATGTAGAGATAATCATATGGTTGTGATTTCGACTGATTTGGTGTACTAGGAGAGACATCATAAGAATAAAATCTTGTTTGAATGTTCATCTCAGGATCACACATGAAGACATTGGCATTAGTATCATTGCCCCCTTATGGGGGGGGGGGGGGGGTGGCTGGTTGCCCCCTGGCGGAGGTATCGGTGTCAAAATAGTGGGTTGTTGTTTCCCACGGCACCGAATCACAGTTGGTGCATCTCCCTTCCTAGAGTTAGCATTTTGCTTACTCTTGTACTTCTTCTCCTTTCCTCTAAGGTCTATGGATGAGACTGTGAGGATGTTAGAATTGTTGGAAGGATTAGCAGGTTCGTACATTTCCTGGCTAGCTATGGGTTGCGAATTCTGAATAGAAACTTGTCCCAGATGTGGGGTAATCTGTTCAAGATGGTTGACGGAATCCGTCAACCCATTGACATGAGGTTCATGTGGCAGCCTAGCTGGATCAAACACAGGTCTTGCAGGTTGGTTCCAAAAAGCTTGGTTATTTTCTAGAACCGAATCACTCCATGGCAGAATGGGGTTAACGGTTGGATTGCCCCCTTGCGGGGTTAGGCCCGAAAAATATTGGTTACTTTCTATAACCTGACCACTCCACTGATGTGGTCCCTGGGTGTGATAAGAATTCCAAGGTGGGTTTCCTGTTTGCGGAGACTGAACCCAAGAAGTTGGCAACTTCCTGAAACATGACCATTGGGTGGATTGCCTCCTTACAGAGGTGGGGTCCAATTTCCTTGATCCCAACCATACCATGGCGGTTGAACTTGGTATTGAAAATCATTCCAAGGTTGAATACCTCCTTGCAGAGGTGGAATCCAAAAAGGTTGGTTACTTTATGAATATTGCCCAGTCCATTGTGAATTAGGTTGCATGTATGGATTGCCCCCTTGCGGGGGTATGTTCCATTGAGATTGATGACTTGGTGGAACATTACCATTCCATTGTGGGATAGGATTAATAGGTGGATTCCCCCCTGGCGGGGATACGCTCCATTGAGATTGATGATTTGGTGGAACATTACCACTCCATTGCTGGTTGGGATTAATGAGGGGATTGCCCCCTTGCGGGGGTGGGCCCAAATTAGATTGGTTACTAGTTGGAATCAGACCACTCCATTGAATGTTTCCTTGGTTTGGATAAGAGTTCCAAGGTTGATATCCGCCTTGCGAAGGTGGGACCCAAGAAGATTGGATACTTCCTGAAACCTCCCCACTCCATGGTGGAATGGGGTTGATAGGTGGATTGCCGCTAGGCATTATGCTAGGATAAGTCGGAGGATAAACCCCCGGGTCCTTTCCACTAATCTGAGGAGCATAGCCCCAATTGGCATAAATGTTCCCTGGTTCATTGCTTCCGCTAGGAATATTACTATTCCATGGTGAAGGGTTTCCCCCGGAAGTAGAATTTGGACAAGTGTTTTGTATACCATGAGGACTCTGATTTACTCCTTGTGTGTGTTGACCCTAGTTAGCCAAATCATATGGAAAACCAATGTTTGAGAAAGCCATGGGGTCTTGTGTTGGATTGTGCATGTCATGCAAACTTTCAGAAAGAGGTTTGATATCACCCAGTGACTCACGGATAATAAGTGTAATTGGTTCTGAAAGACTCATCAAAAAAGGAATTTCATGAGCATGTGTGTAATGTTTCAATGTTTCAATTTCAACTAGAGTAAGGTTATCAACTACATCTTTATTCAGTTCATGATGTGACGATGAATTCTCAGTGTTGATTTGATGTTGTTCTTCTTGAGTAATGTTAATTGAGTTAAAAAACAGTTTTGTTTCCAAGTCATTAGAATGTGGTTTTTGTGTCTGTCTCTGCAATGTAGCAGGGCCTTCAAATTCTGGTGACTCACTAGTTTAACTAGTTGTGTCTACACTAGTTTAACTATCTTGCTAAGAGGTGGTGAGTCTCTACGTCAAAGATGAACATATTATCACAAGTTATTTTAAATATAGATTCATTCATCCACTTAAGACAAGCAAATTTAAGATCTACATCCATTTACAAGTTTAAATCACACAATACAAGCAACATTTAAACATCATAATGGCAGAAACTTGAATCAATTCATGCTAAAACAATGGAGAAGATACATGATTACCAGGAATCCTAGTGTGAGTGCCTCCTCCCTTGCCATAAATTCTCCTTCCTTCATCCTTGCTTTTGAAGACTTGGAGCTCTTCTCCTTCCTTTAGAATCTCCTCAGCATGCCTTTGCTCTTTTTCTCTCTCTTTACCATGCCTCCCATGCCTTTCTTATGTAGCATTGGGAAATGAGCCTTAAGTTTCTCTTTTGAGTGTGAGATTATTCATTTTCCTCATTTTGATTATTTTCAAGTGAAAACCCACTTTTGAATAGTTTTTAGGATTTTTTCTCCACTTAGGATGATTTAAACACAATTAATGCATTTTAATGCATTTCCCATAGAGGATTCTTCTCTGATTGAATTTGTGTCATGACTTCCTGTCGCGAGTGCATGGTAAACATATGTTGATCCTTCACTTAGTTAAGGGTGTCAATTTGATTGTTAACATAGGGATAAGGATTTAAAGGATCTTTAGTTGGGTTACAACGTAGTGAATGAGATAAATTTAAAGTAGTGATAAAAAACTTAGTGCAATAGAGTTTCATTTCAAAATTGAAACATCTTTATTACGGTTCTGGGTACATGAAATTTCTATATTCATAATGCTCATGTATTCTTAGATACATTGTGAGATGGCTTGCATTACTAATATTATCATTTTTTGAATTTGATGCAGTGTCGAGCTTCAATATCTCTTAAAAGATAAAAACTATTAACTAAGGACATCTATTGTACACTATAGAATCAATCCCCCACATCCTAACAATGAAGAGCAATTTAGGAGGGAACTTAAATTTAGGACCATTGCAACTGAGAGTACTGATGTATACTCACAAAAATCCTTAATTACCATTGCAAAAGAACACTGCCTAAAGTAACAAGCGTGAATCGACATAAGAACCTGATTCTTACAACATCATTTCAAATACCTACAAAATTGAAGTGGGCATGGAAATAAACATAAAATTGTGGAATTACAGAGAACCCATGATGTTACTTTTCTCTGGTATTCAACCCTAATATTTCAGCTCCAATATTTGACAACTACAATAAGCCATGTGGAAGAAAGGCTAACCTATAACTCACAGTGGCATCAAAGAAAGATCGAACAGATGCAAAGATGACTCAATGAGACTGAATTTTCTCATTAGTTGGTGCAGAAAACCACAAGAAATGCTAAGCAAACTGAATGTGATTACCATATATTGTTTGCCCTTTAATAACCACGCAGAAAATGAAAATACCCATTGGGGATGCCAAATGGGGCTCTGTAAACTGTCATTGCTCAAAATCAAGGTCGAATGGGGATCGAAAAATTACCATTGCCTAAAATCGAGGGAGAATAGTAACTCTAGAAACCACCATCACTCGAAATCAAGGGAGAATGGTGCTACATGAGCTGCCATAGCTAGAAATCGGGGGGCGAATGAGACAGAGAAGGCAAAAATTCTTGAAATCGAGGGGCAAATGAGACAAAGAAGGAAATAATTCTAGAAATCGGGGGGCGAATGGCAGATCCAGGTCAAATTTGAGTGGGCTAATATTTTTTTTGGGACCATTTCTCACATATTCGGTTGTGCTAAAAAAATTCTTAATGTTTTTTGACAAATAAAAGGGTGGCTAAGTAATATTATTTATAAAAACTCTTTCTATATAATAAATTCACCCAAGGAAAATTTTGACCCCTTTAATTTCTCCCTTGGGCTAAATTTCGCCCCTAAAATCATCCCTGAGATTCCTTGCTTAGCTCATTTGAAGTTAGAGGAACTTCATCCAATACTTGGGTGAAGAGATATATGGTTGGAGCACATGATTATTGGAAGCAAAATCCTTTGTTATTTCTTTATGATATACATATTCATGGATATATTGAGAGAATTCTTTGAGCCACTTGAAGTCTACTTGCTTTCTTTGGTCCTTGGTTCAAATTTTGGCGGAGGTTCTTCATTCACTTCTTGGATGAAAGAACACATGGCTGATTATTTTGAAGCATATTACATTATTTTGGAGCATCATTATAGGGCACGGGATCCTCACCTATGTCATTGGAGAAGATTTGATTGGTCACTTGATGCTTGTGGGAACTTGGAAAATGGTGGACTACTTGCTTGGATGGACAAGCACTTTCATGATCCTTTGGTGAGGCACCTTCTTGATGTACACTTGTATGATGTTGATATGTACTTTGATGATCTATCTTTTGTACTTATGATGTTTGGTAGGATTCTCATTAGAGAGTGGGATCCTAGCATCCCCCACCTTGATGTAAAATTTTGTGTTACTTTTCTCATTGATGGGATGCACCAGTTATGGGATCCTCGCATTCCACACTTGGTTGAAATAATTTGGAGGATATTGTGCACCTCCTACTTTGAGGTATTGTTTTGGGAGACCTTGTGCATGATAGAAATGCACAAGCATTGGGACATAGGCATCCCACATTGTGATTTATATGTGTTCACACTATGTATTGTTGGGGTGTGCAAGTGTTGGGACCCTGGCATCCCATACTTGTTAGATTGGTTCTTGATGATATTGTGCACTAGGAGGGTGCGCAAGCAGTGGGACCTGTGCATTTTTTTTATCATTGGTATCTCATTGGGAACACATTTTTTTTGGTTGTCTTGAGCAAGCAAGCCTCTTATCTTCCCCATGGGTTCATCTTTGCAGTAGATGGTGATGGTTTCCTACATGGGAAACATATTTTTGGATTGACTTGTGTTTTTATTGCAGGGTGTTATGATGACTTCCATGTGATTCTTAAGAATTGCATAAGAGAATATATATTGCACCTTGTATTCTTGTGGATCAATTGGGATCCCGGTATCAGTTTTGATTGGTATCCACACTAAGTGCATGGTTGGATGGTAATAGAACAATCTGTTGGGAGAGTTCATGAGCAGTTTATAATTAGAGTGGTGTAGCAGAAGCATGATGGCTCATGATGCTTAGTTGGGTTGGATTTGATTATTGCTTGAGGAAAAGCAATCTTGGGAGGGGAGGACTGTCATGTTCCCTCATTGATTATTAGTGGAAGGAGTTACAATCCCAACCAATCCCTTGGGTTGAGGAGGAAATTTCATGCACTTGGGGTTAATTATGAAGTTAAGGAATTAATTAGTTAGAAAGTTTAATTTTATTTTTATCCTAAGTTTGAAATGCACTTGGTAGAAGTAATTTTTATTAATTAGATATTTTTATTTTGGAATAAAGTGGATAATGCTCCATAAGTGTGCCTTAGAGGATAAGGCTGACTAAGAGGTAACTTGAAAGACAAGAAAATATAAAGCAGTCAAAGAAAGGAAAGTAGGTAAAGGAGAAGAAAGCAGAATAAAGCAACAAAGCTTAGGAAAAGAAGAATAAAGCACAAAAGCATGACAAAGCAAAAAAGCAGAAAAACAAGACAAAAGTAGGACAATGTAGAAAAGCAGGACAAAGACAAAAAAGCAGGATAAAGCAGAAAAGCAAGAAAAAGCAGGCCAAAGCAGAAAAACAGGCCAAAGCAGAAAAGCAGGGTAATGCAGAAAATCAGGTAAAAAGCATGACAAAACATAAAAGCAGGATAAGGTAGAAAAGTAGGAAAAAGCAGGATAGAAATGCATAAGTAGGATAAAGAAAAAGCAAAAGCAGAAAGCAAGGAAAAAGCTAAAGAAGAAAGTAAAGCAATGAAAAATCTAAAGCATAAATAAAAGCAGCCTTATCCACTCCATGAGGACGCCTTATCCTATCTTACTTTCTCAAAAAATCACCTCAATCTATAAATAAGGATTCCAACTCCATTTCACATCTTTTGATCATTTGTGATTTGAATTGAGTGCAATTTTGCCTCATTGACCTAGGAGATGTGCCCCTAGTCCTAGATGGGAGATGTGCTCCATTCTTCTACTAAAAAGATGATGAAATCCATTCTTCATCGTTGAGTATATTGCAGGCCCCTAAGTCTAATCCATTTGTTGGTGTTCTCGTTGTGCGGTTCAACTCCTTCATTCAGTAGGAACTGTGTTGGAGGGTTGAAATGGAGGTTATGGTTTAGACCTTTATTAGAATTTATGGATGTTGAGACCTATTCCATTGCATCTTTAGCATCATTTCCAGTAGAAAACACTTTTTCCTCATCAAAAAAGGTGTCTGGATGAGCAAGTTATGGCCATTTTACTAGATCATGAGATTCCAACTGTGAAGAACGTGCCCTTGCTTTTCTATCCAATTGTTTGAGTGCGCCCCCAAGATCATCCTCTGAGGTTAGTGTGAATTTTAGGAGCATCCATCTACTCCATATTCATCATCATATTAGATCCATTGGACGATCCTTCTCTCATTTTTGTTTATAATACATCTACATTCATGTACTGTGAGATTTACTGTATTTGAGGTTCATTGAGAAAACTAAGGTTGTAATGCTAATAAATTGACGTATAAAAATATTGAACCTGGTTATTATTGATCCTATATTTCATATTAAGTCATAGTGTGCTTCAAATGATAAATTCAAAAGCATTGGATATTGTTTGCATCTAGATCTCTCAAGACTAGCTCATTGAGCCATTTTTATTGACTAGTTCTCCAGGAATTGTGATATTCAGATCTCTATGAACCCATTTTACTTTATGAAGGTTGTTGTAGGTTTTTAATGGTCTATATAATCCATCCCAATTCCAAAACCAGAGATTCCAGAGCCTTAGAGGTCTATTGTGTTTGTATATTTCAAGACTAGCTCGTTGGGCATGAACTCATGACTAGTTTTGCAGTAACTTTAATGAAATGACCTATGGTTATCTATTTTTTGTTCTGAAAGTCATAAAAAGTACTTAATATATTAATTAATCCAAACCAAGCCTCAGACCGATTTTTCATGACCCTCTCATCCTGTTTGGAAGAGCCTGGAAATAAACTAGTTGAGCAGTCCATCCTAGCTCTCTTTCTCCCCTTGAATCCAAACACTGCTAGAACCTCCCAAAAAATCTGTGAAAATTGTCCAGTAATATATTAGGATATTATTGTCTTATATCCATGCTTTGGTTTCCTTCAAGTGTAAGTGGAAGTCTATAGTATGCATATGATGGTGTGCCCAGGAAGCCTTTGAGTAGACTTCAGCGGCAACTGTTGTTGAAACATAAATGGCCCCAGTACCTTGTGAATAGGAGTATGAATCTAGCCTTGATTCTGATGTTTATTATATTGCACACTCCTTAATATATTTTTCAAATTTGAAAAGGTCCAACTATCTAGCTCGGGGTGGGTTCATCAATATCATAAAATTTTCTGATCTTGAGAATTGAATTTGAGTTGATATTCTATGAGATCATATCAATGATATTACATATACGACTTTCAACCAGGGTCCATTGCATGCCATTGGAAACCATCCCCCCCACCCCCCCGAATCGCCAAAAAATGTCGTTTAGGGCCTCAAAACGGCCCCAGAAGTTCAGGACCCAAAACAACTGTAGCAAAATTACTAGAAAATTGCCAAAATGGAAAACTATTTTGTGCTAGTGGAATAGGTGGGTGGTCACCTATATCCACTTGGATC
Organism: Larix kaempferi; assembly: GCA_027924585.1. Classification (NCBI taxonomy): domain Eukaryota; kingdom Viridiplantae; phylum Streptophyta; class Pinopsida; order Pinales; family Pinaceae; genus Larix; species Larix kaempferi. The sequence continues at coordinate 10,591,434 of BSBM01001331.1, read as the reverse complement.
AGTCCTCCCCCCTTAGGAATTAATGGTATCCATTGCGTTGAGTTCCCCCACAAAATGGGGAAACTTCTGCTGAACTTGACTCCTGGTGAGCCAATTGCCTTGGTGGAGAAAATACCCTGATTTTACAACTCAATATAGTTGGATCTTCTACTAGAGGGTTCACTTAACTTGTGTGTCCATGATTCGATCGATGGTTGCTTGTTCCATGTAGTCGGGTTTAATCTATGCAGCTGACAACTGCTTTGCCACCACCGATGTGTCCAACAATGGTGGAAAATATGGGCGAAGGAGATCCACATTAAATATTGGGTGCAGGACAAGGAATAGGGGAATGCTTAATTTAAAGGAATTCTCACTGAATGCCTTGGTGATGGTGCACGTCCCATATCAAAGTGGACGAAGCTTGCGATGGAGCCTTATGAGCCTCTCTTTCTGCAAATGCAACCAAACCTTATCACCCACTTGGAACTTGTGTGGAACCCAATGTTGGTCATGTCACTACTTGTACATGGTATTGGATTTTTCCAATATGTCATGGACTTGTTAACAGATGTGTTGGATTCGTTCAACAAATCTAGTGGCCTTATCATACTCATTTTGATCATGGGTAGATTCCTCTCGTGCGGATGCAATGGGAAGAGCTACATCAATTAGGGACATTGGTTGGAACCCTAGGAACACTTGTAAAGAGATGTGGCTTGTGGAGCTATGAAGGGCTCTGTTATAGCTATGTTGAACAGATGGAGGGCTCTCATCCCATGTGCGGGGATGTTTAGAATTGTACATTATCAAAATATGCACAATCATCGAGTTGACTACCTCTGTTTGTCCATCGGTCTTGGGGTGGAAGGAAATAAACTTGGTGAGCTTGGTATCCATCATTGACCATAGGCTAGAAAAAAAGGTGCTTAGGAACCTGTTGTCTCGATCTGAAATGATAGTATATGGCATCCTGAAATTTACCCAAATGCGCTCAAAGAAGAGCTTAGCAGTGGCTTCAGCGGGGAAGCTCTTCTTGCAAGCTATCAAAATGGCCATCTTAGAGAATCGATCCACAACCACAAACAAACAGTCATTACCATGCTTGGTTGAAGGTAGTATTGATATTTAATCCATGGAGATGGATTCCCATGGCCCATTGGGAGTAGGAAGAGGAGTGTACAACCCTTGCTTCTTGATGGCAGGTTTCGTGATGGCGTAGACAATGCATGATCAGATATATTGGCTGACATCTTGTTGGAGATTGGGCCAATAAAAATACTTTTGCAATATTACCACTATCTTTTCGGTGCCAAAGTTCCCTGCCACCCGACTGTAATGCGCTTCCCAAATCATCTTCGCATGCTCACTTGAAGGAACACAAAGATGGCTTGGGTGGCATAAAAATCCTTCCTGGAGATGAAAGATGGAGGCAAATTTGATATCACTGTCATATAGTTGAGGCCACTCAAAGGTCTCATGGCCACAAGAGTTGAGCACCGTGGTCAGTGTTTCTACTGGAGGTCGACTGAGGCAATCAACGACTTGATTTGTGCTGCCCTTCTTATATTTAATGTTCAGGTGGAACTGCTACAGTAGGTGTACCACTTTTGGCGGTGGTCATTCTGTACCTTTCCTTGGTTTTTCATGAACTGTAGGGGCTTGTGATCAATGTGGATGACTGTCTCTTTTCCTAGGATATAATGCTTCGATTGGCGGAAGGCTTGGACAATGGAATACATTTCATTGTCATAGGTGGGGTCCCTTAGTTTCCAAAAGGGACACTTAGGTGCTGTTAGGGTCACTCAGGGTCAAATAGTGCAATAACATGTATCATCCTCATCATCATCATTTTCATATACATAGTCATCATCATCATCATCATCATCCTTATCATCGTCATTATCCTCATATACATCAACATCAATATCTAACACAACCTTCCCAAATCTAACCCTCAACTACAATAACCAATAGCATCTATCCCGTCAATTAAGTAACTCATATGTTAAACTAGGCTCAATTCTAGGAGAAAAACTTGATGCTAGTTTGGGAGCAAATTTAGATGCAATACTAAGAGATAAAACATGGTGGTACTTTGGGATAAAAAATAGATGTTGTACTAGACGTTATTGTAGACACAAAATTTGGTGCTAAACCTATGGACAAATAGGAAGATAAATTAGGCACTAAACATGGTGCTAATGTTGGCATAAACCTTGGCTTAAATATTGGTGCAATTCCTGGTGCAAAAGAGGAAGCTAAACTTGGTGATACCCCTAGAGCTATGGAGGACACTATTTCTGGTTCAAAAGGAAGCGAAACTAGGCGCTATTGAGGGTGCTATGCTTGGCACCATGCATGGTGATAAAGTGGACGCTAATTTTGTCCACTTTAGCACCTAATTTAAAAAAGGGGTGAAAAAAATGCCAAGAAAAGTGACATGTCATGAAATAGCATTGACTTTTCCAAGAAAATGAAGAAAAATACACTAAAAGTGTTGGTGGACGACAAAAAAGGAGCTAAAAGGGACACTATTTATAGGGTTTTGTTGTAGTGAAGATTGTGGGATCTATAGCTATTTTTTTGGGCAAGGACCATCTATTCCTAAGCTACAATATTGGTTAGGGGAGGATTAGGGGAACCCATTCCCTGGTAAGATTAAGGTTTCTCCTTTGAAGTGTGGTTTTTTCTTTTACTTTTGAGAGCTCGGAGGATCAAGAGGTGGTATTATTGAAGGGTCCCTAGTGTTTTGGCGAGGTTGGTTTTCTACTCTAGCCTTTGAATGAACCTTTTGACTCTACATGGGATTTTCGAGAAATTTAATGTTGTGGGTGAGTTTAAATGATCTTCCTCCTCATTTGGTGTGTGCCAAGTCTTCGCAATTTGTTAGGGATTCCAATTGTGAATATCAACATGCTGCTCCAAAAACTCTTTCTTTGGAGAGGGTGCATCACATTTAGGTTCTTATGCAAATTAATGGGGGCTCGTTAGATCAAATATATCTACTGTGTGGGGGTCATTCATGTTCAATTGATTTAGGTTATGAAATTTGGTGAATTCTAATCCAGTGAGCTCATCCACAGAGCTACATGCATCTCAATCAGTCTCAGGAAGCCTTGGCACCCACATTACCTACCACACCCAACACAACGAAGGTCCCCTTATCTGCTACACAGTCCCTCAGGAGCCCCTTCCCTCCAGTGCTATTCAAGGTGGGCATAGAAAGGTAAAATATGCTAAACCTTTAGAGATATATTTCCTTCATTGGGTTTATCAAACAATTCCATCCTCGAATCTCTCTCTTTGGTTTCAATTATCTCTTGGATTCTCTACTTTCTGGCCACTTTAAATTGCAACCACGAAATTAATTTTTCAGGCTTCCAAATATGGGTTCTCCCATGGATTTTTAGGTTTTTGACACTCTCAAGTTCACCCTAGTGTTCGGGTCTATGGATCCCCCACTGTATTTCATGATTGACATGTGTTTCTGGGCAGTTTTGACAGTCTAAAACATGGCTCTTTCTCAAGTTGTGATTTCTACAATTTCTCTTGCTGGGAATGCATAGCTTACTTCGAATTGCTCTCTGATTTCCCAACAATGGAATGGGAATGGAAGGAAATGAATTCCCATGAGGAAGATTGACTTCTGGGTACCAAAAATAGAGCCCATAATCAACCATACGGGTTTTTGGGTTGTGCCCATGCTCCATTAAATTCATGAGATGATTTCTTAGCTGCCTTCTTACAATATAAATAAATATCAGCATGGAAGTCCACTCAGGTAGTTGCTTACCATTTATGGCTCATGGGTTCTCAAGATGACACTTGGAAACAAAGGATTGGATCCCACACCCCTCACCTCTACCCAGTGGATAAACATAGCCCCCTCATTTTTGTTGCTTCCATAGCCATCTCTTGGACATTTTATTTGTATTATAAATATTTACATGTTGTTACATTTTTCCATGCCCAACTGGCACATGTCCGCAAAATATAAAATTATTTCCTTTATGAGATAAGCATTCACTAGAGGGGCCTTTTCTTTGAGCTCCACGATAGGAATCATAGACCGCATATTTACAATATTTACATATCAAGTCAATAATTCCAAGGGTCAAAATAGGGATATTACATTCCCCTCCCCCTTAAAAAAACACCATTCTTGGTGTTCTAAAAAATGAACAAAAATGGGTATATTGCCTCTCTCATGGCATCTTCTAGCTCCCATGGAGCCTCATCAAGACCAAGGTTCTTCCATTGCACCTTTACCTGTATGATGGCTTGGTTCCGAAGCAATGTTACCTTCTTGTTGAGAATGTGCATAGGTTCCACTTGGAATTATTCCTCGGGTTCCACTTGAATCACATTCCAATCAATTACGTGATTAGGATCATGTACATACTTTTTAAGCAAGAAACATGAAATACATTATGAGCTCTCATGTTAGTAGGAAATGCAACCCTATATGCAAATGGTCCTATCCTATCAAGGATTTCAAATGGCCCACAATATCTTGGTGCCAACTTGGCAACACATCCCAACTTTAGGGAACTTCTCCTTGGCTTTACTCTCAAATAGACATGATCACCAACTTTAAATTTCTTTTGCACTCTTTTAAAATTGGCGTATCTCTTTTGACTATCTTGGGTTTCCTTTAAATTTGCTTGATCTTAACAATTTCTTGTTCCATTTCCTTGAGCATTTCTGGCCCAAGTACTATTCTATTTACCGGGCTATCCCAACTCACTGGCGTTCTGCATCCTTTGCCATATAATGATTCAAATGGACTCATTCCTAATGATGCTTGATGTCCATTATTGTATATGAATTCTACCAAGTGTGGGTAATCCTCCCACTTGGATGGCTTATCTAGCACATACATCCTCAACATATCCTCAAGAACTTGATTCACCCTCTCGATTTGTCCACCTTTTTGAGGATGATACGTTGTATTGAAAGTCAATTGAGTTCCCAATTCCTGAAATAACCCTTTCCAAAAATTGGATGTGAACTTTACATCTTGGTCTGATATTATTGCTTTGGGTAACCCATGCAATCTAAAGATCTCTTTCATGAATATATTTTCTATGTCACTTATTTTATGAGTGGGCTTGAATGGAATAAAATGAGTTGCCTTTGATTGCTTGTCCACTACAACCATGATTAAATCATGCTGCCTTGTTGTCATAGGAAAAGTTGTTATAAAATCCATAGAAATTACTTCCCACTTCCATTTCAGAATGGGAAAAGTTTGTAACAGTCCTGCTGGATGTTGATGTGTTGTCTTAACTTGTTGGCATCTTTGACATCGTGAAATATATTCTGCGATATCCTTTTTCATTCAATTCCAAAAGTATTGTTTTCTTGTTGATGTTATTGTCTTTTGATATCCAAGATGTCCAAAATATGGTGTTTGATGAATTGCATCCATTACCATCTTCTTTAAATCTGCACAATTTGGAATATATAACCTGCCTTTATAAATAAGAAGATCATCTTCTCCAAGCTGGTATCCTTCACACTTTTCATCTAAATTTCCCTCCTAGAATTTATATTTTATTTGAAGGTAAGTATCATCTTTATTTTGGGCTTCAAGAACTCTTGTTCTCAAATCTGATTTGCACATACTTAAGGCTGCTACATGAAAATTTCTGCTAAGAGCGTCCGCAACTTTGTTCTCCTTTCCTTTCACATGTTTGATTTCAAAATCAAACTCACACAAAAATTCCAGCCATCTAGCTTGTCTGGCATTTAAGTTTGGTTGATCAAACAAATATTTTAAGCTCATGTGATCCGTCTTAAGGTTGAATCTTCTTCCCAACAAATAATGTCTCCACATCTTGAGGGCATGTACTATGGCTGCTAGCTCTAAATCATGAGTTGCATAATTCTTTTGTGCTCTTTTAATTTTCTAGACTCATAACAAATCATAAAGCATTCTTGCATAAGCACTCCACCTAATCCTTCAATGCAAGAATCTGTGCATACTACAAAATCTTTCATTGGATCTGCAATCTTCAAAACAGGGGCACTAGTAAGTAACTTCTTCAATCGCTGAAAGCTTTCCTCACATTTTTCAGACCATACAAATTTTAAATTCTTTCTTTGCAGCAATGTAATTGGATGAGCAATCTTGGAGAATGTCTCAATGAAACTTTTGTAATATCTTGCAAGATCCATAAAATATCTAACATCTATAGCATTCTTTGGAGTAGACCAATTCATTATGGCTTCAATAGTTTTCGGTTCCACTACAATTCCTTCCTATACAATAATATGACCCAAATATTGTACCCTTCTTTGATAGAAATCACACTTGCTTAACTTGGCATACAATTTTTGCTCTCTAAGAACTTGCAATACCATTGTTAAGTGTTCCTCGTGCTCATCTTCACTCTTTGAGTAAACAAGAATGCCATACAATAACACTAACACAAACTTATCCAAGTACTTGCTGAAGACACTATTCTTGAGACACGTGAATGTGGCGGGTGCATTGGTAAGACCAAATGGCACCACCATGAACTCATAATGGCCATATCTCATCCGGAAAGCTGCCTTGTGAATGTCTTCTTCTTTTATCCTCACTTGATGATAACCAAATCTCAAGTCAGTTTTTGAAAACACTTTGGCTACCTTCATTTGATCAAACAAATAATCAATTATGGGCAATGGGTACTTATTCTTGACTGTCACTTTATTTAGCTGCCTATAATAAATACATATCCTTAAAGCCCCATCTTTATTCTTGAAAAATAACACCGGCCCTCCCCAAGGAGACACACTTGGTTTGATATAATTTTTTTCCATTAATTCTTGTAGCTGCATTTTTAACTCTACTAGTTCCGGTGTGCTCAATCTATAAGGAGCTTTCAAAATTGGGGTTGCCCTTGGAACACGATTGATTGTGAAATCAATGTCCCTTTTTGGTGGCAATCCTTGCACTTCATATGGAAACACATCTTTGAACTCTTTCAACAATTGATAATACTCTATATTTGGGCCTTTGTCCTCTAATGAATCTGATATATGGGCTGCATATAGGCGGAAAAATTTCTTGTAGAACCTTCCCAATTGCACGGCTGGAATCTACCAACCTGAAACTCACTTGGGAATCCATTTCACCACTCTCAACCTTCCTTCTTGATCAATGCATTCAAGTACCTTCTCATAGCAATCTATCTTGGCTCTATGCTTTTCCAACCAATCCATACCAATAAGAGCGTCATACGATCCTAATGGTAGGACATTCAAATTTACTTTTGTGAGGAGTCCATTCAAATCTATGGGGCACTCCATCACTACTTCACTCACTTTTATTTTTGTTAATGTGGCTAATTGAACTAGCTAAGACTTAACATGCTTTTTTTTTATAAGAGAACAATTTTCGGCCACTTTTGGAGTAACATAACTCTGAGTAGATCCTAGATCAATCAAAACAAAAATAGATTTCTTAGCAATCTTACCTTCAACTTCCACCACTGTTGATTGATGGTCTACTTTATGGTTATCCAACAATGCATAAATTCGGGGAGTTACTCTTGCCATATCCTCTACTATGACTGCTTCTTCTAAGTTATGCAAGCTTGAATGGTTTTCTCTTCGATTTTGATAGTATTTAAGCATGTGGTTTTCTCCACATCCCCAACACTAAAATGGTCCTTTCGGTCCTTTTTATGTTGCAACTGCTAGCTTGATTCTGCTTCGCTCTTGTTGGCCTTCTTGGAAATTTCTTGGTTGATTTCTAATTGGAGGTTTGAATCCACTTCTCCTTTGGTCAAATATTCATTTTGGATTTCCCTTCCATGCTGGATGAATTTATGATTTTCCTTTGCTTTGCTCATAACAATGCATTGCCATTCTAATAGCTTCATCAAGAGTTGGTGGATTAACAAACTCAATCCTATCTCTGAAATGTTGGGGTAAACTTCCAAGGAAGCTTTGAATTTTAATCCTTTCATATTTGATGTCATCCACATACCTCAACAATTCCAAAAACTTATGGACATGTTCTTCCATAGACTTTTGTCCCAATTTTAGTTCATTGAACTCCTTCCTCTTGTTATCATAATACCTAGCAGAAAGGTATTTTTCCTTGAAATACTTTTTAAATCGTTCACAACTATTCCTTCTTTCTTTGATTCCTTTTACTTGCATGAGATGCTCCCACCAAATTGAAGCTCGTCCATTGAGATTGTAAATAGAAATTCCGGCCTTTTCATTTCCCGAGTAATCATGAATCCTAAAATATTTCTTCATCCTAAGAAGCCATGCGTCTGCTTCCTGACCTGTCTTACTTTCTCCATCAAATTTGGGTGGTCTCGCCTTCTTGAATTATCCTTGTGGAATCCTTTTCAAATTTATTCTTCTTTGAAGTATGCTAGGAACATGCTTTGGGATGCTTTGAGAACCTTGAGAATCTGACACAACTCGCTAGAATGAGATCTTGACAAGGATACTTTATGTGCCTTGCTCAAAGAACCATTTCTTGCACTTGGAGTCCTCCTTCTAGTGCGACTTTCTGCACTTCTTGAATCTTCCTTGACCAAGACTACTTGGATTAGATCCAAGATGAGACCTTTGCTACATATCAGTGAGGATCTGAAGGATGGAAACATTAATCTGGTTCTGCTCTTCTTGAGCCCTGATCAACCTCTCATTGTTTCAACCAAATTTTGGGGAGTGATTTGCTCTCTCCTCCCATTAGATGTTGTCTCAGCATTTTCCTCTTGCACATTTTCTCCTAATATATCCTCATCATTTTCATATGGGTCCTGGGCATCATTCATGGTTACCATTTCCTTTTGGAGACTTTTTACTTCTACTTGCTGCCCTCTGCTACAATTGCTCAAAGATTATCAACTTCAAGCACTGTGTATCATAAATTTATTTATTAGGCATATTAGTAATGGATGCAATGACATATAAAAATGTTATAATTTAATAGAATTATTCTCATGGAATAATTCACAGGGTTCTTGAGTCATCATTTTTTTTGTTCCATTTATGCATTTATGAAACTACCATTTATTGACAATTTTTCGTCAAATTAAGGTTATAGGCACTTTTCTATTATGATCTCTGAGACAATTGAATTCCTCATTTAGATTATGATTATGCATCTATGTTCCCCTATGAATAATCTTTCCAATTCGTATTCTCATGCTTCATTCTGATATCAGGGATGGAATTTACATCTTCCCAAAAATGCTAATTTTGCCCAATTCTGCACTGTTTTTACAGGTGCAATTAGCTTCAGAGACCAACTTCAGACGCCTGCAGAAGAAATTCTAGCAAGAACTATAATTTTTATTTTTATTTTTATCGGGAACTGTTATTAAATATGACAAGGATTACTTATCATTTTTCATATCTCTGATCCGATGCTTTAGTCAACTCTTATAAAATTCGGGGTTTGACTACTTTTAACTTTTGCACTTCTACACTTTTACCCAGACTCAGAATTTTTACCAAAACTAGCTATCTCATAAACTAAGCATTTATGGAAAAAATTTGTCTAACGAAAGTTATCTGTCTTAATGATAATATAAAATGTCAAGTTCAGTCATTTTTCTGGTTTTGACATCTAGGCCCCACGTTTGCCTCCCGCAAGCTTTCTAAAATTCCCAAAAAGTGCTCTGGAATAATGAATTTTGGCCTTCTTTTGTGCCCCGGTCTTGCATATTTTGTAATGTGGTTCCAATATTTCAAATTTAGTTGCATTCCTGGTCAATGACCACACCATATCAATTTCGACCCAAATTGAGCACCCATCGAGGCTCGAGACACGGATCTTTGAAAGTTGATATTTTGAAATTTCTACCAAATCGGAGCAGGATGGGCTCAAGCCTCTCACTGGTGTTTTCGTGACATTCATCAATGGAAACCAAATGCTTCAAGTCTCATCAAATTCCAAGCTAATATTCTCGTGTTATGTCCAAAACAATTTTTGGGCTCAAAACTTTTTTTTTAATTGTCGTTGTGGGGTCAGACCTTCCTTGTCAACCCTTCTCATATCTACATATTGGAAACCCTGAAACAAAAACTTGAAGTGGCTACAGTGATGCCTCATGGACCTTTTATTTGGAGATAGTTTTGAACCCCAACAGATCGATGAGCGACGTCCGACTAACGATGACCAACAACCACTGCAGAACTATTCTTTGTCATGCCCACAGACTTATCCCCACGACCTTTTCTTCGTGACACATTTTGGAAATGATGCAGACGCGCACCGCGAACTGATTACTGTCGACCTCCAACCTTCGACCTCCGATCGATGCCCAACTACTGCTGACCTACGAACGATGCCCAACTACTGCTGACCTACGAACGATGCCCAACTACTGCTGACCGACGACCGTCGCCAGCCACACACCTTTTTGCTTACCGCACCCGCCGAACTTTCTTCGTGGTACTTCCAGGAGATCCTCCCTGTAGACTTCCGTAGACTCTTCCCCATTGTGCTCACGTACTTTTCTCCATGGCTTTCCACAACTTCTCTTCGTGGTACCCCTGCAGATGCACGCCAACGACCACCGACCGATGACCGTCACGGATCTATACTCTGCGCTTCCTGCCAACTGTGGACATCATCCACCCGCATGCTTTCCAACGTGGCGAGTCCACGTCATACCCCTCTTTCTCTCATGACATGGATGGGGTCCACCTCAAATTTTTCCAATTTTCCATTTTCAAGAGTAGTAACAGCTTGTTAGAAAAACAGGATCGCAAAGCAATAACAATAAACAGAAATGAAAATATAATCACACACACATTACAAGAGAGACACAGATATATCGTGGTTCACCCCAACTTGGGCTACATCCACACTGAATTTTCCAGTCCTTATTATTATTACCGTATAGCAAGGTGAATGGATACAACCTGCAGCACAACCACTGCACTTCCTCTTCACTGTCTCACAATCTCTCTCCTGATCTTAGAGATCTTTACAATGCATAAAACCTAATACATCAACCCTAGCTTTATTACAATGTCTTTCTTTTATAGGGAAAATACAATGGAAAAAATACCACGGGATACCCAAAACCATGGGTCCGCAAAATAGCTGGCGAAAACAGCCCCAAAAATGCAGAATGGGTGTACAGTCCTCCGAGGTGCACGACTAAGACAATATCATATATGAGGCTAGAAAATCTGGCTCCACAACCAACAATCTCCCACTTGGAGACTGATCACAGCAACTCCACCGCTGCTACACTTGCTGGACTTGGACTTGGCAAATTTCTCCTCTTCACCTTCATGCTAGAAGGCCAACTAAAACCGAGCAAGAACTCAGTTTCTCTCTGGTCACTACCTTTGTGAACATGTCTGCAGGATTCTGGCTAGTATGTATCTTTTCCAGCTTCAACAGTTCATCTTCCAGAACAGAGCGTATGAAATGGTACTTGAGCTGTATATGTTTAGTTCTGGAATGGAATGCTAAGTTCTTTGAAAGATGAATGACACTCTGGCTGTCACTATACAACCTGCTATCCTTCTGCTTCTTACCCACTTCCTCCATAAACCTCTGCAACCAAATCATCTCTTTACTAGCCTCTGTAATAGAAACATACTCTGCTTCCATTGTTGAAAGTGCAGCAACCTTCTGCAGTTTTGAAATCCAACTTACTGCCGTTCCACCTACAGTAAACACATACCCTGTGGTGCTCCTCCTGCTATCCTTATCACCTGCCATATCTGCATCAACATATCCCTGTAGAACAGTGTATGAACCTCCAAAACATAATGCCTGAGTGGTGGCACCTCTAAAATACCTAAGAATCCACTGTACTACCCTCCAATGTTCTTTACCTGGATTGTTCATATATCTGCTCACAACTCCCACTGCTTGTGTAATATCTGGTCTTGTGCACACCATGGCATACATCAAGCTGCCAACTGTTGATTGATAGGGAATATTGGACATGTAATCTGTCTCTTCCTGTGTCTTGGGACACATTTCCTTACTTAGACTGAAATGGCTGGCCAAAGGTGTACTAACTGGTTTTGCATTCTACATTCTGAACCCCTCCAACACCTTTTGTATGTACTCACCCTGAGACAATGTTAATTTGCTATTTTTCCTGTCTCTTGTTATTCTCATACCAAGGATTTGCTTTGCAGCACCCAAATCCTTCATCGCAAAGGAATTAGCTAGCTTCCTTTTGAGTACATTTATATCCTGCATGTCAGACCCTGCAACAAGCATGTCATCCACATACAATAACAAGATAATATATCTTTCATTGTCTAGCTTCTTGAAATAAACACAGTGGTCAGAATGACATCTACTATAACCTTGTTCTGTCATAAACTTGTCAAATTTTAAATACTACTGCCTTGGAGCTTGCTTTAATCCATACAAACTCTTTTTCAACCTGCATACCAAGTTCTCCTTACCTTTGACCTCATACCCTTGTGGCTGCTGCATATATATCTCTTCCTCCAAATCCCCATGGAGAAAGGCTGTTTTTACATCTAACTGTTCAAGATGCAAATCTTCTACCACCACTAGACTTAAGATAGTCCTAATTGAAGTCATCTTAACAATGGGAGAAAATATTTCATCAAAATGTATACCTTTCTTCTATGAAAACCCCTTTACAACAAGTCTGGCCTTGTACCACTTCTTGCCTCCTTCTTCTTCCTTCAACCTGTAAATCCATTTGTTCTGCAATGCTCTTTTACCAACAGGCAGCTGAACCAGATCCCAAGTCTGGTTTCCTACCAATGAGTCCATCTCCTCATTCATGCCTTGCTCCCACTTCTTTCTAGTTTCCACCTGCATTGCTTCTTCATAACATTCTGGTTCACCAACATCAGTCATCAACAAATAATACATTGAAGTAGAGTATCGTTCAGGGAGTCTACTGAACCTGGTAGATCTTCTTGTAGTTGCAGGAGTTTCAGGTACTTGCTGTTGTTCTTGATTTTCTGGCACCTTTGGAACTTCATTTTCTTCAATTTCATCACGTACTGTGTACTCCGTGTTTTCCTTTTCCTGTTTCTTTCCCTGCAACTGATCTTTATACATGACCTTTTCATTGAGTATCACATCTCTACTCCTCATTATTTTGTTATTTTCATAATCCCATAAGCGATAACCAAATTTATCAACCCCATATCCAATAAAGGTACATTTCTTGGATTTAACTTCAAGCTTTGTTCTATTTTCTTTATCAATATGGACAAATGCTTCACAACCAAATGTTCTCAGAAATGAGTAGTTTACCTTTTTATCTGTCCATGTCTCCTCTGGAATACCACCATCCAAAGCACTTGAAGGTCCTCTGTTTATTAAATAAACAACAGTATTTACAACATCCGCCCAAAACTGTAAGGGCAACCTTGCATGCAGTCTCATACACCTTGCACGCTCCATGATCGTTCTGTTCTTCCTTTCTGACACACCATTCAGTCTTGTGGTGTTCCTGGGACTGTCTTCTCTCTACGAATCCCATGGTATGAACTGTAAATATCAAACTCCTTACCGCAGTACTTACCTCCATTATCAGATATGAGACGCTTCAACCTTTTCCCTGTCTCATTCTCAACCAAAGCTTTCCACTTCTTAAAAGTAGCAAACACATCAGATTTCTATCTAATGCAATAAACCTAAGTTTTCCTAGTTACATCATCAATAAATGTAACATAATAATGAGATCCACCAAGAGATTGTACCTAAGCCAGTCCCCATACATCTGTATGCACTAGCTCTAACTTTTCATTCTTCTTCTGTTTTCCATAAACACAATTTTCATAGAATTCCAAACTTACCTGCTTCAAATCTGGCAGCAACTTCCTTGAGTGGAGAATCTGCATCCCCTTCTCACTCATGTGGCCAAGCCTGTGATGCCACAATGCTGTATCTATTCCTGTGGAAGCTAAAGAGATAGAATGGTCAGTATTATGACGACATAAATACAACGTACCTATCTTGTCTCCTTTTTCTATCACCATTGATCCTTTAGTGATCTTCCACCACTTCTCTCCAAATGTAGATAGACAGCCGCCATCTCCCAACTGCCCTATTGAGATCAGATTTCTTTTCATAGCAGGAATATGCCTAACATATTTCAACAACCAGTTAGTTCCATTCTTAACTTTTATCCATACCTTACCCATTCCAACAATTTTACATGGCTCATCATCACCTAATAAAACATGTCCAAAATCGCTAGGAACATACTCACGAAAGTATTTCCTATGGGGTGTAGCATGACATGAAGCTGTTGAATCTACTACCCAATAATCACTAGTATTATCTAATGCAAGAATCAAAGCATCTTGTAACACATCACCTGCTAAATTTGCTTCCTGGGTAGTTTCCTTCTGTGCATCTCCTTTCTTCTTTAGAGATCTGCAGTCTTTCTTTAGATGTCCTTTCTTTCCACAGTTCCAGCACTCTATTTTTCCCAGTTTGGACTTGGATCTGCTCATTTTAGAATTGCCACGATGATCTTGGCTCTTTCCTCTCTCCTTTTGTCTTCCCCTGCTCTCAATGGTCAACACATTACCTGATGTCTTATCTATGCTTTTTCTTTGCATTTCCTCATTAAGAATAACACCAATAACATCATCAAATTTCAAGGTGTTTGAACCAAAGATAGAGTTACTTATAGCCATGACCAAGCTATTCCATCTTTCTAGCAATGAACACAAGATTAGAAGGCCCTAACCTCATCATCAAAGTTCACACTTACAGAACTTAGTTGATTTGTAACCGTATTAAACCATTTAAATGATCAGTAACAGATCCACCTTCAGACATCTTCATATTAAATAAACGCTTCATTAGAAATACCTTGTTGGAGGCCGAGGGTTTTTCATACAGCTTACCCAGTGTGCTCATCAAACCATCCGTTGTCGTTTCTTTTGAGATATTGAAATCCACCGACTAACCCAGGCTCAACCGTATTGTTCCCAGATCCTTTCTGTCAAGAACCTCCCATTCTTCGTCCTTCATAGCCACCAGCTGCTTTGCTCTTCCTCCCAACGGTAGGAATATATCCTTCTGGTATAGATAGTCCTCCATTTGCATCTTTCATAACTGGAAGTTTTGGCCGTTAAACTTCTCGACCCTAAACTTTCATTCTTCCGCCATTGCTCCCACTCGAACCAAAAACCCTAGCTTCCTACGGGTTTATCTGCCAAATAGACCTTTGGCTCTGATACCAATTGTTAGAAAAATAGTATCGTAGAGCAATAACAGTAAACAAAAATGCAAATATAATCACACACACATTACAAGAGAGACACAGATATATTGTGGTTCACCCCAACTTGGGCTACGTCCACATTGAATTTTCCAGTCCTTATTATGATTACCGTCCAACAAGGTGAAGGGATACAACCTCCAGCACAGCCACTGCACTTCCTCTTCATTGTCTCATAGTCTCTCTCCTGATCTTAGAGATCTTTACAATGCATAAAACCTAATACATCAACCCTAGCTGTATTACAATGTCTTTCTTTTATAGGGAAAATACAATGGGAAAAATACCACGGGATACCCAAAACCATGGGCCCAAACCCCTAAAACTGAAAAATGGGTGTACAGTCCTCTAGGGTGCACGACTAAGACAATATCATCTATGAGACTGGAAGATCTGGCTCCACAACCAACACGGCTCACTAAGAAAGTGGTTTTGGATAAGCAAATGTTGGAGCCATTGCCAATCAAAATACAACATGTGGCTATGAGGTATCTTCCCAACGGATTTCCCACTCTCCATTATTTGGTGTGCAATTTGCAGATGCGTTGTGAACCATACCCGTTTATCATGATTCCTTCTCTCTACTAATAAATATGTAGGATCAAAATTTCTCCAAACATCCTTAATTCAGTCAACTACTTATTATCATCACTTCTTATGCATCTGGTTTCCTGTTTGTGAGTGTAGATTCTGGCCCAAAAAAAATCTAGTGTTGCAACCAGTAGCTCTGATACCACTCTGTCATGCCCCTGGACATCAATCCGACCAATGGAGGGGACATGATGAATTGTGGGGATTCTAAAATTTCGCCCCACAACCATGTTACCAAATTTATCAAAAATTAAATGTGTGTGCAATGCATATTAGAAATACACAACGGAAATTAAATCAATTACACACATGCAGCATGCAAATACCACCATACTCATCACAAGCATATTAATAATAATAGTAATAATTCATGCACATTCAAAAAAATAGTAATCAACAAGTACCACTTATCTTTTTAAATGAAGTTGTCCAGCAACTGGATATGGAAGAGAAACGTTCCACCCAACCATAGGAACTCTGTCCAACAATTTATATTTCTGCTAGGAGGCCACCCCTGAGCTAGGCTATGTATCCACTAAGGAGGAACTACACAGGCTCACTCACAACCATAGGAACTCAATCTCATGCTAAGCCAGCACACAACTGTGTTTATGAAGCATGCAGAGATACAATGGAGGTGAATGCTAAGCCAATGAGATCATCCACAGAGCTACAAGAATCTCAATCGGTCTCAGCCATCCTTGGAACCCACATTACCTACCGTACCCAACACAAGGAAGGTCCCCTTCTCTGCTACACAGTCCCTTAGGTGCCCCTTCCCTCCAGTGCTATTTAGGGTGGGCATAGAAAGTTCCAAGATACTAAAAATTTAGAGACATACTTCCTTCACTGGGTTTATCAAGCAATTCTATTGTTAGATTTCTCTCTTTGGTTTCAATTGTCTCTTGGATTCTCTGCTTTCTAGCCACTTTAAATTGCAGCCAACGAAATCAATTTTTTAGTCTTCCAAATCTGGGTTCTCCCATCGATTTTTGGGCTTTTGACACTCTCAATTTCTCCCCAGGGTTCGGGTATATGGATCCCACACTGGATTTCATGATCGACACGTGTTTCTGGGCATTTTTGATAGTCTAGAACATGACTCTTTCTCAAGTTGCGATTTCTGCAATTTCTCTTGCTGAGAATGCATAGCTTACTCTGAATTGTTGTTTGATTTCCCAACAATGGAATGGGAATGGAAGGAAACAAATTTCTATGAGGAATATTGAATTCTAGGTACCAAAAATTGAGCCCATACTTAGCCATATGAATTTCTGGGTTGTGCCCATGCTCCATTAAATTCATGAGCCGATTTCTCAGCTGCCTTCTTACAATAGAAATAAATATAAGCATTGAAGTCCACTTAGGTAGTTTCTTACCATTTATGGCTCATGGGTTCTCAAGATGACACTTGGAAACAAAGAATTGGATCCCACACCCCTCACCTCTCCCTAGTGGATAAACACAACCCCCTCATTTTTGTTGCTTCCATAGCCAGCTCTTGGACATTTTATTTGTATTATAAATATTTACATGTTACATTTTTCCATGGCCAACTGGCACATGTCCGCAAAATATAAAATTCTTTCCTTTATGAGTCGAGCATTCACTAGCGGGGCCTTGGCCTTGAGCTCCATGCTAGGAATCATAGACTATATACTTACAATATTTACATATCAAGCCAATAATTCCAAGGGTCAAAATGGGGATATTACAAAAAAATGTTGCTTATATGGGTAAACAACGACTGAGGTTTAAGAAGCTTATCCATGAATGAGTGTTCATATAATTGTTTAAATGAATGGTGACTAAGGTCTAATAATCTTGATAAGTATATGATGTTTATAGGGATAAACAATGAATAAGCTTTGGAAAGCTTTATAATTAAACCATTGTTTATATGATTGTTATACAAATAGACAATGAGTAAGTTATTAATAAGTAAACTGTGTTTTCCAATGGTGTGGTAAGTATTATTACAGTTTGATATTATTTGTTGACAAGTATCAACAATAAGCTTGAATGGATTCTACATATTATGTGTATTAAATACAAATAGATAAGGAAGACATATGTGTTCATAAAGTTGGGTAAGTTGTAAACAAATCTCGATAAAGACATACAACTAATGGAGCTAGCAAACAAAGATTCTATCATAAGCAATTACGATTGTAATTAAATATATCAGTCCTTGTGATTGTAATTATGAGCATAGTAATTAGTCTAGCAATATAGTCTATTGATTATACAAAACAAAATGATGTGCATTTTTGGTGTTATTACAAAATCTAGGGGTGGAAGGTGTGGGGGAGGGGGGTGATATTTAACCCCAAAGGACACTTGATCAAATGATTCACTCGGGGACTAGGAGTCAAAACTAATAATCAAGCAAAAGCTCTTGTCCTCCTGCAAGGTTGTAAGAACCTCTACAAAGATAGGATCACTTCTACAATTATTCTTGGAGACTCTTTGCTCATCATTCAATATATGATAAATAATTATTTCCCGCAACACCTCTATCTTCAACGAATAATTGAGCAAATCAGATAGGAAATAGGATATATGAGCAAGGTAAAATTCATTCATATTGTTCTTAACTTGAATGAATAAGCCGACAATTCGTCCAAACTCGCCACTCACTTAAATGAGTAGCAACTCAATATTGACCTAGAGCTCTCAATGTGGGATCCTGTCCCATGATGATGAAAACTAGAGGAACCCGTCACATGGGCAAGAATCATCTCACATTCCTTCAACGCAATGCAAAGGAGGTGTCACATACCCAAGTTCTAGACATTTTATGTTATGCAGAAAACATTATGTTTTATTTTTATTGTAAAGTTTTATGACTATTGACTAAGTGGGGTCAAGGATGACTGTAATTAATTACTTTGAATATTTTATTATAAATAAATAAAAGTGGAGACAAACATCCAAAGGAGACTGTTGAATGAGTGTTCACTGACCCACTAGGAGGAATGGACTGTGGTGGAGAGAAAACTGACACTTGGCAACATCCTCAACTCACTTCTAACTGTTGTAGGGGGAAACTTACCTACGTTTATGGTCATGTTCCCCAAGAAAGTGGAACTGAGCAGGTGGCTGATTTACTAAGATAAACTGACCAAAGACCTAGGTATGTTACTTATCTACCCATTGAATTCAACAGGAGGCTATTCATTCTTACCTTGTGATAATTTCTGAGCATAAGAGATTCAATGAGGGGAAAGTTAGAAGTGAATGAGTGAACTAAGACTGCATTCTGAACTAGTGCAGCCACATTGCTGAGTTCAATATTGCTAAAAGCAGGAAGTACCATTTCTAAGTGCTACTGCTGAGTTGCAAGGGAATTTATTCCATTACTCCACACAGCATCTTCGTCCTGGTGGTTCAGTGAATAGGCTCGGGGGTCCTAAGGCAAGTAACTTGGCTGTTTTCAGGAGCAAGTTGGGTGGAACGGGTTCCTTTGGGTGTTTGTTTCTTCTACAAGTTACCAGGTTCAGTTTGTGTTAACTTATTTACTTCTGTCAAAATACTACTAGGAATCAGATGTATTATGCTATCAGTTTTTCTACCTTATCATAGATGTTTAAATCTGTTCATAAATGGTTCCTTTCTAAAATGTATCTATTTTGAAAGATTTAACAATTGTTAGATTTACTTTGATAAATGATTAGTTCCAATTTGTTTAAAGAGTAATAGAATAAAATTTCTTCCCTGCATTTTTCCACACATTGTTTTAAATATCGCACTCTAGTACAGGGAAGGGTGTTTAAAATAGATCAGAATGATGTCATAATATGATTAGACTTGATGACTTATTTCTAAATAAACCTACATTATTTTAGTACTGTAATATTGTCTTATTTTTAATAAAAATCTTAGAATTTAAATCAGAAATACTTAACAATAAAAATCCTAGTATATATAACAACATTTATTCCAAGTATTTTCCTTTCAAACTATAGCAGATGCAGTCATTCAAACCAAATAATTTATATAGAGACTCTTTAAATGATCAAACTCACTATATAAATATTAACAAGTTACTCGCATCAATTTTATACATCATAGAAACATATCTAAGATAAGTTTTGACATTACAATACTATCAACATTGAAATAAAATCCTGATAAACAAACCTAAGTATTATTATTACAACAGAGAAACAGTATTCTTGCAATCGCAAACTGTAGTGCACATTATCAATTCACATTATTACTGTATTCTCGAATACAAATTTAAATATGGTTACAGGATATTTAGTATCTTTTTAAATCTACGTGTTTGCCCAAGGTTCAAACCCTAAGTTTAAAATCCTCTTAACCTTTCATGTTTTCAATCCATTCATATTATGAAAACAAAGGAGTGTATCATGACCAGGGATTGAAACCCTTAACAAAAACACAGTAAAGTTATTACAGTAGGGTTACAACCCAGCCTTACGGCTTTGTTTGAAAACATAACCTAAACCTTACAACTCTTCAAAATACAGAAACGAGCTCTGCCCTAAACATTTTGTTAACCAACAGACTTTACAATTAACAATTGAAGTGCTGAAATATTACTCTACGACTGTCAAATTTTATTCCTGGCAGAACCTTTCCATACTCATGCTTTTCGAATCAAAATTAATATGAGTTATGGTCGAGGGTTCAACCCTCCCTACTTCTCATCATAAACCAAAATCGGTTTCCAAAACCATTCTTCATTTGTTTTCTTAACAAAAACAATTATTTCATTGTCGAATAAGTACATCTGGACAGTGGATAAAACACAACGTTTTCGGAGTAGTTCTTTTCTTTTCAAAACTAAAAAACAAACACCTTACAGCGGTAGAAGAAATCGTTGAGAATCCAACGAGAGCTCTACAAGCTCGGGAGCAAAACTCTCCAAAACCTAACACTGCCTTTCGGCATAAACATTCTACAACATGCCTTACAACATAAAGATTGTCTTTACAATCGAATGAAAAACCAAGTCTGTACACCTTGGGATAACTTCGAGGCTTACCCGAACATTAAGCACTCATCTCTTCTCGAACCAACCCCAACATATTTCCAAGGGTAGAACCTTCCAGGGAATACAAGAACGAAACTGGTTAAACGTGGAAAAATGAAACAAAGTAAATAGAAGACAGTATCATAAGCTTACTACTGAAAGTATAAGTGCTTTTAAATATTTCACCTATAATAACTAGAGCACGGTGGAGTATCCCAGTTGCATCAATGCATACAGTTTATGAAGGAAGTTCCCACATCATTTCCAAGAAGACCCAAAAACTTGTTAGGTTGCAAATGCCGAAGCACACCTGGAACTACAAAATCCATCAATGCCTACAATATAGAAGAAGGATTCACCATCGAGTCTCAAGAAAGAGTGAGACCTATACACACTGTGAACTTTCCTGGGAGCATTGTTTACAGCAAGGTTGAGGTATCGAAACTCCGGGAAGGACCTTCAAACACAGTTACAAACCCTGAAGGACAGGGAGCCAGTCGGCCTCACCCTAAAAAAATGAAAATGAACCAAGTGTCGAGAAGGTTGGCATATCAATGCAGATTAGGGTTAAACCCAAAACCTGAGATCACCTTGGGAATCGACGGTGTAGATACTGCCACAAGGAAAATCCAACATATGACCACCAACCTCATTAACTAGCATTTAAAACCTCAACTATCAAGGTTCGGTGTTATGCCAACACATAATCCACATATACAAATCCATGCACAGATCAACAGTTAAGGTTTCACATAACGAAGGTTTGCCACCATGTTCCATGTTTTCATTCACGTGAAGTTTCCACGAGAGCTTCCAGCAAGCATTCCACCACAACGCAGTTAACCATAAATACTAAGTACTAGTTCGAAGGGAATGCCAGCACATTATCCACTATCACATTATTACCATAAGTTAAACATTCATGCAACGAGCATATAGTTATGCACTAAGCCCCAACTTATATTTTAAGCCTTTAATTATCGTGCTTATGACTCTGGTATAAATTCTACGCATATAGAATGGATAGTTACTTCTTAAATATAAGGTATAGTTTACAGAAGTTATATTATATTGCATAACATAGGTAATGTACATATAATCTACGAAATGAGAGAGTATTAAAATGTTCTCTCCATAGTTTTGGATTGAAAACATGTAATGAAATACATTGCAATGTTTCTATAGTATTGAAATGACAAGTATGTATTACTAACATATCATTTTCTCCATAGTAATTGTTTATAATAGTTTATTCTTTTGTCCTTCAAGATAGATAAAAACTAGGCATTCATACAATTACAAAGTATGCAGAGATAACTAACTCAAGACACATAAAAATACCTAAGTTGTTGCATAGCAAATAATCCTCTACACGGTCATAATTAACTTTAAAGGATAACTTATTACATCGAAATAAATGGAAGTATAGTTGCATACTCCAGTTGGAAATCCTCTGTCTTACCTGAGCTCTGCAAATAGAATTCATGAGCGTTAGCTAGCAATAGCTAAGTAAGCCTCGGGGCATACTCAAGGACCCCTTCATTACAGTAAGATGATCGATTAGTATCTAGAAAAAAAAATGTATAACATAGAACGAAAGTGACGATATGCATACTAACAATAAAGTACATTATGCAAGCATTATTCAACATCCTGACGTTGGCTTGACGATAATTGACTTACGACTTTTTAAGACACTATTCAAGCTAACAGTTGTTAAGACATCTGTTGCGATTCATAAGTAATTTAAACTCTTAGTCATTAATGTTAAATGTTATGAGTTGTTATTGTTAAGTACGTTGTCTAGTTGTGTTGAAGTTAACACTTTTAGCATAGGGACACAAGCATTTATTGCTACTTAAAATTTTTAAATTTTAGTGAATTTTTGGGGATGTTACAGGAGGGTATTTGGATTATTCATTCCCTGGGAATTATTCTTCTAGCATGGAAAACAATACGATTTAATGCTTCACATAGAGGTCATGAATTATGGCTATGTAATATCTATCCAGCAAGTATGGTGGATCAAGCTAAGGGTGTTGTGGTTGATGCAAGATGATGTTGAAGCAATCATGGCTCATAAAGGGTTTTGGGAAATAAAAGGTATGTAGACTCAAGAAATTGAGGCCATTCTTTGAAGAGGGAAGCAACATAAACAAGATAACCAATGAAAATTGGAAATAATAACTTACACTCTAAAATAGTTCACAGGTTTGTATGCAATATTGAGGTAAAAGGGACACAGAAGGGAAGATGTATGCATCTACCATGGGATACAACAGGTGGAGGAAGATATCCAACACACCAATAGAGTTTTGAGACATCTCATCAGGGAATGCAATTGGGACTTTCATGCTCTAGAGCAGTGAATGGAACATGAGGAAGAGATGCGTGACTAGCAGTGCGAGGTGACCAGATAGAGAGAGCAGGCCTTATTAACAGGACCAGAGATGGAGAAGGAGAAAAATGAAACCCTCTCGATAAAAATAGAAACCATGGAATATCATATTGAAATTATCCATATTTGAGTTATACATTTGGAGTTGGGAGGTTCCACTTCGACGTTTGGATTTGCTTGCCCCTCCAGTCCCCCAATGGAAACTGGCCATTGCCTTGAACCCCAGACATTAATCCTTCCAAAGATGGAATCAATGACTCCTTAGGATCTATTATGTATAAGTCTCATGGTACGGAATTTTTTAATCCATATGTATTTTTTGGTGTTTATCTCTAGGGACAAAATGGTCACTTTGAATTTAGCAGGCCTGATAGAGTTCATTTTGATATTAGCGTATATAATCCTTTTGACATTAGCAGTTGTAAAAATGATATAGTCTGATGCCAATGTCTGAAAAATGAATTTTGTAGTAGATAACTATGTTTTGTTTTCTTAATAAGTTGGTAATACCAAGTTGAATTAGGCATCCTGGCCAATTTTATACTCTCTCTACTTGGGGCAACCCAACATCCTATTTTAATATAAATTTTAACCGGTTTTCTTAAAAAATAAAATAAAATACACCACAGGGGTAATTTATTAAGAATGTTATGTATAAGTTTCAGATTTAATTAAGTTGTTGGTTTCATGTGAAGAAATGAATATATATGTTTGTGCTCAACTATAGTGGGGTTAGAACCTAGAATGAGAAATGGATTTTTACATTTGGACATCATAATTGGGATACCTTACATCATGTTCTCAACTCCATGTGCTTTAATTATTCCATTCAACCCCACTTTCTTCAAATTTGTTGTGCTTATTATTTGGATGTTGAGAAAACTAAACATGGTATCAAGGAAGCATATAATATTTTTTTTTACAGAAACGGATATATATTTGTATTAAAAGTAAAGAGGAGCTACATCACTGTGGGGAGACTGTTCCCACAAAAATGAGGGAAATAGGCACCTCCAAACAGTCTTCTTAAGTTCAAAATTTAACAATAAATTCTTAAGCTGACAGGACAGAACAAAAACTAACTACATTAAGTTATACATGCCACTACTGGAAATATGAAACACATCTACAGAAGAGAAAAAAAAAACTTGCTGTTTGACCAGTGCTTAGAGGATTTCTGGGTGATGATTCTTCTTCTTGCTGCCAGCTTCAGAATCCTCCTTGTCTTTCAGCCCTATGATCGCAACTGGGCTATTTTCTTTACTGCTCCGGATGCAATCTACCTTTGCTTCAACGATTCTCAGATAGCTATGCAGATAGTCAATCTTTCCCCTGAGCTTCTCATACAATTATTTATTTTTGCTGTTGGTGTTGCTGACTTCCGAGCTAGTGATTTGAGAGAGGTGTGAGAGTGCTTTCTTGAGCTCTGAATTTCCCCCCCGAAGCCAATTAACTTGGGATTCTATGTACTGAAGATGAGAGAGTACCCTAGGGGGGGGGGGCTTTCCCTGCTAATCGGGGAGTCCAGATGGATGAGCCCCAAACTATCACCTACCACCTTCCACGCTTTCCCGGCTTCACTTGTATTGGCTCTCTGACTACCATATTGTTGCAACCCATCCAGCAGGGTGTTTTGAAAATGAAGTCCCCCGAAATTTTGGAGTTTTTCAACCTCAATGGGACGCCAGAAGCGACCACCATCGAACATGAAACCATTCTGAACCGGAATTGTATTTTGTCCTCGCATTCCCACCGCCTGGTGATTCCAAGTTTGTCCATTATCTTCATTACGACGAACATGCTTCATAGGAGGTCTAGAGGGATGTAGAATTTCTGTTTCACCACTCCCTGGACTTTGCATTTCCTCGACTGCAGGAGGGTATCTCTTTTTCCCAATGTTAGTCTTGCAACGCTTGCACTTTAACCCCGGAGGGAAAAACCCTAAAGTTAGGCCACTGTTACCACAATCCATTCTGTGTTTTGTTTGCCAGAAGCAGTGTGAGAACAAAATCCAGAAGCGAAGGAAGAAGGTGGTGCTTTGTTTGCCACCCCTGAGGTTCATATATCCCAAGTCACATCTTCTTCCTGCTCGCCATAATGCCTCGCATGCGAGCCAAATGTGTACAGTCTGCAAGCGCTGTCGGAGGGGCAAGGTAGGTGGAGAAAGGATTTGCTGAAGATTTCGCCGTTGATCGAGGTTGAGGTGGCTCGTTGGACAATGGTTTGCATTTAATGCGATGAGACAAGACATAAAGTATGGCACCCAGGCCTTAAGGAGGTTGCCGTTGTGATTTAGAATCCCACAATTTAAATTGGATCCAAGATTTTCCAAGGTGTCTACCATGTAGTTGTTGCGCCTCAGGATGTGGTAGAGGGAGATGGAGGCCACGTTCTTTGCCAACATGAGGAAGAGAGAGTGAAATTTAGAAGTTGGGGTGTGGTACTTCTTGAGGAGAGCTCGGGCTTTATTGATAACTAGCAAGGAGTATCCAATAACTAGGACACTCTGGATATTGTTTTCCTTGACGATAGTTAGGCCTTGGATCAGTGCAAGCCACTCCGCCTCATTGTTCGTTTGTCTGCTAAGACCCCAAGCGTAATCAGTCTTTTGTTTCCTTCGGGGTCAAATAGAACCCCCCCCCCCCCCCCCCCCCCCGGCACCTGCCAACCATGAAGGAAGCATATAATATTGATGAGGCATATATTAACAATTATTCCAAAAATATCACCCTTCAAATCCTCCAATCTCAAAGACAACACAGAGGGACAAGAAATGAGATTCTTAAAAATACAAACAACAAAACACCCCCAAAATAGCATTTCAATCACTAACAACATTAGAAAACATATTAAAAATACCCAATAGGAATAATATTTCCATAGTATGGCATGCAAGTTTGGAATTGATACACAAATGAAAAGCATTCCCACGAATATTCAATGTGTGTAAAAGTTTTTAACTACTCTTCAACCACCATGGGAATTTATATATATTTATAAGAAAATTTAATTCATGCTTCAGTAAATAGACCAAAGATATGTGTACATGCAATCCTTTGAAACCCTGATCAAAGATTGAGCTTGAAGCATGTGATAGAGATACACTCTCATTTTCAACAATATTTTTCCAACTGTCAAGCAAAATCGAGCTAGGGTATAATTTCCCAACTATCAAACGACCTACACAAAACTTGAAAACTTGAAAATTACTCATTGGTGATAATTAGGGTTTCTTACTTGGAACAATCCATGTGATTTTGGATGCAGGGGGTTTCTATTATCCTAGATTACTCTACCAATTTTGATTTCCTTGATAGATTTGAGCCCAAGAAAGATACTGAAATTCCAAAACTCCATAACGCTCATGCACATAGTTGCAAGAGTGTTGCAGGTGTTTTGAAACGTGCTAACCCTATACTCGACTACCAAAGTAATTTCCATCCTTTGATGATTAGGAAAACATAGGGATTATCAGGGATTTCACTTGAAACAATAGATTTTAAATGAAATGAATCATGTATCTTGACACTAATAAAAATATTTGAGCATAATTGATCACATTCTCTATTAATTTTCCATCTTCTAAGATGGTAAGACTTTAAATATACATATTTGGCTAGCTATCCCTAAAGGGTTAGATGATGGATGATTTCACTATGTTTACCATAGTTGATCATGGTTCACCATATTATTAATGAAATTTACACAACACGTATTTGACCACCATGCACATTTATCCACTAATATAATGATCGTATAGCTTGATAATTTCATCTCCCAAAATCCTTCTAATTGAATAACCCCTTGAACCAATCAACCCCCAGAGTCCACCCTCATTGACCATACTATGGATCATTGGTTCTTAATTTTCATTGAATAACGTTGACCATGGTTGACACCTATGTACCACATTGAATATATAGACCATATGTACCATTATGATGTTTTGCCATATTATTAATATTACCCCATGATTGGCCCACAAACACCTAGCTCACTCATCTACAAATTCCATGAACATTTATTCACTAATCTGATGACCGAAAAAATTGATAGTTTCATCACCTAAAATCCTTCTAACCCAATATCCCCCTGAACCAATCAATCCCCAAAGTCCACCCTCATTAACCATATTATGGATCATTGGTTGTTAATTATCATTAAATAATGTTGGCCATGGTTGATCCCTATTTACCACATTGAATAAATAGACCATATGCACCATGATGATGGTTTTCCATTTATTAACATTACCATGTGATTGTCCCAACAAAACCTATCTCACTCATCTAAAAATTCCATGCACGTTTATCCAATAATCCGATGACTAGATAAATTGATAATTTCATCTCCCAAAATCCTTCCAACCCAATAGTCCCCTAAAACAATCAACTCCAACAGTCCACCCTCATTGACCATATTATGGATCACTGGTTGTTATCTATCATTGAATAATGTTGACCATGGTTGATCCTTATTGACCACATTGAATATATAGATCATATGCACCATGATGATGGTTTTCCATATTATTAACGCTACCTCGTGATTGGCCCACCAACATATAGCTCACTCATCTACAAATTCCATGCACATTTATCCACTAATCCAATGACTATATAGCTCTATAATTTCATCTCCCAAAAACCTTCTAACCCAATAACCACCTGAACCAATCAACCCCTGTATTCCACCCTCATTGACCATATTATGGATCATTGGTTTTTAGTTGTCATTGAATAACATTGACCATGGTTGATCCCTATTGACCACATTGAATGTATAGACCATATGCACCATGATGATGGTTCTCCATATTATTAATGTTACCCTGTGATTGGCCCACCAACACCTAGCTTACTCATCTTCAAATTCCATACACATTTATCCACTAATCCGATGACTGGATAGATCAGAAATTTCATTTCCAAAAATCCTTCTAACCCAATAGTCCCTTGAACCAACTAATCCCCAAAGTCCACCCTCATTGGCCATATTATGTATCATTGGTTGTTAATTGTCATTGAATAACATTGACCATGGTTGTTTTTAATTGGCCAAATTGAATATATAGACCATATGGACTATGATCATGGTTCACCACATTATTAACGTTACCTATGAATGTACCGCCAACACCTCGTTAACTCATCTACAAATGCCATGCATATTTATCCACTAATACAATGACCAGATAGCTAGATAATTTCATCTCCTAAAATCCTTCTAACCTAATGCCCCCCTAAACCAATCAACCCCCGGAATCCACACTCATTAACCATATTATGGATCATTGGTTCTTAAATTTCATTGAATAACGTTGACCATGGTTGATCCCTAATGACCACATTTAATATATAGACCATATGCACCATGATGATGGTTCTCCATATTATTAACTTTACCCCATGATTGTCCCACCAACACCTAGCTTAGTCATCCATAAATTCCATGTACATTTATCCACTAATCTGATCACTAGATAGCTCATTAATTTCATCTCCCAAAATTCTTCTAACCCAATAGCCCCGTAAACCAATCAACCTCTGGGGTCTACCCTCATAGACCATACTATGGATCATTGGTTGTTAACTGCCATTGAATAACATTGAACATGGTTGATCCCTATTGACCACATTGAATATATAGATCATATGCACCACGATTATGGTTCGCCATATTATTAATGTTACCTCACGATTGGCCTGAAAACACCTAGCCCACTCATATACAAATACCAAACGCATTTATCCAATAATCTGATGACTGGATAACTTGATA
The DNA here is from genome assembly GCA_027924585.1 of Larix kaempferi. Classification (NCBI taxonomy): domain Eukaryota; kingdom Viridiplantae; phylum Streptophyta; class Pinopsida; order Pinales; family Pinaceae; genus Larix; species Larix kaempferi. The sequence continues at coordinate 10,562,459 of BSBM01001331.1, read as the reverse complement.
ATTTCATCTCCCTAAATCCTTGTAACACAATATCCCCTTAAACCAATCAACCCCTGGAGTCCGCCTTCATTGACCATATTATGGATCATTGGTTTTTAATTGTCATTGAATAACGTTAACCATGGTTGATCCCTATTGACCACATTGAATATATAGACCATATGCACCATGATGATGGCTTTCCACATTATTAATGTTAACATATGATTGGGCCACAAACACCTATCTCACTCATCTACAAATTCTACACAGATGTATCCACTAATTCGATGACCGGATAGCTTGATAATTTCATTTCCCAAAATCCTTCTATCCCAATAGTCCTCTGAACCAATCAACCCCCAGAGTCCACCCTCATTGACCATATTATGGATCATTGGTTTTTAACTATCATTGAATAACATTGACCATGGTTGATCCCTATTCACCACATTGAATATATAGACCATATGCACCATGATGATGGTTCGCCATATTATTAACATTACCCCATGATTGTCCCACCAACACCTAGCACACTCATCTACAAATTCCATGCACATTTATCCACTAATATGATGACTAGATATCCCAATAATTTCATCTCCCAAAATCCTTCTAACCCAATAGTCCCCTAAACCAATCAAACCCTGAATTCCACCCTCATTGACCATATTATGGATCATTAGTTGTTAACTTTCATTGAATAACGTTGACTATGGTTGATCCCTATTAACTACATTGAATATATAGACCATATGCACCATGATGATCATTCACCATATTATTAATGTTACCATGTGATTGTTCCACCAACACCTAGCTCACTCATCTACAAATTCCATGCACATTTATCCACTAATACGATGACTTAATACATCTCCCAAAAACCCAATTGCCCCCTAAACCAATCAAACTGTGGTGTCCACCCTCATTGACCATACTTTGGATCATTAGTTGTTAATTGTCATTGAATAATGTTGACCATGATTGATCCCTATTGACCACATTGAATATATAGACCATATGCACCATGATTATGGTTCACCATATTAATAACATTACCTCATGATTGGCCCACCAACACCTATCTCACTCATCTACAAATTCCTCGCACATTTATCCACTAATTCGATGATCAGATACGTCGATAATTTCATCTCCCAAAATCCTTCTAACCCAATAGCCCCATGAACAAATCAAACCCTAGAGTCCACCCTCTTTGACCATATTATGAACCATTGGTTGTTAAATTTCATTGAATAACATTGACCATGGTGGATCCCTATTGACCACACTGAATATATAGACCATATGTATGCACCATGATGATGGTTCGCCACATTATTAATGTTACCTCGTGATTGTTCCACCAACACCTAGCTCACTTGTCTACAAATTCCATGCACATTTATCCACTAATCTGATGATCAAATAGCTCAATAATTTCATCTCCCAAAATATTTCTAACATAATAGTCCCATGAACCAATCAACCCTTAGAGTCCACCCTCATTAACCATATTATGGATCATTAGTTGTTAACTATCATTGAATATTGTTGACCATGGTTGATCCCTATTGACCACATTGAATGTATAGACCATATGCACCATGATGATGGTTCACCATATTATTAACGTTACCACATGATTGACCCACTAACACCTAGCTCACTCATATACAAATTCCATGCAGATTTATCCACTAATCTAATGACTAGATAGATTGATAATTTCATCTCCCAAAATCCTTCTAAACCAATAGTCCCTTGAACCAATAAACCCTCGGATCCCACCCTCATTGACCATATTATGGATAATTATGGAACTATCATTGAATAACATTGACCATGGTTGATCCCTATTCACTACATTGAATATATACACCATATTCACCATGATGATGGTTCGCCATATTATTAATGTTACCCCCTGATTTTCTCACCAAAACCTAGCTCACTCATCTACAAATTCCATGCACATTTATCCACTAATCCAATGATTGGATAGCTCGATAATTTCATCTCCCAAAATCCTTCTAACCCAACAGTCCCCTAAACCAATAAACCCCTAGAGTCCACCCTCATTGACCATATTATGGACCATTGGTTGTGAATTGTCATTAATAATGTTGACCATGGTTGATCCATATTGACAACATTGAATATATATACCATATGTACCATGGTGATGGTTCACCATATTATTAACGTTTCCTCATGTTGGCCCAAAAACACCTAGCTCACTCATATACAAATGACATGCATATTCATCCACTAATATGATGGCTAGATAGCTCAATAATTTCATCTCCCAAAATCCTTCTAACCCAATAGCCCCCTGAACTAATTAACCCCTGGAGTCCACCCTCATTGACCATATTATGGATCATTATGGAAGTGTCATTAAATAACATTGACCATGGTTGATCCCTCACTAGTGGATTTGGACCCAAAATCTGACAACCAAATCCTCCGACCTCCGACGAAGAAGGACTATGTCGTCAGATTTCGTCTTAAAAATTTCAAAATTTGATGATTTTTTTAAATTTGATAGAAGGAGATGTCGGATATCCGACAGGAATGCTGATATTCGATGGCTCTGTCGATTTCCGACATCATATTAAGCATTGGGATGTTGGATATCCGACATCAAGCTATACAACCCGAGGAGGTCGAAAATACGACATCAATTCTCCAACAGTAACTAGGTTCAAGGTGTCGGATATCCGACGAAAGGTTGAATTTTAAAACTTATAAATATTGAAACATTCCGACATGTTTGCTATACAAGCGACGGTTTGCGGAATTTTTTTTATTCGGAGGACTGTTTTTCATTATTTCCATTGTTTTTGAGATTCAAGCAAGCGAAGTGTGGAGCTTCGTTTTCTAAGATCGATAATCTTCATTCAAGATCTTTACGAGAAAATGTCAACTAGCAATTTTCCTGATCCAGACGAACAAAATCGGCAATTGCTTGCTAAATTGTGGGAAGGAGTTGAAAAAAGGGGTGATAGGAAATGCTATCATCCATGTAATCAATGCAGGGGCCTTAAGAGGAGAAGAATTTTGATCACAACAGCCACAAAACATTGTAGGGAGCATGGGCACGCTGAGGGGGGACATGAATACCATCCATTTGTAAGTTTTGCATTATATATGTTTTTATTTTGATTGCTTTTGTAAATTTATGTATTGATCGTGGTTTCAATAGATGGGGACTAACATGGACAATAAATATTATTTTAATATTAAATATTTATTATACTATTTCTTTTTCTTTTGTGCATGTTGAATCTAGGGTAAAGTAGAATAACTCATTTATTTGTTCGTTAGTGAGACTAACCTACTGACCTGGGAAAGCACTTAACTCTCTAGATTTGTGACACTTTCCATCATGATAATAGAAATAACGACTATATTGGCATGTTGTAATTTCTCTTATATTTTCTCTATAGAAATTACCATAGCATCATCTATCTTACCTTAGTGGAGTACAGTATGAGAAATTTTGTGTTATATTTGAGTAGCTTTGCTCAGTAATTGGGTCAATTATTATGTCTCTTGGATAATTTGGATGCACCTATTTGACCAACAGTACAATTGGCTATTGTTCTTTTCATCCCAACAGTACAAAATTTGTTACATTTTAAATGCATCACATAAATGTTTACATTTTGTGGTTGAATTTCTTAAATTAAATTTTATCTATTAATGGTTTCATGAAATTATAAAGGAAAGACATCCTAGGGCACTTCGTCCGGAGGAAGTGCTTCCACAACAAGTACCGGAATCTATGAATATTAATGGAGAACAAGTTAATGATCACATTAATGAAGAAGATGATCATTCTGAAAACATAGTTGAAGATGATGTTACAAATAATTTGATCCATGATTCATTTAATGTTGGAGTGGTCGATGTTGATCCTGATGATGATGATCATGAAAATGATGAACATTTTGATGATATTCATGATATACCTCTTCTTGATAAGGCATACGAACTCTTTTATGAGGGCTCCAAGACAAATCTTCTCTCTACTATATTATTGATAATGAACTTGAAGGTTATGAATGGTCTTTCAAACATATCAGTCACACGGATGTTAAGGTATGTAATATATTCCATCACAAAATATATATGATTGTGTATTTTGTTGTTCATTCATATATAAGTCAAATTATTATGGATGAAATTTGTTCCATTAATATTATTTCTATATTATATTAACTAGAATTTTATTTTAATTTGTTGTAGCATGATAGGTGAATATTTGTTACCACCGTCAAATATTTTACCTCACACATATCGAGATTTATCTACCATCATGATAAAAATTGGAATGCAGTATGAAGCAATTCATGCATGCTCCGATGACCATGTTCTATATTACAATCAGCATGAATTTGCAACAGAATGTCCTGAATGTCATATCAGTAGATATCGCACAGATCAAGTAACTAAAAAGGTGCCTTGCAAGGTTCTACATTATATTCCCATTATTCCACGTCTACAACGATTGTTCAGGTGAAAAAACATAGTGCAGTTTATGGATTACCATGCACAGAACAGAAGTCAAGATGACATTATTCGGATGCCTACAGATGGGTCTGCATTTAGAGATATGGAGGAAAAATGGCCCCACTTAAAGAAGAACCTTGTAATCTTAGGATCTATTTGGCAGCAGATGGTGTCAATCCATTTGCAGAGGTGAGATCCGTTTACTTGGTGTGGCCTATTTTTGTTATCAACAACAACATTCCTCCATGGTTGACAATAAAGAGGGAGCACATAATGTTGTCGATGATTGTTCTAGGTACGAACCCTGCAGATTTTTTTTAAAGTAGTTGTATCTCATTTGTCGTATTTTTGTCGCATAATGTCATATATATATTTAATGTTTTTCTATTGTGCAATATGGTTTAATATATGTAATCTAAATGGTACGTCTCATATTTATATTTTTTATATGTTCATATCAATCAGGTAAGTACCAAGTGAAAGATATGAATGTATATATCGAACCTCTTATTGACGAGCTACAGAAGTTATGGAATGGCATCACTATGTATGACGTATCTAGACCAATATGACAAAGGCAATTTCAATTCCATGCAATGCTTGTATGGACAATACATGATGCCCCAAGGTTAACCCATTTTTGTGGTATGTAATTATAGGTTCCACTTTATTTGCAAAAAATTATATGAACTACTAGTCAATATACTACGCACGCACGTTTTTCTAAATAATCCAGTCATTTTGTATATAATTATAATTGACATAGATATTCCATCTTTTTATGTAGGTCTTCAGACAAAGAGGAAATTTGCATGTCCAGTTTGTGGTCCTAAGATCAAATCTCGTCGTTCAAAAATATTAGGAAAGGAGGTGTTTGATGAGTATAGGCACTTCCTCTATAAGAATCACAAGTATCGAACTACCGAAAAACATTTGTTCAATGACAAGCAAGAGACTGCATTAAAACAACAGAGAATGACACCTTGCCTATGGAAGTTGCAATATAATAGAAATCGTCAAGGTACGTATAATGAATCATTGTATATGATATGTTATATTGTATTTTTTTATATTGTGTGTTTTTTACTGTAATTGACATTAATTTATGTAATTTCATGATTGTCATTCATGTGATCATGAAGGCATTAATGGGCTTCCACGAGGAATGAAAAGTTATCCTAGACAATTCAGTAGGTTGCCCTACTATGAGCACCTACAAATTGATCATCTATTTGATACAATGCATATCGGAAAGAATGTGACCGAAACATTATGGCGAATATTGGATGGAAGGAGTGATAAAGACAAAATTGTCAAAATTTGCAAAGACATTCAAGATAGAAACCATGCAATGAAATACGTCATTCAATTTCATAGCGACAGAGAGAAAATTAATATAAACTCACTTCCATGGATGTTAACGGACCAGCAAAGTAATGTTGTAAAAGAATTCATTCGAAAAATTAAATTTCCCACCGGATTTTGTGTTAACATGAAGAATATCATAACAAAGGAAGGTGATTTCACGGGGCTGAAAACTCACGATTGGCATGTATTCATGAAGGTAATTATTATGGTATAGATTTAATTTTTTTTTTCTTCCTATTATAGTTAATATGGTTGGTATATTTTTTATTTGTCTACTCTTTGTTGATAAAATGAAACTATTTGTATATTATTGTTACAGTATGTTCTACCTCTCTCTATCCCGGACAACTTCGACAACAATGTCAAGCAAATCATATATAGTATCGGGAAATACATGAGGTAAGTGGTGATTTTTTCCATGCGCTTAGTGTTTGTTTAATTCAACATAGAACTTATATTTGATTTTCATTCTTTAATTCATGATGTTACGTAATTGTTGGCAGGCGGTTCAATGAGGAAATGTCGCAGTACTACCGACGCTGCGACACATCGGATGAGGTCGCGGAAGGAATATTTTGTGTTAAAGTATACCGCGGTTGGCGGGTTTTGGGGTCACTTGGACCACATGTTATGTAATATTGAGTCAGTTGTACCACGGTATGTGGGTTTTTGGGTCATTTGGACCGAGTCAGTTAGATATTGGGTCATTTGTCCATAGTGTCGGTTAGGAAGTCGTTAGTAAGTGGACAAACATTGTAATGGTAGAAGCCTATAAATAGATGAGATTTGTAAGTGTTAGAGAGAGAGAGAGAGGGAGTTGGTGAGAGATAAGGAGATGTATGTGTAAGGAGATCTATGTTTTGCTTCTGGTATCTGACTGTGGCAGTAATATAATGATGATGTTTTGGTACAATATTTGTGAAATGTTGCAATATATGAATGTTGTTATATTTTCTTGATGTAATGTCTACTTACTATTGCTGGGATGATAAATGCTGCGATTAAGTAATATGTTATAACTCCATGTCGAAGGTTTAAATTTTCTGTTTAAGTACCGCAATAAAGCTAGTCCGTGTAGCCACAACTCTCCTCCTCCCTCGGCGGAAACATGGTTCCGTATGCTCTTCCTAGACGCCTCGGGTGAGACCTCATCTGCTCTGCGGGTGTTGCTGGGCGGGCTCAAACTTGCCCGGGCCGGTGCCCAGGGAGACTGCGGTATGTGTCGACAGTGAGGCGAACCCCTGTCGACCGAGGTTGCGTTGGTCAACAAATGGTTTTGTTTCTGGGACTGTGTGCAGAGTGAAAGGAGGTCATCTTGTGGCACCCAACGAAGCCGGAGATACAGAGCTGGTTCGATCAAAAATTGCGGGAGTTTGCTGAGGAAGAAAGCCAGAACACGAAACTGATAGTAGATCACTGGATGGGAAGGTATATTCATGACGAGACACACGAATGGTTTTTCTGTGAATTCCCGGTCATTCTGTACAAATGGTTGTCAAAGCTGACCTTCCAGAAGAGGAATTTCCAGGGTGGTAAGCCGATGGCTTGGACCCCGGAGTTGATTCAAGAGCTGCAGGAAGTCGATAATAAGGCATCGCGGGCTGTCGAAGTTTGGCTCGATAGCGTCTTGGAGGGATATATCACTGAATTTGCGGTCGATACGCAGAAATCATATAGTGAAGCTGAAATATACTTCTTCCGTGGACCAAGGGGAAGGTTTCTGCTGTCGCTCCAACTGTCGATTAAGATACTAATATGCAAAAAGGGTATATTAAAGATGCACCTTGAACAATAGACAACATGGTGGGCGGAGGCCATGGGTACCATGACTACTAGGGAACGGTACATGGAATATTAAGGTGTAGATGGGTGCAGACCATGAGGAGACTGTGAGCGAAGCCGAGGAAGAAAGTGGTATTACAAGAGGAGGAGCGAGGTTTCGACAGAGAAGAGGCAAAGGACAAGAGAAGGTCTTACTGTGATCGAACCGCAAAACTACAAAGGAAGACCACATGGGATGAAGCGACCTCAAAGTCCTGACAGGGACGACCAGGCTATGCCTAGGATAGAGGCAGGACCAAACCCTGGCACCAACGTACCCACACCTCCTCTCACTGAATCACAAACAACAAGAAAGACCACTTCAACACCGCCAAGTTCGTCAATTCCATAGAAGTTAATTGGTAGTAGCACACCGAAAGGAGGAAGAAAGCCCAGAATGGTGGGCGATGATGCTAAGTTACCGTTGTTCCACGGAAGTGTGACAAACAACCCAGAACAGTATTGGTTTTTGTGTGAAGCGGTCTGGACCATAAAACAGATCACTGATGCCGATGCTAAGAAAGGACAGTTAGCCACGACTCTGTGAGGTCCTGCATTAGATTGGTTCATGAAGTTTATTCTAGTCCCTAAGGGAGTCCCAGAGAAATCACTGGATGAGATTCGGGATGGGCTGATTGCTGAATTTAGAAAGCCCAAGTCTGAATCTCAATACATTACAGAATTGAAGGAAATTAAGCAGTATCCCAATGAGACGGTATGGGATTTCGACTAGCGATTCAAGACGTTGATGGAAAAGGTTAGTTTCGATATGAGCGTTGTACAACATAAAGAATGGTTCATAGCGACACTGCTACCCCATATTCGACTACTGCTGATGCAACAAAACATATCGACGCCTAGCGAAGCTCTAGAGATTGCAATGCGATTAGAGGCATCACCGATTGGAGATAATGCAGCTGGGATGTCACAGATACAGACACAGCTCGCTAACCTGACTATATAGTTGCAAGATTTGAAGAAGAACAAGGAACAACGTGATGAAGTATGGTGTACGCGATGCTGAGGAGAAGGGAATACGAAGGATAATTGCCTGGATTTTCGTAACTATTTGGTGTCAAGTGCACCAAACCCGTTGAATGGTGGAAGTATGCCATGGTGTCGCATTTTCCAGGTGTTTGGGTACAGTCACGATAATTTCCCGTATATGCAGAAAATGGTCACTAGCCCGCGAAATCTTTATTACACATTCTGCAAGTCGGTGGTTCACAATGACAAGGATTGCCGTGCATATGGGTTGCTACAGGATAGAATGCGTGATGCATTCTATGTCAAGGACGATCAATGTGCCGTGTAACACCCACAACTGCAACCGCAGGTAGCTCAGCCGCTACCGCAACGACAGATGTAGTTTTCACCACAACAACAGCAATTGCAGCAGTTCATGCCGTAATATACTCCGATGCAGATGACTCCCCCATAGCCACAGTATGTACAGCAACCGTAGTAGGCACCACAAGGGCAAGGGATACCACCAGCACCAATGCAGCAACAGTTTAACCAACCTCAGTACCAGCAGCAGGGCAGCTACCGAGGAGGATACAGGGGCGGATGCGGTGGTGGATTTGGTCATGGAGGAGGAGGCCGCGGTGTTCATGGACCTGTTCAATGTTACCACTGTGCGGTATGGGGGAATTATCAGTGCGACTTCCCACTACTACAGAATCAGTGTACGTTCTGTTTTGGTAATGATCATACGGTTGAGAATTGTCCACAGTTAATTGCATGATGGCAGGCTGGGAACGCTCCGCAGCTATAGAGTCAGGCCCAGCCACAACAACTAGTACAGAATCAGGTACATCAACTAGTACAGAACCAACCCCCGTGACCACTTCCAAATGCCAATCAAAATGTCAATCAACCGGGGAATCTGCAGCAGAACCAGATGCAGGGTGCAAATATTACGACCATTTTTGTAGAACCGCGACCACAAGATGCTTCGATGGTTATTGTCACTCGTGGAGGTAAGATGACTGGGGAAGATAGTTTGCGACCACTGATTTGGTTGGCTGGTCAGAAGACGGTACCTTTTGACATTGATACGGAGCGACAGACATTCCTAGAGGCACATCGCACCTTGGAGACAGACTGCGGTAAGGCTGTTGTTTGTGATATGCCATCTGTCTTTGATACTACATCAGACGCTGATCGACCGCCACCACCGGGGACATTGCAAAAGTTTCTTGAAAGATGTCTGTTATTGGCTTGAGACCCGGCTACCTTGGTTGAGATTGAGGGATGGTTGCAGCGATTTCCGAAAGGACGACAGGAGTTGGTAGTAAACTTCCTACATCAACGGAAGACTGGTAAAGAGATGCGAATGAATATTCAGATTGGTGAATATGATGTTGAATCTGTTATTCTTGACCTTGCTTTGGATGTTAACATCTTAACCAAGCAGGCGTGGCAGAAAATGGGGAGTCTCCCATTGAGCTGGTCTCCTGTGCAACTCCGGTTGGCTAACCATGCGAAAGTAACACCCATTGGACGGGTTCCACGACTAATGGTTGATATTGAGGGTATGAAGACTTATGCTGACTTCGATGTCATCGAAGTAGTTGAGGGAGGAAGATCCTATCATGTGCTATTGAGGATTGGATGGGATAACGATAGTGGAGCTGTAATCAACTTCAAGCGGTGCATGATGACCTTTGAGAATTGCGATTTCAGAGTCATAGCCCCGTTGGATCTGGTTGAAGGACGTTGATACGTTGATCTTGTAAAAGATGATGATCTCGCTGGATGGGACCATGCATTCAATATTTCTGAAGATTATATTCATCCTACTACCAACGGCGAGTTAGAGTGGCGCAGCAAGAGCTCTATGTCTTCTGACTCTGATGATGCCTTAGAACATTTCCAGAATCGATTGCATGAGGTACCATTCTGCAAATGTGGCTTAGTTACGTAATCCTTATGTTGTGTTGTGACAGAAACGATCACATTGCCTTTCTATGAGGGGTTTCCTGGCCTAACCAACTTTTTGACAGAATTTGAAGACCGCGTATCAGAACCACAGCGATTGCTGGCATTGGAGGAAGCACTGAAGGTTGCTCCATCACGCTGGTGGGCGACACATAAGAAATCCATTAATGGTTGGTCACAGTGTTGAAGGTTGCTGATGGTTCGGTTCGGCGATACTGAGGTTTATCACACTGGTAAGTATGATGGCCGAAATAATCCCAGTGATCATGTGATGGAATGCCAATGATTATGGGTAGCATGACCCAAAGATGAGTGGGTCCATGATTTTATCCATACTTTGGATGAGATGCCGCGCTCATGGTACACTGCAGTCGAGTTGCGCCGAGAAATTACAACATGGGGGGAGTTGACGGTCTGTTTCACTCATACGTTCACTTTTGCAGATGCCAACCCTAATATCCATAATGCCTTACAACTCATCCGCAACGTGGTACTTCAGGTTGTTCCAGTGGCCTACCCTATCGACCTGCACACATATTGTCAGATGCAGTCTCTCATGGAGTGCTTCAACATCAGCGGTGGGCCAGAGGATGATGATGATCCCAGGAATGTTAACATTCCCGAATCGAAAGGGAGTTGCAATGTGGTACGTCCGCCTGTCGCGCCAAGTAATCTGTTCGGTCAACCATTGCAGCTTCACAAGATGAATATCGGCACAGAGGCTACTCCCAAGTTTGCTAATGTTGGGGATCATTGGGATGATGAGATGATGAGTAAGGTTACTGAGTTACTTAATGAGTTTCAAGATGTGTTTCCCATGAAGTTTTCCGAAATGAAGGGAATCCTGGGTGATTTAGGAGAGATGAAGATTCCATTAAAACCAGATGCTAAGCCAGTTCGATAGCAACCTTATCGGCTGAATCCGCAACATAAGGAAAAGGTCAAGGCGGAACTTGATCGCATGTTGGATGATGGTATTATTGAACCTGTGGAAGAGTCCGGATGGATCAGTCCTATGGTGGTACAGGACAAGAAAACAGGTGAAGTGCGCATTTGCGTCAACTTGCGGAAGTTGAACAATGCCTACTTGCATGACCCTTTTCCGACCCCGTTTACTGATGAAGTACTTGAAGGGGTGGGCGGCTAGGAGATGTACTCATTCATTGATGGATTCTCTGGCTACCATCATATTCGCATTTCCAAGGAAGATCGCCATAAGACAACTTTCGTTACTGAATGGGGTTGCTTTTAGTACACGGTAATGCCGTTTGGTTTGAAGAATGCACCAACGATATTCTCCCGGGTCGTTGCCGCATTCAAATATTTTATTCAAAATTTTTTTCAGGTATATATGGATGATTGGATAGTTTATGGGTTGATTCGTGATCATCTGGCCAATCTGTGGTTAATGCTTGAGTGATGCCAACAACACCAGATATCGTTGAACTTGAAGAAATGTATTTTTTGTGCACCGTTTGGGATATTGTTGGGTCATATCATGTGTAAACAGGGATTGCTAGTTGATCCAGCCAAAATTGTGCTAATTTTGGGGTTGCAATTTCTAACCACCGTTAAGCAGTTGCGAGCGACTTTGGTTCATACGGGATATTATCGCAAGTTTATCAGGGGTTATGCTACGATTACTGCCCCTATGGAAAAGTTGTTGAAGAAGGACGCGACATTCCAATGGAGCCCGGAATGTCAAGATAGTTTCAAAACGCTCAAGGAGAAGATGGCACTAGAACTGATCTTGGTCTTTCCGGACTGGAGTAAGGAATTCCATGTCCATGTGTATGCCTCATCAATCGCATTGGGAGTAGTCTTGGCTCAACCCAATGAAGGAGATATTGATCACCCCATTGCTTTCGCTAGTCGGAAGCTGTCCTCTACAGAACGAAATTACACTACCACGGAGCGGGAAGGTCTGGCCATGGTTTACATGCTGCAGAAATTCAGGCATTATTTGTTGGGTGGGCACTTTAAAATGTTCATTGATCATTCTGCGTTAAAATACTTGGTCAATAAGCCTGTGTTGGGGGGGATATATGCCGTTGGCTACTTTTTTTTCAGGAGATTGAGTTTGAAGTCATTGTGAAACCTGGACGGTTGAATGCTGGACCAGATCATTTATCACGGATTGACACAGGGGAGGAACCGACTAATATCGAAGAAGAGTTGCTGGATGACCAACTATTTAAGGTGTCAGTTGCTGATGACTATTTTGATGACATCATCCAGTTTCTGATAATGGGAAATGCACCAGATGAGTTCACCACCAGTTAGAAGAAGCAATTGGTAGTCAAGGATGCTGACTTTCAGCTAATTGCGGGAGAGTTCTATAAATTGGGCGCTGATGTGTCTTGCCGCATGAGCAAGCGCAGATATTGGCTGAGGCACATGGTGGAGTAGCGCGAGGACACTATGGAGGTTAGGTGACTTCCAGGAAGGTACTGCGTGTAGGGATTTGGTGGCCCACATTACATAACGATGCGATAGACTATGCACGATCTTGCAATATTTGTTAGTAAACTGGCAAGCCATCCAGACGCGACGAGATGTCACTGCCACTTCAAGTGAAATTGCAACCATTTGAAAAATGGGTTGTGGATTTTGTTGGGATGATCACTCCACCAGGGAAACGTACGGGTGTGCGGTACATCCTCATAGCGACAGAGTATTTGACCCGATGGGCCGAGGTGACACCCGTAGTTGATTGTTCCGCCGCGACAGCTGCTCGATTTTTGTTTGATCACATTATCACTCGTTTCGGCTGCCCTAAGATTTTGTTGAGTGATCAAGGCAACCACTTTATTAATCACACCATCAATGCATTAACAAAGGAGTTGCAGATACAACATAAGAAGAGTACACCCTATCACCCACAGGCAAATGGGACGGTGGAGGTGTTTAACAAGGTATTGGAGCATGCGCTGACAAAGGTGTGCAATGCGAACCGCGATGACTGGGATCTAAAAATCCCAGCAGTGTTGTGGGCCTATTGTACCACATGTAAAAGGTTGACTGGTCAGACACCTTTTAGGCTGGTATATGGGAAAGGAAGCGATTATGCCAATGGAGTACATCGTTCCAAGTCTACGAATTGCGGCTATTACGGGAATGGATGATGTCGCAACATTAAATGAACGTCTAGCACAATTGGTGCAGCTGGAAGAGGTTCGATTTATTGCTGGCTTTCACCAAGGGGTGGAGAAGGATCGCTAGAAGGCATGGCATGATCGCCACATCAGAAGTAAACAGTTTCAGCAAGGCGACTTAGTGCTATTGTATGACAGCAAGTTTATGAAACATCCAGAAAAATTGTAGATGCATTGGCTGGGTCCATATTGCATCAGTAGTATTACTTCAGGTGGAGCGGTTCAGTTGCAGCAGTTGGATGGGGCGATACTCCCCAAGCTGGTAAATGGTCACAGGTTGAAGCCCTATCGGTCAGGCTTGGAACAGTGCGATGCCTGAGTCACATAAAAAAAAAAAAAGAGTGTGTGTTACAGGTTGCTTGGTGGCCGATGGCGCACCAACAGAAGAAGGAATGCACAAGAAGGGAGGCTTGTGCCACAAGTTTGGAGCAGTCAGAGACACATGGCAGCTCTACGACCAGGATCGATGGCGGATTTGGTTGAGTTAATGCAGGATTTTGTGATGATTACGGAGGATTTGGGGGTATGGGGCAGTGTTGTGACTACTGTCCCGCTAACATCTTGTGACCACCGCCCATCATCCATATACATAATTGCACTTGACAGATTCGGCCTGGTTACCACATGACGACGTTATGTTTTGCACATGGCATGCTGGGCCAGTGTGATTAGAAAGATGTGAGGAGATTGCTCACACATTGGCACGTGGTATCTTTGGTGGCAGCATGGTCGCCACCTGCTGCGTCAGTCGATGGGTTCACACACGCTGATGCAAGGTAGTGGGGAATACTTCCTACCGTTATGACCCAGGAATGGTCTGGCTATAAGTAGCAGAGGCAGACGGTAGTTTGCTACAAAGAATTCTTTCCGAAATAGAGTGGTTATGCTGTTAGATCAGTTTGCGAGTTGAGTTGTGAGGAATTCCAAGGAGGTTGTGGAAATGCTTCTCTTCATCTCCAGTGGCAGCACCCCAGGGGCCCTGCGAGCCCGAACGACGAGTGTCCCTGAGCGCCTTGATACGGCGGGTGCATTTACAATGTGGTATGACCGAGATGAGGTCTAGTCCAGTACATTTAAGTATGTAGTAGTTGTTCGAAGGGTTGCGCTCTTCTTTCCCAATGAGATGGTTGGGGCGGTAGCTCCCTGACCACAGTAGGAGCCATTTGACGGTGTGAAACAGGTGTCCCAGATTCATCTGTTGATTTCACACCTTGATACTGTTCGTCCTCTTTTCCTTCCCGTCTGTACCATTCACAGAGACTCGAGGATGAGTTTGAGACGTACATGATAACAAGTCCGGGGCTGCCCGCTTTTGGGTAAGACTTACAGAATAGCAAGACACTGATCAGTGTAGCAGAAGGAGCAGGACAACACCGCGTGATCTAGACAGCAAGAAAAATTGCAGCAATATCGTTCAGCCGTATGCAGACTTCAAAGTAAAGACCACAGCGTGTACGATGTCTAGGAGTTGATGTGGCTCGAGGGCGAGCCACAAGATTGTGTTAGGGGCCTGTTGGTCGGCGGTTCGATGAGGAAATGTTGTAGTACTGCCGACACTGCGACACATCAGATGAGGTCATGGAAGGAATATTTTGTGTTAAAGCATAAAGTGGTTGGCAGGTTTTGGGGTCACTTGGACCACATGTTATGTAATATTGAGTCAGTTGTACTGCGGTATGCGGGTTTTTGGGTCATTTGGATCGATTCAGTTAGATATTGGGTCATTTGTCCATAGTGTCGGTTAGGAAGTCGTTAGTAAGTGGACAAACATTGTAATGGCAGAAGCCTATAAATATATGAGAGTTGTAAGTGTTAGAGAGAGAGAGAGAGGGAGTTGGCGAGAGATAAGGAGATGTATATGTACAGAGATTTATGTTTTGCTTCTGGTATCCGACTGTGACAGTAATATAATGATGATGTTTTGGTACGATCTTTGTGCAATGTTACGATATATGAATGTTGTTATATTTTCTTGATGCAATGTCTACTTACTGTTACTGGGATGATAAATGTTGCGATTAAGTAATATGTTATAACTCCATGTCGAATGTTTAAAGTTTTTGTTTAAGTACTGCAATAGAGCTAGTCTGTGTAGCCACAAATCTCCTCCTCCCTCAGTGAAAACATGGTTCTGTCTACTCTTCCTGGATGCCTCGGGTGAGACCTCATCCGCTCTGTGGGTGTTGCTGGGCGGGCTCAAACGTGCTCGGGCCGGTTCCTAGGGAGACTGCAATATGTGTCGACTATGAGGCGAACCCCTGTCGACCGAGGTCGCGTTGGTCAACAATAATATATTGTTTTTCTTTCTTTAATCTCTTGATTTGGTTGTCATGTCACTTGTAGATGGTTGTCATCTAAAGAATTCCATAAAGACGACATAAAGTGTTGGAGGAGAGAAATTCCTCGTCTCATGTGTGAAATGCAGAAGCATCTACCTTCGGCATTTTTCAAGCACAAGAACACTACCTCATACACCAAGTTGAGGAGATTGAACTGTGTGGACCTGCACACACAAAGTCCATGTGGATGGTTGAGAGGCACTTGAAATTTATGAAGGGTTTTGTTAGACAACGAGCATATGCTGAGGGTTCTATGATGGAGGGATATATGGTATACCAAAACATGCTGTATATTAGTGAATATCTTCCTAAATTAGCAGAAAAGCTCAATTTATGTTGCACTTGTGACCTAGAATCCAATAAGAGTTTCAAAGGGGAGTACCCGAAGGGGAAAGGTAGATCGAGGAAGGTGAAAGGTAATTTAACACATTTTTATATTCAGTATTTTGCATAAATTTATACTGTAATATACTTTGTTAAGTTACTATATTACATTTGTATTGAATTTTAATTTATTGTCATGAAACAGTTGGTCGAGAGTGGGATGGAATTCATTTATACATCACAAACAATATTGACTGGATGAAGGTATGGATCGAACGATGTGAACAATCTAGTCATGGAATATCATGGGAAGGTGTGGCTTCATTGGTTAAAGCTGCACATCACAATGGAGACACCAATCTAACAAAAAGGGAAATCGATTTAGCAAGAGGTTTAAAAGATAAGAAGGTAAGCATATTAATCATCCACACTATTTTTTTTGTTGTAAAAAATAATGTCGTTGTATGTCACGCTGTTTTTTTCTTTGTATGGCATTATAAACATGCACTAGTTAATCATAAATATTGGATCATTATGTAATCTTTTCCTGTATGTCTTGTTGTAGGTAAAACACCATAAGGATATGTGGTGCAATGGATGTAGATATCGAATCAAAAAGTTGGATGAAACAAAGAAAACTTCTGATTGTGGGATATCTACAGTCTTTGAGGTGACCAATGTTTCTTCTAGAAGTGACAGACATCCAGAACTCTCTGAAAATCGATACTATGGGTATCTGGAAGACATTCTTCAGTGTGACTTTAACTCCTTCAAGGTATTTCCGTTTGTTGTCAAATGGTACAGGTGTCGATTGAATCAACGTGATCCCGATAAAACAATAATTGAACATGATAATGGATTTACCATGGTAAATACAAGGTTGTTTGAGCCAGGAACGGAGCCCTATGTTCTTCCAACCCAATGTGAACAAGTATTTTACTCTGAGGTTCTAGGTAGAGCGGGTTGGTCATTTGCTGTGAGACACGATCCAAGGGGAAGGCTGGTAAAGTATAACATAGATGAAGGTAATGAAGACGTCCTCGAAGAAGAAGACGCCGTAGAAGATGATCATGATCAACATGAGTTAAATGATCATGTTCCTGAAGAAGATGTCGAAGAAATTATTGAATTAGATGATGTATCAAACAATGTCCATGAAGATGATATCGATGATGACATGATGATCGTAAATAACATTGATGACGAGGATGATATGGCCAATCCTTACAATGTTGAATCTGGATCATCGGATGATAGTACAGACGATGACTCAGATGAAGAAGATAATGAAGACCATTGAAGTTTATGAGGTATGCAGTAATAATAAATTAACTGTTTCTTAGTGAGTTTCCATTTTCCAATATGATATAATTAGAAACATTGCTTGTTATAGAGTATGTCCAAAAACACATTTAAAGTTTTTGTACATAGATATTTTTGTCGGGTTATGGGGAATTGAAAGTGATGTGAGGGGGGGGAGGGGCCATAAGAGCTTCCACCTTCACGTGGTTGGCCCTGTTTAGTAGAGAATATTAAATTATTCTCGAAACAGATAGAAGCTTAGTAAGGAAATGCACAATTATCAAGACTCAAACATAATCATCATCGTCGTCATCATCATCGTCATCATCAATCGTCATCGTCATCATTTTCATCATCATCGTAATCATCATCATCATCGATCGTCGTCATCATCATCGTCATCTTCATCATCGTTATCTTCATCATCGTCATCTTCATCATCGTTATCCAAAGGGATACCCATTCACCAAAATTATTTGAGCCATACAAGTTGGCTAGCCCAATTATATGGATTTCCAAATAAACCAAAGCTCAGGCTAACCATTGAGATGGATGAACACCCCAATCAATAATTTATTTATCAAATTTAGGAGCGAACAATGTATCCACCCGTCCTTTGACATAAAAATGATTAAAATAAATGCACTTATGTATTGGCCAAATAAAATAGAATCTCACTCACAACATGAATCTTAAAACATGTATGTCTTGCCATTAGAACACACCTATCCCACCAAAGGAATTCAAGATATGACGGATGGTATATTTTCTTCCCAAGTTCATTTAATCCCTAAACATTGATAAAAAAATGATGCATCTTCCTTCTCCACATCATTATATTCAAGGCTCGGATTTTTGGAACATTTTTTTTTATATATGTTATGGCCTAATACGTATTTTAATAATAAATAAATATAAAAATGTACATTTTCTACAACAAGCACATATACTAACCTATACTAACCCCTAACTAACCTATTCACCTATTAACATCCTATGTTTGTTATGTACATCATTTTATCCATTCATGATCCCTTAAATTATTTAAAAAATTGTTATTTGATTAAAATTCTGTAACTTCAAAGTTCAAACACAATATTATTATTTGATTGAAATTTTGTAACTTCAAACGGGCCTTGAAGGCTTCAAATTTGAATCCTGGACCCGAGAGCGGGTTTGTCAAAAATATCCGTCAGAGGTTGTTCAGAACGACATTTATCGATTCCCAACCGTAGCAACAACAACAATTGCTTCTTTCTTCATATGTTTTGTGTACACGCATATGATTCCATGTGCTCCTTTCCTTTCCCTATTTTCCATTGTTGCTCGATCGAAGCTCTTGAGAATTTAGCCGCCCTTTAACTTTCATGAAATGGAGGGGGCTAGCAATCTAATTGTAGCTGTACTGATGCAGAAAAAAATATCTATAAAATTAGTTATGGCAATTCACACTTAACATCTGCAAAGTGGATTTTCTGTGTGTCTCCTAAGTTATGTTTCACTAATAAATTCCTCATGTCTAGGGATATCATGTAAGAGTAAAATAGTATTAATTTTGGCTAAAAGGATGAAAGTTGGATTGGAATGGGGTCAGCAAGTTAAATATATTATTTTACTAGTTAAAATTTTAAGAGGCAAGATCAATTTGGGAAACTGCTAAGATGACAAAGGTGGCATAGTGGCCTAGAGACTAAGCTACTAGATCCGGGAAAAATATGGTATATGACATATATAACGTTCAGTGCCTCCATATCCATTGCAAAATAAATCCTCTCGACTTTACTACTTAAGTAAACAATGAAATTTTGATGTACTAGTACATTTTCAAATGAAAAAAATGATTTATTTTTACATGTCATCATTGAAGGGTTCAATATCTCATAGCCCTTGAGAGTGAAATGGGACCCCACCCTTCAAATTTGATCCCTACCCCTAACTAATCTATACTAACCTTTTTCAATAGTTTTTTTTTTTTTCAATAGATAACTAACCTATTAACCCCTAACCCCACCTAATACCTTAACTCTCCAACCATTAAATCCATAAACCATTAAAACCAAAACCCCTAATTCTCTCACTAATCGATAATCCTGTCACTGATCACTATTCGATAGGGTGTTTCTGCATTTTTTTGGAGGGAAAAGTCCACCTCCTCCGCATCTGATTCAGACTTGTGGTCTGGTTTGTGTGACAGGAAATGTAGTTCGAAGGGTAGTGATGAATTTACATTCTAATTCAGTGATCGATAGGGTGTTTCTCCATTTTGTCAAGGGAAAATTCCACCTCCTCCACATACGATTCAGACCTGTGGTTTGGTTTGTAATGTGGCTCCATTTTTGGTGGGAATGTCGACTTCGATTTGGACTTAACCGGTGTTAAGTGACGACGCAAGGGTTTCCATTGCACAAGCACAAGCAGGATCAAGAGCAGGGGTTTCGATTACAAAATCAGGAGCAGGAGAAGGATTAGTCTTTGTAATGTCTTCGGTATGTGGTAGTCCGGCCTTTAAATTGTTCCTGCAAATCATTTTTTCACTTAATAGCTATTTCTCATTGGCCACAGAAAACCTAGGCAAGACTAAGATTAGAATAGTTTCTCTCTCTCACATCTGAATCAATAGAATTTTATCCCAATCCGCAAGACTGATGAACGTGCTTTTTTATTTGGGTTTTCCTCCTTCATATCCTATGTCGCCACTAATATTTGGTTCTTTTTTATTTGGGTTTTCCTCATGTAATGGCTGAACATTTTTGGATACCTCCAAAGATGACAATGAAATCAGAATTTTTCGATAAACCATAGATATGAACTTTAGCTCCCGCTAGCTGCCTCCACACGAGGCTGTTTATGTCCTGCCCTCCACGTCCACTACTCATTATGACGCCTGATTTCTACCCCTTTCACCCTTTCGGTACGTTGTTTGGCCTCTGGTCTCATCGCTAAAGACTCTTGTATGTGGCACATCCATTTTATGATGCAGTCTGCATTTCATCTCTTTTTTCGAGTTACCACGATGATGCCTCTTGCATTTGATAATCAATGGCATCGTCCTTTAGCTATCACTGGACAAACTCGCATTTCTTGTAATCAACCAGCGCCTTATGAAATCCTCGGCCATCGTCTTCACAGGTCATTCAACGCCAGGCTTATAGCCTTACTTAGGAAAGGTTCTACTCTTAGCTATGTTCTGCTTGTTTCTCTTGGCCGCCTCTGTCTCTACTTTGATTCCCATGACTCTCTGGTTTCTAGCTCTTGTCATTTCTGCCGCGCATTCTCTGTTTGCTACCTGCTAGTCTGCCTTGTCATGGCCCCCCTAAGCACGTTAGGACCCGGAAAGATGCCCAGAAGTTCAATGCTTACCACCCTTGCAGCTCCTCTTTCTCTCCCCCAATTCATCTGATGACGGGTGTAGTGGAGAAAGCCCGCACTTACCACTCCACGATTCCTACCCAGGCGAAAGCGGAGATACAGGACGCTGAGGAGGATGCCTTGGTTTCCCGCAATTGTGTTATGATGATGGATTCGGGTGTATTTTGAGGAGCTTGTTCTTGACCCTGGAAGCACCAGAGGGAGAGAAACCCTCTATCAGAAAACCTTGGATATGATTTGGTCTCACAAATTGGTTTTAGGGAAAGCATTGACCAACCACAATGAAGCACAGACGAAAATATTAATGCAATTGGACAAGTTAATGGACATGCAAAAATAGAGTCTTTTCAACCAGCAGCAACTGGCTCGACCTTTGGGGATCACACTGGCTAAAGACCCTTCGACTCAGCCGGTCCATCCTGAGTACCACAGCTCCTAGTTATGATCAAATTCTGGTTTTCGCAGGTTTTTATTCCGTTTTGTCTTTTTTTTAGCTCTTTGGAAGCTATGTTAGTTTTGGTTTTGTCCTTAGAATTATGGTTCTCTAGATAACAGTAATTCTCTTATGCTACCTTTCCATACTTTGAATGGGTTTGTTTTCTCCTTGAAGAGAGGGCCCGATAACAGTTTGAACTTGCATCTTTTGTTGCTTACTACTCTGTACATATGGTTTATGCTAATATAAGGATCTTCTACTAGTTTACAAAAAAAAGGGCAGTCCCTTTCAATCCCATAAAAAGGATCCAATGCAAGGGATAGAAAATCATTCATAAGTGGAAAAAGAAGAGATCCAAAATTTTCAGAATGCACTTCTCGGCATAGGGACTCATCACCTTTTGATTGATTAGACAACATGGGGGAGCATCCTTTATCATATTTTGTCAATGCAGCCCTTCTGTGATTATGGGAATCAGAATTGACCACACTGTACCCGTTCTTGCATGCTTAGGATCTTCAGCAACACTTTCTGCAATCTCAGAAACCTTAGGCCTTTTCTTAGTTGGCTCTATTTCATCAGACAATCTTGTCATATTATTATGATTTTTTTCTCTTAGGTAACTCCTACTACCAGGGGTATCTTGCAAACCTGAAGATTTTGCAAATTTCACAAGTCTCTTATAGCCTTTTGTTTTCTTAATAACTGCATGATCTAAACTGGATCTCATCTCTGAACTTGGTAGAACATCAGTTTCACCAATATTGGATGAGGATACTAGCAACTCCTTATCAGTCTTCTTGGTTTCAGTATCCAATTGACAGTCATCAACCTTCCCTTGTATATCCAGGAAAGCTTCACAAGGGCTATTCTCCAATCCCCCAGATATTTGATCATCTAGCTTATGAGATCTAGATATTCCTGGTTCATCCATTTCAACTAAATTCAATACTTGGGTTTCAATGGAGTCGTTGGAGAGAGAAACACTTTCATGAATGTCTTTACCACCATTTTCCAATGCACATTCCACATTCTTTTCAGTTTCTTGACACTCGGTAACAGTCGAAGAAATAGGTTTATAGGCTGAAGGATGCACATTCAAAGAAGAGTCTCTGGGTATTGAAGTGCATATCCCCACCAAAGCACCAAAATTAGACTTTTTCGTCGTTTTAGCTACAAGTGATGCCCCATTCCCCTGTTGCACACCATTTGCTGAGAATGATTCCTTCTCAGCACCCACCAAATTTTTATGCACTCTGTGTAGTTCATCTAATGTATCAATAGTTTCCTTACCTTCTGCTTGTAAGAAATTCGTTGGAAGAGCATGGACTGTTTTTATTTGTATTTGGGCATAATAAAATCCTTACTCTTTGGTTTGGTTTGAGCATGGAATGTTTTTATTTGTATTTGGGCATAATAAAAGCCTTAACCCAGGAGTAGCTTCTTTTAAGACTAAGAGGAGTAATAAGAGAATGAGTTTCACTGTTTCAATATAAGGTTGGAGTTTGAATGGGACATAGAGTAAATTTTATATCATTTTGTGCATTATTGCTTGATTGATATAATATATCTTATCAGTGAGTGGTTTCCCATTTTCATTTGAATGTGAGATAAGATTTATCAAATGCATAAAGAAACCTTTGGCATGGTCTTAGATAAAGTGATTACTCTAATGCACAAAACCTCCAAATCATCACTAAGTTATGTAGACATGTATCAAGATTTATATGCAGAAAGGTTCTACTATCACTGTGTTTTTGTGAAGAATGTTATAAGTGTTCCTAGAGAATTATGAACATGGATATATACAATTCCTTATATTTATTATCACTTTGTTTTATGTGATGAATTCATTTGCATGACTTGAGTATATCTGAAGCTCTCCTTGAGGTCCCATGAATGAACTTGAACACTTGTTGCATTCATTTAATTTGAAAGAGTAGTTATAGTTTGAAAGAACTCTCTCCTTACCTTAGCTGGCATTCATTGAAAGAAAAGGCTTATTTTATTCATATGCATTTGCATGGTTTGAGTCAGTCATCACACCACGAGTTGCACTTCCATCACCCGACTGAGTAATACAACCATTAAAATTTAACTCGTTAACTCAACACACTTTAATCTCGCTTGAGGATAAAAAGAATTTGTTAGTTAGGTAGGACACCAGGGATAGGAATCCAAATAATTCCCCCTTGTCATTATCATCTGAGACATAGTTGTTTTCCTCTAGGGTGCTAAAATCCTCTTGTACTTGTTGACACGGTCATCGACAAGTTTGTGGAGGGGCTTCATGCTTTTTCAGGTGTTAAACCGCCGCGAGATCGAGAACCAAACGGACTCTGTGGAATGCCGCACTCCACTTAGCCCTAAGGCAACATCGATCATTGTATTCCTTGTATTCTTCGGCTGCCATATTGGTGATACAAGTGTGATAAGGCAGAAGCATCGAAAACCTTTTCCAACGTGTCATGAATGAGGTATCTTAGTGACTTTTCTACTAGGGCTCTTTTACCCAGGATCCCTTTCAGTAGAGGGATATCCTTCCATTATTGGTCTCTCATTTTGTATTGTTCGACTTGGATTTCATCACCTTGTGAAGGATACAACTTGTTGAGGTCTCTAGCTCTTAGTTAGGAGGTTTTGCTTGCTATTTCACCTTTTTAGAGGGTCTTTTTCTTTTTAGTGCTGCTTGTTGGCATTCTGGCCACTTTTGTTTCAGCTCGCTTACTGTGACACCGGTCCTAGTACAGTTTTTTGAGCTTATCTAATGATGTGTGATGTCCTCTTTTCCTAGGTCTTCGAGATGGTTGAGTTAGATGGTATTCTCAAGGGGCTGAACACCTCTTGATGGAGCCACTGATGCTTGACCTTAGGAGTAGTCTAGAGGACCACGTGATAACAACATTCGTGTGGAATTTTTTGTTTACTGTGATGTTGGTCTTTCAGGTTATATGGAACAATGGTACATTTGAGAGAGAGATGATTGGTACGTTGTACCCCACCTTGGTTGATTGTCTTATGGTCCTTCCATTTTGTCGATAATATTTGTGCGGTACCTTTCCTTTTACCTTTTGGGTCTTTTACTCATCTTGGTATATCTTTTGATTTGTACCACCTTTTATGTTTTTGGTCTTGTGGGTACTATGGTAGTTTGTACACATTTGAGGTACACACCCTAATTTGTCCAAGTTGTTATGAGTCTTTATACCTTTTGGTGGTCCTATTTGAGTTACAAGAGGTAGTTACAAGGAGCTATTGCATATAAGAGGTAGTTACAAGGAGCTATTTCATATAAGAGGTAGTTACAAGGAGCTATTGCATATATTTGACATTATTTGACCTTCCATCTCTTTGGCATGTCAAATAATAGGTAGTTACAAGGAGCTATTGCATATATTTGACATTATTTGACCTTCCATCTCTTTGGCATGTCAAATAACAGGTAGTTACAAGGAGCTATTGCAATATATATTTGACCTTATTTGTACCTTCCCCACAATGGTTGATTTACTTTTGGACCTTACACCCTGTTGTTTATTGGTCTTGTGGTAGCTTGTCCTTTCATTTTTTTGTGGTACCTTGC
This sequence comes from Larix kaempferi, assembly GCA_027924585.1. Lineage (NCBI taxonomy): Eukaryota > Viridiplantae > Streptophyta > Pinopsida > Pinales > Pinaceae > Larix > Larix kaempferi. The sequence continues at coordinate 10,537,316 of BSBM01001331.1, read as the reverse complement.
CTCTCACCTTTTGGGTCTTTTACTGATCTTGAATTATCTTTTGATTTGTACCGCCTTTTTTGTTTTTGGTCTTGTGGATATAACTATGGTATATTGTCCACATTTGAGGTACTACACCCCCTTAGTCCCAAGGGTTATGAGTCTAATTTATACCCACTCTTTTCTTTTTTACTTGTACCTTACTAGTTGGTTTTTTTACCCTTTGGTTGGTCCTTGTACCTTACTGGGTGCCGTGAGTCTCTTTGGCCTCAGTCTACTGGCTGTCAGCTCATATTTATTGTGATTGTACTAAGCCTTTTGACTGTCATTGAATTTCTTTGATTGACCATACCATAGCCAGTCATCTCTCTCTCTCTATGGTTTGTACTAACCCTATAATAGGGTCACTTGGTTCCTAGAGTTGACTTGCCTCTAAGAGGCACTGTCATTTATGAAAGTAACTCTTCTGAGTATATTACAGGAAACGTCTACACCCATGTAATCAAATATGTGTTGGTTATAAGACTTAATTAGTAATCAAAGTGTTGGTAATCAAATACGTGGTAAATAATTTGAATTAAGTACTTAAGGCTTGTCCTGTCATACAAAATTGTTGGTAATCAAATTATATTTGTTGATAAAGAATTTTAAGAGTGGTGGAACTCAACCTCGATTGAACTTGTGAGGAAAATTATCTTGGATAATAAGTGTCCTGAAAAAAAATTGAGTAGAACTATGACTTTATTTCTTGAACCATGACCTTATCATAACTATAATAGATTGCTCCAGACTTCCATTTGTGAGCTAAACAACACAATAAAATTTGAAACAACAAAAGGAAAGTTTGCAAGATGGGAAGCATTGTTCTGATGTTATAACTGTACTGTTCATGAGCACATTTATGGGAAATCAAAAAGCATTCCTGACTTTATAACAAGAGAATATTTGACACAGAAGTGTGCTATTAATTTTTAAGAAGCGGGCCTGAATCAAGCGAGCCTGAAACAAGTGAGCCTGGTGCAAGCAAGCACGAGGCAAGCGAGCGTAGAAGTTCAAAGCGGAATCCAGTACTGGGCCCATAACCCACAAGTAAACATGAAAATATCTGCTTGGACAAGAGGAAAAAATCATATCTATACTATCAATGATAATATGAGTTGGTTGGATTATATGCAAGACTGGAAACCTAGGTGGGAGTTGAGACATGCTGAAGTATTAGATTCTAACTTACAAGGATCTGATGCTTTTATTAGACTAGTGTCAGAACTCAAAAGAATACCTATGGGATCTAGTATTGACGTATCAGAGATGATTTACAACAACTCCTTGAGAAAAGCAGCTGATGCAAGCAATTGGTTAACTCACTTATACCATGATCTTAACTTAATCTCGACGGAGGCCTCTACACCTCACCCTGGGCTACGACTAGAACAACAATACTACTGTATTAACTGGATACATTCTTTGGAAGCATGGCCACATCAAGATGCTAGTCTCCGGTTTCCAAGTACTACACACACTTATGAAAAATATAAAAAATTATGGTGGAAATTCTTGAGAAAAGAAAATAAAGATAGAACATATTATACCATGCTAAAGTTTGGATCTAAAATGACACATATACGTGAGGATCCTGCATGGTTCATCCCTGATTGGATTAGATACTGGTGGCGGTCATTCGGCATCAACCTGACAGCATTAGATCCAGGTTCTATTTATAATCTAAAACGGGAAGTTGGGGAATCTCTCTAACAGGTCAAAGATATTTTGCAGACAAAGCTTACTAAGGCTCAAATCCTTCGGTACTACGTTAAAAACGAACGACAGTGGCTTGTCAAAACCCACATAGACGTCCACATGCATCAGAATAGACGTGTGGTCCTGAGGTCTGTTTATTCAAAGGCATGGGTTGTTGAATCCAACGTCTTTCGAGAATTGTATGGTCCCCCATACTCCAATGAGTTGTAAATATCTCAAAAGTATTTGTCTATGAGTGGGGCCTGTCCATTCAAATTGTCATAAAGATTGAAAAGAAAGTCTTTGTAACTATGTCACGATAATATAAAGAAATCCCTACTTTTCTCTCTGTCAATATGATTGAAAATCTATGTTATGTATTAAATACCCTAAGTCAATATTACAAGTAATTGTCCAAAGGCAGCATTAGTTGGGAGTATGATTGAAAGCTACCATTTTTCAAAACAACTTACATGTTTACGGTTCTGTTTTTGCTTGATTCAATTACTTTCAGTCATCTAAGAAGACCATGCTTGAATAAGATTATACAAGTTCCATAGCATTATATAAAATATTTTTTTTGAAGATTTGTGAACACTTATTAACCACCTAAAAGATCTTACTTTTTAAAGTCTTAAAGACTTTTAGACGTTTTCCGTAATGGTTAGTGATTTTTATTTTATATTATTATTGTTGAATATAAATATCTTACTAAATGTGACTGGACTTCAATTACCGAGTTGATGAACCCAAACTGATGGGATGAGAGAGACTTTAGGGAAATGACGACACAGCTGATAATTGGATGGTTTGATATGGGATTCAAGACCCAAAGGATCAATAAAAGAAAGCTCATAATTGCGTGAATTTGTACTCATAAGAAAGATAAAGTGATCGTCTTCCTCATCGCTTGAATTCCTACATGTTGAGAAAGGGAATGAGGATCAAGCAACATTATAAAAGGCACGACATGTCACCTTTTAAGAGGTGCTATGCCTTGCGGTCGTATCTAAACTTTTTTCCCATGTTGCAGGTAGAACCAAACAGGTATTTGTCAGATCTGTCTTCCTCGAGCGAGGATATTTTAGGAAGGCTAGAGGAAAGTGAGACATCCAGTAGGTCTAGAAGAGTTGTATATTCAACTAGATGTCAAAAGACTAGAAGAAAATTCGATAAACGCAATGAATTTTTTCACGGTCAAGGGGGGTCATGTTCCTATGGTGATGAGACAAAAGACGATCTCGAGGTGCCCTTGAGGTACAGACATTTAGTGAAACAATGGGTACCCAAGGATCTTCCTCAACTGAGCACAGATTTTTGTGTGAACGATAGGATATATTGAATAGCACCGTCGTCAATACATGGTTTCGGGTTGTTCAGCATGGATGGCATAAGGGTTCCTTACAACACATGTACAGAATTGATGGAGTATGTTGGACCCTGTTACAACTACAAAGATTGGATGCGCCTGGTCCAATTTACAAAAAGTATGCGTAGCTATGGATTGTCAACAAACTATTTACAGTTGAAAGACAAAAATCAAATAAAGGAGCAATGTTGTACATGGATGGAAGGCCAAAGGCTACAGGGAATATTGCGGGGTTTATAAACAGTACACAACTAGGGTCTACAATTAAGTAACCAAACTGCGAATTTGAGGGGCGTGAAAGAAACTGTGTTTTTGTAGTTTCCATTAAATCAATATCTATAGGGGAAGAGTTGCTTATTAATTACAATTTGAACCGAGTAGATACAAAAAAGGTTATTATGGGAGTGGTACATATAACAATTTACCCAACCTTTTATTAATGAATTTAACATATTAAGGATTTTTTCGTTAGTTTATTTTGTTTAAATTTTTCCCATTTACTTCGTAGGCTAGTGATTGGGATAAAACTCCGCCAGCAAATGGTTGAAGAAGTACATCTTCCTCGAGGGATCAGGTATACATCTTTGTAATAGTGCAAATATAATAAGAAAAAATAGTTGACTTTCACTATGTTTAGGTGACTTTCACTATGTTTTTTATTTAGGTATCTGTAAGGGGCAACTCCCAGTTATTAGCAGATCGGGGCAAGTCACCTATGAGCATCGATCCGAGGAGTGGATCACGATCCTCTACGTTGTAGGTATAATCCATTGGAATTTTTAATATAATTTTAGGAATCTATCATGATATAACTCAATAGTCTTTTATATTTTTTGTTGCAGCCCAATGAATCGTTGTATGAAAAAACATCATAAGAATTTCCAGTAGATCCTGAAGTGGCTGAGATCTTTAAAGATGATAGAAAAACTGGTGAAGCCACAAACCGGTTTACGATGATAGACAAATTGTTGGAAAAATATAGTGCGGAACTTGTTTCTCTGCTTATCAAGTTTTCGTAGACAAGCGAGAACCTGGCAATGATTGAATTGTTGGAACGAAAATCTGAATCCTTGGAAGTAAGTTGAGGAATCTTGATTCATAAAATAATTCATTTATAACTTTATAATTTTCTCTTTTATATGATAGTACTGAACGTGTAAGACGTGGTTTGTATTTACAGAATTATTGGAAAACACACAATAGTGGTGGAGGAGATGTTGGCCGCAGCAAGGCTCGTGGAGAGACGTGGCATCATGAGAAAACGAATCCACGTACTACATCGAATCCTTCGCCATTGTTGTCAACTGAATAGTCGAAAACACGTTCTGACACACCATGGACCCAAACTGTGAGTGCACCGGCCGCTGGTGACCGACGCACACTGGATCGTCCATCGGAAGAGGTCGACAATGAGAATCTTGGTAATATTGATATCAAACTAGTTTCATTTCCAGGATCTTCCCATGTCACTAGCACGGGAACAATGGAGGTAACATTTTTGGTCGATGTCGATCTCGTCCCAATAAAGATCGATAAGGTCCCAGGTAATTAATATACGTTGATCAAGTTATTGTTTATAACTTCATTGTAATATACCGATAAAAAATTTTCTTTCAACTAATTATGATCATGGCATGATCGTTTCGCAGGAAATGATGTTTTCTATAAACAAATGAATGATGCGTGCTTAGAGATCTTCGGGACCACCATCCGAGAAAGGTGGGATAAACAACATAAATGTTTAAAAGATGAACTCATGCATCGGTTGGTTGGCCTGTTCGGTGACAAAACCTTTAAAATAGTCGAGGTCATGAAAAAGGCTTGTCAACATGTGAAGGTTGTTCGAGACCAATATAGTACACACCTTGAAAAAAACCCTAAGTATGAGTGCCCTCCAATGATTTCACCAATGGAGTGGAGAGCTCTAGTGGAGGATGGAAGGGATAGGGCTTAGAGAAGTGAAGGAAAGATAAAACCAGGCACAGGGAGGTATGTAATACTTTCCGCAATGTAATTCAAAACCTTATTATTATTGAATATTTCTATATCGAACTTGGAACGTCTAACGTATTTCAACACTTTCATAGGTTTCCAGACACATCAAAGGCCACAAAGGCAAGACTTGAAAAAATAGGTCAGCACAAGCTTGGGCCTGGTGGTTATTCCAATTTCATGGCACGATTTTTAAGTTTCGAAAAACCAATAATGCATCTAAATAATAAATTGCAAATTATTTTTCGTTGTATTGCACCGGAAAATGTTAATTAACGATGTGATGCAAATATGCAGGCCGAACGATTCAATGAACAATCCACTGAGGAAGACATGAAGCTTGGCTTCAAGGAAGGCTTTGGAGTTGTTGTTGAACGATGAAAAAGCTTGTCTGGCCAAACACAGTCTTCTGGTACTAATCCATCCAGTGCACAGGTAAATAGAATCTATATACTTTATTGAAGATTAACTGCTTGTGCAATCTATTCGTTATAAATACTTGAAAAAAAATATTGACTCTGTTTTGAGCAGGAAAGCAATGATCCCCCTAATTTCGAGGGGGAGAACAACAAATCAAAGATCATACTTCTAATCCTGGTAAGGAATTTATTCATATGCTAAAATTTTATGTATAGCATTGCAAATGGTGAACATTAATTGTAGTTCACCATACTTCAATTGCAAAGCATGTAGAGGGTGAAACTGTACAGGTTGAGCCTGGACAAGAACATGAACTACATGATGTGGACACACCAGGTAAAAAAACACCTTTGTAATGTTTTTTTAAATGAAATACTTGTCATTACAATATCAAAATACAATGATGTAACATTTTCACATTGTTGCAGCAAATTCAAACCCCTTGCCACAGACATCACCACAAGCACCTGATGAAGAACCAAGAACTGGAAGAGAAAGTCCAGGGGTAGATGCGCCTCTTAGAGATTATTTACCATTTATAAAGAGAAGAAAAACTACTAGTAAAAAGAAGTGACTTGAAAAATGTACTCATCTAATTATTTTTTATAACAATATATCATCCATGATTTTTGTCCTAATGAATGAATGAATGGTTTAATGGTTTAATGGTTTAATGATTCAGTGTAGTAAACTGTTACCTTTATTGAATGTTAGTTTTTATTGAATGAATGTGTTGACTGAATGAATGAATGGTTTATTGAATGCTATCTTTTATTGTGTGAATGTGTTGACTGAATGAAACAATGGTTTAATGAACGTTAGCCTTTATTGAATGAATGTTAGATGAAAGTTCATGATGAAATATGGATGAATTTGCACGTATTTGTTTTTTTTTCAAGTACATGCATTGGGTATGGGGAATTGAGAGTGACGTGAGGGGGGGAGGGGCCATAAGAGATTCCACCTTCACGTGGTTGGCCCTGTTCAGTAAAGACTATTAAATTATTCTCGAAATAGAGAGGAGCTCAATGAATGGATACGATACTGGATTTCTACAACCCACTCGCGTGTCATCTAAATTTTGACAATTTATTGGAGCTTGTTGTGATGTTTGGTTGCTCATCATAACCAATTTCGAGTTTCCACAAGTTCAAAGGCTGAGTAAATGATGCACTGGAATCAATATCCTTAACCTTCTCTTTAATTTCATTGGAATCAATATCCTTAACCTCACATTAAACCCTTCCAAAATGGTCTATTTACCATTGAAGCCTGGGTTCTGAAGTATGATATTTGCAGCTAATCTAGCATACACCAACAACAATTAGAAACATGATTCTTGTTGTCAATGTTCATCATTTTTTATGGCTGCAACTTAACTGAGGAGATTCGAACTTGCGACCTATGTCTAGTCCCAAGGATAACACCTTCAAGCTTGAAGTGAAACTGACAATGGGAGACCACCTTCAAGCAGCTTGATTCATTCTGCATGCATTTCATAGTGGGATAGGACAGGCTACCACCTTGCTTGATTCATTATGCATGCATTTCACTATGCAACAGTCTCAAATCCCCTCTGCGCTTTCCCTAAATTAGTGTCTCGATTCAGCATGACCCACGCCTTCCGTCCGAGGAGTGTTGCCGGTGGTCTAGAGTTTCATCCTAGCAATGGTGAAGATTCATGGTATTATGTTTCCCTTCGGCTGCAATATGACAAACTCAAATATCTCATACGAAGTTTTGTCTGACAAATGTGATGGTTTCGGTTTCTCGATTCAGCATGACCCAAACAGTCACATTTGTCAAACAAACCTTCGCAGTGGACTATGATTTTTCCATATTGTAGTTGAAGGGAAACATAATACCATGAATCGTCACCGTTTCCAGGCTAAAACTCAAGACTGTTGGAAACACTCCTTGGATAACAGGTGTGGGTCATATTGAATTGAGAGACTAATTCAGGAAAAATGCAGTGAATCTGAGACCGTTGCATAGTGAAATGCATGTAGAATGAATGAAGAGTACTGGGTGTCGAGAGAAATGGTTGTGGGACTTCGTATGAGAGGAAATGGCGATGGGAATTGATTGACAAGGTCAGGCTTGAAGGTGGTATCCTTGGGACTAGACATAGGTCGCAGGTTCGAATCTCCTTAGTTTAGTTTGTACTCGGTTATTATTTCGATGCAAATTATAGATTTTATTTATTTTCCTTTGTCAACTTTACATATCCCTTTATGTGTTTCTTTATTTTCCTTTTTTAACATTATGTATCCCCTTGTGATAATCGGAATTGTTAATATCGAGTAACTCGAGAATGAACGTAAAGAGGATTTCCACGGAAATCTGTTCCATCCAAACCTATCAAGTGTACTTTTAGGTGAAAATATTCTTGTAACAAAGCAATGAAATATCTTAGAAGCAAATGTAACAAATCCTTGAAAGAAATTCGCGTAACATAGTGGTTTGTGTTTGCAGGAATCCTTCAATTTACAGGGCGAAAATCATGGCCATAGAGCTGCCACAGTTCAGAGACATCAAAATTGCTGACCTAAAAGTGCACTTGATAGGTTTGGAATATGGAATATATTACCGTTGAAATCCTCTTTATGTTCATTCTAGAGTTTTGAGAAAACCAGAGATATATGAAACGATGCATTATGACAGTCCGACTTCACAGTCGCCTCTTGAAACCATGGTAAGACTAGTTAGATACGGCGGGACAAGTTCATATGATAGGGGGGTAGTTTGAGAAAATGAAGTAAAATTTCATTTGCTTTGACTACTCCACCTATTGACTTATCTTGATATTGTGTCTTGTAAATTATCCTTGTACCTTGCCATCTTCATCAACATTTTGCTGTTGGTTTTTTCATGCTAAAATGCTCCCCCTTATGCTACTTCAAACTTCAACAAGGTTCTATCAAGTAAATTCATAAAAGGTAAGCATGCATCATCATTCCATACTCCCTCAAATCTCTCTCTCTCTCTCATTTTTTTTTGAATCTTGCTTACTTCCTCTCCATCCTCCCTCTTCTACAACATTACCATTTTCAAGCAACAAACTCCACAAATGCTTGGAATTCTCAATCATCTCCTCATTTTGATTTTTTTTTTTAACGCAAGAACTCCTCTATTGAAATCATATTCAACACAATGTTGCTCTACTTCATCTCCACTCTTTTCCATAAACTCTTATGATACAACTGCTCTGTAGTGATACAACTGCTATATTTTTACTTTGGTTTTATCCACTTTGTTTTCTTTTGTTGCACTTTCAAATTTATCTGCAATGATATCAACACACTACACATTATGGGAATAAGACATTCACATTTGCATCTTCCACTACTACATCTAATTAAATATCATCTCCTTGCAACTCCACCATTGTAACACCACTCTCTTCTATAGTGCCATCTTCTACAACAACACCACTCACTACTGCAACATATATCCATTACAACTTTTCCATTGTTTATTGAGTTTCTTGTACAAGCTTGACCTTTACCCCCAATATTTTCCTTATTGTATTTTGCTACAATCAATTCTTCTACACCTTTACTTGGAATTATAGCAACATACACTTCCAAACAATATTGTTTTTTTTTTTAAATTTCCCAGAGGTGTCGGATAACCGACGACTTTTCCATAGATCCGACGACAAACGACGTCGGTGCTCAGCCATTTTCAAGTGGGATGGGCATCAGTTTTTCGACCTCCATAGTGCACAAAACCGACGACATTGCCATAGATCCGACGACAAACGACATCGGTGCTCAGCCATTTTCAAGTGGGATGGTTGTCGATTTTTCGACCTCCATAGTGCACATAACCAACGACCTTGCCATAGATCCAACGTCAAAAGACGTCGATGCACTGCCATTATCAGTTTTGAGTGGAGTCGGTTATCCGATGGCAGCAGTGAATAAAACCGACAAGTATGCCATAGATCCAACGGCAAAAAGAGGTCAGATCCAAGACATTTTCAGTTGTGACTGGAGTCGGTTGTCCGACGTCCAATGGGGTCGAATAACTGACGACGTCTAAGACACCGGTTTTAATCCGAAATTGGACTGACGTTAAAAAAATACTGAGAATGTCGGATAGTCGACCACAAGATGTAGAAAATCCGACTTTCTGGCCGTCGGATTTTGGGTCCAAAAAACCTAATGCCTATTGACCTTATTGTACATATAGACCATATGCACCATAATGATGGTTCGCCATATTATTAACATTACCCCGTGATTGGCCCACCAACACCTATCTCACTCATCTACAAATGCCATGCAATTTATCCACTAATACGATGACCGGATAGCTCGATAATTCCATCTCCTAAAATCCTTCTAACCTAGCAACACCCGGAACCAATCAACCCTTGTATTCCACCATCATTGACCATACTATGGATAAGTTTTTGTTTGATATCATTGAATAACATTGACCATGGTTGATCCCTATTGACCACATTGAATATATATAGAGAGAGAACATATGTGCACTATAATGTTGTAGGGTCATATGGGATATCCATTTCCTTTATTAAGACATATAATGTGTAATACATATACAAACCAATCAATATGCAATATGAGTATTTTTAATACTTTAGCTTGGCCTAGTACATTTAATATGCAATATTATTTATTAAATAGCGGTGAGTTGAGCTCAACCCTTCCCCATCACTAGAACATTGGATGTGCACTTTTTTTGAACTTGTGTAACAAAGGTTTTGAACTTCAATTTCTATTTTGTTTTAAATTTTTATGGTGTTCCGTAGATATGAATGAAAATATTGCTACCCAAGGTTTGGAATTCATTTACAAATTCATTCCCTATGGGGACTATGGATGGAATTTTTGGTTATGCGCACTATCATGTGTGAGGAAGGAACCCCTCTATTGCCTCGTTCTCTATGATTATCGAAGGAACTCATGTGCTCATTATAGAGGGAATCCCTAGTTAGTATCTTGCAGTCATCAACAAAAAACCTAGGTTTGAATATTTCATTCATTTTCCATCTTCCATATTCCATCGTTTTACCAAGACATGACGAGAATGCATAATACACTATAATATTAAGTGATGGACCTCTCAATTTTACCTTCCTTCATTTCTCCTACTACACATTATCATTTATGTGCTTGGATTTGGGCATGACTCAATAATGACCTAGCATGAATTTTTATTGCAATATTACATTTTTTGGGGATCCCAGTACACAAACCCAAGCTTTCTCTCCTTGCAATTCACTGGATTTGTCATACATGTGCCTATTAAAATCAAATCTATGCAATATTTATGATTTTCCATTTTTCCTAAAATCATTTGATCCTCCTAGACAAGGTTTTCTAGGAGTAGAATAATTATCTATGGTTGAGGAATGTAATTCATTGAGGAAATCCCACACACAAGTTTGATATTTGTTCTTGTTTTGAGGTACTATTCCCAACCTTTGTTTTGAGCACCAAATCCAGATCATGTTGTCATATATTGTCTCTTACTTTCTCAGAATATGTCATTTAAGGTTTCTAAGTTGACTGAGAGCTTGTATATAAGTAATTTTGTCTCCTAAATTTCACTTTTTAGTTTTTAGGAGGAGAAGCATTTGATGGTTTTGACTACCTAAGCATTCCACATTAGAAGCTTAGAACAAATGCAAATGAACCAAATGCATCCTTTGGAATGCATGGTGGAGTATCTTCATGGATTATCTATACATATTCAGATGGCGCACCATCATCACCAGTCCAACAATGATCTAAACAAAAATGGAATTAACTTTTAGTAACCACATCCATTGATCCTCTTCCCAACACCAATGTTGATAAATCTCAACAATATGTCCATCTAAATCAAATTGAAGACCCTTATATAAAAGATGAGCTTGAAAATGAATCACACCTAGTATAGTGTAAGGGGCCTCTTCCTAAGAGGTAGTTCACGATACAATAGCTTTGAACTGTTGGAATATATTATATTCCTTGGAAGGTAATAGCGTCTTTGTATTATGTCGGAAGTTGTCCACAATCGTATGTAAAAGAGTATAAAACAAATATCCCATATTTATTATGGAATAATTTACTCTTTGTAGGAATATTATATAAAGAGATTATAAAAGAGAGAATTATATTATCCCACATGCAATATGTGAGAGTAATTCCTCCATATCTCTTGGTATATAAAAATGCCAAGAGTGCCTCTTAAAGCATAACATGTGATCATCATCTTGTGCTCTAGAGCATTGTTCTATATTTGTATGGGGTAATTGTGGAGTTGATCTCTTGTAAGATTGAAGGAGATTTATAGAGATAATAGAAGACAACATTCCTGTGGATGCAGCCCAATTGGGTGAACCACGTATATCTAGTGTATTATTTTTCCTTTTCTATTTATGTTCTTAATATGCTTGTGTGAAAATCCTCACAACAGATCTAAGAGATGATGTATACCTCACAAGAAAGATTAAGATTAAGCAGGAAAATAGAAGAAGAGTGGTCAATGCAGTGTAAAGGAGAAACATAATTATGATACAGTAGAACTCGGATAGAAGCAGAATAACATCATACACTAATTCATTAATCATAATATGAACAATAAATAATACAATGGTGGAGAGGATTCGAATGCCAAGGTGGAAATTCGAATTAGCCTGCATGGGCATGGCTTATCTGCACTAGGAGTCATCATCATCATCAGTGGAGTGTCAACAATACACCACTAGGAGTCCTAATCATCATCAGTGGAGTGTCATCAATACACAAGTGACTGTCAACCAAGTGGCAAACTGAGTCTAACTGAATGTAGTAGGTGTAACACATGCATGGTGCACTAATGTAGTGAAGGAGGCTCAAATGAGGTTGCAAGAATAGCTGACTGGAGTCAGAACTCGTAATCTAGGCTCACTGGAGGTCCATCGGAGTGTCTTAGTCAGTAAACTAGTCAATCTGTCCTCAAATCAAGGAACAGATCCACAAATCACTCAACTAACTGAAGTGTAACTGGTGGTAGGTGAGGGTGGGATCCTTTCCCATGTGGTATGTGAAAGGAGGGTGCATTACTAACTAGGAGGGCTGGAACTGAGCAGAAACAGGCTCCTGGGGATAGTAAAGTAAGATCTAGGTGTTGGGAGACACCAACCTGATGACTAGGATGCATGCAATTGCATGCTTGCATGCAAAAATGCATGCATGACTGAAATGAAAAATAATGAAAATGCTGGTAGGACTAGGATGGAGTATAGGAATATCGTAATAGCTTGATGTGTTGTTTGATTCATAGATAGGAGATTAGTTTAGTTATCTTTCTATACCTGTGATTTCTCTCATGGTATTAGAGCTTGGTGGATATGATCTACCACCTTCTATAGTTTTATCCAAAACAATTATCTTCATATTTTATTTGGGCACTTCTATTTTTTGTATATTTGCCATCAAATCTAGTAGCCATTAGGCCTCTATCCATATCTGGTTATGATTCTATATGTTTGAGTTTTTTTTCAAAACCCTAACCCCTATTATGTATATTTTTGCATGAATTTTTTCAAGGGTTTCTTGATTTTTTCTATAGATCTATATGAAAATTTGATTCTCCTCAAGGAGATCTATCTCTCGGTTATTCAGATCTAGTTTCTTTTAGATCTAGTGTTTTTTGCAGGAAAAATTGAAGTCACAAATTTCAGATCCATTTCTGAAACTTTTGGTGGAGAATATGATGAAACAAGTTACAGATATGAGTTCTTCACGAAAAAATATGTGATTTGAAAAAAATATCCATATGATTTCGTGTCCGGAAAGCAGAGATATCGCTGATTTAAAATCAACTATTTTTCAGAAATTTTCCGTACAGATAGAAATGGAAGAGCTGATATCTTTTGACAGAATATCCATATTTCTATTTAGCCTGCGGTAATGGATGCAGGATGACCGTGCCATTAGGGTTTATCTCTTGTTAATTTTTTCATCATAATGACTTCAAAAGTAGTTTATGTTCCCGAACTTGTTGGTTTTAACTATCTTGCATGGAAGAGAAAAATGATTGTTGTTCTTAGGTTCAATAGACTTAGGTGGTGGAGAGACTTCATTGAAATGAACATCTCGACGGATAATGACACTTTTGGTAGAAGGGTCAACCTCATTGGGAACAAGCTATGAATGTTGAGTATGAATCTCTAATAAAGAACAAGACTTGGACTCTTGTTCCCCTTCCTCCAGGGAAGAACTTAATTGGTTGTAAATGGGTATATAAAACAAAGTTTACATCAGAAGGTCAGATTGAAAAATATAAAGCAAGGTTAGTTACAAAAGGTTTTAATCAACAAGAAGGTATTGATTATAATGAAACTTTTTCTCACGTTGCTAAAATGAATACAATAAGAACCATTTTATCTCTTGTTGCATCTTATAAATTGGAAATACACCAATTGGATGTTAAAAGTGATTTTTTGAATGGTGATATTAATGAAGACATTTATATGCAACAACCCCCTATTTTTTTTACTACTAAAAATTCTAACTTAGTATGCAAATTATACAAGTCTTTGTATGGTGTCAGGCAAGCAATGAGGGCTTGGTATGTTAAAATTGATGCATATTTCTTGAAGAACGGTTTCAAGCGGTGTATATCTTATCCAAATATATATTCCAAGGAATTTGGTGATCATGTCCTCATTATTGTGTTATATGTGGATGATCTTATTATTACTGGCATCCGACTTGTATTAATTCAAAATATGAATAGTGATCTTCAAAAGAAGTTTGAGCTGACAGATCTCGACATCTTGCACTATTTCTTGGGTCTTCAGATCTAGCATGTGGCTGATGGTATTTTTCTCTCTTAGCCAAAGTATGCAACATATTTATTGACTCATTTCCATATGAGTGATTGTAAGCCCTCCCCCACACCATTTCAGTCTGGTGTTAAGTTAACTATGGAATGTACTACTCCTCTTGTTGATGCTACACTTGTTAAATTAGTGTAACTTCAAAGTATATTCTACTTGTACTTTATTCTTGTAACTCCTTCATGGATGTTTTACCTCCTTCGGGGATGTCATTATTAAATTTGGTCATGTAAAGGTCATGAGGTTAAACCTCCATTGTAAGTTGGGTCGTTAGCACCCAAGTAAATGTAATATAAGTGGTAATTGAGTCTCTTTAGAGAAGTCAGACCAGTTAGGATTACTGGGGCCAACATAATTGAGTTAAAGATTAGGTTAAAATTAATGTATAAATAGAAGGAGAGACTCCTTCATTTATTCATTCACTCACTTGTGCAATTCGCATTAGTAGAGAGAGAGAGACATATGCAAAGGAGAAGGAGGAGTAGCTGGAGTCCACAGTTTGGCATTTTTGTCTCTCTTATTTGTGAGACATATTTCGGGTCATTGTACTTGATCATCTATATTGAGGAAGTTCTTGTTGGGTGTTCTTCCCCTAGAGGGTTTCCCAAGGTATATTGTTTTGTGCTTTGTGATTGTGTTTCTTTCAGAGATTCTGCTTATGCTGCTATTGTGAATAATGTAATGAATGATAATGAATTTGCAATCTAGACTATGGTAGCATATATAATCTTAACATGGTATCAGAGCTTGCTTGAAAAGAGCAACTTTCACAAGGTAAAACTCTCTCTCTCTCTCTCTCTCTCTCTCTCTCCCTCTCTCTCTCTCTCCGGAAGTGAAAAATTAGGGCTTTTCATAGAAGTGGAATTTTTTAGTGCTACTAGCATAGAAAGGTGTGCCTCTCTAAGGGCAAAATTTTGATACCAATATCGAAGTTTTTGAGTGGGTAAAAATGCTGGAAAGTCAAACCCTAGTTTGAATCTGGACCAGAAAAAGCCAGAAAATGCAAATACGAAATTCACAAGTCAATTTTGAAGGGTAAAATTTTGGAATCTTCAGAATCCAAGCACACCAGCATACTCACCTCAGTCAAGCGCATATTTTGGTGAGTTCGGTTTTTAATTTTGAGAAATTTTAATTTTTGATTGTTTTCTGCTTCCTAGGTTGCAATGGAACCAAGCACCAAGCTTGATGACAAGTGGGAAGGCATATAGAACTTCTGTGCTTGGAAGTATAGGATTGGTCTCATTCTAGAAGAGAATTACCTTACCAAGTTTGTTAAAGAAGTTGTACCTGAACTCGAAGAAGCTAAAGCTAAAGAGAAGCAGAAGAAGGATATGATTAGGGCTATGAGGATCATAGTAGACTCCATTAAAGGTGACTTGGTTCCTCAAGTATCCTCTAAGAAGACTCCAAAAGAAATGTTTGATTCCCTAACGGGAATGTATGAAGGGAGAAACATAAACTGGAAGATGAACTTGAGAACTCAACTCAAGAGCACAAAGATGAGCTAAGGAGAATCCATTCAAGAATACTTTATAAGGGTTTCCCAGTTCAAGGAACAACTAGAAGCTATTGGAGACACCCTTGATGAATATGAGTTGGTAATGACTGCTCTCAATGGTCTTAATAGAACTTGGGACTCCTTTATCAAGACTATGTGTGCAATAAAGCAAAGTCTACTATTCGAAGTTGTATGTGAAGAATGTGTCCAGGAGGAAGCTAGGGTAACAAATCAAGAAGCACTACTCAAGGATGATGATAAATCTCTATCCACCCATTGAAAGAGAGGAAAATGAAAACCTCATTTCAGGAAGGAAAATCATAGGGAATTCCATCCTCAGAAGAAGGTTCAAAAGTATAAGAAGGGAAACTACAAGCGAAGAGACTACTCTTCTTTCCAATGTTACCATTGTGATAATATGGCACATATTGCCAAAGATTGTCCTGAGAGAAAAGAAGAAGTCAAGAGGAAGAGAAATAAAAGACATCATGCTCACCTTGCCGAAGATGAAGAAGAATATTCAGAAGATGAAGAACCTCCCAGGAAGCAAGAAAAGGAAGAAATAGAAGAATATGTTTTATTCTCTGCCCTCTCTAGGTCCGTGACACCTGGAGATGACACATGGTTAATTGATAGTGGTGTTTCAAAGAACGTGACAGGTCAGAAGAAGACTCTCTCCAGTATAGAGGAAAAGGAATCCCCTCGGAAAGGATCACTAGGAGAATATGAGAAGCAAAATACAAGCTTGATGATGGAGTATAGTTCACCATCATACATTCCAGTAATACCTGCAAGGATACTAGGATCAAAAGATATCCTACCAAACAAACAAAGATAAGTATTTGAATTGTCATTTCTATCACATTGTTTAAATGATAGTATCCAATTGTATACACATTTATTTAGGATGTTTGCAGTGTTATGCATGTGATGGGTAAGTAGCCTATGGTGCTATACAACATTCCATTGCTACTTATCTAGAGTGAAACCTCTTTGCTGACATATTGGGAGTAGTGCACACTCTTAATAATGTTATGGTAGAGATGGAAGGCATCTAGAAAGTTACCATATGAATGTAGGGTATGGATGAATGTTGTGATATCATTATGACAGTGTGACTTATGCTTTATCCATATGTTTTGGAAACTATGAAATGTTTCTAACCATGCTATTGAATTTGACTTGTAGGAAGTATCGTACATTGATCACCTACAAATGAAGAATGATGAGACTTGTTCCGTAGAACAAGTGACATTGGTTCAAATATAAACAAGACTTGAGAAATAAAGTAGAGGAAGTCGACTATGACGAGATAGACGGACTCATGGTGTGATTGAAGTATATGAAGAAGATGTACCTCCTAGAGTTGCAGAGGTTGCACCCTCTCACAACGATGAGACCTTAGAAGATGATGATATGTTGGAGCCCCAAGAACCTCCATCCATGACTATATTTCTCACAAGAGAAGACCAGCTTAGGCTTGAGAAATTAGTCAGGATGCTGAGAAGTATGGAGTTCCAAAAGGCTCCATAAGAGAAAGAAAGAGGCCAAAGCCATTTTCCAGTTATGTGGCTTTAATGTGTGCTCTTGTAGATAAAGAACATACTTGCTTCGAAGAGGCCATTCAAAAGAAAGAATGGGTAGAAGCTATGACAGAATAATACTAGTCAATAATGAAGAATGATGTGTGGGACAAAGTTCCCAAACCATAAGGTAAAAGTGTGGTATCTTCCAAATGGATATACAAGATAAAACATGTTGCGGATGGAAGTATTGAGAAATACAAATCTAGGCTTGTGGCTCAAGGATTCTCACAAAAGGAAGGAATCGATTATGATGAAACATTTGCTCCTATAGCAAGGTACACTTCTATTAGAACCATCATGGCACTGGAATCCAAAATGAAGTGGAAGTTACACCAGATGGATATGAAAATAGCTTTCCAGAATGGTCTTATTGAGGAGGAAGTGTACATAGAAAAACCAAAAGGTTTTGAGGTTAAAAAAAAGAGACGCATGTCTGCAAATTGAAGAAGGATATATATGGGTTGAAACAAGCTCCAGGAGCTTGGTATGGAAGGATTCACAGTTTTCTGACGAGCTTGGGCTTTACCAAGAGTAAAGTTGATCCTAAAATTTACTTCAAGGTTATGGATGATGAACCAATCATATTATTTCTATATGTGGATGACTTGTTCCTAACAGGTAATGAGAAGAGAATATCAGAGTGCAAAGATAATCTCGCTACATAATTTGAGATGAAAGACCTTGGCTTAATGCATTATTTTCTAGGTCTCGAGGTATGGCAGAGCCCAGAGGGAATATTCCTTAATCAAGGGAAGTATGTAGTGGAAATATTGAAAAGATTTGATATGTCGAAGTGCAAATCCATGGCCACACCCATGGATACCAACTTGAAGTTATTATCTGATACTTCATCAGAATTAGTGGATGTGACTCTATACAGGAAGATTATTGGGTCGCTAATGTATCTGACGAATACGAGGCCATATATATGCTTTTCTGTAAACACCTTGAGTTAGTATCTGGTTGAGCCCAGATGGGTGCATATTGTAGTTACAAAGCATGTGATGAGGTACTTAAAAAGTACAATAGATTATGGTCTCTATTATTCTAGAGATCATGGGTTCAGACTATATGGTTATACAGATTCCAATTGGGCTGGAAGTGTCTCAGATAGGAAGAGCACTTCAGGTGGATGTTACAGTCTGGGGTTAGCCATGATCTCATGGCTAAGCAGGAAGCAATCCAGTGTGGCTCTCAGCACTGTAGAGGCAGAGTATATTACAACTTATTATGCGAGTTGTGAAGCTATATGGATTCGGAAGTTGTTATCAGGTCTGTTTGATCTGGAGTTGGATACCACAGTGATTCTATGCGATAACCAGAGTTGTATAAAAATGATAGAGAACCCTGTGGTCCATGAGAGGTCAAAACACATAGAAATACGATATTTCTACATCCATGATATGGTGCAGAGGGGAGCTATAAAGGTCCAGTATGTGAGCACGGATGAGCAGGTTGCAGATGTGTTGACTAAGCCTTTGTCTCGAGTGAAGTTTGAGCACTTTCGTGACAAGATTGGTCTAGTCCGTAAGGACTTCCCTCGAAAGGGGGAGTAGTGTTGATGATTCCGTGGTGCAGTGGGATTGATCATCCCTAGACATAGATTGTCTTAAATGTTGATCCTGAGTTGTGGTGGGTTCGATTGACCTTAGACAACGATGTCTTAAATAACTGTGTTGGGATCGATTGACCCTAGACATAGATGTCTTAAATAATTGTGTTAGGTTTGATTGAACCTAGAAGTATATGTCTTAAATAATTGTGTTGGGTTCGATTGAACCTATACATAGATGTCTTAAATAATTGTGTTGGATTCAATTGACCCTAGACATAGATATCTTAAATAATTGTGTTGGGTTCAATTGACCCTATATAGAGATGTCTTAAATAATTGTGTTGGGTTCGATTGACCCTAGACATAGATGTCTTAAATAATTGTGTTGGGTTGGATTGACCCTAGACAGAGATGTCTTAAGTAATTGTGTTGGGTTTGATTGGCCCTAGACAGAGATGTATTAAATAATTGTGTTGGGTTTGGTTATCCCTAGACAGAGGTGTCTTAAATAATTGTGTTGAGTTTGATTATCCCTAGACAGAGCTGTCTTAAATAATTGTGTTGGGTTCGATTGCCCTAGGAAAAGCTATCTAAAATAATTGTGTTGGGTTCAATTGACCCTAGGCAGAGATGTCTTAAATAATTTTGTTGGGTCTGATCATCCCTAGACAGAGGTGTCTTAAATTATTGTGGTGGGATTTATCATCCTTATACAGAGATCCCTAGTTCCGAAAGGAATGATCATACGTGTACTGCAGGTGATGCTCCTGATGATATTTCAGTACTATAGATGAGGATGCTCCAGTGCTGCTGATGATGAGATGCCAAGATGCTCCAGTGCTGCAAATGATGATGTTCCAGTACTGAATATGAGGATGCTCCATTTCTACAGATGATGTTCCAGTGCTGAATATGAGTATGCTCCAGTGTTGCAGGTGATGTTCCAATGCTGAAGATGAATATGCTCCAGTATTGAAGATGTTGATGTTCCAGTTCTGAAGATGAGGATGCTCCAGTACTGAAGATGATGATGTTGAATAACTTCCAATGATTTATAGATGTATCAATGTTGATGATGATTCCCTCCTTCCTCTAGTGATGTTGTGTAGAGTTACACATGCAGATGTTGATGTCAGTAGAATACCCTTCTTGTTAAGGGGGAGTGTTAAATTAATGTAACTTCAAAGTATATTCTACTTGTACTTTATTATTGTAACTCCGCCGGGGATGTTTTACCTCCGTCGGGGATTTCATTATTACATTTGTTTATGTAAAGGTAATGAGGTTAAACATCCATTTTAAGTCGGGTCGTTAGCACCCAAGTAAATGTAATATAAGTGGTAATTGAGTCTCTCTAGAGAAGTCAGCCCAGTTAGGATTATTGGGGCCTACATAACTGAGTTAAAGATTAGGTCAAAAGTAATTTATAAATAGAAGGAGAGACTCCTTCAATTATTCATTCACTCACTTGTGCAATTCGCATTAGTAGAGAGAGAGAGAGACATCTGCAAAGTAGAAGGGGGAGTAGTTGGAGTCCAAAGTTTGGTATTTGTGTCTCTCTTATTTGTGAGTCATATTTTGGGGCATTGTACTTGATCATCTATATTGAGGAAGTTCTTGTTGGGTTTTCTTCCCCTAGAGGGTTTCCCAGGGTATATTGTTTTGTGCTTTGTGATTGTGTTTCTTTCAGAGATCCTTCTTATGTTGTTATTGTGAATAATGTATTGAATGCTAATGAATTTGCAATCTATCCTATGGTATCATATATAATATTAACAACATTGTAATGTCAGCTTGTGGGTAATTTTATATATTTAACACACAGTAGGAATGATATCTCTTTTGATGTCAATGTGGTTTCTAGGTTGATGCAGCAGCCTCATGAAAGTCATTGGCAGGAAGCCAAGAGAATTCTGAGATACTTGAAAGGGACAATGAATTGTGATGTATTTTATTCGAGCAATGCTATAGTTTCACTTCTTGTTTATACAAATTCTGATTGGGCAGGTGATAGTTCAAACATATAGTCTACTGCAGGCTATCTATTTCAACTTGGTTTAGGTTTGATTTCTTGGTCCAATAAGAAGGTGAAGACTCTTGCATTCTCTTCTTGTGAAGTGGAGTACAAAGCAGCCAAAGAAGCATCTAAAGAAGCAGTATGGTTATGCCATGTTCTTACAGAGCTTGGATTGAGTCAGAAATACGCCACAGAGTTGAAATGTGATAATCAAGGTGCAATACAACTTGCTCATAATCTTGTATATCACTCCAAGACTAAACATATTGATCTTTATGGACATTATATTTGAGATCTAGTTGCAGATGGTACTATCTCTCTAGCATATTGTCCTACTGAGTAGCAAGCAACCGATATCTTCACCAAATCCATGACAAAGGCAAAGTTTGTACATCTTCGCTCTTTGTTGGGTATGAGGAAGTTGTCATCAAGGGGGATCATTAGTAATCACTCCTTCATCTATTAGTGTGGGATTTTCTCCCATCCATTATTTTGGGGGCAGTGTTGGAATATATTATATTCCTTGGAAGGCAATAATGTCTTTGTATTATGTCGGAAGTTCTCCACAATATTATGTTAAAGAGTATAAAACAAATATCCCATATTTATTATGGAATAGTTTACTCTTGGTAGGAATATTATATAAAGAGATTATAAAAAGGAGAATTATATTATCCCACACGCAATATGTGAGATTAATTCCTCCACATCTCTTGGTATATAATAATTCCGAGAGTACCTCTTAAGGCATAACATGTGATCATCATCCTGTGCTCTCAAGCATTGTTCTATATTTTTATGGGGTAATTGTGGAGGTGCTCTCTTGTAAGATTGAAGGAGATTTTTGGAGATAATAGAAGACAACCTTCTCGTGGATGTATCCCAATTGGGTGAACCACGTGTATATGGTGTATTATTTTTCCTTTATATTTATGTTCTTATTATGTTTGATATGTTGTTGGATTCATAGATAGGAGGCTAATTTAGTTATCTTTCTATACCTGTGATTTCTCACACAAACCAAGGTTGGAACACTCATAATGGAAGAGTAGCCTATGGAAACAACATACTTACCTCAAGATAGAATATTTATGGAGCAAGAAGTGAATTATCCTCTAGGATGGATTGTCTATTATTTATCTCATTTACTTTCCCAATGTATATTCTAAAGGACGCCAGAGAGGGGTTAGAGAGGAAACCACCATGTTGACTCTATCATTCATCAAATATAGTTATCTTGGAGCATCCTTTTGAATATGCTTTCCGTAGACGATGTGTGAATATTTGCACCAAATTATGATTTCCCTTTTTGAAATTCATTATTTTGCATGTTTTTTTTGTAATACTATTGTAACGATGCCATGGAGTGAAATTTTAAGTGCTATGAAGAATTCTTGGGAACCAATGTTCTTTTTGCATGAAATCCAACATCATTTCCTCACTCTCAAAGGAAGTTAGAACCACCAAAAAAAAGCATACAATACATCCAAAGGAGAGCACATAATCTTATATGCAACGTGTTACCCTGCTCATGGTATTTGAATATAAGCATTACATGAATTGGGCATTTGGGTTTCTTAAATAATTCCCACCCACTTGAATTTATATTGATTGCAGTTAGGGTTTTAGGTAATGGTGGTAATATGTGGTCATTGGGTTTGGGTTTTCTCTCTAAATTATAACAATTTAGAGAGAAAACCATACCAGGAATCTCTTCCTGGAAATTGATTAAACCCAATACTCTGGCAGGAAGGTAGTCATTGCCTCTTCCCTTGTCAACTCCATCAGATTGTTGTTCACACCACCTAAATCCTTCAACTATTATGTGGATTCCTCTTTCTCTTCTCAAACCACTATGAATCATTTGTGAATGCAGTGAATGAACTTGGAGATCAAGATGGACTTATCTCTACAATGTTACTATATAATAGAGATGTTTACATTACCAGTGAAGTGATTTTGAAACTAAGTAGTCATGGTTCGAGTATGGGATCTTTTGATCAAATTTCCAAACCATTTTATCACTTATATTACTTGTTTCCTCATATTTGGAGCCTTGTAACACCAAGAAAGTTTGGTATGCAATTATTGACTCCATATGAAGTGGGAAGTTTTTCAACTACAACATTTCCAACCACTAAAAGGAGTGGAAAATATCTCAAATACAAGCTTTGTTGAGTCCAAATTTTGAATTGAAATAAAAGGCATTTCTTTTTAATCTCCTCAGCCTATGTCTTTGAGATATGTGTACATTTTCCAATCATCAAATGTTATATTTCAATGTGACAATGTTGTCTATGGAACCTCTTCCATTTATTGCTTTTAGTTAGCTCTGTTCTACTCAAAGTTTTTTTTGCAATGCATTACAGTTTTGTAATGTCATGCCAATTTGCACTCTTATCACCTTAATATATGCAAGTGATGTTGTATGTATTGGTAGAACCAGTAGTTGTGAGAAGGATGTTCACTTTCTCATACAGATTTTGTGTTAATATTTGGTTGAGCTTTGATCTTTAATTCTTTTAGATGTCGAAACTTGAAACAATGAGACAATTCAATCACACAAAACTCATACAACCATAACACAAGATATACCCAAGGGAAAATCCTCAAAACAATGAGACCAAAAACCCCAACAACTCTACTTAGTATAATATAATGGATAACAGAGAATGTTTTTCTTTTACAACATAGAAGATTGCTTTTAGAAGATAAGAGATCACCAAACACTCTTGGTGAAGATACAAAAGAAATAGAGAAGAGAGATCAATTAGATGTGTTTTCCAATGTGCCCAGCACATCAATATATAGAAAAAATCACTGCCATGCAAGGGATATTGAATCAATGCATGAAGGATAAGCCTCCCATGAAAACCATGAAGAGTTATCTTCTTGGATAGTTGTAGTGCACTTCTAGTTTCTTCAATCATGCACCATTTATGCGCCATGCCTTTCTTCGTTAACTTGAAATCATGCTTAACTGACTGTTGTGCAGGAATATACCCTATAGTGGGGGATATGACACTACCAACTTACATGGGTTGACAATTAAATACATTATGCTTTGCATTGATTACTATGAATGAAACGAAATTAGGATTCTTAAAATAGTACCTTTTTAACGACGGCTGGTCCTAGCTTTCACCCAATCTTCCATAGTAATGTACCTGCAAAACAAGTTAACCTTCCTCAACATATCTTGACTGTAATATATATAATGAAATTGAAAACAATTTAACATTAATCACAACAAGACATTCAATAAAATAGACATTCCATTGGTACGGGAAGGGTATTTCCACCTTTTATTGTCAAAGAAATGTAGTTAAGTACAAATATACCTGATCTGTCCAGACACTTCTGCAACCAAGTCCTGGGCTCCTGCTCCTCACAATGACTTAGAAAATCCTTCAACATAACAATAGATTCTTCTTCATTGGCCTCTCCCTCATGGCTTCCCCTTGTATTTATGGCATAAGGATGGAAGTTAGATTCATGAGGTAGTTGAATTGGGAGGTTGGGGGAGTTACAATACCAACCTCAACTAATCCCAATTCGTAATATTAATATATTTTTCCATTTCATCTTAACATGTGCACAAGTATCATAATAGTACACCAACGTTCAGTATACAACTTTTGTTCTTTACAACCAACACACACATATTTTGAGTTAAGTGTGCGGGTTCTCTTCAGAAGAACCAACGTTTAGAACGCTAGATGTTAGTGGCAATAATGGCGCACATATAGTGAAAACTGCAGAAAAAATATGTTTTCAGCTGAAGATGTGTGATCTCAATAATAACTCATCCAAGGTCAATCCAGCTCTTCCATCCATAGTGTCCTTTTGTGTGATCGATAGGGAAATGTGATCACGGACGGAGAAGTGCAGATTTGACCTATAACAGATGCCCCCTAATGTGTGAGGTCAGAGGGAAACGATGGCCGAAATAACTTATAATTACAAGTCAGAGGCGGAGCAAGAAACCGCAGTACCAAGTCACAAAAGTACCTGAAAACAATGATCAAGGTCAGCGAGCAATTACAATCTTGACATCATATAGATGTTCGGTGCGATACAACATGATCTCCAATACATAACTGGGAGATGTATATATAGCATGTCCACTGAAATAAAAGCGTGGATCCATGTCAAAGATGAGAGATCATAGCCATAACAACAAGCTGGATCTATGTCTCATGAAGAGCCAAAATGAATGAGGCTCAGTCTTGTGCAGCTTGGGTGATAACATAAATATGGTGATGCTATCAGAGTCCCAAGGTCTTCATCCAAACAACCCAAGGTACAAACCCTAACCATGTGAATAAATGAGCTGGATTCGAACATGGGGTGTATTGTTTGATTACCGGTCATTTATGTATATCGTTAACAAACGCAAGGGCTTCCATCGATAACGATAATGGGGCCCAAGGTACATTTCAACAAGCATGAATAAGTGGATTTGAAGTCGAACACTTGAGAAACCTATCGAATAGGAGACATTAATGTATTCCCATTATCCAACAGCGAGGGGAAACTACCACTGATGACTACAATCCACAAGGTACTAACTGAAACTCTAAACTTCATTCCTAGAGCATAATGAGTTGAAGTCGATGGGAAGAAGTTCGCTGGAAGGAAGGACTTAATGCATCCTCCATCATCCAACACGAGGGACACTCAAAAGTTTGAGCTAATTTGGAGTAGGACAAGTAGCAAGATGAAACAAACTGACACCAGGATGGCTGACAGATGAAGTCAAGGTAACTGCAGAATGGCCGACACAGGCTATATCCTTGAACAGTGAGCATGACACAAAGTGACTTAGACAGATTTTAACATGAGGGGAAAGTGATATAAGCTTGCAATGTAGGAGACATTAGCAGACTCTCCATATGATTGGAAGAATAACCAACCAGAGGAGTAAAAACTCTTAGATCAGGTTCACCCTAATGTCAAAAAATAGAACCCAACTGAATGATGGAATCAAATAGGTGTTGTGTTCAAGGACATGACTAACTTAGTTTCCTTTGAAACTAAAAATATGTAAGATACCCTTCTCTTCCCTTATTCTTTTTGTCAAAATAATATCCTTCTTGTTGTTTTAATGAGTCCAAGAAAGCAAACTCAATAGTCTTTCTTGATTGTTTATAGAGTTCAAAGAAAAGATAGACAGATACCTTATAATACTGATCTTTGGATTTTAATATCGAGCCGAGATCTGTTCTTGCTCGTCGGTGTTTTCAATTTTAAGGAGTCAAAAAAACTTAAACAATAACTCCATACACCTACCCATGGATTTTAGTATCAAGTCCGGGTTGGTATGTGCTCTCCGTTTTTTTCCTGTTTATAGAGTCTGAAAAAATTAAACAATCCTCTATATACCTTCTCGTGGATTTCACATCGAGCCCGAGTAGGTGAATGCTCAATTGGTATTTTCATGTTTTGAGAGTCTGAAAACCCTAAAGAAAACTCCGAAAGGTCATTTTTCGTACAGTTAGTCTCCTCACCCGAAAAAAGTGTAAAACAATGAGAGAAGAACTCTTCTAGCCACGGATGACTAGAGTATTCCTTTTTCGTAAATAATCCACAAAAGTCCGGAAAATGGTTAAACTTATGCTTAAGCGGATGTTCCTTCAATTCCTTTTAACGAGTTTGAAGAGAACAAGTATGCTTGGCAATCTTGTTTGGTTTTTAAAAGTCAAACAAGAGCTTAAAAAGACTTAAAACAACTTCAAGAATCATAAGTTCATGACCTGCCAGATGACAGAATTCTAGACAGCCAAATTAGTAATATATCACAAACTCAAAAGAAATTTTCTCGATGACATGAAATAATGGGCAGCACATACCTAATCCGACATGTCAATGAAGGAGACACACCTTGACAGTGAAAATATAGTGAAGTTCTGCCATATATGATTCACCTAAATCACCAAAACTCAAAAAGATATTAGCGAATTAAATGGTCAGTTAAAAAATAAATTGAAACTATACCACATTGAATAAAGTGGGTAAAAATTTAAAACCCAAATTATATAAATAATCTCAATTTAAAAACATAATTCACCATTTCAAGTTTTTAGGGCAAGGTGTGGAGAAAACCCTCAAGCTTCCTTTGCTCGTTGCGATCAAAATAGGCTACCAAACCGACTTCCGCTTTCAACAAGTAACTTATTTCATCCTGCTTTGTCATTTGCACGCAAATTTTATTAATTTTGGTGGTCAATTTCATTTTTTATCAAGGTTTTAAACTCATTTATGTGCGAGCGCTACTAGTTTTGAACAAAACTAGTGCACTTGACAAAAGTGCGCTAGTTCACTTTCAACACAGTGGCATTCGGGACACTACTGTCTATTTAAGACAATAGCATTCACCGCAAAGAATAGGGAAAATAAAAATAAAAATGACCAACGTTTAAATGGTTGCTTGGCAGGATGGTGCTTGTATCATGTGAAAGGGAACACGAGGAGATGGATTGACATGCTTTGAACGATCCATTGACCTTACATGCATTAAGAAGATGCATCTTGTTGAAATTCTATCGAACAGTCAACATGCGGGCACAAATCCGACTGCTCGAAAGGTTAGTTCATTATTGGGATGCCAATGCATTGGTGTTCAATATCCAAGGGGAGATTTTGGAACTTACTGTTGATGACATCTACTTCATCACGGGTCTCTCTCAAAGGGGAGATGTGGTGAATCTTAAAGGTACCTCTCGAAATGTGGGTGCCTTGTTCGTGCAAGACTATATCAACACCTACTGTATGGCGGGTACCGAAAAGACCGGTAGCCAAGTTCTTATCTCCACCATTGCGAGCTTCCCATTAAAATTCATCTTGAGTATTCTGAACCGGATGGGAGGAAGCGCAACACAACACTTGGCTTTGAGGAACTATATGCATGTGGGCACTGAATACTTGTGAGGGACAGTGTATGACTGGTGTTCTAGCTTGCTGGCAAACATGAAACTTCAACTTTCCAGGTGCAAAACCGGGAGGATGAATAACTTTGGGTATAGAAGTATACTTTGTACCTTTTTCTTTGAAAGGGTACCTGCATTGAGTCTGGGTATGGCCTTTCCCCCACTCAACCCTCATGATCCTATTATGTCTCATTGGGGAGAAATATTCCTACACCAGGGTGGTGGCGAGAGCAACTTCTTCTATCATGAGGATGATTTATGGGCGTGGTGGGACCGGCAGGTACCAGCTCTTGAGCAGTTCCCTTATGCGGGCATAGACTTCTGCAATGATCCTGAGCTGGCTCTTCCTCTAGGAGCGACCTGGGGAGGGATAGGTAATTTTTTTTTTTAAACATTATTTAATTTTTTTATTTTATATATATGGTTTTTAAATGAGTTTGAAATACAAAACAAATCATCTTATGCAGATGTGGGGCCTGTGCGTCCTGAGGGACACCCTCATACATTCATACGACCAGTTTTTGTAGGGGCAGCCGATGCCATGTTGGAAAACATAGAGGGGAAGATGAGTCACTTGACTAATGAAATTCCGACATACAATATCGAATGGATGCCACTCAATATGCAGGAGAATGTTGTGGGCATGCCCCAACATGGATTCAGCTACCGAGGAAAGTAGCTAGGGTAGTCATCTGCTACAGAGAAGCTGCGACAGAGATGGCAAAGACAGATGAGGCCCCTCCTTCTCCATAGGAGAATGACATATATATGTATATTTTTGAGGTTGTTGAGCCCCTTTTTGTATTATAATATGACACTATGACAAACTTATAATTCAGACTCATATATTTTTTGATACGGTTATACAACATCGGCTTTATTTACATGTGTGTTATTATATTTATGTGTGAATTTTTTTATTATGGATGTGTATGATGTAGATGCCAATATAAAACATAATTTGCATATGAATTAGCTAGTGGATTTAAGCTCCTTGGAATATGTTGATAAGTAATGTAATCAAATTATCTCTCAAGTAACCTAACTCGCAAGAACTGACGTATCAAAACAGGATCTCTAACTTGATATTCACCCATTAACTGAAACACAACTAGCTGCGAGTCGAGTCTTACCTCAATATGTGAAATGCCATGGTAAAGAGAATCATGGAGTAACTCTATGACTGCACTGTATTCGACTACATTATTCGTTGTGGGACCCAAGCAAGCCCCTCCCGAAGAAACCAATTCGCCAGACGGTGAGTATATAACCCAAGCTGCTGCAGCCAACTGACGGGTGTGGTGGCTAGCACCATCAGCAAATCCTATAAAGTGTTAAGTCGACATCTGAAACACAAAGCAATAGACACATAAGACGTAACATAACCACAAACAAAGCTAATTCTACAAAATTTACATCTATAATACATGAAAAATCACAGAGGCCTAAGCGTAGTACTTCTTCAAGTATAGCCCATTTCTAGGCTCTGACAACTTATTACCTTCATAGTCCGTTAACTCGTAAGAACCCTTCTTTAGAACCTTAGAGACTATGTAAGGACCGATCCACATTGATTTAAAATTTCCAGCTCCTAAGGGTTCCTTGTCCTGGTCATAGAGAAAAACAAGGTCTCCTTCGAGAAAAACCCTAGGTTTAACTAACTTATCGTATTTACCTTTAACTCGATTCTTATGTGCTTCGTTTGCTGTGAGCGCATCATGGCGTTGCGCTTTAAGATGTTCTAGGTGCAGCAAACGTTCTTCTAAGACTGAAGTGTCAGGAAGTAGCTAGACATCCAACTTCAATGAAGGAATCTTGCATTTAACCGAGATGACTGCTTCTATCCCATGAACAAGTTGAAAAGGAGAGAACCCGGTGGAAGTCTTGAAATTAGCTCGGTATGCCCAAAGAGATGGATACAACATGATGTGCCAGTTAGTTCGAATGGCACTAACGGTCCTTTGCAAGATAGTCTTCAAAGTTTTGTTAACCGCTTCGACCTGACCATTCGCTTGTGGATAAAATGAAGACGAATGTTCCTGCTAAAAACCTAACATCGTGTATAAGTTGGTCATCATGCCGTTTTGAAAGTGTTGATCGTGTTCAGTAATGATCTCTTTGGGTACACCAAACCTAGCAATGATCTGGTTGAATACAAAATAAACAGTAATTTCCTCATCTGCTTTAATAGTAGGCATTGCCTCGACCCACTTGGTGAAGTAGTTGATGACAACAATGATGTTATGATGACCTCCAGCCGAAACTAGATTTCAATTCATGAAATCAATCCCCCACGTGGTGAAGGGGCTCACTGTAATCACAGGATGGAGAGGAGATGGGTGTGCTCTCATCTTTTTGGTGAAAAAATGACATCGCTGACATTGTTTCACATCTTCCACACAATATTTGAAGATCATGAGCTGAAAATAACCAACACGCAGTATTTTCTGGGTTGTTTCCAACCCAAAAAGATGACCCCCACAGGCTCCACCATGAGCATCATTCAATACTATTTCGGCTTCTTCTAAGGTCAAACAATGGCGTAAAATAGAATCTATCCCATGTCTGCATAGAATGTCAGAAATAATGAGATAGTTCTTTGCATGACTCTTAAGTTTTCGCCGTTCATCCCGAGAAAAAGCAGGGGGACACCTCAAAGTCTGGAGATAAACCAAAATATCCCCATACCATGTATCAGAAGACACGATATGGAAGATGTGTTCATCCGGGAATGATGACTCTTCCTCATGGTGTACTATGTCACTAGGAAATTCAGAAATCAGTTCAGTGAAAACCAGTGATTTCTTTGACTTAGCAGACTCAAATTCTTGCAGGATTACAATCCATTTATTGAATTTCCCATCGATGATGCGTCGAGTGAGAACATATTGAAATGGGTTGACTTCCGCAACCACTGTGGTAGTTCGTAATAAGATATAGTGATGTATCCTCTGAACAACATAGACAACAAGTAATGCCAACTTCTCTACGTAAGAATACTTAGCCTCAGGAACTGTTAAGGCACGCGAAAAATAGTAAATGACATACTCTTGGAGCTTGTCATCCTCCTAAACAAGTACTATGCCGATTGTGTATACGGATGCAACCAGATATAAGAGGAAATCCTTCGTATAGTCTGGTGGGATCAACAAGGGGGCTGATAGTAATGCATTTTTCAAGGCCTCAAATGATGTTTGAGCAGCCTCATCCCATAGAAAGTAGGTATCTTGTTTGAGCAGTCTCATGAAACCTTTTGTGATTTTGCCATAGTTAATGATGAAACCTCGTAAGAAGTTAGACATGCCTTGCAAACTCTGAAGTTGTCTTAGGGTTCAAGGAGGAGGAATATTTACAATAGCCTCAACTTTAAGTGGATCGACCATGATACCACGACTGGATACAATAAAACCCAGTAAACGTCTAGACTCAACGCAAAATACACCTTTATTAGGATTCAATCAAATCTTATAATATCTACACCGTTCAAACACAAGTCTTAAGTGATCATGATGATCCTGTCTCTTTCGAGATTGCGATGGGAGATCATCTAAGTAAGGTTCAACTATGTGCTTGATGTCATGAAAAGAAAAGTTCATTGCACGCTGAAAGGTAGCTCCAGCATTCTTCAAGCCAAATGGCATCTTCCGATAATCGAAGGTCCCACAAGGACAAATAAAGTTTGTCTTGTGTTGGTCTTCAGGTTTAATCTGAATCTAGTTATATCCTGAAAAACCATCCATGAAAGAAAACATTTCATGTCCCGCACACGCATCGATAATCTCATCTATGAATGGTGTGGGGTAGTTGTCCTTAGGAAAAGCTTTATTTAGATCCTGAAAGTTTGTGAAGACTCAAATGGTTCCTTTCTTTTTATCTACCAGAATAGGGTTTGAGACCCATTCCGTCATAGCAATTGGATATATGAATCCGGCTTTAAGCAACTTCTCAACTTCCACCTTAATGGATGCTGCATTTCTAGGATTGACTGGACGGAGCTTCTGTCTCACTGGATTAGCATTTGGATAGGTTGTGATGACATGCTCTACAATGGAGGGGTCGATGCCTGGCATTTCCTTGTAAGACCAGGCAAAAACATCGCGGAATTCCTTGAACAGATTGGTATACAAAGTGATCTCCTTGGGAGAACAATCTGGCCCAATGAAAAGGTTTTCCACGACTCCAGGTTTGATGGAAATGTTGATCGGAATGGTTCTCGATATGTTTTCCATATTCCCTTCGGCATAAACAACTTTTGAAGTAGAAGGGATAGCGGACAAATCAACATTACCACCGGGTCTCATAGAAAACTCTCCTCCGTCTAACCTGTCTAGATCAGGAAGAAAATATGACCTGTGGTGCATGTGTTCCCAAGGATGGTCCAGACCTATGATTGCTTCCAAAATAGCCTCATCAGAGGGAAAAACAATATCTAGACAATCAAAAGAGTGGATAGAGTCCACTGACCATGATGGTGCATAGTCCATATCTGACTCGGCAAAGACCAATGGAGTTACGATATGTTCTGTTGCAGCATGTTGTGAATCTAAGTAGGCCACCTCTGCAATAGATAACGACACAACTGGTTTTGATTTGGTGGGAAGAATCCATGGATCCATTGTTGGAAAAACCATGAAAATATCAGACAATGAACACTCCTCAGAACTAATAAAATGAATAGGAGAAGGTAGGTCAAAAGTTCCCATTAATGACCCATAGAGCCCTTCTCCTAAACTCTTAGTAGTTGGGTGAGATTGATCAACCAATGGAATTGTTGAATCCGATGAAGTCTGGTTTTTTTTCGGAGCAAATGAAAGTTGATTAACTGTGATGATCTTGCCTTCGTGAGGGAACATTAAAATTTGGAAAATGGCTGATGGCACTACTTGCAATGCATATGTCCAGCTCCTACCTAATAAAAAATTGTAATCAAGTGCAGCATCCAGCACTTCAACCTCTACAAACACTAACTTACCTGCAAGTTCAATGTTGAATGATGGTAAGACTCTGTGTGGATGGGACGATCTTCCATCAAAGGCGGTAAGTAAGGTTTTCGAGGGGGCTACCTCGGGTGAGCCCAAATCCTTCCAGCAAGAAATGGACATTACGCATGTAGATGCGCCCTCATCTACAACAACTCATCCAATGTTCTTGGGACCATGGATTACTTCTATTTGGAGAGCGACGTGGTACAGAAACCGGGGTTTGATACTTGACATATCAAAATGAGCAAGCATATTGGATGAGTCTACGCTCCCGATCGCTGCAAGAAGTGCACTGCGTTGTAATAGACAACTTTGCAGTACCTCCAAGGTGGACATGGCACAGGGAGTTTGGGCTAAATCTTCCACAACATTTTAGTTAGGAGAAGCACGCGTGTTAGGATTGTGCACAACCCGTTTGAAGATACCTTTCGAAATCTTCGACAGCGAATCTACTGGTATCTCGACGTGGAGAGTGTTGATGTATTTATAAATTCGGAAGATATTCACTTGTATATTGTATTTGTACTTTATTGTATCCCCAATGGAGATGTATTATTCCTTTGATTGGAAGTGTCGTAACTTATACTTGATGGGTTATTAGACCACCTTGATGGGGTCGGCCCTGTATGAGTCATGTGGGTCAAAGGGTTATTAGACCACCCTAGTGGGGGTCGGCCCAATCAGCATTATGTTAAGTGGTTAAGTTGAGGCCGACCTAGTTGATTAAAGGTCAAGTCAAGTTAGTGTATAAATAGAGAGTGTGTCTCTCTCATTTTACACATTCTATTGTTCACTCACTTCGCATTAGTGAGAGAGAGGAGGAGTGTGCACAAGTGGAGGAGGATCATGCTGCTGAAGATGTATATCTCTTGGGTTTGATCATGGTGATCCTTGTATTGATGCTTATTCTATCTCTGAGGAAGTTTCGGGGTTTTTCACCTTCTTGGTTTTCCCCAGTGAAATGTTTTGTGTCTCTTGTCTCTTGTCTCTTATGCTTGATATGTTGTACATGTTGTTATTTTAGTTAAGATCCTAGATAAGAATGAATTAAATTATGAAAACTAACATGGTATCAGAGCTATCCTGAAGGAAGGCATGCTATGGCATTTATGGGACTTGTTGCACTTGCGACAAATCGGAAGCTAGGGCTTCATATAGCAAAAACCAGTCATCGTAGCACTTTCGCTATAAATACATTTTGGAGAAGGTTCATGATCTGAAACCTTAATAGGTCGTATATAACATCCCCATGTACCTTATGTCCAAAGTAAAACTTCCAATTCATTTTACTTTGTCATTTATGATCAGTATAATCTAGGGTTTCTGCCTCTTCCAGATCTCAGTCATAAACAAGTGACCTAGGAAAAAAGGTCACAACTTCATCTAGGAAGCTCCAAATGAAATTTTCTAAAATGTGATAGGTAGGGCATGAACTGGAATTTCATACGTAAGTTTTTCAGAGGCCGAAACTGAACCAGTGACATGTGGCACGCCGTACAAGTTCGCTCTCCGTTTTTATCCCATAAACAGGTCACGTTGCGACACTTGGCATAACTCTCTCTCAGAGAATCCAATTGAGGTCAGACTTGTGGGGTTGGAAAGATGACAGGTCAGGATACCACAGGCCAAAGTTTCAGACCCTGTGGATTCATAATTTCTAAGTTACACCAAAAACAATTAGGTGCATATTTCCATCGAAACAGATTTGGATTTTGAGCACCTTCATTCTTGGATCGTCACTGCTGTGGGAAATTAGGGTTTTAGAGAAAGTTAAAATTCTTGGAATTGGAGACCATGACTGGATGATCCTCATCAAAATCAAAATTTAGAGACCAAGATCGAATTTTTTGCTTGGGAAGAAGGTCGGGCTTGATTAAACCCTAGTTCGGGATTTTTATCGGAAAGGTGGAAAATTAAGGCTTTTGCAAAAGTTGGAATTTTTTAAATATGTGACCACGGCTGGAAGCTCCTCAGAAAAATCAAAGTTTAGAACACAAGATCGAACCTTTTGGATGGGTAGAAGATTGGAGTTTATCAAACCCTAGTTTGGGATCCTGTCTAGTGAATCCGGAAGTTTCAAAGGCAATTTTGAGAGGTCAAATTTTGCAGTTTTCAAAATTGAAGTATACCAACTTGATCAGCTTAGCAAGCCACATCTTTCCATCCATTCAGAAGTTTGAAACTCAAATTTTGAATTTTTAGGGTTTCTCTGACAAACCCTAATCCAGCTCCAAATCGAGTCTCAGCAAATCAAAGTGGATTGGGTTAATCCTAGAAGAACATGATTTGGTCACCTGCATAAGTGAAGAAGTTCCAGTTCCAAAGGGAGATGAGGCTGAGGCTTTACATGAGAAGGCTACAAGAAATCCCGACAGGTATGAATTGAATAGATAAGGGTATGTTTTGAAATCTGTTCATGATTAAGTTATGATATGTTTGTCTTCATATTTTTGAGGTTAGTACAATCTTGATTAATCTTAGACTTGTCTCATCACCCTAGTAAAAGAATGAATGCATGTGAATGATAGAAGACATTCATTGATTAGGGTTATGACACTTATGATTGTATTAATGCACTGTGGTGTTGTACGAGGTTGATGTTGTCCACTAACATGAAAGGTACAAATCATGTTCTAGATCAAGAACATTTGACCATGGTGACATGAAGACAAAGACTCGTGGATCACATAGAAGTTCCACTTACGAGGTATGTATAATTTGGTTCTACAATGGTTAACTTATGAGTTATGCAGGTTACTAAGCACAAGTCATTAAAGAGAACAAGAAGACATTGTTTGGGTATGTTAGACATAACTAGCAAACATGATAACCAGGTATGTTTTTGCTATATCAAGATTAGAATCCTGCCTTGTGTTAGGATATTATACTTTTGTATAAATGATAATGTTTATTCTTGAAGTTAGAAGTTTTAGTAATCAAGGGTTTATGCATATTATATTTCTTACTTTGATTGATGATAGGACTAACCAGAAGAGTCCTATGGTCAAATAAGAATATGCATGAGTAAAATAAGTCTTGCCTGAAACCTTGAATACCAACGCTTATTACCTATACATATTTTAGGAACATAATGTTTTGATAGTATTGAGATTATACTAATATATGTATGATTGGTATGAGATATTGAGGATGACACTAGTGCACACTTAAGCATGCATAGTGGTCCAGGATGGATATAAGTTCAAGGACAGGTAATCCAGGTAGCAAAGATCAAGAGGGAGCAGACTCCAAAAGTTCCTGCAAAGAAGCAAAGATCAAGAGGGAGCACTTTAGGAAGCAAAGATAAAAAAGGAGTCCACCCTACAACCAAACAAAGATAAGTATTTGAATTGTGAATTCCTGTATACATGATTACTTAAATGATGTTGTCCATTCATATACATACTTATGTTCCTAGATTTAGGATATGTATCATGCATATTAGAAAAGTTGCATTAATGAACAAGATACTACTAAATATGAAAATAATGGGTAAGTGGCCTATGGTACTATACAACATTCCATTGCTACTTATCTAAAATGAAACCTCTTTGCTGACATGTTGGGAGTTGTGGACACTCTTAACAATGTTTTGGTAGAGATGGAAGGCATCTAGAAAGTTACGGAATTTGGATAAATGTTGTATTGAAACATTGGCCAAGATAATTGCATGACTATCTGACATATGTCTTTATGCATAAGAATGTGTTTTTGAAAAACTATGAGAAGTTTCTAATCATGGAATTGGACTTGTCTTGTAGAAAAGACCATGTACCATGACCTACAAAAAGAACTACAAC
The DNA here is from genome assembly GCA_027924585.1 of Larix kaempferi. Lineage (NCBI taxonomy): Eukaryota > Viridiplantae > Streptophyta > Pinopsida > Pinales > Pinaceae > Larix > Larix kaempferi. Next base: position 10,500,604 of record BSBM01001331.1, on the reverse strand, counting down.
ATTTGTTCCAATAATGAAGATCAAATAAAAACTATCTATTGAAGATATTGAAGAATCTGAAGTTCCCAGAATCTGGGATGCAGTAATGGAAGAATGCCATGATTGAGGAGTACCGGTCGATCATGAAGAATGATGTATGGGATGTGGTCCCGAGACAAGAAGGGAATTATGTTGTGACTTCCAAGTGGATCTACAAGATCAAGCTTGCTGCCGAGTTCAAGATGAAGGACTTGGGATGATGCACTACTTTCTAGGCATGGAGGTGTGGCAGAGTGTAGATGGAATATTCCTTGGACAAGGAAAGTATGCAGTAGAGATCCTGAAGAGGTTCGGGATGATGGACTGCAAGGCCATGGCCACACCTATGGCATCGAACCTGAAGCTTCTGTGTGATGCTTCATCTGATCCAGTTGATGTCACTGTGTATTTTCAAATGATTGGGTCATTGATGTACCTGGCGAACACGAGACTAGATATTTTCTTTGCGGTGAACACATTGAGCCAGTTCCTGATGGATCCCAAAGGTGTTCACCTGGTTGTTGTAAAGCACATTCTGAGGTACCTAAACGGTACAATTTATTATGGGCTCAATATGATGCAAATCAAAAGTTTAACCTGCAGGGTTATGTTGATTCAGATTGGGTAGGCAGTGTTGCAGATAGGAAGAGCACTTCTAGGTGCTACTTTAGTATGGGATTAGGTGTGATCTCTTGGTTTAGCAGGAAGCAGTCTTGTGTATCACTGAGTACAGCCGAAGCAGAGTATGTTGCAGCTTGTTCGGCTAGTTGTGAGGCAGTATGGCTCTGGAAGCTATTGTCTGAGTTATTTGATCTCCCGTTGGAGGCTACTGGTATCTTTTGTGAAAACTAGAGTTGTGTGAAGCTGTCTGAGAACCCGATGCTCCACGACAGGTCGAAGCACATTGAGATAAAATATCACTATATCAGGGATATGGTGCAGAGAGGAGCAGTGAAGCTCCTATATATTTCAACAGATGAGCAGGTTACAGATGTGTTGAAAAAATCACTAGCCAGAGTGAAGTTTGAGTACTTCAGAGAGAGGCTTGGTGTTCTTCAGATTGAAGATACTTCGAGGAATAAGTGATGGACACATTTGCAGGAGCCATTCCAAGCATGGTGAGAGGAGGATCCTTCCCATGGCTGTGGATGTAAGCGCTATGTGATGAGCATCAGGATGATGCTCCAGTTACTGCTTTGGATATACATCAGTTGGGTGCTTTGTATGATTAGTTGGATCATGTATGATGGCATGCATCATGACGATGCAGTGACGATGATCATGATGATCATGTGTGATGAGTATCAAGACAATGCTTTGGATGATATGCATCAGGACGATGCAGTGATGATGATCGGGATGATCATGTGTGATGAGTATCAGGATGATGCTCTGGATGATATGCATTAGGACGATGCTATGATGATGATTAGGACAATCATATGTGATGATATATATCAAGTGGTTGCATTGCATGATTAGTTGGATCATGTGTGATGAGTATTAGGATGATGCTATGGATGATATGCATCAGGACGATGCTATGATGATGATCAGAATGATCATATGTGATGATATGTATCAGGTGGATGCATTGCATGATCAGTTGGATCATGTGATGATTTCCAAACACACATATGCACATGAGCCATTCTCACATGGTGGTAGGTGTGTCCTCCCATGGTGCAGATATAAGGACTGGGGCCATTCCGACATGGTTAAAGTGTGTCTTCCCATGGTCATTGATGTAAGAGCTGTGCCATTCGAGCATGGTTGAAGTGTGTCTTCCCATGGCTACGATATAAGTGTTGTGCCATTCGAGCATGGTTGAAGTGGGTCTTCCCATGGCTTCGATATAAGTGTTGTGCCCTTCCTAGAATGGTTGAAGTGTGTCTTCCCATGGCTATGGATATAAGTGTGATGCCATTCTCGCATGGTTGAAGTGTGTCTTCCAATGGCGTATATATAAGTGTTGAGCCTTTCACGGATGGTAGAAGTGTGTCTTCCCATGCCGGTGAATGTAAGTGTTGTGTGATGTGCATCTGGGTTGTGCTTCGTGGACGATGAGATGACATGATTAGTATGATCATGAGTATCAGGATGATACTCTGTGGCCATGGACAAGTTGTGCAATTGCATGTAAAAGATCCTAGGAGATCCGATAGGTTGAGTTGTGTGCTCATAATCAGTCCTGGGATGCTCTTTCGAGGTTTTATGGTGGTCACATATAATATTTCCCTGGGAGACCTGATAGGTTGAGCAGTAAGCTCGTAATCAGTCCTAGGATGCTCTTTCAAGGTTTTGTGGTGTTCACATATAATATTGCCCTGGGTGACTCGATAGGTTGAGCAGTAAGCTCGTAATCAGTCCTGGGATGCTCTTTCGAGGTTTTGTGACGCACGTAATAAGTCTTGAGGATTCCACAGTATGGCCAGTGATGATGAAGACCTGTAGGTGGTGGGCCTACATCCAGCATGAAAAAGGGTTGGCTCTGTAGAACTTCCTATGAGGAGAAGAATTCAGAGATAGCCCAGTGATCGAGATGATGAGTACACCAGAAGTGATGATGATGATGCTCCGTGATCCAGTGACGATGATCCAGCTCCAGAATTAAAGACTTGTGCCGATATGTATTGATGACTTGTGTCAAGAGAATACCTTCCTAGTTAAGAGGGAGTGTTGATGTATTTGTAACTTTGGAAGATACTCACTTGTATATTGTATTTGTACTTTATTGTATCCCCAATGGAGATGTATTATTCCTCCGATTGGAAGTGTCGTCAGTTATATTGTAAGTGTCGTAACTTATCATTGATGGGTTATTAGACCACCTTGATGGGGTCGGCCCTGTATGAGTCATGTGGGTCAAAGGGTTATTAGACCACCCTAGTGGGGGTCATCCTAGTCAGCATTATGTTAAGTGTTTAAGTTGAGGTCGACCTAGTTGAGTAAAGGTCAAGTCAAGTTAGTGTATAAATAGAGAGTGTGTCTCTCTCATTTTACACATTCTATTGTTCACTCACTTCGCATTATTGAGAGAGAGGAGGAGTGTGCACAAGTGGAGGAGGAGCATACTGTTGAAGATGTCTATCTCTTGGGTTTGATCATGGTGATCCTTGTATTGATGCTTATTCTATCTCTGAGGAAGTTGCAGGGTTTTTTACCTTCTTGGTTTTCCCCAGTGAAATGTTTTGTGTCTCTTGTCTCTTGTCTCTTATGCTTGATATGTTGTACAAGTTGTTCTTTCAGTTAAGATCCTAGATCAGAATGAATTAAATTATGAAAAACTAACAGAGAGGGGTAGAAGATTCAGGAACATCCTTATATCTTTGTCGTGAGTTCGAAGTATAGTTTCTAGCTCAAGTTTGTAAAAGCGCATCCGAATTAACCATATTAATAAACGATTGATCAACGGATGAAGCATGGGGATTGCCCCCAGCACTAGAGTTTCCAAAAGTTGAACCTTTCCCGTGAGGGAATGGGTATTTTAAGAACGTTGGTTTCCTCTCACGGAGTAGCTTTTGGGATTCCTACATCAGAGGGAATTTATGGGTGAGGTTTTCCTCCTTGCACAACTTGCAAGGCAACTTCACTTTCTTTTTATCCTTCTTTCCCTCCTCGGCATTTTCTGTGTTCTTAGAATTTTGGTGGTTCCCCTCCCCTTTCTTGCCCTTCTTTTTGTTGTTGTTGGGTTGTCGAGGGCCCTTTTGATTTGTCTGCACTTGTTGTATAGATTCCATTTTCGAAGGGGGGCTTGCAACTGAAGTTGCTTATGTAGCAGACTATTTGATAGATAAGGCATGAACCTGTTTAGTTAAAGCTTCAAACACTATAAAATCTACTGAACCCACGATGCCATCAGCATGTGGTCCAGGATTGGGTTGACCTAGATCTATGTTAGATCTCGGCGTGTCATGAATAATCTCATATAAGAGCCCAGACTGAGCATATAGTAGGTCAATTTGTTGGGTTCTTAGGATAGCTTTCTCTTCGGAGGACACCCCAGAAGTTGCTACTTCCTTATATATGTAAGGAAGGAGTGAGTTGAGATACCACTCTAATAAGAACTCTGAAGGAATGTCGGCTTTAATGATCCTCTTTCTCCTTCACCACTTTTGAATATGGTCAGATAAGTGAGTGGATTTGTTCTATCTAAAAGTTGATAGAAGGTCTATGCCAGCATCGTACTAGACAGGAAGTTGAAAGTGATTCAGAAAAACTGTAGCCAGATGCCAAAAGTTATCATAAGAATCTGTAGGTAGTTCAATGTACCATTTAGCTGCAGCACTAGTCAAGGTTCTTTGAAAGAGCCTCAATATGATGGAATCATTTTTCAATGAATTAGAAGAGCACCAGAGATGGAAAGTAGTCACATGGTCACCGAGATCCTCCCTAGTCTTGCCTTTGAACTTTGGAGTGTCAGAAGGAAGCTTGGTCGGGATAGGTGTCCATGCGAGGTGATGTCGCACTAGATCGTTAGTGAGTTTTGAAAGGTTTGGCAAATTCAGAGTTTTCAGAAAAGGTAAATGAGGTCTTGTCGATGGCGCTTGGTTAGCAGGGTTTTGGTAGGCAGAGCCACCTAAAGCCTGAATCGTGTACTATTGGTTGGGGTTGCCCCCAGCAACCGGTTGTGAAGAAAATGCATTGCTAAAATTTCTCCAACCAAAAGAGAGAGGGTTACTTCCTTGAGTGTGTGTCCACTGCGGCTGGGTGTTAGCCCCTCCGTAATGTGGGTTAAACGTGTCACCACTACCTCCACTAAATAGTGAAAAAGGGATGCTCCCTACAGGTATATGAGATGTATGTACATTGGAATGATGTACATTCTGACCTGTGTAGGGGTTAAACCCAATGTAGATGTAATGGACGACACATGCATCGATCCTACTATAGCTATGGATAGAGTGGGCATCGAGCCTACAAAGGGCATAGAGGGAGCTATGTTCCCTCCAAACCAAGGAAAACCATGACCGAAAGGAGCAGTTTGTGGAATTCCCTGGGATTGTTGCATGAAAGGAGATAAAGTAGACAGTATCGAGGATATCCAAGTCACAAAGATCTGAAAAGGTCCAACAGTGGCACAAAAAGGGATAGTTGTTGTCGAAGGTTGAGAACTAGACATCCCTATTGTACTAGTGCTGAAACTAAAAGAAGGAGTTGAGGTAGATGTAGCCTGCAATGAGGTAGATACTGACGTGCTTGTGAAAGAATGAGAGAGGGCTCTCGTAACCATGGCTGCAGAAGGAGTTTGGGGAACTCCAGTTTCATCTCCGAAACTAGCCATGTGAAAACCAAGGGTAAATCAGTACGCACTATACTCAGGTTGGCCTAGAGAGTCTATATTTATGAGTAATGGATCGTTTGGTCCAGTTATGGGAGGGTTAAAAGGAGTGATAAACTCTCGAGAAGTTAAGTCCTCAACCTCAATAGTATCAAAGAACTGTTGATCCTGAAATCTGACCTGTGGTTCTCCAGGTAGTTCAGTTTCTCCCATAAGTTTGTATGAACCACAGGAATCCGTCCTCCGGCGTCGCGGTGGCGATCGAGGATCCAAAATGAGTGGGGGAAGGTTTTTCAACCTCCGAGACCTACGAAGAGGTTGGTCCTCCACAGCTATATCAAAATCAAACTAAGTATAAATCCTAGTGGACACTAAAATGACTAGGGAGCAAACAACATACCACTAAAAAAAATTCCCTAAGTGATCAAAACCAAGAAAACAAAGCTAATACTCTCATAAGCAAGTCTGGAATGATAAGGGCCCAGAACAAACTAATAGAGTATCGACGGTCAGTTACACGGCGTCCAATGGAGGTCCTTTGGGTGCAAGAGTTTGAATCACCAAACCACCCTCCCGGGATTACTTCAAAGGGTTACCTTCTGTGTCTGTCCAAGGTGAAGTAAAAATAGCCTTCCACTCTACCTGTGAAGAGCCCTAAATGGTCAAAGTACTAAGGGTACCACAAATACGAAAATACCTGGGGGAATAGTCATCGGCCTAACCAAGACACATGGGTTGGGTAGCAAAGCCCGAAATCCAAAAGCACTTAAAAGTACTAGTGGACCCCCGTATGCAAATCAGCTCTGGTTTATGTTTGAAAGGAAAGTGAGGGGGTCTCCTCAGGAGTTCCAATCGCTTAAATTTGGTTTGAGTAGAGCGTTCCCAGGATATTTTTGTATAGGTGGGTTTACCTAAGAGATTGTCTTACTATGATTATTGAGTAATGAAACCGATTTCGGGTAGTTTAAGGTGATTTACCCCGAAACCCTAGCATAAGCTAGTTGATGTTGTGTCATACCTAAAAAGAAAAAGTTGCTAATTAATTTTATTTTTAGAGGCTACTTTTTACTCAAGAAGGGTAGTAAACTGTGTGGAATGGTTTTGACAGAAAGCAAAGTGTGTACAAATGATGCTTTTAAAACTTCACAAAGACTCTTTTTTCTTTTTCGTTTATGTTTTTCAAAACAAGAAATAGACAATCCTAAGCATAAGTTTTTTTTTTCAATTTTTTTTTTTAATTTCCAAAGAAAATAGAAAAATAATCTATCCTACTTTGAAACAATAATGGAAAATATGACTACTAAGCTACCAATTTTCAATTTTTGATCTTTTTCTTCTACTTCACAAAAGAAAATGAATCTGAAAAAGGAAACAAGCAAGATCTAACAAGAGTGTGGGTAAAGATGAAAAACCTAAAGGCTTAAACCAAACAAATCAACAAACTTGACCTACAGAGTTGTTCGAATGAAAAACTCTAGATTTGGAATGAGATGTAAAATAAAAAGGGAAAACATATGCATGCAACAGGAAAGACAAACCACAAGGTTGCTCCTAAGCATCAAAACCCAAGAAAAACATCTGACAAACAAATAGGGTAGGCAAGTAAACCGAGGTAACTCTACCGCCACACAAACTCAAAGGAAAAGCTAACCAGAAGGCTTCAACCAGCTCAGACTAATCTGAACAGGAGTTCAGAAGGTATCGAGACCAAACAAACCTTTCAAAAGCCACCCAAAAACTCAAACTGGGATCAAACCCTAAAAAAAAGACAAGACTCAATAAAAGTGCGCAAGTATTGTAACAGACAACAAGCGTTGAGTGCGCAGGTTTGTATCAATGCAACATGCGTCTAGGGCAAAAAGTGCACTACTATACCTAACAGAAAGTCACGCACAGCTTCGAAAAGGGATAAAAAGAAGAGAAGACACCTAAAAACAAGTGTTGAAGCAAGTGAAGCAAACCAAAAGGGATTTCAAGAGGTTAAACAAGAGTCAAATAAGACAAAGATGTCTCAACAACAGTCAAAGAAGCAAGGAAAATGCCAAAAGTAGGCCCAACAACCTGGAAACCAAACCCTAGTGGAAGGCTTAGACCTACAGGAAAAATGCGCTTCTGTCTAGTATAGAAACCAACACCTGCAACAAAAAGTGTGTGACTATGTTTCACAGCAACTTGTGCACAAGGCAGAAAGTATGCCTCTGTATGCACAGAAGACCAACGCACAGGGACTTAAAGCAGTAAAAAGAGCTTTGCTAAGCCATACTGAAATGAATCAAGATAAAAGGAACAACAAGGTAACCTATAAAAAACCTCTTAGAAAACCAACAGACTGTAAAACTGAAATAAAACCTAAACAAGGTCCCCAGAGAAAAAACAACTGGTGCTCCCCAGCAAAGTCGCCAGTTCTGTTGTGCAGGAATATACCCTATAGTGGGGGAGATGACACTACAAACTTACATGGGGTGACAGGTAAATACATTATGCTTTGCATTGATTACTATGAATGAAACGAAATTAGGATTCTGACAATAGTACCTTTTTAATGACGGTTGGTCCTAGCTTTCACCCAATATTCCATAGTAATGCACCTGCAAAACAAGTTAACCTTCCTCAACGTATCTTGACTGTAATATATATAATGAAATTAAAAACAATTTAACATTAATCACAACAAGACATTCAATAAAATAGATATTCCATTGGGACGGGAAGGGTATTTCCACCTTTTATTGTCAAAGAAATGTAGTTAAGTACATATATACCTAATTTGTCCAAACACTTCTGCAACCAAGTCCTGGGATCCTGCTCCTCACAATGACTTAGAAAATCCTTCAGCATAACAGTAACTTCTTATTCATTGGCCTCTCCCTCATGGATTCCCCTTGTATTTATGGCACAAGGCTAGAAGTTAGATTCGTGAGGCAGTTGAATTGGGAGGTTGGGGGAGTTACAATACCAACCTCAACTAATCCCAATTCGTAATATTAATATATTTTTCCATTTCATCTTAACATGTGCGCAAGTATCATAACAGTAAACCAGCGTTCAGTTTGCAACTTTTGTTATTTACAACCAACACACACATCTTTTGAGGTAAGTGCGTGGGTTCTCTTCAGAAGAACCAGCATTTAGAATGCTAGATGTCAGTGGCAATAGTAGCACATATTGTGAAAACTACAGAAAAAAAAAAAAATGTTTTTCAGCTGAAGATGTGTGATCTTAGCAATAACTCATCCAAGGTCAATCGAACTCTTCCATCCATAGTGTCCTTTTGTGTGATCGACAGGGCAATGTGATCACAGACGGAGAAGTGCAGATTTGACCTATAACACTGACTTTGGAGTGAAATCACCTCATAACTGATGTAGGAGCACTTAGTTAACAAGCTAACATAAGTGTCATCATGCAATAGGAGCAATTTTAGTGTTGTAACTTAAGTGTCGTCATTTAACGTTTAGTTTAACTAAAGTGTCGTCATGCAAAACATTTTAGTTAACTAATTCCTTTTTAACACTTTAGTTAACTTTTCTTAACTGAAAATCATGTCGATTGATTTTACTGAAGTGATAACTAATTTCTCCTTTAGTTAACTACATGCATATCTTTAACTGATGCTTTAACTGGAGCATTGATTGAGGCATACATTGTTACTTAACCAAATCTTTATAACTGCAACTTTAACAATTCGAGTTCTCTTTAATTAGCTAAGTGTCTGCATGGGAAATTTTGAATTCTATTGATCTTTATGCTTTATATTTTATTTCTTTATATTTTATTGCATGGTCAATATGTGCTAACTTTAATTATCCATCACATTACATTATACTAAGAAGAATTACCGGATGTTGTGATCATATTATATTATTCCGAACCAAATGATCATATGCTAAAGTAATTCACTTTAGAGGTGATCAATACTAATAAAGGAGACTTAATAGCAACTGGTGATCATGGTTAATAATAGATCACACAACAATAAATTATTTTAACAAGTAAATCATGACCTTTATGCGGAAGGTCCACCTCTATACGGGAGGTCCATCCCATGGATACCTTTATATAGAAGGCTCACATGAGAATCATGACTTGACACACAAGTCCAGAGCCTTGTCCAACAAGACTTTACAACATCATTACTTTGATCAATTACCCTTATACGGGAGGAATAACCTTTATAGGGAAGGAAATCAAAGTGCTCAACTCTATACAGGGGGACCAATCTTGGTTGCACAAGATTGGTTTGGAGAATGTCTCCTAATGCTATACATTTAACAGTTTGTTGATGAGAGATTATCTCAAAAAAATTTATTTGTCCATCTTGCATCCATTCAAATCAGAACAAGACATATCACAGGATGTCGTCGATATACATCCCCTAATATGTCGGGACTGATCAAGGGTCAGGTCGATCATTCCCACTAGAAACACAGTAAAGAATTGGTTATTGTAACAAAAAATACAACAAAAACCAAATCACTAAAATAAAATTTTATTACATTCAATATAATTGTTGTTTCCTCTAATTCTTTCCCACTCAAACAAGAGATAGTATTTTCTAACTTGTTTTGGAAAATTTCTAATTTTGGTTGAGTTTGTAACTCAGATTGCAATTTTGCAATGTTTGATACTCTAGTTGGAATGTCTTCCTGGAGAATGATTGAACCCTTGTAGCTTTGTGTTTTGACTGAAGTTTGTATCTTGGTTTCTGGATTATGTAGTTATAATCTTATTATTATGTGCATTCAGTAATAACTAAGGTCAATGGGTTGGTGTTTGGAATTACATGCCTATGGTTCTTGAGGTCAATGTTAGAGGTGCCTTCCATTGACAGGGAATTCAAGTTGCAACCATTCCATATCTGCTAAGTGGAAAGAATTTTGATTAACTTGTTTTCATGTCATCTTTTGTGAACTGTGTTTTCATATAAATAAAGACAAGTTACTACCAATGCATAATGCATCAGACACCTTTGGAGTGTGTGTACAACCCCCCCACCCATGATGTTCACATTTTTGACATATCTCAACATCCTGGGTGACAAATGAATAGATAAGTAGACCATCCTTTTTCTCATGTGGAACTTGTCTCATTAATTGTGAGGTTTGTGCTTGTTTGAATCCATTTTGGATCACACTTTCAATAACATGTTACCTATGTGTGAACATAGAAACACCTATTACCCCTGCATCATTAACCATTTAATGGATGTTGTTCCCAGGTGATGGTTTCTTCAAGTTGATTTTGATAGGAACTCCACCCTTTTCCTTCACCAAGGTGTTTTCACATCCTACAATGAGCATATGACCATCACATCCCTGCCAAATATAGGGGCACACTTGTTCCACCTTGTTTGTTCATTAATCATGCAAAAAATAAAATAACCAAATTAAATTACTAAATTGTGTTTAATGCAATGGATTTTCTATTGTCTTGAAATCTATTAGTGTGAAAGCAACAGATTTATCAAATATGAAACTTATAGAGAACATTAGTGAATCACCCATGGAGCTTCTCCAAAGAGTCTCTTATCAAATACTTAGTCTTATTTTGTATGACCTCTTATTGGGAATGTGTAAAGTTATACTACAACTACCACCCAATTTCCATTTTTGTTTGGGATTCATTCTAACCTACATCATCTTTCTAGTTCAATACAATGATCAATGGTGAATGGCCAATATTACCTATCCAATATTCTAATGTAGGGTGATGTCATAGTGTTGCCATCACCATAGTGTGACATAATAGTGATTTCAAGCATCATATAGAGGAAGGATCAACATACCATTTCTCAATTGTGAACTTGGGGTCAAGGATCATCTAGAAAAATATCAATAGACCCTTCCTCAATTATGCACTTGGGTTCAAGGAATTATATAGAATAAGGATTGGAATATTAATCTTCAAATTTAAACCTGGGTTCAAGCATCACATATAGGAAGGATCGATTGACCCTTCCAAAAAATTTCCTCTAAGGTCAAGCATTATCTATATGAAGGATTAGCAGAACCTCGATCAAATGTGGACTTTGAGTCAAAATAGAAAGAGGAAGGAACGGTCGACCCTTTCTCAAGCATTCAATTAGGTCGAGAAACATGTAGGGCAAGGATCTGCCAACCCTTTCTCAAAAATTGGCATTGGGCCGAGAAACATCTAGGTAAAGGATCAACCAATCCTTCTTTAAACATTGGCAATGAGTTAAAAATCATTCAAAGGAATGATCGGTCAACCCTTCCTTAAATGTGGACCTGGGAACAAACATCATATAGTGGGAAGTTGGACGACCTTTTCTTAAGTGTGGACCTAGGGTGAAGCATCATCTTGAAGAAGGCTTGGTCGAACCATTTTAAATGTGCACATCATGTCAAGCAGCATTTGGAAGAAGGATCGACCGACCCTTCCTTGATAAAAATATCCAAGAAACATATCATATGGGTGAAAGATCATCAATAACTTTATAAAAATACAATATATGGTAATTGTATTATCTAGTGGAGTATAGACCAACCCTTCCTGAAATAAGGTAGGAATACATTGTATTATCTAGTTGAAGATTTGGATTATTTCTCCTTAGATCTAGAATCGGGGTTAAGCATCACCTAGAAGAAGAATCAATTGACCCTTCCTCAAATATGAATCTTGGTATAAATGTTATGTATAGGAAGGATCCGCCGAACCCTTCTTCATATGTGGATATTTTGGAAAGAATCATTTGGACATAGAAGATATCCAGGAATCCTATTAGCTAAAGAGAAGATACTTAGCATTGGGCTTGGCCCAAGTGGGTCAATTTTGCGTAAGTCAGATTTTGGAACTGCGGAGCTGAGTGCAGTTCGGCTGAAGGCGTTTTGGTATAAGTTTTTGGGATGCTGCGAAGTTGCACGCAGCGCAGTGTCGGAAGAGCTGTGAAGTTCATTGCTACGAGGAGATAGTGCTACGATGTGTCCAGTCTATGGGGATCCAACAAAGCAGAGTGTAGGATGGAAGACGACATAGATTCCGGTTAGACTGTCGGCAGTCTATTTTTGGTAAATATTCTCCATGATTTCCAGGCGATGGGTAAGGAGCAAAAGCGAAAGAAAGCGACTAGCCGCACATGCGAAAGAACCACTACGCAAACCAGTCACACGATACCGTTAGAGGAAGAACGGCTTGGTGAGAGCGACCTATTGGCATGCGTGTGATAGGAAGGTATATAGAGACGTGAGCATGCATTGAGGGTAGGCCACGATGGAATATTTTCCACCAGAAGCTAGTAGTTTGGTTAAGGGAAAATCGTGATAGTTTTGTAAACCTAAGGGTTTTTGCCTGTGGATTGTAAAGATGTGACCTACGGGCATGATCTATAAAAAGGCATATTTTGTATGGGAAAGGGTTACTCTTCGTTTTGTTAGTATTCTCATTGTTGATTGAATAGATCTCTGTGGAGAGACAATTTTGTAAAGGCTCTACAAGCTGTGTGCGCAGAGGCCTACTGAGAGAGAGAAGAGAGTCTGCAACTGAGTGCGCAGACAAAGAACTGCTGTACCCTTCCCAAAAGACTAATACAACGATAGTTCTTGTCGATGTAGCTCCCATCCTGGGGGTGAACCACGTTAAATCCCGTGTAGTGTGATTGTTTGTATGTTTGCATCTGTTTATTTGCTTGCCATGGATTCCTGGATTCTCATTTATCAGTGGTTATGTTAATGATTCTATATGTATTCGCCATAGGAGAAAGATGGGAATAATATGTTAAGTACTACATGTATGGATGAATGTTGAATGTGCAGTATTCTAAGTCTGTGAAAGTATTAGTTTGATGAATAATCGCATGCATAGGTAGAGTTCGGGTTGTGTAATCCTCTTAACGCGTAGCACCAGAAGTGCGTCGTATTGTATATCTTAGCTTTTTTACATTGGTTATAAGGCTAGTCATCTAAGGCATTAGATGAACGGATAAACACTAAGTAAAGTCATCAATATCGGTTAAGTCCGCAAAGAAAACATATAAATCAGTTACGATGCCCTACTATTTTCATCCTGTCCGAACTGCGCAGTCCTTGGATGTGTTGGTTGCGCAAGTATCTTAGCTTACAAAATTATTGACCGTGACGCATTATATCATTGCGCAGTCTTCAGTTCGCAGCACGTTGCGCAGTAGTTCTATCTGATCAACTCATCACATTGTTGTGGAAACCTGATTCCACAGCACCCCCATAGCTACACCTCGAGTGAGACCTCAGCCTGTTCACTGGATGTTGCTAAAAGGGCCGGTGAGAAGGTGTCACCTACCCAAATTTTGAGACTATTTATTTTATTGCAAAAACATTATATTAAAATATAATTACAAAGTTTTTTAATTATGACCAAATATTGGTCAAGGATGATTGTAATGACTGATCATTAGTATTTAATAAATTAAAACAGGAGACAAAGACCCAAGGGGACTGTTAAATGAGTGTTCACTGACCCACTAGGAGGAATGGAATCTGTTAGAAGGCATGGGACAGATGTCAGCATTTTCACTCCACCACTAGCTGTTGGTTATGGGACAACTACCCCTAAATTTGTGGCATTATCCCCTAGGTCGGTGGAAGAGAGCCGATGGCTCATTAATGACTAGGTTAACCACTAAAAGGCCTAGGAAGCCTAGATAAGGAAATTTGAATTGAGCAAGCAGCTCTACATTATTTTCTGCAGAAATAATTCCTCAAGTGTATCAGGTGATCACTGAGAGATTTGAATAGGGAGGATAAGTGGAAGTGCATTGTAAGGCTACTGAAATATTCTAAGGAAATAACCAGAGGTGCTGGTGCAGGTCTCTTTGACTACTAACTCTATATGACTAGATGAACTACTTTGCTGCTGCAAGTGGATTGACCTAGAGATTCTACAGATTCTTCTTCCTAGTGGTTCAGTGAACAGGCTCGGGGATCCTAAGGCAAGAAATTTGGCTGTCTTCAGGAATAGGTTGGGTGGAACAGGCTCCTTGGGTTGTTTGTTTCTCCTACAGTCAATCAAGTTCTATTGTTCTATCTTATTGTTTACAGTTAAATGTTTTTCTGCATTGTAGATTTATTATTTACAGTTATACAGAAGAAATTGTTTCAATTTTTTACCTAGAGATGATTTGGTGTAAGGATGGTTAAGTAAATGAGATGAATGATTAAAATATTTTCTGTATTTTTCCCATACTGTTATCTATATAGTACTCTAGTATAGAAAAGTAAAATTAATAGAGATGAATGATAGGCAGAATGCCATTTGAATGAATAGATCAATGCTGCTGTATATCTCTAACTTTCCTCACCAGTTATTTCTAAAATACAAACTATATGTTTTGAATTAGAAATTATACTCAACATATCTTATTCAGACATTATAGTATTTTCTATTACATAGAAAATAACTCAACATTTTATATCTGCAAACAAACCTAGGGTTTTGCTTTAGAAACATTTAATCCTTTAAACTGTCACGAATTATAATGACTGAAAAAACAAACTCAGAAATGTTTTCTCATTATTCAGATAGATGCACTACATCTCAAGTTCTTTTTACAGAATAACATCATTCTAGGTTTTTAATTTATTTTGTCTAATTGTTTATAAGCAACACCTTATTCATAGTCGCTAAATGTTTTTCATTTTATAGTATTGAACTTAATCAAAACATTTATCATTCAAACATTTCACAAGATTTATTTCGGCACTTTTATTGTTTGCATGCACCTGTAGGTTCTTTTTTAAAAAAAACTAGAGTTATCATAGAACCAGCTAATGAAAGAATATTTAGATTTATAAACATCAATTCTTTTCATCGAATTTCTAAAACCAAAACATTACTACGATTCAACTATCGTAAATACAATAGCTATCTATGACACAAATCACCTTCAAACAAAGAGTATTATTATTATTTTATCAACCGTAATTGGTGAATCAACACCAAAACTGAATCCCATCACCATTCTACGCTTAAACTTAAATAAAACGAACATAGGGTTTTCCTTTGAGAAGTAGGTTATTCTGCGGCTCTCGGACTTTTTCCAACACTGTTTTTTATATTCAAAATATCAATCTTTATAAACAGTGAAACCACACAGAAACCATTTAAGATTTTAATCAATGTAAACTCAGTATTTTGTCTTCTTTTAAAACAAAAGAATTGACATTGTAGCTGCAGAACTTCTACTTCACAGAAACGAGTCAGTCCATAGTGTTCAACTCTCCCAAGACACTGTATTAAAAATTCAGTATTGACGAATTGAAACTTAAACATTGCAAACACCAAACACCATACCAGGAACCTAATACATTCCATCTTCAAACACCAAACATCGTACATGACAGGCTAGGAGAACCTACGAAGTAGAGAACTACCGAGGCTTACCGGTGGTCGAGCAATGTTCCTTCCACAAGCTTTCAAAACACCGTAACCCTTCGACGAAGTGTGAAATCTGCCATAAAAACGAGTCTGAGGTTAAACTATAATCACAGAGTTGTTAATAATAAAAACAATAGATAACTCTAACATTGTTTTATCGAAACATTACCTGTGTATTGAAGTTCTGAGACACCACCTGCAAACAAAATCGACGAAGCCATCTATCTGGTACATCGAAGAGAGTTCCAGTTCTGTGCACAATAGTTTGTCATTGCATGAGAATCGAACATGGTTCAAATCTTCCAGACGAAAAACCCAAAGAATTACTCTCTCAACCATACAAAGAAAAGTCGACCATAGACTCAACCCTTCATCGTCCTTAACTATTGCAAACACTAACAGAAGACTCGGCTTCTTGATATAATCACTTGTAACAGGTTAACACTCAACAGGTCGCGGTTTCGAGTCTTGGAACTCCTAAAATCAAAACCCTAGATTTGCTCGGCATGTCGGCCTCTCCATAGAGCCACTTCGAACACATTGAATGACAAAGGCAATAACAACCGCTTAAACATAATGGACTTTAGGGTTTCTAGATAAAAGTCCAAGGTCTTATGAGATCAACGACGGAGGTGAAGCCAACAAGGCACGTCGAGAATCGAGCATCAACAACTTTAAACACCATATTTATTATCACATCTACTACCTTTCCAACCCAGCAGACCATGGGTTAAAGTATTATACAGCTCGACAATTATAATAGTTTTTGGGATAGTTATCACATGAATCGTAGCCACGAAGGCATCCTTTCATAATTCCACTACATTTAGTACATAAATGACTTAAATGCCAAGATTGGCTCCAACTGTATACCTGCATAGTAGCACTATCCTATTTATTATCCGGCCATATCACCTATCAGTGTTAAGCCATAAAGTTACAACGTATAAATACATTTCAGATCCAAAACATTAGTCATCGAATGCATATGTTTATGTCAATACAAAGACTTAGGTTTGTACCATTCATGTCTTTACAATTCAAGAGTATAAAGTTGACACCAAATTATGTAATATATTTCTAATGTTTGACTATCAAATGCAAAGTCATATTTATTGTTTCTCAAAGATGATATAGGTTTTATTCCTAGAATATTTTGATACTTAGTATTGGTTAGAATTTATCTTTGTATCTTGTATTGTTTGCCACCCCCTTTTTATAAAGTCACATAATTTATCACAATGTATAAATGCTTAAATAGAAATGTCTAAACCTTAAAGTGGCAAATTCACAATATATATTATCTTAAATATGATGGTAGTAATGTAGTCAACATTGCCATTTATTATAATTGTCATACATTATAATTTGAGAGATGTATAATACAATATAAATAGGATGTCAGGTCAATCCAAGCAATTAAATAAACTTTTGGCTCATAGTCTATAGTATATAACTTTATATAAGTCGAGCTATTCATGAAATTACCACACCTTCCTAATGGAGAATTTACGACAAGAATCTTTTAACACTTATAGAATTTTGGACAAAGATCCATACCTTATTAACTTCCATAACTGGAGGTATGTAGAGTTTTTCACAAGCATTGACGGCTAATTGAAAAGCATAATCATAATTACTTTTAAGCAATTGAATTGTCGTATTACTCTTACTTGCGAATTTGTGCAAGAGGAACAGGTTCAAATGCTTTAGCTAACATAGCTAAGTAAGCCTCAGGGTACCTCGTAGAACCCCTTTTATCATCATCCAAAAACACACGGTCAGTATTATGTCTAGATAAAATTCATCGCAAGAAAGTTTAATTACAGCTAACACAAGCAAAACTAATATTGTAATTGTTTTAAAGAAGTATGATGGGTCGCCATCGTTAAACTGATATTAGTTAAAAGATTCAGTAATTATTTTTGTTTTCCACATTAGTAATTTTAGTATTTAAATGATGCTTTGTTTAACAATTATTATTTCCTCCTTGGTAATTTTGACATTTAATGCTGCTTTCAAAATTTTAATTTTTTATGAAATTATCGGGATGTTACATGTGATATCAGAGCTCATGTTCGAACTCTCGGCCTGAAGAGGTCCAAAGAACACGCAACAGAAAATTTTATGACATCAAAAATCTTTACTAATTCAATTTAAATTATTTTTGTTATACATAAATTTGTTTTCTAAGCTACAGGTATGGAAGGATCAGCTAAACATATGGAAGACAGATTTCGACCAAACAGTCATAGTACGGGACAACATTATGACAAAGAAGTCCATGGTGAATTGAATGACAATTCATCAAAATTGTTATGTGCATTTCAGGAATTAAAAGCAGAAATCATATCTGTAAAACAGGACAATGAGAGAATTCTGAAGGCACAAGAGGAACTTAACCAAGTACTATTCGATCATTGCCCAAGTGATGAACATGATAGAGGGATTGAAAATAAATCCAATATTGAAGACTTACCTAATCGAGACAAGGGTGAGAAAGTGAAAAATGATGATGTGAACAGCAGTTCAACATCATCAGAAGTTGCCAATGAAAAACGTAAAAAGAAACGTAATTATTCAAGTGATAGCAGGGAAGGAGATTACAAACCCAAAAGAAAAAGCCACAAACAGTATGAACAGATTTCTGGGAAGTTCAAGAAAATAAAACCCCCAACTTTCAATGGTTAAACTGAGAAAGGAGAGACAGTTGAAGCATGGTTGTCTGGCATGAAGAAATACTTTCAAATCTATGATTATTCATAATCATTAAAGGCAAAGATGGCCATATACAACTTGATTGGTAAGGCAGATATTTGGTGGCAGGACATCAAAAGAGTGAAGGGCATCAAGGACAAAGATGTAAATTGGAGCACTTTTAAACAATACTTCAAGAAGAAATTCCTATCTGAACAATATTACGAAGAAAAGTCTAAGGAATTCTATGATCTAAAATTGGGAACTATGAACATGAAAGAGCTGAACAACAAATTTCTAAATTTGCTAAGGTATGTGCCATATCTTATGGAAGAAAAACCAAAGATTTAGAGGTATCTGAGTTGTCTACCTTTAAACATCAAGGACATAATAAAATATGACAATCCAAAGAATTTAGAAGAAGCCATGAGGAAAGCAACTTTCTGCTATGATACAAACCAGAAAAGAGAAGGGATATCTAACTGGAAAAGTCATAAACCCAACAATTTTGAGCTGAAAAAGAAGAATTTCAGGTTCAATGGGAATTATGGGTTTCAAAAGAAAAACTTTCCAAATTGAAATTTCCAAGGAAACAATCCCATAAATAATCAATAGCGAAATTTTACAGCTCCTAGAAATACACCCAATGTTACCAGGACTAATGACCAGAGGGAACCTATCAAATGTTTTGAGTGTCAAGGACCTCATTGTGCTTCAAAATGTCCCAAAAGAAAGCAGACAACCAACAATATTCACTCCATACAAGTTGAACCTACTGTGGGAGACTTGGCCAAAGACATGCCCAGAATTAATGCAGCTCTAGACAACAGGAAAGCTGAGCATCAAGTCTCTATGGTAGAGATTGAAGGTGGAACAAGACGGTGATTCTTAGGTGGAACTGAACTGTATCCTAGAAAGGAGGGAAACTCTGCTCCAGAATCGCACCAT
This sequence comes from Larix kaempferi, assembly GCA_027924585.1. Taxonomy (NCBI): domain Eukaryota; kingdom Viridiplantae; phylum Streptophyta; class Pinopsida; order Pinales; family Pinaceae; genus Larix; species Larix kaempferi. Next base: position 10,481,292 of record BSBM01001331.1, on the reverse strand, counting down.
TGGGCAGGTAAAGGTGCAATGGAAGCACATTAGCCCAGAAGAGCCAACCTGGGAGTTGGAGAGTAGTATGCGGGCAGCATACCCAGCTCTGTTTTAGGAACACTTAGAGAGTGAATAAACAACATCGAGGACGATGTTGAGATTTAAGGGGGGGTGTATGTCACCTACCCAAATTTTGAGACTATTTATTTTAGTGCAAGAACATTATATTAAAATATAATTACAAAGTTTTGTAATTATGACCAAATATTGGTCAAGGATGATTGTAATGACTGATTATTATTATTTAATAAATTAAAACAGGAGACAAACACCCAATGGGACTGTTAAATGAGTTTTCACTAACCCACTAGGAGGAATGGAAGCTGTTAGAAGGCATGGGACAAATGTCAGCATTTGCACTCCACCACTAGCTGTTGGTTATGGGAAAACTACCCCTAAATTTGTGGCATTATCTCCCAGGTGGGTGGAAGAGAGCTGATGGCTCATTAATGACCAGGTTAACCACTAAAAGGCCTAGGCAACCTAGATAAGGAAATTCGAATTGAGCAGGCAACTCTACATTATTTTCTGCAGAAATAATTCCTCAAGTGTATCATGTGATCACTGAGAGATTCGAATAGGGAGGCTAAGTGGAAGTGCATTGTAAGGCTGCTGAAATATTCTGAGGAAATAACCAGACATGCTGGTGCAGGTTTCTTTGACTGCTAAGTCTATATGACTGGATGAACTACTTTGCTGCTACAAGTGGGATGACCTAGAGCTTCTACAAATTCTTCTTCCTAGTGGTTCAGTGAACAGGTTCGGGGGTCCTAAGGCAAGTAATTTGGCTGTCTTCAGGAATAGGTTGGGTGGAACAGAATCCTTGGGTTGTTTGTTTCTCCTACAGTCAATCAAGTTCTACTGGTCTGTCTTATTGTTTACAGTTAAATGATTTTCTGCATTGTAGATTTATTATTTATAGTTTTACAGAATAAATTGTTTCAATTTTTTACCTAGAGATGATTTGGTGTAAGGGTGGTTAAGTAAATGAGATGAATGATTAAAATATTTTCTATATTTTTCCCATATTGTTATCTGTATAGTACTCTAGTACAGAAAAGTAAAATTAATAGAGATGAATGATAGGCAGAATGCCATTTGAATGAATAGATCAATGTTGTTGTATATCTCTAACTTGCCTAACCAGTTATTTCTAAAATACAAACTATATGTTTTGAATTAGAAATTATACCCAACATATCTTATTCAGGCATTATAGTATTTTCTATTACATAGAAAATAAATCAACATTTTATCTCTGCAAACAAACCTAGGGTTTTGCTTTAGAAACATTTAATCCTTTAAACTGTCACGAATTATAATGACTGAAAAACAAACTCATAAATTTTTTCTCATTATTCAGATAGATGCACTACATCTCAAGTTCTTTTTATAGAATAACATCATTCTAGGTTTGTAATTTATTTTGTCTAATTGTTTATAAGCAACACCTTATTCACAGTCGCTAAATGTTTTTCATTTTACAGTATTGAACTTAATCAAAACATTTATCAATTAGAAATTTCACAAGATTTATTCCGTCACTTTTAGAGTTTGCATGCACCTGCGGGTTCTTTAAAAAAAAAAACTAGAGTTATCATAGAACTAGCTAATGGCCGAATATTTAGATTTATAAACATCAATTCTTTTCATCGGATTTCTAAAACCAAAACATTACTACAATTCAACTATCATAAATACAATATCTATCTATGACACAAATCACCTTCAAACAAAGAGTATTATTATTATTTTATCAACCGTAAGTGGTGAATCAACACCAAAACTAAATCCCATCACCATTCTAAGCTTAAACTTAAATAAAACGAACACAGGGTTTTCCTTTGAGAAGTAGGTTATTCTACGGCTCTCGTCCTTTTTCCAACACTATGTTTTATATTCAAAATATCAATCTTTATGTAACATCCCGGTATTTTCATAAAATTTTAAAAAATTTAAATCACCATAAAAAGAGCTAATATTGTAAAATGCGGAAATAATAATAATAATCAATATTTAGTAATTAATAAAAGTGTCGCTTGGTAGGAACAATTTAATGCTTGTGTCTTTTGTCTTTTAATGACGTCATGAAAATCAATTAATGACGATGTACTTTATTCGTATGCTTGAATGATTGATAATTTATGATGCATTGGAAAACAAAACTCTTTTGACAAGTGCTGATAGTTTAACTTTTCTAGATGATGATGAAAGGGGTCCCACGAGGTGCCCCGAGGCTTACTTAGCTATTCCGCTAAAGCACTCCACTCGTCCTTCATGCGCAGATTCATAGGTAAGGGATAGCGATAAAATTCAGAGTGTTTAATAACCGCGATATAAATCGAAACTGCTTATGAGTTTCGATGCTACAGGTGTGGTCTCCTTCCAATTTTGTAAGATGAACATGACTATCTCAAGATTGCAGATAACGTCTATTTCAGGGTGTGTTTGTTACAGATGTTTCTATTAAGTGTTGATGACTTTACGTATGATCATTTCATAAATGTCTTGCGGCTGTTAAGTAATCTCTTTAAAAATATTGATGGTGACAGGTTCAGAATGAGGCTCCTGGTCTTCAAGTCATGCTATGGAAAGAGTGATAAGTTGGTTTTAAATCTCCATTGCCTGGGTAGTTAAAATGGTGGTGCATTAAACATTGATACCCTACCATGCAATGTATGCGATGGGTCCTAGGGTGGCACCATACCCTAAGGGTGTGTTTCAATAACTTGTAATGTGAACAAATCTTTTAGGAGCTTTATGATGATCCAAAGATGAACTTTGTAGTTGACTTAAAGTGATGGGCGGAGTCAAACCATGCCCTATGGTTGCTTGCGACCTTAGTGGATATTCATAAGCTATGAATATGTTTCGCAATTGATTATATGGGATTGTATCAGACCTTGGTTATATGCTATCGGTGATTGTTATACATTGGTAATATTTATATGTTGAAGCTTTTAATGTTGATTCGTATGGGTTGGCAGGTGGAATGATGACCCTGCAAAATTCTGCATACGAAATGAGGGTGTATTAAATGATTTGGTTTGCAATTATTGTACCTGGCCACCGTGTTAAGGATATTGCTGCGTGTAAGTGGTGATAGCTGACTCGTCGTGTGGAAGGGTTTGGAATGTTGACTTGTAATGGCCTCCTGCCCTGATAGCAACCGATATGGCAACTCCGTGGTTTGGGAGGTAGATGAGCAATTTAATGCTACTCCTGCCACCTTCCCACATGGCTCGATGAGAATGAATCTCCGTCGTTGATCGTTATGTATGGGGATGAGTTGAACCCTATCGTAACTTATGGGTTTTGTAACGTTTCTTGTCATTGTTCGGTGGTAGGGTTTGGGAGGTGAGGCCAACCGGTCGAGAGGCACTTGGGGTTTGCTAGTTTTTCTAGCCTTCCCCGGGCTCGATCCTGAGACCGGTAGCAACCTTGGTCTGTGAGTAAGAGTTATCCATGGAAGCCAAGTCTGGAACAATGGTGTGGTAATCTACATGTGGGATGAGTGTATCTATGCCGGCGTTGTCGTAGCTTGCAAGTCTGAGTTTTTTTTTAATTTAGTTGGAAGTTCTCGAGAGATATCCCTCATCATGGTCTTCGAGATGGGTGCATTTCCTTCGTAGTGGATGGATGTTGGCTACGTCGAAAACTCTGTCACAGCTCAGGTAATGTGACATTGCAAGGTTTCCATACTATTCGTTGTTGCATGAGTTTCTTCCTCATGAACCGATGCTTAAAAATAATGTATGGTTGTTGGCAGGTAACCCTCAACGAATGACAAGGTGCCGTAATAGTTGAAGGGGAAAGAACTTAAGCAACCCACTGGTAAGCTTCGGTGGTATCCCTCCTTAGTGGTTCTCCTAGAATCAGACTTGATAAGCAAGTGCTGGTAGCATGCCTTCGCGGCAGTGGCTTTTGTCTCACCTGCAGCATTTGGGCAACCTTTAGTTTTGAGTTTTGTTGATAGAGTAGGTGATGTGAATGTTTAAATCATGTGGCCGACCATTCCTGGCATCGACAGTTTTAGCAGGGTCGAACCCTTGCGTTTGCAAATAGTTTGCATCTTTATGTTTAATGTCTTAACGGTTTGATACTTCTGGGTTGATAAGAAGAGATGCATCGACTGTAATTTTGCTTCGGCATTTGCTGTGTGTATAATGGCATGGGGTTTCGAATGGAACCTCTGGAAACAGAATGTGGAAACCGTAGGGTGTAACCACTGTTAAAATAAATGGAAGCGATTACTGTTTAGGGTTTAATGTTTCGTTTGGTGAATTGAACTTCTCCTTTTGGTATCTAAACCTAAGAAGCATGTTTAAGATAACTTTGGGTTTCATATCTGCGTATAGTGTTTTTTGATCTACTCATTCTTGAACTCGAATTTCAAGGAACGAAAAGCATGTTTGTTTAATTAAAAGGTGGCTATAAGCTGAGAGTAGAAAGGAAATGGTTTTATTTGAAAGCATAAGTGATAATGTTAAACCCTATCTATCGATGTGAATGAAATCTACCTATCTATAATGATGTTTTTAAAGGAGTAAGAATAACAACTCTTGATTCTGTAGTTAAAATGTCTATGGTAATGAACCTTCGATTGGCAACTGTTTAAATGTTTATAAATAATGATGTAATGAGAACATGTTGCCCCCAGTTGGGTGTAGAGATACTGTAACTCAATCTATCAATTTAATAATGCTATGTTTGTCCTAGCTGTTAACAACTTGGTATTCTGCGATGTAAGTGCTATCACATGCAATTGATAATTCAGGAAAAAAGGGAACAAAGAAAATAATAGTGCAATTGTCAGATAACTTCATTGTTTATGAATATACGGTTTTTCTATTCTAACTATATATTCCTGTATTCGTCCATGTTGGACCTCTGATAAAAAAAATAATATAGTAGCTTTCTTTCTTTCTGTACAATATAATACAGTGAAGACAATATTTATATAGGATCAAACAGATTCTAAAAACAATAGGAAACTAGAAGAAAGAAAGGAATATGGTTAAACAGAATGCATGGTAATGTTTTTCTTTGAAGTAATTAGCAAGGATCAGTGCCCTAGTTGTTAACATAATGTTCACCTTCATAAATAAAAAAAGAACCTACTGCTATAATGGATTTTTGTTAAGTTATTCCAACATACAGAATTGAACAGTAAAACAATACATGCAAGGATCTAATCTACAACTGCTAAAATATAAGATGCATGATAACATAGTCTGTGCATGGGTGGTATTTTGGCTTAGACATTTATATGCATGCTAGGTTTCATTTTTAGCTGGGAAGATTTAATGCTACCTCTCTGTACTGGTGTATGATGCAGCTCCACGCATGGGGAAAAATGCAGAGGAGTCATTTTATCAGTTCAACAAATCTAAATTAACTAGGATCTGACGTTTTCTACTATTGATTAATAAATAACAATACTAAGCCATTTTCTGAGAGCATTCATATGATTTGAAAAGAATACACGTCAGAATAGAACCTGAGTGTAATGGGAGGAACAAAGCACTCAAGAAACTAGTTCCACCCAAACTTCTCCCAAACAGCCAAGATGTCTGCCTTAGGACCCCCGAGCCTATCCACTGATCCAGGAGGAGGAAGAAGGTTCTGCAACTTAGGACTTTTGCTTGCAGCAGCAAGAAAATTTATATGTCCAGCCTTACAAGCTTAGTAATCAATGGGATCAGCACCAACACCTCTAGTCTGTCCTTCTCATAACATTTGTAGACTTATACTTGCACTCTCCATAGCCTCCCCTATTCGAATCTCTCAGCCATCACCTAATGAGCATGAGGAAATGTTTCTGCAGAAAACATTGTAAGAGATGCCTTCTCAATTCGAATTGCCTTTTATAGGCTGCCTAGGTCTTTTGAAATTAGCTGGCCATTAGTGAGATGCCTGCTCACCTCTCTCCACCTGGAGAGGGAATGCCACAAAATTAGGGGGAGTTGTCCCATACCAACAGCTAATGGCAGAGTGCAAATGTTGCCATCTGTCCCAATCCTTCCATCAACTTCCATTCCTCCTAGTGGGCCAGTGGATACTCTTGTAACAGCTTTCTTGAGTGTTTGTCTCCCATTTTCATTTATTAAATAATAATAATGAGTCATTACATTCATTTTTTACCTACTTGGTCATAATTACAAACTTGTAATTATAATTTAACACAAAGTATTTTCTTGCAAAAGGATAATAGTAGAAAATAATTATTCTCAAAAATTGGGTAGGTGACATACACCCCCCCTTAAGCCTTAACATCGTCCTCGATGTTGTTTTATTCACTCCTTGAGTGTTCCTGGAACAGAGTTGGGTATGCAACCCGCATACTACTCTCCAACTCCCAGGTAGCCTCTGCTGGGCTATAGTGCTTCCATTGCACTTTTACTTGACCAACCATGCGGTTTCGGAGTAGAGTTTCTTTCCTTGTGAGAATACAGTCTGGTTCCACCGGAAACGCGCCGCCTTGTTCCACCTAAACATTATTCCAATTTACAACATGAGTAGGATCATGCACATATTTCTTTAAAAATGAAATGTGAAAAACATTATGGACTTTGAGGTTTGAAGGTAGGGCTAATTGATTTGCCACAGGTCCAACCCTGGACAAGATTTCGAAAGGACCACAATACCTGGGTGCCAGTTTGGCACAGCTTCCCAATTTTAAGGAACTCTTTTTCGGCCTTACCTTAAGAAAAACATGTTCACCAACCTGGAACTCTCTATGAGTTTTTTTAAGGTCTCCTTGACTTTTCTGTCTATCCTGAGCAGCTTTAAGATTCCCTTGTACTTGCTTCACGATTGATTCTAATTCCTGCAACAATTCGGGCCCTAAGGTGACCCTACTAACCGGATCACTCCATGACACTGGTGTGTTAGACTTTCTTCCGTAAAGGATCTCAAATGGGCTAAGTTTGGCTGAAGCATGGTAGTGATTATTATATGCAAACTCTGCTAAATGTAAGTAGTCTTCCCATTTACTAGGTTGATCCTTAACATACATTCTGAGCATATCTTCCAATATTTGGTTCACCCTTTCAATCTATCCGTTTGTTTGTGGATGGAACGCAGTGTTGAAATTTAAGGTGGTGTTTAACCCCTTGAACAAAGACCTCCAAAAATTACCTGTGAACTTCGAATCTCGGTCTAAAACTATCACCTTGGGTATGCCATGTAGTCGAAAAACCTGTTTCATAAAAATTTCTACAATATCAGGGGCTTTGTGGGTAGTTTTGACAGGGATAAAATGGGCTGCCTTGCTAAGTTTGTCTACTACCACCATGATGGATTCATGTTGTTTTTTATTCTTTGGTAACCCAGTGATGAAATCTATACTTATGACTTCCCATTTCCAACTGGGTATAGGCAAGGGCTGTAGCAATCCAGCAGGATGTTGATGTTCCACCTTCACTTTTTGACAGTCAAAACACTTAGTTATATACTCTGCTACTTCATCCTTCATCTTGGGCCAGTAGTACTCCTTCCTTAGCATTGTGATGGTTTTCTGGTAACCTAGGTGGAAAGAATAGTGACTCTTGTGCATCTCATCCAAAATCAGAATTTTTACTTCTGGTACGTTTGGTATGTACAATCTGTTTTTGTACAGCAGTAAGCCATTTTCCCTTAAACTGAAATCTGTCATAGAATTTTCAGAGTTGTTTTCTATTGTCCTTTCCTGTAATTTTCTATATTCCTCATCCTCCTTGATTCCTTCGAAAATATGTTCCTCCAAATCTGTTGCGTATGTGCTGATGGCTGAAACAAAGTCTACCCTTGCATTACGACTTAATGTGTCGGCCACTTTATTCTCCTTCCCTTTAATGTGCTGAATTTCAAAATCGTACTCACTCAGAAAAGTGAGCCATCTGGCGTGCCTGGCATTCAAATTCATTTGATCTAACAGATATTTTAGCCCCATATTATCTGCCATCAAGGTAAATTTACTTCCGATGAGGTGGTGGCGCCACATTTTTAAGGCATGAATCACGACTAGCAATTCTAGGTCGTAGGTGGAATAGTTCTTCTCATGAATTTTCAGTTTTCTTGATTCATATGCTACAGCATGTCCCTCCTGCGTTAGGACTCCTCCCAATCCATCATTGCACGCTTCTGTGCATACTAAAAAATCTTTATTAGGATTTGCAATCCTCAAAATAGGCGCTGAAGTCAATAATTCTTTTAACTTTGCAAAACTGTCCGCACACTTTTGGTCCCAAACAAACTTCTTTCCCTTTTTCTGCAGCGACGTTATAGGGTTTGCGATCTTGGAAAACCCTTCAATGAATTTTCTATAATAACCAGTGATGCCCATAAACGATTGCACATCTGTCACATCTTTAGGAACCAGCCATTCATTAATGGCCTTTATCTTGGCGGGGTCAACCGCAATCCCTTCCTCAGAGATTATGTGTCCCAAGTATTGAATCTTGTCTTTGTAAAAATCACATTTGCTGAATTTTGCATACAACTGGTGCTCCCTCAGAACTTGCAAAATGATACATAGATGTTCATCATGTTCTTCCTTGTTCTTAGAGTATACCAAAATGTCATCGATAAACACCACTGCAAACTTATCTAAGTACTTATGCAGAATTTTGTTCATTAAGCACATAAATACAACAGGTGCATTAGTTAGTCCAAACGGCATGACAACAAACTTATAGTATCCATAATGAGTTCTAAAGGCTATTTTGAAAATGTCTTCATCCTTCACACGGACCTGATGATATCCTGATCATAAGTCGATCTTCGAAAGCACTGTTGCTCCACGTAGCTGGTCAAAGAGATCGTCAATGCAGGGCAGCGGGTACCTATTCTTGATCGTCATTTTATTCAATTGATGATAATCTAAACAAAGTCTTAGGGTACCATCCTTCTTCTTAACAAAAATGACCGGTGCTCCCCAAGGGGACATGTTGGGCCTTATATATTTTTTATCGATCAGCTCCTTTAGCTGAGATTTTAACTCATTCAGCTCTAGTATGTTCATCCGGTATGGAGCTTTAGAACTTGGTACAACACCAGGTATTAATTCAATAGTAAAATCCAAGTCCCTTTTGGGAGGTAAATCTGGGATCTCTTCAGGAAAAATATCTTGGAAATCATGCAAGACAGGCATGTCTTCCATTTTTAATTCGTCCTCTTTAGTACTTATCTCATCATGCACCGCATTCACAACAAACATCTGACACCCTTTTCTAATTGCCCTTTTTACTTGCATGGTTGAAATTTGCCGAATGGATGTTTTCAGAGGGGATGCCTTTTACCTCTGCTGTTTTTTCCTTCATCATCCAGGAAATTGAAGCTTTTTTCATAACAATTCAGAATGACCCGATGGGTTTCTAACCAATCCATACCGATTAGGATGCCATATGACCCTAATGGTAGAATATTTAGCTTAACCTGCGTTGTTAGTTGATTCATAGATAAAGCACAATTTTCCACAAAGTCAGAAACCTTCCTTTTTGTTCCTGTCGCTAATATAACTAACCAAAATTTATCAAATTTCTCTGTTTTCAAATTAAGTCTTTCTACCACAACTGGTGATATATAACTTAGACTAGCACCGGGGTCAATTAAAATAGAAACGGGGTGGTTTTGCAGCATACCTTCGACCTCCACCATTGAGACTTGGTGTTCTGCTTGCCGGTTGTCTAATGATGCACTAATTCTGGGTACTTCTCTTGCCACATTTCCTACAGTAGCTTCAGACTGTATGGAGTGAATATGATTGGCCGCTTGTTTCCTGAGGGGACAGTCTGAGGCATAATGGGGCCCTTGGCACTCAAATCATTTTATAGGTGGCTTCTGTTCATTGGTCCTGGCAACATTGGGGACATTTCTGGGTGCTATAAATTTTTGCTGCTGATTATTTCTGTTCTACTGAAATTTTTGATTCTGAAAATTTTTCTTCTGAAAACTAGAATTGCTGCCATATCTAAAATTCTTCTTTTTTGTTCAAAGTTACTGGGTTTTGAGTTTTTCCAACTGGGTACCCCTTCTCTTCTCTTATTCTGGTCAAAGCAAAAAGTGGCTTTCCTCATGGCTTCCTCTAGGGTCTTAGGGTTATCGTACTCTATCTTGTCCTTGATGTGGAAAGGTAGACAACTTAGGTACCTTTGGAACTTCGGTTTTTCTTCCACCATGTACGGCACATATCTTAGAAGACTTAAAAACTTACTATTCAGTTCTTTCATATTCATCGTTCCCAGTTTCAGATCATAAAATTCCTTGGATTTTTCTTCATAATACTGATCAGATAATAATTTCTTCTTGAAGTGTCTTTTAAAATTACTCCAACTCACATCTCGGTCTTTTATACCTTTTACCCTTTTAAGATCTTGCCACCAAATATCTGCCTTCCCGGTTAGATTATAAATTGCCATTTTTTCCTTCAAGGACTCCGAATAGTCGTAGATCTGAAAATACTTTTTCATGCCGGACAATCATGCTTCTGTTGTCTCTCCTTTTTCCGTCTTGCCATTGAAAGTTGGGGTTTGATTTTCTTGAATTCACTAGATATATGTTTGTACTGTCTATTCCTTTTTGTTTTTGGCTTACAGTCTCCTTCACTACTGTCACTAGAGTAATTATGCTTCTTCTTACATGGATGTTTGGCAGCTCTTGATGATGTTGAGTTGTTGTTGTCTTCAACTGTTTCTGTTTGTTTGTTCTTTCCTTCCTGGGATAGCTCTTTAGTTTCAAAAGTATGTTCCAAGTTCTGTTCATATTTTGGATATTGGTCAAACAGTGCTTGCTTCAATTCTTCCTGTGTCTGCAGGATTCTTTCATTGTCCTGTTTTACTGAATGGATCTTTGCTTTTAATTCATGAAAAGCACGCAATAATTCCGATGAATCATTACCCCAATTGCCCTGGAATTGTTGTTCCATACTGGCGCTGTTTGGAGGAAATCTGTCCCTTATGTGTTCAGTTGATCCTTCCATATCTGTAATCAAAGAAAATTTTTATGTATAGGACAAATAATTTAAACTTGAGTTAGTGAAAATTTTCACAGTCATAAATTTTCTGTTGCATGTTTCTTGGACCGTTTTTACGCCTAGAATTCGAACATGAGCTCTGATACCACATGTGACATCCTTATATTTTCATAAAATTTAAAAAAAATTAAATCGCCATAAAAAGAGCTAATATTGTAAAATGCGGAAACAATAATAATCAATATTTAGTAATTAATAAAAGTGTCGCTTGGTAGGAACAATTTAATGCTTGTGCCTTTTGTCTTTTAATGATGTCATGAAAATCAATTAATGATTATGTACTTTATTCATATGCTTGAATGATTGAAAATTTATGATGCCTTGGAAAACATAACTCTTTTGACAAGTGCTAATAGTTTAACTTTTCTGGATGATGATGAAAGGGGTCCCACGAGGTGCCCCAAGGCTTACTTAGCTATTCCGCTAAAGCACTGCACTCGTCCTTCATGCGCAGATTCACAGGTAATGGATAGCGATAAAATTCAGAGTGTTTAATAACCACGATATAAATCGAAACTGCTTATGAGTTTCGATGCTACAAGTGTGGTCTCCTTCCAATTTTGTAAGATGAACCTGACTATCTCAAGACTGTAGATAACGTCTATTTCAGGGTGTGTTTGTTACAAATGTTTCTATTAAGTGTTGATGACTTTACGTATGATCATTCCATAAATGTCTTGCGGCTGTTAAGTAATATCTTTAAAAATATTGACGGTGATAGGTTCAGAATGAGGCTCCTGGTCTTTAAGTCATGCTATGGAAAGAGTGATAAGTTGGTTTTAAATCTCCATTGCCTGGGTAGTTAAAATGGTGGTGCGTTAAACATTGATACCCTACCATGCAATGTATGCGATGGGTCCTAGGGTGGCACCATACCCTAAGGGTGTGTTTCAATAACTTGTAATGTGAACAAAGCTTTTAGGAGCTTTATGATGATCCAAAGATGAACTTTGTGGTTGAATTAAAGTGATGGGAGGAGTCAAACCATGCCCTATGGTTGCTCGCGACCTTAGTGGATATTCATAATCTATGAATATGTTTCGCAATTGATTATATGGGATCGTATGAGCCCTTGGTTATATTCTATCGGTGATCGTTATACATTGGTAATATTTATATGTTGAAGCTTTTAACGTTGATTCGTATGGGTTGGCAGGTGGAATGATGGCCCTGCAAAAGCCTGCATACGAAACGAGGGTGTATTAAATGATTTGGTTTGCAATTATTGTGCCTGGCCACCGTGTTAAGGATATTGCTGTGTGTAAGTGGTGATAGCTGACTCGTCGTGTGGAAGGGTTTGGAATGTTGAGTTGTAATGGCCTCTTTCCCTGCTATCAACCGATATGGCAACTCCATGGTTTGGGAGGTAGATGAGCAATTTAATGCTACTCTTGCCACCTTCCCACATGGCTGGATGAGGATGAATCTCCGTCATGGATCGTTATGTATGGGGATGAGTTGAACCCTAGCATAACTTATGGGTTTTGTAACGTTTCTTGTCATTGTTCGGTGGTAGGGTTTGGGAGGTGAGGCCAACCGGTCGAGACGCACTTAGGGTTTGCTGGTTTTTCTAGCCTTCCCCGAGTTCAATCCTGAGACCGGTAGCAACCTTGGTATGTGCGTAAGAGTTATCCGTGGAAGCCAAGTCTGGAACGATGGTGTGGTAATCTACAGGTGGGATGAGTGTATCTATGCCGGCGTTGTCGTAGCTTGCAAGTCTGAGTTTTTTTTTAATTTAGTTGGAATTTCTCGGGAGATATCCCTCATCGTGGTCTTCAAGCTGGGTGCATTTCCTTCATAGTGGATGGATGTTGGCTACGTCGAAAAATCTGTCACAACTCAGGTAATGTGACGTTGCAAGGTTTCCATACTATTCATTGTTGCATGCATTTCTTCCTCATGAACTGATGCTTAAAAATAATGTATGGTTGTTGGCAGGTAACCCTCAGTGAATGACAGGGTGCCGAAATAGTTGAAGGGGAAAGAACTTAAGCGAACCCACTGGTAAGCTTCGGTGGTATCCCTCCTTAGTGGTTCTCCTGGAATCGGACTTGATAAGCAAGTGATGGTAGCATGCCTTCGCGGCAGTGGCTTTTGTCTCGCCTACAGTATTTGGGAAACCTTCAGTTTTGAGTTTTGTTGATAGAGTAGGTGATGTGAATGTTTAAATCATGTGGCCGGCCATTCCTGGCATCGGTGGTTTTAGCAAGGTCGAACCCTTGCGTTTGCAAATAGTTTGCATCTTTATGTTTTATGTCTTAACGACTTGATACTTCTGGGTTGATATGAAGAGATTCATCGACGGTAATTTTGCTTCGGCATTTGTTGTGTGTATAATGGCATGGGGTTTCGAATGGAACCTCTGGCAATAGAATGTGGCAACCGTAGGGTGTAACCACTGTTAAAATAAATGGAAGCGATTACTATTTAGGGTTTAATGTTTTGTTTGGTGAATTGAACTTCTCGTTTTGGTATCTAAATCTAAGAAGCATGTTTAAGATAATTTTGGGTTTCATATCTGCGTATAGTGTTTTTCGATCTACTCATTCTTGAACTCGGATTTCAAGGAACGAAAGGCATGTTTGTTTAATTAAAAGGTGGCTATAATCCGAGAGTAGAAAGGAAATGGTTTTGTTTGAAAGCATAAGTGATCATGTTAAACCCTAGCTGTCGATGTGAATGAAATCTACCTATCTATAATGATGTTTTTAAAGGAGTAAGAATAACAACTCTTGATTCTGTAGTTAAAATGTCTATGGTAATGAAACCTTCGATTGGCAACTGTTTAAATGTTTATAAATAATGATGTAATGAGAACATGTTGCCCCCAGTTGGGTGCAGAGATACTGTAACTCAATCTGTCAATTTAATAAAGCTATGTTTGTCCTAGCTGTTAACAGCTTGGTATTCTGCGATGTAAGTGTTATCACATGCGATTGATAATTCAGGAAAAAAGGGAACAAAGAAAATAATAGTGCAATTGTCAGATAACTTGATTGTTTATGAATATATAGTTTTTCTATTCTAACTATGTATTCCTGTATTTGTCCATGTTGGACCTCTGATAAAAAAAATAACATAGTAGCTTTCTTTCTTTCTCTACAATATAATACGGTGAAGACAATATTTATATAGGATCAAATTGATTCTAAAAACAATAGGAAACTAGAAGAAAGAAAGGAATATGGTTAAACAGAATGCATGGTAATGTTTTTCTTTGAAGTAATTAGCAAGGATCAGTGCCCTAGTTGTTAACATAATGTTCACCTTCAGAAATCAGAAAAGAACCTACTGCTATAATGGATTTCTGTTAAGTTATTATAGCATACGGAATTGAATAGTAAAACAATACATGCATGGATCTAATCTACAACTTCTAAAATATAAGATGCATGATAACATAGTCTATGCATGGGTGGTCTTTTTGGTTTAGATATTTAGATGCATGCTAGGTTTCATTTTTAGCTGGGCAGATTTAATGCTACCTCTCTGTACTGGTGTATGATGCAGCTCCACGCATGGGGAAAAATGCAGAGGAGTCATTTTATCAGTTCAACAAATCTAAATTAACTAGGATCTGACGTTTTCTACTATTGATTAATAAATAACAATACTAAGCCATTTTCTGAGAGCATTCATATGATTTGAAAAGAAAACACAGCAAAATAGAACCTGAGTGTAATGGGAGGAACAAAGCACTCAAGAAACCAGTTCCACCCAACCTACTCCCAAACAGCTAAGATGTCTGCCTTAGGACCCCCGAGCTTATCCACTGATCCACCAGGAGGAAGAAGGTTCTGCAACTTAGGACTTCTGCTTGCAGCAGCAAGAAAATTTATATGTCCAGCCTTACAGGCTTAGTAATCAATGGGATCAGCAGCAGCACCTCTGGTCTGTCCTACTCATAACATTGGAAGACTTATACTTGCACTCTCCACATCCTCCCCTATTCGAATCTCTCATCCATCACCTGATGAGCATGAGGAAATGTTTCTGCAGAAAACATTGTAAGAGCTTCCTGCTAAATTAGAATTGCCTTTTATAGGCTGCCTAGGTCTTTTGAAATTAGCTGGTCATTAGTGAGCTGCTTGCTCACCTCTCTCCACCTAGAGAGGGAATGCCAAAAAATTAGGGGGAGTTGTCCCATACCAACAGCTAATGGCAGAGTGCAAATGCTTCCATCTATCCCAATCCTTCCAACAGCTTCCATTCCTCCTAGTGGGCCAGTGGATACCCTTGTAACAACTTTCTTGAGTTTTTGTCTCCCATTTTCATTTATTAAATAATAATAATGAGTCATTACATTCATTTTTTACCTACTTGGTCATAATTACAAACTTGTAATTATAATTTAACACAAAGTATTTTTTTGCAAAAGGATAATAGTAGAAAATAATTATTCTCAAAAACCACACAGAAACCATTTAAGATTTTAATCAATGTAAACTTGGTATTTTGTCATATTTTAAAACAAAAGACTTGGCATTGTAGCTGCATAACTTATACTTCATTGAAACGAGTCATATGATAGTGTTCAACTCTCCCAAGACACTGTATTAAAAATTCAGTATCGACGAATTGAAACTTAAACATTGCACATAAAACTATTTGAAGTTTCAACACTGTTCTTCCATTCAAACAAAATATTGAGGGTTCGTCCCTTTGATATTTACATCATAAACGAGTATACTTTTCAATAAAAGACACGGCGAAATGTTGTAGAGCAAGTATCAAGACAAGCCGAGGGTTCTACACCCGGAATACTTATCATTGGCTCCAAAAATTACAAGACACTAAGCAAACACCGTGCTAGGAACCTAATACATTCCATCTTCAAACACCAAACATCGGCCATGACAGGACAAAAGAACCTACGAAGTAGAGAACCACCGAGGCTTACCGGTGGTCGAGCAGTGTTCCTTCCACAAGCTTTCAAAACACTATAACCCTTCGACGAAGTGTAAAATCTACCACAAAAACCAGTCTGAGATTAAACTATAATCGCAGAGTTGTTAATAATAAAAACAATAGATAACTCTAACACCATTTTATCGAAACGTTACCTGTGTATTGAAGTTTCGAGACACCACCTGTAAACAAAATCGACGAATCCATCTATCCAGTACATCGAAGAGAGTTCCAGTTCTGTGCACAACAGTTTTTCATTGCATGAGAATCGAACATGGTTCAAATCTTCTAGATGAAGAACCCGAAGAATTACTCTCTCAACCATACACAGAAAAGCCGACCATAGACTCAACCCTTCATCGTCCTTAACTACTGCAAACATTAACAAAAGACTCAGCTTCTTGATATAATCACCTGTAACATGTTAACACTCAACAGGTCGCGGTTTTGAGTCTTGGAACTCCTAAAATCAAAACCCTAGAGTTGGTCGGCATATCGTCCTCTCCACAGAACCACTTCTAACACACTGAATGAAAAAGGTAATAACAAACGCGTAAACATAATGGAGTTTAGGGTTTCTAGATCAAATTCCAAGGTCTTATGAGATCAACGATGGAGGTGAAGCCAACAAGGCACGTCGAGAATCGAGCATCGACAAATTTAAACACCATATTTATTATCACATCTACCACCTTGCCAACCCAACAAACCATGGGTCAAAGTATTATACAGCTCGAAAATTCTAATAGTTTTCGGGATAGTTATCACATGAACCATAGCCACGAAGGCATCCTTTCAGACTTCCACTACATTTAGTAGATAAATGACTTAAATGCCAAGATCGGCTCCAACTGTATACTTGCATAGTAGCACTATCCTATTTATTATCCGGTCATATCACCTGTCAGTGTTAATCCATAAAGTTACAACGTATAAATACATTTCAGATCCAAAACATTAGTCATCTAATGCATATGTTTATGTCAATACAAAGACTTAGGTTTGTACCATTCATTTCTTTACAATTCGAGAGTATAAAGTTGACACCAAATTATGTAATATATTTCTAATGTTTGACTATCAAATGCAAAGTCATATTTATTGTTTCTCAAAGATGATATAGGTTTTATTCCTTGAAGATTTCGATACTTAGTATTGGTTAGAATTTATCTTTGTATCTTGTATTGTTTGCCACCCCCTTTTTATAAACTCACGTAATTTATCACAATGTATAAATGCTTAAATAGAAAGGTCTAAACCTTAAAGTTGAAAATTCACAATATATATTATCTTAAATATGATGGTAGTAATGTAGTCAACATTGCCATTTATTATAATTGTCATACATTATAATTTGAGAGATGTATAATACAATATAATTAGGATGTCAGGTCAATCCAAGCAATTAAATAAACTTTTGGCTCATAGTCTATGGTATAGAACTTTATATAAGTCGAGCTATTCATGAAATTACCACACCTGCCTAATGGATAATTTACAACAAGAATCTTTTAACACTTATAGAATTTTGGACAAAGATCCATACCTTATTAACTTCCATAACTGGAGGTATTTAGAGTTTTTCACAAGCATTGACGGCTAATTGAAAAGCATAATCAGAATTACTTGTAAGCAATTGAATTGTCATATTACTCTTACCTGTGAATCTGCGCAAGAGGAACATGTTCAAATGCTTTAGCTAACATAGCTAAGTAAGCCTCAGTACCTCGTAGGACCCCTTTTATCATCATCCAAAAACACACAGTTAGTATTATGTTTAGATAAAATTCATCGCAAGAAAGTTTAATTACAGCTAACACAAGCAAAACTAATATTGTAATTGTTTTAAAGAAGTATGATGGTTCGCCATCGTTAAACTGATATTAGTTAAAAGATTCAGTAATTATTTTGTTTTCTGCATTAGTAATTTCAGTATTTAAATGTTTCTTTGTTTAACAATTATTATTTCTACCTTGGTAATTTCGACATTTAATGTTGCTTTAAATATTTTAAATTTTTATGAAATTATCGGGATGTTATAGAAGGGGTTTTGTTGGTTCCTTGAAACCGCGAGGAACCTGGGTCTACTTTGGAAACCTCTAGAACAATATATAATCCAAAAAATGGTTTGTTGTCATGCTAAGAATCCGTGATGAGTTGAAGTCAGTATGTGCGAAGTAGAAGAAATTGAGTTGGGTGTCGACTTTTGGTATCCAGACAATAAAGAAATCTGGGCTTGGTGTGACAAGACAGAGAGAGACTTCGCAAGAAAGGAGAATAGACACCCGCATCTCTCTGAAATCCAGTGGTTGAACAAGTACCTGTGGAAAGACGTTCACAAAGTTTTCTAGGCATCTTTTGGAAACGAGCTACATGAGTGGTTTTCAAGGCTCGTAGAACACAGAAACTATACCGCACAAGATGTACCGACCAAGTGGACACCGGAGCTTATTGAAAGGCTCAAAGCACTAGATATTCCATTCGTACGAGCAGTCGAATTTTGGGTTGACAGTACATTGCAAAGTTTTGTGATGCAGTTCGTTGTGGACATGCTAAAGTCCTACAGCGCAGCCGAAAGAGTATTTTTCAAGGGATTCAGAGGTAAGTATTTGAACAACCTTAGTTTATACATTAAAATGCTTTTGGCAGAGAAAGCTTTTTTTAGAATGTAGTGAAATTTTGTTTAAAATATGTCATGGTAGATAGTACATATAGTGGTTCTTACGAAGAAACCCATAACTTGAGAAGTGGAAAGAGATACAAGTTTGTTGTCGAGAAAAATCCTGGACCACATGGACTCCGCGTAGATACCCAGATACCTTGTGAGCTTGATAATAAAACTGCACCTATGCCAGCCACGTATCATCCTATTATGCCACAGAACCCATCGTTTACACATGTTGTGCCTCCCTTGTCTCAGACTCTGTTAGTTCAGAACCCGTTGGTTACGAGCCCCGCGCAATCCACACCACAGAACATCAGTACTGGTAACACCGCAGGAGCGGTTTCCCAGGCTATTCCGACTCATCCTACCCCATATCAAGATGTACCGCTTCAGAACATCCAACATCAGATCATTCCTCAGAGTCTTATCCCTAGCACTACTCAGACAACTATGCCACCTAGAAGGAGGATGGATGATGATGTCAAACTGCCGATATTCAGAGGAATGTGTCTAGAAGACCCTGATCAGCATTGGTTTCTATGTGAAACTGTATGGAGTGTAAAGCAAGTATAGGATGACGCTGTGAAGCAAGCACAGCTCGTCACCACTTTTAGAGACATATCCTTGCATTGGTTCATGAAATACTTGCAGGGACATAATAGAACACTCATAGAAATCAAGGCTGCGCTCTTAGCAGAATTTAAGAATCCAAAATCATAATCGTAGTGCATAACAGAGTTGAAAGAGATCAAACAAAAACCTAATGAGACATTCTAGGAGTTTGATCAGAAATTTAAGACACTGTTGGACCAAGTAAGCTTCGTAATAGCACCGCAACAGCACAAGGAATGGTTTATAGCTGCGTTGTTGCCTCATATCAGACAACCTTTGATGCAACATAAAGTGGCTTCACAGGTAGAAGCCTTGGAAATCGCGATGAAGCTAGAAGCTTCACCGATTGGAGAAAGTAGCACTGGGATGTTGCAGATTTAGAACCAGTTAGCTACCCTGACACTACAATTGCAGGATATCAAGAAGAGAAAACAACAGAGATAGGAAGTCTGGTGTACAGGATATAAGGGTCAAGGACACACTAAGGATCACTGTCCTTTATTCCAAGACTTCCTTAACATGGGTGGACCAAACCCATTAAATCCGAACCAAGGGACATGGTGTGAAATTTGCAGAACTAGAGGACACCGGCCAGAAGACTGCCACTTGATACATAAATATGTAAGAACACCCAAGAACCTATATTGTAATTTATGTAAGTCAGTTGGGCACGATGAGTCCAATTGCCGTGCATATGAGCTCATGCTATAAAGAAAGAAAGACATTCAGTATATTTATGGAGGAATGTACAGAGTCCAGAAAGAAACTCCGCAGAAACAAGATAATGTCCAGCATGATCAGGGAGCATACAGAGGCCGCAGAGGATACCGCAGAAAGGGAAGAAATAATGGCCCGGCATAAGGAAGAGGATAAGGCCAAGTAATCTGTTATAACTGTGGCCAACCCATGCACTACATGTAGTTATTGTAAATCATTTGATCATGTTATTGAAGACTGCTCAGTGTTAGAGGCAGAAATGCAAAAAAGAAAATGGCCAGAGGCGCCGAACCCAAATATTCAGTTGATCACAACAGAGAGAAGACCTATGGATCCAAGTATCAACGTAGTGACGCGAAGTGGCGCTATGACAGGGAGAGATAGAGGAGTAGAAGCTTCAACTTCAGGAGATTTTAACACTAAGAAGACTCCTCTAGAAACAATATAGATATGGAAAGCTGCCGAGAAAGCACCTACTTTCAACTTGAAGAAAAAAAAAGAAACCTTTGAAGAAGCGCGGGATATCTTCAAAGAGTCAGCACCCAGATCGTCAAGAATCCCGTTGTGGAGTGAAATACCGCATATGGAAGATACGTCAACTGCTTATGACAGAACGATTGTCGCAGCAGAGACATGCACCTCTATTGCGCGGTTCCTCAGGAGCTGCATGAAGTTTTTGAAGAGTCCAAATGCTATAGTAGAATTGCAGAAGCTGTTAGATTAGTATGAACCGTGCAGCGAGACTGAAACTACCAATAGCGTAGTTCATCACATCAAGAAACAAAAGAGAACAGGCAGAGAAATGAGACTCAGTGCACAGATAAGAGATTGTGAAATGGATGAGATCATCCCTGATCTGGGATCAGAAGTAAATGTCTTAACCAAAGAAACATGGAAGTAGATGGGGAGACCAAAGTTGTTATGGTCACCTATCCAGTTGAGAATGGCCAATCAGGAGAAAGTTATACCATTTGGATGATTATCCAACGTAATTGTTGACATTGATGGAGTGAAAAGCTACGTAGATTTTGAGGTTATTGATATTGTGGATGATAGTCATCCTTTTCTTGCGTTGTTAGGCATTAACTAGGATATCGGTAACCTCGTCATCATAAACTTGAAAACAAAGAAGATGATCTTCGAAGGAAAGCATCTCAGGGTCATCGCACCACTGGACCTTGCAGTCGGAGATAGATACAACGAACCGATCCTGAAAGAATCCAGGGCTCAATATTTGGACCGACTGTACAAAATGACTGCCAACCAAGAAGACTATATTAATCCTACTGCGGATGGTACACTCAGCTGGATATGGGACAACTATTGCATCTCAGACTCTGATGCAGGACTAGAAAATTGTCAAAGTCACATGCACGATGTATCAGCAAGGAGATGCGTGCAGGTTACAAAGTCATTGCGCCGGATTGGAAAGGAGTTGGATGCAGAAGTTAAAGCCATGCTACCAAGAGAAAGACTTTAGAAGTACCGGGAAATCAACGCGTTGAAGAAGGAAGTGCAAGCCTTAATAGAAAAAGAAACTAAAATGGGAGATAAATCGAAACCCTTACTGGAGGACGCCCACTTGATCTTGCAGGAGATCGAGGAGAAGTTAAAAGAGTTGCGTGAAAATCAAGAATAGGTGGAAGGACAAGTCGATGATGAGATAACACCTCAGGTGTTGGAAACAGTCAAGCAAGTTTGGCAAGACACGAAGGAAGCAGTCGAAAAGTTGATTGTCACATACAATGAGTTCGCTGCGAAGCTAGCTCCGCAGGCGACGGAACAAATCGAAGAAGTTGAAGCTACAGGTGGCTTGGGGATGAGCCACATGTAAGTGTCAGGGGCCTATTGGACCTGGCCCAAGTGGGGCAATTTTGCGTAAGTCAGATTTTGGAACTACGGAGCTGAGCGCAGTTCGGCTGAAGGAGTTTTGGTATAATTTTTTGGGATGTTGCAAAGTTGCGTGCAGCGCAGTGTCGGAAGAGCTGTGAAGTTCAGTGTTGCGAGGAGACAGTGCTTCAATGTGTCAAGTCTACGGGGATCCAGCAAAGCAGAGTGTTGGATGGAAGATGACACATATTCTGGTTAGACTATCGATGGTCTATTTTTGGTAAAGATGCTCCATGATTTTCAGGCGACGGGTAAGGAGCAGAAGCGGAAGAAAGCGACTGGTCATACATGCGAAAGAACCACTACGCAAACCAGTCGCATAAGACCGTTAGAGGAAGAACGGCTCGGTGAAAGTGACCTGTTGGCATGCGTGCGATAGGAAGGTCGATAGCAACATGAGCATCCATTGAGGGAAGGCCACGATGGAATATTCGCCACTAGAAGCCAACAGTCCAGTTAAGGGAAAATCGTGACAGTTTTGTAAACCTAAGGGTTTTTTCCTGCAGATTGTAAAGACATGACCTACGGGCATGATCTATAAAAAGTCATATTTTGTATGGGAAAGGGTTACTCTTCATTTTGTTAGTATTCTCATTGTTGATTGAATATATCTCTGTGGAGAGACAATTTTGTAAAGGCTCTGCAAGCTGTGTGCGTAGAGGCTTACTGAGAGAGAGAAGAGAGTCTGCAGCTGAGTGCACAGACAAATAACTGTTGTACCCTTCCCAAAAGACTAATACAACAACATTTATTGTGGACGTAGCTCCCATCCTGTGGGTGAACCACGTTAAATCCCGTCTAGTGTGATTGTTTGTGTGTTTGCATATGTTTATTTGCTTTCCATGGATGCCTGGATTCTCATTTATCAGTTGTTATGTTAATGCTTCTATATGTATTCTCCATAGGATAAAGATGGGAATAATATGTTAAGTACTACATGTATGGATGAATGTTGAATGTGCAGTATTCTAAGTATGTGAAAGTATCAGTTTGTTGAATAATCACATGCGTAGGTAGAGTTCGGGTTGTGTAATCCTCTTAACACGCAACACCAAAAGTGCATCGTATTGTATATCTCATCTGTTTTACATTGGTTATACGGCTAATAACCTAAGGCATTAGATGAACGGATAAACACTAAGTAAAGTAGTCAATGTTAGTTAAGTCCATAGAGGAAGCGTATAAATTAGTTGTATTTTCCTATTATTTGCATCGTGTCCGAACCACGCAGTCCTTGGATGAGTTGGTTGCGCAAGTATTTTAGCTTGCAGAAGTGTTGACCGCGATGCAGTCTATTGTCGTGCAGTCTTCAGTTCGCAGTGCGAGCTCCGCAGCGTGCTGCGCTGTAGTTCTATCTGATCAACTCATCACATTACTGTGGAAACCTGATTCTGTAGTGCCCCCATAGCTACACCTCGGATGAGACCTCAGCCTATTCGTAGGCTATTGCCGAAAGGGCCGGTGAGAAGGGGTTTTGTTGGTTCCTTGAAACCGCGAAGAACCTGGGTCTACATTGGAAACCTCTAGAACAGTATATAAGCCAACACTTAACTATCCAGGAATCCTATTAGCTAAAGAGAAGATATGCAGACCCTTCATGAAATTCGGTTGATAGAAATTTCACCTTTTAGATAAAAGATTAGTTGATTCTTATTGAAATATGGTATCTTGGAAATGTATCAGCCATAGGAAGGATTTGACATATCTTTTTAAAATGTAGACATTGGGTTAAGAAACATGTACATGAAGGATCAATAGACCCTTCTTGCAATGTGGACATATTGTCATGCATAATATGGAATAATAATATGATGACCCTTCATTAGATGTGGACCAAGGGATGAGCAACATTGATAATAAGGATTGGTTGACACTTCGTCAATTATCGTATCTATGAACTCTATTAGCTAGATAAAATCTTACTCGACCCATGATATACGGTAGACATTAATAGTACCATATTGTTGTTAGATTGGGAGACTCTTTCTAATAGGTTGGTATTTACCAAAACCACTCTCCTCTATTATTGTATTCTCTCGTACACATGATATGTTTTCGAAGTCTCCTCTGGTTCTTTTATCATTGATGGTTTCTAATTTATCGTTTTATACAAGGTAACCGTGGTAGTATATTCTAAAATCATGGATCCATTGAAGATGTGGATATGGTGAAATCATTGACCGAATTGTCCATTTTATATTCAGTATATGGTTTTCTAAAAAAATACAAAATATTATTTCATATCATTTCTCTTCACGCATTATATGGAATTTAAGATTTATTCCTATCCATCAAAGTGTAGTTATAAACATTTCAATGTATGGGGTGTCTTCTCTAAAATAATGAGTTGTATTTCCTTCTAAACACTTTTTCAATGTCGACCAAATTGTTTTGAGGTTTCAAATGGAAGTATTGGACGATCCTTTGGTGAACAATATAGTTTATAAATATCTAATTTACTGAAATATTGTTATATTCACTCGTTTTAATATTTTTTATATAGTTTTATTTTTATATTTACTATTGATGTTATAATACTATTTTTACGTGCAGATAACAATGTCAAGGTTTATATCTCTCGGCCAGTTCAAGGAAATCTCATTTCTATAGGTAACCATGGAGCACAACATTGGAGAATTTCAACAAGATTAATGGTATTTTGAGATATCTGAGCCAATGAATTTTTATCCAGAATTATATCTTTTCTCGGTTGAGGAATAAAAATGATATTCTGTTGGTATAGTTACAGTTATGGATGTGATCAATGATGACATATTTTTGTCCAAATTGAGGTTATAGAGAGAAAAATATGTTTTTGAATTCAAACTGATCTTTTAGTTCTTAATTATCGTTTAGATCTTGTGATGGGTGTTTCCATCATATCATGATTGGTAAAAGAGGTTAGGGACCTTCAACGCAACTGATTTGAAAAAAAGTGTTTTATTTGTTTTAAGAAGAATGTTTTTGTCAGAAAAATGTTCTTTTGTATTACATCTATTGAATATGAAGAACAAGCTCACAAATATTCATCATGAAAAATTGTTAACGTATCTTAGAAGAGTGTGCTTACTTGATTTAGAAAAATATATTTCTCTATCAAACTTTAAAACTTTGAAAGGGAGTCATTCAAAGACTCTAAAGCAGAACGTCGATAGAATATTTGATAGATCGAGAGGTAGTCCTATGCATGCAAGAAATATTTTAGATCTTTACATTCTGGATAGAGATATTATTGTGTCAGATGACTCTGACAAATATATGTCACAGTTTGTTTGTCGATGTTGTTTTCCATTTTCCTTGTGCGGCACACTGATGGAAATTAGTTTGATTCAACCCAAACTTTGTTGTGAACTTGTTGTTTTTTATACAAGTAACATCCATCATCGGTGGATGTATAATTATTTTCTTGAATTGTTGATTTATCTTAGTTCAAATGTAGAAACGTGTACCATACTTTTTGTAATTGATGTAAATTTGTCATACTTGATCGGTAAAGCATTTTCCCAATTCTCTGAAATATCAAAGAAGCCTATTAAGGAGTACCCATTCCTCGGGGTTTATACGAATTATTTAGAAACTTATTTCACAGGTTTATTTGTTATACAGTGTTGGAGAATTGGAGTGTAAGGAGACCATGTCTCCATTATTCACATGGATATAGATTGGAAGGATCATAATGAATCTCTTCACGATATCCCAAATTTATGGATTTGAGTTTGGATCCAAGCAAACATGTTATTGCAAAAGAATGGATTCCAACGTTCTGGGATCACATTGTTAGTAGATTTGCTTCACATGAAGGAACAATTATTCCATTATATGTGGGATGTAGATTTGTTCGTTCAGTGTACCAGTCATGAAATAGGTTGTTTGTTTCAGTCGTGGAGATAGTGCAGTTGGATATGTACATGAAATAATTTTATGAACTATTTGCTCAACAAAAAAGGTATTTCTTAATGTTGTTTTTTAAAGTTAATTGGGAATTTTTTTTCCTAATTATTTTTTAGAACTTGATATGTTTTCACTACCTAGAAGCACTTGTAAATTTTAATAACATAAATACTGAGTAATAATATGTTGTTAATAATGGAAATTCCAGTCTACATGATTATGAAATTATGGGTTCTTTTGAAAATAAACATTTGAAATATCAAGATAAGCAAGGTGGTGTTATATGTTCCAATATATTTACTTAATTTACTTAAGACTTTAATGTATGGAAAAACAAATTTAACATCTTATCAGAAGTATTTACTTTTATTGTTGTTGTTTTGTAGGGCATCACAAGACATGCGAGAGACATGGAAATGAAGTAATAGTCCATTTGGACCTGGATCAAAGTTGGACCTAGTTTGATTGTTCACCCATCCAACCTTGGAAGCTCATTTATAGGTGAGCAATCGAACGGTTTTTTGTATGGACATCAAAAATTATAACAAATGTTCTATGTTATATATCACACACTCTTTGTGATTATCCGTATGGCCATCAAAGAGTATATAAAATTTATGTCATATATGACACACTCTTTTATGTTGCATATTAAGATAAGAGTGTGGGAATTTTATATTGGTATTAATTTAGAAATGGAGGATGCTTTTTTTACTCGCAAATCATCCACCAAGACAAAATAGGTTCCTAGAGGTGGCGATCAAGGCAGTAATTTTAAACATAATTCAAAATTAATATATCAATCACGGTCATATGCATTATATTTCTTGAAGGTTTTTATAATAAAATTATTTATTTGAATATAGTAAATTCCAACACCAACACTAGATTATTGTGACACTAAATCAAGAAACGACTCTGTTGGAGTTGGAAATCCAAAATTATAACTGAAACCTTTAAATAAATCCTCGAAAATATAAATGGTTCCTTGTGATGCTAGTTACACAGATATTGTAGATCACTCAAAAGAAAAACATGTTTGTAATGAAGAAGGGAACTATGTAATTACAAAAAGCTATAATTGTGATGATGAGAATGACAAATATTATTATTTTTTGTATGGTAAGATGTGTACTTCCCATTGAAAATTAGAATGCATACATATACAAACTTCTTGAGCTTGGCCTACTGCCAATGGTGATCAAACCAGGCCCAAACATTGTCCAAAATAAAGATGAATTGATTTTTTTTTCTATTACAAAATCCATCATGAATTTTAGGTCGACTACCTCACTGTGAACCTCGAGGATAAGATTTTCATGTTTGGCCACCAGTAAAATACCCTTCAACCTTTCTGTCTAATGCATGACCATTGGTTGTGTATTTAGGGAGTGAGGGGGAAGGTGTTGGAGTATCGGTTATACTGTCACACCTCTCAGAATATAATGTGGACTAATTGCCACACTAGGATCATGGGACCATGTTCTTTGTTTGGAAAGTTTACTAACATCTACAGGTTTAGGTGTAACAAAAAACCTTACATGGTATCAAAGCTCAGGTCCCAAGTTCAATTCCCTCGAGTTATGTCGGAGGGGGTGGGTGTTGGAGTATCAGTTATATCGTTGCACCTCTAAGAATATAATGTAGACTAATAGTCACACTAGGATCATGGGACTATGTACTTTGTTTGGAAAGTTTACTAACGTATGCATGTTTTGGTGTAACGACAAACCTTACAGAAGGAATTTTCCCTTCTTATTTTTGTCAACCATGGAATGAGGTGCCTCCATAGAGTCAATTTGGTTGTGAATGTTGGTGTCGACGATACCCACTATCTGGTTGCAATCCCCATCCCAAACAATGTCACTCCCATTTTTTAGCATCATTCTCATCAGATCATTGCTCAATTACATTCCTAGTATGTTGAGAGGTACCCTCAGGCTAGGGCTTAGGATTGCCAAGCCAAGATTCACTTTCATCAAATGGCTGAGCAACTCCTCCACCATGGGTTGTATCGCCACCATGTAGTACATCCTTACTAGGCCAAGCACGGGTTTTTGGCAGAGCCTCGTCATCTAGTATAGATTCTCCCCTTTCAACTAACGATCGGATCTCCAGGCAAGATAGTCTCACCCAACAGGTAAATAATTGCATGTTGAGATTTCACCTCGGTATTTGTCTAGTCAAATTAATCATGCAAAGAAACACCACTTTAAGACTGCACCTCGCCAAAAGGATGATATACATCTCATCATCCTCTTATTCCTCGTTGAGTGTACCAAGATCCTTTGCACACCCTTCCCCTTTCCCTGAAGCACGACATTCTTGAAAATCAATTATGCGTGCTCTTGTTCTAGAGGGCATAATTCTCGTTCTAGACTTTAGATGGAACCAAGAAAGATGACGCTTCAAGGAAAAATCATTTTTATCAAGATCCAATTCATACAGAAGCATGCTCATCATGGTACCTTCATCCATTGTATGCATGTCAGGGGAAATAACAAACCATCCATGCATGTTATAACTTTGTGTGACCCTTCCTATACTACAAACATATTGAGCCTTCCTCCTAAAATTAGTAGCATATGCTAGCTCCATAGTGATCAGGGAGTGGCAGGTGTTGAAAATTACACCCACAAGCTCGCCTAAACCTTCACTCCGACAGGTGGCAGGACATTATCTCCCATTTTACTCTGTCATCCACATACGCTATAACACCCCATCTGGGGGGAGAATTACACATACTTATTATATCGATGTGGCATTTTTTGGTACACCTAAATGGTATTAATTATGTGAGTTCTATTGTAAAAAAATTTAAATTAGTTTGTTGAGTAATCTAATACAATTTTTTTTATTATCTTGAAAGTATTCTCTATTTGTGGAATTGTTATCTAGTTGTGTTTGATTTTTTGAAGGGGCTTGTTACTAATGACTTACCGATTTTAAAAGTTATGAATAGTATTTTTCTAAATGGGATTGGAAATTTTAATAAGCCCAAAAATGTGGTTTCTAAAGAGAAAATCATATTAAAAAAATGTTAGTATCAGAATTAAAATGTGAAAAAATCATATTATGAAAATGCCAATCTCAATTTTCAAAAGTGCAAAACCCAATTCCAAAAGTTCCAATATCAGCTTTCACAATCATGAAAATCAATTCCAAAAGTGTCAATAATGGGTTCAAAAAGTACAAAATCTAGATCTGAAAGTGTCAATTTCAAATCCAAAAGTGCAGTTTTGGAGCCCAATATTGGCACTTTTGAAACACTTTTTTGCACTTTAGAAAGGTTGTTTTTAGACTTTAGAAATGTTGTTTTTAAACTGTTTTCGAAAGGGCCTAAACCAGAATAAGTCCATATAAAATTAAATGGGTGTTATAATATAATAATGGGAAACTAATG
This sequence comes from Larix kaempferi, assembly GCA_027924585.1. Classification (NCBI taxonomy): domain Eukaryota; kingdom Viridiplantae; phylum Streptophyta; class Pinopsida; order Pinales; family Pinaceae; genus Larix; species Larix kaempferi. Next base: position 10,452,150 of record BSBM01001331.1, on the reverse strand, counting down.
TGTTTCCCACAAATAGTGTAGTAGGCCACTACTATGACCAAAAGCGAGAGGCACCTAACCTCCTCTACACCAAAATAAGTTCTACGCAACTAGCCACCAACTACCTGGAAGACATCAAGGGTAGTTGTGACATCACTAACATATCTCTAAACATATTCTAGTTGAGTGGTTGTTTCAATGTTGAGCAAGACATTGGGGAAATGGGAAAAATACTCCCCTCTTTTGGATAGCTCGATAATGAAATAAATATCCTCCTTTATGGGATGGAACCACAGATCAAGACCCACTCTGAATGCATGTCAACGTTGCTCCCAACAACCTGAGTAGTCATTCAAGTGACCCCTCAACGATGTATCCCCCTCATAATAATTTAGGATACCAACAATCCATAAGAGGAAACGTGTATGTGGTGTAATAGGGTGAGGGAACAAATCCCTCTACCTTTCTCGAGCCTCCCACTCTCATACAACATTGTGCAAGTCAAGGCACAACTACTGCTCCTATTGATGCTCTCATCACTCTTGTCTATAATTCACATATAAGTTTCATTAGAAACATAGACACAGACACATATATACATACATAAAACATAAAAAATTGATTAAAATACATTTTTATTTATCAAAACCAAAAAAAAAAAATTCTCAAAACAAATCACAAACCTACCCGGTGCACCTAAAACATAGTAATGCATAGTGAATGATGCTTTTATTACATAACCGCACCAACTATGATGCTTCTAAAAATATACACACACCTCCAACGGTTCTCTAACATAAGAGAATCACTATCGGTGCTCTAGCATTAATATATGTGTTTTGCATTTCTATATTATCAATGCAATGTATATAACCATACGCACTATAGTGGTGCATCGAGATATATAGAGCATCGATATGTTAGAACATTATGTTTATTATTTTGTTAGTGTGTTGTATATATATTGGAGCAATGCTATTGGTGCACTAGTATATATTCATTGAACTGGCATTGTTGAAAACAAAATTTATTAGCACACAGTGCTCTTTATATATACCGATGCACCATAATTGATGCATTAATATACTTAAATAACACTACTTTGTTGAAAATAGGTATATGGTTTCAATGGAGGTGTACTTAGTTCACCAAAATGCACCATAGAACTAAAGTTTGTGTGGGTTATACGGTGGTCTTTGTTAGCACGACGCCAGTCGATAGGGGCCCACTCACTATCGACACATATCGCAGTCTTCCTCAGCACCGACCCAGACAGGGTTTATCCCGCCCAACAACACCTGCAGAGCATATGAGGTCTCACCCAAGGCGTCCAGGAAGAGAAAAGGGAACCATGTTTCCACCGAATGAAGGAGGATGGTTGCGGCTATGATACTTAAACTTATTGCAACATTGAGACAGATATCTTTACGTATTGAACACAGTATTAAAGCAATATTCAGCCAAGACATTCATCATTGCAACAACAGGAATTGTAAAGTAAGTATCGCATCAAAGAAGCATGACATTATTTGCATAGTGTGACATCACATTACCATAATTGAATAGATTAAACACAGATATTGTACCAAAATAGATTCATCATATTATCATTGTCGACCGAGATACAATGTCTTTGCAAAAACTAGATCTCCGCAATGACTCTTAATAGCAAAACATACTCGGAAACATACAACCAATATCAGAGCTTCGCACAATATGTCCAACATTCAATCCTAATTCTCATCCTCATAATCATCATACTAATTTCATCATTTACAATTCTTATCTATATATAGGCTTCCGCCTTACAATTCTTGTCCACTTCTAACAACTTGTTAACTGACACTTATGGACAAATGACTCAATATCTAACTGACTTATCCAAAAACGACCAAAAACCCGCATTCTACGGTATAAATGACTCAACATTACATAATATGTGGTCCAAATGAACCAAAACCTACAATCCGCAGTACAATTGACCCAAAATGCATAAACTAATCTTCCGCTCATCGCCTTCCATGCCATCTTCTTCCTTGTCGCAACATCAGAGATGTTGTGATAGTACTTCACCAAACCGCCTGCCAACAGGCCCCCAACACAATCTTATGGTTCTCCCTCAAGCCACGTCAACTGGAGACGGTGTACTCCATCATTTTGAATTTGAAGTCCTTGTACGGTTGTTTGACTATCCGTACCACCTCCTTGGATTCTGTAGCCGTTGATTGACTGTCGACCACGTCTTCTGCAGATGGGTGATCTGTAAGCTTTGCCACTACCTGTTGTCGATACTTCTGCATTTCCTGCATAGCTTCACTAGCTTGCATCATAAATTTGTCGTCGTTGTCCTGGAACTCCTCTAACTGGGCCGCACGTGTCTTATGTTGCTCGTCTTCCTTGGCAACACGGTGTTGCAATTCTTTTAGCTCCTGAGACTTAGCAACTTGCTCCAGTGGTGGCATTGTGTGCATTGTGGCTTTCAATGTGGCCAATTATCCCTCCGCTTCCTGCCGATACTTAGTCAGTTGTTCAACCTGCTCGTCCTGAACAATGCGGCCCCAGAATTGTACAGTTTTAGCCATGAGCCTGGTTGCCTGCGTCTCCAGCTCCTCCATCTGAGCGGCAACTTCCTCAATTGCCCTTCTTCGTTCATCCACTTCAACATGAGGCGTACCCAGTTTCATCTGGGCCTTCAACTTGTGGTTCTCCTATCGCAACTGAATAATGGCAGCCCCCGGGTGTTGCACACGGTGGAGCACATCTACCTCTTCAGTGGGATCCGGTACATGTTGATAAGCTTCCGTGATCACCAGGTCAACCCGTACACTTTCATCCCACATACGAACCTTCTCCACAATAACGAAATCATGTTCCTTTTTTAGGCCTTCGATTCCGCGTGCCTTCTCAGCCCATTCTTCCTTGATGCATTCTTTGAGGTCATCCATGGCCTGCCATGCAGAAGCATCCCTGGTGGTTAATTCTTCGATAGTGCACTTCGCATCGGCCTCACTCGCCTGTATTCGGACACACATACCACAGATCTTCCACAGTCGGTCTGTCGTTTCCTTGCTGGTAGTAGCCTGCATAATGGTCAATCCTTCTGCGGGAAAGGCATTCACATTAATGGTCACCATTTTCAGTTGCTGCAGTATGGCATTGGAAGCTTCATCTTCAGTCACAATCGCAATCGGGGGAATCTCCACATTCCTGACCCACAGCTCAGTGTTGATTGTGTCAAAGGTTGATGTCGCTGCTTCCTCTGGTGCCTTGCCGGAAACCATGTCATACAGAGATTCTAACCGAGTGGTGATCACATGGAATCCTTCATCCGCTTTCCTTGCCATCTTGTCTGCTGTCGCAGAGGATGTAGTATTGAGCGCTATGAGAAGGCGGCCCAACTGTGCCTCGGCGGGTAAAGACAACCCACTGATCATTGCATGCTCCTGATACCTTTTCGAGCGGTTCTCTTCAAGGTCTTGGTCATTATCATCTGATATTGTTTTGGTCGATTAGTGCCCTGATTCATGGTGACTTTGCTGGTCCTGTGATGATACCCGATCATCTGGGCCCAACGCCGGGCCACTGGCTTCTATCTCCGCTAAACTCATGGGTTGTCACCATGCCTCTGGCCACTCGTTCACAGTAGCCTCCAAATCTTCGAACTTCACCTTATACAAGGTCTGCAACCATTTCCAATCAGGATCATGGCGGGCTTGTATATGTATGGTATGCGGCCGAATTGCAATCGCCATGACAGCTTTGAACTGTGCTGCAGTTTCTTCAAATATTCGCGGGACCTATGTTTCCGTGGCACAAAGCATCTCCTAATACAGCCAAAAATAAAATTAGCAATCCCGGAGTCTCTCTGGCTCCCATACATACCATAGATTTTGATATCGCGCCCCCCATCATTCTGCTGCAGCCGGACAGTCCATGCCCTGGTACATGCCGGGCTCTTTCCATGTGATGAAGGCGACCAACAGCAACAACCAACTGTATGTGAAGGCACCCTTCCCCGATTGGAAGGCCAGAATTTCCTCCATCAATTGATTCAAGAGATACAGGGACCAATTCATTTGGACCCCTTCCGCGCATTGCTCTGCACATGAAACAATCCCCGAGTTGCATTGGTTAGGTCAACCACCCCTAACCACCTTGCAGGATGGAATCTTAATGCCCATGAGTACCGCCTGATCATTGCAGCTACTGGTGCGATACCCATGCCCATTTGTTTCTAAGCCATATTTCTGTGCCAACTGCAGCACCCACTTTTTGTCATTTTCCTTTCCTTGGATGAACTATGACGGATCAACTCCGTTTTTAGGCAAGCCGGCTATGTATGAAATTAAGTCGACGGTGACCGGGACTTCTTTGTCCAGCCACAACGAACCACCATTAAAGCACGTGAGGAACTACTTTACACATGCATTAACTTCCGCCAGTCACCCAAAATGCGGCATGTTAAGAAGCCCTAACAAGTCAGCCTGCTTCAATCCTCGTGCCTAGTCTTGTACTGCCGGTGTCGGGGAAAGTTGTGTCTTAGGCACATAGGGGGCGGATGCAATGTCAGGGTAGGCCACCATATCATGGTCATCGTAACGCAGGCGCAGCAATGCCAACCTAATATCCACAGAGCACTCTATTCCAGCCGGGAGTTTCGGCATCTTCACATCGTACTTCTGTTTTGGGTTTATCTTGCGTGGGGTGGCATCCGACCGAACAGGAGAGATATACCCAAGGATGTCACCGGCTGACAGTCTCGCCCATGCGGCAGACTCACGAATGGGGCGACTAGACTTCCCTACTTGTTCCTGAGCTTCGCCTGTCGTCACAGAGGAGGACCGAAGCACCCTCTTACTCTGCGAGGACTCAGAGTGCTGACCTCCCCATCGCTTTTTAACAACGACTGATGCTCCCACCGGCATGTTGGCAATTTCGGCTCTAAGATCAATGGCTCCGAATGACAAAACTTCTTGCTCAACAACCACCAAGATGAAGGGAGACTCCACTTCGCTGTTAATCTCGATTGTCTCTAGTTCGCTTGGCATACCTCGCAACACTTATAACTAATAGTTGGTTCGTCCTAACACCACTCTGCAAATGCAACAGACTCTTGCCGAACACACTTCCAAGTTTATGCCAATACTCATTGGCTCTGCACAGGCACTTATCAACGAAGATCTCATTGCTTTCCGACCAACTCCTACCTGGTTTTATAGCTTTCAGCTGAATCCTCCATAATCATCACGAAATCATGCATTAATTCAACCAAAATATTGTATTAATGACACAAATACGTCGTCGATCCTGTCCGCTGATCAGCCGGATCCGCCATTAATTCCCAGCATGCGTACATGTGCCGTTAATTAACTGTTGAACTTTTGGCATTTATTATTGATTTGACCCAGTCGCAACACTGCCACTTTGTCGCCGACTGCTCCAAACTTGCGGCAGAAGCCTCCCTGCTTCTGCATTTCATCCATGTTGGTGCGACATCCTGCCACCAATCAATCTACTTCTGCTCTCTTTTTTTTCGATGTGACTCAGGCATCACGGTATTCCAAGCTCGACTGATAGGGCTTCAACCTATGACCATTCACCCGTTTTGGGAGCATGGCCCCGTCCAGCTGCTACAGCTGAACCGTGCCCCCTGAAGTAATACTACTGATGTGATACGGACCAAGCCAATGCATCTGCAACTTTCCTGGATGTTTCACAAACCTACTGTCGTACAACAGCACCAAGTCGCCCTGCTGAAACTATTTTTTTTATGTGTCGATCATGCCATGCCTTTCGTTGATCCTTCTCTACCCCCTGGTGGAACCCAACGATGAAATGATCTTCCTCCAACTACACCAACTTCTCTAGACGTTCATCAAGGGCCGTTGCATCATCCAGGCCTGTTGCGGCCACGATGCGTAGACTCGGGACAATATACTCCATGGGCATAATTGCTTCTTGGCCATACACTAGCTTAAATGGTGTCTGCCCTATCAGTCGATTACATGTGGTGCGATAGGCCCACAATACTGCTGGGATTTTGAGATCCCAGTCATCGTGGTTCACATTACACACCTTTGTCAGTGCATGCTCCAATATCTTATTGAAAGCCTCCACCATGCCATTCTCCTACGGATGATAGGGTGTACTCTTCTTATGTTGTATCTGCAACTCCTCCGTCAATGCACTGATGGTGCGATTAAGAAAGTGGCTACCTTGATCGCTCAATAATATCTTGGGGCAGCTGAAGCGAGTGACAATGTGGTCAAATAGAAACCGCGCAGCTATGGCCGCAGAGCAATTAATGACTGGTGCAGCTTCTACCCATCGAGTCAAATACTCTGTCGCTATGATAATATAGTGTGCACCCGTGCGCTTCCCCGGTGGATTGATCGGTCCTACAAAATCCACCGCCCATTTTTTGAACGGTTGCAATGTCAATTGAGGCATAGTTTGTCGCATCATTATGTAGTGTGGGACACCATATCCCAACACGCAGCACTTTCCTAGCAGTCGCCCTACCGCCATAGTGTCCTCCGGCTACTCCTCCATGCGCTTCTATTAATATTTGCAATTGCTCATGCGTCAAGACACATTTGCGCAATACCTCATCGGCACCCATTTTGTATAACTCTCCTACAATTAGCTAAAAGTATGCAGCTTTGACTACCAACTGCTTCTTCTAACTGGTGGTGAACTTGTCTGGTGTAGTACCCGTTGTCAGAAACTGAATGATTTTTGCAAAGTAGATATTGGCAGCCTCAATCCAAAACAGTTGAGCATCTGGTAAACCATCTTCAATGTTGGTCGGCTCCTCTCCTGTATCAATCCACGAGAGATGATCAGGACCGGCATTCAACCGGTCTGGCTTCACAATGACTTCAAAATTGAACTGCTGAAAAAGAAGTAGCCAGCGGCATATCTTCCCCCCCCAACAAAGGCTTATTGACTAGGTATTTCAACCCAGAATGGTCGGTGAACATTTTAAAGTGCCCATCCAACAAATAGTGTCTGAATTTCTGCAGCACATAAACCATTTCTAGACCTTCCCTCTCAGTGGTAGTGTAATTTATTTCTGCACATGACAACTTTCAACTTGCAAAAGCAATAGGATGATCAAGGTCGCCTTCTCTTGGTTGAGCCAATACGACGCCCAATGCAATCGATGAGGCATCAACATGGACATGGAATTCCTTACTCCAGTCCGAAAATACCAATATCGGTGCCGATGCCATCTTCGCCTTCGGTGTTTCAAAGTTGTCTTGACATTCCAGGGTCCACTGAAATAGCACATCCTTCTTCAGCAATTTCTCCATAGGGGCAGTAATCATTGCATATCCCCTGATGAATTTACAATAATACCCAGTATGTCCGAGCATCGCCCGTAACTGCTTAACAGTAGTCGGTGGTGTCAAACTCAGAATAAGCACAATCTTTGTTGGGTCAACCAACAATCCTTGCTTACACACAATATGGCCTAGCAATATCCCAAATGGTGCACAAAAGATACATTTCTTCAAATTCAACGATATCTGATGCTGTCGGCATCGCTCCATCATCAATCACAGATTCTCCAGATGATCGCGGACCAATCCGTAGACCGTCCAATCGTCCATGTACACCTGCAGAAACTTCTAAATGAAGTCTTTGAATGTAGCAACAACAAACCGCGAAAATATCGTAGGTGTGTTCTTCAAACCAAACGACATTACAGTGTATTGAAAGCAACCCCATTCAGTAATGAAAGTTGTCTTATGGCGATCTTCTTTGGCAATGCGGATCTGATGATAGCCAGAGAACCTGTCTGTGAAGGAGTACATCTCCTGGCCACCCACACCTTCAAGCACTTCATCAGTAAATGGAGTGGGGAACAGATCGTGCAAACATGCATCACTTATCTTCCCGAGGTCAACGCAAATGCGCACTTCACCAGTCTTCTTATCCTGCACCACCATAGGACTAATCCATTCCGAATCCTCAACTGGTTCAATAATACCAACTTCCAACATGCGATCCAGTTCATCCTTGACCCGCTCCTTATGTCACGGATTCAATCGATAGGGTCGCTGTCGGATTGGCTTAGCATCTGGTTTTAATGGAATCTTCATTTCTCCTAAGTCGCCCAGAATCCCCTTCATGTCGGAAAACTTGGTAGGAAATATGCCCTAAAACTCATGGAGAAAATTAGTGACCTTTCTTATCAGCTCATCATCCCAGTAATCCCCGACATTTGCGAACTTCGGAGTGTCCTCTGTCTCAATGTTAATCTTGCGGATCTTTAGCGGCTGATTGATCAGGTCGCTTGGTGCATCAAGTGGTACCACAGAATGACTTCCTTCTGACTCCGAGATATTCACATTTCGCGGATCATCACAATCTTCTGGCCCACCACTGATATTGAAGCACTCCATGAGAGACTGCATCTGGAAGTGCGTGTGCGGATCCGCAGGATATGCTACTGGGACAACCTGCAGAATTACATCACAGATGAGCTGTAATGCATTATTAACCTCTGGATTGGCATCCGCAAAACTGAATGTATGGTTAAAACACACTGTGAGCTCCAGCCAAGTAGAAATTTCCCCTCGCAACTCAACTATAGTATACCATGAGAGTGGCATCTCATCCAAAGTATGGATAAAAGCATCGACCCACTCATCTTTTGGTTGCGATACCCATAGCTGTTGACATTCCATCAAGTGACCACCTGGATCAGTCCGACCATCATACTTTCCAGTGTGGTAAACCTCAGTATCACCAAAACGTACCATCATAAATCTTCGGCATTTCGACCATCCATCAATTGATGCCTTGTGTGTTGCCCACCAACGTGCTGGAGCAGCCTTCAATGCTTCATTCAATGCCAGCAAGCGTTGTGGTTCGAAAACTCTTTCTTCGAACTCCATCAGAAAGTCAGATAAGCCAGGTAGTCCTTCATATATTTGTAGTGTAACCGTTTCAGTCGCGACACGGCATAATGACTGTGTGACCAACCCGCACTTACGGAGTGACACTTCGTGCAAGCGGTTCTGCCAATATTCCAGTGCATCATCAAAGTCGGAAGACACAGAGATGTCACTGCGCCATCCCAACTCACCATTGGCAGTCGGATGTATATAATCTTCAGAAATATTGAATGCATTGTCCCATCCGCTGGGATCGTCATCCTTCACTGGCTATAAGTAGTAGCATCCTTCAGCCGGATCCAACAGGGAGATAACTCTAAGATCATGATTTTCAAAAGTCATCATCCATCGCTTGAAGTTGATTACAGCTCCAATATCATTATCCCATCCAATCCCCAACAACGCGGGATAAGAACTACCGCCTTCGACAACTTCTATGACATCAAAGTCGGCATAGGTTTTCATACCCTCGATATCTACCACTAGCCGCGGAACTCGCCTAATGGGTGTTACTTTTGCATGGTTAGCCAATCGGAGTTGTATAGGAGACCATCTCAATGGGGGGCTCCCCATCTTCTTCCAAGCCTGCTTGGTCAATATGTTGACATATGAACCAAGATCCAGAATAACTGAATCAACATGATAATCGCCAATTTGAATATTCATCTGCATCTCCTTACCCGTCTTCCGTCGTTGCAAGGAATTAACCACGAGCTCTTGTTGATCTTGGGTCGGTCGCGCAATAAGGCTTCAATCGTAGCAAGAGCATCGGGATATCTTGCTAGGGACAAACAATGTTCCAAAAATGCTCAAAGTGTGTTGGACCACTGCGACGGGCTAACCTCCAAAGTAGCATCAAAAGTAGAGGGCATGTCATACATGACGGCTTTACCTCGTTTGTTTCCTAATGCCCATCGTGCCTGAAGAAACGTATCCCATTCCACATCAATGTCAAATGATACCTTATTTTGTCCAGCTAATCGGATCATTGAGCTTTCTTCTCTAGTTTTCTTTCCTCCTCGAGTGACCACAGCAACGGAAGCATCTTGCGGTCTTGGTTCTGCAGAAATTGTCGCAATGTTTGCACCCTGCGGCTGATTCAGTGGTATGTTCCCCGGTTGATTTATGTTCTGATTCAGCCACGGATTCTGGTTCTGCACTAGTTGTTGTACTTGGTTCTAGGCGGGATGCTGTGCCTGGGGATGTGTCTGCAACTGGGGAGTGTTCCCTTCCTACCATCGCACAATCAACTGTGGACAATTCTCAACTGTATGATCGTTAACAAAAAAGAACGTACATTGGTTCTGCAGTAGTGGGAAATCCCACTGATAGTGTCCCCATACCGCACAGTGATAGCATTGAACAGGTCCGCGACCACCTTGTCCTCCTCCGCGACCAAATCCTCCGCCACGTCCTCCCCGGTATCCTCCCCGGAATCCTCCCCGTTGCTAGTACTGTGGTTGGTTAAACTGTTGCTGCATTGGTTCCATTTGCATCCCTTTCCCTTGTTGTGCATACTGCGGTTGTTGTACATATTGTGGTTGTTGTGGAGCCATCTGCATTGGAGCATATTGCGGCACGTACTGCAGTGGTTGTTGTTGTTGCGGTACAAACTGCATCTGTGGTTGAGGTAGCGGCTGGGCTACCTGTGGTTGTGGTTGTGATTGTTGTACGGCACGCTGATCGTCCTTGACATAGAATGCATCATACATTATTTCTTGTAGCAACCCATATGCACGATAATCTTTGTCTTCATGACCCACCGACTTGCAAAACGTACAATAAAGATTTCTCGGGGTTGTGACCATTTTTTGCATATATGGTAAATTGTCATGGTTGTGTCCATATACATGGCAGACGCGACACCACGGCATGCTTCCGCCATTCAACGGGTTTGGTGCCCCTAACACCAAATAATTGCGGAAATCTGGGCAATTGTCTTTCATATGCCCTTCTCCTCGGCGTCGCATACACCATACTTCATTGCGTTGTTCCTTGCCTTTCTTCAAATCTTGTAGTTGTATAGTCAAGTTAGTGAGATGTGTCTGTACCTGCGACATCTCGGCTGCATTTTCTCCAATCGGCGAAGCTTCCAATCGCATTGCAATCTCTAGAGCTTCACTGGGCGTCGAGATGTTTTGTTGCATCGGTGGTAGCAATGTCGCGATGAACCATTCTTTATGTTGGACGGTGCTCATATCAAAACTAACTTTGCCATCATTGTCTTGCATCGTTGGTTGAAATCCCATACCGTCTCATTAGGATACTGCTTAATTTCCTTCAATTCTGTAATATATTGAGCCTCAGACTTGGGCCTTCTAAATTCGGCAATCAGCCCATCCCGAATCTCATCCATCGATTTCTATGGGCTCCTGTAGGGACTAGAACAAACTTCATAAATCAATCTAATGCACGACCTTGTAGAGTTGTCGCTAACTGTCATTTCTTAGCAACATCATCAGTGATCTATTTTATGGTCCAGACTGCCAGTCGACAGGGGTCCCACTCACTGTCGACACATACTGCAGTCTTCTTGAGCACTGGTTCAGATAGGGTTTATCCCGCCCAGCAACACATGCAGAGCAGATGAGGTCTCACCCGAGGTGACCAGGAAGAGCAGACGAAACCATGTTTCCTCCGAATGAAGGCGGATGGTTGCGGCTATGATACTTAAACATATTGCAACATTGAGACAGAGATCTTTATGTATTGAACACAATATTAAAGCAATATTCAACCAAGACATTCATCATTGCAACAACAGGAATTGTAAAGCAAGTATCACATCAAAGAAGCGTGACATTATTTGCATAGTGCGACATCACATTACCATAACTGAACAGATTAAACACAGATATTGTACCAAAATAGCTTCATCATATTATCATTGTCGACCCAGATACAATGTATCTGCAAAAACTAGATCTCCACAATGACTCTTAACAACAAAACATACCCGGAAACATACAACCAATATCAGAGCTTCGCACAATATGTCCAGCATTCAATCCTGATTCTCATTCTCATAATCATCATGCTAATTTCATCACTTACAATTCTTATCTATATATAGGCTTCCACCTTACAAATCTTGTCCACTTTCTAACAACTTGTTAACCGACACTTATGGACAAATGACTCAATATCTAACTGACTTATCCAAAAATGACCAAAAACCCGCATTATGTGGTATAACTGACTCAACATTACATAATATGTGGTCCAAATGACCCAAAACCCGCAATCCGTGGTACAATTGACCCAAAATGCATAAACTAATCTTCCCCTCATCGCCTTCCGGGCCATCTTCTGCCTTGTCGTAGCATCGGAGATGTTGCGATGGTACTTCACCAAACCGCCTGCCAACACTCTTTATATATACAGGAGCACTAATATCGATGTTTCTATATATTAATAGCGCACCACATTTAAAAAAAATTATCGTTTCAAGGTGGCGCATTAAGTTTACTCAATGCATTGTGGACATTTACTTTTTTTGTTTACTAAGCGGGTAAATATATTGACGCATTGTGGTGCTGGTGCATCTATATATTTAGAGAGCACTGTGTTTTTCATAATATTGTTTATGGTTTATAAGTGGTGCATTTCAGTTACTAAAACCTATCGTGGACCTTAAATTTTATTGTTTACTAACTGGTACTCTGTATATAATCACTCACTCTAAGAGGTGCATTGATATATCTATAGAGAACCACTTTGTTTAAAATTGCAATTTAATGCTTTCAATGGAAGTGTGTATTGTTTCCTCAAACACACTATGTCCCTCCAAGTTTTTGTTAAGTAAATGGTGCTCTTTAAATATACAAGTGAATTGTTAGTGGTGCGTCATTATATTTACAGATCACCTCATGTTTTTAAAAAATGTTTTATAGTTTCAATTTCAGTGCGTTACGTTTTTAGTAATGTACCAAAGACTGTGTGTGAAAGTTGAAACTAGGCCCATGTTACTAGTGTGCCTAGTGTTTACACATAGTGCACTAGTAATATGGTGTAATCTGAGCTTACAACAAGCACTACGTATATTTTTTTAATTTTTTGTTAAAAAATGGCAAATGTTAGTGAAATTTTAGTTTTTACTCCGCTAAAAATATAAATTAGAAGGTAATAAAGACAATACTTGGACTCTTACCCACCTAGGAGGCATGGTTTCCATGTACATAATGGATGAAATTTTCCACAAGTTCGAAAATATTCCAACTCCACCAACAAACCAAACCATGGGAAAAAATTGACAATGAATGAGCATCGTGTGTGGGGGGTCAGGCAAAGAGTACTGCACTAGTGCTTAGGTGGAACTAGGAGGTATCTCACACAGAGAAATGAGTGAAATGAGTAATTCAGTCCGATATTTTTTTTACCCTATTTTGGTGCACCCGAGTTGATGGCTCATCGATGCATCTTGTACATGGGATGAACCGATGTGCTTCTCGTTATAGAGAGCATCGTTTAGTATTTCTATTGTTACAAAAAGAAAAGATATTTTGTTTTTTATAGCTAGTGCATTATATTGAGTATCACACCATTGCATCTTCAAATTTATAATGCACCAGGGTGCCCATATTGGGGAATTGAAAATAGTTTTATTTCCAGTTGAGGGCAGTCATTTTTTGACATAAAGCAGTTTGTATTATTTGTTCAATGCATCGATGCATTTTATCATTCAGACGCAATAAAATGTTTTCATGCGAAAAATAAAATGAACATATTTTTACAAATTGCATTGAGTTATTTTGACACATGTGCTTTGTTTCATTAGGCGCATCGGTGCAACTAGGTAGATTGGGAGAACTATTTTTTTTTCTTTTGAAAATAATAAGAATTTATGTTTTTATGTTTTCTAAATGGTGCTTTTTACTCTTTAACATATTGGTGCATATGTTTCCTTGACCAGGGATAATTTTAAGGATCCATACTTATTTAAAAGTGTATAAACCTTGGCGAATCTTACCCATTCTTAAAATGTCAACTATAAAATATTCGGCGATATTTTTATAAAATCATTTCAATTTCTAAGGATTTTATATAGTTTATATAATAATTTAGCTATTTTTAGAGGGAAAAAAATTAACCCCATCAAAATTGGATGAAACAGGGCTTCAAAAAATGCAAATTGGTGAATCTTTTTTTGGAAAAAAACATGGAAAAATAGCCCATGTGACAAATTTCGCCCCTAAAATTATCCTTGTCCTTGACATGCACTACCTAGTTTTTTCGAGAAGTAAATATTATATAGTTCTTGAAATGGCATCGATTTTTTGAACTTCAGTGTGCTTCCTAATTAGGTGCAATGGTTTGTCAATCTTTTACTATTTTGGTGAATCGATGCAACTGGTTGTTAAGTGCACCGGTGTAGTTGTTATGTTCACGCACATTGAAAAAAAGCCACCTCTAAAACCTTTGCATGCTCGTTTCCGCTAGAAGCCTCCACTATAAATGGATAAATGGGCTCTTTTTTGTGAAGGGTCCATAAAAACCTCCGCTAGAAAGTGTTTTCCTTGTTCACATGACCCATTTGCCCACTTTTTCACCATTTGAGCCTCTAAAACCACCATAAGGTCACCAAAAGACCTTAATACACCCCTTTTTCCACTCAAAATGAGTATTTTTCCTAAACAAAACATAAAAAACCCTCAAAAAGGGTCCAGAATTCCCAAAAATATTAAAAAAGGAATAAAAATAATAAAAATATTCAAAAAAGAAAAAATGAGGGAAAAGGTACCTAAACCATGTTGGTCAATACCATTGGTTTCCTCAAAACCATAATGGTATTCCCCACCACCAAAAACTATAAAAAGGTGATAGGGGCTCCTCACTTTACATCCATCCATCTTCCTATCCTCATGCTGCCAAAATCTCCCATGAGTTTTTGGCCATTGTAGCTACCTTGGAGAAGGGACCCTTTGGAGTTTGGAGTTGCTCACCCTTGGAGCTACTCAACAACCTTAATCACTTGGAGGTATTATTATTGCAAGCACTTGCTTGCCCCCATTTTCAATACAAAGTTTTTTTTTCTATTTCTTGTTCTTGTTTTCAATTCAAAAGTTTATTATGATATGCACATGCTAGTTTAGTTTCAGTTTTAGATTTGTAATTGTTTTTGCTTTAATATTTGAGACTGCTGCTACTAGTTAGCAGGTGCCCATAGCACTAAGCTTGGTTGCAAAACAAAGCCAACAGTTTTTGGCGACTCCGCTGTTTTCGAATTTTTAGATTTCACTTTTGCTTTAGATCTTAGTTTTTGTTAGTATTATTCAGTTTAATTCATAGATCTGCCACCCTCGACAGCAGATCCATTGTTGTTTTAGATCTTGGCCCATTTTATTGCCATTAACGGCCTGAAATTTTCAATTTTCGGGTTCATTTTTTGGCATCCGCGTACGGCTTTCACCTCGTGGCTTTTTGACCAACAGTCGCGCAGCTCATCGCGACTGCACGGCTCTTTTCCGCGTGGTTCACCGCGGCTTCGCGGCCAATTAGTGCGCTGCACATCACGGCTTCGCGGAAATTTTTCGCGCTGCACATCGCGGTTGTGTGACGAAATCCCGTGCTGCACATCGCGGCTTCGCGGCTAAAACCCGCGTTGCCCATCGCGACAGTGCGACTGAAACCCGCGCGGTCCATCATGGCTATTTTGTCAAAACCCGCGCTGCCAATTTTTTCCATTCGGTCAATCCATTTAGAATGCACCCTTCAAAAAGTCTTTTTAAAAAAATTTCAGAAATTGAAAGAAGGATTTATTTTGCATTTTATCTAGATTAAAAATTTTATTGTTTATTTCCTTCATATTTTGCCCATAGCAAATTTTAAAAGAAATCCATTTATTTCTTGAAGAAGTCATATTATTTGCTTTCCTATTTCAAAAGATCCTTTGTTTTTTGAATATTTTTTGCAAAGCATTTAATTTCAGTTTAAAATACCACACGTGCACCCACTCAAACACATAATTTAAACTGAGCCTTAAAATTTACCCTAACTTCAACCAACTTTTAACCCCACTTGGGGAGCACTTAAAAGAACTTTGTAGCTAGGTAGTATTGAGGGGATAGGTGTTCCAATAACACCCCTTAGTTATTACATTTGAGACATAGTTGTTGTCCATTAGGGAACCAAAATCTCCTAGTATTTTTTGGCACGGTCATAACCAGTTTATCGGAAGGCCTCTCCCCTAGGAGGGTTGAAGTCGTGAGGATGGTTCCGGAAGCCTGAGTGGAATACCGAAATCCATTCAGTAACTGAAGGCTACCATTCGCAGTTCTCAGGATATCCCTGTATGGGGGTATTGCGGTAAAAGGACCAAACGGCAGATTTACCTTTTCTGGACGTGTCATGAACGGAGTATCCTAGTTGTCATTCTTTAAGATTGATTACCCGGTGTCCCTCCTGGAAGGGGGATATCTAGCCGTTGATTCAACACTCAATATTGTCTGACTTGGATTTCATCACCTTGCAGAGAATATTGTTTGTTGATTCACAATACTTTTAGTTAGGTGTTTGCATGATACAATCCACCTTTGGTCTAGTAGCACCTATTTTTTTTCTAGAAGTTGTTTTCCTATTGGTACTCTGACCATTTTTTGCATCCCTCCACCTATTATAGCACAGCTGCTATAATAAGTGCTTTTTGAGGTTGATTTTTTTTCCTGAGAGCCTTTATTTTCACTCTCCTTTTTGCACCCTTGGTTGCATTAGGGTTTTGAGTTTTTTATACATTACCATCTTACACAAAAGATTTTTACACAAAAACTTATTTCTCACCATTGAGAATTTTAGACGCTCTCGTCATCTTCAGCGTGAACCCCCAGAGTTCAGTCTACTTGGCTCTCCACGTCACCGACGTCAAGCCTTATCCCTTGACTCGACACATCGTCGATCAACCATACAGTCATCTGATTCTGACACGCCTCACTTCACATCTGATTCTGAGGCTAAATCCAAAAACCCTACCGAGTTATTACCAACCAACCTCATGGTTGGAACACAATTCGACCCACTTTTTACCAGTACCATAGGAAATACATCCATAGACCCTTCTACTGTGGTGCCATCCATGGCAACAACCACCCCCCTAGGTATGCCTAATATGGGGGACACTCCACCTTTAGGAATGCCCAACACAGGACTACCTCCTATTATGGGTATGCCCAACATAGGGGTCACACCCCCTCTCACTGCCACAACCCATATCCCAGGAATCCCCACTACTATTCCTAACCCCGATGTAACCCATGTTGCACTTGGAAACGCTGGCCCATACCAGACCACAGTTGTTGGAGGACACATACCTTCAATACCTAGCATACCCTTAGGAGCTACTGGACCCCTACATCATACCACCATGACTAGTCATGTCCCAATCACTATGCCACATCCATCTGCTAGCTTACCTTACATGGCGAGTCTGAACTTACCACACTTAGCCAGGCTAACCAATGATCCTATCAGACACGACCCTGCGTGGCCTCACATGCCCACCAAACTCCCCTTCGACATCCCTAAGTTTGAGGGCAAGGCAAGTGAGGACCCCCAGAACCATATTATGTCCTTCCATCTATGGTGTTCCTCCAACTCCATAGTGGACGACTCTGTCCGCCTCCGTCTGTTACAGCGCACCTTCACTGGCTCTGCAGCTAAGTGGTATATCGAGCAGCCCCATGGGCCCCATGCCACCTTTACCTCCCTTGCCTCGACCTTCCTGCAGTTCTTTCAGTTACCTGTCTGCTATGATGCGAGAGTCGAGATCTTACTGTCTTGCAGACAGAACACGGCCACCCACATCACTGACCACATTCATGAGTGGCGTCGACGCCGAAGCCTCTGCAAAATCATGTTAGACGACGGTATCTTCTTATATTGGTTTCTCAAATCCCTCCTCCCTCTCATTGCCAAGGATGTGGCATCCGAACGACCCCAGTCTGAAGAAGAGGCCATCCTCAAAGCCCAACAATTTGACCTCATTTACGCCCAGTCGGGTTATCTGTATACCATTATACCGGACGCCCCTCGGGGAAATTCATCCCAACACGATGCGCCGGGGGCATCCCATGCCGCAGATGGCATCATTGGTCATATTACCCTGCATCCCAAACCCTTTTCCATTGCACATCCTAGCCATGGCACCGACCTTTCGCGGGCTACATCTCAAACTGGAGCAACCAATTCATATGCTCCCATGGCACATTACCACCATACCCACGGACCCTTGTGTCCACCTCAGTGCTTTGGTCATGCACCACCTGCATACGCACCCCCAGCCGCACCTCAACCAATGTATTACCCACAGCAAGCTGCAACAGCTATCCCAACACCTCCAATAGCTCAGGGTTACCAACAACCCAAGCAAGTAACTGGACCACCTCAAACCCCACCAGCTTATTATGCACCGCAACCTGCTCCCGCACCTACGGCAAACCAAAATCCTCCTACTGCTCAAGGGCAAGTGTACACACAACACAATCAGCCGCAGCACCAAAACAACCAGCGCAACCAGGGTGGGAAACAAAACCGTGGAAGAGGACGTAACCGCGGAAACAACCAACAACAACATCAAGGTCCTCCACCTCCCAATCCTCCGCAAAATAACAACACTGCTCCTCCCAACCAGAATCCGGATCGTAATCCCAGGCAGCCCAAAAACAATAACCTCAGAACAAACCATCCTTGTTCTATTTGCGGGTTCTATGGCCATTACACACATTCTTTCCCACATTTGGAGCGAGCTCGGAAACTCTAGACTGATGATGCCCATCGTCAAGGACAAGCGGCTCCTCAGCTGCCACCCAAGCCTCCACCACCTCAACATCAACCTTTGCTGCTGCAAAACCCCTTTCCAACCCAAGGCGTAGTGAACACTCAGTCTTTAGCTCCCCCTCAGGGCAACGCGCCACCACAACAAATCACTTATGTCGCTCCTGATCAACCCATGTTCGATTCAGATACTCACCACTTATTGATGATGTCATCCGTAGATACCAACCTCCAAACCCGCCGGAACCAATATGGCTCCACCCCTGAAGCCCCTCCCGCCGACAAGAACACTAACATTCATCCCACAAATCAGACGTTACGTATACCTCTGGCCCCACTCGATGGCGCTTCAAAAGCACCTCGCTTCCCACTTCGTCGCATCAACAATAATCCCAATGCTCGCGCTGCGTCGAATTACAACATTGTAGATGACTTAGCCCAGTCTCCTGCAGCCATGTTTGCTTTAGAAGTCTTAAAAATTGTCCTTCACAGCGTAAGACTTTGCTCTCTGCCATTGGCGCTATTGACCCCAATGACTCACAACTGATGGCATTCGATTTGGACCAATCCGAACCACGCCTACCTTCCACTTTAGCATTCCAAGTTTTCGTTTCCGTTCGGAATCTCGTTATCCATCGGTGCATTATCGATGAAGGTGCCTCTACATGCGTTATGTCCACATTCGTTTGGAAGAAGTTGGGATCCCCTACTGTCCAGCAGTCCACCACTGCGTTGCGAGCCTACGACGGCCGTTTGGCTCAACCCCAAGGTCTCTTAGCTAATGTCTCCGTCTAGCTGGCTGGTAAAACCGTGCTCATTGACATTGAGGTCATCAATGCCCAACTCAATTATAACCTCTTACTTGGTCGTAGCTACATGTATGCCATGCGGGCTGTTGCCTCATCCGTTTTTCGTACCATGATGTTCCCTCATGAAGGACGCATGATCAAGATTGACCAACTCACCTATTACTATCCCAAGGCCCCCGCTGCACCTGAAAATGTTCTCCCTATGGTTGAACAACCTATTTGTGGTGCAACTACCTCGTTTGTTTCCTCCACGGGACCCGGAATTTACTCCGAAGCGCCGATGACTTCTACATTCCAATCCATTCCACCACCGTCACCGGAGACCCACGTCGCTGACCTCTGTACTCTTTCACACAGTGCACAAACACCCAACAATCAACCCTCCTTGTTACCTAAACCACCATTGGTCCCTAGTCACATTGGTGTTACACCCATCCACACAATCCCCTTTCTATTTCCTCCCTCAGGTGTAGTAAGCGCTCCGGTCATGGCTACCCTTAGTCTCCCCGGGTTAACATTGGGATTACCCATGTGGTATATTTCGCCTCCCGTTCCCCCGTCGACACCAAATGTCATCCTGCAACCGGTACAACCCATTTTCACTTCTACTCAACCACCTCCCAGTATCACTACTCTTTCATCATCTACGAATCCCCCTCCTCTCATTAGACCCACTGGGTTCAGAGGCCCACAACCATATACTGCGGTACCCCCACCCAAAGCAGTTAAACCTCCCCCCATGTTTCGTGCTCCTCCTAAATGCTCATTGTGTGATGAGTTAGGCCATCCAACCCATCAGTGTCCACATTTACCTACATTACAGGAACACATGCAAATGCTTGACGACGACTCCAACATCTCAGTTGTCAAAATCGACTCAAACCCCATGCCTCGTGACAAATCACTGCGTACCAACCACCCTTGTGCGATATGCGGTATTTACGGCCACTACTCACATCACTATCCTGACATCCTAGATTACAGAGCATCTCTCTACGAGATGAATAATTTGGACCTTGAGACGGCGCCCCCTACCATCGAGGAAATTTACCCTCCGAAATCATCCGCTTCGGAAGAAATCAATACCATCTATATGATTTCAACCACTTTCAAACCAGAACCCCTTGATTTATGGTCTGACTACTTCCATACTGATGAGCAAATTTTGGAAACACTCACTGCACCCAACTACCCTTGGGATGATATGCATCATCGCTCATACTTCCTCCCAGAGGCGTCTACCTCCACCGCATATAATCAGCTATCAGTCAAATCGAAAGATTTCATACCCACTATGGTCGATTGGTTCAAGGACCCCATCCCTGCACCGGATGCCTTCGAAGAAGGGAATATGTCAAACATTTCCCCCATTATACAAATTGACATTTCCACCACACCTGGGAAACCTGAGCTCATCTCGCTGGGCGCATCTTGCACTCAAGCGGAAACTCAGGCATACTAAAAACTTTCCCAAGAATTCCATGATGTCTTTGCCTGGTCCTATACCAAAATTCCTGGTCTTGACCCCGCCATTATAGAACACCACATTGACACATGGCCTGATGTCCCCCCCGTTCGTTAGAAACAGCGACCCATCCATCCTTCCAAACTCCCCGCTGTTAAAGCCGAGGTTGAGAAACTTCGCGAAGCTGGATTCATTTATCCTATTGCTTATACCACATGGGTTTCAAACCCCGTTCCCGTCAACAAAAAACAAGGCACCCTTAGAGTATGCACCGACTTCTGTGATTTAAACCGCGCTTGTCCCAAAGACAATTTCCCCACGCCATTCATTGACCAACTCATTGATGCGTGTGCGGGACATGAAGTCTTATCTTTCATGGATGGTTTTTCCGGATACAACCAGATTCAGATCCGTAAGGAGGATCAGTACAAGACTGCCTTTACTACCCCATGGGGCACCTTTGCCTATCGTGTCATGCCTTTCGGCCTAAAAAATGCTAGTGCCACCTTCCAGCGGGCCATGACCTATTGTTTTCACGACTTGGTCCATATCCTGCTGATCTATCTTGATGACCTTACAGCTCGTTCCCGGAAACGATCAGACCACCTTAACGACCTCCGACAAGTTTTCCTGCGTTGTCGCAAATATAAAATCTGCTTGAACCCACACAAGTGTGTCTTTTGCATTCCTGCAGGCCGGTTGTTGGGTTTCATTGTTTCCCAAAACGGAATTACTGTTGATCCCCTGAAAGTCAAAGCCATTTAGACCTTCCCTCTCCTCGCACGCTTCGGCAACTCCAGAGTCTGCAGGGGCGATCCAATTTCCTTCATCGCTTCGTTCCTGATTACGCCACCAAAGTTCACGGATTCTTACGCCTACTTCGCACCCACATACCCTTTGTTTGGGATGAACAAGCAGACACGGCATTCGAAGCCCTCAAGAAAGCTCTCACACAAGCCCCCCTAATCTCCCCTCCGGATTTCTCTCAGGACTTCACCCTTTACGTCTCGGCATCTGAACATGCCGTGTCCGGAGTCTTGGTCCAAGAAGATGCCGCTCACCAAGAGCATGTCATTTATTACGTCAGCAAGACCTTGTCCGGCCCACCCCTACGTTACCCATACGAGGAAAGATTAGCCCTAGCTGTAGTCTTTTCCGTCCAAAAATTACGACACTACATTCTACTCGGTCACACTACAGTCATCGCCGACTCCAACCCTATGGTCTATCTCCTAAACTGGCAGCTCCTACAAGGTCGTGTTGCTAAATGGGTCATTATCCTCCAGGAATATGACCTCACTTTCAAAACTCCCAAGAGCACCAAAGCCCTCGCGCTTGCCCATCTCATCATTGACCTCCCATCCTCTTCGTCATCACCCGCTATCAAAACAGATCTCACTGACGAGCACATTTTCATCATCTCGACTGATGACCCATGGTACGGTGATATTTTGTTATACCTTCGCACGCAGAAGTTCAGACCCCACATCGATCGGAATGGACGCCGTCGTATACGACACCACGCCCCCCGATATCTCTTGTTAGGGGATGTACTTTATCGACGCGGCATTGATACTATCCTACGACGCTTCCTATCCCATAGCGAGGCAGAACAAGTCCTTAATGATTGCCACAACGGTGCCTGCGGAGGCCATTTCTCCGGCATGGCTACCGCCCAAAAGATCATCCGCGCAGGTTACTTTTGGCCTTCATTATTTACTGATTGCATCACCGCAGTCAAACATTGTCAAAACTGCCAACTTTTTGCCCCAAAAGCAAGAACCCCACCCTCCCCCCCTTCATCCAGTAGTCACTGTCGGACCATTCTGCAAATGGGCCATCGATTTCATCGATTGCAATCCCACGTCAGCCGGCGGTCACGAACACATCATTGTGGCCGTAGATTATTTCACCAAGTGGGCGGAGGCCATGCCAACCTACAATTGCAAGGCCGAAACCGCAGCACGGTTTTTTTCTGAACCATGTCATCGCTCGTTTTGGAGTGCCAAAGCAACTCGTCTCAGACCACGACTCTCACTTCGAAGACGCCGTCTGGAGAGAACTATCAACTTTACTGAAATTTGAACACCAATTCTCCTCCACTTACTACCCCCAAGGAAATGGCCAAGTCGAGGCCATCAAAAAAATTTTAAAAACCATCCTCCAGCGCACTGTAGACAAACACAAGTCAAATTGGCACCA
Organism: Larix kaempferi; assembly: GCA_027924585.1. Taxonomy (NCBI): domain Eukaryota; kingdom Viridiplantae; phylum Streptophyta; class Pinopsida; order Pinales; family Pinaceae; genus Larix; species Larix kaempferi. The sequence goes on along the minus strand of BSBM01001331.1, from coordinate 10,429,024 downwards.
CATGTTGTTCCCGGCACTATGGGCATACTGCACGTCAACCAAAACCGCCACCGGTTTTACCCCTTTCCACTTAGTTCACGGCATTGAATCTGTCCTCCCCATTGAGTGCCAGATCCCAACCCTACAAATGGTCGTTGAACTCCTACCGGACACTTCCCCAATCGAGCAACGCTTACTACTCCTGGAACAGGCCGATGAAGATCGGCGCACAGCCCTTCAAACCATGGAAGCAGCCAAGCACCGATCCAAACTGAATTATGATAAACATGTCCACCCAAGAACTTTTACTAAAGGGGACCTTGTCCTCGCCTACGATCAGGCTCATGACAAAACCGGCAAAGGAAAATTTGTGTCCATGTGGCAAGGCCCATATGTTATACACACTTGCCTCGGACAGGGGGCATACATTCTGGCCGATTCAGAAGGCAACCCCCTCCGCAACCCACGCAACGGGTTGTACCTCAAGCGATTTTACCCATAATAAACCGGATGGACACCACCGTCCATTACAGAACTTCATGACAGTTCTTTCCTTTTCCTGTTTTCACCAAGTCCATTTTTTGACCATTTTTTCACGCCCTCGTCGCCTTGGTTTGCGTGCCACATCTGTCGTCGTCCATTTTTTACGAACCTTATATCGCCGGATTCAGTTTTCTGCGCTCGTGATGATGCTTGAGATCATTTCTCGCTCTCACCTCCATATTTTTCGGGCATTTTTTCATGCCTGCTCGTCGCCTCGGTTTACGTGCCACATCGGTCGTCGTCCGTTTTTTACGAGTCTTATATCGACGGATTCAGTTTTCCGCGCTCGTGATGATGCTTGAGATCATTTCTTGCCCTCACGCCTAGATTTTTGGGCATTTTTTCCATGCCCCCTTGTCGCCTCGGTTCGTGTGCCACATCGGCCGTCGTCCGTTTTTGACATGCCTTATATCGCCGGATCTAGTTTTCCGCGCTCGTGATGATGCTTGAGATCATTTCTCGCTCTTATGCTCAAATTTGTCGGGCATTTTTTCCCATGCCCCCTCGTCACCTCGGTTTGCGTGCCACATCGGCCGTCGTCCATTTTTTACGAGCCTTATATCGTCGGATTCAGTTTTCCGCGCTCGTGATGATGCTTGAGATCATTTCTCGCTCTCACCTCCATATTTTTTGGGCATTTTTCCCATGACCCCTCGTCGCCTCGGTTTGCGTGCCACATTGGCCGTTGCCCCTTTTTGACAATCTTTATGTCACCGGATTCAGTTTTTCCACACTCATGATGATGCTTGAGACCTTTTCTCGCTATAATCAATCCCTTTTTGTTCGGTATAATTTTATCCCTTTTTCGGGCCGAGCAATCCCTTTTACGAAAAAGGCACTTAGGGAGTTTCTGTTAAGCTCTTTTCTGACTCCTAAAACAATGAAAAGATTGCCGAGCAACCTTGCTTCCTTTCATGCTTGCTAAACGTATCTGAAAGGGCGTCTACCTGGTATAAGTTTACCCCTTTTCCGAACCTTGTAGACTAATTACGAAAAAGGAATACTCTAGTCACATCGGCTAGAAGAGTTCTCCATTTGCATCATTTTATGCTTTTTCGAGCCTTGGAGACTAACTTACGAAAAAGAACACCAATGGAGTCCACTTAGCGCTTTCAGACTCTCTAAACATGAAAGCGACCACGAGCAATCACCATCCTGGGCTCGTAAAACCAACAGGATAGTAGTCATAACCATTGCAGAGTCTTCTTATCGTTTTCAGACTCCTTAAAAATGAAAGCACCAATGAGCACGAACAGTTCTGGGCTCACAAAATCCACAGGACAGTACCATTCCAGAGCACACTTTTATACCTTCTTGGAGCTCATTAAAACTACGAAGAAGGACCCAATGGTGCTTCTCGGTGCCACAACAGATCACGTCTACTCATATAGTAGCTTCCCCATTTTGGTCGCCTTTGTTCAGAGCATTCTGCAGTATGTCACCTTGAGAATCCCTCGACAACACCCATCAGCTTGACCCCCCCAGAGTCAATACATACCCTTCAGTCCTTACAATCTATGATCCCCACACCTACAAGTAAATTCCCTACGCTGCTAGGTCAACCATGTCATCATGCTCTGAACAAAGGAAGTTTGAGTCTACCCACTATATGACCCCGGTTACTTCCCATCCCCACAAGCATGTCAGTCCTACCACCAGTACTACCACACTTTAGTTCTACACCTCGCGCTCCTATCAAGGAAACATTATTTCCTTGTTAGTTGTTGGTCTCCCTCTGTCGATGACAACCAAATTTATTCCAGAGGATAGACCTAGAGGTCCCTGTGTCTTGGACTCATCACCATTTACGATGAGTGCCTACGAATCATTTTGAGAAGAGTCCTCAGTGCTTCTCCAAATGGTTGTTTCTCACATGCTCGACTTCAACACCTTAATCGCATCGTTGAGACTCGCATAGGGTATTGGTCCTTCCAATTATCAGTCGAAGACCCCAAATACCACCTGACTCTTCCACATTCGAAAGTCTACTTATGGAAACAACAAGATACATTTTTTCTATAGATATCCGGGTTGCGCATGGCGACAGTATTCAGATGTCCCTAGTTTTATACTCCCTCGAGTATACAGTTACATATACTTCCCAGAGATGGCTCACAGTCATTGAGTCCCTACAGATGTTGGACACCTTCAGTTTCAGCAGTTCATCAGTTATTCCAGTGTATCAGTTATTGAGATCAATCATGTTATGATCATGAGTACATCCCAAAATGATGTCCCATCTGGACCATTATGATGTACCAACAGATTTTTTATGTATTTTCTCAGGTCTCCCTTCTTGGGACTAATTGTTATGTATATGTCTTGATACGAGCATGGGTATGCCCGCCTCGTCCATTATCAGAGATTATTCCTCATTCATATTGAGGCCATGTAATATTTGTTTATTTTTGCAGCTTCCAAGGGTCGTGGATCCAGTCTCCAATCGGTCTCTTCTCCTCCCCAAACCCCAGAAAAAAACAAAAGAACTATGATGTCTATCGGCCATACGATGAGCTCCTGCCCTCACACATCAGGGGGCAATCTGTTAACACCTAAAAAGTGCTCACTAGCTCATTTCCTTATTCACATGACCCATTTGCCCACTTTTTCACCATTTGAGCCTCTAAAACCACCATAAGGTCACCAAAAGACCTTAATACACCCCTTTTTCCACTCAAAATGAGTATTTTTCCTAAAAAAAGCATAAAAAACCCTAAAAAAGGGTCCAGAATTCCCAAAAATATTAAAAAAGGAATAAAAATAATAAAAATATTCAAAAAAGGAAAAAAGAGGGAAAAGGTACCTAAACCATGTTGGTCAATACCATTGGTTTCCTCAAAACCATAATGGTATTCCCCACCACCAAAAACTATAAAAAGGTGGTAGGGGCTCCTCACTTTACATCCATCCATCTTCCTATCCTCATGCTGCCAAAATCTCCCATGAGTTTTTGGCCATTGTAGCTACCTTGGAGAAGGGACCCTTTGGAGTTTGGAGCTGCTCACCCTTGGAGCTACTCAACAACCTTCATCACTTGGAGGTATTATTATTGCAAGCACTTGCTTGCCCCCATTTTCAATACAAAGTTGTTTTTTCTATTTCTTGTTCTTGTTTTCAATTCAAAAGTTTATTATGATATGCACATGCTAGTTTAGTTTTAGTTTTAGATTTACAATTGTTTTTGCTCTAATATTTGAGACTGGATCTGGAGTTGGATTAGGGTTTGCCAGAGAAACCCTAAAAATTCAAACTTTGAATTTCACACTTATGAAAGGATAGAAAGATGTGCCTTACTGAGCTGGTCAAGCTAGTATACTTACATTTTGAGATCTGCAAAATTTGACCCCTTAAAATTGCCTTTGAAACTTTCAGATTCATTAGACAGGACCCCAAACTAGGGTTTGATAAAGCCCACCCTTCTGCCCAACCAAAACGTTTGATCCAATGCTCTAAACTTGGATTTTCTTGAGGAGTATCCAGCCGTGGATTCAGATTCCAAAAATTCCAACTTTTTTTGAAACCCTAATTTCTCGCAGCAGATATTAGGTCAAAACTGAAAATGCTCAGAATTGAATTCTGTCTCGACAGAAAGATGCGCCCTTTCTAGGAGAGTTAATATAGCCTCCTGCCTTTGATTATCTATGGATAGAAGCCCAAATATTAAGAATCCCTAGCTTCTGCAGCTGCACAGTGCCTTCTTCTTAGGTCAACTCTAATACCATGTTAATTTTTTGATAATTTCATTCCATTATCATTCAGGATCACTAAGAGAATAACATGCACAACATATCTACAACATATCAATCATAGACACAATAATGCAAGCACACAAGAGACACATACTTTCCTTGGGGAAAACCAAGAAGGTGAAAAACCCCGCAATTTCCTCAGAGATAGAATAAGCCCCAATACAAGATCACAAGGATCAAACCCAAAGAGATGTCTCTAGTAGATACTCCTCCTCCTCCACATGTGTGCCACTTTCTCTCTTAGTTATGCGAGCTTGAGAAGTGAGTGAATGAATAGAATGAGAGAGGCACACCCTCTATTTATACATTGACTTGACCTGCCGATAATCCAACAAGGCCGATTTCCTAAAGAAGCCTAATAACCCAACCACATGACCTAACTAGGGCCGACCCCACACTGGTGGTCTAATAACCCATCAATACAAATGACGACACTTACAATGTAATTTGTGACACTTGCAAATACAAATGACGACACTTCCAATCGGAGGAATATAACATCTCTGTTGGATATACAATAAAGTACAAATATAATACATAGAAGAATATCTTCCAAAGTTACAAATACATCAACAATTGATATATTAGTTTGTCGTTCTATCAATCTGTCTACTAGCTCAAAAGTCATAGTAGATTAGGAATCAAGGTATTTTTTAAGGATTCTAATATTATACATCAGAAGAGTATCCTAGGCGATTATTTTGGGTTGAAAAAATCATGTATATATATAGGTAGGCGAATATTAAATATGAAACATCCAATTTACTACTGAAACATGTAAATTTTGGCGAATATTATGATAAAAAAACATATTTTATGTAAATATAGGCGATATTAGAATCTAAAAATGACCAAATAACGAATTTATTTTTCGAAAAAAAGTCCAAAAAATAGCCAATTGGCGAAATTGCGCCCTTAAAATTACCCTGATTAGGATCCCAATCATTCACATGGGTTAAAAAACATAACACCATATGCAACTAAAGTTGTACTATCAACAAAGTTGTTCAAATATGAGTGGGCATAATTTCCCCAAAAACATTTTGGTGCTACTATGCTATAATGAAAGGAAAGAAATATAAGATCCCTTGATAAAAATACACAATGTTACAAATTTTAGATAAATGGCATGAATGTGGAAATACCACATGTAACTTGACCCCTCGCTTTCCCTAATATTCAATGGCTCATTCCTATTTTGATACCAATTCATTACAAGGAAAACACTTTCTAGCGAAGGTTTTTATGGACCCTTCACAAAAAAGAGCCCATTTATCCATTTATAGTGGAGGCTTCTAGCAGAAACGAGCATGCAAACGTTTTAGAGGTGGCTTTTTTTCAATGTGCGTGAACATAACAACTACACCGGTGTTAACACCTAAAAAGTGCTCACTAGCTCATTTCCTTATTCACATGACCCATTTACCCACTTTTTCACCATTTGAGCCTCTAAAACCACCATAAGGTCGCCAAAAGACCTTAATACACCCCTTTTTCCACTCAAAATGAGTATTTTTCCTAAAAAAAGCATAAAAAACCCTCAAAAAGGGTCCAGAATTCCCAAAAATATTAAAAAAGGAATAAAAATATTCAAAAAAGGAAAAATGAGGGAAAAGGTACCTAAACCATGTTGGTCAATACCATTGGTTTCCTCAAAACCATAATGGTATTCCCCACCACCAAAAACTATAAAAAGGTGGTAGGGGCTCCTCACTTTACATCCATCCATCTTCCTATCCTCATGCTGCCAAAATCTCCCATGAGTTTTTGGCCATTGTAGCTACCTTGGAGAAGGGACCCTTTGGAGTTTGGAGCTGCTCACCCTTGGAGCTACTCAACAAATCAAGTGGTAAGACCTCAATCTTTTATTTCCATTTGAGTTTCTCATTAAAATGTCTCACCACACCAAGCTTGAATATAAGGTTGAAGGGGTTGATAACTTCTAAGCATGGAAGTATAGGATTGGGTTAATCCTAGAAGAGAATGAGTTGGACACTTACATAAGTGAAGAGGTTCCTGTCCCAGAGGGAGAAGAGGCTAAAGTCTTACACAAGAAGAACCTGGTCAAGGCTAAGAGAATCATTGTTGATTCTATCAAAGACCATCTCATACCTCACATGTCTTCCCTAAAGACACCTAAGGATATGTTTGACTCCTTGACCAAGTTGTTTGAAGGAAAGAACATAAATCGGAAGATGACTTTGTGGAACCAATTGAAAGGAGTAAAGCTCCAAAATGGAGAGACCATTCAATCCTACTTTTATAAGGTCTCTCAAATCAAGGAACAACTTGAAGTTGTGGATGAAGTAGTGGAGAATGGTGAAATTGTAATGACCACATTGAATGGCCTACCTAGATCATGGGACTCCTTCATCCAAGGAATCTGTGCAAGAAGGAAATTGATCTCTTTCAGTAGACTATGGGAGGAATGTTCACAACAATAAGCTAGGCTTGTGGCCGGAGAAGAAAAGATGGGAAATGAAGATCAAGCTCTCACATCACACACCAAGAAAGGAAAGTCCAAGAGGGAGAAATCTTATCACAAGAAAACTCCACACCATCATCATAGAGATCAGAAAGATCTAAGATGTTTTACATGTAATGAGAAGGAACACTTTTCCTCAGAATGTCCTAAGAACAAAATGAACAACAACAACAACTTCAACAAGAAGAGGAAGAGAAACAAGAAGATATATCATGCTCATGCTGCTGAGGATGATGAACCTCCCAAGAAGAAGACTAGAGAAGAAAGTGATGACTCATCAAGTGAAGATGAATATGTTCTAATCTCTGCTCTCACAGGTACTATCTCTCATGGATGTGATGATTGGCTTATTGATAGTGGGGCTTCCAAACACATCACTGGGTTTAAAGAATCCTTTGTAGATCTATCTGAACATGAGTCACCTCATAAGATAAAACTTGGGGATGACTATTAATATCCTATAAAAAGAAGTGGTGAAGCCTCCTTCAAACTAGACTCTGGGAAGTCTTTGAAGATGAAAGATGTTCTATATGTACTTGGACTCAAGAATAATATTCTCTCCATATCATATTTGGATGAAAAGGGGATTAGAGTTGCATTTGTGGATGGCCAAGTACTCATGTGGCCAAAGGGTAAGACCATAGATGATGCAGTAGTGATTGGAGAGCAAGAGGGAGGATTGTACAAATTGAAAGGACAACCTGAACATGCCATGTACATGAGTCCATGGATCCAAGTGAACTTTGGCATAGAAGGCTTGCACACATGCACTATAGATAACTACCAATTGCAAGCAAAGTAGTAGAAGGTATTCCTAAAATCCAATAAAAGCATGAAAGTGTTTGCAAAGGATGTGCAAAAGAAAAGAACACAAAGAAAGCATTTCCAAACAGTGAAAGCAAGGCATAAGGAATCTTGGAAATTATCCAGTCCAATGTATGCAATCTGATGTCATCCAGCTCTCTGAATGGTGATTCAGGGATTAAGAGGGAGTTGACCACTCCTTACAATTCACAACAGAAAGGAGTAGAAGAAGCTACTTCAGAGTCAGACTCCAGCAGCTCCTGCAAGAAAGAAAAGATTGAGAAGGAGTCCACCCAACAAACAAACAAGATAAGTATTTGAATTGTCATTTCTTGTATATCCGATTGTTTAAATAATATTTTTCAATGATGTATTTACTTATGTTCCTAGACTTAGGTTGTGTATTATGCATATTAGAATAATTTCATTAATGAACAGTATACTACTAATATGCATGTAATGGGTAAGTGGCCTATGGCACTGTACAACATTCCATTGCTACTTATCTAGAATGAAACCTCTTTGCTAACATGTTGGGATTAGTGCAAACTCTTAACAATGTTCTAGTAGAGATGGAAGGCATCTAGAAAGTTACAGGATATGGATAAATTTTGTATTGAAGCATTGGCTAAGATAATTGCATGATTGTATGATATATATTCTTATGTGTAAGATTTTGTTCTGAAAACTATGAGAAGTTTCTAATCATGCAATTGAATTTGACTTGTAGGAAAGATCATGTACAATCACCTACAAAAGAAGGACTACAACATTTGTTCCAACAACGAAGTTCAAAGAAAACTATCTATTGAATATATTGAAGAATCTAAAGTTCCCAGGATCCGGGATGCAGTAATGGAAGAATGACATGATCGAGGAATACCAGTCGATCATAAAGAATGATGTCTGGGATGTGGTCCCGAGACCTGAAGGGAAGTCTGTTGTGACTTCTAAGTGGATCTATAAGATCAATCATGCTGCAGATGGCAGCATATAGAAATACAAGGCAAGGTTTGTAGCTCGTGGCTTCTCCCAGAAAGAGGGAATAGATTATGAAGATACTTTTGCTCCTATAGCCAGATACACTTCCATTAGAACAATACTTGCTCTGGCTGCAGTGATGAAGTGGAAGATACACCAAATGGATATGGTGTAGTCGAAGAGGAAGTGTATGTGGAGCAGCCACTTGGTTATGAGACACATGACAGGGATTCATATGTGTGCAGATTGAAGAAATCCTCATATGACTTGAAGCAAGCACCTAGAACTTGGTATGGTACGATAGACAACTTTCTATCCAGTTTTGGCTTTACTAAGAGTAAAGCAGATTCCAACCTTTACTACAAGGTTGAGGAAGGAAATCCAGTGATACTACTACTGTATGTGGATGACTTGTTTGTTACAGGTGAGGATGGGTTGATTTCCAACACAAAGAGGAAGCTTGCTATTGAGTTTGCGATGAAGGACTTGGGGATGATGCATTACTTTCTAGGCACGGAGGTGTGGCAGAGTGCAGATGGAATCTTCCTTAGACAATGGAAGTATGCAGTAGAGATCCTGAAGCGGTTCGGGATGATGGACTGCAAGGCCATGGCCACACCTATGGCATCGAACCTGAAGCTACTGTGTGATGCTTCATCTGAGCCGGTTGATGTCACGGTGTATCTTCAAATGATTGAGTCTTTGATGTACCTGATGAACACGAGACCAGATATTTGCTTTGCGGTGAACACATTGAGCCAGTTCTTGATGCATCCCAGAGGTATTCACCTGGTTACTGTAAAGCATATTCTGAGGTACCTGAAGGGTACGGTTGATTATGGGCTAAAGTATGATGTGAATCAAAAGTTTAACCTGGAGGGTTATGTTGATTTAGATTGGGAAGGCAGTGCTGCGGATATGAAGAGCACTTCGGGGTGCTGCTTTAGTATGGGATCAGGCGTGATCTCTTGGTTTAGCAGGAATCAGTCCTACGTAGCACTGAGTACAACCGAAGCAGAGTATGTCGCAACTTGTTCGGCTAGTTGTGAGGCAGTATGGCTGAGGAAGCTACTGTTTGAGTTATTTGATCTCCCGTTGGATGCTACCTGTATCTATTGTGATAACCAGAGTTGTGTGAAGTTGTCAGAGAACCCAGTGTTCCATGACAGGTCGAAGCACATTGAGATCAAATATCACTATATCAGGGATATGATGCAGAGAGGAGCAGTGAAGCTCCTGTATGTTGCGACGGATGAGCAGATTGTAGATGTGTTTACCAAACCACTATCCAGAGTGAAGTTTGAGTACTTCAGAGAGAGGCTTGGTGTTCTTCATATTGAAGATACTTCAAGGAAGAAGTGATGGGACACATTTGCAGGAGCCATTCCAAGCATGGTGATGGGATGATCCTTCCCATGGCTTTGGATGTAAGCGTTGTGTGATGAGCATCAGGACGATGCTCCAGTTACTGCTTTGTATAAGCATCAGTTGGATGCTTTGTATGATCAGTTGGATCATGTATTTGTATATGCATTAGTTGGATGCTTTGTATGATCAGTTGGATCATGTATTTGTATTTGCATCAGTTGGATTCTTTGTATGATCAGTTGGATTATGTATTTGTATATGCATCAATTGGATGCTTTGTATGATCAGTTGGATCATGTATTTGTATATGCATCAGTTGGATGCTTTGTATGATCAGTTGGATCATGTATGATGATATGCATTAGGACGATGCTATGACGATGATCAGGATGATCATGCGATGATGACATGCATCAGGACGATGCAGTGACGATGATCAGGATGATCATGTGATGATGTACATCAGGATTATGTATGGTGAGTATCAGGTTGATACTCCGTGGCCGTGGACAGGTTGTGCAGATGAGCATATAATCTTTCCCTGGGAGATTTGTAGATACTCTTGCGAGGTTTTGTCTATGACATGTAATATTGCCCTGGGAGATCTGGAAAATGATCTTTCGAGTTTTTGCTTTGGGAGGACATGTAATATTTCCCTGGGCGATCTTTCCGGTCGTGCTTAGGCACATAAAGGATCCTGGGATACTCTTTCAAGGTTTTGTCCTATGGCATATAATATTTCCCTGGGAGATCCGATAGGTTGATCTGTGTGCTCGTAATCAGTCCTGTGATGCTCTTTCAAGGTTTTTCCATGACCACATGTAATCTTTCCCTGGGAGATCTTGTCGGTCGTGCTTAGGCACATAAAGGATCCTGGGATGCTCTTTCAAGGTTTTTTGGTGACCACATGTAATATTTCCCTGGGAGATCTTGTCAGTCGTGCTTAGGCACATAAAGGATCCTGGGATACTCTTTCGAGGTTTTGTGGTGGGGTCACATATAATATTTCCCTGGGAGATCTTGTCGGTCGTGCTTAGGCACATAAAGGATCCTAGGATACTCTTTCGAGGTTTTGTGATGCACATAATAAGTCCTGAGGATTCCACAGTATGGCTAGTGTTGATGAAGACCTACAGGAGACTAGGCCTACATCCAGCATGAAAAATGGATGCCTCTATAGAACTTCCTATGACGAGAAGAATTATGAGATAGCCCATTGATCAAGATGTCGAGTACAGTAGCAGTGATGATGATGATGCTCTGTGATCCAATGTTGATGATCCAGCTCCAGAATTAAAGACTTGCGTCGATATGTATTGATGACCTGTGTTCAGAATACCTTCCTAGTTAAGAGGGAGTGTTGATGTATTTGTAACTTCGGAAGATATTCTTCTATGTATTATATTTGTACTTTATTGTATATCCAACAGAGATGTTATATTCCTCTGATTGGAAGTGTCGTTATTTGTATTTGCAAGTGTCGCAAGTTACATTGTAAGTGTCATCATTTGTATTTGCAAGTGTCGCAAGTTACATTGTAAGTGTCGTCATTTGTATTGATGGGTTATTAGACCACCAGTGTGGGGTCGGCCCTAGTTATGTCATGTGGTTGGGTTATTGGGCTTCTTTAGGAAGTCAACCCTATTGGATTATTGGCAGGTCAAGTCAATGTATAAATAGAGGGTGTGCCTCTCTCATTCTATTCATTCACTCACTTCTCAAGCTCGCATAGCTAAGAGAGAAATTGGTGCACATGTGGAGGAGGAGGAGTATCTCCTAGAGACATCTCTTTGGGTTTGATCCTTGTGATCTTGTATTGGGGCTTATTCTATCTCTGAGGAAGTTGCGGGGTTTTTCACCTTCTTGGTTTTCCCCAAGGAAACTCTGTGTCTCTTGTGTGCTTGCATTCTTGTGTCTATGATTGATATGTTGTAGATATGTTATACATGTTATTCTCTTAGTGATCATAAATGATAATGGAATGAAATTATCGAAAAATTAACATCAATACCATGACGCTCCTACGTAAATATTGTTTACATTATGTGATTTTTCTCTACTTGATTGTTGTAGGAGGGGTAGAAAATAGTTACCTGAGATTCATCCTTCCAGTGATTTTTCAAAATATCCATAAGAATTTCAAAAATTTCAGAGTTTAAACTCCTCCTCCTCATGTAAGGGTTTGATCCAACACAATAATTTCTAAAATTCAAGATTCCTCCTCACCCTATGTTGTGGCTTGAGTTGACACTTTGTAGAAATGAAAACCTTGACAATGGGAATAGGTTTGTGTTAGACCCAAACACTAGTGAGCTACAAGAGTAGAGCATGGTTTTTAGTGTTAGATTCAAATATTAAATCCCTCTAAACTCCGAGTGTCACTAAATAATAAATTGGAATTTGGAATGAGCTATCTACTACTCAAGCCTCAGACTACCATTCATTTTCATAGTTATTTCACTAGCTCTATTAATTAACATAAAAAATTAATGAAACCCACCATTGTGCATAATTACTAATACATACAAGCATACATGTATTAAAACTAATGATGGGTAATGTAAACAAATGGATGGAAAATCAATGGTCTAAAAAATTTCAAATACGTTTCATGATAGAAAAAAATGTCCTACATGTCATCAAACTTCAGGGCTAAGAGAGACATCCCCATAGGAATATACTTGAGAGCACACACATTAAATACTTTAGTGAGTGAAGTGGTGTTTGGGTAGAGCACCAACTAAAAATAGACCACCATTTATGGTCAAGATCATCTCTAGGAGCAAGGTTCCATCAACATCATTATTGTTTTCTTATCTTCATTCCCCAGTGTCTCCCCCTTTTGAATTATTCATTGTGAAAAAAATGTAGTTTTAGAGGTGTAGAAAGGTGTCTTAGAAGAAATAATGAGCTAGTGGATAGGTTGATTACAAAATGTAAACATTGTATTAGTAGTATTTCTAACTAATTGTATTCAACATATGATCATAGTAACGTATAGAGTCATAAAAGTTTTCAAGTCAAAAGAGGTGTGAATAATCTCTAACTAAAATGTCTCATTTATGGGATACATTTTCAGGTGGGATTCTACTCAAATATAATAGCTCAAATTGCAATTTGGGCATTTCAAATTTGCAACATTAACTTGATTCATATCTTTTGAATTGACCTAGATTACATAATTAATTTAGACAATAGTTTGTTATATAATTGCATAATTTTTTTATTATCAGATTCCAACCAAAATTACTTAAAATAAGGTGTTTTCATTGTAACATAATCTTCTCCATCAAAGAACATCTCCACCCATGGAACCTCGTCTATCAGACTCAATGGAGTCGAGTTCTGACAAAGGGGTTCTGTTCTATTCAATTGTTCTTGGTTGGAGTTGAGGCATGTTCTAAAAGCTTGGTTTCCCAGTCAATGGAGGCCATTCTAGGTGAGCGACTATGGGGCCCTGATGGTTTATTTAATTTCCAAGGCTACCTTTTCCATCATATAGTAAAATACATTTAATGTTTTCTTTGCAATAGAATTATCTCAAATTGTGATAGAGCACAATCCAACAATCTTACTAACTACCATCCAACCAGTAGGATTTAAAGCATCTAAGGACATTTTTCCACCATGGTCATTTGGTTCATATGTCATCAAGAAGGATCCAATGAAATCTCTACTAGGAACTAAGTATAATTTATCATGTGTGTTCTCTTTGCAATTGAGAGAGAGAATCATAGGTTTGTGTTGTTAAGACGTGGCAACCGACAACCTAGATATGTGAGGATGAAGCCCAAATAAAGTTAATTGAGCATGTAGAAGAGGAAGAAGAAGAGGATAAGTATACAATATTGTGTTGTTCTCACAAGAAATCCAAGCAAAATATCTGAGGAAAAATCTATGGGTTTTTTCAAAGTCTCCTCCCCATCCCCTTTGTCATCCTCGTGTGGCCTAACTATAACGAAGTCAAAAGAGAACTTGGAAGATGGAATTAAAAACAACTTGCTTTGGATGGCAGGTTACAAACTTGATAAATTGAATTCGAAAACAACTTGATTTGGATGACAACTTTTTCCCTTCCAAACAACAAACTTGTTTTGGATGACAACTTTTTCCCTTCCAAACAACAAACTTGTTTTGGATGACAATTGTTTCCCTTCCAACTAACTTTCTTTGGATGACATGTCTTTCCAGCAATTCAGGAAGGCTTCCATGTCATAAAATACACCTTCGACATAAGGAATTCTCATGTGTTTGCGTCCATACAATATACAAAAAAAACTCTATATTCTCCTCCAAGTCCTTTGTGTCGTCCCATCTTACAAAAATCATAACAAAGTTATGAACGGAATTTTGATAGGTAAAACTCTTAGTACTTATACATATACCAATTTAAAGAAGGATTTGTGTTGACTTTCATGTGTCTTTGCTCAATAAAACAAAAGGGTTATTGTTTTCATAGATAAACGTGTAAAATTTTGCATAGAGTGATAAGTAAAGGGCATGTTGTTGTCATTGAGCAAGTGTTAGAAGGATATTATTTTCTTGTTTAAGTATGGGATTGTTAAGCAAAGGGTTCATGTGCTTGGTTATCTGTGCTTAATGGAAAAAGGGGAAAGGATAACGTCAGTTTATCAAGAAAACCAAGGATGTCCCTTGTAGTGAAAAGTTTAGGGAGAAGATCTTGATAATTTGACAAGTGTGAGTTATCTCAACAAAACATAAAATTTGGAAGTGCTTAGTGTCTTTACTCAAAACAAGGAAGGTCCAATGCTTGATAAATGAGTTTCCATTATTATTTTCCATCGTTCAACAATGGGAGTGTGTGAACCCATTAAGTAAAATGAACATTGGGCCTTTAGAGCAAGGCAACATCGAGTAAACCATAATTTGGAAAATAACATGTTTTCAAGCCACGACAACTTTCATTGAGTGAAGAATTAGGCCAAAGGAGAAAATGTTGAACCACTAAGTGTTGGTTTCAAAGCAAAGGACAAATTTAGTTTTCAACATTCGGAGCTTTTCTTGGTGAAGGAGGGAGATCTAATGCTTAACAAGTGAGTTGGAAGCATGATACACTAAATGTAAAAAAAAGAGAAACCTAATTTGGCTAAGCAAAATCAAGACAAGGAAGACATGTGGACATGGGTGAATCCATGAAAACGGGTAACACTTCTTGGCAAGAGAGTGTGTGGAAAACATGTTTTTCATACCCTCAATCAAGGTAATTTTAATCTCTTGGTTGAGTTATATTGACATGGATCAAGGGTACTCAATGGACATGGAAAACCCTTGATTGAGGTATCAAAATGGATTAAGTAAACCATCAATCAAGTTCCCTTTTGTATTCAATGGCATCTTATTTTCATCTTAGGTATTTTGAAAATATATGTTTATTAACCCACAAAGATCTTGATCGAGGATTTAAATAACCCTTTATCGAGGTATTTTAAAAATGGAGGAAAACTTGACAGGAACACAAAGGTGTATAAAATGTGATTCAAATATTAATTAGGTGGCTTCAAAAATAATAAAAAATATAGTTTTCCAAAAAGAATAAGATCTACTACGTTTTTTTGTATAGCATACTTGTATATTTTGTTTCTGAAAACCATATATTGAACATTGAATTAGCTGTCATGAAAAAATCTCACTTGTTAATTTGCAAAGATAAGCATTTAATTAAATTAAAATTTGGAACATTAAATGACATTTATAGTTTAAATTTGGAACATTAATGTTAATTTGCAAAGTTATTTTTTTACTGCACGTCAAAATTCACAAGGCTTATATGAGTTTCGAGGGCTTCAATTCAAAAAATATGTGAACTGACAAATTTTCATTGCCACATTTTATTAAAAACTATTACCTATTTCCATGGATTCATGCACATGCATGTGGAAGTTGTGGAGGTGTCACATTATCATGATGACATCATCACAAGACACACATACCAATCAATTATAGCCATATGATTTAGATGATATCAATGGTTAAAGGGATGGTGGATTCAATGAGCAAAGGTATTGATGATGTATGAATTTAACGTTGCCAAGTTCATTCAAGCTTATATGTTTTGTTGTAATTCTATGTCAATAAACATATATCTAGGCTTGTATAAACATTGTATATCCCAAGTCACCCTCAAGAGAGCATCTTCATGGATTTTCTTTGAGGATTTCCAAAGACCATGGATGGGCATGACTAAGTGCTAGTAGTAGTTTATATATTTAGTAAGATGGTTCAATTGATTCCATGTAATAAGGCCATCATTAGATCAGATATATGTAATCTATTCTTTTAGTGTATGTAGGTACATTTTTTTATTGTTAGAGTTCATCATATTGAACATAGAAAAGAGGTCCCAAGACATTTTGGAAGGTGTAATGTGGTATGGTAAACACCAATTTGAAGATGAGTAAATGCTTCACCTTCATAATGATGGGAAGATGGAAGTGGTGAATGAGACCCTTGTTCATTTTTTCCAGGGATACAACCAACACCCTAAGACTAACGGTGAGAGTTTTTTGTATATTCTACACTATTATAATTGAGTTGTTCACAACTCTAACAACAAATATCTTCTCAATACACATGTGGGGATTTAATATTACACACATTTTATTGTACACTTGACAAGGATGTTGTAGACAATTCCATTGCTCTAGATATGAACAATAGAGTGCCAACAAGAAAAAAAATACTAGTTATAATTTATGTATTCATTCTTATAAAAATAACAATGCCTTCCTAAAACATAGAAACACTAGTGAATTCTGATCACCAAAATAACTATGTGCATGTGCAATTCTTGTTATATATAAGGGTCCCCAAGAAAATACCTTAGTAAAAATAAAAACTTACTAAAAATAATAAATTTATCACATGATGAACAAATTTAACAAAATAAAGAGGGGAGCTCTGCGGTTTCAACTGGTGGTCTCATGAGTACAAAGAATTAGTTCGGGGGTCATGGTTGCAGCCCTGATCCACTATTTTTGTTCCCCCCTCTGAAGCTCCATCCTTAGGAAGCCTTCCCGCCCCTTTTTTCTTCACTTTGGTGATTTTATTGTGATGTTGCTAACATGGAAGATGAGGAGGGATTAATAGATTACTCTGAAGACCCTTTTGGAGGTCAGTACATTTGATCAATTCCACTTGGAAGACAGCTAGCATATGAAGGTTTTGGTCTAAATGAAGGCGTAATTTTTTTGTTTCGAACAATACATTTGGAATTTTTTGTGAATGTCAAAATGGCTTGGTTAGGTCCATCTCCGCTGGATTTTGGATACAAATTTTTAGATGTTGGCCTTATGAATGTATTTTTGTTAGATCAATTCCTCCTTGGTCCCCCTTTCTACTAGGTGGAAAACCCCACATTTTCCTCTTGGTCATTCCAATATGCTTCCCTAGGGTTAGACCGTTTTCCTTCTTCTTTGGTGTTCTCCAGGTTCAATGAAGGGTTTGGAAAATTTTTTGAGCTTGATGTTTCAAAGGATCCAACCCTCTCCATTGCAACCTTATCCCTACCACAAGAAAACAGTTAAGGTCTCCCCAGTATTGGATCGTTGGCATCGAATGTTCACTTAATCGTACCAAGGATTGATCAGGTATGGACGGGTGAAGGGTTGATCAAATTGTCATTGGAGCAAGCAGATTATAGTGGTTTGGGGATTTCTCCAGCAAACTATTCCCACCATTCCATATATTTAAACCCTAGAGAATATTCAAAAAGACATGATATGGAGTCGGGGTTGGGTAGTAGAAGCAATGGGAAAAAGAAGAAGACAATGTGTGTAAAACCTAAATGAAAGGAGGCAGAACTGGTTTTTGGAAGGGACATCAAGATGAATAACGTTTTGGATTTTGTGGATAAAGCCATGGTAGGAAGGGCTCATGGGCGGAGGTTTGGGGTCGACACCCTAAAAAACGGGCAAGTGAGAACTGGGGCCAGCATATCGACTATACTCCAACAGTTAAGATCATGACCAGAGGTTGGATTGCTTTCTTGTTAAACACCTCTGCAAATGCTCAATGGGTTTTGCAACACAATTGGAGCATTAACTTTATCCCGGTGGTTCTAAAGAGATGAACACCCCTCTTCAACCCACAGAAAGAACGACTAAACATAATTTCGATTTGGGTCCGGCTCCCTAAGATCATGCTAGAATTTTGGTAGATTGAGGCTTTTAAACATATTGGAAATGATCTAGGGGACTTCTTGGAGGCAGATATGTCTTTTGAGATCTCTGGAGAGAAGATAGTGGCTCGTCTCTTGGTTAATTTGGACACCAAGGAAGGTTTTTTAAAAGAATTGAAGTTTGCAGTGTGGAAAAAGTCCTATGTACAATTCCTAGACTATGAAGGTGTGTCATTTAGGTGTCTCAAGTGCCATGTGTATGGTCATAATGCAGAGAACTTTCATTTACCCTTGAAGGCACTTGTGGTCACCCTGCACAAGAAATGAGCCTCCTTAGCTAAAGGAAAGGAAAAAATGGCTACGACACAAACGATAGATAGGTTTTTAGAAGAGCATCAAGTGAATTTAACTGAGGTTCCAAGGCTGGAACAATATCCTCCCACGGACTCTCTTCAGTTGATTTCTTCATACATGCAAATGAAGGTGGGAGACTCGGTGGTGGAAAGGAGCTCCCTGGGCCAAGTCTTGCACAATTCTGCACCGCTTGAAAAGGTATGTTGTCAGAAGCTCTTCTCTCATTTTCCTTTCAAAATATTTATTTTTCTGAGTCCTCCAATATGGGGTTATCCCCTGCATCCTTCCCCCTGACTAGTATCGAGTCGTCTCCTTTGAGCTCAGTTATGTGTCCTAGCCAATGAGAAGGTGTTGCTATCCCTCCTTCCATTGTCTCCTCTGAATCAGACTCTTCTAAAGACTTGGAATATTTGATGATTTTGTATACCCTAAGAAACAAAAAGATTACTTCGTTAAACCAGTGTTTTAAGTCGAGGGGGGTTTGTGTCCTATTCTTGGTAGCAATTTAATTGATAAAGGAAGGGGAAGGAAATCCTTCCTCTCTAAATCCTAATATAAGGCTCAGGAAGACATGTCAGCAAGAAACAAAATTTATATTGGCAGGGCACTTAGAGCATTTAAATCCCTCTCAGGGATTTTCAAATGAAACTGGCATCCTTTAATTGTAGGGGATTGGTGAGCCCGTTAAAAAAATCGTCACTAAATCAGTTGGTGTACTCCACTAGCTTGTACATTCTTCTTCACGAGGAAATGTTGCGGGATGAAGATTCTATGAAATTTTTGTTAGAAGTTCTTTTCAAAGGATGGCATTTTGTTGTAGTAGATGTAAGGGGTCGTTTAGGTGGGTTAGCCATTGGCTCGAATATGAAGGTAATCAAGGAAGCCAATTTATGGAGTTTAATGTTAGGAATAGGATTGGAAGTGTTCTCTGAATAACTATGTTTGGAGATGGATATTCTCAATTTATATGGCCCATACTCCGGAAGGGTGGTGATGCAGTGATTTCCATACGCTGAAAAAAAAATAATGCAGGGATTTCCGAGGGTCATAACTTTTGACTCGTTTATCGGTTTGGGCTCAAATTTAATAGGAAGTTGTGTTTCGAAGAGTTCACTGTAGTGACCAATCCAATCCTTTCGATCGGACCTTTTTTCGACACTTTTATGGGGCCAAATTCCTTCATATATTGCCTCAAATTGGAGTTTTAGTGTTTTTGTGGTATGTTTTAAAATTTGTAATTATCATTTATATGTTAGTTTATGCACCTAACTAGAAAAGTGAGTTGACAACTAGTGTCGCTCTAGTTAGCTTTAAGTTAGTGGTCAGTTTTAGAGTCATGCGATAATTTTCTAAAATTAGCAATTTTCGAAAATCTCATATAGTAGTTATAAAGGGTTGAACCTTCATTGTAATAGTTAGGGTGGAGAGGGAAGACAGTAACTTGCAGGAGTTGCATTCTTTTTTACCATAGGAGAATGATGCAGGGATTTTCGTGGGCTAAAAAGAAAATGCAAGGATTTCCAAGGGTCATAACATTTGGCGAGTTGACAACTCGTGTCGCTCTAGTTAGCTTTAAGTTAGTGGTTATATTTAGAGTCATATGTGAATTTTATAATTAGGTGCATAAACTAATAGATAACTGATAATTACAAATTTTAAAAAATCCCGCAAAAACATTAAAACCCTAATTTGAGGCTCTATATGGAGGAATTTGGCCCCGAAAAAGTGTCAAAAAAATGGTCCAATCAGAAGGATCTAATTAGTCATTGCAGTGAACTCTTCAAAACATGGCTTCCTATTAAATTTTATCCCAAACGAATAAACGAGTCAAAATTTATGACCCTCGGAAATCCATGCATTGTTTCTTTTCTTTTTTTCCAGCCCACGGAAATCCATGCATCAGGAGGCCTACTTGAGTGATTTGATGTAAATATATTTTATGAATTCGAACGCTCTCATTATTGGGGGAGATCTTAATTTTTCTTTAGTAGTAGATTTTTGGGGGTCGATGGCACATCTGTACCCCCTGGCATATTTTTTTATCTGCACCCTAGAGAGGAAAGGACTTCTGGACATTGAGCTTGTGAAGCTGAAATTGACATGGAGTAACAAGAGGATGGGGGAAAATAAAATTGCTAAGTGATTGAACTAATTCCTAGTTTCATAAGGCCTAATGGATAACACGATGATGATGAGACAATGGGTCAACTCTAGTAGGGATCCAGATCATTTTCCCATCCTCCTAGAGATAAAAGGAAGGGGTTACAAACCATGCAGTTCTTTTAAGTTTGATGCAGTTTGGATAAAAGATTAATATTTTCAAGATAATTAAAAACATGTGGTCTTCCCATGATCCGAAATCTCCCTTGTTAGTCACAACTCGATTTGCAGTGAACCTCAAAAAAGTTAAACAAGCGACAATTGGTTGGGCTCGTCAAAAAGAGGAAAATGATGAAAGAGAACTAAAGGAAATTGAAAATGCTCTTCAGGAAGTGTATGATTCAGAATGCGGGGGATTTCGCTTGGCTGAAACTAAGGAACATATGGTCCAACTAGAAGGAAGACGAAGGTCTCTCCTGGTTGAGAAAGAGGCAGAATGGAGGCATAATCATAGAGTCCTCTGGTTGAAATGTGGTGTTGAAAACAAGAAATATTTCTAGGCTTATGCACAAAGAAGGAAGTTGTCCAATAAATATAAAGCCTCCAAAATCAGAATGGGGATTCGATCTCAACTTTTGAGGCTCTAGTAAATATGGCTAAAGACCACTATGGAAACTTGTTCAAAGCCTAGGAAGGCACTTCAATTGCAGAAATTGTCAAAATAACACAACATTTCCCTAGCTTTGTAAATGAGGAGGATAATTCAAGCTTATTATATGAGGTCACCGAGGAGGATTTATCTGAAATCCTTCATAGCATTCGAAAGGACAAGAGTCGTGGGCCATATGGATGGCTAGTTGAATTCTACCTGGTTTTTTTTAAAACCTTGGGGCAGGATGTTTGAAAAGTAGTCGAATAATATCGGGTAATTGGAAGAATCTATGACCCTTTCAATTCCAACTTTACAACCCTCATTCCAAAATCTAATAGTCCTCAAACTTATGATGATTTCATGCCAATCTCTCTATGCAATGGAATCTACAAAGTGTTTAGCAAAATCATTGCTTGGAGAATAAAGGAGATTCTCTCCAAATCAAACTCCTTTGAACAGTTTGGTTTTCTGAAGGGAAAGAAAATACGCGAAGCAATTGGAGTAGCTCAAGAGGGACTCCATAGCATAAAATCCAGGAACCTCAAGGGTGCATTGATTACAATAGACCTATCTAAAGCAGATGATCGTGTCAACTGGATATACCTCCGGCTTCTACTAACTCACTTAGGGTTTGAAGTGGATTATATAAATTGGATCATGAGTTGCATCCAATTGGTATCCTTCGTAGTGTTGATTAACGGGGAAGCTTCCCCTTCTTCCATGTTGAGAGAGGGATTCAACAGGGATGCCCATTGTATCCTCTCCTATTTTTATTGGTTGTAGAAGGCCTCAGTAGATCCCTGGGGGATGCAAAGAGGAATGATAGCTTCCATGGAATCTTGATATCCCATATACTTCATATCTCTTACCTCTTATTTGTTGGTGATATCCTAATTTGTTGTGACGTCTCAAGGAGAGATATGGACAAATTGGTAGACATTATGGAACTCTTCAGTCATTCCATATATGTGGTTATTAATGATCGGAAATCTACCTACTCCTACTAGAATCTGGAAGAGGATGAAGAAATATATATCATTTCAAAACTCTTGCTTTTGAAGATATATTTAGATGAGGGGCATAAGTACTTGGGTTTTCACTTAAATCCCAACAACTACAAGAACGTGGATTGGATGTGGCTATTAGAAAAGCTAGACAACAGACTATAGGCATGGATCCATAAGTGGCTATCGAGAGAAGGAAGATTTGTTCTCATAAAATCGGTATTGGAAGTCATACCGATATATTGGATGTCGCTTTCCTGGATTCTGAAAGGAATTCTAGAGAAAATATGCAAGGTGTGCTTCTTTTTCCTTTGGAGAGGGCATAAGGATCACCATGCTTTAACTTGGCGTAGATGGGAGAAGATTGCTCTTCCTAAATCCATGGATGGATGGGTCTTAAATAATATTTTATTTTTCTCAAAATCCTTTACGACCAAAGGTGTTTGGAGGTTGTTATCCACCCAAAGTCTCTGGACTAAAGTTGTCACTTAGAAATACATTGCTCCGACTTCTTTAGAGGATTGGATTCGAAATCTAAACAAGATATATCCAAACATTTCAATAATTTGGAAAGCTATATTGCACTCATTTGATCTTATTGGGAATAGTCTAGCCTGATGAATTGGAAATGGACATAATTTAAGGCTAAGATCAGACCTGTGGCCAAGCAGTGGGAGAAATCATCCTTTGTATCAGATTGTTCTTAATGCTCTCCATGATCAGGGATTGTATCATCTAAATCAAGTGGCAGATCCTCCATCTACGACCCTTTGGCACCAAGTTTGGAAATTGGATGATCAACTAGATCTCGAAGGTGAAGATGCTAGGGTTTGGTATGACTACATTACAACACTTGGTCGGTCCCACATTAGGCTCACATATTGGAAAGATGAGTTAATATGGGATCTAGATCCTACAGGTACTTATACCCCCAAAAGAGGTTATTTAATGCTTATCGGTGGTTTCCTCAACAGAGACTCCAAATGGTGTTGGAAAGGCCCGTGGAAAATAAAATATCCCTCCAAAGCCAAGTTATTTATGTGGTGCATGTTGGAAAATAAAGCCCCAACTTGGGACAACCTCCAAAAGTGTCACAAGGTAGCGCTCGGTTGGTGTTCTTTATGTAAATCAAACTCTGAATCTATTGAACATATGTTATTGTCCTATCCTTTCACAGAGATGGTTTGGTTTGAAAGCTCTAAGATTTTAGAGCAGGAATTTATGTGGAAAGGGAACAATGTGGAAGAAGCGTTGTTTAATTGGATCCATAGTGCAGTAAATAGACCTTTTAAGGTCCTTCCACTTATCATAAGTTGGGGTCTTTGGCTAGCCAATAATAATTATATGTTTCAAGACAAATTGTTAACACATGATGTGATAGCAGCTCAGGGGGTGGGTATCCTTTCCTTTTTTCCACAAGATAAAGAAACTCATCCAATTAGAAATGTTAAAGAGGACATCATTAATAAACAACAACCTTGGGGTTTCTTTGATTTGTCTTCCCAATATTTCTAACTCTCACTAGTTTAAGTTAAAATATGGGTTGGGGGAATGATCAAATAATTATGCAAAACACTTATCACTTAAAATTTTGTTGTTGTTTGCTTTGGAGAAAGGTTGTCGAAACATTCAAATATTTGGTGACTCTATGTTTTTTACCAATTGGGTGAAGGAGGTTTAGAGATGTCAAAGTCTTCATTTATCTGCTCTCTTAGACGAAGTTCTGCTCATTAAAAGAAGCTTTGACACTTTCTCTTGTCAACATGTTTACATGGAGTGCTACTATATTGTTGATACCCTTTCTAAGGAAGGCCTGCAGCTGGTTGTAGGACAATGACATATCATGAAGCAGTCAAACGACAATAATTTTGAATATTATCACATGCTTTTTCATGAGGGTCCCGGTCTACTTGAAGGGCACTAGATCTGATTTTTTTTTTCTATCAGATATATGATCTTTGTTACATGTAATTGACAATTTTTTGAACTACATGGCATACTTGTTTTTGTACTAGCTTAAAAGCTCTCTGTTCAAACTGTTATTTTTTTATCAACAATTTTTAGGTCTATCTTTTCAGTAATATATGCTTTTAAGCATATATATACTCAATGTAATTTTGTTTTCAGTAATAAAATTGCAATTTTTTCTTCAAAAAAAAAATTTATTACATAAACTACAATACAAAAAATAACTTCAATAGTCTCACTTTCTAAAAATTGTTGTTACTATAATCCCTTATTGCTAAAGATCATAAGCAAAGTACAAAATATGTATGCAAAGTAAACATGCATAGTTGCAAACTAATGAATGTAAATGTTTATGTTAAATTCAACACCAAAATAATAAAAAAAATGCAATCTAGATAATAAAGAGATCACTAAAGAGTGTTAGCACCATTAAATCCTTTAATAACTCTAAAATACATTAGAGTACCTTAGAGTCAACTCTAAAGTACCTTATAGCAGGGTTCAAAATTGAGGCCGTCAGGGCCCGTCAAAGGCCTCTCAGCCCGTCAGTGAAGGGGTATTTCAATTTTCCCCGTCATATAAAATTTCGTTTGGAATTTTTGACATTTAAAAAAAAATTATTTATTTAAATATAAATGACATTTAAAGGGCTGTCATTAAAATCGCCCGTCATTAATTTTTTTTATGGGTGACAGGTTGCCAGCATTTACTCTGGAATTTAATTCCAAAGCTACTCCACTCGCGAGTCGGCAAATTGGCAATGGTGAGGTTGACTGCCTTGAGTCTTGAAAGTTCGAGCGGGCTGGAAAACGGGCTTGTTTAGTGTTCTACCAGTCGGGACTCATGGCATCCAGCTGGTGTATTGGAAACTAAGCCCTCGGGTTTTCGATCTCATCAACGTACTCTGCCCTTCGTTATCCAGTTTGTTGAGAGGGAGAAGTAGAACTTGGTTCTCCACACTTGGGTGGCGTTTTACAGTGAACCTGGTTCTACATCCAAATGCTACTTCTCGTTTCGTTGGGGTAAGTCTTCAATGGCCGAGTCTTTATTTACAGGTTTCTTGATTCTTTTATCACAGGTCATGCTAAAATGCTAACTTAGCTTGGTTTGTATTGGCAGGGAGATACTGGAGGTAGTAACTCGGATAACCTGGAAAATTCGTGGCTATGCTAAGAGGGTTAAGTCTGAGCTCTTCGTTACCATCTCCTTTCCTTCCAAATCGTAATGTTGTTGGGTTCGAGTCCTTCGAACTTCGTTGGAGTTTTGGTTTTGTTTGTTTGTAGAAGAGAGGATTGGCTACGCCCTGTACATGTACTATGATGTAAACCTCAGCATTGGCTGAGTGCTAGCCTTAATGGCATCTTTTGGTGAAAGGGAGGTGTTGGTCTATTCTTTTACAGCACTATCGGGGTTTGTATAACTCTTGAAGGTTTATATTGAGCCTTTTTACGGCTGTCACGAGTCCGGGAGTCCCCGCCCAGTTCGTTCAATAAATTCGCCATACTTCGTTCGCCAGCACCGAAGCTTCCATCTCCATGACCAAAATCCATACCTGAAACTCACACGAACCCAAATCCCTCCTCAGACAGCTTGCATTTTTCAACCTTGGCAATCCTAATGTCAGAGTCCAGTCCACCATTAGATTTCATACAAAAATCTGTCACAGCTCTCTGATTAAATCCCGTCGCCCACATCACCAACAAGGTATGCTCTAGAGCCCATCCTCCTGCAATTCTTGTACTCTCCCGTTACCGTTGCAGCGAATGAACAGGAGGAGGAAAGAGAACCAAGACCTAACGCTGAATACCGCCACTCGGGACCTGGAAGAGGGGTTTATCAGCGAGATGTTCTTGTCAAGGATCTCCTAGAGTTATTAAGCTCGGAATGGCAATTGTGATTGAACCCTGTTTGCGATGGCTTGGCCATTATTTTGGTATTCTCGTTTGTTGCTTGTGATTGCTTTTCTCTCTTGCAAATGGTGATCTGCAAAGGCGAATTGTTGTTGACGAGGAAAATAGCAACAGGGGCGAGGGCGTTGATGCTGGTCTCCAGGTTGGAATCGGTTGTCGGCTAATTGTTATTGGTAGGTGTTCTTTCAACAGTGGCGACTGGCGAGAGAAGTGGTGATATTCAGGTATGTTCTTTGTTTTTCCAAAGGCCTCGTACATTTGCTTCTTGATAGTGAAAAAAATTGTTGAGATTTATTGATACAAAAAAAAGGCCTCGTACATTTGCTTCTTGAAAGTTAGAGCCCTGAACTGTGGCTTGGTTTTCTGAAGTTTTAATAGACAATAATGTTTTCCCATGTTTTTTCTAATATAACAATGTGTAAGTGAAAATATGGTCTCTTTAATATGAGTCGATTCAATTCTGTTTTCAGAATAGACTAAAGTTAATTGCATTGGGTATAGATGCATAAAATTAGATGCATGAGGTGTTGTGTTGAAAAGTTAATTTCAATTGGATAGTTGTATGAGGTGTTGTGTTGAAAAGTTAATTTCAATTGGATAGTTGTTGATGCCGATTGCAGAGTAGCTAGCAGCAACTTGAAATCTGCGACTGTGATTGTATGTGCTATGTGGATTAGAGAAGTGAAAAGTATTTTCCTATGCCTGTTCGATTGACTATGATTCCATTCACTTTGATCATAGCCATTTTGATTGCAATCCCTCGTCTACTATCAATGTGTTGGATATTTTATACTTAGGAGTGCTACTAATTGCATGTTCATTGTAAGTCCCTTGACATATTTTTGAAATGGCAGCCATTATTGTGTTTGTGTTGTCCATTAAGCCAGAGTTAGCAAACTGTTTCCACTTGAAGATGTCATAAGATGTCATAAGTTTTTATAGTTTCTCTTTGGACTGTGGTTGCGGTACGAATACAAGAGCAGAACTTCTAGCTCTTTGGGCTGTTCTTAGAGTGAGTTGTTTGATGGGTCTGCCCATTCATTTGATTTTTGGTGATTCGATGGTGATTATTTATTGGATAAACAGACTTACAGCCCTTGAAATTCCTACTCTGATGCACTGGTGTGATGAAATAAACTATATGCTGTAGCTTGTCCCACCGGTAATCTTCAAACATATCTTCCGAGAGCACAACATGCTAGCTGATGGTCTTCAAAAGCAGGCTCTGAAAATGGAATTGGGATCTGGATATTTCACTGAAACATTGGATGGGAAGGTCATTGAACATGGCCAATTCATACTTTTTTAGCTGCTGTTTATCATCTTTTTTCAGCGTTTGAATGACATGCAGATGTACTTCTTTCTTTGTCTGTTACATAGGAGACCTATCAGCTAGCAGGTCTTGCTTAGGAGTGTATGTTTGTAGGTCACTTTTGATTATACAACATATTCTGACCTGATAATTCAGGGATGATGAGAAAAGTCTGCTACGATCAGACTTTGTTTCTATTTTGTTGACTGGCAGCTTTGCAGACTTTTCTTTCTATTTGTCTATATGCTGAACTGGAATGTTACTTCCTCCTGTCATGAAGATGGTTGATGTATAATATGTCTTTTGATTCATATGAATAACAAAGACTGGTATTTTTTCCTGTGAAAAAAAAAAGTTTTATTTTAAAAAAAAATTGTGTCATAAATTTAATTGAAATGCATTATCTTTTTAGCACATTTTTTTAATGAAGTGTGCAATTAATCTATTACTGTCATTTGAAATGTGAGTTTTTTTTAAAACCCTTCATCAATGAAGGGCTGCATGAATATATAACCTTCAATATGAAATTAAGACCAGCCCTTCAATCTTGATCCCTGCCTTATAGTACCATTGAAAAGCAACATTGTATATGAAAATGGATTCAAATATATTGTGTTCTAATATCATGTGTGAGTTTTAAATTAGGTCTCTAAGAAGTGTTAGCATTATGAAACCTTTGAATCAACACAAAAAACAATGAAGTACCAATAAAAACAACACCATGTAGGAAAATGGATTAAGATAAATTATGTTCGTTTATGAGTGTTGGGTTTGATCCTAATAGAGTATGTGTGAATTTTAAGTTAGACCCTTGAATATTATTTGCACTGTGAAAATTTGAAGTTAACGCTAAAATATGTTAAAATGCTATTTAAAAATAACACCACTTAATAGAAATATTAATATAATATAATAAATGAAGTAAACTTAGAGAAACTTAATCTATGTGCAATCGTAGTAGAATAGTAGCAAGTGTTTTCTCTTGTCACTCTGGTGACCCGGGTTCGATTCCCGGCAACGGCGTAGGATTCTTTTTAACAGGTTTTGTATTCAGTGAACGGCCCCGTTTGACAGGTATGATTTGTCAGTAATATTCATTGTCCACTAATTGATGATTCACAAATGGTTATGTTACTATTTAATTACTGGAACTAAGCATAACAGATCGGGGATGTAGCTCAGATGGTAGAGCGCTCGCTTAGCATGCGAGAGGTACGGGGATCGATACCCCGCATCTCCAGTAAGTTGTCGTTTTATTAACAGGAAGAAGAGCAGGCTGGGCAATTATTTATCCTTACTCTGCTATTTTCGTATGTTATTATTTTTAGTAACATTACGTTACAATTTGAGGGTATAGTTTCTCGATGTGAAGATCTTTAAAAACTTCAAAAATGCTTGGGATTACATCGATCTTTAAAAACTTCGAAAATGATTGGGATTGTGTTTTTTAGATGTTTGTAAGAATTTGATTCAAATGAAAAATGAAAAATTAGTTTTATATAATCTTATTAAAATGCTTGGGATTACATCGATCTTTAAAAACTTCGAAAATGATTGGGATTATGTTTTTTTAGATGTTTGTGAGAATTTGATTCAAATGAAAAATGAAAAATGAAAAATTAGTTTCATATAATTTTATTATTGTAATGTTTTCCTTTAAGAAGATAAAGATTATTAAAAATGACACTTTTTTTTAACAATAATGCATTATAAAAATTGAAATGTTTATCACAATTACAAGGCATGGTTTTTCCATGCTTAATGAATTTTGAGGATTTAAGATCATATCTTTTTTAATATTTTCTTTTGTAAAATGCTATAATTAAATTATTAAAATAGTTTTGGATTATCTTTATAATAAACTTTTTGCTTTGATTTTATTTTTTTAATTTAAATCTAAGATTCTAAGTCAATTCTAAAACCATCGAAATGCCTTCCACACCATAAAAGAGATATGGCTTTGGAATATTGATCCAATTAAAACTATAATGAGCACTCAATTTCTTTTGCTTGATTTTAACTTTATTTGAACCCTATGCCCCAAGTATTACTCTGAGCACTCAAATCTCTAACTCGAATTTAACTTGCTTGGACCCTATGCCCCAAGGACTCGAAAGCAAAAGAGCCAATGCATGTTCTTTGACCAAAAGAAACTATCTGTTGAAGATTTGACTAATTTGTCTTATAAATCACACATTTTCCTTTGGTAAATGCACACTAGTTCAATATATTCCCATTTTGGTTTCCTAGTTTTTTTCACCAATTGATCCCTAAGAATGAGTCATCGGTGTTTGACATAACTTAAGATGTTGGGAAGATAACACCTCAATCAACTTTAGGGTGTGTTAGATTAATCACTAAAGCAAAGTCAAGATGGATATAATATGGATGTTAGAATTGGTATCAAAATACGAATGAGCCATCAAATAATAGGGGCAATGAGGGACCAAGTTACAAGCAGTATTTCCACATTCATGCCATCTATCTGAAATTTGTAAGGGTGTGTAGTTTTGTTAAGGGATCTTATTTTTCTTTCAGTTCATTATAGCATAACAACTCCAAAATATTTTTCAATGAAATTACACCCACCCATCTTTGAACAACTTTATTGACAACAGAACTTCTGTTGGTATATGGTGTTATGTTTTTTAACCCATGTGAATGATTGGGATCCTAATCTACTGTGACTTTTGAGCTAGTAGATGGATTGATAGATGGCATACTAATATGCCAATACCATGCCTCTCCTACGAAAAGCTTGTTTAAACTATGTGATTTTTCTTTACTCAGTTGTTGCAGGAGGTGTAGAAAAAACTTGCCTGAGATTCGTCCTTGCATTTTCAAAATCTCCACAAGAATTTCCAAAATTTCAGAGTTTGAACTCTTCCTTCTCCTCATGCACCAGGGTTTGAGCCAACAAAATAATTTCTAACATTCAAGACTCCTCCTATGTTGGGGTTTAAGTTGGCACTTTGTAAAAATGAAAACCTTAGTAGTGGGAATAAACTAGTGTTAGACCCAAATACTAGTGGGTTGTAGGAGTAGAGCATGGTTTTTAGTGTTAAATCCAAAGATTCATCCTGCTAAACTTTGAGTGTCACTAAAGAATGGATTTGAATTTGGAATGAGCTATCTACTACTCAAGCCTCAAACCACCATTCAATTTCATAGTTATTTAACCAACTCTATTAATTAACATCAAAAACTAATGCAACCCCCCACCATGCATAATTACTAATACATACAAGCATATAGTATTGAAATTAATGATGGGTAATGTAAATAGTTGGATGTCAAATCAATGGTCTAAAAATTTTCATGTCTATAGCTATTCATGTGCTAATTTTATGCCTATGTGCTAAATACATTTCATGATAGAAAAAAAAAGTCCTACAAGTTATCAAAATCCAAGGCTAAGAGAGACAACCCAATAGGAATATACTTGAGAGCACACACATTAAATGCTTCAGGGAATGAAGTGGTGTCTGGGTAAAGCATCAACTAAAACTAGACCACCAACATGTTCATGGTCGATCCCATATATAGGAGGCAAGGTTCCCTCGAGATGAATTCTTCATTCTCCATTGTATCCCTTTTTGAATTCTTCATTGTGAAAAAATGTAGCTTTAGAGGTGTAGAAAGGTGTCTCAGAAGAAATAATGAGCTAGTGGATAGGTTGATTACAAAATGTAATCATTATATTAGTAGTAATTCTAATTTTCTTCAACACATGATCATAGTAACGCACAAAGTCATAAATGTTTTCAAGTCAAAAGAGGCATGAACTAATCTCTAAATAAAATGTCTCATTTATGGGATACGTTTTTAGGTGGGATTCTACTCAAATATAATAACTAAAATTGCAATTTGGGCATTTCAAATTTGCAACCTTAACTTGATTCATGTCTTTTGAATTGACCTAGATTACATAATTAATTTAGACAATAGATTGTTATAGTTGCATAGTTTTTTGTTGATTAGATTCCAACCAAAACGACCTAAAATAAGGTGTTTTAGTTGTAACATAATCTTCTCCATCAAATAACACCTCTAGCCATG
Source organism: Larix kaempferi (assembly GCA_027924585.1). Lineage (NCBI taxonomy): Eukaryota > Viridiplantae > Streptophyta > Pinopsida > Pinales > Pinaceae > Larix > Larix kaempferi. The sequence goes on along the minus strand of BSBM01001331.1, from coordinate 10,397,619 downwards.
GAACCTCATCTATTAGACTCAATAGAGTTGAGTACTGACAATGGAGTTGAGCTCTTTTCAATTGTTCATGGTTGGGGTGGAGGCATGTTTTAGAAGCTTGGTTGCTTAGTCAATAGAGGCCATTCTAGGTGAGTGACCTAACAATCGTTTTTAGTGTGGGGCCCTGAGGGTTTCTTTAATTTCCAAGAGTTCCTTTTCCATCATATTGTAAAATTCATTCAATGTTTTTGTTGCAATAGAATTATCTCCAATGTGACAAAGAAACATCCAACAATCCTATCAACTACCAGCCAACCATTAGGATTTAAAGCCTCGAAGGAGATTTTTTCACCAGGGTCATTTGGTTCATCGTCATGAAGAAGCATCCAATGAAATCTCCACTGGAAACTAAGTATAATTTATCATGTATGTTCTCTCTACCATTAAGAGATAGAATCATAGGTTCGTGTTGTTAAGATGTGGAAACTAACAACCTCGATACGTGAAGATGAAGCCCAAAGAAAGTTGATAGTGCATGTAGAAGAGGAAGATGATAACTATCAAGTGGTGTGTTTTGTCACAAGAAATCCAAACAAAAGATCATAGGACAAATCTATGGGTTGTTCCAAAGTCTCCTCATCGTCCCCTTTTTCATCCTCATGTGGCCTAGCTATAAAGAAGTCAAAAGAGAACTTGGAAGATGGAATTGAAGACAACTTGCTTTGGATGGCAGGTTATGAAAGCTAACTTGATAACTGGAATTGTAAAACAACTTGTTTTGGATGACAACTTTTTCGCTTCCAAACAACAAACTTGTTTTAAATGACAATTGTTTCCCTTCCAAACAAATTGTTTTGGATGATGGGTTTTTCTAACAAGTCAAGAAGGCTTCCATGTCACAAAATACACCATCGACGTAATGAATTCTCATGTGGTTGCCTCCATACAATATACATAAAATAACTATTTTTCTCCTCCAAATACTTTTTGTCATCCCATATTACAAAAATCATAACGAATTTATGAATGGGATTTTGAAAGGTAAATCTCTTAGTAATTCTCCATAGACCAATTAAGGTTTAATGTTAACGTTCATGTGTCTTTGCTCGATAAAATAAAAGGGTTATCGTTTTCATAGATAAACTTGTACATAGAGTGATAAGTGAAGGCTATGGTCTTGAAGATGGATTTGTTTAGAGCTTACTATAAGGTTAATTGTTCTTTCTTGAGACTGGTTTTACTTCATTGAATTCTTGGATGTGTTATTTCTGCTAATTTCTCTATATTAGTGAATGGATCTCCCCCTTTGGTTTTTTCAAAAGTTAGTGGGATTTGAGGCAGGGGTGGTCGCTTTCACCCTTATTGTTCCTCCTTGTCGTGGAAGGCTTGAGTAGGCTCATTATGAGGGCTCGAACATAAGGAAGGCTCAAAGGTATTAAGCTCACGAATTCTCGGGTTGTAACAAAACTATTATTTGTGGATGGTGTTATACTCTTTGGTTCAGGGATAGTGGAGGAGTGACATATTTATTAGGGGATCATTACTACCTTTTTTTGTGCCTCGGGTAGGGGGATTAGCCCTTGGAAGTCGTATTGTCTTTATCATGTTGTTGATTAGGACCTTCTTGCTCAAATTTATGACTTTCTTCCATATCAAATGGACCGTTTGGATACCAGTGTAAAATACTTGGGGTTCTACTTGAAGCCCAATCACTATTAAAAGAAGAATTAGGTTTGGCTCTTGAAAAAGGTCGAAAAGACGATTGATAATTGGGATTTTAGATGGTTATCCTTGGGTGGGAATTTGGTTTTGGTTAATTATGTTCTTCAAAACTTGTCAATATATTGGTTCTCCTTGTCCAAAGTACCCAAGTTCATCAGTCAATAAGATTAACCAATGTTTTTTCAGGTTTCTGTGTTCTGGGGGTTTGCACAGACAAAAGTACCATTTGGTCTCTTGGTCGAGGATTGCCTTGCGTAAGTGCTTAGGGGGGTGGGGGATTAAGAATGTGTTCTGGTTTGCAAAAGTATTGGTTATGAATAACCTATGGCAGGGATGATTTGGTTCAAGTTTATGGAGTGGTATTCTTATAGCTAAGTATTTGTGGAATATTTTGGTCTTGGAGTGGTTCAGGAGGGAAAGGAAGTGGTCTATGTATGGCTCGAATATTTGGTGGGGGTTGTTGGATTCTCTCTCAGTTATGGACCCTTGGATTGCTTAGAGGATTGGGGATGGGAGCTTGGTTCGTGTTGGTGTGGACCCATTTATTGGTGGGTGTATGGATTATAATCTCTCTCAGCCTCTTCTTACCCTTTTGAATTTGTCGAGTTACAACACTTTGTCCCACATTGCTTTGGATGGAAGGGGGGATCTTGTCAATTCTTTGTGGTTGTGGTCTTAGGATTTGCGATTAAGTGGTGCACTTGCAGCTGAATGGGAGGTGTATATCCAGTGTTTTAATAGTTGTGGCATAACTTTGAATGATCGACCTGACGAGATTGTTTGGTCTTGGAATATTGCCTTGGGGCAAGTCACGGCTAGCCTATCTTATGAAGAAATTTCCTTTATGTCAGTTGTTTTTGTTACAAAGTGGTGGTATGAGTCCTTGTGGCACTGGAGGGCTCCATTAAAGCTTAAATTATTTGGTTGGCTCGTTCTAGAACAAAATATTTTTACTTGGGAGAACTTGGCCAAAAGGGGGTTTGTTGGTCTGAGTTTTTGTTCTCTTTGTTCTTGGGTAGAGGAGTCCTTGGATCATCTGTTTGTTTTTTGTACCTTATGTATTTTCTTCGGGATCTCAGGTATGTGGGGAGGTAGTTCTTTTGAGGCAAGGTTTCACATTGGGGAGATCACTAAGCATGCATCTGTTATTGTTCCTCCTGGTTATTCTAGTTACCCTTTGGATTTTTCGATAGGGAAAACACATGTGGGTTCAAGTGGTGTTAGTATGGTGTTAAAGATGAGCAGTGAACATTATTTTGTTTGCTACATGAACTGTGGATCAAGCACCACTATTAAAGTGGAGCTGGTGGCTTGTTGGGGTTTCTTACATTTTGCTTGGTTAAAAAATATATGTTCTCTTATGTTTTTTGGTGACTCTAGAATTGTTGTGGACTGGTTTGGACACAAGGCCCATCTTCAATCCATTCTCTTGGAACATTGGCAACGTAGTTATTCAGGACTTGCAGAATAGTTACCTTTCCTTGTCGTGCAAGAACATATATAGACAATTTAATGATTGGATGGGTGGCCTGTCAAAAAGAGATCGTACTACCAGGGAAGGTATCTACTTTCATGAAGAATATAGGGACCATAAGGTGGTAGATGCGGGATCCTTTCAGGCCTTTTAATTTTTTTTTTGTTATATATTTTTTGTGATTTGGATCGACATGTTATGTTATATATGCTCGTTGGATAGAATGGACTGTTTTGGAAGCATTGTCAATGTCGTGTGATTCTTGGGTTTATTGGGATTCAAGATGTAGAATCCTTTCGATCAACTTGATGTTATAAATTGTAGGATTTGGGATAGTCTCTTTGGATGACCGCGGAGGACTTAGAAATGATGAAGTTTGTTGTTCAAATTATGTATTGTTATCTTTGATTCAATCTTTTGAATATCAAGCAACAATTGTTTTTTATGGGTGAAAAAAAAGAGTGATAAGTAAAGGGCATGTTGTTGTCATCGTTCAAGCGCTAGAAGGAAAATATTTTCTTGTTTAAGTATGGGATTTTCAATCAATGGGTTTATGTTCTTGGTTATATGTGCTTAGTGGAAAAATAAGAAAGGATAATGCCATTTTATCAAGAAAACCAAGCATGCCTTTCATAGTGCAAAGCGTAGGAAGAAGATTGTGATAATTTGACCAAGTGTGAGATCCCAAAGCAAAAGATACATTTTTTAAGTACTTATTATCTTTACTCATAATAAGGAAAGGTACAATGCTTGATAAATGAGTTTTCATTATTGTTTTCCATGCATTCAACAATGGGAGTGTGTGAACCCATTAAGTAAATTGAACATTGGGCCTTTAGAGCAAGGCCACATTGAGTATACCATTGGAAAATGACATGTTTTTATGGCACGTCAACCTTCGTTGAGTGAAGAATTAGACCAAAGCAGAATATGATGAATCATTGAGGGTTGGTTGCAAAGCAAAGGACAAATTTAGTTTACAATGCTCAGAGATTTTCTTGGTGAAGGAGGGAGATCCAATACTCAACAAGTGAGTTGGAAGCATGATACACTAAATGTCAAGAAAAGAAAAACCTAATTTTGCTAAGCAAAATAAGGACAAGGAAGACATGTGGACATGGGTGAACCCATGAAAATGGGTAAACACTTCTTGGCAAGAGAGTGTGCGGAAAAACCGTTTTGCATACCTCAATCGAGGTAATTTTAGACTCTTGATCGATCTATTATGACCTCGATCGAGGGCTCTCAATATACATGGAAAACCCTTGATTGAGGTATCAAAATGGATTAAGTAAACCCTCAATCAAGCTCCCTTTTTTATTCAATGGCATCTTATTTTCATCTTAGTTCCCTTGATAATCTATGTTTATTAACCCTCACAGACCTTGATCGAGGTATTTTGAAAATGCTTGTTAATCCCTCAATCGAGCTTTATACAATCCTCGATTGAGTTATATTGCTCGATCTAGGGTTGAAATCAACAAATCCACCCCCTTCTTGCAATATTTTCTATAGGTGCAACTTCCAAGTGGTGAAACCCCTTCATCCCTTTCATATTAGGTGGTGGAGTTGATGCTAATGGCTTCATAGGTGAATTCTAGGCATCTCATTTTCACACTTTCAATTTCATAGTATAATTTTAGATTATTTTCTTTTAAAATTTATACTTAATCTTTTTCCACAATTTCGCAAGCACTAGGAGACAAACCAATATCATAAAAACTACACAACCAAAAAGTTATAAAAAATTCAAAAGGGTATTTTTTATTTTTTCAATTTATGTAAATGGGGAAAACTTGATAGGAACACAAAGGTTTATAAAATGTGATTCAAATATTAATTAGGTGGCCTCAAAATAATAATAAAATATAGTTTTCCAAAACAAATCGAATCTACTAAGTTTTGTGTAGATCATACTTGTATTTTTTGGTTTTGAAAATTATATAATATTGAACATTGAATTAACTGATAGCAACAAACTCACTTGTTAATTTGCAAAGATAAGCATTTAATTAAATGAAAATGTGGAACATTAAATGACATTAATATATATATATTTTTAAATATCATTGGAAAGACAACACAATTCTCTACAAGTTAGTGTTTGATTGCAAATCAAAATTCATAGGAGTTTTGAGGGTTTCAATCCAAAAAGTATGCAAGGGTCAAATTTTCATTGCTACATTTTATTAAAAACTATTATCCATTTTCATGTATTCACCCACATGCATATGGAAGTTGTGGAGGGTGCCACATTATCATGATGACATCACCACAAGACAAACATACCATAGAAAAGACACATAGACCAATCAATGGTAGCCATATGATTTGATGATATCAATAGTTAAAGGGATGGTGGATTCAATGAGCAAAGGTATTGATGATGTATGAATTCCAACGTTGCCAAGTTCATACAAGCTTATGTGCTTTGTTGTACTTTTAAGTCAAATAACATATATCTAGGCTTGTATAAACATTGTTTTTCCCTAGTTGAGCACCTCAAGAGAGCATTTTCACGGATTTTATTTGAGGATTTTCAAAGACCATGGATGGACGTGACTAAGTGCTAGTAGTTGATCACTTTAGTAAGATGGTTCAATTGATTCCATGAAAGAAGACCATCATTGGATAAGAGAAATCCAATCTATTCTTTCAATGTATGTGGGTACACTTTGTTATTGATAGAGTTCATCATATTGAACATAGAAAAGAGGTTCCAAGACATTTTTGGAATGTGTAATGTGGTATGGTGAACACTAATTTGGAGAGGAGTACAAAATTTCACCTTCACAATAATGGGAAGATAGAAATGGTGAATGAGACCCTTGTTCATTATCTCCAAGGATACAACCAAAAGCACCGTAAGACAAGGGGAAAGAGGTTTTTGGATATTCTGCAATATTATAATTGAGTTGTTCACAACTCTAACAACAAATCTCTTTTTGGGACATGTTTGGGGTTTTAATCTCACACACATTTTACCTTACACTTGAAAAGGATGTTGTAGATGTTTCCATTGCTCTAGATATGAACAATTGAGGGCCGACAAGAAGAAAAACACTAGTTATAATATACATATTCATTTCTATAAAAATAACAATGCCTTCTTTAAACATATAGGAAACACCAATGAAGCCTCATCATCAAATCAACCATGTGCATGTACAATTCTTGTTATATATAAGGCTTCCCAAGACAATGCCTTAGTAAAATTAGAAAGTTACTAAAAATAATAAGTTTATCAAATGAACTAAAATATCAAAAATAATTTCAATACTACCACTTTCCAATAATTGTAGTCCCTCGTTACTAAAAGTCATAACTAAAGTACAAAATATGTACACAAAGGAAACATGCATAACTACCATTAGATGTAAGTGTTTATGTTGAATTTAACACCAAAATAAAAAAAAATGCAATCATAGGTACCAAGAAACCATTAAAAAATATTAACACTATTAAATCTTTGAATCAACTCTAAAAACCAACAAAGTGCCACTAAATCAACTCAAAAATACATTATAGTACCATTGAAAAATCAACATTATGTAAGAAAATGGATTCAAATATATTGTGTTCTAATATCATGTGTAAGTTTTAAACTAAATCTCAAAGAAAACTCTTCAATCAAGACACAAATGACAATAAAGTACTAACTGAAAACAACACCATCTAAGCAAATGGATTAAAATACATTATATTCTAATAGTGTTTATAAAGTTTGGGTTTGATCCTCGTACGATATGTCCTTAAATAGTATTAGCAGCATGAAACTTTTAAATTAACACTAAAATATGTTAAAACACCATTAAAGCATAACATCACAAAATAATAAATATTAACACAATATAAATACAGGAAGTAAACTTGGAAAAACGGCTTTTATGTACGGTCGTTGTAGTATAGTGGTAAGTATTCCCGCCTGTCACGCGGGTGACCCGGGTTCGATCCCCGGCAACGGCGTGTTTAATTTTTTAACAGGTTTTTCCATCCGTGAACGGCCCCGTTTGAAAGGCATGATTTGTCAAACCGTTGTTGTTAGCGATCGATTTCTGTTATAACCGTTGTTGTTAGCATGCGAGAGGTACGGGGATCGATACCCCGCATCTCCAGTATGGTTTGCTTTTTAGGTTTAACAAGATCTTTCTGAGTGTTGCAGGAAGTTATTGAGCTGGGCTTTTTAGGTTTAACAAGATCGGGCTGGGCTGTCGTTTTGAGCAGCCGTTACTTTGTGGATCTGTTGAATCAATTCTGCTCAGCTCTTGTTTTTTTCTACCAGAATGTCACGTGACGTGATTTATTGTTGTTTCCTTTTGTTTGGTGGTATTAAATTCACTATGGAAACTTGAGCAGACAAAATTCTTCCTTTCCACGTTGAACAACCAGAAGATATTAAATTCACTATGGAGACTAGAGCAGACAAAATTCTTCCTTTCCTAGATGTCCTTCTCACTAGGAAGGAAGATGGATCGCTAGTGCATCAAGTATACTGGAAGAAGACACACGGATAAATATATTCAGGCTGACTCTCATCATCACCCGTCTCAAAAAATCAGTATTACAAATACCCTAGCAACTAAAGCCAAACAAATATATGAAGTTGCACATTTGAATCAAGAATTAGAACACCTGGTCAAAGTTTTCAAAAGCAATGGCTACGATGAGAAATAAATTAGAAAAGCCATAGAAAAGTCCCAAAAAATAAGATGGGTTGAAGGAAGGAAAGATAACAACATTATAAAATCTATAAAACTTTCATATATCCAAGGGACAACTAATGAGATAGCCAACATCTTACGAAAGAAACAAATAGGGGTCGTATTCTCACCTCTGAATACTCTAAGAAGCATACTTAACCACACAAAAGATCGAATTGACCCAAAGAAAAGCAAAGGTAGTTACTATAATTATCCCATGTGACTGCGGAAATGTATACATTGACAAAATTAGTCGCTCTATTCAAGCAAGGTTAAAAGAACATAGCGTAGACATTATTCATGGACATACCGAAGAAATCTGCGTTAGCTGACCACTCCTTAGCCTCCAAGTACCACACTCTCCAAAATATTGTGAAAGTTATCGTCAACATCAATCACTACACAAAAATACAAATGAGAGAATCCATAGAGATCGAGAAGCACCCTCATAATACCAATTGAGATGATGGATGTAAACTAAACAAATCTTGAACACCTATTATCAACCAAATAAAAAATGCCAATAACTAATAACCGTAAGCTAATAAACTTTACATAATTAATTAAAATCACCTTAAATATAAGTTCTTAATAACTACAATATTAATTAAAATCTATACTTAAAAATTAATAAATTAATTCAATTAATTTATTTCTCTTAATTCATTAATTTAATTCTCTTCCACTAAATAAATTAATAATTACCTTTAAATAATTTTATAAGCCCTTAATAATTATTAAAATATTAACTAAAATTTATAATTAAACTTATTTAAAAATCTTTTTAAAATACAATTAATTAATTCAAACTTTATGAAAAAATACTTTAAATTGAATAAAAACAATATCATATAATCAAAACTTTCATTTGAATTTACAAATTGAAACAAGTGAATCAAGTCATTCAAGCTAAAATATAAAGGAGACATGAAAAACAAATTCATTTAATCACAAAGATTGGCCCATATCTATTTTAACTCCATATATTTTATTGTGTTAAAAGGTATCGCAAAACTTGAGATGTAAATATCAATTTTCTTAACACTAACATTCTAAGTACATAAAACATTGAAATTGGTACTCTCGAGCTTTTTGATACCTCTCGACCCATCCTAACCTTGTATTTATATGATCCATTCAAAGTTGAGATATAGAGTTAAAATGGTTATGGACCAATCCTTGTGATTAAATTACTTGTGTTGAATGTATACCTTCTAAACTAAAGTATCATGACACCACCACTTAACTGATAGCACCTTCATCATGCATCGTGACACCACCACTTAATTATTGAACCTAACACAACATTAACACAAAAGCATGTGACACAAAACCTCACATAGATACACATTAACACCTAAATTTAGATGTCCTTCGAGTATTTACATATATTATGTAAAAAAATAATATAATAAATATAGATTTTTTTGGTTTGAGTAGAAAATGTAAAATTAATTTTAAAAAGAAAAATATATATCCCTATGTAAAACACATTATAGGTAATTAATTCACTTAAATGGTAACTCTTTCTTTTACCATATAAAGTGTATTCCATTAACATCTATATTTTTTTATTATAAAAAAATTATATTTCTCAATCTTGAGATAAAATAAAAAAAACTTGAATTAATTAAAAAAAAAGAATTAATTATTATTAAAATAACCCACTAAATTAGCAATCATAAATTCCTCTATATTCCTTAATGTTTTAATGCTAAGATCCTCGGAATAATCATTACAACATATTGCAAAATCATTCTGTTTGCAATACGCTAAGGTCATCCTTAGTTTGAGACTTAGATATCGGTTTTAAGCTTATTCAAGAGATTTATTTTTAAATTCAGTAGTTGTGGAAAGCTAAGGTGTCTCCTATTTCCAACCAAAAATATTGACTCTTATTACAAATTTAAAAATACAAAACAAATAAATGGCATAACTGCAATGGCCATTTTCGGTTCCATTTGAAAATGACATTGCAACAATTCACACAACATGTTACATATAAACCAATATTAATCTTCATTGTATATTTTGCAAATATGTACTGCGCTCATATGTATGAACAAATACACATTAACCATAATACCAATCATCAATAAATCTCAAAACATTGTTAAAAATTTAAAATGTTTCATTCAATATTCTTATGAGAATCTACAACAGAGGCACCTAAGTTAACTGCCCATCCATTCGTTCTCTCTAATGCTACATTCTAGTACAAAAAAAACACTTTTATAACACAAATATAATTTTAAATTACCACAAGGTGAATTCTTATTTAATTAATCATATATTCTCAATATAAAGACCTTGTTGCATTGTATATTGCAAGGCATACATTTAGTGAAGAGAAGTGTCCTCCTCCCCCTCTACTTAGTCACTACTATGCCCAGTAGGGTCGTAGATGGTCTCGTTTTGGAATTTAATTATTGTGTTTTACATCTCATTTTGGGGTGATTCTATTAGTTAATCAAAGATTCATATTTCAATTGTAATTTGACCAGACCCACACCTTAACCAAGTGAAAGATTCATACTTCAATTGTGATTTGACCAGATCCACACCTTAACCGAGTGAGCTAGCCAGAATGGACAATCTATTTTGTTGTTTTTTGTTGTTGTTATTATTAAGCTAATACCTACACAGTTTTGAACTAGTGACCATACACTTAAAATGAGTAATTTATTAAATAAAATTTGAAGATTTTGAAATAAAAGATATTATTTAGATTTTATAATAGAAATAATATTATAAAAATAATAAAAAATAGTAATTTAATAAATAAACAAATTAAAAAAATTAAACAACTTCACAAATTAAATAATATTTTCTTATTATTTTTACGACGCGTCCAATTGTGTCTTAAAAAAAGACGTTGAAAAAAATGATTAAATGACTTTTGACATTTCAAAGAACATTAAAGCTACTTTTGTGATTTTATTTTCCGTGCAAACAATGTCGACCAAATCGACATCCATTATTAATTAGAAAATAAGAGAACAATCCTTGTATGCAAAACCTCGTTACCGGATAGTTAGTAAATAGTATGCAATATACTAGATAACATAATATATTGTTTGAAATTGAAATGGATCTTTCTACCTCAACTCTAAAACTAACTTCACTCCACGAACTCAGTAATAGACATGGATTAACCATTACAGAACTATTAAGTCAAGTCGTACGATTGCAGCATGGAATGGTAACGGTTGTTATCCAAATGAAGTGCTGAAATTTCTACATATATTTTGAACTTGTCAATCTACCCATACGAATTTAAAACCTAAACGTCTGTACATATAAACGCAAACATAAGTCGACACACATCTCCAACATATAACTCGAACATAGTAATTATTTTAGAGTCATTGAAATTCATTAAACTGGACATACAAACTTGGACTAGATAACATAATATATTGTTTGAAATTGAAATGGATCTTTCTACCTCAACTCTAAAACTAACTTCACTCCACGAACTCGGTACTAGACATGGATTAACCATTACATAACTATTAATTCAAGTCATACGATTGCAGCATGGAATGGTAGCGGTTGTTATCCAAATGAACTGTTGAAATTTCTACATATATTTTGAACTTGTCAATCTACCCATATGAATTTAAAACCTAAACGTCTGTACATATAAACACAAACATAAGTCGAGACACATCTCCAACATATAACACGAACATAGTAATTATTTTAGAGTCATTGAAATTCATTGAACTGGACATACAAACTTGGACTAGATAACATAATATATTGTTTGAAATTGAAATGGATCTTTCTACCTCAACTCTAAAACTAACTTCACTCCACGAACTCAGTACTAGACATGGATTAACCATTACAGAACTATTAAGTCAAGCCGTATGATTGCAGCATGGAATGGTAACGGTTGTTATCCAAATGAACTGTTGAAATTTCTACATATATTTTGAACTTGTCAATCTACCCATATGAATTTAAAACCTAAACGTCTATACATATAAACACAAACATAAGTCGAGACACATCTCCAACATATAACTCGAACATAGTAATTATTTTAGAGTTGTTGAAATTCATTGAACTGGACATACAAACTTGGACTAGATAACATAATATATTGTTTGAAATTGAAATGGATCTTTCTACCTCAACTCTAAAACTAACTTCACTCCACGGACTCGGTACTAGACATGGATTAACCATTACAGAACTAAACGCCTACTAGACTCCTGTGTGTATTAACTACATCACAAATTTATCTAAATGCTACATAGCAATCTTCAAATGTTAGACATCTCTGTGAAACCAAACAATCGACAATAGAATCCAGAAGTTGTCAGGCCTGAGCATCCCCTGCAAACTTGATTGCCGCTATGTATTCTTTGGGTTTGGAAAGAAAAGCATTTGCTTCAGCCGTAGTTTTGTCTAAGAGACCTTCAAATTCAGACCTTTCCCATGTGAGCCAGTGGTGAATATTATGTGGAAACGAGTGAAGCGTGCACATGGGCGCCTGCTTTTCAAGAGGATCTCGTGATGCTCCATAGTTCTCAGTCAAGTGAGGGATAACCATTTGGGTGTTGCACTTGGTTCCCAGAGTTCCAGACTCTAGCAATGGCTTCTGGAAGTAAACACACCTTGAATCTACATACAACCTGGCATTAACATTGTCCAGAGCATTTAAAACAAGATCAACCTCACTGCTCTAAAAGGAGTCGTCCAAGACATGTTGGGTATCTAGGCTCACACGATTTTGCAATGCTTCAACCTGCCAATATGGGTTGATTGCGGTGGCGGATGCTGCTGCCACACTTGAATTTTCCTGACCAATATTCCAATCCCGAAAGAGGAATTGTCTGCTAAGATTACTCTTCTCAATAACGTCATCATCCGTTATAGTCAACTTTCCCTGAATTCCACAGGAGGCTCCCATGAGGGCTAAGTTCTTTAGAAGCTCACATCCCAGAGCACCATCCCCCACAACAAATAATTTCCCATCTTGCAACCTTTTCTACATCTCTTTTCCAAACACAAAAATTTGGGCATCATAAAAACAATTCAAAGGTGCCACATCCTCTAGCCCAAGGGATTCTACAGGAAGAGATTCTGGTGAGTCGAAATAGAAGAACTACACAGCAATATAGGAATTGTTATTACTATTATACAATAAATGGATGCTCTGTTGCGTTGCCTATATAAAAACTAAATAATAAAGGGGAAATTCCATTATTTAAGACGGATTATGAAAAGCATTAACAGGTTATGGTGAGAAAGAAATACAATCTAGAAAATTGGATGAAACTTGCCAGAACAGGCTTTCACAACCTCTTGCCCAACGATTCCATCAAACATAGCTGCCATGGGATTCAACATTGCACGAGAACCACTTGAAAAATGATTGAATACATTTACATTTTCATCAACGACACTGGTATCCAACTTAATCAGGCAGGTGTCACTATCATTTAAAGCACTTTCTATATCAATGAATCTACCGGCATCTTCCTCGGAAGCAGCACAAGGGAAACGCCCAAATTGATGAACAAATTTATCTAGAGCTCAGAATGCTTTACTTATCAATTTAATAATGGTTTATTATACTAAATTCAAGCTACAGATGAAAATATCCATGAAGGATACAAATACCAGCAAGAGTCAAATTTAGCATGTATACTCAAGGCTTTTGCAACAGGCCCACACATGAAAACCATTAACATTGTTATATGTCCTGAAAAACATGGAGAGAAATTTACCTTTGACGTGCGTAAAGGGCATGTGTAACCTTCTGCAGATGGAGCTCTTTGCAAAAGTTGAAGCAAACAGTGAGTGCGCAGAACATCTGGAGCAAAATACTTCCTGTTAATGTTGTACTCGACAATAAGAAGCCTTACATATTGACATTTGATTTCTTGGCTTCACGATGTTGAACCCCAAATTAACTAGACAATTTTTGGGAGCATCAAATTGATGAGATTAAGAAAAGATTTAATGACATCAAATGGCGTGATCTGAATTCTGAGATAGCTTCCTGTTTAAGAAAAGACTAAATGATAACACATTGTCAGGTCTCTGAAATTCTGACGGAATGACAATTCACTAGCACATAAATATTTCTACACATTTGGTAAGTAATACTATGCAGATGGTATTTTATTTTTATTTTTAAATTTTTAGTATTGCGTCCAATGATAAAAAAAAATGTCTAATCAAGAGCTCTAGTCCAATAAACATTAAGAAGAAAGGTATTAAAGAAAAATAAAAAATAATATTATTTCAGTCAACCTTAATAGATCTGATGTTTTCTAATGAATTGATTTCAAACTAATTGTAAAAGGCGGAACATATAGTCTCTGCCTACGGCAGGGACTAATAAAAAGTTCTAAAGCCCTAATCTAAAAGTTGGCATAGTATCTTCTATTCAAATACAACAATATTAATTAAACCATCTTCCTTATTCGACAAAGCGAGAACGATAGAGTATCTTCTGATGATGAGTTGAACTAATTAGCCCAAAATGTCAAGAAGCTTTCAATATTTTACATATGGTTTTTAGAAATTGAGCAGAATGACTACATGTGAAAGCAATTTAAAACCAAAATTAAAATTAAATTAATAATAAATAAAGTAACTATAACTTAAACTAATAATAAAATTAAAACTAACAATAATTCAATTTAAAACCTAAATAATAAAAAAATCAAACCAATAATAAAAAAAATTAAACCTAAAACTGACTTCTTCCTAAATAAACTTACATCCCATGAGCACGTACACATATATATATTTCACGGCAATCTTACTCACTTCCCCTCAGGCTTCAATGGTCTCCTAATGATGATCCCAGAGTAGGGGTCGAAATGTCGAGAGTTTCATCTTTCCAACGCAGCTCCTCCTCCTTACTTTCAGCACTAATGTAATTATATATTATTTTTTTAAAGTTGACTCATTAATATTTGAATCACATTTTATACACCTTTGTGCTCTCATCAACATTTTTCTAATTATTTACATTAATTGAAGAACCAAAAATATCCATTTGAAGAGGAAATACTCACAAGGATCCAAAATATTTTTTATAATTTTTTGGTTGTGTATTTTTTATGCTACTCATTTTTCTATGAGCACTTTGAAATTGTGGAAAAAATAGTATAAATTTTAAAAGGATTTAAATAAAGGATATAATATGAGATCGAAAGTGTGAAAATGATATGCCATTGCATAGAGGATTTATTGAGGAATTCAGTGGCCTTAGCTACACCACCTAAGATTAATGATATAAAGGGGTTTCACCCTTTAGAAGTTGTAGCTACAAAATCATGGAGCAAGAAGGTTGAAATTCATCAATTTAAGTACTCATTGATAGAGCAACACGAAATATGGCTTGGTTCATGGTTTGGAGTTGTGATGGTATTGGACCATGTTATTGCCTTCGACCAACCCATGGCATTTCATTGATGCATGGAAATTAGTATTTACTTTTTATTCATTTTATGGATTAACCACACTTGTGGGATTTCTTGCACACTTTCTTAGGCCAACCTCCTCTTATGCACACGGTTTTTCAAATCATGGTTTGAGGAAAAATAATTATGAACTTCACCATAGTTACACATTCATATAGGGATTTACAAAAAAATATAACTCATATTTTTTAAAACACTACAATTACATCATACCCTTGTAAAATAAAAATTTACGATGCCCACTATAAAAGTGGTTGAGTAAAATTTGATCTGTGTTTGTGATTTTTGTGTAGAAATAATATGATTTGTAATTTTTTATTTAAGAACTATTAGAAATTACCTGGGTCAAGCTACAAAGCTCAATCAAGGGTTTGCTTAACCCAAGATCATTCGAGAGTTTATTGAACCCAAGATCGTAGATTAATCGACCATATGTTGCCTCCATCAACAATGGTCGATTGAGTGCTCATTTAAATGCTTGATTGAGCTATTAATAGCTCAATCAAGTGCTTAAAATCATCTTGATCAGGCATTTGAAAAAAACTGTTCACACTATCTTTTGCCAAAAAACATTGCCCATCTTCATGGATTCACCCTATCCAAACCCAAGGAGTTAATTCAAACATATGCCCCCCAAATATATATATATATATATATATATATATATGAGTAGACTTTTATATTAAGATAGCGGATTGTTAGAAAACTAGAGAATCCCAGAAGTACAATAAGTTAAAAAAAGAAACCTTAACATAATTTCTCTAGTAAGCTTATCCAAAACATAATCTGCTTCAAAGTGACATACAATACAAGCAAAATTTGAAACATTCCTACTATGCCTATAAATGTATTGACTTACATATTGTCATATTCACAAATTGTACCTAAAAAACAATTAAGAGAGTTAATAAATACCAAATTTGTGCCCACTATGGGCTTCCTCCATTAAAACATCATCATAGTCAGGGCCGCGGTCTCCACACACATATAGTTTTTTCTGTAAATGGTAAAGTAGTCTCATGCACGGTGTCTTCTTCAATGACCCTTTCTCTCACATAACCCGTGGGAACATTTGGGTACCCAACCATAGGTTGTGAGCTACATGCGAACCCCAAAATAATTTTATGGTGCATCTCAGAATCACTTTCAAGATTATCATATTTCAAGCTTTTCTCATGGAGCTTATCTTCTAGTTCTTCTTGCTTGGTTTTTTTTGAGAGAGAGAGAGAGAACCCCAAAATAATTTTATGGTGCATCTCAGAATCACTTTCAAGATTATCATATTTCAAGCTTTTCTCATGGAGCTTATCTTCTAGTTCTTCTTGCTTGGTTTTTTTTTTTTTTTTTTTTTGAGAGAGAGAGAGAGCGAGAGAGCGAGAGAGAGAGCGCGAGAGAGAGCGCGAGAGAGAGAGCAAGAGAGAGAGAGAGAGAGAGAGAGAGACTTTCAAGATTATCATATTTCAAGCTTTTCTCATGGAGCTTATCTTCTAGTTCTTCTTGCTTGGTTTTTTTTTCCAGAGAGAGAGAGAGAGAGAGAGAGAGAGAGAGAGAGAGAGAGAGAGAGAGATATTATATGGCTTGCATCATTTATTCCAACTACGATGTCATTTGTCTTAATATCTTCTTTATCTCACCATTCCCTTCATCACTATGCCAACCAAAGTGAGATAAATTTTCCATACAAATTAACAAGGTAGGGCTTGTTATCGCATGCCCCTAAGACACTTCTAATGATATGTAAGAAACTACAGGAGTCATAACCTTATCTAGGTCCCTTCTTGAGGAAGTTTTGTAAGGTCTAGTGAAGATAAAATCAACTTCATGACTCGAAGCACACTAAAAATCTAGAAGTGATATTTCTAAAAGCCACATAAAAATCCAAAGCTAAAAACTTTGAGCATGAAAGGAAAAAATAAAGAGGACTTTAGGGGACAACCATAAGCACGACATTCCCTTTAAATAACATCCTAGAGTTCCCAATACAAAAACCACATGAAATTCCATCCAAGATCATTGCACCAAACCTGAATACTTGCCATATTATCCCACCTATGTATGAGAAATCCAATAAATGCACCATAACTTCAAACATGCTTGGGATTGTAAGCATATGAGTGAGGGGATTAACAATATGCATAAAGGATAGTAATTTCTCCCTTGTGCACCATATAGTGGTTGATATGACATGCAAGGGGTTCATGCTCCAAACTTTGACACTTGTTTAAATTCCCTCCTTTACCACCTACCATGGTTAGGGGGAGAACTATGAACTTATAAAATTGAATAAAATATGAGTCCAAGGGAGAATTAAGGGATCCAATACATCTCAGGGGGTCCCCCATTTTCGATCACTTCCACCTTGTCCAAGTAGATAGCATCATTTTCCATATGATCTACCAAGGTTTCGTTATCACTTTGGATATGATAGAACTTAACATCATTCAAAGATGCTAGAAGTCCATATATTATCACCCAAATCTCACACACATGCGACATTTTGACCATTATTGCAGAAGGACATTATCAACGTGCAACATGAAACTCATTAGCATAATCCTCATCAAAATTTAAAATGAGAATTGAACCTTAGAATGACAAAGTCCATCATTTTCTACAACTGCAAAATTGTTTTCTAGATACCCGCATGGATCCGTGCAGGAAAAGTCTTGAAACCCCCGCGGTTGTACCAATGTACATACCATTAATTCTCTGTGGTGCATTCAAGGTTCACAACAACATTTTTGGCTCCAAGAATTTGAATTGGCCTCTTCACATGCTTGGGATCATTCAATAGCCCCATGCATGTACCCTTGGAACCACTTCATGAGATGGAGCATTCAAAATGAGAACTAGATGTTTCAAGACCTCAATTTGGCTGATAAAAGAAATCCTTGAGCATGCATTCAAAAAGATAAATCTCGATCAAGGTTATGCTACAAATAATTTGTATTGGAGCTCATCTTTCACACATATTCTCATCACCATTTGGCATTCCAATCTCCCTTTGACTTCTTCTTCAATATGCAAGTGTTTCTCCTCATCATTACAAGTTAGTTAGCAAGAAATTTGAAAGAGTTCAAAAGGACCCATCCCTAGGGAATATTATTGGCTACCATTGGAGCTTCATTATTTTAGGTGGCGCCATTTGTATTCAAGCTTTTCCATTGGACAATACTATATGGTTGGATCTAACTCATTCTCTTTGTTTTTAGGGCATTAGCACTTGTCAATATTTTATTCACATCCTTGTTTATTGAGTTTTGCTTTAGCTTGTTAGTGTATGGTCTACTAATCATCACTTACATTGTTTCCTTGGTTAAAACCTGTAAGGATAAGGGAGCATTGCTCACTCTTGGGGCATTTTTCCCAAAACAGTATTGGGGACTCCATTATTTGTTTTTATTAGTTTTCTTATCTATAGGTTGTCATTTACTTGGTAAATGAAATGGGGTGTTTTGTAGGATCATACTCTTGATTTTCATTTCTCTAACCATTAGGACTTTCAGGCTCAAGGCCCACTTCCATCCAACTTTCGGACTGTGTGTTTCCCAGTGTCTATTTTGAGTGAAATTGCGTGACTTTCTCTTCTATAGCTGCACAAATAGTGCAAGTATTCAATGATTTATGTGTGCGGAAAACATGTGTGGCTTATGTAACTTGCTACCTGCACAACCACATGACTATGTCTCAAAAACCCACATGGTTGTTTATTTTTTTTAGTTTTTCTTTCTTAGTTACACTACAAATTGTAGTCTCAATGGCTGCCTATGCATACTAAAGAATTAATTAACAACTAATAAGATGCTTTTAATTCTTTAATAATCAAATCACATAGCAAAGGCTTTGAGGTCCCCAATGAACCTCCTAGCTCTCACTAGAAGTAGGTTATATCATCATACATTGTTTTTCATGGAAATTATTAGTCTAGGAAAAATGAGTAAACTTACATTAGTTTTACACTCTTTGCTTCTTGCATATTTCTTGTTTAAAGCAAAATTAGATTAGCTCACATATACACACAAACAAGGGACCTAAAGACTTCTCTCACTTTGAGTATGCTCTTTGTCTTGCACTCATAAGTGATCTTGATAAATAAAGAAAAAGTGGAAGGCTTGAAATAACTCCCTTATCACATTTAAAGCTTGGTATAGTTGTCTTTTGCAAACATCCTTCACAATTAGAAATTAATTAGGAGGAGTAACAGACCATCAATGTTCATATATCTTTTCTTTATAATTATCATAAGTTAGTTGCAAATTTCCACTTTACTTTGCTTTCAAACACATGTGTGTATCTCTCACTTGAAGCATGCACCAAGGGACCTAAAGACTCTTTCCATTTGAGTACACTCTTCATATTTCACTTACAAGTGATCTTGATGACTCAAAAAAATAGAAGGTTTGAAATACCTCCCTTGTCACACCATTAATCAAATTTTCACCCTAATAAAATAAACTTGCAATGTAATTCTCAACCAACTAAAATCCTTCATCAAGGACATCACAAAAAAAAAAAAGTTAGGCTAGAATTGATTGGGCTAAGCATCCAAATAATGCCTACCAATCTTCTTCATTTGAAACAAAAGTTGTTGTTGCTTCATTATAGGGAACTTTTTAAATCCTACTACATGATCAAACCTGGATAAGAAAGCACAGCGCCCAAGGACATAAAATTAGAGGCAAAGTTGCTTTTGTTCAGCAAATTGAGCTACCCAACTCTTTATGGATGTAACACTTAACCATTTGAGGCTAAAACACTTATCCACACTTGACGTAGGTATTTTAGTGGCCAAAAACTATGATTGCACTAGGTGGCATTTGTGGGATGCATTTGCACCTAAGTCAGATTCCGTTGGATATTGGAAATATTTCCAGTCTTTATGGAACATAGCCCCAGTACTCCTTGTTATAATTGATTCATTCATACCTTCACTAGACATCTTCGGTGGGTTCATAACCATCCGATAAGAGATCTATTGAAAGGCCTAGCGACAAATTTGATGGAAAGGATGCTAGGTCAATTAAGGAAAATTCATTGTTGTTTTTTATTACAAATATTATATAACGTAATTAAAAAGAACCCACTCTTGGCACCATTTCCAAACACTTGACACATACTTTTACACTTGCACCATATTGCATATGTTATTGTGGTTATCATATTTTTTCATTTGCAATTGTGCTTTATTCCCTACATCCTTACCTTCATTTTATCACACAAAAACAACCATTGAGAAACTAAGAGATACCTGACAGTCTCAAAGACTGCAAGGCCTCCCCCCAATTCAAGGTAGTGTATTAACACTATCATCTCCCCATAGATCACGAGGGATACCATAATTATAGTGGCATTCACGGGAATCTATGATTGGATAATCCATACTCGAAAATACCCTGTTAGGATCTCCTCCTCACTCCTTAGGTGTACCCTCATCACCATCAAGTAGAGGATCAACATCCCCATTATCACCCTCCTCATCACCTTGAGGAGGTAATACATACCAACCAATGGATATCCCTATGCCCCTGTTGACATTTCCATTTATGGCAAGTTTGATTCTCCCAGACTTATACAAGATGATAAATGACCCCATTCAACACAACCCAAATTGGCCACAAATTTCAGCCACACATCCCTCTGAAATTGCTAAAAAGAGGGTAAATAGGGATATGACCTAGCCAACCATGTGATGTCATTTTATATATGGTGCTCTTCTAACACTATAGTCAAAGATTCAATTCGCCTTCATTTATTCCAGAGAACCCTCATAGGGATGGTTGTAACCCACCTAGAACTAAAAATATTTTATGTTGTGGAAAAACATTACTTTAAAATTTATTGTAAAGTTTTATGTTATTGACCAAGGATGGTCAAAGATGACTGTAATTGAATATTTTATTATTTAATAAATAAAAGAAGAGACACCTATCCAAAGAGGAATTTTGAAGAGTGTTCACTGACCCACTAGGAGGAATGATCTGGTGTAGAAGACAAAAATTTCCAAATGGAAACAACAACATTCACTTTCTAGCTGATGTAGGAGGCATCTTCCCTAAATTGTGGTCATGTTCCCAAGAAAGGAGGAACTGAGCAGGTGGCTCATTAAACTCAAAACTGACCCAAATACCTAGGAAAGCATATATCCATCAAATGAGCAGGAGGTTCACACATTAGAACCTTGTGGATTTGCTGCATACTGAAAATTTAAGCACACAAGAGGGTATTTGATGAGGGGAAAGTTAAAGTGAGATTGTTGGTAGTTTGTCTACAAGTTCGATTGCTGAGTTATAGAGAGAACATAACAAGCTTCTACACTGTGTCTTCATCCCAGTGGTTCAGTGAACAGGCTCGGGGGTCCTGAAGCAAGTAATCTTGGTTGTTTCAAGAGACAGTTGGGAGGAACGGTCTTCTTTGGATATTGTCAACTTCAAAAGTTAACAGGCTCTTTACTGTTTTATTTGTTTACAAATAAATGTTTATTTCCGTTGATGAATAATTTATATTTTCTATGGGTTTATATACTGTTAGTGATAAATTACTGTTAGTATTCAGATTAGGGTTTATTTTAAACATCAAGAATATATGATAAATGGATGGTAGTAGGATATCATTGTTTCAATGAAATATACTGTTTATGCAAGTAGGCTAATGGTAGTTAAAACTATCCCACACAAGTAATCTACTTACAATATATCTATATATAAATACATAAATAATAATTATCATCAACTTGAAGGAGTTTCATTCTGTAAGTAGAATACTTCTCTTAATAATATATTATATATATATATATCACTTTCACACCATATTTATAGATTATATACAGTTAACATTAGCTTAAGATCGAATCAAAGCACATAATAATTCCAATACATTAAAACAGAGTATATGTTTCCATAGCTAGGGTATGGCACAAAATCAATAGTAAATTTCTTATTAATCTCATTCTTTTACAGAATAAAAAGAGTGCATCCATAATTATAATAATTAAAACAACATAGCCATTATCGATTGTTTCAGACAAAACAAATTCATCCTTTTTAACATATATAGAGAATACATTTCATCAGTGAGGGCATTGCCTAGAATTCGTTAACAATCTCTATATAATGACAAACTCAGTTGTTGGTAATCTACCTTACAAAACTCCCCGGATCCGGGTGTTAACGTGGCATCGGCCTTAGTTCTCGCCCACACGGAACCGCCTTCACATGGCTTCGGCCCTAGCCAACACGCTCCAAAACATGTTACGGCGAATACAACACACCTGTTAGCTTGCTCCACTGTCTAGCACTCCCCCCACGATGACGGTGATTATTTAAGGCTGGAGGACAAGCCCCAAGATCCAACCCTCATTCCTTTGATTTCATGACGATAGACGTTGATTGTTGGTGCGAGATTCCAGTAATTCTGACACCCTTTTCAAGGATGACAACCTGCAACATTAATGACCTCCATGAGAGGGAAATGGCTTGGGTTGGCTCCTTAAATCCAATTGTCGACATGCATTCCTGCTCTACTGCTGATTTCTCTATCTGGTTTTTCCTTGTGGCCCACTCTGCACAGCTCCTGAATGCTCTTAGACGTCGTGACGCCATGACTCGATCCAGAGGCACCCCTCGTCATGGTGGTGGAAGAAAGGGATCTAGCTATGGAAGACGGCCTAATGTTTCCATGGAATGGACGGTTATGAATGGATACGCAGACCTCATCTCTGCGTGAAATCATAGTCTCATTGATGGTTGGGAATCTCGTAGGGTAGCGGCTCTCCTGGCCTCGGGAAGAAATGGGGGAGCAATTAACCATTACTGGCTGCTGAAAAATATGATGAGTACCTTGGTTGAATAAATGGAAGCGAGCTGGGATGCCAACACCAGAATGGTTCGAAATATCAAATTTACTCTGACTGAAGCCTCAGATCGCTTGAACACCTTGGATGCCAATATGACCTGGGATATCTTCTCCCTGGGGCGCCATTCTGAACAGGAGACTCAGGATAATAATGTAGTGGCCAATGAACCTGAGGTGCAGAATGATGGCTCTGATAAGGAAAATTCCACAGTGAGAAAATACTTGGCTCCGGCGCCCGCAGCGTTGGCCAACCATGTGGCGCATGAAGGTAATGGACCCTTAGGTTCATCTCCCCCTACTCTCCCCTCTCGGGGGACTTTTGAAGATTTCTATGTTGGTTGCCTCATCCTTGAGGAGGAACCAGAAGAACCACCTTCATGCCCCTAGACGGGCCACGCCAGCTCCGGGTTATCTATGTGATCTCCAGCTTTCTTGTTTTTATTTGCTTTACAGTATGATATCTAGCACTCATAGACAATATGTTTTATTTTTTTGGCAAAATTCCCAGTCTTTTTTATGGGAAGGCCTCACTCAGGAGGTCTCAATTTTGTATAATGACAGTAATTTCAGTATTTTTAAGCGACTGGGATGGTGGCTTCATCACCTGAGGCCTCTAGTCTGCACTAGAATCTTCGGTTCTCTATGTATTTCTCGCCATCTTTTTTGTCTCTGTTAATTAAATTGTAGTCTGCAACTTACAAAAAAAAATTTACCTTACAAAACTTAGTCACTGTAATCAATTTTAAGGTTAAAATCTTCTATAGTCGAGCTAAAACGAATCCATTATTTTAGTAAACATAAATTTAAAAACGTAGTAGTTATGGCAGTTTCTAGCCAAACCGTATAACAAATTCCATTATACAAACATAGTTTATATCTATATCTTATAATCAGGGCTCTGCCTAGAACAAGTAAAACAAATTCCATGTTTCTCAATACAAAGAACAGAGCACATAAATATATTTAGGGCTTTGCCCAGTTTTAACAAAAAGAAAACAAATCCTTTATTTAATATAAGAACGAGAACCCATCCTCACAGTTTGCGATATCAAATCTCTTTATAACCTCTTACATAAACAAAAACGACAGCAAAAGGTTAAACAAAGCTATCACATCATTGGTAAAATTCCTCTATCCATTGGTATAACCAAGCACACTCTCCGCTTAGGGCTTTGCCTAGTTTTTAATTAAATCAAACTCTTTATTTCATAGGAAACAAAGAACGCGTCCAACCTAATACGAAGTTAAAAACAAAGTATACATTTTTGAAAATTACAATTAGTACAAGATGGGATCGAATACCTTAACTAAACACAGGAGTAGCTAATTTTTAGTCTTCACGAAATATATACAGAACAGAGACCAAAAATCGCATTGGCTGCAAGACATGTAATTATTCAAAGAAATTATACAGTAAGGTTTATCAAAATAGCACAGAGACCATATCCCTTCCCACCGACTCCAAGGTCTGGGAACAAAAGATTTCTAAGTATAAACATTAATTCTATATAATCAATTTTTCTTTTACCTGAAGGCTTACATCAAAATTATTAATGGGAGAAACCCCAACTGAAAGCATGTAGCCCAAAACCATATTACAAAACAACAACGTTGTACAATTCTCCATTTTGGATTTCAAAAACTAACTAACCCTAAAGCAGACGAACGCTGAAAGCAAACAACAACACAGGCATCGTTGACAGGGATGTTCCAAGAAGGCTGAGGCTTACCGTGGCTGCTCCAACACATTGGAGCTTCCACCTTCCATCGTTTTACTACCGAGCTCCCAAAACACGACCTGAGAACATATGAGAAGCACAAACCCTCCTACCAACACACGCAAAGAACGCAACACATTAGAAACTAATCATTTTTGTTAAATAAATTTAAATGTCTGCAAAACAAAGAAAAACGAAGTGCTTACCTCTGGAAATTCCTCCGTAGCCACGACAACCCAACATCTAACATCTGCGTGGAGTCTTCTCCATAGCCATGACGACCGAGAGCTTGGCTCTCATAATGCAAATGAGAAAAAAGAAAAATCAACTTAGGTGAGGATTAGTGTTTAGCCACCAACGTGGAGCCCAAACCCCAAGTCCTTCATGTGGCCTCGTTAATGCATCCAGCAACTATCCACTACCTTTGAAATTATTACCTCCCTTTCTATAGTCTTTGCACATGCGTTTAAACTTGGATTAATACCATCAATTTTTCTAGTTAGGATACCCACTTCTCCTAAGTTGAAGTCTTTGATATTTTTGGAGATTTCTTCTTAAACCCTTAGCTAGAGTATTCTCTTATCTTGTAACTTAATTTAAATCTTCAACCCTTTATGTTTGTTGGTAGTTAGAATCCTTACCTAAAATTTGTACAAGGATTTCAACATGCATTAGCTTCACGAAAGCTATGTAAGCCCAAGGTCGTCACAAGAACATCCCTTCAAACAAGAGAATGTAATCAACATTTCAACATAAAATCTACGTAACTAATATAAAATAGCATTAGGACGTATGAATTATTATCCGAAAAATAAACATCGACAGTGACATGATGAGAAAACAAAACTAACATGCACTTCGCAAAACAAGTAGAAATAGCCAGTGCAAGTTTACACTACAACAGTTAACAAAATAAAGAAATAAATCTTAAGGAAAATTGTATAACTTAGTAGCAATAATAGCATATACAAAAAAAAAATTATTTATGGATTTTTGAGTTGTTACATGTGGTATCAGAGCATGGTTACAAACACTAGGCCTGAAAATTGGCTCAACTCATGCATTCCATATCAAACAGGAAAACAAAAAAAATATTGACTTATGTTTAAATTGTTTATGTACGGAAATATAAATTTCTATTTTGCAGGAAATGGAAGGAGTAGAGGCATCTGCTGAAGATGGAATACATCACAGTCATGAACATTATATGTTAATAACGATAATATATGGATGGAACTGAATAATGATAGAAATAATAACTCAACATAATTACTTCAAACTGTGAGAGACTTAAAAGCTGAAATACAAAATGTTAAGGAAGATAACGAAAGAATTCTGAGGGCACAAGAAGAATTAAACCATGTATTGCTGAGTAAATTACATAATGAAGAGAAGGATAAAAGGAAATAACCTGAATTTGAATCTGGAACTGTATCTTACAAGCGTAAAGGAAAAACGTTAAAATTTTCTGATAGTGAAAGTAATTCCTCCACATAAAATAATGTTAAGCCACATAGAGAGAAATATAATTATTCCAATGAAAGCAGTGACAGTAAACCTAAAAAGAGAAAATACAAACCTTATGAAGAAATCTCATGAGAGTTTAAAAAGATAAAGACGAATTAGAAGGAGACTGCATTTATATAGTTTAACTTCTCGACGTTTCGAGCCACAGAGTAGGGCTCATCAATGTTTAATGGTGAGGGGAAAAAATGAGAAGAAGCGGAGGCATGGCTGTCTGGAATAAAAAAGTATTTTCAAATCTATAATTACTCAGCTAGACTAAAAGAAAAAATGGCTATCTATAACTTAACTATATGGTGGCGGGACATAAAAAGAGTGAAAAATATTAAGGAAAACTATGTAACTTGGAGGACCTTTAAAAAATACTTTAAGAGAAAAATTTTGTCTGAACAATATTACGAAGAAAGGGCTAAGGAATTTTACAATCTAAAGCTAGGTTCGATGACTATGAAGGAACTAAGTAGTAACTGTTTAAGTTTACCATGTTACGTACCTTATATCATTGATGAAAATCCCAAGATACAAAGGTTACTAAGTTGCTTACCTCTTAGCTTTAAGGACAAAATTGAATATGATAATCCTAAGACCCTTGAGGAAGCTACGTGGAAGGCTAATTTCTGTTTTGAACAAAGCATAAATAAAAGAGAAGGTTTACCTAACTGGAAATCTAAAATATCAAATAACTTTGAACAAAGAAGAAACAATTTTAAATTCAACATAAATTTTGGAAATGGTTCCCGGAATTATCCTAAAAATAATTTTCAAGGAACAAATTTTAAGAGTAATACACAACATAATTTTTCAGCAGTAAAGAACAGAGAAATACCTAATACACATGTTAAAAATAATGAACAAAGAGAACCTGTAAAATGTTGGGATTGTCAGGGACCTCATTATGCAAAGGACTTCCCTAATAGAAAGAGGAATTTCAACAACGTGCATACAGTGCAGGAAGAAGCAAATGTTGGTGACATAGCGAACGAGATTCCCATAATTAATGCAACTTTGGAGAATCGACAGGATGATCACTAGACATCTATGGTTGATATAGAAGGTATGATAAAGAACAAACCAATTTCTATTTTGATAGATCCAGGTGCAAGCCTAAGCTATGTGTCACCTAGTATAGCATAAAGTTGTAATTTGCAATTGAATAAGTTTGAAAAGTCTTGGCTGGTACAGTTAGCTACAGGAACTAAGACAAAAGTAGGTAGCTATGTTAAAGATTGTGAAATGTTTATGAGTCAATTCAAAACTCATGTGAAATTGAATGTGTTACCTATAGGATCATATGATGCTTTAATAGGTATGGATTGGCTGGAAAAACACAGAGTAGTTTTAAATTGTTTTGAGAAAACATTTACATGCTTAAATGAAAAAGGAGAAACTGTCATAGTGAAAGGAATTCCTAGGAAAGTTTCTGTTAGACAGATTTCAGCCTTACAAATGAAAAAGTATGTACGTAAAGGTTGTAAAGTTTTTGTTGTACATGTAATGAATGATGAACACAAGAATAAATAAGATAAATTAAAATTTGAAGACATACCAATCTTAAAAGAATTTTCAGATGTATTCCCGAAAGAGATTCCAGGATTACCTCTGAAAAGAGAATTGGATTTTACTATTGAGTTGGTACCTGGAGCTGTACCAAATTCAAAGGCCCCTTACCAAATGAATATCCTAGAACTTAATGAATTAAAACTACAATTGAAGGAGTTAATAAATAAAAATTATATAAGACCAAGTGTATCTCCTTGGGGAGAACCTATCATATTTGTTAAAAAGAAAGACGGTACCTTACGCCTGTGTATAGATTATCGTCAGTTAAACAAGATGACAATTAAAAACAGATATCCATTGCCCCGCATAGATGATCTGTTTGATCAAGTACGTGGAGAAATGATATTCTCAAAGATAGACTTGAGATCTAGATATCATCAAGTCAGAATTAAAGATGAAGACATATTTAAAACTGCATTTAGAACCCGTTATGGGCATTATGAGTTTGTAGTTATGCCTTTTGGGCTAATGAATGCTCCAACAGTTTTTATGTGTTTAATGAACAATGTCTTAAGTAAATATTTGGATAAATTCGTAATTGTCTTCATTGATGAAATACTGATTTATTCAAAAACTAAGGAAGAACATGATGAACATTTGCATATAATATTACAAGTTCTAAGAGAACATAAAGTATACGTTAAATTCAGTAAATGCGAATTATTTAAAGATAAGATACAATATTTAGGTCATGTGATATCCAAAGAAGGAATATCAGTTGACCGGGATAAAATAAGAGCGATAAATGAATGGCCTGTCCCTAAGGATGTAATGGAAGTGCGATCATTCATGGAAATTACGGGTTATTACCGAAAATTCATAGAAGGATTTTCAAGAATTGTGAATCCTATAACATCCTTACAGAAAAAGGGAAAGAGATTTGTATGGGATTTAAAATGTGAAGAAAGCTTTAAAAAGTTAAAAGAATTATTAACTACCGCACCTATCTTGAAAATAACAGATCCACACAAAGACTTCGTTGTATGCACTGATGCATGCAATGAAGGCTTAGGTGGAGTTTTAACTCAAGAAGGTCATGTAATAGCATATGAATCAAGAAAGTTAAAAATACATGAAAATAATTATGCTACTTATGATTTAGAGTTGGCTGTCATAATTCATGCCTTGAAAATGTGGCGCCATCATCTAATCGGTAGAAGATTTCTATTAATGACCGATAACATAAGTTTAAAAGATTTCTTTGATCAACAAAATCTAAACGCCAGGAAAGCAAGATGTTTAGCTTTCCTTCACGAATATGATTTTGAAATCAAACATATAAAAAGGAAGGAGAATAAGGTGGTTGATGCTTTAAGCAGAAACGCAAGACTGAATTTTATAGCCGTTGTTAGCATCTACAAAACATATTTGGAAGATAAGTTTGAAGATAGAATAAAAATGGATAAAAATTATCAAAATTTAAAAGAAAAAGTTGCGGAAAACGAATATGAAAATATAAAAATAGATTTCAGTTTAAATGAAAAAGGTTTAATGCTGTATAAAAATAGATTATATGTACCTAATGTACCAGAAATTAAATTACTGATCTTAAATGAAGTACATAAGAGTCCTTACTCATGACATACTGGTTACCAAAAAATGATAACAATGCTAAGAAAAGATTAGTTTTGGCCTAACATGAAGAATGAAGTGGCTGAATATATAGCTAGGTGTATTGAATGTCAGCAGGTTAAAGTTGAGCATCAACACCCAGTGGGTCTATTACAGCCATTACCAATCCAGATCGAAAATGAGAAATTATCAGTATTTATTTTATAACAGGACTGCCTAAAAATCAAAAGCAAAATGATTATGTGATGGTAGTAGTAGATAAAATTAGCAAGACAACTCACTTTATACCTGTTAAATCTACTTATAAGGTTGTTAATATTGCTGATGTATTTATGAAAGAATTTTTTCATTTGCATGGAGTTCCTAAGATAATAATTTCTGATAGAGATTCTAAGTTTACTAGTAATTTCTGGAATTCATTGTTTAAAGGATTGGACACTAAATTAAATTTCAGTACAAGTTATCATCCGCAAACAAATGGACAAACTGAAAGAGTAAATCAAGTTTTAGAAGATATGCTTAGGATGTATGTTAGGGATCAACCAAACAAATGGGAAGAATATTTGTACTTGGTCAAGTTTGCTTATAACAATCATTATCAAGCTTCAGCTAAACTTACTCCTTTTGAAATACTGTATATTCGGAAGTGTAATACTCCCATTTCATGGAGTAATCCATTCGATAGATTAATGTTAGGACCAGAATTGTTGAAAGAATTGGAACTAACGGTGAAACAGGTACAAAGCAATCTAAAAATTGCACAAGACAGACAAAAGAGTCATGAAGACCTTAAAAGAACTAAGAACGAATTCTAAGTGGGTGAGCATGTCTTTGTCAAGGTAAAACCCAGAAAAAACTCCTTTAAGTTGGGGAGTTGTTCTAAATTAACACCCAGGTATTGTGGACCATTTGAGATATTGTCAAGAGTTGGACCAGTGGCTTACCAGTTAGCTTTGCCACCTAATCTCAAAGTACATAACTTGTTTCATATTTCTATATTAAAAAAATATCTACATGATGCTACTCATGTAATCGATTGGAATGTTATCTAGGTAGAACCAGGAGGATATTTTCAGGTGGAACCAGACTGTATCCTCGACAGGAGATAAATTTTTATCCGGAATCGCACCATTGGACAGGTAAAGGTGCAATGGAAGCACCTTAGTCCAGAAGAAGCAACCTGGGAATTGGAGAGTCACATGCAGGAAGCATATCCAATTTTATTTCAGGAAGACTAAGAAGATACTTAAGCAACATCGAGGAGGATGTTGAATTTAAGAAGGGGTGTTTGTAACCCACCTAGAACTAAAAACATTTTATGTTGTGGAAAAACATTACTTTAAAATTTATTGTAAAGTTTTATGTTATTGACCAAGGATGGTCAAAGATGACTGTAATTGAATATTTTATTATTTAATAAATAAAATAAGAGACTCATATCCAAAGAGGAATGTTGAAGAGTGTTCACTGACCCACTAGGAGGAATGATCTCGTGTAGAAGACAAAAATGACAAATGGCAGCAACATCATTCACTTTCTAGTTGACGCAGGAGGCATATTCCCTAAATTGTGGTCATGTTCCCAAGAAAGGAGGTACTGAGCAGGTGGCTCATTAAACTAAAAACTTACCCAAAGACCTAGGCAAGCATATATCCATCGAATGAGCAGGAGGCTCACACATTAGAACCTTGTGGATTTGCTGCATACTGAAAAGTTAAGCATAGAAGAGGGTATTCGATGAGGGGGAAGTTAAAGTGAGATTGATGGCAGTTTGTCTGCAATTTGATTGCTGAGTTACAGAGAGAACATAACAAGCTTATACACTGTGTCTTCGTCTTGGTGGTTCAGTGAACAGGTTCGAGGGTCCTGAAGCAAGTAATATTGGTTGTTTAAGGAGACGGTTGGGAGGAACGATCTTCTTTGGATATTGTCCACTTCAAAAGTTAACGAGTTCTTTACTGTTTTGTTTGTTTACAAATAAATGTTTATTTATGTGGATGAATAATTTATATTTGCTATGGGTTTATATACTGTTAGTGATAAATTACTGTTAGTATTCAGATAACCACTTATACTATGAAACGAGAACTATATACTATGAACGAGAACTCTAGCCATAAAAAAACACTTTTTAACGTCATTTAAAACACGAAAAAACAACCCCAAAACGAAAAGTGATGATACTGGTATCAACCTTTTTTGTTTCGAGGTTAAAATTACAACTTTTTGGTAACCCAAGCGGTGTCGTTGCAACCGAAACCCTAAAATTACAGCTTTTATGACATTGTGGCATAAACAACTAGCATCGTTGCAACAAAAATACCAAAATCAAGCACCAAATCCAAAAGAGGTGCTAGCAATGTCACCTCTTTTTCCTCTTCGATTGTAATTACACCGTTTCGAAACCATTTCCTATAAATAAATAAATAATAAATAAACCTCTAATAAAATCTAGAAAAAGCATATTTGAAAAAAAAAATGAATATTTAGAAGAAAAAAAACAATTAAAAAAATACACAAGGAAATACATAATAAAACACAATTAAAATAATAGAAGAAAAAAAAACCAAAAACACCTTAAAAAAAAAAAAAAAAAAAAACCAAACAAACTATTAAAAAATACAAATCTAATAAAAAAAAAAAAAAAAATCTATATAAAAAAACAAAATTTATAAAAAAGGAATTAAAAAACCAAACAAAATATTAAAAAATACAAATCTAATTAAAAAAAAACAAAATTTAAAAAAATCTATATAAAAAAAAAACAAAATTTAAAAAATCTATATAAAAAAAAACAAAATTTAAAAAATCTATATAAAAAAAATCACGCTACATGCCGGGCATTGAGTGCTGGTGCGATGCTGGGCATCACGCTTGATGCCAGGCATCGCGCTCGATGTTGGGCATAAATCTTGATGTCGTGCATCAAGCTCAATTCCGGGCATCAAGCTCGATGCCGGGCATCAAGCTCGATGTTGGGCATCGCCCATCAACCCACCTCGTGACCATTAAATGAGTTTTTCGAGTGTTGGCGCGATGCTGGGCATCGCGCTCGATGTCGGGCATCAAGCTCGATGCCAAGCATCAAGCTTGATGCCAGTTTAATGGTCACAAGGTGGGTTGCTGGGCGATGCCCAGCATAAAACTTGATGCCTGGCATCGAGCTCGATGCAGGGCATCACCCAACAACCCACCTCGTGACCATTAAATGGGTTTTTCAAGTGCTGGCGCGATGTTGGGCGTCGCGCCCGATGCCGGGCATCGCTGGCGATTCGCGCGATGTCGGTCATCGCGTAGCAACCCACCCCGTGACCATTAAATGGGTTTTTTTTTTTTTTTTTTTCGTTTCTTTTTGTTTTTTTTTTCGGTTTTTTTTTCATGTTTTGGTTTGTTTTGTGTTTTTTTTTGTGGCTTTTTTGTGTTCGTTTGTGTTTTTTTTTTGGTGTTTTTTTGTGTTTTTGTTTTTTTTTGTTATTTTAATTTTAATTTTTTGTTTTTTATTATTATTTTTTGTAAGTGGCTTGTTATTTTTAATAGTTTTTTTTTTTAAGTTTCTAAATAATTTTTCATTTTTTTTAGTTTTTTCAAATTTTAATTTATTTTATCTTTTGTTTTTCATTTCTTGAAACTTTTTAAACATTTTGTTATGTTTTTTTGTGTTTTTTAGTTTTTTTTTTTAAATTACAATTTGTATGGTTTTTTTCATTTTTTTTTCTTTTAAAAAAAATTTAAAACCTATTTGTAACCCAACGAAGGAAAGAAGTGTTACTAGAAGCACCAACTTTCGATTTAGAGGTTAATTTTGGTTTTGCTTACAAGGGAAGTGGGCAGGCTTTCAAAATGGTTGTAAATTTAGCCCCGAAAAAAGAACGAATGGTACCGGTAGCACCACTTTTCAACTCTAGCCTTAAAAAATGCCTCAAAATGAAAATGTGTGATACTGGTATCAAACATTTTTGAAACGGAGGTAAAAATAGCTACTAAAACTAGGAGAGAGAAAAACGAGAACTGTGTCGAGTTCTCGTTTCATATTATAAGTGGTTAGATTAGGGATTATTTTAAACATCAAGAATATATGATAAATGGATGGTAGTAGGATATCATTGTTTCAATGAAATATACTGCTTATGCAAGTAGGCTAATGGTAGTTAAAACCGTCCTACACAAGTAATCTACTTACAATATATCCATATATAAATACATAAATAATAATTATCATCAACTTGAAGGAATTTCATTCTGTAAGTAGAATACTTCTCTTAATAATATATTAACTATATATATATATATATATATATATATATCACTTTCACACCATATTTATAGATTATATACAGTTAACATTAGCTTAAGATCGAATCAAAGCACATAATAATTCCAATACATTAAAACATGGTATACGTTTCCATAGCTATGGTATGGCACATAATCAATATTAAATTTCTTATTAATCTCATTCATTTACAGAATAAAAGAGTGCATCCATAATTATAATAATTAAAACAATAGAGCCATTATGGGTTGTTTCGGACAAAACAAATTCACCCTTTTTAACGTATACAGAGAATACATTTCATCAGTGAGGGCATTGCCCAGAATTCGTTAACAATATCTATATAATGACAAACTCAGTTGTTGGTAATTTACCTTACAAAACTTAGTCACTGTAAATCAATTTTAAGGTTAAAATATTCTACATTCGAGCTAAAACGAATCCATTATTTTAGTAAACATAAATTTAAAAACGTAGTAGTTATGGTAGTTTCCATCCCAATCGTATAACGAATTCCATTATACAGACATAGTTTATATCTATATCTTATAATCAGGGCTCTTCCCAGAACAAGTAAAACAAATTCCATGTTTCTCAATACAAATAAAAGAGCAGATAAATATATTTAGGGCTTTGCCCAGTTTTAACAAAAATAAAACAAATCCTTTATTTAATATAAGAACGAGAACCCGTCATCATAGTTTGCGATAGGAAATCTCTTTGTAACCTCTTACATAAACAAAAACGACAGCAAAAGGTTAAATAGAGCGATCGCATCATTGGTAAAATTCCTCTATCCATCAGGATAACCAAGCACACTTTGCGCTTAGGGATTTGCCCAGTTTTTAATTAAATCAAACTCTTTATTTCATAGGCAACAAAGAACGCATCTAACCTAATACAGAGTTAAAAACAAAGTATACATTTTTGAAAATTACAATTTAGTACACGATGGGATCGAATCTCTTAACTACACGTAGAAGTAGCTAATTTTTAGTATTCACAAAATATATACAAAACAGAGACAAAAAATCGCATTGGCTGCAAGGACATGTAATTATTCAAAGAAATTATACAATAAGGTTTATCAAAACAACCCAGAGACCATATCCCTTCCCACAAACTCCAAGTTCTGGGAACAAAATATTTCTAAGTATAAACATTAATTTTGTATAATCAATTTTTATTTTATCTGAAGGATTACATCAAAAATATTAATGGGTGAAACCCCAATTAAAATCATGTAGCCTAGAACTATATTACAAAACAACAATGCTGTACAATTCACCATTTTGGATTTCAAAAACTAACTAACCCTAAAGCAAACCAACGCTGGCAGCAAACAACAACACATGCATCGTTGACAGGGATGTTCCAGGAAGGCCGAGGCTTACCGTGGCTTCTCCAACACACTGGAGCTTCCACCTTCCATCGTTTTACTGTCGATCTCCCAAAACACGACCTGAGAACATATGAGAAGCAAAAACCCTCCTGCCAACACACGCAAAGAACACAACACATTAGAAACTAATCATTTTTGTTAAATAAATTTAAATGTCTGCAAAACAAAGAAAAACAAAGTGCTTACCTCTGGAACTTCCTCCATAGCCACGATGACCCAACAACTAACATTTGTGTGGATTCTTCTCCACAGCCATGACGACCGAGAGCTTGGCTCTCATAATGAAAATGAGCAAAAGAAAAATCAACTTAGGTGAGGGTTAGGGTTTAGCCACCAACGTGGAGTCCAAACCCCAAGGCCTTCATGTGGCCTTGTTAATGCATCGAGCTATTATCCATTACCTTTGAAATTATTACCTCCCTTGCTATAGTATTTGCACATGCGTTTAAACTTGGATTAATACCATCAAATTTTCTAGTTAGGATACCCACTTCTCCTAAGTTGAAGTCTTTGATATTTTTGGAGATTGCTTCTTAAACCCTTAGCTAGGGTATTCTCTTATCTTGTAACTTAATTTAAATCTTCAACCCTTTATGTTTGTTGGTAGTTAGGATCCTTACCTAAAATTTGTACAAGGATTTCAACATGCATTAGCTTCACGAAATCTAAGTAAGCCCAGGGTTGTCACAAGAACACCCCTTCAAACAAGAGAATGTAATCAACATTTCAACATCAAATCTACGTAACTGATATACAATAGAATTAGAACGTATGAATTATTATCCGACAAATAAACATCAATAGTAACATTATGAGAAAACAAAACTAACATGCACTTCGCAAAACAAGTAGAAATAGCCAGTGCAAGTTTACACTCCAACAGTTAACAAAATAAAGAAATAAATAAGAAAAATTGTAGAGCTTAGTATCAATAATAGAATATACAAATTGTTTTATTTATTTATCGATTTTTGAGTTGTTACAATGGTGGCCAAATGGTATGTCAACTTACTATCTGGTACCCATTCCACCTTTGAGTACACAACTATCATCTTCCTCACATATTTTCAATTACCTATACATCACAATCTTGGTTTGGAAATATTACTAAATTTAGGGAGAATACTTCCACGCACATCACAGACCATATCCATGGATGGATTAGACGTAGGGCATTGTGAAAAATAATAATCTAAGATGAATTCCTGCTAGATTGGTTTCTAAAATGATTCCTCCCCATGATCACCAAAGGTGTAGAAACTACCATTCCCAAAATGAAGAAGATTCCATACTCAAGTCCCAGCATTGTGATTTGATCTATGCCCAATCAGAGTATTTGTATACAGTCGTTCCAAATTACCATCCACATCGTTCTTTAGATCAAGCCCCTCCTGACATATCACACATTGTCGATGGGATTGTTGGGGATTCCTCCCAGCAATGGAACATTCCTAAACCGCATGGCCCAATTCCATACAAGATGTCACATTAGAACCCTCTACCACCTCAAGAAACGATGGCTCCTCAAACTACTCCAAATCTCCTGTTTGGACAAATGACATATGGACCATATAGTCCTAATTTCCCCAATACAAGCCCGAAAGAAATTGCAGAACAACCACTCTCAATAGCGCCACAAGATCCTACATCCATGTATTATGGAGAACCCATCTATATGTACCTGCACCCATGTACAACCCAAATTTCCCGTTCAATAGTAAACTAGTACACACCCCATGACTCGTGCTATGGTAAATCTAGTTCAACCCTCTCCTACACAACAAACTCTAAATTTTGAGCAGTTGAACACGACTAATCACTCGAATCCACAAAATCAAGGAAATAATAAAGGAAAGAACAAACATCAAAACCAACCACAAGGGTGGGGGGCAATCCGCCTCCTCAATAAAACCATAATGATGGAAATCAAAACTAAAACACAAGGACCAATAATCCTTCCAAGCAAGGAAAGGATCCCATCCACAACCAAATTCCCTTATTCCATGTGTGGAGAATATGTCCATTACACACTCCACTTCTCGTTGATACCAAAGTGTCAATGACTAATTGAGGCGAGGAATAAAACTGGTGCCAGCCGTCCCCAAGTGACAAACGCAACACCATCACAACAAGAAGTATTGCAACAATATTTTTCCAATCAAAGGGTTGTCTCCCATCCACAACTAGAACCTCATTCCCCAGGAGATGGTTCTTCCAAAAAAATCTATATGAATATGAAAATGATATGTATTCAATCGTGTAACAAAGGTTATGGTACACCTGAACCACTACAGAGAAAGGATACACCCACTACCATTAGTGGGCATTTGTAAGTACAATTTCCTAGTAATGAAAAAATCCCTATGATATCAAAACCACCTCTATGAATAACTTCCCACAGTCCTCACATCAATTCCATGCATAACTACATCATTGTAAATGAATTGGCCCAATCCCCCACTGCCGTGTCCACTCTCAAAGTTATTCACTCTTTCCCTTACCAAAAGAAGGAATTACTCTCAACATTAGGCACAATTGACCCATCTAATTCACGCCTTATGACCTTCGAACTCGACAATGGCAAGCCTCAATTTCCTTCATCTGTTGCTTTCCAAATTTTGGTCACCATCAATAACATCATCATTCACCGATGAATAGTTAATGAAGGAGTGTCCACTTATGTGATGTCAACCCATGTTTGGAAATGTATTAGATCACCTGACCTAGTTCCATCGTTATCACTCTTTGTGATTATGAAGGTTGATCGTCACAACCATAAACCTTGTACCAGAATGTTCCCATAGAATTGGGGGGGGGAAATGGTTCTCCTCAATGTTGAAGTAGTCAACACACAACTCGATTTCAACATCCTCTTGGGCCGTAGTTACATGTACGCCATGAAGGAAATTGCATCATCTATATTTTGTATCATGATGTTCCCCCATAATGGTAAAATAGTCACCCTTGACCAACTCACTTACTACAAGACTCACCCCAATTCCAACCCAAATAACATCCTACCCACTTTAGGATCAAAAGAGAAACCATCATACATAGACATTAGTCTTGGAATTTACAAAGACTCAGCATTGTTGGGGGCATACGCTATCCCTACACCAACGATCCCAGCCTCTACATATGGTCCTATGTGTACTATCTTCACATAAGAAGCTAAAAAACCAACTACTTCTACCTTTGTGTCTTCACCTAAAAAAAACACGACCCAGAAGAAGCAACCATACCCCCATCTCCTTCAACACCACCAATGGTCCAAATCCCCTTTCTTTTTCACCCTTCGGGCGTGCAAGGTAGGCTAGTCATGGCTACACTTACCTTTCTTGGCCTCACTTTCAGAATACATGTTTGGTTTTTAACTCCACCATATCTAGAAATTTTACCAAAATCATATGCCCATTTTAAGTTCACCATGGTTTTCCTTGCTAGTGCATCAACTATAGTTCCCCCAAGCCTAGTATCACTAGTGACGCTACCATTACCAGTCACACCTAGTTCCAATAATGGGGGCACCAAGCCACCAAAGATGAACTATCCAACTTCGCCTAATAACCCCCTTTATCCTAGAGCTAATCCCACATGCTCTTTATGTAGTATATCAGGACATGCAACCAACCTTTTCCCTACCTTACCAGATCCAAGGAACTTTCTCAGCATTCTTGTAAGAACTACTTATATAGCTAACTCCTCAGTAGGGGGCATACTCATTACCCCTCTAGTAGCTTCCCCCAAACTAAAGAACAAAACATTACACACTATCCATGATTGCACCATATGTTATCAGTTTGGTCATTACACTCATCATTGTCCATAACTCCCCCTATTTTGGGATGCGCTAGCTACAATTTGTCTAACGCACCCCTGTTTATAAATCACAAACTATCTCTTTTGAGACCTCCACCATAAAATTTGTAGCAACATTAGAGGCAACCGATACTCATCAAGGGTGTTCATCGTGAAGACACGATACCCACATGATTCCTACAGACATTGGCATGATTCCACTCAATCAAACAAATCGTTCATAGAGCCCCACTCATACACTAATTTGAGCATGCACTATTCGTCCAGGTTTCCTATGTGTATTTTTAACCCACTACTCATTCCAATGCCCCATTTTTCATGCAGAACGAGCTATTCATCTCGAGAAGATGAGATTAATTACGTGACAACCCTCCTCTTCCTCCCTTGGAAAGCCCATAATCCTTACATCAAGAAGAGATCTTATCTCCTACACAAGATACAACTGACCATGTTAATATCCTCTATATATCATCGTCATTCCTTTCTACCAACGACACCTAATCACCATCTCCATTAGAAGAAGTTTTCAACACAATGACAATATACACTCTTGTTGTGGTAGAAGACATGGACTCATCTAGGATGAATGAAATCCCACCTATAGATGATGTTGTTCCCCTGAACAACCATATTCCAATCACTCCCCCCCTTGGACTAGGAATTCCAAGTACCTTCCTTGACCACCTCTTCTATTTTGACAAGGTGATCTTAGAAGCGACTACCCTTGAGGCACCTTGGAACGACCTACACCATCGATCGTCCTTCTTACCCCAGAACATGGCTACAAACTGTTGGGTTCTAATACCTATTATAGTGAGCATGCATGATGATTCTAATATTTAAACATCTAACATAATTAACTATGGCATTAAAACACAACCACGCATAGTACACAAAAATTACACTAAAAACCCCTCTACTAGGGAAAACTAGCAAACCAATGAGCTTTACTTCTCATCTATTAACAACACCTTTAACCAGTGTTTACAACAACGATTTACAAGATCAATACAACTCAAGCATGAATTCACTATTCTTGTACAAGTACTTTCCCCTCTTAGATACATAGCCTTCTACCTTACATCATATGTATATATGCAAGCACATACATTACCGTGTTGTACCCGAGCTAACTACTCATTAATGGAAATCTATAACTTACTAATTGAATGCAGTTATTTTGTTATAGTTGACTTGATTGAGTAAAAAATAATCAATATCCCATTGAGATTCGTCAAATCCATGCCCCCTTTGTGCTCGTCAATCAGTCATGATTGATGACCAGTCGACTATATTAGCCTGACACGTCAACCAAACTTATACTGTCTATCAACTTCAATTCCAGTCGACGTGCTACTAGTTGACTATCGAATTTGACCATCAATTTACATGCAAAGAATATAAAACACCCAACACTCTCCCACTTGTTTTCTTCTTTGCATACACATGCGATTTTAGACCTTTAGTTCACTTAAGCAGGGATAACAATCCCATTGATTCCCTACACCAAGTAAACTTTTTAGTGCTCATAGACTTGGTCAATGAGTTTACAATGTTATTCACAGTGTCTACCTTTTCCAACAACACTTTTTGGTTTTCCACCATGTCTCTCACAAAGTGATACTTCACATCAATATGGTATTTGAATGGTATGCAAGTTTCTTTTTCAGGATTATTGCACTTTGACTGTCATAATACAACTTAACAACTTTTTGTTTAAACCCAACCTCTAAACACAATATCTGCAACCGAACCGCCTCTTTGCTTGCATGAGTGGCTGCCAAGTATTTAGCCTCAGTAGTGGCAATGCAATGGCCAAATTCCTCCTACTCATCCAAATGACTACTCCACCGAATAACTTGAAAACAAATCCATTGGTCGATCATCTACATTCGACATCTCTAGCGCAATCGGAGTTGACAAAACCATGTACATATTTTTTTTTTTTTCAGTTTCAAGTTTTCCTTGGTAGCATATTGCATAATCCATTGTGGCATGCAAATACCTAAAAAATCTCTTAACCATAGTCTAGTGCTCCTTTCCATGTGTCAACATGTATCTACTCAATACTCTCACTTCATGGGAAATATCAGGTTGGGTACAAACCATTGTATACATTAGACTACCTACAACAATAGCGTAGGGAACATGTATCATGTACTATATTTATTAATGTGTTTTAGGACGTTTTCAATAGATAAATTAACTCATACAAGAATAGGTACCTTGACCAAATTGCACTCATGCATGTTGAAACATTTCAAAATTGTCTCAACATATTTACTCTGACTTAACCAAAGCCTTCTATCTCCTTGATCTCTCTTTATTTCATTTCCAAGAATGAAATGAGCTACATTAAGATCCTTCATGTAAAACTTGGAGGACAGTTACATTTTCACCTCCTTTATTAGATCCATTTTACTTCTGACCAACATGTTGTTGACATACAAAATTACATATATAAAGTGACCATTGACTCTGCCTGACTGCTCACAAACCTCGGATGTTGGATATACATATCAAAGTTTTGGTACCACATCTTGGGTGATTGCTTTAAACCATAGAGAGACTTCTTGATCTTTCATACAAGTTCCTCCTCTCCTTTCACTGTCAATCCTTCAATATTCTTCATATAAACTTCTTCTTCAAGGTCACCATGAATAAATGTTGTCTTTACATCCATCTATTCTATCTCAAGATCAAATTTTGTAGCTAAAGACATTAGTACCCTAATGGAATTTAACTATGCAACATGAGGAAAAATATCACAAAAATCGACTCCATTGACTTGGGAATATCCCTTTGCCACCAGTCAAGACTTGTACTTCTTGACATGTCCTACTGCATTCATCTTTTTCTCAAATACCCACTTCCTTTTGACAAGTTTCCTCCCATTTGGTAATGCGACCAGATCCCATGTTTTATTCTTTCTCAAGGACTCCATTTCTTCTTCCATGTCCCTTTTTAAGAGTTTACCCTTTGTAAAGTTGATAGCTTCCTTTACTGAATTAGGATCATCTTCAATGGTGGATAACGCAAAAGTAGAGAGAAAA
The DNA here is from genome assembly GCA_027924585.1 of Larix kaempferi. Taxonomy (NCBI): domain Eukaryota; kingdom Viridiplantae; phylum Streptophyta; class Pinopsida; order Pinales; family Pinaceae; genus Larix; species Larix kaempferi. The sequence goes on along the minus strand of BSBM01001331.1, from coordinate 10,355,518 downwards.
TCAGTTGGAGTATACCTTTCAAGTTGTTGCTTTGCTCAAATAGTCCTCTTGTCGACTGGAGTCTATTGTTCCACCTCTTCGTCAGATTCAATCGACTTGAACCTAGGTTTTAGTCATTCATTTCAAACTCTTTATTTCCCTATTCCCTTTCTCTCCTAACCTTTTCAACCTTGGAAGTACCTCCAACTTCTTTGAATATCACATCTCTACTATAAACTACCTTCCTTGTGACCATATTCCATAGTTTTTACCTCTTCACTCCATTCTTATATCCAATGAAGATACATTTCTCATACTTGTTGTTGAGTTTTCTTATTTTCTCCTTTGGGACATGAACAAAGGCATAACACACAAACACTCTCACATGTGCAAGAGAGGGATTCTTACCATATCATGCCTCATATGTAGTCTTGTTGACCAAAGCCATCGATGATGACCTATTCACTGGGTTACAATTCATGTTGACTACTTCTAACCATAATTCTTGTGTGGTACTTGCACCACTAAGCATGCTCTCTGATTTCTCCATTAACGTTCTATTCATTATTTCAACAACTCCATTCTATTGAGAAATCATCTATGAAAGAGATGTAATAATGTGATCCTCCTAGTGATGGGACTAATACTGGTACAAACACATCATTATGTATTAAATCCAGTATTTCCTTTTCCCTACTGACCCTGTATGAGAAACTTACATGGTTTTGTTTACCATATTAAATGCAATGTTCATAGAATTCTACTTCTTCAGAACAACCAGAGAGACCTTCGACCATACCTTTATTGTGCATAGCACAAAGTACTTTCTCACCAATGTGTCTTGTCCGATGATGACACAAGATGGTCAAGTCAATTAGATAGGAGGATATATCATCAGACTCAAAAAAGACTATAGTCGCACATTCATTAGTGTTCGTTCCTCCTAATATCTTGTCTAGTGTTCCAGTCCGGACTCCTCTCATCAGTACGATCTATACTCACACCATCTTGCACATATATTTATCAAATATAGACTGAACTCCTTCATTCCCAATCTTACTAACATAAATCAGTTTTCGATCCAAACCCAGGATATGCAACACACCTGAAAGAGTCCCTCTCCTTCCATATTTTAATATCGATTGAACTTTACCTTGTCCAAAAATCCTAGTCAGTGAATCATCTCCTAGAAGAACGTCACTACCATCGAAATTCTCATATTTAGAGAACCATTCTTTGTGTGGTGTCATATGAAATGATGCACTGGCGTTGATTAACCAAGAATCATGTTCTAACTATGTACTTGTTGAGGCCAAATACACATCCCCTTTTTCTTCAATTGAAGGCTTACTTCCAGTCAATTGCGCTTCCTCAAATCCTTTGCTCTTCTCGAATTCCATCGACTTATAGTCTTGCTTATAATTCCTTACCTTTCTACATTTCCATCATTTCCTCATCGTCGCACCAGGGTATTTAGATATTGTCTTATATCTACCCCTCGACATTGATCTTCTACCAGAGTATTTTCCTTTTCCTCTATCGACTAGTCGACCTCTCACAACTGGGGCGTTGTGGGTAGAAGCTTCCTTGTTCTTTCGTCTTATCTCCTCTGACAACATAGATGCAACCACATCGTCGATCGTCAATGTGGTATTATTGATTCCAATATCCAAAACTAGGTTATCCCATGAGTCTGGAAAAGAACACAATAGACTAATACACTTCTTCTCATATGTGATTTTAATATCGATGCTCTGTAACTGAGGCACCCTCATTCATCCTGAGAAGATATAACTTCTTATGAAGAAACAACTTGTTAACTGCATATTTCAACTGGTACAAGTTCCCCAACTTTTCCCACAGATTCTTTGCAATGTATTCTTCTGAGACATTCAACAACACAGAGTCTACTAAACATAGTCGAGTTGTACTCCTTGTTTTTCTGTTGATTTTCTGCTAATATTCCTTCGACATACCTATCTGAGTGGTTCTGGGGTCAACTACAACCCATTTTTCTTGATCCACAAGGAGATCCTCCATTTTTATCTTCCAAAAATCAAAACTTTTTTCATTAATATTTTCAATTTCTATCCTCGAACTATCATCCATTCTTAATGTGAATCAATAATTCTAGAAACTAGGTATTCACTAGATCCAAGACCAAACCAAAGCCGCAATTAAAAAAGTCCCCTTGAATCCAAATATAGCTCTGATACCAACTATTGGTTTCTAATACCTATTATAGTGAGCATGCATGATGATTCTAAACAATTTAACATATAACAAAAATAACAATGGAACAAAATACAATCACACATAGTACACAAAAAATTACCCTAGAAACCCCTCTACCGGGGAAATCAACAAACCAATGAGATTTACCACTCATCTATGAATAACACTCTTAACCAATGTTTACAACAATGATTTACAAGTTTCTATAGCTCAAGCATGGATTCACTACTCTTGTACAAGTTATTTTCCTTCTTGCATGCATAGCCTTCTACCTTACATCATATTTATAAATGCAAGCACATACACTAGCTTGTGGTACCTGAGTTAATTTCTCATTAATGTCAATCCATAACTTCCTAATTGAATGCAGTTATTATGTTATAGTTGACTTGACTGATTCAACCATAGTTGATCACCCATTTAGCTTTGTTGAATCCATGCCCGCTTTATGCTCATCGACTTCCCTATCAACCAGACATGATCAACGACCAGTTGACTATACTAATCGACACTTTGACCAAAATTCTACCATATATTTGCTTCAATTCCAATCAACTTGCTACCAGTTGACTATCAAATTTGATCGTTGATTTACATGAAAAGAATATAACACACCCAACAAAAACACCCAGGTGGCTCAACAATGTGCCATTGCCAAACCAAGGATTTTATCCCTCCCAATCACATAGATTGGTTTAAAAATCCTATCCATGCTATAGATTATTTTCAAGAATGGAATACAGATAAAATTTTCCCCACTATAAAAGTGGATATTTCAATCACCCTTGGTGTTATAGAAAATATCTTAGTTGGATCCTCCTTTTCCCAGCTATAGGTGATTGCTTACAAAGCATTATTCCAAGAGTTTCCAATTATTTTCACCTAATCATACATAGAGATTCCAGGTCTCAATCCTTACATCGTCGAACATCACATCGACACATGGCTTGACGCATCACTCGTATGACATAAACAATGGCATGTTCACCCCTCCAAAGAACCTAATATCAAGGAAGAAATAAAAAATACTCACCAAGAGAGATTCATTTATCTTATAGCTTACACATCCTGGGTATCAAATCACATCCCTGTGATAAAACAATAGGGAAACATATGTATATGCACGGAATTCAAAGACCTTAACCAATCTTTTCCCAAAGACAAATTCCCTACACCTTTTATCAACCAAGTAGTTGACACATGCATCAACCATGGAATCTTGTTCTTCATGGATATTCAGCTACAATCAAATATAGATATGTCAGTAGGATTAATATAAAATGACTTGCACAACACCATGGGGAACCATTTCCTACCACATCATGCATTTTGGACTAAAAACGATCGGAGCCACATTCAACAAGCAATGTCCTACATCTTCAATGATCTAGCGCGTATCATATTGGCATACCTTGATGACCTAACAAAAAAAGAAAATAAATGCACTGACCACCTCATTGATTTGTGTACCGTAAAGGAAAATCCAACTTCCTTCATCGTTTAGTCCCAGATTATGCTACAAAATAATAGGAATTTCTATGTCTTCTAAGGAAAGAAGTCCCATTTCAATGAGATGAAGAAGCACAAATGTCTGTCGATGCAGTAGAGAATGCTTTCACTTACTCTCCTCTTATATCCCCGCCTAACTTTGAAAATTGAGGATTTATCCTTTACATTTAATCATGATCGTGTTCTGTTGCTAGCGTCCGAGTTCAAAATGATGAATATCAATGTGAACATGCAATTTGTTACATAAGAAAGAAACGGACAGGACCCCCACTCAACTACATCCATGGTCAGAAATTAACGTTGGATGTGATCCTCTTAGTGAAAAAATTGTGACATTACATCTTTCTATGCAAAACAACAATGATCACAAACTCTAACCCAATGAAGTACATACTAGGTCGATGACTTATCAATGATAATTTAACTAGTTGGATCGTTATTCTTTAATAATTGAATCTAGAGTTTGTAACACAAAAAATAAAATAAAAAATCCTTTTCCCTTATTGAGCTCATCACTGATCTCCCAACCGTCGTAGTGGGACCCCAAACCATCGTTTGTCCTTCTCTCTTCAAATATTGCATCCATGTCATCAAAAGATGTGGAAACTATCATATCTTCTCTAGAAAAACCAATGCCCCCCTTGCCCCTTTGTATCCAGTCATTATGACTAGCCCGTTCTACAAGTGAGGAATTGACATCATGTAATGTTGTCCCGCATCAACTTAAGGCCATAAGTATATCATCGTTTCCATCGATTACTTTACCAATTGGGCTGAGGCAATTCCCACTTTCAACAACACTGTTTGACGGACAATCCACTCGAGCAGACACGAGCCAGATCTCCCTAGCTCAAAGTGAGTCTAGAACAAATAATACAGACTACAAACCACTTTCCTATATCTAGTTAAGGATCAAGTCACTAGATGTCTTACCTTAAACTTAAAGGATCAAGTCACTAGATGTCTTACCTTAAACTTAAAGTCCTTTCTTCCTGTATGTTGCTCCACGCCTCATGGTTGTTAGATCTCAGCTACAAGACCTGTTAAGACACACAACAATACAAACAAGTAAAAGAGCATCTATACAATAATAGATCTAAGTAAACAGTTAAGCAGGTAAACTACACAATATCATCACACATAAACAATATTGGTGGAAAGCATTTATATTACTGTAAATCAGGAAAGTACATAGATAAGAATAGACTACAACCAAGGCTTAACGTAGTAGCCCTTCTCCATCCAATCCAATTGCCATATCCTCCCAAGGAAGTGTGAGTCTCTCAATGGATGAGTTAGAGATATCTCCAATATGATTTCACCAGCATATAGACACTATAGACTTCCTCCCTTTGGAGAGGGGTAGAGCTTCACTTATATAGGACTAAGTGGATAGGGTAGGTTGAGATATGGTAAGAGAGAGATAGGGGATCCCCCCAAGAGGTTAGGAACTGAGTGCTAGCTCCTCCAAGAGGTCAGGGATAAGGATCCAAGTTAGAATGCTTCGAGAATGAGCTCGAAGGACCTATTTTTTTCCATTAACTAACTTCGTCGCACCCTACAATAGAGCAAGATGCGACGTCGCAAGTTGCATGAGTGCAGCCTGCAATGACCTCTCAAAACCCAGCATAAATGAAATGGCATCCCTTCCAGGTAAATAACTTAGCCAATGAAACTTCAGGGATGTATACACTGAATCTCAATATGGTAGGATTTTAGGTGTAACAAACACCAAAGCCACAACTACTTGGTTCTTATTTAACCATGTCATCACATGGTTTGGTGTACCCAACCAATTGGTCTCTAACAATGGAAATCATTTCCAAAATGATATTTTCCAAGAGTAATCATTCCTACTAGGGTTCAAACATGAATTCTCCTCCCCTTACTATCTGCAAGCTAATGGAAAGGTATAGGTCATCAAAAAAATCCTCAAAAACATGCTCCAATGGACAATCAATAACAACAAAATCAATTGGAATCACATGCTATTCTCAAAACTATGGATATACATGAATTATGTTAATATTGTGATAGGATTCAATCCTTTTCACCTCATTCATGGCATCGAAGAAGTCTTACCCATTGAATTCCAAATACCTGCACTTCAAACCCTGGTAGAATTTTTACCAGATATACATTAGAGAAGAAATTACTCTCTTTGTAACACCTTGATGAGGAGCATCATGAATAATTACAACAAAACAAGACCATGAAGCTACGTACAAAATCCCATTATGATCTCCATTGTTCATCCTCTCATATTTTTCGAAGGTGATCTTTTCCTCATATTCGACGCTAGAAAGGACAACAAGATAGGTTTGGGTAAGTTCATCCCCATGTGGAAAGGACCTTACATTTTGCAATCATTGTATACCCAAAGGAGCATATGTGTTGGGTTATCCCGAAGGAGGTTTTTTAAACAACTTGGTCATTGGGTTGTACCTAAAGAAATTATTCCAATAGTCACAAGATGGGGATGACTATGCAAATGCATGAAAATCTATCTTAGATAAGTCACATTGGTTCCTAGCACCACCAACCACATGAAAATTTCCACAAAACCATCACACACTGGATTACATTACACCCACCATCTACATTGTCCCTTTCATTAAGCAAGTTGTAGACCACATAATTTTATTTCTTTAGTTAATCTTTTCCCGATTTAGAACATGATGTATGACCAAGATTTTGTTTAATTTGAAGATGACTAGCAATGCATATTATTTCATTGTATTTTCTAATGGTGATAGTCATTTGTCAAAGAATCTCACATATGCCACTTGGTCAATCAATGCCCCAATGCATACCATCTACCACATAGGTGGAGCATTCCTTTATCCGAACACTAAAAACCAAGTAGAATAAGATGTCATCATTGGATTATTGGTCTATGCCATCCACATTGGCATTCGACATATTCACGTCCATCTCGATTCTCAACTCCTCATCACATAGTTTAATAATGTTTTTTGTTCATGTAATCCTCACCTCTTCACAAATTCCTACGAGTGTAGGTCCTAGTCCAACACTTTGAAACAATCAAATTCATACATGTCCCTAGGAGCATTGACACATTTGTAGATCATATTTCTATCAAAGTCCTAGATTGGCACTTATTACATTGATAGTCTATTTGATCAATCAAAGGAAATAACATATAAAGTCCTAGATTGGCATTTATTACATTGGAAGTCTATCTAATCAATCAAAGGTTATAAAATATATTCTTTTACCATACAAGTTATGCTATAGTCATCAACTATACATCATCGCATACATCATAATGTGCATCTCAAAAAAAAATAGATAATCGAGGAAAGCCGCAAAAAATGGTGTGTGTGTGTGTGAGAGAGATGAAATATAAAATGTAAATCAGCTGCCTCGTCGATAGTGTATAAACAATTCCTTATGGGGTAATTCAAACATAGCCTCCCTTAGGCCGCATACATACATATATACAAAAGGGATCCTTCACTCGTACAAAAATGAGCTCAACAACTCCACACATCATAATACATATCTTGTTGGTGGAGGACGTATCCCGTAGATATCCAATGGGGGAGACTGCCTCCACATGAGGTACTGGTGGTGGCGGTGTTACTGCTACTAGTGTTGGTGGTGGCAGGCCCTACCCTGCTTCTCTCACCCAAGGACCTGCAACTACGATTCAACGCATCAATGTGTGCCACCCCAATTGCAAACCTATGAGAAGTTGTAGGTAAGGCACCATATGTTAATAATCAAGTTCGACAAACTAATGCTCATCGACCCCATCCACTAGGATGGCCACCCGTCGCTTAAGATATGCCAAGGTGGAAGCCATATCTACTCCTACAGGTCCACCTCCACCTGCTGGTCCAAAACCACATGTTGGGCATGAACACCTACTGGTCCACCCTCCCCTGCTAGTCCCTTTCCCTCTCGACGCCATCATTGATGAGGATCCTAGGAAGGCAGCATGCCAAATTCCATGGGCATTCCAGGAGGCCTCATAGGTCCGATATCTATGCCAAACACAACATAGAGTAAGTGTCATATATACATAACCTTACCAAACATACATATGTGATAATGGAAGCAAAAATGATTATAAACATGACCATGATACTCACCTCTAGCATCCCAACCATTGTTTTCAGGTGGGGACAACTCTAGTCTGTCGTGGTAATCCATGCCACTCCATGAATATCACTTGATCACTATGATACTTTGTTTCCAAACTAACATATAGTGAAGTGTGAATACATGTGCCACCACCCCACCACCTGCTATGGGCATCACTGTGATGCAGAAAACCATTTGACGCTCCCTCAACCCCCTTGGAGGCACCACCACTTCCAGATGAAGGGATAATATCCACTTAAATAAATAGGAGCATACAATTCTCTCATATGTAAAGAATCTATGCATCTCCACGATGAAATTCATCATTAGGGCATGCATGTTGGTCAACAACAAGTGTTCCAAGGAACCCAGGCTCCTCCAAAAAATTGCTCCACCAAAAGAAATTTCTCACTAGAAATAGTGTGGGTCCTGGAGACTCCCAACACTCTAAGTACAATGGTCACCACCACCCTCACCTTGAGATCCTCCAAAAAAGAGACAAGGATGACTCCACCAATCTTGGCACCATGCTGACCACCACAATACTGGGTAACCATCTAGTCAATGGTCCTCTAACCACCTAGGGTTGGATTCATCTCCTCCCAGATCCCCCGTATTGGTAACCCCCTTATAAAGTATATATCACATTTCTCAAGCATCACCCTCTTTTCTCCAACTAGAAAATAACCATGTTGGTGATCCAACATCCACAATAGCTCCCACATGAGGTTCTCACTAGACCTCATCATCGAGCACAACATGAATTTTAACAACCCTGTGTCTTGTAGGTGTTGATGAAATACAAGTTTGTTCCTGACATCCACCAACAATGCATTGTAATGGCACTCATGCCACTCAATAACAATTTCTACTAAAAAGAAACATGCAACCAAAAACCAAGTCAAGAAAGCATGTCAGTACTCAAACCAAGATCCAAAAATCCCAAAAATGCACGTGACTCTTTCCTAAAAAGTCATGCTAAACCACATGGTTCCATCATACCCATGCACTTTACCCATGTTGGAAACCAGTTCCATCAATTGTGTGACCATGCAAGTATAGGCCCCATAGTTGCGTAGATAAGCCACGCGGGGGTATATGATTCAACTGCGTGACTGTCCCATGAACAGTTGCACGGTTAAAAAACACGGTCGAGCCATGTATCTCTCACATGATATGCGACTCTCAAAGGAATGGTTGTATGGTTGTATGTGATTTGTCCTTTGAAATCCACGCGATCGTCCAAAAAACTCTCCTATTGGTCATATGGCTCACTAGGGAACCTAAAGGAAAAATTAAATCGGCAAAAATCAAGATCTAGACACGACAAATTAACTGCAACTTATGGAACAAAAATACATTGGTCCAATATCCCAAAAATATCCCAGGTCATCAAAATATCGAATGGTATAAATGATTTTGAACTGTAGTCCCCACCCCTATTTATAGGCCAAATCACCCAATTTTCAACAACTCCATTTGGGAGATCCATAGCTCTGTTTGACAAATCGTTAGCATCACCGCTACCAGGATCGTGAGCTCTTCAGCATGATAGCATTTGTTTTATTTCCCCTAAAACTTCATTTAAGATTCATTTTTCGACCATTTGTCCAGTTATTGTAAGTCTCCTGCCAGTTATGTTTGCATTGTCAAATTTCTTATCATCAACATTATTATGCTTTGGTGTTTGCATCATGTATGCATGATTTTCACCAGGAAGTAGGTTCCTCCTCGACAAAAGGTGCACTAGCCCCACTCATAAGTATATCATCTTGAACCTGCATATAGGCAATGTATCGGCTCTCTGTTTACATTACACTTATCTAGTTATCCCACTGATATCCATAAGGACCCCATCCCTCGGTAAATGAAATAACCACTCACAATGTTATTATCATGAAATATCATAATCCCCCATGTGTGTGCACACCATCACAACCCCCTAATATTCTAACACCCATGATGTTGAACCATTAAGTTCGTGGAATATGATAATTCACCATGTAGGCTAAGTAAAATGACAATTCATATCCTTGCATCTTGTTGTTCCTCCTCTTAGATTCCCAGACACGAGTTGCAGTCATGATTCACATACAACCTATCATCCCCATCATGATCATTTGGCCATCTTCATTTCTCTCCATATAAACAACCTCCAAGAACACTATAAAGGGGACCTACCCTCTACACACACAAATATCATTCAATCATCCCCATAGGGAATCTCTACATGGTACTTATTCATTGGGCACCCGTCTACTTGTCTGTATAAAATATCCACATAACTCTTTCTAGATAAATTGGTTCCCCGACTCACTCAAAATGTGGGAACCCCATCACATTATATTTTTTTTTTGGAAACACCCCCTAGTCACCCTTGATTGACGTACTTATGTCCAAAACCAATCAACACCTTCAGTTTTCTCATCTAGATTCACTACCCTGTCATTAGCCATCATATGAAAAAACCCACCTAAAAGAAACTGATTTGCAGTCTATTCACCCTTATCACACCCTGCATTGTCATTTGAATATTGTTTTCGTACACGAGTCACCCAGTTTACTCTGATCAAGGGAATTCATAATCCCCATGCTTACTAGCATGTCTTGTTTAAGTTTGATTAGTATCCTGGTTGGTTGCAAAATGATCTTGGTTCTCATGGTAAGACCCTTTCCTCAAAATATACTTCAGGTCTCAGTGACATCAAATCTCTTTATTCTAAGAGTTAAAGTAGTTATGATTGTACCTCGAGTTCCCTTCTCATCAAAATAAGAGCTCACCTCAGACCAAGCAGAAAGGTTCCTTATTGCTCCATGCCTCAGTAGTCTCCCCTATGTTCGACATCAATGGGTTCATCACATCAGGGGGATTAATGCAGTCCGATGGTAGCAGTGTTCACATTTATGAGTAAATTCAATTATCCATATGACATTAGGAGGTTGCTCACCTAGCAGCTTCATTATTTAGCAATCCCCCCACCTCAGTGAGTTGTTCACAATCATCAACATCTCCTCTTCTCTGATATCAACAACATCATCAACAATCCAAGACACATTTACTCATGATGGGATCGAAGCCGCCTTCATCCCTATATGTATAATAGTTCATAAATTTGACCCCTTGGTCTCCTCTTACTATAATATAGTTCGATATAATTTCAAGAGCATAGGGATGCATGTCTCGTTTGTATAAACAATCATTTTTTATGACACCTATCAACTACTTGCTTCAAAGGTCATCACCAACATCCCTCCTACGGGTAGTCCTTTACTCTCAACAATTGGTAGCTGACTATCACAATTCAAAATATCAATACAAGGGGAATAAACAATGATGTATTTCAGCTATATAGGTCCTTCATAAACTCACACATCAGGGGGCATATTTTATTGCCCAAATCTCCCATACATGCAACATTTCATCCATTATTGCAGAAGGACATCATCAACATACAACATGTAGCTCATTAGCATCATCCTCATCAAAATTCAGAATGAGGATTGAACCTTAGAATGACAAATTCCATCATTTTGTACAACCACATTACTTTTTTCCAAATACATATGTGGATCCACATGGGAAAAGTCTTGAAACTCACATGGTTGTACTAGTAGATGGAAAATTAACACTTTGTGGTGCATTCAAGGCTCACAACAACATTCTTGGCTCCAAGATTTCAAATTGGCCTCTTAACATACTTGGGAGCATTCAATAGCACCATTCTTGTATCCTTGGGAGCACTTCATGTGATGGAACATTCATATTGAGAACTAGATGTTTCAAGGCCTCTATTTGGACTGTAAAAGAAATCCATGAGCATGCATTCAACAAGAGAAATCTAGAGCAATGTTATGATGCAAAGAATTTGTATGAGAGCTCATCTTTCACACACATTTTCATCACCATTCAACATTTAAATCTCCCTTTGACTTCTTCCTCAAGAATAAACTGTTTATGCTCATCATTCCACGTTAGTTAAAAAGCAATTTGAGAGAGTTCAAAAGGATCCATACCTAAGGGAGATTGTTGGCTACCATTGTAGTTGCATTCTTCTGGGTGACACCATTTGTATTCAAGCTTTTCCATTGGATGATACTATATGGTTGAAGCTAACTCATTCTTTTTGTTTTTATGGTATTATAACTTATCAATCTTTTATTTCATCCTTGTTTATTGAGTTTTACTTTAGCTTGAGAGTGTATGGTCTACTAATCATCATTTACATTGCTTCCTTGGTTACAACCTCTAAGGATAAGGGAGGATTTCCCACTCTTGTGGCATTTTTCCTAAAAAACCATGAATTACTTGGAAGTTTTTGGAAAATTGTATGTCTTCCTTGGGTCTATCCCTTCCTTCTTGATTTTTTATGAAGGATTCATTAAAACTCATGATGGTCTTGACTTGGTGGGCTAAAGAAGTAATATTTCTAGGAGCAAAGCGAATATCTTAGTTTGATTGTTTGTTGTTGTCCCTCGTCCCCATGAATATAACATTTATGACATTTCTTCAAGGATAAGAGTAGGTTATTCTAGTGAATAGAGGCCCTAGCTTCAACCAAAGTATTTGGGGAAATCCAAATTCCCTGAAATCATGAAAGGCCATGGCTATAAAAAAAAATCATGAAAGCATTATAAATTATTAGATTCAAAATCCATGAAGGTTCAAAATTTAGCAATAAAAAATAGATAATAGCTAAATCGATCTATATAATAGAATCTAGATTTACAACCTATTCATTAAAGAGAATGCTTAGTAGATTATGGTGTAAGCAAGTGCCACTTGTCCAGTTTAATATGCTAGTGGTGAATCCTTATTAAATTGTTCATTGCATAGATTTGTCAACATCAATGCTCCTCTAAAATCAATATAAGTGAAAATAATTGGCATTTGTTCATATTATTATATATAATATTGTCACTATACACAAATATATAATAAAACTTATATTAATAAATTTAAATTAAAAATAATTCATATTAGAAACCATTGGAGCTATAGAGAGAAAGTCCCAACCCAGGAGTGAGAGAATAAGTGGTTGTAGGAAGTAAAGGGTTTCAACGAACTGGTTGGGAGAGCAAATATGCTATTGGTTTTGCTGCCGAAATTCTAATGAACACTTTCGTAATGCGATTTTCTAGGTGCAGAAAACTTGATTGAGCACTATTGTCAAGTCGCGATCTATAATTTTGAGTGCATGGCCAAATTTGTAATGAATCTGTATGTGCATGTTGCAAAGCCGGCTAACGAGGGTATTCTTGTGTATGGGAACATAGTAATGGAAAAGACAATAACTGAAATAAGCTTCATCTTGGCTGGAGCACCCGAATGAATCAAATGACACAAAAAAAAACAAATTTACCTCTAAAATCGACGCATAGAAAGTTGGAAGTCCAAAATTCTCCACAACCATGCTTGGAGCCAAATAGATTTCTTGAATACAGAAATGAAGAAGAAACTTATCTAAACAATTTTTAAGGGAACAACAAAATACAAGACACCATGGGAAGTAAAGTATTAACAAATCTATCAATTAAATCATAAAATCAATTAAATCAGAAAATCAAATGCAGTAGGGAAAGTGTGAGAGCTAGCAATGAAGTTTTGATCGAGGGTATCCATGTAGCATCGGTTGGGTTTTTGTCCATCTATTTTGAGCTTTGGAAATCAAATATCATGAAGGTTGTTTTTCTAGATGGAAAGTGAAAAACATGTGGGTTGGTAGGGTGTATTAAATCCTTTTTCTCATCACCCGATACTTTGTTGAACATAATCATGACTTATCCCACTACTGGTGTCCCCCAAGTTGCACGTAGTGCAACGAATCAAGTCAGCTTGTTCATTTCTTTGTTAAGAGAGGTTTAACCGTTATTTTCATAAATTCTAGTTCTTTAATTAGATTGGAAATTCTTTCATTTATAGCACAATCATTTAACTTGTGGACAATGAGCAATAGGCTATGATAGCAGATGCTTCGAAATCTCCTCAATTTTAATTTATTTTGGGAAAGAAGAAGATCCATCAAAACCTTTAATGAATTATAATTTTTATTACTTATTATGTATATGTTTAAAATATTTTTTTAGAATTCATTAACACAAAACCAAAGAAAATATCTGATAGGTCCAAATTTATTTAAAATATATCTACACTAATATAAATATTCATAGCCTAATATTATAATGAATTCAAAACAAGAAAACTAATCAAATATCAAACGATTTTATATGCACAGTGTACACATTTTGGTCGTTTTCATTCATATGAGTGAAGAAATATATACACTCTTCATTATCATCACACACAAATTCTACATGTCTTAACAAATTTGCAGATATGTTGGGTATGGTAAGTCTCTGGATTATACCATTGGTGATGTTGCAAACCCAAAGACGAATATTAAATGTAGAAGGGTCAGAGGGATTCATCGTTCTCAAAGGATATGTTTCCATTCTCACCAAGTTAACAGATCGTTATTACTTCTTTTAATCTCTAATCATTGATGAAGTTAATGAATATTTTTAGTTTTTCGAGATTCTAGAGATCGACCTCCACCCCCCCAAAAAGTAGAGAGAATTACACAAAGAAAAATTAATTATACGATAGCTAATTGTTCTGGGTAAACATAAGTATATGCATTGTTCTCATTATCGCTATGCAAATTAGAAGCATAACTAATCTCTTTTCCAGAATCATAATAATATAGATACAACTACATATACTAGTCATACTTACTTATTCACCTGCTTTACCATGCAATACGCCTACTACGTCTTGCATGGATTCTAGTAATCACCCCTTTACCCAGTCCGATTGACATGCTTCAAGTACGCCTGTTAGGTAATCCCAGATAAAGGAATAAAACAGAAACACTTGTAGTGCCACAACATAGATGACACCATATGGGTGCCATTTGGTAAAAAACAGTTGTGGAAGCTTTGATAAAAATACCAGCTCTAGGTTCATCTTCACTTGTCTCTAGGACCTTGGACTCTAAGGATAGTTTACCTGTACATATCCATAAACTGAAGAAAGGTGAACTATATGTCATCAATTGAACTGCATATCCAACAACATAAGACAATACAGTTGGGTCATCAGTGGTTATACCGCTAACTGTCGTTCAAGAAAAGTGTGAATAAAAGGGATTTGTCCATTTTCAGCTTCTACGACAAGCACAATAGAGGAATCTGACCACCAAAAAAGGAGTGCAAAAAGGAGTTATGCAGACCATAGTAGCATAATCCGGTAGTATTGGACTTTTCTATACCGAAAGAGTTTGAAAATCGACAAATATTTGGGCATAGTACCAAGATGGTAAACTTTAAACTTGGTCTTACTCCACGTTAGGGTTAGTGTTAATGTTAGTTTTACATTTAAAAAGTTTAAAGCTTTAAACTTTATCATATATATTTTGTTGTAGAATTTAGCTACTAGCAAGCCATATTAATATTAATAATATGGCTTATATACTCCGATCGGTGTATATCAACCATAGGCCACACATTTAAATGTGATTGATATACGATGATCGACGTATATAATCCATATTATTAATATTAATATCGTTTGCTAATTGATGGTCGATCTGCTGGTTAGGTTTGGTGAATTATTATTTTATAATAATAATTAAAAATAATATTATGACCACACAATTAATAATATTAATTGAATAATAATAAAATATAATGGTTAACCATGGTTGGCTATGGTTGACCATGCTTGAATTTGGTTGACCATGGTTAACTATGGTTAACTATGGTTGACTTTGGTTGACCATGGTTGACAATAGTTGAGCATCGTTGACTTTGGATGTTCATGGTTGACTATGGTTGAACATACTTGACCATGTTTGACCATAGTTAACTTTGGTTGACCTTAGTTATCTTTCGTTAACCATGTTTGATTATAGTCAACCATGGTTGACTTTGCTTGACCATGGTTGGTTTTAGTTGACTATGGTTGTCTATGGTTTACCATGGTTGACTTTGGTTGACCATGGGTGACTTTGGTCAACCATGGTTGACCATAGTTTACTTTGATTAACCATGGTTAACTTTGGTTAACCATGGGTTACTATGGTTGGCTATGGTTGACCATGGTTGATCATGGTTTACTATGCTTGACTATGATCGACAACAGTCAACTTTGGTTGACAATGGTAAACCATTGGTTTACTATGGTTGAGAATGGTTGACCATGGTTTACTATGTTTGACCATGGTTGACTTTAATTGGCCATGGTTGACTTTGGTTGACTATGATTGACTTTGGCCAACCAAAGTTGACTTTGGTTGACCTTGGTTAACTTTGGTTAATCATGGTTGAATTTGGATGACCATGGATGGCTTTAGTTGACTTTGTTTGACTATGGTTGACCATGGTTGACCATAGTTTACCATGGTCGACTTTGGTTGACCATGGTTGACTTTAGTTGACTATGACTAACCAAAGTTGACTTTGGCTAACCAAAGTTGACATTCGCTGACCAAAGTTAAGCATGGTTGACTTTGGTAGACTTTGCTTAACCATGGTTGAATTTTGGTAGAACATGGTTGACTTTGATTGACTTTTGGTTAACAATAGTTGACTGTGGTTAACTATGGTTGACCATGGTTGACTATTATTAACCATGGTTGAATTTTGTTAGCTTTGGTTGACCATGGTTGACTTTGGTTGAATTTTTATTGACCATGATCGAATTTACTTTTCCATGGTTGAATTTGGTTGATTATGGATCACTATGGTTGACCATGGTTCACTTTGGTTGACTAATGTGACTTTTGGCTATGTTTGGTTGACTATGCTTGACCATGGTTGACTTTGGTTGAATAAGGTTGACTTTGGCTGACCAAAATTGACTTTGGCTGACCAAAATTGACTTTGGTGGACTTTTTGTTGGCTTTGGATGACTATGGTTGACATTGGCTGACCATGGTTGACTTCAGTTGACTATGGTTGACTTTGGCTAATCAAAGTTGACTTTTGGTTGACCATGGTTGACTTTGGTTGATTCTGGTTGAATTTGGATGACCATGGATGGGTTCGGTTGATTATGGTTGACCACATGGTTAACCATAGTTAACCATGGTTGACTATGGCTAACAAAGTTTACTTCTGCTGAACAAAGTTAACCATGGTTGACTTTTGGTAGACCATAGTTGACTTCGATTGAGTTTTGGTTAAGAATGATTGGCTGTGGTGTAATATCCCGATTGTGACCCCATTGCATTAAAATGTAAATGATGTAATATTGTTATAAAATCGTGGTGAGGAGCTCAAGGGCAAGGCCCCTCCATCGATTTAGTGATGCATATGGTTTACGTGCTAGCCATGAACAATGGAATTGCAAATATCATGTAAATATGCATTTTTAATGAAATACCCATATCTAGCTATGCAGTGCAACAAGAGATGGGGGCATGATTTTACAAGGAATTGGGGGGGGAGATATTCAAACCCTTGGAGCCAATCAAGTCAAGCCAAGTGTCAATGAGAGAACCCATAAACCCTCAACTACCCATGTTGAATTTTGTACCCAATCATTTATTTCTTCCAAGAGTTGGTTGAAATAGTTAATGCCTTGGGGAATGGATAGGTATGGTTGTCCAAATTCGAGTATGGGCAAGACACCCTTCATGGAAATTGGTGTTTGGATTCCTTGGCAAGAAAGAGCCACAAAATTTTCTCCCCGAGGTATTCTTCACCCATTCGTTTTGCTCTCTCGTGAGTTTGGAGCTACCTGAGCATTTTTCCCTCACGTTTTTCTTGTGTTTCCTTGTTTTGTAGCTGGGAAGAGGGTGTTTTTGGTGTTGCAGAGCTGCTGGGAGGAAGGGAGCTCGATTTGGGGTTTCATTGAGGTCATTTTGGCCATTGGAATTCTCATAACCTGTGGGAGAAATCATTTTTTCTCCCTGTGGTTGAATTCCCCTTTCCAAAATCTGCTTTTGGTGTGCCTGCGATTTGAGGAAAACCCATGGCCATCTTGTTTGTAAATCCCATTGTTAAAAATGTGTATCCAAGGCCAATGATTGTGTTTTTCTATGTGTAGATAGAGTATGTTGGGGTATGGGTTATGGGTATCCACTGACTTGGCTTGAGCTTGAGTGCAAGCATCCATAAATGAAGAGGGTTCAGATTTAGCCTGATAAACCCAACTGTAGACTGGCTTGGATTAGATGTGATGTTTAATTGGGTTGTGTTGAGCTTGAGAGTCCCCTTTTCCTTGTAGAAATCATGCCCAGTTCGAGGGTGGTCTCTGAGTGTTGAAAGAATACAGGCTGGGAAGAGACTTATGGTTGGGTGGAACGTTGCAGCAACATAGCTAGTTGCTCGGGACAATTGCACAATGAAGACAAGTATTCTCTATGTGTATTTACTTCTGCAATGTTTTAATTTGATGATAATTATTGATATGTCTAATGCATATTTAATGTGTGTGGATGATGTTTTATTCCGATGTGCATGCTTGCTTTGATTTGCATCTGCACACATTTGTTTTATTTGTATGAAAGAAATGAAAAAGGCTGAGTTTATGTAAAATCCCCAGATCTATAGTCATGTTCCCTTCCTTGCATTGGATCGACGGGAGGGGAAATTAAAGATTGGTATCAGAGCATAGGATACAACATTGGTCCTAATGGGCCAAATCAGGCACCTTGCAGAGGTAAGTATGCTTCCTGCTCAGTAGTGATCATTAAGAAAAATTTCAAAAAATCTCTAAGTGTTTTTTTAGTTTTCTACTAAGTCTGTGTCGACGCAAGATGGTGAGTTGCGCCGAAATGGTCGGTGGAGAATTTCCAAGTCCGCCGAAACGGTCGGCAACAAAGTGGAACTGCGCCGAAACAGTCGGCAGAAAATTGACAAGTTTGCTAAAAAAAAGGGGGGGAAATTTCGGCGAAAAAGTAAAAATTCGCCGAAATAGATCAGCGTAAAAGCGACAAACGCGCCAAAACAGTCGGCGCCAAAATAGAAAGTCCGTCGGTTGGCGGAAAAGGTTGATTCGCACCGAAACGGTTGGCGGAAAATAGATAAGTCCGTCAATCGACGAGAAAATAATTTTGCACCGAAACAGTTGGCGGAAGATTGGAAATAACGTCGATCAAAGAGAAAAGTCGTCGAAACGGTTAACGCAAGAACGTGATTTTATCCGAAACGGATCAGCGAAACATTACGAGTTTTTCTCTCTGAAACGAATTGGCGAAAAATTGCGAGTTTTTCTCCAAAATGGATAGGTGAAAAATTGCGAGTTTTGCTCCGAAAAGGATTGGCGAGCGGTGAAACATTGTGAGTTTTGCTCCGAAACGGGTTGGCGCCAAAATGCGAGTTCGCCGATTGGAGAGCACCGAAACGGTCGGTGGGAAAAGGTGAGTTCACCGATTGGTGACAAAAGGCCAAGTCTGCTGAAATGGGTTGGAGCAAAATCGATAAGTCTGCCGAAATAGGGAAATTTGAGTAGTTTTCTAGGAAGATTTGGAGGTGCCAAAAGTTGAAAAACGCCATGGAATGTATGCGCCAGATTGCTCGAAATCGAAATATTTACAAAAAACAAATGAAGGCACTGCCCCTTTGACCCCTGTCATCCCCTTGATACGTAGTCGATGGGATGTAGTTTTTCTCATAAGTGCAAGGAAGTTAAGAAAGGTCAAGTTGAACTTGGCCATATTTTTCTGCAAGCAATTGGAGCAGTAAGGCAATGTTGATAAAGAGGGAATTTTCTCACCTTAAACTATTTCTGTTCACAGCATAAGAAGTGTATGCTTGGAAAATAACAAGTAAGAATGTTTTACATATGTATATGTATTGAATTGCTACTTGGTGAGAAATCACAACTAATGAATCCTTGTGTGCTTGGTAGAGAAGCGAAGAAAATGATCAACTGTGATGTGGGGGAGGATCTCCATGTCATGATGGGGAATTGGAAAGGAGAATCCACTAGTACAAAATGAGAGATAAGTGACCAGGCGACCAAAAAATTTGGTCACCACAACTTTTTCAAGGGATAAATGACCAAAATTGAGAAATTTTAAGTGAACTGACTAAAAATGACCAAGATAAATGACCAATTTGGTCATGGGATAAGAACTAAATTAAAAATGACCAAGATAAATGACCAATTTGGTCAGGAGATAAGAACTAAACTAAAAATGACCACATAACAATTGGTCATTTATGTGGTCATTTTTAGTTGTGTCATTCCGGCAATGGAAAATTCTAATTTTGATAATGAATTTGTACAATTTACTAAATTTTAACACTGCAGATGGATTCGGAGACTCCCTTCTAGCGGGTCTCCGAATCCATCTGCAGTGTTAAAATTTAGTAAATTGTAACATTAATAGTACACAACTTGGATTATTTTTCAATACATGTCTTCTAAGGGATCATTTCTTTGAAGCCATCAGATACCTATTGTGTTAGATGATAGGAGAATCATTGAGATGCTCATTTAGGGGTTTCTCTACGTCTAATTAGGGCCTTGGGTGTGGTGAGTTGATATATAGATAATACATCACGTCTTACACATAGTTTATCAAGTGATAGATGAGTTATTTTACATGTGGTTGAGTCGAGTCTTAGATATTTGTTGTCTTTCCCTTTTGGAATTGTTATGTCCTGAAGTTAGTGTCACTCCTTTCATTTTGTTGTACTGGTTATGTTCATATTTCGTTTGAACAAAACCATCGTTGTTTTACCATCTCGTAATTTTGTTAAAGTTTCGACAGGTTCATGTATTTTGTGTCATGTTAGCTAAAAATTGTCAATTTCGCAACCTCCATTAATTCTCCATGTGCATTCATTCACCATGGTTCTCTTTGCACCTGAGTTAGAAAATCTTTAAAGTCCCCCCGGGTCCCTCCCTTACAAGAAATCACCAATATCCTCCATTTTGAAGAAAAAATAATTCCTCCCTTTTTGTAAAAGTCCATTCGTTTAAGGTATAATTATTTTACCGATTCATGCACTGCATGCTTACCTTTTATAAAAAAAATTGTCATCTTGGACAAATATTGTTTTAATCAATTAGATGGCATGTTCTCGAGCAAGGTTTGTAGTGAATATCCCGAGAAGTCCTCCATTTGATGCACCAGCACCACTTCTATGCGCGAAAATAACTGTATACAGCTCCTTGAAATATTTTCAAATGACAGAGCCTGGAAGAAGCCTTGGTGTGGTGCCGGTCTTTGCAGTTTGGGACACACGGCTGTCAAATTAACCAAAGAGGATTTGGGGGCAGACAACTTCCTCATTAGTAAAGACCACAAATAGATATTGCAAGATGTGTTAGAAAAACAGGATCGTAGAGCAATAACAATAAACATAAATGCAAATATAATCACACATACACATTACAAGAGAGACACTGATATATTGTGGTTCACCCAACTTGGGCTACGTCCACACTGAATTTTCCAGTCCTTAATATTATTACCATCCAGCAAGGGGAAGGGATACAACCTACAGCACAGCCGCTGCACTTCCTCTTCACTGTCTCACAGTATCTCTCCTGATCTTAGAGATCTTTACAATGCATAAAACCTAATACATCTTGCACTAGCTGTATTACAAAGTCTTTCTTTTATAGGGGAAATACAATGGGAAAATACCACGGGTTACCCAAAACCATGGGCCCGCAAAACAGCTGGAGAAAACAGCCTTGAACCCCTAAAAATGCAGAATGGGTGTACAGTCCTCCGGGGTGCATGGCTAAGACAATATCATCTAATTGGCATAGTCCCCGCTGGCATTCCTTGCAGCCTCCCCTCAATTTATTGAAAGTGAATGGGAAATTGATTTTGGTTGGCGTCCTTGAAAAGCCTCTTTATTTTCATCCAACGACCATCATATTTGGCAAGTCTTTTTTCCAACATTTTTCATCTTCTTTTTGCATGCCATGTGATGTGATTCATTTAAGCTTATTCTATGGATAAGGATGGAATTTTTTTGGGTGTTTCATGTGCTTGATTTTAATATGAAGTTAATTAAGCAATTGGTATTTTTCTTTTTGTTTGGTGATTACAGGTCAAAGATTTATAGATGGGAGTTTGATTATAGGATTGAAGGAAACTTATGAGATGTTAGAATTTTGTGTAGAGCATAACATCTCTTGCATGATAGAGAAGTTTCCAATGGAGTACAAAAACATGACATTGGATCGATTAGGAAAGGGAGATATTTCAAAGTACACAACTAATTGACGACTGAGATGTTGTATTCTTGTTATTTTCATGAATAGAATTAGCTCACAAGAGGAAAGTTGTATTATCGCTAGTGTCATTATATAATTAGAGCACAACCATAAGGATATATGGCAATAAAAGTTGTAAGAAGAATGTTGGTTGATTGATCGTTGAATATATTAATGGTAGATGATCATAATGGATAGAAAGTACAACCACATGACAAATTCTTCACTTAACCAGTAATTGAAATGTGATGGTCCTTCACTTTACGATGTCAATGTATTCAAGAGAAGCATTGTTTTTAAAGTTAATATATTTTAGCATTTATAAATTTTTGGAAGTTGATATTTTGGAGTGTGCCAAATAGCACCAAAGTAATTTTAATGCTAATAATGTGGGGTTTTGCTCGCCTCTTTTATAGCACTGGTAATTTTTTTTAAGTATCTAAATTTCAACCATCAGTTAAAACGATCCCAGATATTGCAAATCACAAAAAAGACTAACATAAAATAATGCAGATCATGAAGAAGACTAACAAAAAAAAATTTCCCGCGAAAAAAAGCATACTATTGTTATTCAATACTGAATCAAATAGTTCAATACTTATTGACACTGTTTGTAAAAGAAAGGGAAATTCCTTGCATTTCTTCCAAAAGGATCAAATAATACTTAGAAAGTACTAAGATGTTAATTGTTGTTGATATTCTTAATTCTAATTTCCAAATAATGATTGAAATAAGTAAAGAAATCTCATGTTTATTATAATCCTTTTAAAATTCGTCAATATTGTTTGTTTTGAATTGTTACTGTGAAATAGGTAAAGGTGGCTTGTTCCATAACCAACATAGATGGAACAAGGGATTATAATTTCTATTACTTCTTTGCTCCCTTCAAAACCTTTTAACCTTGTTTCCTTGGAATTCCATACGCTCTTTTTGTGTACATTGTATGTGTATGCCCAATCTGGCTTTCATTTGTGGTTCTCCTTCCAATATTATACTTTTCCTCCACCTTCTTCTATCTCCCACACACGTTATTTTATTGGACCATTCTCAAATATTCACTTTGAATTCACAAATATTTTTTATAAAAAGAAGATTTTCGGCTTTTCAACTGATAACAAACACCGTGTCTCGCTCGCTTTCAT
The DNA here is from genome assembly GCA_027924585.1 of Larix kaempferi. NCBI lineage: Eukaryota > Viridiplantae > Streptophyta > Pinopsida > Pinales > Pinaceae > Larix > Larix kaempferi. The sequence goes on along the minus strand of BSBM01001331.1, from coordinate 10,332,358 downwards.
GATTGCTCACTAAACCGCTTACCACAAAACCGCGGGTTCGAAAAACAATACTTATGGAAAACCACTTTGTTAAGCTGCTACAACTTTCCACTTTGGAAGATTCGGGTAATGGAAACAACAAGCAGAAAACTAGGGTTTTCAAGGGCCTCCAGGCCATGAAGCTCCATGTTAACGAGTTCAGAAACTTGAATCCGATGACAGAATTGGACCTTCAGTCATGTGTAAAGTGCAGATCTCGGTCTGCGCCCTCTGAAACAACATCTGAAAAGATATGCGACAAAAGGATGTAAACTCTGAAGAATAATTACATTTGTAGTGTCTGCAAGCCTTCTTCGCGTTGGGACCCTGGTATGGAAGGAAGCAAAGTTCCAAGAGGAAGATCTGTCCCTTCAGTAAGATTCCAGGTCTAAATTTTTTCCCATCCAACTTAAAAAAAAGAAGGAATAAAAATCGTTGCATTTATCTTATTTTAATTCGTGAGGCTGGGGTTGGGTCTTGACATTGCTTTACATAAAATTTCCTACCTGTATGTGTTAAACGTCTTAATACCTGTTTTGGTGAATTTTTAAATTTTATTTTTAGATGCCATTTTATTTATTTACAGTCAGGCATCCATTGAAAATCTACGTTTGTCTCCGTCCCAAATATTGGGTTTTTTCAGACCATTTCGACGATCATTGTAGCTTGTTCTCCTCTGGGATTTTTGCGGCGAGGAAGAGTTCCATGGTGCTCTAGATATGAACATGAACACTTCCCACATCTCAGTATCAATTGCTCAGGCCATCATACATCAAATCCATCGTTGATCGCCTCCGTGATTTAGAATGGAAACATCTACAGGTCCGAGCCTGAGGGTATTGACCAGGCCTTCTCAGACAACGCTACCATCTGTATCCGATGCATTGCCTTCATTTCCTGCTACAACAATCCCAATTTCAACTACAATGCCGCCATCATTAGCAGGGCAGTCCTCCCTACATATCTTCTCTGTATTTCAATCCCCATCACCTGCAAATGGTGTTGTAGTAGTTGGGGTATTGTGTAGGAACCCGGATGATGTTACCCAATTGTTGAATAGGCTCCTAGATGCCCACATTTTTTTCTCTGGGAATCGAGACAGGGAGTTATGGAATGAAGAATCCAATGAAGAAGCCTTACAGGAAGAGGGTATGGAGGAAGATGTTTTCAAGGGAAATAACAGGATCGATATGGGCTTTGACAAATAACCATAAAGAAATACAAAGTCTAACCTTTTGGCACACACAACAATAGGCAAAAGCAACAATGATCATTAACTCAGGCGATTGTAGATATGAGTACCGCATCTGGTGGGGATCATCATGGTCCTTAGGGGTGGGCCTGCATCCATAATTAGCTGGTTCAGGATCTGGAATGGCTGGCCCTCATCCTTCATTTCCCTCAAGGTATTCTGGACGATTCTCTGTCTCGGGTATTGCAAAGGCGAGCTATAGAAACCTATCATTTAGTTACAGGGGAGGAGGGGTTAAGTTATGATTGAGAACAACCAGCCCGTGCTGTGATGGGGTTTTCCTTAATGTTGTCGGGACTGTCTGGAGTTGGATGATTGGGGAGGAGATTCAATGGGTGGTTCCCTGCTGATGGTGCAGGGCACATCCACCAATACTCCAGGAACTAGCATGGCTGCGCCACATCCAGTTCAACTTTTTTCACTTGCACAATGATCTGCATGTACATATTGCATGCTGTCATACCAGGAGAAATTATTTCCCAAGAGCTATTAGTTGCGAAAAATTAGACATGTTACAGTCCTCAATACTGACTTCTTACAAGTTAGCATCTTCTACAATTATCCATATCCATATATTCTAAGAAGTCTTCCCTTTTACAATATTTTCGCCTAAAGTCTTGATAATCAGATAGAGGATGAGCAAAATTATCCATCATTCTTATCATTCAGGTGATTTTAATCAACCAGCTTGATGAAGGCACACTCTTTTGTTGGCGGATACCACAAAACAACGCTGACTCTATACATTGTTGTTGCAAATATTGCATCCAACTCCTCAATCTTTGCCTAAAACCTTCTGATCTGATCTATATACATCTGCAACGGCTCTGCTCCTTTTCCCTGCTCTCTGTTGATACATCCTATTTTGAAGGTTTTCAAACAATGACATGCCCAAACAGACTGTTCCACAGCATGAACACTACATATATCTTATGGAACTCTTCCCCAACTTCTAAGAGAATTGACCTTGCTTCTTCCCTCATCTTGCATGCCAGTGCATAATCATTTTTCTTGGATCTGGAGGTGACCAGGATGCTTGAATTCCAATTTTCCCTGCCATCTCACCTTTTCTCCCATCTACTTTCGTTTCCCAGAGACTCTCATGTTCTGCCTTCCTTCTACAACTCTTTTCACTGACATGGGCTATCTCTTCAATCAATTACTGTAAAGGGACTCCATTGTGCTGCACTTGCACAAAATGGCATTACTTCTTCTACTTATATCTACCAATATTTGGGCTACCAAGAATTTGTCTCTCCATCCTATCGTGCCACATCCTATGCTAGAAATCATCTCCATAAATGTTGCTTTCACTCCACTTCCTATTATAATTAAGGAACCTTGTCCTATTGCTTGCTTATGGTCCGGATTGCCTTACAAAACCTCTTTTTAATGGTGAAAAATGCCTAGGATTCATCAAACAGTGCCCATAATTAAGATGAATAAGTTTTACTTCTTATAACACTACTTTGATGCTGTTGTTGATGACTTAGACTGCTGAGAACTGGTGTTAGGCTCCTCTCATGCCCAGGATAGCTCTCTAAAGTTTCCCTCTCAACCACCACTAGGACAAGGTCAACCCTTCTAAAGAGTGGACAACCATACAAAATGGGTGGTAACAGGTTCAATGATCAATTCATTGTATTTGGAGGTCAGAGTGGCTAAACTGGCCAGTTCTGGTTCAGTTTGGTAAGTTTTAAAACATTGAATAAAACAAGGACAAAACCAATACTAAGTGCTCTGGTTTTCCCCAGGATGCAAAATTGACCTCCTTTGGAATTTTAAGTTTTAACGGCCTCTCGGAATACATGCATGACAAGAATTCCCTTAGTGTGTTGTTTGGTTTCCTTGTGGGTGGTTCAATCTACTTCTGGGGTAGGCAATCCACTTTAAAGGCTCTATGATGGCAGATTACAAGTTAGATGGTGTTTAGTAATGAAATCTAGATGGGAATACATACATGACAAGAATTCTCTTGGCGTGCTGTTTGGTCTCCTTGTGGGCGGTTCAATCTACTTATGGGGCTAGACATTCCACATTAAAGGCTCTACGATGATAGATTACAAGTCAGATGATTCTTAGTAATGAAATCTAGATGGTAATATGTTAGTTTTTTATGTTTATTTTTTATATTTAAAAAAATGTCTTATATTAACATTGAGAGAATATCTTAGTTCAACATTAAGTTGGTCACATTAACTATCCTATACACTGGATTGAACCATGTACAACTTTCTTGAAGTTGGTCTCATGATTAATATTTGTTTCTTCTAGTGGTCCAAGTGACTCATAGGGTGCTACAAGTCGTTCCAGGGTTGAATTATGTGCCCTATATGTTTTGTTGGTTGGGGAAAATCCTTCTTTTTTAATCCATGGGGGCTATGAACCCCAACTCCACATTATCGCAGTTCCACTTTAACATGGGGAGCCATCAAACTTGGTCAACACCATCAAACTTGGTCAACACACACATTGTTCTAAGGCTCTATGCCTGCTGGAATTTGAACTTGGCTCATTGCCATGGCGATTCCCCATCTCAACCACTATACCACCTCTTGGTGGATTGAATTATATGCCCTATAACATTTTTTTCTTGGTTTCCTTTATTTGAATTCCATTTTAGCCGTCCTCATGTGATTTGTAGTGCAAGTATGGAAAAACAAATTGCAGATGTAAAATGCACGAGCAAAGGGGGAAGTTGTGGCAATATCCAAAACATATCAGATCACTCGAGTCTTGGAAAGCATTAAATTGCATTGTCATTATATACATAAGGATATCTACAATATGTCAATAAAATTCCAACGAAGATGAAGATGAAAACTGGGATGCATGTTATGCCCTAGTTCAATACAAGGGAACCTCTGTATCTCCCCTGGGCAAACAAGTTTCATTTTTATTGGCTTCAGACTGAGCTTATTACCAATACCATGTCTCCTTTCAATTGCATATGCTGATCCATATAATTTCCTTGTCTAAATCATTAGCAACTAATCATGGTTGTTAATTGTAATGCAGACTCTATTTGATTTTCTATCCACTCCTGTTCTACCTTCTTGATTTTCATTTGGTGCTTTGAAAGTTTGATGTCATCAAAATAATAGTTGCAGAATATCTATATTGGGAAAAGGAGATGAACATATATTTCATGGAAGTGAACACATATTTTTTGTTGATATAAAAATATTGAATTGTTGGGACAATTTTTTTTATATAGTTTCTGTTCTATTTGCTCTTCTAAAATCTTGCTAAGCTAATGGTGTTTTCGCATCACAGGTTTATTCACCTCAGTTAGATTCTCCACCTCCTATGTGGGTTCACTTTGCGCACGGATTACTTTTATTTTTATATCAGGTTTGTTTTATATCAGTTTTCCACCTCCTATGCTACTATAAGTTGAGTTTGTTGTGATCTATTGCATGGAAGTGGGAAGTTGAAGTTGGTTTGGAATATTGTTCTTATCCTTATTGTTCCTTTCAAGTTGGTGTTAACAACATTGACTCTAATACATCTTTAAACAGATCTGATACAAGTATTACTTGGCTGTCATAGAGGTGCTTAGATATTGGGATTACTTCTATTTGTTAGTGGTTCATCATACTTAATTGGTTATCTTTAATTGTTAGCATTTAGCACAAGTCCTCGTTGTTACCATTGGATGATTAGATAGTATGTTTTCTTCATTCTCATAAATATATTTAAGGCACTGGTCATTAACTTGGATATCCTAGTAGGCATAGTCTTCTTTGCTATTAGTGTCTTACAGGTCATTGAAGGGCTCTCCCCTTGGAGGTTCCGACTCTCCAAAGTAGTTTGGATGAGTGGCTGAGGTGACAGTGGTCACTTGCTCCTATGTTTGTTCATCGGATACTAGCCTTGCTAGTTCATCCGGTAAAACTCCAAAAGTGGTTACACCATGTTTGGGTGTGTTTATACTTGAACCTACACTGCTTTTTTCAACAGAGTCTCAGTGCAACTTGTAGACACTACGCCCATTGTCACCTTAATGTATGTGCCTCTTGCTTAGGGTTGGTTCATGCTAACTCCAAGGGGTATCCCTAACTGTACTTGCAACCTATCAATTAGTATGGACATATAGGAAAGGGTTGCCGGTGTCTTTCAAGGGATGATGGGGTCAAAGGTGGGCTAGAAAAATCGTCTCGAGGGAGATGGACAATGGGGCCAAGGCTATCGAGATGGAATAATCTTTCCACCAAACAGGGTGTAGTTTTGAATAATTGGGTTTGGGCTGATGGAAACTCTGCCCTGCTTGCTATGAGGGAGTTAACAAGTGGGTTTCCCACTCTGCTGGTCATGTGGGGTTGGGATAGCTCACTAAAGCCTGCAACAATTAGTACAGATCAGAGAAAATAATCTCCCAGTCTGCCAACTAGTCCTAACAACCTACACGAGAAAGAAGTCAATAACACAGTGTCCAAAGATTAAGCACACATGAAAACAGGAAAACACATGTGGATCAACAAACTAGCTTTATTCAACTGTCAATATGGAATTACAACAAGCGAGCTCTGGGATTCCACCTTGATTATAATCAACTCTATTGTTCTTATAGGCCTCACTAGGCAAGTGCGCCCTAGGTCTGGGAGAACCCTATCTCTGCTTGAGATCAATGCTAACTGTGGCATGCAACTGCAATGTAATGGTAGTTCAACTGTTGTTCTGATCATAGTTTTATGGTCCTAACTATCCTCCATAGGATGCACACACTTGTCTAAAATAGCACACCATCAATCTGGAATTACAACAAGCGATCTCTGGGATTCCACCTTGATTATAATCAACTCTATTGTTCTTATATGCCTCACTAGGCAAGTGCGCCCTAGGTCTGGGAGAACCCTAGCTCTGCTTGAGATCAATGCTAACTGTGGCATGCAACTACAATGTAATCGTAGTTCAACTGTTGTTATGATCATAATTTTATGGTCCTAACTATCCTCCATAGGATGCGTACACTTGTCTAAAATAGCACAGCCAGTTATAGGTGCGCCTTGCTTTCTAAAAATAAGCCTATACTACCTGGTAGTTATTCTCTACTTGTCGTTCAGTTTAACTTAAAGGTGCATAGTAAGCTAACTATCAGATGTGCTCTAAAGATAACTGATGGCCTTTCTTCGTGCATGCACCCCTTTCACACTGGAAGTGTAACTGCCAACATGCAGACCTACATCCACTCAGACTGTCACTTGAATTAGGGTGCAGTTCTTCTCTTGAAGTGCAAAGGCAAATAGCAAAGAATTTGACTAAAATTAGGGTTTGACAGTAGTAATCTGTCTCTTATTAGCTGCACCCTAATTTTTAGATAACTTGTCGTCCACTCCACTTGTTCAGTGAACTAAAAGTTCCATTTAGCCAAACCATCAGTTAAAACTCCATACCCATACCCATTACTTCTGCTAATGTTCCTATTCCCTAATGTTGTCCAAAAATAACAGGAAACTTCTCTTGTTCACTGCATGGCGCTCCTTCACCAGTCCTACACACAACACTTAAAGTGATCAATGAAATATGTGCAAAAGGGGTTTTATATATATTAAATCCACAAGGGAATAGGTTGGCCCTAAGCATGTTAACCTCACATGTCGGCTCCAAAATCTCTAATCGATTCATCAAACTCAAATGTACCTAATATTTCATAATTTGGCAATTCGAACCGAGTAAGAATGAAATGCATCCCAATGGACTGAGTTAGCAAACCTATGTACTTCCCCATTTTCAAAGATAAACTGCAAACAATTAAAACTCCTGTATACAGCCTCTCTTAAAACCTCCAGTGAGAGGATCTGCAACTGGAAATCCTCCCATTTCTGTTTGACCAAAATCAGATCATATCCTCTGGATACCATAGCTAAATCACCCATTGTTTTCCAGGATGGAATACCACGGCCATTAGTTAAGACTAAAGGACCATCTATGCTTTTATAGTGATTTGGTGCTCATGGATTTGCAATCAAAGCATCTTTGAGAGTTCTTAATGTCGACGGCTCAAGTTTCTTTTTTTAGTCATTTTGATTCTTCAGCCACAGTCTCCCTAAACTTTGCAAAACTTATTCAGTATGCTCAGATCAGATCTCCACAGGCACTACTACCTCTGTGAAACAATTACAATCATCCATGAAAAGTAGGTGTTTATCTACAACTGCTTTGTCTACTACGCTCCTCTTATACTAGAGGACGGATCTATATATATACTATTAAGTTATAAACACTGAAATTTGCGCTTTCAATTTTTTGTGATAAAATTTTGCATTATTCCTACAGGTTCTCTTTTTAAAATGTGGCTATGTGGGTCAAGTCTATTTTGGAGGGATCGAAGATGGAGGAATGGGAAGCCCTTTTACATCTATGGGACAAAAAAGTTTTTACACAACACTTGATGTCTTGGTTGTATCTATTAGGTATATCGTTTGTGAATATATTTGATGATGTGCAAATGTAAGAATTGTTGGTGATTAAATGATTTTAGACTCTGATTATGTCAGAAATATACGATTCAATCCTGACATGGACCAATATTTATCATATATAAATAGACCTTCCAAAATTGCAAGTGACTGAAATATGCAAGAATACGAGTGTTTTCTATGGGTCATCGTCAAAAATACCTTTCTATCTAGACATTGCATTAGTTTTCTCATAATTTACCAGTGATAGTGTTGCAGATAAACTGAATATTAATAATATAAATACTACAATAGAGAGATTTGTGAGGGATTAGAAAAGATAAGGCCACTTCCTTTGACATGAAATGGAAGCCAAGACTATCAGTATGGGTATTAAGGATTCATTTTTGATGATTGGTCTTCATCTATAGGGTGGAAAAGTGGCAGCATTGGGCTAGTTTCTGTCTCTCCCAGGGCTGCTTTAACCATAATTAACTATCCATTGAACTGCTCACCTTTTCATTCAAATTTCAGCCATCCATGGTTGGCCTTCATATTTTATAATGACAATACTGAGCTACCACATTGTAGCTTATTAATATTAACCTATTTCTAAAAATGCTTTCTAATGTCATCCACTGGTCTATCCATTTCTAGTGTAAACTTAGCTATCTATACAAGGCTGCATAATTACATATATGCATTTGTCCTTTTCAAATTCTATTCATTCATAATTCATAAGATGTAAGTGAATACTCAGAATGAGATGGTGGTTGTAACAAGTCTTAAATTTCCACTTTCAAGCTTGACCTCAATGGAAACATAGTCACCTATATTCCTATGGAAAACATTTGTTTTTATTCATTATTGTACAAGCCTATAGTCATGACACTTCAAGGAAAAATCCCTAATAAAAGGGCTGTCAACCACCAACTCTCCTAACTTTCGTCTATCCCATCCCCTGAAGATTGTGGGGTCTCTCTGGTCAACCCTAAAGCTTGCCTCCCTGTCCTGTTGTCACCCCATTCCTGAATCTTGGTGAACCATAGATTGAGGCATTTTGCAAATTTAGTGGGTCATGCTCACTGATATTCAACAATTTGTGAATTTGGGTGCCATGTATGAACTTGGCGTGGGTTATTGTTATGCATATAAAATAACATTGTCAATATGTGTGTGTGTGTGTGTGTGTACTATAGGCTTAGGTTTACATGAATGGTCACCACAAGGGTTATAAATTCAAGGTCATTCTTCATTGTAAAACATTATTCATTATTTTATAGATTTTCATGGTGATGATATGATCTTGAGATGTCCTTCCTTATTCTAGTTCACTATTATTTTTAGTTATATTAGTAACTGGTTTGCAAGTACAGTCCAGATTCCAAACATTGTAAACCTTTGTCGATTAAGAAATGCCTGCCTTTTGGAACTGCCTTGTTTGATGTAGTTTGATTATGCTTTTTGTTTTGGTGTTTTTTATCTATGTTATTGTTTTTTGCTTAGGAAAAAAAGATTTAAATTTATATCAGACCATCAAGTAACAGTCCAGTACATACATTTGTCGATCGGGATTTTGATTCGGGTTGTATATGTGCCTGGGATTTTTCCTACATATTATAGATTCCATTTTCCCACCCTCAGAATTACAGAACTTCTCATATTCTAAATCATAAGTTCCATGCCAAACAAAAACATTTGAAGTAGGGTGGAAGCTTGCTTTTGTGCCCAGATCTTTTTATAGGATTTGGCACTAGATTCATCATCATAAAAACTATTAGTTAATAAACAGAGCATACATTTGACCATATAATGAACCACACTCCATGCAAGCTACAGTATATAAGACTTGTGCTCATTTTGTTGATGGAGGTGCAACATCTCTTAGCCCCTTTGGTTTTCAGCCGACACACCTAGAAGTTGACTATTACTAATAGCCCTAATGGCCCATTAGGTTTTATAGGGTCCAAGATCCTCATGTGTCTGGTGAAACACTGGCCTATCCATTCCACATAGAGCCATTTATTAATTCCTATAATGATCCACAAATCTATGTTTGATTTTGTTGATCGTGTCATCTATTTTCCCCCAAGATCATCAAGCCCCGAGTCTCTGAATGGGGCTACAAACGTTTGACCATACAATGAACCACTCTCCATGCAAGATATAGTAGATAATACTTGTGCTCATTTTGCTGATGGAGGTACAACATCTCTCAGCTCCTTTGGTTTTCAAGAAGCACACCCAGAAGTTGACTATTCCTGATATCCCATTAGGTTTTCTGGGGTCCAATATCCTCATGTGTCTGGTGCAGCACTGGCTTTTCTATGCCATATAGAGCCATTGATTAAAGCATGTAATGATCCACAAATATATGTTTGAGGTTGTTGATCATGCCATATATTTTCCCCCAAGATCATCAAGCTCCCAATTGTGTCATCTATTTTGTTGTCATCTATGTTCTTATATCCTTGTCAATTCAATGGTCCATACATTTATGTCACTGGTTTTCCCATCTAGTTCAAACCTAACTAGATTAGACTATAGTTCAAAACTTCAAATTCCAGTGACTTGGTTTGCTAACATATCGGTAATTGCGTAGAGGCTTATTTATGTTGCTATATTGTTGATCCGGTTTAATATATTTTAGATGAATCAATCCTTATTGGATGCTCTTTCATTCAAACTGACAATGACAATTTTAAATATCCTTTGATTTCTATTAAGTTGAGATTATTTGACCTGCAAAATTTAATCCCCTTGACCAGTGCAATCATTTCTGCTTGGTTGTTTGTTATAGCTTCCCATTGAATTTCAGATAAATGAAAATAATTTGGCCTTCATTATTTCTAATGACACGACCACTACAAGATTCACCTGGGTTTCCCTTTGAACCACCATACCTCTTTGACACAGGTGTGTTCCAAGGAGTCTCTGTTGTTTGCTTTTTCCCTAAGCGCTATCTAGTTATGGAATACCAAAATTGGATCTTCAACCAAAAAGAGAGGATATTATGTTCAGAAGGAGAAAGAGGTTCTGGGATATCTTTGCATATTTGCTTGTGTGATTCTAGAATAGTCCTCACTGATCTAGCCCAAATTTCAGCTGAATACTATGGCTTTGCATCATTTTTTTTGTTTTGTTTTGTTTCTATCATCCCATAAGCTCCATAAGAAGATGAAAAATGGATTGCTTCTCTAGATGGAACTTAGATGTTTTAGGGTTCATTGACCTTTTGTCCAATTCCTTAAGGTTTCTTCATATGACCTATGGAAAAGTTGAATTTCACCAAAATAATCTCTTCATTTTGACCATACTTCAAGTACTATCAGATATGTTAGATACTTTTTTTCTGCGAGTGACAACAACCCAGATATATGGAAAGACATGGACACTTTTTTTTCTAAGATTCCTAAGATAGGATCTTATCTTTGATATCTAACAAGATGAATGTTGCAGTCTTGGGCCAAGTAGGAGGGTCTTCCACAAAGGATCTAGTACTGTTTGAAATTTTATTTGAAATGGTGCAGATATGTTTGCTTTCTCAGTTGTCCCCTCTCTTTCTTTGTATGGCCAAATAATGTCAATAATAGTAATAAATAATAATAAAATATTTAACGAAGTACTCTACAATACCCCTTTCCCATGCTATGCCCACATGCCCATTAAGAAAGTTGTACACACAAAATAAATGGCACCTTGTACTTGTGACTATACAAGCCTCATTTACTAAAATTCCTATGCCAAATTGGTTGCAAAGATTGGTCTTTGACAATGTATAAGCCCTGTTATACCATGATTTTATAGAGGTCCAAGCATTGTAAATATTCTTACCTCAACCTTTTGAAGCTACATTGTTTGATGTAGTTTTCCTATGCCTTTTGTTTTTGTTTTTTTCCTCTTTTATTTTTTTCCCAGCAGGATGGTAACAGTCAAATACATACATTAATGCCTCTGGATATTGATTTGGAGGTGTGTTTGTGTGTTTTCCTCTCTGTTATCTTTTCTTGGGAAAATAGATTTATATTTATATCATACCTACATTAACAGTCTAGTACATACATTAATATGTCTGGATTTTGATTTAGAAATTAGGACGTGTCTCTGTCTAGTAATTTTCCTAAAGATTATGCATCACATGTTCCCTACCTTCAGAATTACAGAACTTCCCAGATCTTGAAACGGAAGTTGCACTCTAAACAAAATCATTTGAAGCAAAGCAAGAGCCTAGTTGTGTCCAGATCTCTTTACAAGCCTTGATCTTAGATTTATCATCATAAAAACCTATCTATAAATAAACAGAGTAGACGTTAGACCATACATCCATGTGAGTTGCAGAAGTTAAGACCTGTAATCATTTTCATCTCTCAACCCCTTTTGGTTTTCATCCATCACACCCAGGGTTTGACCATTCCCAGTAACCCATTTGATTTTAAGGGGCCAAGATCCATCCCACAAAGAGGCATTGTCTAGTGCAGCACTGGTATGTCCATCCTACAAAGAGGCATTGTCTAGTGTAGCACTGGTATGTCCATCCCACAAAGAGGCATTGCATGAATCCTGTAATCATTCATAAATTTGTGATGAGTTTGTTGTGCATGGCATCCATTTTCCCCCCATATCATCAATCTCCCGAGTCTCTAAATGTGACTACAAACATTAATGCCAATTAATGTTTGGGATTTTCTTTAATACCCCTATATTCAATTTAGGTGTCCATTCATTTATCTCAGTGGTTTTTCCATCCAATTCAAAAAACAACTAGATCGGAGTTTGGTTTAATTTATTGGCTTCTAACCAATCGACGCTCTTGTTACATGTTCTTCTTATGCAGAGAGGTCTATTTCCATGACGGGACCTTTGATCCAGTAACTTTTTTGGAGGAACCAATTCTTACTAGATGCTCTTTCATACAAAATATCAATGATTTCCAACGAGAGTGTGGTGTAGCAGCAAAAAACGAGGTGATCAGGCATGTATTAACTTGGAGACCTGGGTATTTAACCCTATGATTGATTGTGGATGAGGTCAGGTGCAACATTTTTAAATAGGAGAATGTTGAAAAGAGATGCATGACATAAGTATGATTTGATTCGGTGTTGTTGTTCTGTTAAAGTATCAGTCAAATCAGATTTTCTACTCTGAGCACTTCATTCCTTCCATGGTGATGCAGTTATTCACTTTATTAAAATCCATAAACACAAATGCATCTAAAGATGGGGCATTTGGCGGCTGCAGGGAAGCTGGAGATATCTGAAATTTTTTAGTAGCTTCTAGGAAAAGATCCTATAAATCTAGAAGGGCCATGCTATGCCATTTTGGTTCATCCAAAGACTCATGTTATTTACATAAAAACAATGTTACATTGTAAGTATATATTTTGAAAATTATCAAAACTATATTTTAGTTTTTTATATAAGTAGATGGTTTTTTTTGTGTGCATGTAATAAGTCAAACATGTGACATATATGGGGTCTAGCAGAATAGGAAGTAGTATAGATTTGTTGAAAATAAGCTTCAAATTGCGGTTCAATAGCTTGCACTATACCATTGACTTCTACTCCTCTTGGTGCACCATGTGGCTGTGTATATCCAATGCAAATGGAGCTTGAGCTTGGGGTGGCACTTTATGCTTTTTCCCCATTGGTTTCAGTGCTAGCTGCATAGATAGTAGCGGGAAATTTCTTGAAACAAATCCATGTAAGGATAATGGGAGCAAATGTAGATGCCCATGATCAGGAAAATATAATTGTGATTCTTGATTTGGTACCACTCGGAGAAAATTTTGACAATACAATTGCATTCTTTATTTTTGAGAAATTTTGGCAAAAGAAGGCTATTGTTAACATGACCCTTTTTGGTGACTATTGGGTAATCTTTGTTTCTTACCTAGGTATGTGACCCTTTTCCAGAATTTGGAAAGATGGTGTTAACTGTTGGAAATTTTATTCTCATATCAATCCATAAGGAATTCTATTTAAGGGTGCTAGCTCAATGGTAGAGCCCCTGCCTTATAGGTAGGAGGTTGGTGGTTCGATTCCTCCGTGCCCTATTTATATTCTGAAACCACTAAAAAGAGATAAATGACTAAAAAAATGACCAAAATTTGCATATAAACGACCACCAGTACAACATGAGAGATAAGTGACCAAAAAATGACCAAAATATGCATATAAATGACCACTTTTGAGTTGGCGATCACTGGTAGCAAATTAGCGGTCATTTATCACGTGACAAAAAAATGTGGTCATTAATTGTGACAATTAATGACCAAATATACGAACAAATATATGACCACAAGATAAGCTATAAAAGACCAAGCTAAATATGGCCACATATTTGCTACCAGTGGTCACCAACTCAAAAATGGTCATTTATATGCGTATTTTAGTCGTCTTTTGGTCATTTGTCTCTCATTTTGTACTAGTGATCCCTCCACTACCCTCTTGCTATTGTATTTATAATTCTAAAGTTGTCATGCATATAAATTATGGCATAAGAATGCTAAAAATGCAAGAGATTATATAGATGAAATGAATATGCACTAGATGGCATATTAATAAACATTGCACAGTGCATGTGAAAATGTTTGTGCATGTATATGATATTGCATATTGGTAAAATAATGAGGTTTTACATATGCAATGAGACACTGAAGATAATTATTGTGGTTGCTAATAATTGGTTGTGTTCGCATTGGTTGTAGGAACAAGGACAACCAAATCATGGCTAAAGATGTGGATGATGATTGTTGCATATGACCAACAACCTCATGAAGAAAGGTTGGGGCCATGAATCTATGTTCAAGAGGTTGGAAAAAGGACTGTGTATCCTTGGTAAGAGGCCAACTTATTAGGTAAAATCAAGCAATGTTAATGACAACCATGTAGGTAATGGTTATTTGTGCTTAATTGCATGAATGTTGAAAGAAGATTTGGTAAGATCCCTTCAACTATGTTTAAACTACGTTGATTTGGTTTGCATGCGGTATCGAGTGCCTGAATGTGAATGTTAACCTACCGAGTATGGTGAAGTGTGGATAAGTGAAGGAAAGGATCCTTACACCCTATAATTTCTTAGAAACCTCAATGCATTCATATGAAATTATATCATGCCATTTGTGTATGTTGGTTGATATTTTAACAACCAAAGCAAGTGAGGACTTATGGTCCTGTTGTGGTAGTGCATGCCATATGAGATAGTTATGGTTAAGGCCATAATGTGGTTGGAATGGTAATGTTATAGTGTTACACAAGTATCCCAGGAACCCCCCTATTGGTGTTAATTTGGGATGAAAGCTCTTCTCCAACAACCAAGGAGTGAGTAAACTCCTGACATGTTGTTCGGGTGGAGAAGGAAGGGACACAAATAGTTAACCAAGTGATTGGGGAGATGGTTGGACGATGTATTGAGGAAATAGCCATACTTTCCAAAACATCATGGTAAAATTAATAACATAGCATTGTGGTATTCATGAATCCATGCAAGAAAGCATTGAGTGAGTGCACATTAAAATATTATGTACATGTTGTGAATGTGCATGCATATGTGTGGGTGCACATGTTGAGATGCATTGTGTGAATGTGTGGTTGTGATATATATATATGTTTCATTGCAATTAGATAATAGATGAAATGGTGAACTATTGTTAATCGTGAGACCATTCCATGAGCTGTTGTGAATGCAGGAGAAAGATTGCATGAAGAAGGTAGACATGTTGATGGGCTACCAGAGTGCTCTGTTGGAAGGACAAAGCTGCATGCATAAAAGGAATATGGCTGTGACATAAGGAATATTGGAGTTTTTATTTAAATTGTAGGGATAATGTGACTGTGTCTTGCAATTTTATTATGATAATGATGCCTATATAGATATATATATTTCATTGCATTTAAAATGTTAACAATTGAGAGTGTTTGAATTATTGAGTGTTATAATTCTGAGATCACTTCAGTGACTGTTGTAGCAATGAAAAGATTATATGCATAGATACTCACAACGTGTTTGGCTCATTGAAGTTTCATATTTCGGGTAGAAAATTCTTGCGTATGGCAATGAGGATAAGTCCATAGTAAAGACTGGGATCTACCATGTGCAGAAGCCAAAGGTTATGAGAAGGTTCTCATGGTAACTTATGCATGAAACAAATCTAAAAAAATTCTGGTTTAAGTTTATGAGAATAATCTCATGGTTGCAAATCTAATTTCTGTAGGAAAACATATTTGTAAATTTCAGATTTAAAATTTTGCTAATAATTGCTAATGATTGTTTGGCTTATATAAAATTGCGTCAAGAGGACGTGTTGTAGGTGGATTTTCATGTTATGGAAGCAACTGTAAAACCATAATGGACAATATGAGGATGGCCTCATGGTTAAACAAATCAATTTATGTAGGAGACATAATTGTAAATTCATGATTGAATTTAATTATTAATGCCATTGACTTATTAGGGAAATCATATTTGAATTGGATTGTAAAAATTTTGTTGATTGTTTGGCTGTTTGAGGAGTGTGTCGGGAATACACCTTGCAGGAAGACCATGTGTGATGGCCT
The DNA here is from genome assembly GCA_027924585.1 of Larix kaempferi. Lineage (NCBI taxonomy): Eukaryota > Viridiplantae > Streptophyta > Pinopsida > Pinales > Pinaceae > Larix > Larix kaempferi. The sequence continues at coordinate 10,316,132 of BSBM01001331.1, read as the reverse complement.
GCAGAAGCTAAACTCCATGGGAAGGACCCCATGCTTTAGAAATGTGTTTCAGGTGAAACGCCATAGTAAATTTTGATAATATCCTAGCTGCATTGCATGTTGGAAAACCATGTGAGTGAGATGGTGAAATTATGCCAAGAAGGCATGTGTGGGATATGGAACGTGAAAAGATTGGGGTGGCAAACTGAAGGACTATTGACTCAGAGAAGGGAGCCCCCATTCTTCGCAAATGAAGAAAAGATACATCTGTAAAATGAATGAGTATCCTATGACCCTAACTAAGAATATACATGTCTGGTTATTAGATTTAATATGCAAAGCATGTTTTATTATTTCAGACTACTTGAGTGTGACTAGGGTCTACATGATTCACATCGGAAAGGGACGCATACCTTTTGGGTGTTGGGTTATGTTAGGGTTTTCAATATTGACTACACCTTAAGGGAATTGACTCAATCCTGGTGTTTCAATACTTGATAGTGAATGTTATGAAATATGGTTACAATTTTAGAGCAGCAATACTGATGATCCTACTTATCCTTCATGTGCTATCAACTTACACATATGCAATTTGGTGTTGCATGTTAAGAGGCAAAGTGAATAAAGGGTACTCAAGAGGACTGTATGGGTAGTGGTAACCTTTTGTTATACCTCTATATTTCACGGTGTCGCATCCCCATTACAAAACAAGTTGACGACACTTTCCCTACTGTTTTAAACCATCCATAAGAGACAGATGATGAGTCAACCTTGAAGGTGAATCCACCCTGGCAAGTTTTGACCCACCTTGGACTTTATTTTTACACACTACCGCGCCTTGCTATCTTCCCAAAACGCGGTACTAGACACTACCGCGTGCTACTTTTTCCTCAAAGCGCGGCAGTGCCGCGTTCTGCAGACTTTGCAAAACGCGGTACCCTTTTAATAGCCTTTTGCCCTTGGCTTGTGGGATTTTGGATTTTCGAAGATAATGGAAGATTGGGTTCCTTGATTCGATCTCAACTCATCTCCTTCGATTAGAAACCCTGATCCACTTATCTCTCCTTAGATCCACCCATCTCTCTTGTTGGTTAACCTCACCATTCACTATAAAAGAGAGGCATGCCATTGGAAAAGGAGAGGACTCTTGAGAGCACCAAACCTATGGTCTTGCAGCATTGTGGAGATAGCTAGAGGAGAAGACACTTGGAGTTGGAGGATTGGCTTGGACATCAAGCACCCTTTGTAAGTAATCTTCAAGTTGTAATGGAATAACTTGTCTTGTTTTCCCAAATCATTTATGTTAATCTTGTTTTAATGATATGATTTGTATCTTTCATAGATTTAGATTCTAACTCATGTTTCAGATTGCTAGAGAATAGTGCATGCTTGTGTTTTGGTTCCATTATTAACAGGTTTACTTGTGAGGACTTGGAGCTTGGAGCAAATATAAAAAACAAGCGTTTGGATATAAGGTCAGTTAAATTCCTTCTATTCTCTTCAGCATTTTAATACTGGGATGTTTGTTAGATCTAGGGATTCAAGGTTGCATTTGTTTTGTTTTGTTCTTAGCCTAGAGTTAGTTTAAGTCTGCTTTAGTCTAAGGGAATTTTGGCTTATCCGTAGGGCAAAATTCCACATAACAAAAATGGCGACCATACTGGGGATGATTACTGCTTGATTGGTTCAATTCACAGTCATTTATCTTTGAATTGTGAGTTTTTATTGCATTTCAAACCAGCTTGAATCTTGGTCTTTTTTGACCCTTATTCACCCCTCCTCGCAGTATTTATCTCCCTGTTTAATTACTGAGTCCCCTGGGTTAGCAACAACCCTGAAAACTTTATTTTTTTTTCTTTTCCAGTTGCGTTTTTTTTCCTCTTGCCACAGTACCGCGCCCTCATAACCACGTCAAGCGCGGTAGTACCGCGTCCGAGGCCTTAATACCAGAGCGGTAGTTACACAGTGCCGCGCTTCAGTCAAGCTATAGCCCGCGGTAGTGTCTGCAAGTGTGTAAATTTTTTATTATCTTTGCTTGGTTTCCTGAATTCCTCTCTGCCTTAAATAGTCTTTACTGTTGCCTGTTAGCATCCTGATTAATTTCCAGTTTGTATGGTCTGCTTATCACCTAGTTTGTGAGTTTGATTGATTGATTGGATTAAGTGGCACTTTTGACATATTGGTCATTTTTCAATTTGATTGCATTGACTTGACTTTTTCCCCACAACCAACTCAACACCACTGTCTTCTGTTACTGAACACTGTAGTTTTACAGTCATATTGTCATTATCATTTTCAGTAAATTAAAAAGGTCATTGGTTGAGAGCAAATTTTGTTGTTTAATTGAAAAAGTCTAGTGGTATTTTGCATAGAGAAATGAACCATTAATTTTGCCATAAAAATTCTCATTATAGAAGCATTGTAAATTGTAAAATCAGTGCATTGAAAAGAGTGTTTATTTCAGTTTGGCTTTGTTTATAAATCGAAAAGAAAAGAAAATCTTTTACTTTGATTGCTTGTGAAAATTGTTATGCATATTTGATCGAAGAACCTCTATCTTTACCTTAGCTAGATTTCATCGAAGACAAAGGCTTGTTTGTGATTCATTCTCATTTGCACGGTTTGAGTCGTCATAACACCATCAAGTTTCACGTCCACTACCCGATTGAGTAAGGCAGCCACTAAAATTAATCACCCTAATTAAACCAACTTTAACCTCACTTGAGGAAATCAAAAGAATTTGGTAGTTAGGTAGGACACCGGGGATAGGCATCAAAATAATTCCCCCTTGTCATTTTCATCTGAGACATAGTCGTTGTCTTTAGGGAACTAAAATCCTCTAGTACTTATTGACACGGTCACAGCTAGTTTGTGGAGGGGCCTCCTGACTGTTTCCAACTTTCAGGGGTTAAACGGCCGCGAGATTGAGAACCGAACGGACTCTGTGGAATACCGCACTCCACTTAGCCCTAAGGCAACATCGATCGCTGTCTTCTTCGGAAGGCTGAAGTGCCCAAAACCTTTTCCGACGTGTCATGAACGAGGTAGCTTAGTATCTATTCTACTAGGGCTCTTTTACCCAGGATCCCTTTCGATAGAGGGATATCCTTCTTATATCGGTCTCTCATGTTGTATTGTTCGACTTGGATTTCATCACCTTGCGAAGGATACAGCCTGTTGAGGTCTCCAGCTCTTAGTTAGGAGTTTGCTTGGCGTCTCATCTTTGTAGAGGGTCATTTTTTCTTTGTAGGGACTGCTTGTTGGCATTCTGGCCATTTTTGTTGATTAGCTCGCTTATTGAGACACCGGTCTCAGTATAGATTTTAGAGCTTGCTTTTTTGGCCTGTGAGCCTTGCTTTTTCTAGCTCCTCTTCTGCACACTCGGCTGCATTAGAGTTTTTGAGTTCTTTGTTTACGGTACTGCCCCCGATTTTCATTTTCCTGTCATCATGTCAGATCAACAACGAAGATCACGAAGACAACAGGGCCTAAGCCCTCCACCACCACCACCGCCACGGACTTCTGGTCCGCCTGCATCACGCATTCCTGCTCCTCCTGGCCGCGGTGCTGGTCGAGGCAACATCCCACCGCCGATACGTACAACATCTTCAGTTACGCCCGTAACTGCCACACACAGCACAGTCTCAGAATCTATTGCAGCTTCTATAACCACTAGCATGTCTGAGACTTCCACTATCACCTCACCCACTGTCATTCCAAATTTATCTGGAACAGTGGGCACAGTTACAGCAGCTGAACCTAGCACGACCCAGAGTACTAGACCAGAGGTCATCCTTCTACCGGATGCCAACACTTCTCGTCCATCAGACACTTTCCACGACGATATAGACGGATCTATTGGCACCACAGAAGAATCCGACCAGGACATACCTGGCTTAATTTCAGTCCCAGGCGGATACGTTGAGATCGTTGAAGATACTCATCTACCTGACACACCTTTTGAACCTGATTATGGCTTCATTACTTCCCAGACGGAACTTCCGCCTGTTATTACTACGTCACCCAGTGTTCATCCTCAGGAGACAAGTTCTTCTAGCAACGTACCTCGCACTTTACATCTACCCAACATCCCACCGGGACACGAAATCATGGCTTCCATCCAGTCTAGTATGGTTAGCCTAGCGAACTCTCCGTTAGCATCGGCACAATTTAGGCGCAACACAGAGCAAATGCTTTCGACAGCGTCTAGATACCCCCCTGTTTCTCATCCTTCTGACTATAGGGATCCCAACGTCCCGTCTAGCACAGAATTTCATCACTCTTTTGCAGACGGCTCAGGACCTTCGGACTTTACTACACCTAGATTCCTGCCGGATCCCCAAAATCTTTTTCAGGATATGAACTCGGACCCAGTTCTCGTTGGTCCTCCTATCATTGAACACGTTATGGACGACGCCGATACCCCTGGGATAAATTCCCCACATTTGCTGTCATCACCAATGTTTGGTGCACATTCTATGAGGGATAACCCAGTTTTTTCTCCGTCCTCACCTATCCAATATGGACGACCTCCTCCGCAAATCGGTACTTTTGGCGCCGTTGGCCAATCCATGCTATCATATTTGACTAGCGGCGGAAGAACACCTAGTCATACTGCTGGATCTTCCGTTTCGACCGGAGGATCACCTTCAGCCACCATTTATACTATTTCAGGAGGTGGACAACCGACTGCAATGGTCCCTAATTCCAACATCCAAACCCTCCCTGGTGGGCCATCAACCCAACCAGCTGGGGGGCAACCTTCTGTAGGGAACCCCATTGTTAGTCAACAACCTCCCACTGGTGGGCCATCAACCCAACCAGTCGGAGGACAACCTTTTGCTGGGAACCCAGTTCCCAGTCTACAGCCTCCTCATATAGGGCCATCCAACCTAACTGCTGGCGGACAACCTATTGGCTCGATCCAACAAGTTTCCCAACCAGCAGTTTCTACTCAGTTTGGTATGTACAATCCACCTGGCAGTGGGCAACCTTATTCCGGTATTCCAACCGGACTTTCTTCTCAACCTCCCCCTCCAGGCATGCTTCCTTCTTGGGATCATCAAATCCCACAGAGTGGGGGGTACTCACTTTTTGGAAACTGGAACCAAGCTGGGGGGCAATCTCAGATTCCCCCCAACCTAAATTCCGGCTTCCCTTATCCTTCAGCTGCTACAACTCCATGGAACCCATCACTTCAATTTCCACTCGTTCCTCAAGCAGGAACGAGTCTTCCATGGACACCACCGCCGCAGCCACCCCCCAACCCTGCTATGGGAAATCCTCCACTTACACAGTATGGTGGCAACATCCCTGGAACACAACAATTCCAAGGAACTTTTCCCCAACAAGGAATAGCAACCATTCCTGGGTATCAACAGCCTCAAGCTACTATACCCACTCAGTAGAACACTTACCAACCGGCTGCTTACAATCAACCAGTTAACCAGATGGCTTACTATCCGCAGAACTTCCAGCAGTATCCCGCGGGAAACACATATGGGCATAACACACAGCAGCATGCTATGCAGGGCCCTCCAGGGTTCTCTGCACCGCATGGTTATTACTCATACCCGCAGACCAACCGTCAACTTCCCTTCTTGGCCACACTTGACTTACCATATTTGTCGAGGCTTATCAACGATCCTATATGGCATGAACCTCACTGGCCTCCTATCCCAGCCAAACTACCATCGGACATTCCTAAGTTCGATGCCAAGCCCGGGGAAGACCCCAAGAACCACGTGATGACCTTCCATCTTTGGTGTTCATCAAACTCCTTGATGGATGATTCCATCCGACTTCGGCTCTTCCAACGTACGCTTACCGGAACGGCAGCAAAATGGTACATCGAGCTGCCACAGCACTCTTTTCGTGATTTCAACACTTTGGCTATGCAGTTTCTGACGCATTTCCAGCTTCCCATCCGGTATGAGACTGGAACAGAACTGCTAACTTCACTGCGTCAAACTACTTCCACACACATCTCGGATCACATCCACGAGTGGCGAAGACGCCGAAGGCTAATAAAGGCACCTATTCCAGATCAACTACTTGCTGATTGGTTTACAAAATCCTTTTTTCCTCCCATAGCCAGAGATATTGCTATGCGCGGACCAGTTACGGAAGAACAAGCCATCTCGGCAGCACAATACATGGATTTAGTATATACTCAATCCGGTACTTTACATGAACTTCTTCCACATGCTTCCCGCGTTCACACTGATCCTACAAAGCCTACTACTGAACCACCCATTGATGGTATCGTTGGTTCAGTTAAGGCTCAGCCTGCTACCAACTCGACGGGGCAACAAGCTTCTGCTTCCCCCGCTTTTACCCAGGCCGCTTCAAAAGCTTCCACCTCTCCTGCTGTCTCCTCCGAAGTGAATGCAGTCCAATCTACATCACAACCATCCGGAGGAAAGAAGAAAAACAATCGTGGTAAGCCTAAGAAGAACCAGCAGGAGAACCCCAAACCACAACCTACCCAGAATGACCAAAAACCACGTCGGAAAGCTAAGTTTCCCTGCTTGATTTGTCAAGACGGTCATTATACGCGTGACTGTCCCTACAAGGACGAGGTCCATAAGTTCGTTAAAGGATCCTCTAGACCGGCAGTGCTAACTGACCCTTTCCCCCAACAGCAACAGCAAATGGTTGCCCAAGAATCCCCACAAGGGGGCAACCCGACCAATCCTTCCCGTGGAGAGACGTCCACAAACCGCGAAATCCTAATGACAAGTAATGAGGAGATTAATATCACCACTCGTTCAAAGACGTATGACAATCCTCCAAGTTCAAACAAACAATCGGAGACAGCCAAAGGCAAGTCTCCTGTTGAAGATCCGATTCCTATTCCCCCCCCTAATGGTCATCTCCATATCGAGAGACCACTTATGGATACAGTGCTACGCCCACCCAAGGGCACCATACGAAAGGCGACATTCAATCCGAATGCGCGAGCTGCCCAAAACTACAACATTGTTGAAGATTTGGCTCAAGCACCTTGCGCTATGTCAACTCTCGAGGTTCTCCAACACTGCCCCACACAGCGTAGAACCCTACTTTCAGCACTGGGGGCATTGGACCCAGATACTTCAAACTCCATCATGTTTAACTTGGAGCACGCTAAACCTAGGCTTTCTCACCAGTTAGCCTTCCAGGTGCATACGAAAATCCGTGGAAATGTTATCCACCGCACAGTGTTAGATGAGGGTGCTTCCACGTCGATTATGTCTTTGAACTGCTGGAGAGCCCTCGGCTCGCCTGAGGTCACAACTTCTCCCACTACTCTTAGAGCGTTTGATGGACATGGTTTTCAACCATACGGACTCATCCCCTCAATCGGTGTTGAACTAGGGGGCAAAACAGTATCCGTACACATCGAAGTCGTAGATGCACCTTTGGATTACAACCTCCTACTTGGTCGGAACTGGTTCTATGCCATGACTGCCATAGCATCTACAGTCTTCCGGATTGTACAATTTCCTCATGAAGGGAAAATTGTCACTATTGATCAATTGGATTACTGTATCCCAGACTCCCATCCGAACTCCGCCAATACCGTTCCGTTATTGGATCAACCTCGGTACCGGTTCCAAGACATAGGTGTTGGTCTCATGAAGGATTCATCCCTCATTGGAGTTTTTCCAGAGCTGGGAACCCATCTTCAACCAGTCAACATGATTTCATCGCATGTCACCCCGTCCGATGATTCATGGGTGATCCCGAGTCCTACTCAGATCCAAGGCTATGGCAATTCCATGCCTTTGAACAGAAACCTTGCAGCATATTACGCGATCCAATCAGCCACAGATTGGGTCGACTGTTCTACTGATCACACAGTGGCACAGCTCTCGACTGAAACTCATACACACCCACCATTATTTGATCCTCTCAACTTGATTTTTCCCACCGACGAATCAATCATAGAGGTTATGTGCGGTAATGAGCCACCATGGGGAGATTTTCATCATCGATCTTCATTCCCCACCATTCAGTCACTTGAGCCTGACACCAAATCCAGTGCTTCACTTGGGATGGTTCAAACCAAGTTCCCCACTTCCCTTGACGAAGTATTTTCTGAAGGAAACTTGGCCAATCTTATGGCAACCACTCCCATCGACATTTCAGTAAAGCCTGGTATCGTGGAAAATGTACACATTGGATAAACATGTACTCCTCTCGAGACGGAGTTCTATAATGCCTACTTTAAAACTTTCCGCGATGTTTTCGCTTGGAGTTATGAAGAGATGCCAGGAATCGACCCGTCGATTGTGGTCCACGAAATTCCAACTTTCCCTGGCGCCCGACCTGTTCGGCAAAAGCTTCGACCCGTTCATCCTCGTAAGGCAGCCGCCATTAAAGCAGAAGTTGAAAAACTTTTGCGTGCTGGTTTTATCTATCCTGTCCCATTGACAGAATGGGTATCCAACATCGTCCCTGTAGCCAAGAAACAAGGAACGATCAGAGTCTGTGTTGATTACCGTGATTTGAACAAAGCTTGTCCCAAGGACAACTACCCAACTCCATTTATTGACCAGATTATCGATAATTGTGCCGGAAGTGTTATTTTTTCATTTATGGATGGCTTTTCTGGCTATAATCAGATCGATATCCTCCCAGCCGACCAGCACAAAACGGCCTTTATCTGCCCTTGGGGGATCTTTTCATATCGGAAGTTACCTTTTGGCCTCAAAAATGCCGGGGCAACTTTCCAACGGGCAATGTCCTACGCATTTCATGACATCAAACATATCGTAGAGCCATATCTCGATGATCTTCCCGCTCATTCTCGAACTCGGGAAGAACATCCAGATCACTTGAGTGCCATTTTCGAAAGGTGCCGGCGCTACAATATACGTTTGAACCCGCATAAGTGCGTCTTCTGTGTAGAAGCCGGAAAACTATTGGGCTTCATAGTCTCCAAAGACGGGATACGTCTAGATCCCGCAAAGGTAGCAGCTATCATAGCCCTGTCTTCACCTACCAATATTCCAGAACTTCAATGTTTGCAAGGGCATGCAAACTTTCTACGCCGTTTTATCTGTAATCTGTACGAGATAACAAAAGGCTACATGCGGCTTCTCAAGAAGAATGTTCCCTTCATATGGGATGATGAATCCCAACGCTCCTTTGATAATTTAAAGGCAGCCTTAACCAAAGATCCTGTGATTCAACCCCCCAATTACACACAGGACTACATCCTTTATCTCGCAGCCTCGATTTCCACCATTGGTATGGTGTTAGTCCAGGAAGACCACAACGGCATAGAACATGTGGTGTACTATCTCAGCAAGAGTCTTCTCGACTCTGAAACTCGCTACTCACATGTTGAAAAGCTGGCTCTGGCAACGGTATTTGCTGTCCAGAGATTCCGTCACTACATCTTACTCCGCCGGACCACCGTTATCGCAGATTTCAATCCAATGTACTATACCCTCACACGACAAGTGCTTGGGGGCAAGTACTCCCGTTGGATTGTCATCCTTCAAGAGTTTGACTTGGAATTTGTCAAAGCCAAGTCTAAGAAATCTCTGGTCTTCGCTGAGTTAATTTGTCACTTGCCCCGTGCTACCGAGCAATCCGAGCCCATTGATTCTCTTCCCGACGAATCATTGTTCCTCATTAGCACGTCTGATCCGTGGTATGGGGATATTCTCTTATATCTCCAAACCCAACGCTTCCGTCCCGATCTCACCCGCGATGAACGACGACGTATCAGACACCACGCAAAATATTACCTTATAGTAAACGATACTCTGTATCGACGTGGTGTCGACACTGTCCTTCGACGCTGTTTGACCTTAGATGAGGCGGAACGCGTTCTCAATGACTGCCACGCTGGAGCATGTGGTGGTCATCTCTCTGGGATGGCTACGGCCCAGAAAATACTGCGAGCGGGATACTTCTGGCCCTCGATTTTCAAAGACTGCATTGAAACAGTCAAGAAGTGTCCGCCTTGTCAATTCTTTCATAGCAAAGCACGCTCGCACCCTGCTCCACTCCATCCTGTCATTGCCGTCGGCCCCTTTTCCAAATGGGGCATTGATTTTATGCACTGTAAGCCCACTTCAGCCGGGGGGCATAGCTATGTCATAGTAGCTGTGGACTATTTTACAAAATGGGCTGAAGCGATGCCTACATATGCTGAAAACGGCAAAACAGCAGCGCAGTTCATATTCAATCATATCATAGCTAGATTCGGTGTCCCACAGTCTATTGTGACCGATCATGGTTCCCATTTCAAGAATCATATGATCGAAGAACTAAGTTCCAAACTGGGTTTTCGCCACGAAAACTCAACCCCGTATTACCCACAAGCTAATGGCCAAGTTGAAGCCATTAATAAAGTCCTGAAACGAATGATTCAGCGCATTGTGGGTACCCAAAAATCCAATTGGCACTCAGCCCTGTTCTCAGCACTGTGGGCATACCGAACCTCAGTGAAAAGTGCTACTGGGTTTACACCATTTCAATTGGTGTACGGCCTGGAAGCCATTCTCCCGATTGAATGTGAAATTCCATCACTCAAGATAGCCATAGAGCTACTTCCACACACTACTTCCGAAGAAGAACGGTTTCTATACCTAGCCAAGCTAGATGAAACCCGCCGCAACGCCGCTTTGGCTAATGAAGCTCACAAAAAACGCGTCAAAGCTCAATACGACAAATCCGTTCAACCTCGGATCTTCAATGAGGGTGACCTCGTACTTACATATGATCAGATGCATGATAAGCTTGGTAAAGGTAAACTTGAATCTATGTGGTACGGCCCCTTCATTGTAAAACGTGTCTTAGAAAAAGGAGCCTATGAACTAGTCGATTGTGATGGTACGCCATTGGCACGGCCCCGCAACGGGCTATACCTCAAGCGTTTCTACGCGTGAGGTTATCCCACGCGGGTTACTTCTTGTACATAATGTACTTAGTTTGCTTCTTGCTTTATTTTTAGTGTGCGCATGGATCTCATGTATCTACTCTTACCTTGACTCGTGCCTTTATGCGCAGATGTCTACCTACTTTGGATTCGCTGACGGTGCAAGCCGACATACCCGGAATCTCGCTTCCGCAGCATGGGTGATCTATTCCCCCACTGGCGAGTTGATTTCTTCAGGAGCCATTTGTTTAGGTCCCGCAACCAACAATATCGCAGAGTACCATGCAGTCATTGGTCTCTTGACAGAGGTTGCTTCACTCAGGATTGACTCCTTATCGGTCTTTTTAGACTCCCAACTCGTGGTTTCACATCTAAACCGTGTTTACACAGTTCGCGATCCTACATTACTTCGTTTATTTCGAAGAGTACGCCTCTTGGAACGGTCATTTGATTTTATCACATATCAACACATACCGAGAGAATTCAATTGTATTGCCGATTCATTGGCTAATTACATTTTGGATTGGCATCTTGCCCATACATAAACACATCATAAAAAATAAAATGCACAAGTCATTGTAAATATTTAGATCATAAATAGGTCCACATCACTGTATATAAAAGTGTTTTTTCCAAAATACATAAAGTTTGTGTCAAAGACAAAATTGGGGATTAAATCCCATATACAAAAATTGGCCCTCAAAGCCTACATATCGTGTACATGCTGCAAAAAGATCAAAAGACCATCTATGGAGATCTAGGAGACCTATCATGTCCCTCATCAGACTCCTCCTGCTGGTGGTGGTAACACATCACAGCTCGAACCACCTTGCGAAGAAGTCGACTAATACGTCCAGGTACACCCACAGTATGCCTCTGGAGGTGGTAGGGGACATCATCCATCCGCATAGCAGGGATACCATGGGTCAATCCCTGCAGGTTCCTCTCAATGTCCCGGACACCTCCTGCCTCGTCTTCATCTTCTTCTTCGACAGGATCAGCTTGACGATCTACACCGCCACGACGTAGTGGAGAGTATCCAGCTGGCCTCTGTGGTCCGCGGTCTGCAACATGCATGCGAATATACATTAGGCGTCTTTTACACATTCTAAAAAAGCAATAAAAATTAAATATTCAAAAAGAAAAAGTACATGTCCATGAAGGTCATACCATAGTTGTCCCAGTCATCATCTTCTGGCAAAGCCAAGTCAATATCCTCACGGAAATCTACCCCTGAATAGGGATAGTCGTCAATCATGACTATCTGCTCCTCTAGCCAAGAGAAAAAGTCCTCTCCAAAGGCTAGCCGCTGAGGTCCCCCGAGGCGTCCAGCGTAGTCGCTCCATCGAGCCATCCATGGCTCGGTAGGTGGGCGAGGACGCATAGATATCTGTGGACGCAGTAATGGCACTCTTGCCAGAAAGAAAGTAACCAGGATGCTCCCATACCCAAACTGGGTATTTTTCCCAGTTCTACATTTGTGCACCTGTTCCTTCATGTTGGACAACACTGCATCACACCAGTTGAAAATTGTTCCTCCCATGCACTCTGCTGCGAGATTTACCTGCGTGCGGGTTGCCTGATGTGGACTCACGCTTCCTGCTGCACGTGTAATAGTGAATAGCAAAGTTTTGAAAGGAAGATTTGTGACCTCTTTTATGGCCACTTTCCCGCTTTTCTTACTCGAACCTGCCTGACAGTATCGAGCAATCAAATCATCCGTGCTTGATTCTGAAGCGGTGTACCCGGTAAAATTCGGCCGGGCCCCTCTTTTCGAGAGGCCCGTGAGGAAGTAGATGTCTTCGAGTTGGATTTCAAGCGCATGCTCTCCCACTCGAAAAGCTTCAATATCGGGGTCCCACAGTTGAACAAGGTGAGTAAGAAGCTTAGGTTGTTGGCGGATCCCTTTAGTCTTGAAAAACTTTAGCAAACCACATTCTCGCAATACGGTCACGGTTGGTAGGTCATTTTCGGCTGCAAAATCATCCGCTTCATGCTCCCTCTCTTTCCAACTCACCATTTTGCTCCAAATAAGTTGCAAATCCCTGCAAAAGGGCAAACAAAGTAATTAGTAACTATTTAACAACTTACTTCCAGCAAAAATTTGAGGAAAATTTGATTTTTTAAACTTAGATTTCGCACGTGCCGCGCCTGGAGGACACCCTACCGCGCGGCAGTCCACAGTGCCGCGCCTCATTTTGGGGTTACAGCGCGGCACTGTTCAACAGTGCCGCGTTTTTCGATAGGGGACCCGCGCGGTAGTACGGCGGGCGATTTTTGCCTAAAAGGGATTGCCAAAAAATTAATTTTCCTCTGGTGAAAGTAAAAATTTCTTGCATGAAATGAAAGAGGGGCTCAAACACTCTTACCTGGCGTAGACGGCGGTCGAAATGGTGTCCCAGAACTCTCGGTATCGATCCTTGAAATTTTGCTCCAAAATGGGTAAAAATGCCTCCTTTGGGTAAAAAACACAAATGAATAGTAATTTCTATTTTTACCATGCCTTATATAGCATTTTTTCATATTTTTTAATTAATTAATTACTATTTCAAATAAATAAACCCTTGTTCACATTGCTAATGCCCGGTTATTGAGCATTTATTGACAGGATCTGCGGTAGAAATGGAATGCATTCACACTGGTGGTTATTCGTAATTTGACCTTCATATTGAGCCCACTTTATCTTTTTCGTGCTCTGGATTTAAAACTTGAAAAAGATTCCAAGCGCTTTCACACCTGTGTCGTGCTTGTCAAACGCAAGTAAACGGTGTCGAGTACGGTCAACTTTACTCATGCTTGTTAAACGATGAGGAAAGTATTATCCTGGTTGCATTTTATTCTTTTTTCGGACCAGAATAATTTAAGATTTACGAAAAAGACCATAGGAGTCCATAGTTAAGCTCTTTTCAGACTCCTTAAAATTGAAAAGATTTCCAAGTGATCTTGACTCTTTCACACTTGTAAAAGTATTTGAAAGGTCGTCTATTCGGTGATAGGTTACCCCTTTTTCGTCCCGTCTAGACTATTTACGAAAAAGGTATACCTCAGTCAACCTCGGCTGGGAGAGTTCTCTCGGGAATTGTTTTACACTTTTTCGGGATCGAGGGACTAAATTTTACGAAAAAGTACGTTATGGAGCTTCCTTTAAGTTTTTTAGGCTCTCTAAATATGAAAAACTACCGAGTTTTCCTTCCTTGGGCTCGTTAAAATATTAACATCGAAGGACCCACTTTGGGACGAACCCCTCCTTTCTCAGGTTCGTAAAACATGTGAGATTGGACTCATCCACAAGATGAGCTACACCGAGCATTTGTTATCCTCTTCAAGCTCGTAAAACAAGAAAGAGGTACTCGTCCATCATGTCGGGGAAATATGGGGGAACAAGTCAAGTTTATCCATGGCAGCTTTTTCGGTCGTTACCTTTGAACATGGCATGTGTCCATCTCTTGTCTATATTTGGGTATCCGTCTTTCATTGAGTCATAGTCATCATCATGGGTCGTCTCCCTGGCCACGAGTCCGCTCATCCGGTGTCTATCCTCTATTTATCAATAATCCCTGCTGTCAAGTCTTGTTACGTGCCGTTATATGTTCAAAGGGTTGCATTGTATCGAGTCATTCATTGTGTCAGGCCTCCGCTGTGTCAGTACATACTCCATTACTTCATCATCCTATCATATGTGCCGATTTCATGTCGATGATGTGGGAATCATTATGGCCCACTTTCGACGAGTCTATTCCTGTAGACACCAAATCACTATCCGGGAATTAGACTTTGAAATCAACCATTAGTACCTTGGTACCTGCATGCCTCAATGGCAGGTTTCCTCGTGTTTGACAGCAGGTTCACCTCATTGACCTCTGATCAAGCGATCTCTCGAATGCTCGACATCAACTCATTCATTCGCATGTCGTTGAGATGTACTATTGACACCTTGGGAATCATTGTCATTATTGGTGATCTCCCTCGCATTTGTTAACGGTCCACATCATTGACCGGTAATCAAATGGTTTCTTCCATGTTCGACTTCAACACCTTGTAATCACATGGTTAGATTCGTATCTTTATGCGATCGGGTAGAAGACCCTGGGCGCATCACTGTATCTTGACTGCGTCCAGGCTGCGATGGAGATGTCTCTTGTATTGTCACACAGATCCACTTATTGTATTGGTCGTGGCTATGTTATTATTGTCTCATGGATCTACGATTGTTCATAGTAGCCATGATCTGTTCACAGTTTACATTATCTCAGTACTCATGGATCTGCAATGTATTGGTCGGCAGCCATGCTTTGAGTCATTTGTTTCCGAGCATGGGAATGCCCGCCTCGGTGGTATATCTAACACTTTGTTTCTATTTCAGCTCCGTGTCGCTCTCCTCGATGCTATCTCTGCACATTATATTCGTAAAGTCTTTCGGCCATCAGTCCCTTCTGACCTCACACTTTAGGGGGCATCTGTTATACCTCTATATTTCACGGTGTCGCATCCCCATTACAAAACAAGTTGACGACACTTTCCCTACTGTTTTAAACCATCCAGAAGAGACAGATGATGAGTCAACCTTGAAGGTGAATCCACCCTGGCAAGTTTTGACCCACCTTGGACTTTATTTTTACACACTACCGCGCCTTGCTATCTTCCCAAAACGCGGTACTAGACACTACCGCGTGCTGCTTTTTCCTCAAAGCGCTGCAGTGCCGCGTTCTGCAGACTTTGCAAAACGCGGTACCCTTTTAATAGCCTTTTGCCCTTGGCTTGTGGGATTTTGGATTTTCGAAGATAATGGAAGATTGGGTTCCTTGATTCGATCTCAACTCATCTCCTTCGATTAGAAACCCTGATCCACTTATCTCTCCTTAGATCCACCCATCTCTCTTGTTGGTTAACCTCACCATTCACTATAAAAGAGAGGCATGCCATTGGAAAAGGAGAGGACTCTTGAGAG
The DNA here is from genome assembly GCA_027924585.1 of Larix kaempferi. Classification (NCBI taxonomy): domain Eukaryota; kingdom Viridiplantae; phylum Streptophyta; class Pinopsida; order Pinales; family Pinaceae; genus Larix; species Larix kaempferi. Next base: position 10,300,326 of record BSBM01001331.1, on the reverse strand, counting down.
CACCAAACCTATGGTCTTGCAGCATTGTGGAGATAGCTAGAGGAGAAGACACTTGGAGTTGGAGGATTGGCTTGGACATCAAGCACCCTTTGTAAGTAATCTTCAAGTTGTAATGGAATAACTTGTCTTGTTTTCCCAAATCATTTATGTTAATCTTGTTTTAATGATATGATTTGTATCTTTCATAGATTTAGATTCTAACTCATGTTTCAGATTGCTAGAGAATAGTGCATGCTTGTGTTTTGGTTCCATTATTAACAGGTTTACTTGTGAGGACTTGGAGCTTGGAGCAAATATCAAAAACAAGCGTTTGGATATAAGGTCAGTTAAATTCCTTCTATTCTCTTCAGCATTTTAATACTGGGATGTTTGTTAGATCTAGGGATTCAAGGTTGCATTTGTTTTGTTTTGTTCTTAGCCTAGAGTTAGTTTAAGTCTGCTTTAGTCTAAGGGAATTTTGGCTTATCCGTAGGGCAAAATTCCACATAACACCTTTCTATGCTCACACTAAAGGACACTAGAAGAGATGGATAGGACCGAGGAGTTGTGTAGCAGAAAATGGGTATCATCCTTGTGTAGTGTGAGTGGGTATTGTGGGGCCATGCTAGCCTATAGTCAAAAAATCCACCTATAGAGTTCCTAAAGGGAACCGTTGGTTTGCACATGAGAAGGAGTGCCATCCTTGTGTGGATGAAGAATTGATGTGCGTGTGAAGGGATGTGGTGATATTGATGAAGGCATAAAATATCTATTGGTTTAGCAGTAAGGTGGGGTACCGAGACTGACTGGAAACCCTGAGATGCCTATGGATCCATAGTAGAGCCTTGACCTAGAAATGGTCGTGGTGCAGTTTCCTTCCATTGGATGATGACCCAGACAGATGTGTTGGCTTGGCAATTGAGAGGGAAAACCAGGTATGGGACTGGTTTGGCACCACCAATGCTTGGTAAATCCAAAGAGTGAACTGGTTGGGCATTAACTACTTGATGTTATGGAGCAGCATGTGTGCTGGCCAAACATACACCCTACAGGTGATCCAAGGCTTGTAAAGCAGAGAAGGAAACTTGTGGAGTAGCGAGGAACTGCCCAATACATATAACTATTTGATTTTCATTCATTTTTGGATAATGAGAATTTCATGAACAAGTCTTATGACAACCAAGATAATACACTGTTATTTGTTTGTTGGAAAAGTTGGTCAATGTAGGAAGCAAGGACCCTGAAGGCACCATAAATGTTTCGTAAATCCAGTCGGTGCACTGGTTGGGAATTAAATGTTGTGGAGCATCCGGCATGCTAGCCAAACATTCCATAATTAATTGATAAACCCAGTCGGAGTACTAGCCTAGCATATTGATAAATGGGATGTCTGATAAACCCAGTCAGAGTACTGGCCTGGCATTGCCTATTCGAATGATTGTGGAGTAGCCTGCCTGCCAACCCAACATTCGTTATTGTATCCATAGGTAATCCAAGGCTTGTAAAGCAAAGAAGGAGCCTGTGGAATAAAGTGAAGACATACAATACATATAAGTATTTGGTTATCTTGCAGCTTCTGGATTATGAATATACGTGTGTATATGATTTGGTTATGATTTCCTAAACTCTTGTTTAGAGATAAACCCTATGAAAATAAACTAAACATGTGAATTGATTTAATGTTTGAGTGTAGGTATTGTTGGAAGAAAGGATTATGAAGGCATCCTAAGGATGCATGTGGACATGTGACCTCCCTAAAGAGCTCATTATGAGCAGTAATGAAAGATGGTGCTAGTGGAATTATGTGGGTCCTAGCAGCCAAAGGTTCTGTAGGCAACAATGGGGAAGGGTTCTCTAGTTGAAAATCCTTAGACACTAAGTGTCATAGCCAAGAAGGACAAGTCAAGCATTCACATTGAAGTGAAAGAGGCTAAGGAGCATAAAACCATAATGGTGGTGTGGCTCCAGATTGGAACAAGACTAAGAGGGGTGTTGGCTGCTTTTTGGACAGACTCGGGTTTTCAGGATGCGCAGCAACAAACACCCCTTGGCGCACTGGCCCTCTCGGTAACGAGCTGCGCAGCAGCTCGAAGTCTCACCCAAAGTGGCTATGGGGGGGCTAAGGAATCAGGTTTCCTTAACCTTGGCGACGCAGAGACTGCGATCTTCTCCCTCTCTCTCCCGAGAGGATTCCTCAAAGCGGGACGTCTTACTCTTCCACAGATTTCAGTGCAACAGCGCTGGAACTCTCTTACCAGCCTAGCTGCGCGGTATCTCCGCTCCAGCGCATGAGGCGATTACCCTCTGCATCCAATACTGTACCGTATCCGGCCCTGCGCCATGGCGCACCAACACACTCCTCAATCGCCGCAGCGACAGCGTTCTACAGACTCCTTCGACACTTAATGATTATAACTACCAAGGAAGCTTCAAGAACTTACTTAACATATTCATAAAGATAACGCAATGTTCATGTATACACAGATAGTGAACTAAAACATGCAATCACACAACACAACATCATAACAATGAGAATTAGGTAGTTCACCTCCACGGGGAAACCACGTCCACGGGAAGTGTATCTTATATTAATCTCAAAGATGGGAATTACACAGTATGTTGCGCACACAGCTGCAGCCTTAGATCTTTCCAGGAAACTCCACGCACACAGCTGGGAGCCCTTATCTAGATCTAGTCTCTTCTTCTACAAAGATTACAATGGTTCAGACGTCGACTCAGACTGTCTGCAACCTCAACATCAACTGACAATGGCCTTCTCACCATTCTATCTCTCTAACGTCTAAAACATCTAATGGCTAGTTGACCAACTAACTAACATATCTCAAACATCTAACCTTCTTCCTTTACAATTACACATATATATAGGTGGCCCTGAGGGTCGCACCTTTACAAAACTGTGGGCCTTTCCCAGCAGTAATCCCCAAAAACCCTAACCACGGACATGGCTAGGTGTACTGTAGGCGTCGCTTGCAGTCATGTCGTCATTTCCTGCAGGTTCCGTGACTTTCGACGCATATTGCGGGCATGGGCGCCGCTTCATCATTCACTGCTCCTTGTCCTTCGCCTTCAATGCTTGGTCCGTTTCTCTTCCTTGGTCAGAGCAACCATAACTTCTGTACTTAGCCTTAATGAGGGTAGCTGAGCCCTCTATTCCATCACTTCATTTATTGTGGTAGCTGAGCTTTCTACTCGGCCACATTCATTCTCCTTTGACGTGTGCGCGCGAACTCCGTGATTTCCGGTCCATAATCTACGCTGAGCTCGTCCATCTGGCACCGTACTGCGCACCGTTCACTTCTGCCCAAAATTGGTGCTTACTCAAAATTAGCACTTCTTCCCTTCAACACTTAGTGCTTTTTCCTCAAAATTCGCAGCTTTACCATAGCTGCGGCCTAGGCTCCAATAGGCCCCTAACACTTACTTGTGGCTCGTCCCCGAGCCACTCGCACTAGCGTGTGGTCGCTTTACTTGCGCGGCTGCGTTTGCTTGGGTCGTAGCAAATGTGTTCTTCCACTGCGCAATAGCGGAGTCCATTTCATCGACGCACTCCGCAGCTATCTGCACCATTTCTGCAGTGGCGTCTTCTTCAGTTATGCCATCGACCAACTATTGAGATTCAGCAAATTCTTTGATCTTTGCCTCGGCTTGGGCAGCAAGTTCAGCATACTCATCCATAAATGGCTGAATGCTGTTGGTGAGTTTAGCATCTTCATTTCTGAGCTTGTGCAGTTGTTGTTGTACTCTGCGCACTTCGCTCATTTTCGTCATTTTTGCTAAGCCTTCTAAGGCCTTAGCTTCTTCACTCAGAACAGTTAGGGACTGTTCTGCTGCTTGTACTTGTTCCAAAAGACCAACTTTGAAAGGGAGCTTCTCAAGCTCAGTCCAAGCCTCCATAGCTTGCATCATTAGGTTCTCGGCTTCATCTGCTCTGCTTTTCATTTGTGTGGAAGCTCTGCGCAGCGCTTCAAATTGTTCCTGCCTATCATCTGTAGAATGCGCTGCAACACGAGCTTCCAACTCGGCGATCTGTGTTCTATGGTCTTCAGCCATAGCAACTATTTCTTGTTCTAGGGCTTTCACCCTTCCACCAATAATTTGAACTTTCTCAACCAGAGGAAGGTCTAGTTGAATCTCGCAGGTCGGCAGCTCCTGGGCGATTTCATTAACTACGTTTCTTATCCCAGTGTCTTGTGCCTCATAGAGTGCAAGATTCTCAGAGATGTTCTTATAGCCTGCCTTCATCTCTATTTCCCGCGATTGCAGTCTTTGGTTTGCATGGAATGTGGAGAGCTCTCTAGCTCTCAGCTCAATAGAGACCTTCTCTTGCACTAACTGCAAGGTTTCTATGGGAATCAAAGACAAATTTATTTCAATGGGGCCAACTGCGCTTACCTGCAGTGCGGACAAAGGATCCGGAAGTGTCATGCTTGTAGGCGGGATGTGCACAACAGTATGCCTCTCTGCAAGTACTTCCACTCGCTCGGTACTTGTATATGCCTGCGGCACCTGCGAACTAGATGATGGCGCATGGGTCTGCACAACTCTTCCTGCGAGACCTTTTAACTCGACGAACTGCAGGTCCAAAGCACTTCTGATGTGAGCGTGCGCGGTCCGTAACTCGCGAAATTGCTCCTTCAAGTACTGGTCGATCCCCGAGGCAATGGTCTCAGAGGGATGCGACACCTTCTCCTTCTTGGCAGCTGGTTCTGTCGAACCTTCATCACTTCTTTGCTCAGTTGCTGCCTTGCCCTTATCCTTTTCTTACGCAGCAGGGGGTGGTATCGCGGATGCGATTTCGGCGGCCTCCCTCCATTCATCCGACCAAGACTTCACAATTTCTTCAACATCTTCAGTAGTCATCCTGTAAAGGCCTACGGCCCATTCGTCCTGAATTCCGCAAGGGCGGAGGTAAATTTCGTGCAAGTTGGCAGAGAAGACCAACTTGGTTCCATATATTTGTGCTTTCTCCTCACTCAGCCTCGGCATTTCCTGAATGGTATCTTTGAGGAGATGGTAATATTCACAAAATACAGCACGGTTCATCTTGCGTTTCGCGGGATTACTAGAATCCCAGAGGTTTACATAGCGAATTCCTGCAACCTCTCCTGCGCGGCGCGGAAGGAACTGAGTGTTGGGGGGCTCCTTCCACCCGACAAAGGCGCATAAAATTAAAAGCCAAGAAAAATGGAACAACTGACCGGCGGTGTCCTGGACGTTCCAGTAGTCTTCCAAGAAAGAATTGAGGAGGAAGAGAGACCAATTGTACTGCTCTCCCTCCGTAGTTGCGATTGCGAGCTCTACGACAGCTCCAGTGACTTCTTAGGTCTGCACTTTGTGAGGAGTCTACCTCCAAGCAGACTGTCGGTGAATCTAAGTGCTTCATCCTCAACTGTAGTGAGGTCATAAGCCCGACCTCCTCTTGTCAATTTGTATTTATGCACCAGCTGTGTAGCCAACTTTCTGTCCTTATCTTTACCAACAAAATGAATATTGGGGTCCTTACCAACCTTAGATAGGCCGGTAATATGATGAATCAAGTCGACATTCAAATCTATTGGCCTCCCTAGCCAAAGATAACCACCATGAACGCAGGATAGCGGTGCCTTAACAACTGCATTGACTTCATTGCTACGCCCGAAGTGCGCTAGCTTCAACAGGTTCAACAGTCCAGGCCGCTCTAAGTTTGCTGCAAATTCCTTCGGGACGAATTCATCAACCTTTCTGGTAGGATTATAGACTACCGTAAGATAGCGATCAGGCGCGAACTGAGGATATGTTCTATAGTCTCCCAGGTTGAAATCAGAAAACTTAACCAGTGGAAGGTGTCCAAGCAGGGACCCTTCTTATCGCACGACTTCCAGCAATGGTGGCAGCGGAATCGGATACTTTGCATTCTTCGGAATATGCACCTCGGGTGCATCATCTGGACGCCGCGGAATGTAATTCACCATAGTGGCCAACGGCTCTGGAACGGGCTCGTCCGGCTGCTGCGGCTGAGATGCCCTTGTGCCTAGAGATTGTCTGGGATCAGTCCAACCAAGGTGCGTGTAAGCCGAGGTCGTCACCGGGGTAGTCATGCCGAAATCTAAGCCTCTGCGCTTAAATTGACGAACAATTTCTTCAGTGGACAGGTTCTCCGTCAAGAACCGGTATAGACAACAAGGACTTGAACAGACAAATGGCAGAACAACGTAGGATACGAACGCTGAAAACAAAAGAAGCAGTCTGCACGACAGCTCTGAAAATAATAACTTAGATTCTCAAACAAGACACTATGCAACTTGAGAAAAGTAACCCGAAGACATACGAGTGCGGGGTATTTATAGGTAAAGGTGATAGTAAAGGCGGACAAGTGGGGCTACTAGCCGTAGATGCCTATGCATGAGATGACAACCCCCCTACCCCCGCGCTTCTGCAGTGCATTAATTGTGATGGACGGGCTCTGACAGCCTTCCGGGAGAAGCTAAAGCTTTCGGCGTATGACATAAATGCGAATCTTAGGGAGATCGAGCCGACTCTGTCAGAGCAGATACAATTAAATGGCGAGCTTATCCGTCATTAATGTTCAGACGCGGTTATAGGACTACCGTAATTCAAATTTTCGGCGGGTCATTTCAGCATGGGTAACTGTGCATACAGAGGGGTCCACAACGAGAACTCCTCAAGCGGCAAATTGACACGGGGAACTCCGCAAGAGCGACGGTTCGACAACCCGGGGAAAAACTTCGCAAGAGCGCAAAATAGGGTCGCTCAAAACAAACTTTATTGACATGCGCGGATGTTGCAAGGAACTGCGCGGGAAGCTAGAGACTGAGAGGGTCTCGCGACTTTCGTGTAGACTGTGATAATGCGATGCCTCTTTCAATTACATTGGACATCTGCACTTCTCTAGCAATTCATTAAGTCGACCGAGCGGAGTGGCCGTCGCGATAGAGCTTGAGCCGACTCCCGTTAATCATTGTGGGAAGCAATTCTCCATTCAGCTTCGCAAGCTGAACTGCTCCTCCTTCTGTTATCTTCGTCACTTGAAAAGGGCCTAACCAATGTACACGAAACTTGCCTGGGAACTTGATGAATTTACTATCATAGAGGAGTACCAAGTCTCCTTCTTGAAAAACTTTATTCTTAATATTCCTGTCATGCCAAGCTTTCTGTCTTGCCTTCTGCACTTGTTGATGGAATCCGGCTAAAAGTCTGTCTTCTTCTAAGGCAAGCAAATGTGAGAGTCTTTCACTCATAGTATCAGTATCTACCATTTCTGTAATTTGTGCAATTCAGAGACTGGGAACAATGTATTCCATGGGCATAACTGCTTCTTGTCCATACACCAAACTGAAAGGTGTGTGACCTGTTAATTTCTTGCATGTGGTTCTGTAAGCCCATAACGAAGCTATGACTCTAAGGTCCCAATCATCTCTTTGTTGATTACAGATCTTCGTCAGGGAATTCTCGAGAATCTTATTGAATGCCTCCATCGTACCATTAGCTTGAGGGTGGTAGGGTGTACTCTTATGGTGACTAATGTGGAATTCTTCAGTAAGGGAATCTATAGTCTCGTTCAGGAAATGTGTGCCCTGATCAATCAGTAGAATCAGCGGACACCCAAATCTAGTGATAATGTTCTAAAAAATGAACTGCGCGGCAGTGGCAGCGTCGCAGTTCTTAACTGGCTTCGCCTCAGCCCATCTGGTGAGGTATTCAATAGCTGTGATGATATATCTTGCACCGGTTCTCTTTCCTGGTGGGTTGATAGGTCCTACAAAATCAATGGCCCATTTATCAAAAGCACGCAGTGTTATCTGGGGTTTTAGCGGCATTTCATCTCTTCTTGAGGTTTTTCCTGTTCGCTGGCACACATCACAGCATTTGCAGAATTCTTTAGTATCCTTATGCAATGTTGGCCACCAAAGACCTGCGGCTAAGATCTTCTGCGCAGTCAGCTTTCCTGCGAAATGGCCTCCTGCGGTTCCTGAGTGCGCTTCTGCAATGATGGAGTCCTTCTCATGCGGTAAAATTCATCTGCGCAAGACTTCATCAGGGCCCAACTTGTAGAGCTGGCCTGCTATCAAAGTGAAGTCTGCGTCTTTGACAACAAGTTGCTTCTTCTACTGGATTGTAAACTCAACTGGTGCTTGCCCTGTAGTGAGAAACTCAAGAATATCGGAATAATATTCATCTACTGCTTGAATAGAAAAGAGTTGCGCATCAGGCAGATTGTCGTCCAAATTTGTAGGTTCCTCCTCTGACTCTATCCTAGATAAGTGGTCAGGTCCTGCATTCAATCTACCTGGCTTCACAATAACCTCAAAATCATACTCCTGGATTAGCAGTAGCCATCTACAAATTCTTCCCCCTAACACTGGCTTATTGACCAAGTATTTCAAATCAGAATGGTCAGTATACATTTTAAAATGTGCGCCCAATAGGTAGTTTCTGAACTTCTGTAAGGCATACACCATAGCTAGTCCTTCTCTTTTTGTAGTGGTGTAGTTCTTCTCAGCTGTTGACAGCTTTCTGCTAGAGTAAGCAATGGGGTGGTCGATACCTCCTTCTCCCGATTGTGTAAGCACAACCCCCAATGCTATGGAAGAAGCATCTACATGAACATGAAAGGGTTTTCTCCAGTCTGGGAAAACTAGAATAGGCGCAGTGACCATCTTTTCTTTAAGGATATCCAAGCTCTGTTGGCATTCTTCTGTCCATTGGAACTTCGAATCCTTTTTCAGCAGTTTTTCCATAGGCACAGTAATCTTTGCATAACCCTTGATAAATTTTCTGTAATACCCTGTATGTCCCAATGTAGTGCGCAATTGTTTGACTGAGTTGGGCGCAGGTAAGTTAGCAATGATGGCAACCTTCGCAGGATCCATCAGGAGTCCTTGTCTACATACAATATGGCCCAACAGAATACAAAAAGGAGCACAGAAGATACATTTTTTCAAGTTAAGGGAAATCTGATACTGTCTACATTTTTCTAACATCATGCGCAGGTTCCCTATATGGTTCTTTAGTAAACCGAACACAGTCCAGTCATCAAAATAGACTTCTAGAAACTTATGAATGAATTCTTTAAAAACAGCAACAAAGACTCTAGAGAAGATAACAGGTGCGTTTTTAAGACCAAAGGGCATTACCGTATACTGGAATGAGCCCCATTCAGTCACAAAAGTGGTCTTATGGCGGTCATCTGGATGGATTCTGATCTGATGGTATCCCGAAAAGCCATCAGTGAAGGAGTAAGCCTCTTGTCCTCCAACATTATCAAGCACTTCGTCTGTGAAGGGAGTAGGAAATGGATCATGCGCTGATGCGTCGTTCAGCTTGCGCAAGTCCACGCAGATTCTTATTTCACCTTTTGCCTTTTTGTCTTGTACCACCATAGGACTAATCCAATGGCTTTCTTCTACTGGCTCAATAATACCTGCTGCGACAGAACCATTTGTTGGCTTCCTTTTTCTCCAGGTTGCACATCAATCTCGCACGTCGCCGGAATAACAAGTCTCAAGGAAACAAGTCACAAGGCAACGGAACCATTTGTTGGCTGCTTTTTGGACAGACCCGGGTTTTCAGGATGCGCAGCAACAAACACCCCTTGGCGCACTAGCCCTCTCGGCAATGAGCTGCGCAGCAGCTCGAAGTCTCACTCGAAGTGGCTATGGGGGGGCTAAGGAATCAGGTTTCCTTAACCTTGGCGACGCAGAGACTGCGATCTTCTCCCTCTCTCTCCCGAGAGGATTCCTCAAAGCGGGACGTCTTACTCTTCCGCAGATTTCAGTGCAACAGCGCTGGAACTCTCTTACCAGCCTAACTGTGCGGTATCTCCACTCCGGTGCACGATGCGATTACCCTCTGCGTCCAATACTGTACCGTATCCGGCCCTGCGCCACGGCACAGCAACACACTCCTCAATCGCCGCAGCGACAGCGTTCTACAGACTCCTTCGACACTTAACGATTATAACTACCAAGGAAGCTTCGAGAACTTACTTAACATATTCATAAAGATAACGCAATGTTCATGTATACACAGATAGTGAACTAAAACATGCAATCACACAACACAGCATCATAACAATGAGAATTAGGTAGTTCACCTCCACGGGGAAACCACGTCCACGGGAAGTGTATCTTATATTAATCTCAAAGATGGGAATTACACAGTATGCTGCGCACACAGCTGCAGCCTTAGATCTTTCCAGGAAACTCCACACACACAGCTGGGAGCCCTTCTCTAGATCTAGTATCTTCTTCTACAGAGATTACAATGGTTCAGACGTCGACTCAGACTGTCTGCAACTTCAACATCAACTTACAATGGCCTTCTCACCACTCTATCTCTCTAACGTCTAAAACATCTAATGGCTAGCTGACCAACTAAATAACATATCTCAAACAGCTAACCTTCTTCCTTTACAATTACACATATATATAGGTGGCCCTGAGGGTCACACCTTTACAAAACTGTGGGCCTTTCCCAGCAGTAATCCCCAAAAAACCTAACCACGGACATGGCTAGGTGTACTATAGGTGCCGCTTGCAGTCATGTCGTCGTTTCCTGCAGGTTCCGTGACTTTCGACGCATATTGCGGGCATGGGCGCCGCTTCATCATTCACTTCTCCTTGTCCTTCGCCTTCAATGCTTGGTCCGTTGCTCTTCCTTGGTCAGAGCAACCATAACTTCTGTACTTAGCCTTAATGAGGGTAGCTGAGCCCTCTATTCCGTCGCTTCATTTATTGTGGTAGCTGAGCTTTCTACTCGGCCACATTCATTCTCCTTTGACGTGTGTGCGCGAACTCCGCGATTTCCGGTCCATAATCTGCACTGAGCTCATCCATCTGGCACCGTACTGCGCACCGTTCACTTCTGCCCAAAATTGGTGCTTACTCAAAATTAGCACTTCTTCCCTTCAACACTTAGTGCTTTTTCCTCAAAATTCGCAGCTTTACCATAGCTGTGGCCTAGGCTCCAACAAGGGGGAAACTCTTACTCTTCTCTTTCCTTTTTGATTGATGCATTTCAGAAATAGAGGATTGTTGAGTGCATGTCATGGCTGAAAATAGATTGTGTTTAATTGCTTGAAATGAATTGTGAATGCTGAAATAGTTAATTTCCTATGAAACGATGAACATGAATGAGTTCATGTTGATGTTGGGAAAGCATGAAAATTGTGGAAGTCTCATGAGTGAAGAATGGACTTTCCATGTCAATTGGGAAAATAATTGACTAATTTTAATATTGTATTATGCTTGGCCTAACAGGAATTGCCATGATGAATCTCACAGGTGAGAAATTGAAAGCCATTGTTTGTAGTTGTTACCAGCCAAGTGTTGCTAGTGAGAAAAGTGAGAACCAGTTGCGCATATTGATCATGGCAGCAGACCAAAAGCTATTTGATTTGGCTAGAAATATTCCTCAAATAGTTTCCAGGACAACAAGAAAGATGGCAGCCATGAAATTCCAGACTTGTAGTTCAGCTAGAAGGTAAATAAAAGGAAGGGATTGTTGTGTAGCAATGCCGATCTGCAGAGCTGAAAGATCAAATCCAGCAGGAGCAACTTGTGGAAACCAAAGGACTTGGTCCTGAAAGTTAAAAGTAAAAAGACGAAACGCAGGACATACCTACCACATTTTGTGAATTTTGGGACATGTGTAAAGTGAATATATATTCCTAAGTGTTGGAACACAGAGGACGGTGTTATTCCAAGGGGGGGGATTGTAATATCTTGATTTTGACCCCATTGCATTAAATGTAAATGATGTAATATTGTTATAAAATTGTGGTGAGGAGCTCAAGGCCAAGGCCCCTCCATCGATTTTAGTGATGCATATGGTTTACATGCTAGCCAGGCACAATGGAATTGCAAATATCATGTAAATATGCATTTTTAATGAAATACCCACAACTAGCTATGCAATGCAACAAGAGATGGGGGCATGATTTTACAAGAAATTGGGGGGGGGGGGATATTCAAACCCTTGGATCCAATCAAGTCAAACCAAGTGTCAATGAGAGAACCTATAAACCCTCAACTACCCATGTTGACTTTTGTACCCAATAATTTATTTCTTCCAAGAGTTGGTTGAAATAGTTAATGCCTTAGGGAATGGAGAGGTATGGTTGTCCAAATTTGGGTATGGGAAATCCACCATTCATGGAAATTGGTGTTTGGATTCCTTGGCAAGAAAGAGCCACTAAATTTGCTCCCCAAGCCATTCTTCACCCATCAGTTTCTCTCTCTCACGAGTTTGGAGATACCTGGGCGTTTTTCCCTCACGTTATTCTTGTGTTTCCTTGTTTTCTAGCTGGGAAGAGGGCGTTTTTGGTGTTGCGGAGCTGCTGGGAGGAATGGAGCTCGATTTGGGGTTTAATTGAGTCCGTTTTGGCCATTGGAATTCTCATAACCCATGGGAGAAATCGGTTTTCTCCCTGTGGTCGAATTCCCCTTTCCATAATTTGTTTTTGGTGTGCCCACTATTTGGGGAAATCCCATGGCCATCTTGTTTGTAAATCCAATCGTTAAAAAGGTGTATCCAAGGCCAATGATTGTGTTTTATTGTGTGTAGATAGATTATGTTGGGGTATGGGTTATGGGTATCCATTGACTTGGCTTGAGCTTGAGTGCAAGCATCTAGAAATGAAGAGGGTTCATATTTAGCCTCATAAACCCAGCTATAGACTGGATGGGCTTAGATGTGATGTTTGATGGGCTGTGCTGAGCTTGAGAGTCCTCTTTTCCTTGTAGAAATCATTCCTAGCTCGGGGGTGGTCTCTAAGTGCTGAAAGAATACAGGTTGGACAAAGACCTATGGTTAGGTGGAACATTGCAGCGACATAGCTAGTTGCTTGGGACAATTGCACAGTGAAGATAAGTATTATCTATGTGTATTTACTTCTGCAATGTTTTAATTTGATGATCATTATTAATATGCTGAATGCATATTTAATGTGTGTGGATGATGTTTTATTCCGCTGTGCATGTTCGCTTTGATTTGCATTTGCACACATTTGTTTTACTCATATGAAAGAAATGAAAAAGGTTGAGTTTATGTAAAAGCCCTAGATCTATAGTCATGTTCCCTTCCTTACGGTTGATCGACGGGAGGGGACGTGACATGTGGTTGACCGTTGTTGAGTATGGTTGACTTTGATTGAATTTGGTTGACCATTGTTGACTTTGGATGAGCATGATTGACTAGCGATGGTTGACTTTGGTTGACCATGGTGGATTATTGTTAACCATGGTTGACTTTGGTTGACTTGGTTAACCATGGTTGAATTTGATTGAATTTGTATTGACCATCTTCAACTTTAATTTTCCATGGTTCACTTTGGTTGATTATGGTTCACTATGGTTAACCATGGTTCACTTTAGTTGACTACGGTATACTTTTGGCTGGATTTGGTTGACTATGGTTGACTATGGTTAACTTTGGATGACCAAAATTGACTTTGGTTGAATTTTGGCTGATCGTGGTTGAATTTGGTTAATCATGGGTAAATTTGGACAACCATGGTTGGCTTCGGTTGACTTTAATTTACAATGGTTGGCTATCATTGACCATGGTTTACTTTTGGTTGAATATGGTTGAGCATGGTTGACTATAGTTGATTATGGTTGTCCATGGTTTATTATGTTTGACCATGGTTCACCATGGTTGACATTCGTTGACCATCGTTGGATTTGGTTGATGATAATGATTTTTGGTTTACCATGGTTGACTTTGCTTGACCTTTGGTTAGATATGGTTGACCATGGTTGTATTTCCTTGACCATGGTTTATTTTGGTTGACTTGTCTATGGTTGACCATGGTTGACTTTTGTTGACCATGGCTAAATTTGGTTGACCATGGTTAACTTTGGTTGATTTTGATTGACCATGGTTGACTTTGGTTAGCCATGGGTTACAATGGTTGGTTATGTTTTACCATGGTTGGTCATGGTTGACTATGCTTGACTATGGTTGACCATGGTTGACCATTGTCAAGCATGGGTGACTATGGTTTAGAATGGTTGACTATGGTTGTGCATGGTTGACAATGGTTGACTCTAGTTAACCATGATTAACTTTTGTTAGCAATGGTTGAATTTGGTTGAGCATGGTTGATTTTCATTAACCATGGCTGACTTTGGTTGACCATGGTTGAATTTAGTTGACCATGGTTGAATTTGGTTGACCATGGTTGACTTTAGTTTACTATGGTTGACTCTAGTTGAGCATGGTTGACTATAGTTGACTTTGGCTTACCATGGTTGACGTTACTTGACTTTGGTTGACCGTGGTTGACTTTGGCTGACCAAAGCTGACTTTCATTAACTTTTGGTTAACCATGGTCTTTTGGTTAACCATGGTTGACTTTAGTTGATCATGCTTTAATTTGGATGACAATGGTTGAATTTGTTTTAGAATGTTGTTATAAATATTAGATTGGTTTTTATGTTAGATTTATTTTATAATATAAATATAAGTTTAATCAAGATATTAAATTTTAATCAGGGTAATATTTTCTGGAATATCTTATTAGAAATTCGTTTTATTGTTTTATAATTTTTTTTGTATTTTAATTATTTAGGGAGGGCGCACAAAGATGCTTCCCCAAAGCATTGCAACGGGGCCGTGCTAGCGGGGAAAAACCAAATGCGCGCATGCACCTAAGGAAGAGCGCATGCGTCATGGGGAAAAACCAAACGCGCGCATGCACCTAAGGAAGCGCGCACGCTCCATTAGGTTCAGTACCGAACCGAGGCACGTGCACACTGTTATCTATGTGTGTTTCTAGTGCGTACGCGCTCAAAAGCACACACTTGCCCCTGTTAAGATAATTTAAAAAAAACAGGGCAGAGGCATTCTATTTCCTTCCATTGCGATCGAGCCTCACTCACCCATCGCATGCGCAACAGACCACCATTTTCATGATTTCCACTCAAAAAATCTCTCAATCCATCCACCAAGTGATCATCAAGTGCACTAGATAGGTAAGATCCATGTTTTTTGTCATTTTATTCATTTTTTTTGTCATTTTATTCATTTTTGTTTGTTTATTAAATTTTTAATAATTCCCAAATTAGTAAAATAATAGAGATTTTTGTTAGAAAAACAGGATCGCAGAGCAATAACAATAAACAGAAATACAAATATAATCACACATACACATTACAAGAGAGACACAGATATATCATGGTTCACCCAACTTGGGCTACGTCCACACTGAATTTGCCAGTCCTTATTATTATTACCGTCCAGCAAGTCGAAGGGATACAACCTGCAGCACAACCGCTGCACTTCCTCTTCTCTGTTTTTCAGTCTCTCTCCAGATCTCAAAGATCTTTACAATGCATAAAACCTAATACATCAACCCTAGCCGTATTACAATGTCTTTCTTTTATAAGGGAAATACAATGGGAAAATACCACGGGATACCCAAAACCATGGGCCCGCAAAACAGCTGGCGAAAACAGCCCCAAAAATTTTCTTTGGGGGCATTGCCCCCGAACCCCCATTTCTCGGGGGTGCTACCCCCCGAACCCCCGCCGGGGGACCGCTAGCCCCCGGCCCCCCTGGAACCCCGTGGGGGGGCGATGCCCCCCCCGCTGGGGTGAGTGTACAGTCCACCTACACATCATATAGAACTGGGGTACAAACACGGCTAATACAATATCATCTATGAGACTAGAAGATCTGGCTCCACAACCAACAATCTCCCACTTGGAGACTGATCACAACAACTCCACCGCTGCTGCACTTGCTGGACTTGGACTTGGCAAATTTCTCCTCTTCACCTTCATGCTAGAAGGCCAACTGAAACCGAGCACGAACTCAGTTTCTCTCTGGTCATTACCTTTGTGAACATGTCTGCAGGATTCTGGCTAGTATGTATCTTTTCCAGCTTTAACAGTTCATCTTCTAGAACAGAGCGTATGAAATGGTACTTGAGCTGTATATGTTTAGTCCTGGAATGGAATGCTGAGTTCTTTGCAAGATGAATGGCACTCTGGCTGTCACTATACAGTCTGCTATCCTTCTGCTTCTTACCCACTTCCTCCATAAACCTCTGCAACCAAATCATCTCTTTACTAGCCTCTGTAATGGCAACATACTCTGCTTCTGTTGTTGAAAGTGCAACAACCTTCTGTAGTTTCGAAATCCAGCTTACTGTTGTTCCACCTACAGTAAACACATACCCTGTGGTACTCCTCCTGCTATCCTTGTCACCTGCCATATCTGCATCAACATATCCCTGTAGAACAGTGTCTGAACCTCCAAAACATAATGCCTCAGTGGTAGTGCCTCTCAAATACCTGAGAATCCACTGTACTGCCTTCCAATGTTCTTTACCTGGATTGTTCATATATCTGCTCACAACTCCCACTGCATGTGCAATATCTGGTCTTGTGCACACCATGGCATACATCAAGCTGCCAACTGCTGATTGATAGGGAACCTTGGACATGTAATCTATCTCTTCTTGTGTCTTGGGACACATTTCCTTACTTAGACTGAAATGGCTAGCCAAAGGTGTACTTACAGGTTTTGCATTCTGCATTTTGAACCTCTCCAACACCTTTTGTATGTACTCACTTTGAGACAATGTCAATTTGCGATTTTTCCTGTCTCTCATTATTCTCATACCAAGGATTTGCTTTGCAGCACCCAAATCCTTCATCGCAAATGAATTAGCTAGCTTCCTTTTGAGTACATTTATATCCTGCATGTCAGACCCTGCAACAAGCATGTCATCCACATACAATAACAAGATAATATATCTTCCATTGTCTAGCTTCTTGAAATAAACACAGTGGTCAGAATGACATCTACCATAACCTTGTTCTGTCATAAACCTGTCAAACTTTAGATACCATTGCCTTGGAGCTTGCTTCAAGCCATACAAGCTCTTTTTCAACCTGCATACCAGATCCTCCTTACCTTTGACTTCATACCCTTGTGGCTGCTGCATATATATTTCTTCCTCCAAATCCCCATGGAGGAAAGCTGTTTTTACATCTAATTGTTCAAGATGCAAATCTTCTACCGCCACTAGACTTAAGATAGTCCTAATTGAAGTCATCTTTACAACAGGAGAAAATATTTCATCAAAATATATACCTTTCTTCTGTGCAAACCCCTTTACAACAAGTCTGGCCTTGTACCGCTTCTTACCTCCTTCTTCTTCCTTCAACCTGTAAATCCATTTGTTTTGCAATGCTCTTTTACCAGCAGACAATTTAACCAAATCCCAAGTCTGGTTTCCTACCAATGAGTCCATCTCCCCATTCATGCCTTGCTCCCACTTCTTTCTAGTTTCCACCTGCATTGCTTCTTCATAACATTCTGGTTCACCAGAATCAGTCATCAATAAATAATACATTGAAGGAGAGTATCGTTCAGGGAGTCTACTTAACCTGGTAGATCTTCTTACAGTTGTAGGAGTTTCGGGTACTTGCTGCTGTTCTTGATTTTCTGGCACCTTCGGAACTTCATTTTCTTTAACTTCATCAAGCACTATGTACTCTGTGCTTTCCTTTTCCTGTTTCTTTCCCTGCAACTGATCTTTATACATGACCTTTTCATTGAATATCACATCTCTACTCCTGATGATTTTCTTATTTTCATAATCCCATAAACGCTAACCAAATTCATCAACCCCATATCCAATAAAGGTACATTTCTTGGATTTTGCTTCAAGCTTTGTTCTATTTTCTTTATCAATATGGACAAATGCTTCACAACCAAATGTTCTCAGAAATGAGTAGTTTACCTTTTTATCTGTCCATGCTTCCTCTGGAATACCACCATCCAAAGCACTTGAAGGTCCTCTGTTTATTAAATAAACAACAGTATTTACAGCATCCGCCCAAAACTGTAAGGGCAACCCTGCATGCAGTCGCATACACCTTGCACGCTCCATGATCGTTCTGTTCATCCTTTCTGACACACCATTTTCCTGTGGTGTTCCTGGGACTGTCTTCTCTCTACGAATCCCATGATATGAACAGTAACTATCAAACTCCTTGCCGCAGTACTCACCTCCATTATCAGATCTGAGACACTTCAGCCTTTTTCCTGTCTCATTCTCAACCAAAGCTTTCCACTTCTTAAAAGTAGCAAACACATCAGATTTTTGTCTAATGCAATAAACCCAAGTTTTTCTAGTTGCATCATCAATAAATGTAACATAATAATGAGAGCCACCAAGAGATTGTACCTGAGCCGGTCCCCATACATCTGTATGCACAAGCTCTAATTTTTCATTCTTCTTCTGTTTCCCAACCCTGAGAAATCTGACTCTCTTCTATTTTCCATAAACACAGTTTTCACAAAATTCCAAACTTACCTGCTTCAAATCCGGCAGCAACTTCCTTGAGTGGAGAATCTGCATCCCCTTCTCACTCATGTGGCCAAGCCTATGATGCCACAATTCTGTATTTGTTCCTGTGGAAGCTAAAGAGATAGAATGGTCAGTATTATGAGGACATAAATACAACGTACCTACTCTGTCTCCTTTTGCTATCACCATTGATCCTTTAGTGATCTTCCACCACTTTTCTCCGAACGTAGATAGACAGCCGCCATCTCCCAACTGCCCTGTTGAGATCAGATTTCTTTTCATAGCAGGAATATGCCTAACATCTTTCAACAGCCAATCAGTTCCATTCTTAACTTTTATCCATACCTTACCCATTCCAACAATTTTACATGGCTCATCATCACCCAATAAAACATGTCCAAAATCGCCAGGAACATACTCATGAAAGTATTTCCTATGGGGTGTAGCATGACATGAAGCTCCTGAATCTACTACCCAATAATCACTAGTATTATCTAATGCAAGAATCAAAGCATCTTGTAACACATCACCTGCTACATTTGCTTCCTGGGTAGTTTCCTTCTGTGCATCTCCTTTTTTCTTTAGAGATTTGCAGTCTTTCTTCAGATGTCCTTTCTTTCCACAGTTCCAGCACTCTATCTTTCCCAGTCTGGACTTAGATCTGCCCGTTTTAGACTTTCCACGATTACCTTGGCTCTTTCCTCTCTCCTTTTGTCTTCCTCTGCTCTCCATGGTCAACGCATTACCTGATGTCTCACCTGTGCTTTTTCTTCGCATTTCCTCGCTAAGAATAACACCAATAACATCATCAAATTTCAAGGTGTTTGAACCAGAGACAGAGTTACTTACATCCATGACCAAGCTATTCCAGCTTTCTGGCAACGAACACAAGATTAGAAGAGCCCTAAACTCATCATCAAAGTTCACACTTACAGAACTTAGCTGATTTGTAACCGTATTAAATTCATTTAAATGATCAGTAACAGATCCACCTTCAGACATCTTCATATTAAATAAACGCTTCATTAGAAATACCTTGTTGGAAGCCGAGGGTTTTTCATACAGCTTACCCAATGCTTTCATCAAACCCTCTGTTGTCGTTTCTTTTGAGATATTGAAAGCCACCGACGAAGCCAGGCTCAACCGTATTGTTCCCAGAGCCTTTCTGTCAAGAACCACCCATTCTTCGTCCTTCATAGTCGTCGGCTGCTTTGCTTTTCCTCCCAACGGTAGGTATAGATCCTTCTGGTACAGATAGTCCTCCATTTGCATCTTCCATAACCCGAAGTTTTGGCCGTTAAACTTTTCGACCTTAAACTTTCCTTCTTCTGCCATTGCTCCCACTCGAACCAGAAACCCTAGCTTCCTGCGGGTTTAACTGCCAAATAGACCTTTGGCTCTGATACCAATTGTTAGAAAAACAGGATCGCAGAGCAATAACAATAAACAGAAATACAAATATAATCACACATACACATTACAAGAGAGACACAGATATATCGTGGTTCACCCAACTTGGGCTACGTCCACACTGAATTTGCCAGTCCTTATTATTATTACCGTCCAGCAAGTCGAAGGGATACAACCTGCAGCACAACCACTGCACTTCCTCTTCTCTGTTTTTCAGTCTCTCTCCAGATCTCAAAGAGCTTTACAATGCATAAAACCTAATACATCAACCCTAGCCGTATTACAATGTCTTTCTTTTATAAGGGAAATACAATGGGAAAATACCACGGGATACCCAAAACCATGGGCCCGCAAAACAGCTGGCGAAAACAGCCCCAAAAATTTTCTTCGGGGGCGTTGCCCCCGAACCCCCGCCGGGGGACCACTAGCCCCCGGACCCCCCAGCCAGGGGGGATGGGCCCCACTGGGGTGAGTGTACAGTCCACCTACACATCATATAGAACTGGGGTACAAACACGGCTAATACAATATCATCTATGAGACTAGAAGATCTGGCTCCACAACCAACAATTTTTTCATTTGCAGAGTGTA